>CM038670.1:705735427-707164177 GCA_021605145.1 Aegilops bicornis
GAGGTAAAGCAGGATACTTTTACTATTAAGTACTTCTTGTTTACTTACATCTCGGTGGAGGGCTGGTCCCCTTGCGGACACTGTGCGGCAAGGGTACCCTCCGGGGCAGGACCCTCTGGCGAAGATTTCTTCCCTCGTTTGGAAACCATTGTTTCCAAGTCTTCAGAGGTGGTCCTCTTCCTTCCCTGGGGAGAGGGAATTTCAGATACTTCTCCCCAGTTACCCTCCTTCGCGGAGGCGCAAATTCCCCCGGTTTGGATGAATAATGAACGAGGCCCACTTTCAGTCTCCTTATTCCCCCCTTTATCTTCCCCAGAGGGCGCCTGATAAGGCGCCGGCTCGAGCATTCTAGCCAGTACTAGATCTGTTGAACCTTCGGGAAGGGGGGTTGAACACCTGATCATCTTCGCCTTTGTTACCCAATCCTGGCCAAAGAGCGACTTTTCAGAATGATGTTGTGATAAATAAAAAGGCAGCGTATTCGGCCATGGGATTACTTACTTGGGTATCTGGATGATTGCAGCTCGGACCTGCATCCTCGGTGGTGTCCGGACACCTTACTTGTGGTTCGAAGAACAATTTGTACATCTCTTCGAGCGTCATGTTGAGGAAGTGCTGAATAGCTCGCGGTCCTTCCGGGTTGAACTCCCACATACGGAGGGGTCGACATTTGCAAGGCAGGATTCGACGAACTAACATGACTAGCATTACCGTGACTAGGCCGACATCTCTCTCGAGGAGATCTCGGATGCGACTTTGCAACATCGGCACATCATTTACTGGCCCCCAGTCCAGCCCCTTGTTGATCCATGACGTCAGTTGTGGGTGGGGGCCCGAGCGAAAGGCAGGGGCGGCCACCCACTTGGTACCCTGGGGAGCTGTGATATAAAACCACTCCCATTGCCATAAACTGGACACCTCCGGGAAGGAACCCTTTGTCCATGGAACATCGGCGCCTTTGCTTATTACGGCACCTCTGCACTCTGCGTGTCGCCCCTTGATCATCTTTGGCTTCACATTGAAAGTTTTGAGCCATAGGCTGAAGTGTGGGGTAATGCGGAGGAAGGCCTCACACACGACGATGAACGACGAGATGTGAAGGATGGAATCCGGAGCCAGGTCATGGAAATCCAGCCCATAATAGAACATGAGCCCTCTGAAAAAGGGATCTAGAGCAAGGCCTAGCCCTCGGAGGAAGTGAGAGATGAATACAACGCTCTCTCCGGGTTCGGGAGTGGGAATGACCTGCCCCCGAGCAGGCAACCTGTGCGAGATTTCGCCGGTCAAATACCTAGCCTCTCTTAGCTTCTTGATGTCTTCCTATGTGATAGAGGAAGGCACCCACCTACCTTGAAGGTTGGATCCGAACATGGTTGAAGGTCTGAAGCGCCTGACCTGAGCCTTGGGTGTTGGAACTCGAGGCGGGGAAGGATTCGATTGAGTGCGAGAGGAAAAAAGGACGGACCTTGGCTTCTTTATAAAGAGGGTGAATATCAAGCGTCCTCCTCGTGGCCGTTTGGGACTTGCCTAAAATCGAGGAGTCTTACCAATGGGCACGATTGGGTTACCCACATCCGTATTGATGAGAATCCCGTAATAAGGGGGACACGATCTTTGTTTTGACAAGACGTGCCAATAAAATCGCCTCACAAGACGTGCGGTGGCACGCTGATTGAGAAAAACGGTTCGAATAATGATCAGGCCGTGGTGTGATGTCACGTTATGAAAAGTCGTCAGCAGATTAGATTGGTGGAAATATTATTCCCTCTACGGTGGTATGTGGAACTTGTTTTGCAGAGCCGGACATTATCCTTGTGTTCAAGATCCTCTATGGAGTATTCGGAGGAAGAACCCGCCTTGCAATGCCGAAGACAAATCTGCATGCCGGACTCATCGTCATTGAAGCCTGGTTCAGGGGCTACTGAGGGAGTCCTGGATTAGGGGGTCTCCGGACAGCCGGACTATATCCTTTGGCCCGACTATTGGACTATGAAGATACAAGATTGAAGACTTCGTCTCGTGTCTGAATGGGACTCTCCTTGGCGTGGAAGGCAAGCTTGGCAATACAGCTATGTAGATCTTCTCCCTTGTAACCGACTCTGTGTAACCCTAGCCCCCTCCGGTGTCTATATAAACCAGAGGGTTTAGTTCGTAGGACAACAACAAGCATACCATAGGCTAGCTTCTAGGGTTTAGCCTCTATGATCTTGTGGTAGATCAACTCTTGTAATACTCATATAGTCAAGATCAATCAAGCAGGAAGTAGGGTATTACCTCCATCGAGAGGGCCCGAACCTGGGTAAATATCGTGTCCCCCACCTCCTGTTACCATCCGCCTTAGACGCACAGTTCGGAACCCCCTACCCGAGATCCGCCGGTTTTGACACCGACACCCACCGCCCCATAAAAATAGAGACAGAAGAGTTCGGGGTCGTACGACCTCCGGAAGACCCTGGACAGTAGAGCAGGACATACAAGATCGATCTACGGATCGCATGGACATGCCTCGAGGCACGACGACGGCTACCTATTCGTACGTGACAAACCTAACCACACCCGAGCCGAATGCTGCAGACGGACTCCATCAGAGCTACGCCGCGATGCGGCCCGATATAGAGGTGCCGCACACCCTCTTTGCTTCACGGATGAAGTACTGGATTATGAATTCCCCAAGGGGTTCAAGCCCGTCAATATCGAATCATACGACAGCACAACCGATCCTGCAGTATGGATCGAGGATTTTATTCTCCATATCCATATAGCTCGAGGAGATGACCTCCACGCCATTAAATACCTCCCTCTAAAACTCAAAGGGCCAGCTCGGCACTGGCTTAATAGCCTGCCTAAAAATTCTATCGGCAGTTGGGAGGACTTGGAAGAGGCCTTCCTGGACAACTTCCAAGGAACTTATGTCTGGCCACCAGACGCCGATGACTTAAGCCACATAGTTCAACAACCTGGAGAATCAGCCAGAAAATTCCGGACTAGGTTCCTAACCAAAAAGAACCAGATCGTTGACTGTCTGGATGACGAGGCCCTAGCAGCCTTCAAACACAGCATCCGTGATGAATGGCTAGCACGCCACCTCGGCCAAGAAAAGCCGAAGTCTACGGCAGCCCTTATGACACTCATGACCCGCTTTTGCACGGGTGAGGACAGTTGGCTGGCTCGTAGCAAAAACACAGCCAGCGAATCAGGCCCCACTGAGGCCAAGAACAGCACCGGCAAGCTCCGTCGCAATAGACAAAAACGCCGAAGCAATGGCGACAACACCGATGACACCACAGTCAATGCCGAATTCAGTGGCTCCAAGTCCAGCCAACGGAAGAAGCCCTACAAAAGAAACAACGAAGGACCTTCCAGCCTGGACCGCATACTCGACCGTCCGTGCCAGATACACGGCACCCCGGATAAGCAAGCCAATCATACCAACAGGGATTGTTGGGTTTTCAAGCAGGCTGGCAAGTTAAATGCCGAAAACAAAGAAAAGGGATCACAAAGTGAGGACGAGGACGAAGAGCCCCGGCAGCCGAACATTGGGGGGCAGAAGAAATTTCCCCCTCAAGTCAAAACAGTGAAAATGATATACGCTACACACATCCCCAAAAGGGAGCGTAAGCGAGCACTTAGGGACGTCTACGCGGTAGAGCCAGTTGCCCCAAAATTCAATCCGTGGTCGTCGTTCCCGATCACCTTCGATCGTCGAGATCACCCAACTAGATCCGCCACAGCGGTTCAGCCGCACTAGTCCTTGACCCAATTATTGAAGGGTTTCACCTAACACGAGTCCTGATGGACAGTGGTAGCATCCTCAACCTTCTCTATCAGGACACAGTGCGGAAGATGGGCATTAACCGCTCACGAATGAAACCAACAAAGACTACCTTCAAAAGAGTCATACCAGGCGTAGAAGCCCGCTATACGGGCTCAATCACGCTGGAGGTGGTCTTCGGTTCTCCGGATAACTTCCGAAGCGAAGAGTTAATCTTTGATATTATCCCCTTCCGCAGCGGCTACCACGCACAGCTTGGGCGAACAACGTTTGCTAGATTCAACGCAGTGCCACACTATGCTTATCTCAAGCTCAAAATGCCTGGTCCACACGGCGTCATAACAGTCAATGGCAATACGGAACGCTCCCTCCGAACAGAGGAGCACACCGCCGCCCTAGTAGCAGAGGTACAGAGCGGCCTTCTCAAGCAGCACAATAGCACGGCTGTCGAGCCCCTAGACATCATTAAGGGGTTCCGGACTACACTGCAGCAGGACAGCGCGGCTCGTCAAGAGCTCGATTAGCAATTCGCCCTCGTCCGGTCCCGATGAAGTAGTGGCATTCGCACCACACATACATAATTACGCACTCAAAATCCCATGGACATCGACAGAGGCACAAGCTAACCCGGGATCTACAGTTCGGCTAGACCGATCCCGGACACACATACTTTCACCTTTTTCTTTTTTGTTTCAGGTTCCTTTTCCCACGGGCCTGATCACCGGTCCCTTTGAAGGATCGGCATACAAAGGAGGCAAGCAGCATAGGAGTGTAGGGTAACCTCTATACGTTCTTCTTGACGGTATTTCCACTTACTTCTCAGGACCCGCACGCTGCGCCCTCTTGATCCCGGCATGTTAAATAGCCCGGATGCTTATCGCACTATTTGTACAAGATACGCCTTGACATATCCATCCAGTTACAATGAAAATGGTTTGCGGCTAGTTTCTGTGGTTTTCGCTTCTTACTTCATTTTATTTCGATCTGCTTACCGACTGCATCCGTACACTTTGGTACGTTACATATTCGCCAGGGGCTCCCCATCGCCCCATAATACGGCAACAAAGTCCGAACACTTTATATATATATATATATATATATATATATATATATATATATATATATAAGTTCAGCACCCCGAATTTAGCATTATATGCATCGGCTCCGAATCATGTCCTTGGTCAATAGTTGGGTTGCCCGGCTCCTGTGCTTGCAACCCTATGTTCCGCTATATCAGCTAGGGTAGTAAAGGGAGAACTACTACGATTGTGCCCTGGCCTTGACCGGATGAGTACCTCAGTAGAGAAAGCCGAAAACTGACTGTTATGATGCTGCGAGATCCAGTCATCTGTTCGGAGGTCACAAATCGTTGGAGATTTTTTCCGCATTCCGTGAAGGATCGGCACTTCCCGATCAAGCGCCGACAGCAGTCTGGTTCGTATACCAGGGGCTGCGCACATGTTTTATTATAAAACTCCTATGGCTAAGTGAGGGCGTTTAAGCCGAATAGTCTGATTGCCTGGTTCGTAGCGCTAAGAAACTCCTTCAAGGACCATATAATTGGATAAAGATTGTTTAGATACCATCCCAAACACCTCCGTACTACCTATGTGAGGGCAGAAGCCGACGACTGGCCAACCTTCAAATTTCATACAACACGGCCGCAAAGGAGGAAACAATTAAAACATAACAAGCATTATATTACACACAGGGCTTTGTTTTTATCATACAAGGCATGGACAAAACACGAATGTACTCATTCGAAAATAATGTCCTGCCCACATTGCACTACTGCAAGTCGAGACCCTTTTAGGACATCCACAAAATATCGCTCGGGTGTGCGGTGCACCTTGCCCTCGGGCGGCACTCGGGCCACATCAACAGCATTCATCTTCGCCCACATGCGGGCACCTTCGATGCAGGTTGATCGCTTGACGGTGGCCAGCCGCGAACAGGCTTCCACTAGCCGCCTCACGAGTCTAAAGTAGCTGCCAGGCATAGCTTCGGCTGGCCACAGCCAGATCGTCAAATCCTTCATGGCTAGTTCGTCCACCCTGTGCAGCTCCACCAGCTGCTTCAGCTGATCGGTGAAGGACACGGGATGCTCTGGCGTCGCATGCTGCGACAAGAATTGCTTCTTCATAGAACGCCCTCCTTCGGCTCGGTAGAACTCCGCAGCGTCTGATACACTGCGTGGTAGATCTGCAAAAGCCCCTGGGGAGCTCCGAACCGGGGTTAGTCAAAGGTACTGCTTCTCTGCATACTTGCTTTGCATCTTAAATGCCTTACCCGCCGTGATCTTCTTGGCCTCCTGGATCTCCTGGAGGGCGGCCTGGGCCTCATTCCGTGCGGTCTCCATGCTCTGACGAGCCTTGGCGAGTTCGGCCCCTTGAACCAACACATCATGCTCCAAGGCCTCGCATTTTTTCACCACATCCTGCAGCTCCAGCTGGACCTCCTTGACCCGGTCTGTCGGTGTCAAAACCGGCGGATCTCGGGTAGGGGGTCCCGAACTGTGCGTCTAAGGCGGATGGTAACAGGAGGCGGTGGACACAATGTTTACCCAGGTTCTGGCCCTCTCGATGGAGGTAATACCCTACTTCTTGTTTTATTGATCTTGATGATATGAGTATTACAAGAGTTGATCTACCACGAGATCGTAGAGGCTAAACCCTAGGAGCTAGCCTATGATTATGATTATTGTTGTCCTATGGACTAAACCCTCCGGTTTATATAGACACCGAGGGGGGCTAGGGTTACAGAGTCGGTTACAAGGGAGGAGATCTACATATCCGAATTGCCAAGCTTGCCTTCCACGCCAAGGAGAGTCCCATCCGGACACGGGACGAAGTCTTCAATCTTGTATCTTCATAGTCCAACAGTCCGACCAAAGTATATAGTCCGGCTGTCCGAGGACCCCCTAATCCAGGACTCCTCAAGAGCCCTGAACCAGGCTTCAATGACGATGAGTCCGGCGCGCAGATTGTCTTCGGCATTGCAAGGCGGGTTCTTCCTCCGAATACTCCATAGAATATTTTGAACACAAGGATCGTGTCCGGCTCTGCAAAACAAATTCCACATACCACCGTAGAGAGTATAATATTTCCACAAATCTAATCTGCTGACAACTTTTCATAGCGTGACGTCCTGCCGTGGTCCGGTCATTACGAACCGTTTTCCCAGCCTGCCACTGCACGTGTTGCGAGGCGGTTTTGTTGGCACGTCTTGTCGAAGCAGAGATCGTGCTCCCCTTATCATGGGATTCTCATCAATACGGGTGTGGGTAACCCAATCGTGCCTGCTAGTATGACTCCTCGATTTTAGGCAAGTTCCAAACGGCCACGCGGAGGACGCTTGATATTCACCCTCTTTATGAAGGGGCCAAGGCTTGTCCTTTTCTTCTCGCGCTCGATCCTTCCCTTCCCCCACCTCGAATTCCAACACCTAAGGCTCAGGCTAAGCGCTTCGGACCTTCAATCATGTCCGGATCCAACCTTCAAGGCTGGTGGATGGCCTCCTCTGTCATAGAGGAGGACATGAAGAAGCTAAGAGAAGCCAGGTATCTGGCCGCCGAAATCTCGCACAGGCTGCTTGCTCAAGGGCAGGTCATCCCTACTCCCAAACCCAACGAGAGTGTCGTATTTGTTTCCCACTTCCTCCGAGGGCTAGGCTTTAGTCTTGATCACTTTGTTAGAGGGCTTATGTTCTATTACGGGCTCGATTTCCATGATCTGGCTCCGGATTCCATCCTTCACATCTCGTCGTTCATCGTCGTGTGTGAGGCCTTCCTCCGCATCACCCCACACTTCGGCTTATGGCTCAAGACCTTCAATGTGAAGCCGAAGATGATCGATGGGCGACACGCAGAATGCGGAGGTGCCATAATAAGCAAAGGCGCCGATGCTCCGTGGCCAAAGGGTTCCTTCCCGGAGATGTCCGACTTATGGCAGCGGGAGTGGTTTTACATCACGGCTCCCCGAAGTACTTAGTGGGCAGCTGCCCCCGCCTTCCGTTCGGGCCCCCCGCCACAATTGGCGTCATGGGTCAATAAGGGGCTGGACTAGGGGCCGGTTAATGACGTGCCGACATTGCAGAGTCGCATCCAAGATCTCATCAAGAGAGATGTCAGCCTCGTCATGGTAATGCAATTCATGCTAGTTCGTCGGGTCCTGCCATGCCAACGTCATTCTCTTCGTATGTGGGAGTTCAACACAGAAGGACCGCGAACTATTCAGCAATTCTTTGGCATGACGCTCGAAGGGATGTATGGATTGTTCTTCGGATCACGAGTAAATTGTCCGGACACCACCAAGGATGCAGATCTGAACTGCAATCGTCCAGATACCCATGTAAGTAATTCCACGGCCGAACACGCTGTCTTTTTATTTATCACAACATCATTCCGAAAAGTCGCTCTTTGACCAGGACTGGATAAAAAAGGAGAAGATGATCAGGTGTTCGGACCCCCTTCCTGAAGGCTCACTGGATCCTGTACTAGCCAGGATGCTTGAGCATGCACCTTATCAAGTGCCATTGGAGGAAAATAAAGGGAGGAATAAAGAAGCCGAGAGCGGGCCTCACGCATTACTCATCCAAACCGGGGGAATTAGTGTCTCCGCGAAGGAGTATAACCGGGGAGAAGAATCTAAAATCCCCTCTCCCCAAGGAAGGAAGAGGAAAGCCTTTGAAGATTTGGAAACGAGGGCTTCCAAATGAGGGAAGAAACCTTCGCCAGGGGGCCCTGCCCCGGAGGGCATCCTTACCGCACAGTGCCCGCAAAGGGATCAGCCCTCCATCGAGCCATAAGTGAACAAGAGTACTTTTAGTAGATATATCCCGCTTCATCTCCGAGGACAATAACCGAGACGTATGTCTTGCAGTTCGGATCGTAGCCCTTCTCGACAGAGTTCGTCTTCGGGGGATCTTCTTCCGGAGATGATGGAGAGCGAAACGCCTCCCCCTGTCTCCTCGCCTCATGAGGCGGACGACCCTGAGGTATCGTCATGGAGGATTTCTCCTGATCCGCTAAGGCCAGAAGGTAACCCTTTGGCCACCCGAAGTCCGGAGTATTCGGCTCCTAAGGAGAGCAACAAAAAGAGTCCGGGACTGTCCGGTGCACAACCGGACGCACTGATGGGTCTTCTGGAGCAAGCGGCTATCTCGGAGGTGCATCGTACTTTGATGGGTGCGGTGGTTGAGAGTATTTCATCCGCCAAAAAAGGGTTGCATGAAGCTTTTATGAGCCTGCTAAAAGGCTTTGAGGTACGCGAAGTATATATATATTTCGACGGTACCACACACGCTAGGTGTGCGATATACAGATAGTAGCCCCTGAGACTCTGGTTGCTATCCAAGGGCGGCAAACAGAGGATCATAGTCCCAGGTAATGATCATGCTGCATTTATGTGCAGGCGGCTGAGGGTCCGGTGGCTGGCCGGACTGGTGAGTTTGCCAAACTGAGGCGGCAACTTGATGCGGCAGATGCCGACATCGTGCTTGTAAACAAGCAGCTTGACGAGGCACAGGGTATGTATTCTCCGGTGGTCAACAAATATTAAGAGGAGCATGATGCTAGTATTTGTAATATGCTGTGACTGCAGATGGAGCTGCCGCCGTGGAGACCCTTTGGGCGGAGCTTGCCCAAGCCAAGGAACAAGCCAGGAGAAGCGATGCGGCCGCCCTAAAGGCGGCCAAAGAGTTAAGGGCCGAACAGGCTGCTCATTGCCAGAGCGGAGATAAAATAGCCAAGATGGCTGTTGAGCTGAAGGCTGCCACCGGCCGGTATGAGCTTCTTGAAAAGGAAAGCCAAGCGAAAGCAGCGGACCTGAAGAAAGCCATGGTAGCAGCCAAGGAAACCCGCTCTAAAATCAAAGCAGCGAAGGAGGAACTTCGTCAAGCCGGAGATATCAAGGCTGGAAAGCCCTTTTTGTTGCGGATGAAGTTCGAAGATCCGAAGTATGCCCCTCTGGGTCAATTAGGGAGAGCTGCAGACGTGTACTTGGACTTGGCAACGAGTAATACTGATGCGACGGAGTTTTTCAAAGATAAAAAAGATCACGAAGTGGAAAAGTTATTCTGGTCGCAGTTCAATGCTCCAACGCGTCCGCTGCTGTTAAATGAGCAAATGGCCGAGTGGGCTGAGCTCCACAGGTTGTCCGGGCATGCCATGAGGTCTGTCGTGGATCATCTTTGGCCAGAAGGACCGAGGCCAAATAGTTATTTTGGTTTAGTGCAACGATTCCTTGGTGTTGTGCCGCATATCGACGCTATAAAGAGGTCGGCATGCATAGAGGGTGCGCGGATGGCTCTTGCCCGCGTTAAGACGTACTGGGCAGAGATGGAGGCCACCGCTATTGCAACCCGGTGTCCGGGCGTAGGCCAGGTCTCGGCCGAGCACTATTTTGAAGAAGTCCTAGAAGGTGCTCGTTTAATATAGGCTCAGTGCTCGAAGAGTATCATGTTCGAGTGACATGTATCCCAGTTATAAAAACAATGCTATTTGGATTATAAAGGCTATGTTTATACTTTTTGCACGAAAGTATTATGATGCCTCTGTGTGGCCGTTTAAGTATGTATATAACCAGAAAGTTTTAAGTAGTCGGCTTCAGCCCCCACGCATGTAATGCGGGGGTGTTCGGAAAAACGCGTATTCACACTTGATCCAACGTCTTGGTCCATTAAGGAGGTGTGGCGCGGCGAACAAGGCAATCGGACTATATAGCTTTAACACTTTCACTTAGCCATAGGAGTTTGACGGCGGGGCTACTATATAGCCCCTGGTACTTCCGCGCTCATCCGGATACGGGGCGCGTACATACATGACCGGGAAACTGTCCCTTCGTTAATGCGGAGGAATCGTGAAGATTCCGCTGAGTCATCGAGTGGTTGACCAGTCTCGCGCTTTATCATGACAGTCAGTTTTCGGCTTTCTCAACTGAGGTGCTCGTCCAGATGAACCAGGGCACAATCGCAGTAGTTCTCCCGGTGCCACCTTAGCCGATAGAGCGGAACGTAAGGTAGCAAAACACGGGAGCCGGGCAAACCCAACTATTGACCAAAGACATGATTCGGAGCTGATGCATATAAGGCCAAACTCACGACGCCGAACACTCCCTAAGGTATTCGGACTTTACAACATATGCTGGGCTAAGTAGAGCCCTCGATAATAAACCCTGAATTTCCAGGTATGTGCATTAGTCTGACATGACGAAATGTCAATAACGCCATCATCCCTCTCGGTTGTGTTGAGTATCCGGAGGGTGTGAAGCAACAAGAGACAGTACAAAAGGTTTACACAGGGTCTTAATCTAAAAAGAAACCTTTGAACGGGGCCCTGCTGCACGTCTGCGCTTGTGTCTCCGTTGTGCCGTATCCTGGAAGGGTGTAGCACAATGATCATATGCAAAAGAGAAAAACCTAGGTGAATGTCTTCGTGCGAAAAATTGGTTATTCTTAATGAACCATTAAAATTCAACCTAAATAATGTCAAGTCGAACTGTGGTTCTTTTTACATGCGGGAAGCCCCTAGCACCACCTATGGGGGTATATCAATTCACCCAATCTCAGGTTTATCTGAGCTGTTACAGCCAGTGGTGCACCGAACTCGTCTAGCCATGTCCACGGTCTTGATGACCGATCATTTTATTCTGGTTGGAGAGGTTGTTCAGTGTTCGGCTGCTAACACCGCCACACATTCTTCCGCACGTAAGGAATGCTCTGTGTTTCCGCTAACTATGATGATGCCACGTGGACCGGGCATCTTAAGCTTAAGATAAGCGTAATGTGGTACTACATTAAAACGAGCGAAGGCCGTTCTTCCAAGTAGTGCTTGATAGCCGCTTTGGAATGGAGCGATGTCGAAGGTTAACTTTTTACTTCGGAAGTTGTCGGCAGAACCGAAAACAACCTCTAGTACTAGAGAGCCCATACAGCGGGCCTCTAGGCCTGGTATTACTCCTTTAAAGGTAGTATTGCTTTGGTTGATTCTTGTCGGGTCTATCCCCATTTTGCGTACTGTGTCCTGATATATCAGATTAAGACTACTGCCGCCGTCCATAAGGACTCGGGTGAGATGGTATCCGTCAATTATTGGGTCTAGCACAAAGGCGCCCGATCCTCCGTGTCGGATGCTAGTCGGGTGATCCCTGCGATCGAAAGTGATCGGGCGGGCCGACCAAGGGTTGAACTTGGGGGCGACAGGCTCCATGGCGCATACGTCTCGGGGTGGGCATTTGCTCCTCCTTTTTGTTACGTGAATCATGTTCACTGTTTTGACCTCTGGTGGGCATTTTTTCTGTCCCCCAGTGTTTTGCTGGCGAGGCTCATCCTCGTCTTCACTTGGTGTCTCCCTCCCCTTGTGTTCGGTGTTTAGCTTGCCAGCCTGCTTGAAGACCGAGCATTGTCTGTTGGTGTGGTTTGCAGGTGTGTCAGAGGTGCCATGAATCTGACATAATTTGTCTAGAATCTTGTTTAGGTTGGATGGTCCATCTCTGCTGCCTTTGAATGGCTTTTTCCGCTGCTCGGGTCGAGAGCCCCTGAATCCGGCGTTTACCGCCGTGTTGTCTGGGCTGTCTTCATAGTTTCGACGCTTGCTTTTATTGCATTGTGGTTTTCCATTGCCATCCCTGACTTCGGATGTGCCTGGGTCTCTGGTGCTGCTACGGGCCAGCCAACTATCTTTGCCGTGCAATAGCGGGTCATAAGGCTCATTAGGGCTGCCATTGTCCTCGGTTTTTCCTGGCCGAGGTGTCTGGCGAGCCATTCGTCCCGGACACTGTGTTTGAAAGCCGCTAAGGCTTCGGCGTCCGGGCAGTCAACAATTTGATTCTTCTTAGTGAGGAATCTGTTCCAAAGCTTTCGGGCTGACTCTCCGGGCTGTTGAGTTATATGACTTAAATCGTCTGCATCCGGAGGTCGGACATAGGTCCCTTGAAAATTAGCCCTGAAAGCATCCTCAAGCTCTTCCCAACTTCCAATTGAGTTTTCGGGGAGGCTCTTCAACCAGTGCCGAGCTGGTCCTTTCAACTTGAGGGGCAAGTATTTGATGGCGTGGAGATCATGTGCTTGAGCAATATGGATATGAAGGATAACGTCCTCAATCCAGACCCCAGGGTCCGTCCTCAATCCAGACCCCAGGGTCTGTCGTTCCGTCGTATGCCTCTATGTTCACGGGTTTGAATACCTCTGAAAATTCGTGATCCAACACCTCATCGGTGAAGCATAGGGGGTGGGCGGCACCCCTATATTTGGATGTGTCATGGCATTCTGACGGTTGTAATGTTCGGTTTTGATCCCGTGCCGGAGCGCGCTTCCTAGATCCATAGATGGACCTGGTCATACCGGCTTTTTGGTGCAAGTCCTCACGTAAATCGTGTGTTGACTTATGTGCGACATCGTTAGCTGCCCTATCACGGCCGCGGGGTGATCGATCCGGCTGATCCGCCGTTGTATTTTTCGGCCGCATAGGCTCTAAAGCCTCGTCATCGAATTCAGGCAGCCACTTGCACTTTGGATAGCTCTTTGTGTGGCGACTGCCGCCGTACTTTCTTCAGTGTCAAACACTTTGTTCCATCTAATGTTGAGTGTATTTTGCGCGGCCTTATGCCTTTGCTTCTACTTCTTTAGACTCCTTGCGGTGGCAATAAACCTTCTATGGGGGTTCTCTTGCTGCAAGTGCCTCTCCGGGATGATGTGTGAATCATCGTCCGGACTATTCTCCTCTCCGGAGACAGGTTGATTAGCTTTACCCTCGGTGTCGCCGTGATCGGACAGCGGCTCCGTACTATGTTCGCCGCCCGCTGGTTCATCCTGCTCTGTCACTGGGTCCACCTGGTCGTCGTTTCCTTTGGAGTTGCCCAGTGTATTATTCTTTCTTGCGCTGTTATCGCTGTTTTTGCTGAGGCGATTTGGAGCGGCGCCTATGTCGTCGCTTTGGTTTCTTCTCGAGGGAACTATCCTTTGCTGCATCCTTCCGTTCCTCGTCATTGTTTTCTTCGGGCGTATCCACCATGTATATATCGTGTGATGAGGTGGCTGTCCAGCGCCCTGTGGGTGGTGGTTCCTGTTCCTCCCCCGTATTGTCATCCATACTGCCGATGTGTTCGAAGTCAAAATCGAGCATGTCGGTTAAGTCGTCGACAGTGGCTATTGAGTGGGTGGTGGGTGGGGAACGAATTTCTTCGTCATCCGCTTCCCACTCGAGCCGGACATAGTTCGGCCAAGGGCCTCCTGACAAGGAGAGAGACCTTAATGAATTTAGCACATCGCCCAAGGGCGAGTGCTGAAAGATATCCGCGGCGGAAAACTCCATGATCGGCGCCTAATCAGATTCCATAGGCACGGACGCGGGCGGTTCGGAGCCCGTGACCGGGGACGAATCCAAGGATCCGGTAACACAGGTCTTGTAGGAGGTGAAATCAGTATTCAGCTCTATCGCCGCTGAGTGTGCGGCCTCCGTGGCGGGGTCCATCCACCCGTCCTCGGACGGCGCAATCTGCTACGGATTGAGGGCCGGAGTAGCGATAGGTGTGATCTCCCGAACACCGTCTGACGGCAGAGCTAAGTCATGCTCGTCGTGACTGTGCGGCGCACCTGACATGGGCTCGAATCCGTCGAAGATCAAGTCTCCATGGATGTCAGTAGTATAGTTTAAGTTTCCAAACCTGACCTGACGGCCGGGGACGTAGCTCTTGATCTGCTCCAGATGGCCAAGCGAGTTGGCCCGCAGTGCGAAGCCGTCAAACACGAAGGTTTGTCCGGGGAGAGAAACCCCACCCTGGATCACATCGTTGCCGATGATCGAAGGATCCATCAAGCCTTATGGTGACGGAACAGTGGAACTCTCAATGAAAGCACAAATGTCGGTGTCAAAATCGGCGGATCTCGGGTAGGGGGTCCCGAACTGTGCGTCTAAGGCGGATGGTAACAGGAGGCGGGGGACACAATGTTTACCTGTGTTCGGGCCCTCTTGATGGAGGTAATACCCTACTTCCTGCTTGATTGATCTTGATGATATGAGTATTACAAGAGTTGATCTACCACGAGATCGTAGAGGCTAAACCCTAGGAGCTAGCCTATGATTATGATTGTTGTTGTCCTACGGACTAAACCCTCCGGTTTATATAGACAACGGAGGGGGCTAGGGTTACACAGAGTCGGTTACAAGGGAGGAGATCTACATATCCGAATTGCCATTGCCTTCCACGCCAAGGAGAGTCCCATCCGAACACGGGACGAAGTCTTCAATCTTGTATCTTCATAGACCAACATTCCAGCCAAAGTATATAGTCCGGCTGTACGAGGACCCCCTAATTCAGGACTCCCTCACGGGCCTTGAGCTTTTTCTGGGCGGCTTGCTGCTGGACAACCTTCTCCTCGGCTTCACCCAGGGCCTTTTTTAGGGCCTCGACCTCTCTCACGACTCCTGCACATATTACGACACTACGGTCAACATACAACGCTTGTTCTTTACGAACACACAGTGAGTCGTCACTCACGTTGCCCCTCCTGGAGCCAAATCTTAACCTCGCCGAGCTTGTTCTCGGTCCGCTCCAGCCTCTGCTTCAGTTCAGAGACTTCGGCAGCATGTGCAGTTGCAGCCAACAGTGCCCGCTTATTGGTACATATTAAGTTAGTCTCCTATAACAAAGGATCAATACTCTGTCCGGTTCTTCTCGCTTAATACCGGATACTGTCTCAGGGGCTACTGACTACATGGGGTTTTTATCTTTCTATGTCACTTACCTCGAAACCTGTTAACAGGTTGCTGCAGGCTTCGTTCAGACCATTCTTGGCGGACTGAACCTTCTCGATCACCGCACCCATAAGTACACGGTGCTCGTCCACGATGGAGGCGCCTCGTAGCGCCTCCATCATGTTATCCGGCACCCCTGGATGGACAGGGGCCACCGGTGGAAGCGGCGCACCCCCTCCTTCAAAGGGGGCTGCTCGCCCGACTCCGGAACCATAGGGGTCTCCGGAATCGTATTCGGCCGAGGGCCAACCTAGATGCGGCCCTATTCACCAGTCTCCATGGGGATCGGCTCCCCCATGTGTCCGGCAGTGGGGGCTTCGCCTCGTAGCGCCTCCCAGACAGCGTCCTAGGCTCCTCCCTTATTCGGAGCGGCCCTCCGAGACAACACTTCGATGTCATCCCTGGCCCCGGAGGAATAAGCAGGCGGTGGCGACATTCTCGCCATCTCCGACGGAGCCAACAAACCTCCAGACGAGGATCATTGGATTAGGTCGCGGGCCGGACTGCAATAGTACAACTAACTATGTCAAGATAATGGAGAGAAAGGGTCGGATGTGCGCACGAGCGAGCCATGTCACTTACGATGCGGCCTAGGGCTTAGTGCGGGGGCGTCGTTCTGGACTGTTGTCAATGTACCACGCGGTGTTGACCGCTGGGACGCCCTGCCCCTTCTTGGGTGTTTCTGCCTCCAGATGCGCCGAAGCCGCCCTCTTCTTTTTCCTCTCCTTGGGGGGAGGGTTGTTTTCTTCCTCCTCCTCCTCTTCCTTGTCATTGTCCTCAGGGACAGAGGAATGAGCTTCGCCGTCTTTGGACGTCACGTCTGAAGTGCCCTTTCGACGGGGGCCACTCTTGGCCCCCTTTGCCTTCTTCTTGGCCTTCTTCTCCGGCGCCTTATATGGTGCCGGCAACAGCATCTTCGCTAGACGCGGGATGACTGGTTCTTCAAGCAGTGGAGCCAGACACTGGATCCGCTTCGCACTCTCCATCCAGTCCTAAAAAAGCAATAATAAAAGCTCACACATCATCCTTGAAACAATTAATTTGGGGGTACATCAAAAATAACATACCTCGCTGGCGGGGTGTTTACAATCGTGACCATGGTCTGAAACCGTGGCCGGTGGCTTCTCGTTGCCTTAAAAAGCAACTTCTAGCCGCTTCGTGAGTAGTCTCGAAGAGCCTTACCAAGGTCTGGTGCTTCTTCGAATTGAACTCCCACACAGGGCGGCTTCGGCGCTTGCACGGAAGAATCTGGCGAACTAGCATTACCTGGATTACATCGACGAGCTTGACATTCTTGGTCACCATGCTTTGAATGCGCGTCTGCAGAGCTATCAGCTCGTTAGGTGAACACCAGTCCGGACTCTTCTCGACCCAGGAGGTGAGTCGCATGGGAGCACCGGAGCGGAATTCGGCAGCTGCGGCCTAGGTGGTGCCGCGAGATTCAGTGATATAGAACCATTGCTTCTGCCACTCCTTTACTATGTCCACAAAAGTGCCCTTGGGCCAGAAGATGTTGCACAGCTTACTCACCATGGCTCCTCCGCACTCCGCGTGCTGCCATCCACCACCTTCGGCTTCATGTTGAATACTTTGAGCCATAGCCCGAAGTGGGGTTGGATGCGGAGGAAGGCCTCACACACGACGATAAACACCGAGATGTTGAGGAAGGAATCCAGGGACAGATCATGGAAATCTATCTCGTAATAATACATCAGCCCGCGGATGAAACGGTGGAGTGGAAACCCTACCCCATGGAAGAAATGGGGGATGAATACTACCCTCTCAGTGGGCTTCGGCGTGGGACGACTTGTCCCTCGGCCGGCAGACGATGGGCGATCTCCTTCGCCAAATATCCGCCGCCCGAAGCTCAGTAATGTCCTCCTCCTTGATGGAGGAGACCATCCACTTGCCCTGACCACCGGATCCTGACATGGTTGCTTGAGTGGAAAGGAGAAGAGAACTTGAGCGCTGGAGATCGAGATTGGAAAGGTGGAGACAGAGAGAGAGCATGAGAAGAGGAAGAGGGAATCCTTATCCCCTTATAAAGGCAGCAAATATAAAACGCCTCCTCACTCGCCTTAAGATTAGCCTATTCCCAAGGGCTGTATAAATGGCACGGTTGGGTTACCCATGCCCGCATTAATGAGAATCCCGTGATAAGGGGACATGATCTCTGCTTTGACAAGACATGCCAATGGCAACCGCGTCTCGAGGCATGGGGCGTCGAACACAATAACGGTTGGGAATTATGACCGGTCAGATGTAATGTCGTGTTACAAAAAATGTCGGCGGATGGAACTCATGTAAAAAAATATATATTCTCTCTGCGGTTGTGTATGGTGTGTGACAGTTCCGGATCCTATCATCGCATCTGAAGACTATCTTGGAGCTCGGAAAAAGGGGAACCCGCCTTACAATGCCGAAGACAATCTGCGCGCCGGACTCCTTGTCATTGAAGCCAGGTTCAAGGGATACTGAGGGAGTCCTGGACTAAGGGGTCCTCGGGCGTTCGGCCTGTTATTCATTGGGCCGGACTGATGGGTTGTGAAGATATGAAGGCCGAAGACTATACCCGTGTCCGGATTGGACTCTCCTTGGCGTGGAAGGTAAGCTAGGCGACCAACTATGAAGATTCCTTCTTATGTAACCGGCCCCATGTAACTCTAGATCTCTCTGGTGTCTATATAAACCGGAGAGCGTAGTCCGGATAGCCGGATACTCATTACCACATTCACATAGGCTAGACTTCTAGGGTTTAGCCATTACGATCTCGTGGTAGATCAACTTTTGTAACACTCATATTCATCAAGATCAATCAAGCAGGGAGTAGGGTATTACCTCCATAGAGAGTACCCAAACCTGGGTAAACATCCTGTCCCCCGTCTCCTGTTACCATCGATCCTAGACGCACAGTTCGGGACCCCCTCCCCGAGATCTGCTGGTTTTGACACCAACACATGTGTCGTAGTAGAGGTGCGCACGTAGCATGTACACGTACGTCCAACGGCCAGGGTGCAAGAAAGAAAATATGACCACATACGTACATACGGGCGGGGTCTCGAACGCCTACTCGTGCATACGTACGGCCAGAGCTCGTGTACATGGCTGGTTCGGAACCGGAGAAACTGCATCGTCGTCGTGTTCATGGGGAGCCAACTGGCTGGGTCGAAAAGGAATGCGTCATCGTGTTCATCGGGAGCCAACCGGCTTGGACGGAATAGCCGATGGAAATGAGGACTGGCGTACCGCAGAACGGAGGAAACGGCCTTGTGGTCGACCGGCCACGGTCGAAACGGGATCCTATTCATCGGGAGGGGTCTGGAGTACCGCAAAACGGACCTCCTACATTGGAAACGGGGTCCTGTTGATCGGGAGGGGTGTGACGTACGACAAAACGGAGGAAACAGACTTGTGTTGGAGCGCTATGGTCGAAACTGGGGTCCTGTTCATCGGGAGGGGTGTGGCGTACCGCAAAACGGGACTCCACGGGATATTGTTCATCTCCACCGTTGAATGCCTCCACGGTCTACTGTTCATCCACCATCGACTACCTCCACGGGCTCCTGTTCATCCACCGTCGACCTCCTCCAGCCTCCACCTGCGACTGTTCATCCACGGGCTCCTGTTCATCCAGCCTCCACCACTCGTCCACCAGCTACTGTTCAATCAGCCCTCTCCACGGGGTCCTGTTCAACCACCCCTCCACGGGTTACTGTTCATCCAGCCCTCCACCGGCTACTGTTCAACCAGCCCTCCACCGGCTACTGTTCAATCTTCCCTCCACGGGGTCTTGTTCATCCACACCCAACCGGTCGATCGACCGGGTCCTGTTCATCCAGCGGCAACACAACGGGGTCATGTTCATCCAACCCCCCACCGGGAACTGTTCATCCACCCCCCCCCCCCCAACAACACACTGTTCATCAAGGGAAGGAGGCAGCAGGTTCGATCGGTTTCAGTTAGCAGCGATGGCGAACAAAGGAATCGCTTCGATCGGGTTCGATTAACG
Source organism: Aegilops bicornis (assembly GCA_021605145.1). Classification (NCBI taxonomy): domain Eukaryota; kingdom Viridiplantae; phylum Streptophyta; class Magnoliopsida; order Poales; family Poaceae; genus Aegilops; species Aegilops bicornis. The sequence continues at coordinate 705,754,961 of CM038670.1, forward strand.
ACCATCGATCGATCGCTCGGGTTCGATGGCAGCGTAGCTGCGGTCTGTCGCCGGGTTCGATTAGCGAATGCCTCGCTCGGGTTCAATTAGAGCCCAACGCCTCGCACCCACGCGCGTACGTGTACGATGGAAACGCGCATCGCTCGGCCCCCGACCACCCACCGTAACCAGGAACGACCCGATATTTTCCTCGCCCTCACTTCTACCATGGTTTTTTCCGTCATGGATGGCCCAAAGAATGTCATGCAGCTGCATCTCCGGCCCGCCCAGGACTAAAAACCCATTTTTTGTCATGATTTTTTTTCATAGAGGTAGGAGCCCACCACATCTATGATGATACCGGGTTTTGTAACAATTATCGTCATAGAAGTGTCATAAGCATGACAGAAACAAAATTAGTTCGGCCCAAAATGTCACGGATGTGTCTTTTTTTGTAGTGGCTTGAGTATTTAAGTCTCATGTCAAAACTAGACTATTGCTTTGAACCATATAAAAGTCCAAATGTCCATGCTACAAAGAATTTTGATATGACATGTTAGGCAACATTCCATATCAAAAATTCTGTTTTTATCATTCACATACTCGAGGACGAGCAGGAATTAAGCTTGCCGATGCTGATACGTCTCCAACGCATCTATAACTTTTACAAGCATTTTACAATCATTTTATATCATATTTTGGGACTAACCAATTAACATAGTGCCAAGTTCCAGTTGTTGTTTTCTACTTGTTTTTTACATCGCAGAAAATCAATATCAAACGGAGTCCAAAAGCAGCAAAACATTTTGGAGAATTTTTATGGACCAGAACACCCAAGATGGGCCAGAGCAGCACCTGGGGGGGTGCCCCGAGGGGGGCACAACCACCAGGGCACGCCTAGGGGCCCAAGCGCGCCGAGGTGGGTCGTGCCCACCTCCGTGGCCTCCCGCACCCCCTCTTTGCCCTATAAAATCCCAAATATTCCAAAATCCTTTGGGGCAGCCCTAGATCAGAAGTTCCGCCGCCGCAAGGCCTCTGTATCCATTAGATCCAATCTAGACCCTGTTCCAGCACTCCGCCGAAGGGGAAATCATCACTGGTGGCCATCTTCATCATCCCGGTGGCCACCACGATGAGGAGGGAGTAGTACAGCCTCGGGGCTGAGGGTTTGTACCAGTAGCTATGTGTTTAATCTCTCCCTCTCTCTCTCGTGTTCTTGAGATGTCACGATCTTGATGTATCACGTGCTTTGTTAATATAGTCTGATCATATGGTGTTTTCCCCTCTCTATCTTGTGATGAATTGAGTTTTCCCTTTGAGTTTTTGTTTTATCGGATTGAATACTTTTATGGATTTGAGAGCACCTGATATATGTCTTGCAAATGAATACTCGTGGTGAAAATGGGGTATCATATTTATTCACTTGAGATATGTTTTGGCACTCAACTCGCGGATTCCCAAGGTGACATTGGGGTAATCTACGCATAGGGGTTGATGCACGTTCTTGTCTTTGTTTCGCCGGTAGAAATCTTGGGGCACTCTTTGAGGTTCTTTGTGTTGGATTGAGTATTATGAATCTGAATTTGCTTTGGTGTTATTTCAGTATGAACTCTAGGATAGATCGAACGGAAAGAATAGCTTTGTGTTATTTTAGTACGAACTCTTGAATAGATCAAACGGAAAGAATAGCTTTGAGGTGGTTTCGTACCCTACAAACAATTTCTTCTTATGTTCTCTGCTATATAAGAACTTCGGAGTGATTCTTCGTCGCACGTTGGGGGATGGTTATGTGATCCAATTATATTAGCATTGTTGAGAGATTGCACTAGCGAAAGTACGGACCCTAGGATTCATTTTCAATCATTGCAATACCGTTTTTGTGCCCATTTACTATTTGCTACCTTGTTGTTTTTATTTATTCAGATTATAAAAATATATTTCTACCATCAATATTATACTTTTATCACCAACTCTTCGCCTAACTAGTGCACCTATACAATGCACAAAAACTATATTGCAATGCTCGAAAATGAGGCCTAGGGTCCGTACTTTCGCTAGTGCAATCTCTCAACAATGCTAATATAATTAGATCACATAACCATCCCTCAACGTGCGATGAAGAGTCACTCCCAAGTTCCTATCTAGCGGAGAACATAAGAATAAATCGTTTGTAGGGTACGAAACCACCTCGAAGCTATTCTTTCCGATCGATCTATCAAAGAGTTCGAACTAAAATAACACCAAATAATTTCATATTCATAATACTCAATCCAACACAAAGAACCTCAAGGAGTGCCCTGAGATTTCTACCAAAGAAACAAAAGACAAGAACGTGCATCAACCCCTATGCATAGATTACCGCAATGTCACCACGGGAATCCGTGAGTTGAATGCCAAACACATATCAAGTGAATCAATATGATACCCCATTGTCACCACGAGTATTCATATGCAAGACATATATCAAGTGCTCTCAAATCCATAAAAGTATTCAATTCGATAACAACGAAATCTCAAAGGAAAAAACTCAATTCATCACAACTAGATAGAGAGGGGAAAACACCATATAATCCAACTACATTAACAAAGCCCGTGGTACATCAAGATCATGCCATCTCAAGAACGCGTGAGAGAAAGAGAGATTAAACAAGTAGATACTGGTACAAACCCTCAGCCTCGAGGGTGGACTACTCCGTCCTCATTATGGTGGCCGCCGGGATGATGAAGATGGCCACCGGATATGATTCCCCACTCCGAAAGGATGCCGGAACAGGGTCTACATTGGTTTTCGGTGGCTATAGAGGCCTGCGGTGGCAGAACTTCTGATCTAGGTTAACCCCGAGGTTTTTTGGAATATTTGAGAATTTATAGGGTGAAGAGGGGGTGCGGGAGGCTACCGAGGTGGGAACAACCCACCTGGGTGCGCCAGGGCCCCAGGCGCACCCTGGTGGGGCAGGCGCACCCTGGTGGGTTGTGCCCCCCTCGGGCACCCCCTAGGTGCTTCTCTGGCCCACTGGTGGTCTTCTAGTCCATAAAAAATCCACAAAAAGTTTCGCGGTATTTGGACTGCGTTTGATATTGATTTCCTGCGATGTAAAAACAAGCAAAAAACAGCAACTGGCACTGGGCACTGGGTCAATAGGTTAGTCCCAAAAATATGATTAAAACATCCAAGAATGATAATATATTAGCATGAATACTTCATAAATTATAGATACATTGGAGACGTATCGGCATCCCCATGCTTAATTCCTACTCGTCCTCGAGTAGGTAAATGATAAAAGAAAAAAATTATGAAGTGAGAATGCTAGCAAAGTGCATAAGTTTGATCAATGATAATTTCAATCACTTTTCCTAGCATCATAACAACAATTCTTTCTCATAAAACTTCTCATGTTAAAGTAGCAACCAATTCACATGTTAAGGTGCAAACAATGAATTCTCTTGAAACTCAACAACCTATTTTCTCAGTCACCAAGCAGCTGTAATTCAACTTATTCAACAAGGTTTAAGTAAGAGCTCCACATACTCAACCGTCATATAGTCTTCTATGATTGCTAACACCCACCGCATACACATGAGCAAAACGTTTCAACCGGACACATAGAAAGATAGGGGCTCATAGTTTCGCCTCCCAACGTATTCACCTCAAGGGTGATGCCAACAATAATAACTCATGCTACCCATATTCAATGGGACATATGTGCCTAGATCTTTCCTCACCACATAATGCTTGCTAGAGGATAAAAATAAAAAGGAATAGAGAGAAAAACTTTGACTCTTGCATAAAAATAAATACCTAAAGTAAAAGATAGGCCCTTCGCAGAGGGAAGCAGAGGTTGCCATGCGCTTATTTGTTTGTATGCCCAACCCCTTAGTGCAAAAGAACGTCACGTTATATTGCCCCGTGTGATGGCAACCTTTATTATGCAGTATGTCGCTTTTATTCTTTACCGTCACAAGTTTGTACAACGCTCAATTTTCTCTTACACTAAATGATCTCACACTTTTAGAAGCAATTTTTATTGCCTTATTGCACCAATCCTTAGGTAGGTATGGTGGACTCTTGAAAATAATATTTGGGTTTAAGGGTTTTTAGGTGCACAAGTAGTATCTCTACTTGGTGCGGAATTTTTGGGTAGCAAAGATGGGGGGGCAAGCACCACATGTTGAAGGATCTATGACAATATAACTTCTATGTGAATATGAAAAAACATAAATCATTATGTTGTCTTCCTTGTCCAACATCAACAATTTCGGCATATAATATTTTGATGGGGGCTCAAAATCACAAAAGATTTCCAAGATAGTGTATTTGCATGTGAAAGTTCTCTTCCTTGTAGTAATCATTCAGGAATTGCTTGTATGACCAATATTGTGATTGTCAAGCTTCAAAAGATTTCACTTTCTAAACCCAATGTGAATCTACTACTAGGCATGATATGAACATATAATTTCAACTTCATAATATTCAATTCATTCAACAATTTACTCATAGGATATATAAGTGAAGCACGAGAGTAAATGACAAACTACTCCAAAAAGATATAAGTGAAGATCAAGCGAGTAGTTAAGTAAATGGGTACCTATTTGAGGACTCTCTCTTATTTAAAAACTTTAAGATCTAAATATTTTATTAAAACAGCAAGCAAAATGAAAATAAAATGACATTTCAAGGTTAGCACAACTCATGTGAAGAAGCAAAAACTTAGGCTACACCGATACTAACCGATAATTGTTGGAGAAGAAAGGTGGGAAGCCTACCGGGGCATCCCCAAGCTTAGATGCTTGAGACTTCTTGAAATATTATCTTGGGATTCCTTGGGCATCCCCAAGCTTGAGCTTTTGTGTCTCCTTAATTACTCTTATATCACGGTTTACCTAATACTGAAAACTTCATCCACACAAAACTCAACAAGAACTCATGAGATAAGTTAGTATAAATCAATGCAAAACCTTATCATTCTCTACTATAGAAAATCACTAAAATTATTATTCAACATTGCATACTAAATGCCTCTACATATTTAATACTCCTATCCTCAAGTAGAATCATTAAACAAGCAAAGATATGCAAACATAACAGCAATCTGCTAAAATAGTACAGTCTGTAAAGAATGGAAGATTCATCATACTTCCCTAACTCCAAAAATTATGAAAAATTACCACACTGTAGAAAATTTATTATATCTTACTATGCAAAAAGTTTGAACATTTTATCACATTCTGAATTTTCTCAGCAATTTTTGGAACATCGATAACCATTCTGTTTTGAAATAGCAACATGTAGACTTGCAAAATAAGCATGGTAATTAAATGTTATCCTCGACATTTTTATTGAAAAGAGAGATGCAAAACATTATTCTAAATAACAGAAAGCAAATACTAACAAAATAAAATGATGCTCCAACAAAAACACATATCATGTGATGAATAAAAATGTAGCTCCAAGTGAGGTTACCGATAATGTTGGAGAAGAAAGAGGGGATGCCTTCTGGGGCATCCCCAAGCTTAGTTGCTTGGATCTTCCTTGAACATTACCTTGGGGTGCCTTGGGAATCCCCAAGCTTAGGGTCTTCTCACTCCTTATTCTCCTCATATCGACATCTCACCCAAAACTTGAGAACTTCAATCACACAAAACTTAATGGAACTTCGTGAGATATGTTAGTATGATAAAGAGCAAACCATTTCACTTTGGTACTGTCAAAGACAAGATTCATAATTGTTTCCACACAATGCCTACTATAGCATATCATTTCCACAAGTTATATTGAGCAATATAAGCCATAGAATCTAGAAAACAAGCAAACTATGCATTGAAAACATAATTTGTCAAAAACAGAACAGTTTGAAGTAATCTTTACTCCAACCATACTTCTGCTACTCCAAAAATTCTGAAAAATTAGGACAGAGTAGAGAATTTTTTATATCTATCACCTGTAAAAAGTTCAGATAAAAATCACGTCCCAGTGAATTTTAAAAATTCCTGGACTAAGCGCAAAAGTTTCTGTTTTTGCACTGATTCAAGTCAACTATCATCCACACCATCCCAAAGGCTTTACTGGCACGTTATTGAAACAAAAGCAATAAAACATGATTACTACAGTAGATTAATCATGTGAACACAACAAAACATTAGGTAAAAGTGTTGGTTTGTCTCCCAACAAGCGCTTTTCTTTAATGCCTTTTAGCTAGTCATGTGAGTTCAATGATGCTCGCATAAAAGATAAGGACTGAAACATAACAAGAGCATCATGAATCATAAGTTCCTCTCTCATAATAATTTTTAGTAGCATCATGAATAGATTCATCAATATAACCATCGCAAAAAGTATTCTTTTCATGATCCAAAAGCATAGAAGATTTATTGCTCTCCATATAGGCAATTTTATTCCCATTCACAGTAGTGGGAGTATCATATGAAACTCGAATACTAAAAATTGTTTCCACACTAAAAGAGTAATGTTCAGTAAAAGGATATTCAAAATTATGACAGTAATTATCACTACTTTTAGTAACATACGTGTCATCACAATAATCATCATAAGTAGCAACTTAGTTCTCATCATAGATATGAGGCATGCAATCGTCATAGAAAATTTGATCGTTCAAAGTAGGGGGACTAAAAAGATCATCTTCATTACACATAGCATCCCCAAGCTTGGGACAAACATTAATTGCAGCAAATAAATTCTCAAACATGCCATTCTCATCAAACATAGCATCCCCAAGCTTGTGTCTTGGCATATCATAAGCATAATCACTCTCATCATTAATAGTATGAATAGCACCAACGGTATAACAATTGCTATCATCATAATTTCCCAAGTTGGTGTCAAAATTATTTCCAAGATTATAAGAAGTATCACTATCTTCCCAATAATAATCATCACAACAAGCAATAGGCATAACAAAATCATCATCAATAGTGCTCTCGAACATTGTGCCATAAGACATAGAAGCAATATCATCATCAAGTGCATCGTCTTCCACAATTATTTTTGATTCATTTTCACAAGGCACAACAATAATAGGAGCAAAATTATTTGGGAGAGATACCTTTTTACCTCTATTCTTTCTTCTTTTCTTCTTCTTCACCACATCATGTGTGGGTTTAACTAATTGTGTCAAGCTTCTTATTGATGAGATTGGTTGAATAGGGAGCTCCTCCTCGTCACCTATTTCATCATGAGAGACAATAGGAGGGAAAGTGGAAATCTTTACCCTTTCATTAGTATTCCTTTCATATTCTATTGGTTTTCCCATCTTTCTATAGTTGGTAATATAAGCATTCTCATTGCAATTTACCATGCAAAACATATAGATGTTTTTTAGATTAGTTTCAATGTCGTCCATGAGAATGAATACTTCAAACCAACCATTTTTATGTGTCAATTCTTCACTCCCGAAAAATTGACAAAGCTCATTATAAAGTTCAAGGGTGATCAAGTTATTGCAATATTTGGACACGACTCGATCATGAAAAAGCATGCATTGAAAATTAAGGTGACCAACTTTATTCTAAAGTTCACAAGTAATAGGACAAACAGAGAATAATTTTGTCACATATTCATCTATCACTTTGAGCAAAGAATTGGTTCTATCATGCTTATGCTTCTTGCAAAATCTATCTTCCCTATAAGGCACGTCTTCACAAACTTTATGCACTCCACAAAGATTGACATGCTTATAAGAAACATTTTTGTCATGACTTGTGCAATCATCATTAGCATTTTGGATATTCAATGAATTCATATTAACAACATTGCAATCATGCTCATCATTCAAATATTTTGTGCCAAACATTTTATTAACTTCTTCTTCTAACAATTGAGCACAATTTTTCGATCCATCATTTTCAAGAAAGATATTATAAAGATGATCAATAATATGATGCAACCTCAATTCCATTTTTATGTAGTTTTCTTTTATAAACCAAACTAGTGATAAAACAAGAAACTAAAAGATTCAATTGCAAGATCTAAAGATATACCTTCATGCACACACCTCCCGGCAACGGCGCCAGAAAAGTGCTTGATGTCTACTACGCAACTTTATTCTTGTAGACTCGTGTTGGGCCTCCAAGCGTAGAGTTTTGTAGGACACTAGCAATTTTCCCTCAAGTGGATGACCTAATGTTTATCAATCCGTGGGAGGTGTAGGATGAAGATGGTCTCTCTCGAACAACCCTGCAACCAAATACAAGAAATATCTTGTGTCCCCAGCACACCCAATACAATGGCAAATTGTATAGGTGCACTAGTTCAGCGAAGAGATTGTGATAAAAGTGTAATATTGATGATAGAAATATATTTTTATAATCTGAATAAATAAAAAAAGCAAGGTAGCAGATAGTAAATGGGCACAAAAACAGTATTGCAATAGTCCGTACTTTCACTAGTGCAATCTCTCAAGAATGCTAATATAATTGGATCACATAATCAACCCCCAACGTGCGACGAAGAATCAATCCAAAGTTCCTATCTAGCGGAGAACATAAGTGTCGATGTCAAAACCGGCGGATCTCGGGTAGGGGGCCCGAACTATGCGTCTAATATCGATGGTAACAGGAGACGGGGGACACGATGTTTACCCAGGTTCGGGCCCTCTCTATGGAGGTAATACCCTACTTCCTGTTTGATTGATCTTGATGAATATGAGTGTTACAAAAGTTGATCTACCACGAGATCGTAATGGCTAAACCCTAGAAGTCTATCCTATGTGTATATGGTAATGAATCTGTCCTATCCGGACTATTCTTTCTGGTTACATGGAGAGATCTAGGGTTACATGGAGTCGGTTACATAAGAAGGAATCTTCACAGCTGGTCGCCTAGCTTGCCTTCCACGCCAAGGAAAGTCCAATTCGGCCACGAGTATGGTCTTCGGTCTTCATGTCTTCACAGCCCATCAGTCCGGCACATGGATAACAAGCCGGACGCCCGGGGACCCCTTAGTCCAGGACTCCCTCAGTAGCCCCTGAACCTGGCTTCAATTCGGAGGAATTCGGCACGCAGATTGTCTTCGGCATTGCAAGGCGGGTTCTCCTTTCTTCAAACTCCAAGATAGTCTTCGGACATAGTAGATATATCCGGACCTGTATATATAGTTGCAGAAAATATACGAGCCTAATTTATTGGTAATTGTTCATGACATCACGCCTGCCCGGTCACTATTTCCAACCGTTGGCCGGCGCGTCGCCCCACGTCTCGGGACGCGGTTTTACTGGCTTGTCTTGCCAAGGCAGAGATCGTGTTCCCTTATTCACGGGATTTTCATCAATGCAGGCGTGGGTAACCCAACCGTCCCCCGGGTACAACTCTCCGGAGATTGGTAAGTTTCGAGACCCAGGTGGATACGCTTAGTACTTGGGGTCTTCATATAGGGTCCTTGACTCGTCTTCTTCCTTTGCGCTCGCTTCTTCCTCAACCCTAGCCACCCCAAGTTCCAACCCTCGGGTTCCCATCGCCAACCAGCCCCAATCATGTCCGGATCCAGTCATCCAGGCCGGTGGGTGGCTTCTTCTATCACAGAGGAGGATATTGCAAAGCTCCGCGCAGCGAGGTATCTGACCCTGGAAATCCTCCATCGGCTTCCTGCACAGGGGCAGGTCGTTCCTACCCCCAAATCCAGTGAGAGGGTAGTGTTTGTGTCCCACATCCTCCACGGGTTAGGGTTCGCGCTTAACCCCTTCGTTCGGGGGCTTATGTTTTACTATGGGCTAGACTTTCACGATCTGGCCCCGGACTCTATTCTCCTCATCTCGACATTTATCGTCACATGTGAGGCCTTCCTCCGGACTCCTCCGCACTTTGGTTTGTGGCTCAAGACCTTTGAGATGAGGCCGCATGTGACAAAGGAGGAGCAGGCAGAGTGCGGCAGCGTCATAATAGGCAAGCTTGCCAGCGCGGTTTGTTTTGAAGGATCTTTCGCCAAGTCTTCTGACCTATGGCTGCAGGGGTGGTTTTATATCAACGAGCCATGGGGCTCCAGGTGGGCGGCTACGCCCGCATTCCGACCCGGCCCTCCAATTCAGCTTGCTTCATGGATCAATAAGGGACTGGACTGGGGATCCGCCAATGAAGTGCAGACTCTGCAAGGTCGCGTCCGAAGCCTTACCGAGAAGGGCGTCGGTCTTGTGAACGTCGTTCAAGTAATGCTAGTCCACCGGACCCTGCCATGTCAGCGGCGGCCTCTCCGTATGTGGGAGTTTAATCCCGAAGGACAGCGGACTCTTCAGCACTTCCTCGGTACTACGCACAAGGGAATGTGGAAATTATATTTTGGGGAACGAGAGCAATGGCCGGACACCACCGAAGATGTTGGCCTCGACTGCAATCATCCTGACACCATGGTAAGTATTCGAACTCCGCACACCGTTTATTCGAGTATCTCTTGGTAAGATATTGAATAATCCATCCCTTCACAGGACTGGACAAAGAAAGGGGTGTTGATCTAGTGTCCGGTGCCCCTTCTCGAGGATTCTGCGAACGCCCTACTAACGAGGATGCTGACTCTGTCACCGTACCAGGTGTCTGCGGAGGAGGGCGAGAACAGGGAGGCCGGAGGTGGTCTCTGCCCCAAGGATAAATCAGACGTTGTGTTCGGGGAAACCGAAACCCTCTTGCCCGAGGGCAAAGGTGCAGAGGAGGCCTTCCATGGCAAGAAAAGGGCCGCTTCTGAAGGTCAGGAGGGGAAACCTTCCAAGATAGGGAAAACACCATCGACGGGCGGCTTGGGCCGGGCAAGCGATGTTGACGTGGAGCTTTATGACGAGGATAAACCTCTGGCCAAACCGTAAGTGCAGCAGGGTACTTAAACCATACCTCCTTCCTTTCTTATTACTAAAGTAATCCTCCAACATACGTATGTCCTCGCAGGTTAATGCCAGGGGTTTCCCAATCGTCCACCTCCTAGGGAGACCTTCTTCCAGAAATGATGGAGAGTGACACGCCTTCTCCGGCCCCCTTGCCCAACAGGGCGGACGATTCTGAGGTATCGTCCCGGGGGGCTCCTCCTGGTCGACAAGCAGTGCAGGAAATGAAGAGGGCATTACCCGAAGGTGGTGTCTCTGTCACTCAGGGTTCGGGAATCAAGCATGGCGGCCCCGCCCTATTCGGTTTAGAGCCGGAGACGATCCCGGGGCAAGTGGGTGTATTCCTTCAAAGGAATACCGTACTCCGGCGGCGGCTTCCGAAGACCCAGAAGCGCCGGAAATGCTGACGGACATGCTGCGACAAGCGTCCGTTTCGGAGGAACACCGTGCCTTGATGGTTACGGTGGTCGAAAAGGTTCTATCCGCGAAGAGCGGGTTGAACGAGGCCTTCACGAGCCTCCTAAGGGGTTTTGAGGTTTGTGATGTAGTTTTGCCAATTGAATAATATTGACAGAATGCACCTGTTGTATATGCAGTAGCCCCTGAGACTTGGATTGCCTTCCGACGAAAGCGATGAGAGGATCAAAAAGATATGCTCAGTTGCTAACCCTGATTTAACTTGGAATACAGGCTGCCTCCCCTCCTGCGGCTACCCGAAATACGGAAGTAGCCGAACTGCAGCGAAAGCTGGATATTCCGGAAGATGACATTGCATTGATTAACAGGCGTCTTGACGACTCGCAAGGTATATATGTCGAGCATTCCTTACACAAATGTGCTTGTGATGTAGGCCTGATGCTGAAAATGGTTTTTATGAAATGTGCATGATTGCAGATGGTGCTGCCGCTGTTGAAGCTATTCGGGCGAAGCTAGCTCGGGCCAAGGAGCAGGCCCGGTGTAGTGATTTGACTGCCAAGAAGGCATCGGCTGATTTAAGAGCCGAACAAGCAGCTCGACGCCAAAGTGAGGAGAAAATATCCGCACTGGTGCTTGAATTGAAGAATACTGCCAGCTGATGTGAATTCCTTGAGAAGGAGAATAAAGCCAAAATGGCTGAGCTTGATAAGGCCGTACGTGAGGCAAGTGAAGCTCGGTCTGAATCTAGGGCAGTTTGTGAAGAGATTCGGCAGGCTAAGGAGATAGCAGCCGGTAAGCCCTTTTTGCTTCAGACCAAGTTTGGCGATCCGGACTATGCTCGGTTAAACCAGGTCTGGAGTTCTCCAGCTGAATTTTTGGACTTGCCGAAGAGTTCTTCCGATGTGGCGCAATTTTACCGTGCACAAGAGGGGTATGCAACGAAGAAGCTTTTCTGGTCACAATTCGGCGCGTCGAAGCGCCCTCTATTGCTCAATGAACAGATGTCCCAGTGGGCCGAGCTTCATAGGATATCTGGGAATGCCATGAAGAACGTCATAATCCGGTTGTGGCCAAGTGAGCCTATTCCGAGTAGTTATTTTGGCCTGGTGCGGAGTCTTGTTGACACGGTGCCACATATCAATGTTGTGAAGTGGTCGGCGTGCATTGAGGGTGCATGGATGGCCTTTGCCCGAGTCAAAACATTTTGGGGAAAGATGAAGGCCATTATTGTTGCGGCTAGGAGTCCACCCAAGGGCCAGGACTGTAATGAGCCAGAGCACTATTTTGAAGACGTCTTGGATGCCGCCCGCTTGATAGAGGGTCAATGCTCCAAAGATATAATGTTTGAGTGATTTATATAATGATGTAACAGACAAATTTATAGCTAATCTATTTATATTTTGCTCAAAAGCTTGAATTCCTCCTTTGTGGCCGTTTTAGTAGAATCTGAAAGTTTTCCAGTCGTCGGCTTCAGCCCCCTCGTAGGAAGTACGGGGGTGGTCGGAAGAGCATTTAATCACTCTTTATCCAACGTCTTGGTCCATAAAGGAGGAGATAATGCGGCGAACCAGGCAATCGGACTATAGGGTGTTAACACTTTCACTTAGCCATAGGAGTTTTATGGTGGGGCTACGACATAGCCCCTGGTATGTATACGGTGCTTAGTGCCTTACATATGTTGATCTAAAAAAGATCCCTCGTGTGACACGGAGAATAGCTAAAGATTCGAATAAGTCGTCAAGTGGTTGACCAACTCTCGCCGCATCATGACAGTCAGTTTTCGGCTTTCTCTACTGAGGTGCTCATCCGGTCTAGGCCAGGGCACAATCGCAGTAGTTCTCCCTTTACTACCCTAGCCGATAGAGCGGAACGTAGAGTAGCAAGCACAGGAGCCGGGCAACCCAACTATTGACCAAAGACAATGATTCAGAGCTGATGCTTATAAGGCCAAACTTGCGATGCCGAAGTATGCTATAGAGTTGTTCGGACATTTATTGGCGGCTCGTTTGTTCCCATACCGGGCCCCTGGCAAGTTATGCCGAGGCGCGTCTTGTAAGGCAGTCGTTACGGCCGGACTCATTGTAGAAAGAGCATAAAATATTGGTTTGGATAAAGTTTACTGGGAGCTGAGCAATATGCCAATGATAAATATATATAAAGAGTAAAATCCACAAACTAGCTATTTGACATGCTCGGGGTTGGGAACAGAGGAAAAAGGGCATGGTACAGGCTCAAAAGAAAGAGTGCGGTCTACAAAAGCTTATTTTGGACCTCCTGTCGCACGTCTACGCTGTCGGTCCTCGGGGAGGGGAATCCTTAACGGGAGTGGCCCCGTAGGTGAGTGTGCGGATCCGAACTTCGAGAGAGTCCGATGTAGATGTTGTCCTGATGGTCACCTGTTTTTAAAAAATGATACAGAAAAATAGGAAAGACGGGTAAGAACGTTACGGGGATTCTTGCAGGGTTGTCCATATTGTGCTGCCGCCGATGCCCATGGTATCTTGAGTGCATAGTGATGTATGCGTGGTGTGAACTTTGCCAGTACAGTAGGTGGGCGGCGGAAGCCGAACTGCTATTTCCATTGTGGGAGTGGTCGAACTTCAGAGGGAAAGTGTTTTTGTCCCTTGGTGTTCGGCTGGCGAGGCGATCCGTCGTCTCTATCGCCTGGTGGCCTCCTCCCCTTGTGATCGGCATTGAGCATGCCTGCCTGCTTGAGGACCCAACAGTTTCTGTTGGTATGATTAGCTGGCCTATCAAGGTGACCGTGAATCTGACAAGGTCGGTCCAATATCCTGTCAAGGGTGGATGGTCCATCCTGGTTTGCCTTTAGTGGCTTCTTCCGTTGACCAGGCTTCGGATTGTGAAATCCGGCGTTCACCGTTGTGTCGCATATAATTACTGCGACTATTGTGTTCGGTTCGTCGTGGCTTGTCGTTGCCGTCTCGAATTTCAGAAGTGCCCGGGTCGCTGGCGTTGTTGCTTTTACGAGCGAGCCAGTTGTCGTCTCCCACACAAAAGTGGGCCATTAGAGCAGTAAGGGCTGTCATGGACTTAGGTCCTTCCTGGCCAAGGTGACGCGCTAGCCATTCATCCCGGACGCCATGTTTGAAGGCTGCGAGGGCTTCTGCATCCGGACAGTCGACAATTTGGTTCTTTTTGACTAAGAACCTAGGACAATGCTCCCTGGCTGACTCGCCGGGCTTCAGGACAATATGACTTAAGTCATCGGCATCTAGTGGCCAGACATATGTTCCCTGGAAGTTGTCTCGAAAGGCGTCTTCCAAATCTTCCCAGCTACCAATAGAATTTTCTGGTAAACTGTTTAGCCAGTAGCGAGCTGGCCCTTTAAGCTTGAGAGGTATGTATTTAATGGTATGAAGGTCATCTCCGCGAGCCATGTGAATATGGAGGAGGTAATCCTCAATCCATACCGCGGGATCTGTTGTTCCATCGTACGATTCGATGTTAATGGGTTTAAACCTGTCTGGAAATTCATGCTTCATTACCTCGTCAGTGAAGCAGAGGGTGTGCGGCTCCTCTATGTTGAGCCACACTATGAAGCACTTCCGGCAGACTCCGTTTATGGAGTTCGGACCAGGCATAGTCCGCTCTGTAGTGTCTGAATGGGTGACCATCATCGTCGATCGGGGAGTATCTCCGTGATCTGTACATCGATCTTGTGTGCCCTGTTCTATCCTCCAGGTCTTGGTTGATGTCGCGAGTGTTCCCTTGAGCTGTTTTGCTCTTGATTTGAAGGCCGGATGGGTTCGTATGTTTCTCTGCTTGGGCTGCCACTTTGTCTGGACCGAACTGTGGCCGGCCCGCTGCATTTTTCGATGGTGATGTGGGCTCCAACGCCCTGCCATCGTATCGAGGGAGCCACCTACTCTTGGGGTGGCTTTCGTCTGGGCCGCTAAGGTCGTATTCTTCAGCAGCCAGGACCTCGATCCATCTGTCATTGAGCAAATCCTGGCTTGCTTGAAGCTGCAGCTGCTTCTTCCTTAGGCTCCTTGCAGTGGCTATAAGCCAGCGTTTAAAGCGTTCCTGATCGAGAGGTTCCTTAGGCACGATAAAATCCTTGTTGCCGAGGATCTCCTCTTCCTCGAAGGGTGGGAGACAATTGCTGTCCTCCGAGTCTCCATATGTGGCCTGTTCATCAGGGATGTCTTGCCCGCTTTCCTGTTCCTCCTGTTCGGATTCTACCTCAACAGGGTCTTCATTGTCCGGAGTGTTGTCTTTTATGGTGCTAGCAGTGTTTTCTCTTGGGCGATGTGGCTTGGAGCGGCGCCGAGGGTGCCGCTGTTCGGACTGTGTACCAAGAGATTTATTCTCGACTGGATCCTTCTCATCAACGGGTGTGTCTACCATACACACATCATACCAGGAAGTGGCCATCCCGTGTCTAGCGGGTAGCAAGCTCTGGCCCCGCCCCTCATCGTCATCCATACCGGTGATGTCTTCGGAGCGGGGGTCAGGAGTGTTGTTTGGGTCTTCGACGGTGGCTATAAAGTGGGTGGAGGGTGCTACGTCTTGAGCTTGCATTGGTTTTCCCCGAAGAGGAGAGGATGATGCAGCAGAGTAGCGTAAGTATTTCCCTCAGTTTTTGAGAACCAAGGTATCAATCCAGTAGGAGGCCACGCGCGAGTCCCTCGTACCTACACAAAACAAATAGCTCCTCGCAACCAACGCGAATAGGGGTTGTCAATCCCTTCACCGTCACTTACGAGAGTGAGATCTAATAGAGGTGATAGATAATATTTTTGGTATTTTTGGTATAAAGATGCAAAGTAAAATAAAAAGCAAAGTAAAGAGCAAAGCAATAATAAAGCGTAGGAAGATTAATATGATGAAAATAGACCCGGGGGCCATAGATTTCACTAGTGGCTTCTCTCAAGAGCATAGGTATTTTACGGCGGGTGAATGAATTACTATTGAGCAATTGACAAAATTGAGCATAGTTATGAGAGTATCTAGGTATGATCATGTATATAGGCATCACGTCCGAGACAAGTAGACCGACTCCTGCCTGCATCTACTACTATTACTCCACTCATCGACCGCTATCCAAAGGCATGCATCTAGAGTATTAAGTTAATGAAAGCAGAGTAACGCCTTAAGCAAGATGACATGATGTAGAGGAATAAATTCATGCAATATGATAAATACCCCATCTTGTTATCCTCGATGGCAACAATACAATACGTGCCTTGCTGCCCCTACTGTCACTGGAAAGGACACCGCAAGATTGAACCCAAAGCTAAGCACTTCTCCCATTGCAAGAACTACCAATCTAGTTGGCCAAACCAAACGGATAATTCGAAGAGACTTGTAAAGATAACTCAATCATACATAAAAGAATTCAGAAAAGATTCAAATATTGCTCATAGATAATCTTGATCATAAACCCACAATTCATCGATCTCAACAAACACACCGCAAAAAGAAGATTACATCGAATAGATCTCCACGAGAGAGGGGGAGAACATTGTATTGAGATCCAAAAAGAGAGAAGAAGCCATCTAGCTACTAACTATGGACCCGAAGGTCTGAGGTAAACTACTCACACTTCATCCGAGAGGCTATGATGATGATGTAGAAGCCCTTCATGGTGGAATCCTTCCGTGGCGCTCGAACAGGCCCCAAGATGGGATCTCGTGGATACGTAAAGTTGCGACGGTGGAATTAGGTTTTTGGCTCCGATTCGATCCGACGGGGTAAGTAGGTATATATAGGAGCAAGAAGTACGTCGGTGGAGCCTCGAGGGGCCCACGAGGTAGGGGGGCGCCCTCCACCCTCGTGGCCGCCTCGGAGCTTTCTTGACGGAGGGTCCAAGTCTCCTGGGTCTTATCCGATGAGAAAATCACGTTCCCTAAGATTTCATTCCGTTTGGACTCCGTTTGATATTCCGTTTCTTCGAAACACTGAAATAGGTAAAAAAAACAGCAATTCTGGGTTGGGCCTCCGGTTAATAGGTTAGTCCCAAAAGTAATATAAAAGTGGAAAATAAAGCCCATTATAGTCCAAAACAATAGATAATATAGCATGGAGCAATCAAAAATTATAGATACGTTGGAGACGTATCAGGCATCCCCAAGCTTAATTCATGCTCGTCCTCGAGTAGGTAAATGATAAAAAGAGAATTTTTGATACGGAGTGCTACTTGGCATAATTTCAATGTAATTCTTCTTAATTGTGGTATGAATATTCAGATCCGAAAGATTCAAGACAAAAGTTCATACTGACATGAAATTAATAATACTTCAAGCATACTAACTAAGCAATTATGTCTTCTCAAAATAACATGGCCAAAGAAAGTTATCCCTACAAAATCATATAGTCTGGCTATGCTCTATCTTCACCACACAAAATATTTAAATCATGCACAACCCCGATGACAAGCCAAGCAATTGTTTCATACTTTTGACATTTTTAAAACTTTTTCAATCTTCACGCAATACATGAGCGTGAACCATGGATATAGCATTATATGTGGAATAGAATGGTGGTTGTGGAGAAGACAAAAAGAGGGAAGATAGTCTCACATCAACTAGGCGTATCAACGGGCTATGGAGATGCCCATCAATAGATATCAATGTGAGTGAGTAGGGATTGCCATGCAACGGATGCACTAGAGCTATAAGTATATGAAAGCTCAACAAATGAAACTAAGTGGGTGTGCATCCAACTCGCTTGCTCACGAAGACCTAGGGCAATTTGAGGAAGCCCATCATTGGAATATACAAGCCAAGTTCTATAATGTAAATTCCCACTAGTATATGAAAGTGACAAAACGAGAGACTCTCTATTATGAAGATCATGGAGCTACTTTGAAGCACAAGTGTGGTAAAAGGATAGTAACATTGTCCCTTCTCTCTTTTTCTCTCATATATTTATTTTATTGTTGGGCCTTTTCTCTTTTTTTATCGCCTCTTTTCTTTTTTTTTCGTTCGGAGCCTCATCCCGACTTATGGGGGAATCATAGTCTCCATCATCCTTTCCTCACTTGGGACAATGCTCTAAAAATGATGGTCATCACACTTTTAATATACTTACAACTTCAACAATTACAACTCGATACTTAGAATAAAATATGACTCTATGTGAATGCCTCCGGCGGTGTACCGGGATATGCAATGATTCACAAGTGACATGTATGAAAGAATTATGAACGGTGGCTTTGCCATAAATATGATGTCAACTAAATGATCATGCTAAGCAATATGACAATGATGGAGCATGTCATAATAAACGGAACGGTGGAAAGTTGCATGGCAATATATCTCGGAATGGCTATGGAAATGCCATGATAGGTAGGTATGGTGGCTGTTTTGAGGAAGGTTTATGGTGGGTGTATGATACCGTGAAAAGTGCTGATATTAGAAAGGCTAGCAATGGTGGAAGGGTGAGAAAAGTGCGTATAATCCATGGACTCAACATTAGTCATAGAGAACTCATATACTTATTGCAAAAATCTACAAGTTATCAAAGCAAAGTATTACGCACATGATCCTAGGGGGATAGATAAGTAGGAAAAGACCATCGCTCGTCCCTGACCGCCACTCATAAGGAAGACAATCAATAAATAAATCATGCTCCGACTTCATCACATAACGGTTCACCATACGTGCATGCTACAAGAATCACAAACTTTAACACAAGTATTTCTCAAATTCACAACTACTCAACTAGCATGACTCTAATATTACTACCTTCATATCTCAAAACAATTATCAAGCATCAAACTTTTCTTAGTATTCAACACACTCAAAAGAAAGTTTTACAAATCTTGAATACCAAGCATATTATTATTAAGCAAATTACCATGCTATTTAAGACTCTCAAAATAATCTAAGTGAAGCATGAGAGATCAATAGTTTCTTTAAAACAAATCCACCACCGTGCTCTAAAAGATATAAGTGAAGCACATAGAGCAAAACTATCAAGCTCAAAAGATATAAGTGAAGCACATAGAGTATTCTAACAAATTCCAATTCATGTATGGCTCTCTCAAAAGGTGTGTACAGCAAGGATGATTGCGGTAAACTAACAAGCAAAGACGCAAATAATACAAGACGCTCCAAGCAAAACACATATCATGTGATGAATAAAAATATAGCTCCAAGTAAAGTTACCGATGGAAGTGGACGAAAGAGGGGATGCCTTCCGAGGCATCCCCAAGCTTTGACTTTTTGGTTTCCTTGGATTATCTTGGGAGTGCCATGGGCATCCCCAAGCTTAGGCTCTTGCCACTCCTTGTTCCATAATCCATCAAAAAAATTCACCTAAAACTTGAAAACTTCACAACACAAAACTCAACAGAAATCTCGTAAGCTCCGTTAGCGAAAGAAAACAAAAGACCACTTCAAGGTACTGTAATGAACTCATTATTTATTTATATTTGTGTTAAACCTACTGTATTCCAACTTCCCTATGGATCATAAACTATTTTACTAGCCATAGATTCATCAAAATAAGCAAACAACACACGAAAAACAGAATCTGTCAAAAACAGAACAGTCTGTAGTAATCTGTAACTAACGCAAACTTCTGGAACTCCCAAAATTCCAAAATAAATTGGTGGACCTGAGGAATTTTTCTACTGATAATCTGCAAAAAAAATCAACTAAATATCACTCTCCATTAAAAAGTTGAAGCTAATCTCGTGAGCGCTGAAGTTTCTGTTTTTTACAGAATGATCATAACGACTTCACCCAAGTCTTCCCAAAGGTTCTACTTGGCACAAACACTAATTAAAACATAAAACCACATCTAAACAGAATCTATATGTATTATTTATTAATAAACAGAACCAAAAATCAAGAAACTAAAATAAAATTGGGTTGCCTCCCAACAAGCGCTAACGTTTAACGCCCCTAGCTAGGCATGATCATTTCAATGACACTCACATAAAAGATAAGAATTGAAACATAAAGAGAGCATCATGACGAGTATGACTAGCACATTTAAGTCTAACCCACTTACTATGCATAGGGATTTTTTGAGCAAACAACTTATGGGAACAACAATCAACTAGCTTAGGAAGGTGAAACAAGCATAGCTTCAAGATTTTAAGCACATAGAGAGGAAACTTGATATTATTGCAATTCCTACAAGCATATATTCCTCCCTCATAATAATTTTCAGTAGCATCATGAATGAATTAAACAATATAACCAGCACCTAAAGCATTCTTTTCAAGCATAGAAAATTTACTACTCTCCACATAAGCAAAATTCTTCTTATTCGGAATAGTGGGAGTATCATAAAAGACTTGAACACTAAAAATTGTTTCCACATTAAAAGAGTAATGTTCAGAAAAAGGGTAATCATAATCATGACAATATTTGTAAATATAATCATCACTACTTTTTATAGCATAAGTTTCATCACAATAATCATCATAAGGAGCAACTTCGTTCTCATCATAATCGATTGAAACCTCTCCCAAGATAGTGGAATCACAAAATAAAGTTGACACTCTTACATATCCACTTCCATAATTATCACAATAAAATTCAACATCCTCCAAAATAGTGGGATCACTACTTCCTAAAGTTGACACTCTTCCAAACCCACTTTCATCAATACAATCATAAATAGGAGGCATGCTATCATCATAATAAATATTCTCATCAAAACTTGGGGGATAAAAAATATCATATTCATCAAACATAGCTTCCCCAAGCTTGTGGCTTTGCATATCATTAGCATCATGGATATTCATAGAATTCATACTAACAACATTGCAATCATGCTCATCATACAAAGATCTAGTACCAAACATTCTAATGCATTCTTCTTCTAGCACTTGAGCACAATTTTCCTTTCCATCATTCTCACGAAAGATATTAAAAGATGAAGCGTATGAGACAAACTCAAATCCATTTTTGTAGCTTTTTTATAAACTAAACTAGTGATAAAACAAGAAACAAAAGATTCGATTGCAAGATCTAAAGATATACCTTCAAGCACTCACCTCCCGACAGCGGCGCGAGAAAAGAGCTTAGTTGACGGGGTGTGAGTGAGTGCCGCTACCTAGCCTCCACAGCAGCGGCGCCATAAAAAGAGCTTGATGTCTACTATGCAACCTTCTTCTTGTAGACGTTGTTGGGCCTGCAAGTGCACAGGTTTGTAGGACAGTAGCAAATTTCCCTCAAGTGGATGACCTAAGGTTTATCAATCCGTGGGAGGCGTAGGATGAAGATGGTCTCTCTCAAACAACCCTGCAACCAAATAACAAAGAGTCTCTTGTGTCCCCATGTCACATCCCTAGTTCTGGTATGCTCGAGGCTAGCTAGTCATGTGTGCATCATGTTTAAATTCCATTTAAATTTTGAAATGGGGATTTGTGAAACCCTCAAAATCATTTCTGGAAATGGCCCAGATAAAAATTGCTCCAATAAGGTCCAAGAAAATGTTCATGTTGCTCTCTGAAAATATTGGGCAGAGATAAAAATCAAACCAATATTTTTAGGAGCTCATAAAAGTATTGATTTTGGGCATTTGGAATTAATGCATAACTATTTGCATTGGATATATATATGTTATATATATAATATATGTCCAAAAATTATGCCATTTATTAAGGAGCTCTGGAATAATATAACTATCTCCTATAAAAATTGGCATAAGAAAATAAAATGATTTAGTATTTTTATTAAATCAAAACAAATGCCAGAAAATATAAAAGAAAACAAAAATGGAAAAAACGCTTACCTGTGCTTACCTGCAGCCTGGCAGCCCACTGGCCCAACAGGCCGGCCCAGCCACCGGCAGTGCAAGGCCGTCCTCCACCTCCCGCCAGGAGGACAGGGACGTGTGCCCACGGCGTGCAAGCACACGTCCGGCCACCTCCTGCCTGCCTGTCCTCCCCACTCATCGCTCTGGATGCCCCGCGCGACGCCACGCGCCGCCCCGCACTCTCCTTCTCTCTCCCGTGGCCTCCCCTCCTCTCCCTCGCTCTCTCTCACCGCGCCCGAGCGTTGTCGTTGCGACCGCACGCCGTTGCCGTGCCCACCGCCACGGCCTCGCCTCCCAGACAAGTCCAACAGCTCCGCACAGTCGTCCTCATCCTCTCCGTCAACCCGCGCGCCGCCGGACGCCCCGTGGAGCCGTCACCGCCGTCGTCTTCATCATCGGCCGCCGGAGATCGCCATCGACATTCCGTCGCCTCCAAGTCGTCCCCGAGCGCGCTGAGATCACCGAAGGCCTCGCCGTGAGCTCCTCTACCGAACCCCTCTTCTCCCTCTCGTTTTTGCGCGCTCCAGCTCCGTTCCCCGCCATGGCCGTAGCTCCTCGCCACCGATCATGTCGCCGCCGTGGCCAGAGCCACCGCAGCTCGCTCCCGAGCGCGTCACTGGATTCGTTGCAGCCTCAGGAGCCAAACGGACCCGCTCGCAGCCCCTGCCGTGCCCCGTAGTACCAAAACCGCATGCCACCGAACTCCGGCCGCCGCCCCGAGCTCCGCTCCGGCGAGCTCCGGCGAGCTCCGGCCGTCCCCCCGAGCTACGTTCCAGCGAGCTCCGGCCGTCCCCGCCTCTCCCACTTGCTCCAGATGACGCAGACGGGCGCTGGCTCCTCGCCAGTGGTCTTCGCCGTCCAAATGGTCGCCGGAGGGCGAAATCCGAGGCCCTCCGGCGTCAGCCTCGCCCGGCGTCGAGTCGCCGTGCGGGTTTGACCTCACGACTGTGGTTTGACCCTTTGACCTCGCGCGGCCTGACAAGTGGGACCAGGCCCCTGCTAATTTTAGTTAGATGTTAATTAGACTTAATTAGCCTAATGATACTGACATATGGGTCCCACTGGTCAGGTTTGACCTGGACCTGGCCGTTGACTCGCTGACGTCACGCTGACGCAGTTATTCATTTTCTGGATTTAAAATTAATCAGGAAATTCCAGAAAATAATTCAAACTTCAAAAAATCATAGAAATTCAACCGTAGCTCAGATTGAAATAATTTATATATGAAAAATTATCAGAAAAATGCAATCTATCCATCTGTTCTAGTTTCATGCATGAAAAACCAACTTATACCTGCTGTATAAGTGAAACACTAAAATGTCTTACATAAAGAGCTTACTTTGGAAAGGCATTTGAATCATTGGTTCAAATGGACTTCAACCAAATGAACTCTAGCTGCATTAGCTCAAACAACATCACATATTCATGCCATGATCATG
This sequence comes from Aegilops bicornis, assembly GCA_021605145.1. Classification (NCBI taxonomy): domain Eukaryota; kingdom Viridiplantae; phylum Streptophyta; class Magnoliopsida; order Poales; family Poaceae; genus Aegilops; species Aegilops bicornis. The sequence goes on from CM038670.1 coordinate 705,778,353, forward strand.
CATCATAATTTTGCATATGCTTGTATTCTGATTGCCGACACCGTTCCTTCTCGATAGGTCACCTTTACGGAGAGTGCTCGAGAGTACCTGTCTGTGAAGCAGTGCCTCCCTTGTTGATCTACCAGGCAAGCAAACCCCCTTGTTCATTCCGATACAATCCTACTCTCTCGCTCCTGCTCTCAGTTATTGCATTAGGACAACAACGATTCAACTGCTACTTTGTGCTGCGGTAGTTGAACCCATTCCTCTGCATGACCTGTCGTTGCCACAGAAAATAGTTGAAACCCACTAGCATGTGTAGGAGTTGATTGAAGCCATTGTTGTGTTCCTACCATGCCATTCCTGCTATTGCTTAGAGTGTGTCAGGTCTGATTCATTGGGAATGAATTGGAGTACAATGCTCTATGTTCTGATGCTGAGAGTGAACGTGTGAACACGATTTGGTAAAGGTAGCGGTGAGAGGCCATGTAGGAGTACATGGTGGGTTGTCTCACTGGAACCGTCCTGAAGCACTGAGTTCTATGTATGTTGTCCAATGACTCGATACTACCACACATTGGGTTCCGGTAACTCGGCCCCTCTCGACTTATTAACCAACTCGGTCTCTGTCCTGTGAGTCGCATGGCTGGTTTCTGGTGTTTGTAGGTAGTGTTAGTAGTCTACCAAGTGGCACCCGGCCAGGTGGGCTTGGGACAGACTAGGCACAGTGGCATGGTGTACCAAGTGGCACCCGGTGGGTGGGCTTGGGAACCCTGCTTACATCGTTTGGGGCCGTGGGCGACACCCAGGCCGCATCTCCTTGCGGATGGAACCCGAATAGGCGATAAACCTGGACTAGAGTATCGTGTGGTTAGTCAGGTCATGGTCGACATCCTCGACAGGCTTCCGCTTGAAGGTTGCCGAGATACATGACGTGTACATGGCGGTAAGTGGCGAGAGCGTGTGTGAAGAAGTACACCCCTGCAGGGTTAACATGATCTATTCGAATAGCCGGGTCCGCGGTTATGGACTTCTTGGATGCTTACGTGGTACATAGACAACTTGAAGTGGATACTCTAAAATGCTCAAGACAAGTGTGAGTGCTATGGATGGCCCTCTAGTTGGGAGACGGGGATGAATCCATAGTGGTGTATTGTGTGGTGATTAGTGGACTCGTGTGCGCCACCTCAAAAGAGTTACCAGCAGTCGTAGTACAGGATAGCCACTGATCAAAGCTGGCTTACTATAACTAAACTCCACAATACCCTCTTGATACAAATGCATGTATGATAGGATTTGATGTAAGTATTGCTGAGTACCTTTGTACTCATGTTGCTTTATTTATGTTTTTGCAGCGGAGACTTCGGTCTTACTAGTTTACGTGGACTTCGACAAGTAGCTTGTGCCTCAGCTACAATCTTGATCGGATGTTGTAGACAGTCAGGCTCTTCAGCCTTTTTCATTTGTAGATGTCTGTACTCAGACATGTAATGCTTCCGCTTGCTGCTTGTTTGCTCTGAATGATGGGTCATGTGACCCCTGCTTGTAATAAATGCTATGTGGCTCTTCTGAGCCTTTATCTTTGTGTTATGTTGTGATGCCATGTTGTACAACACATACTTGCATGTTATGCGTACGTGTAACGTGTATTTCTATGTGTGGGATCCGACAACCTAGTTGTCTATCCTTGGTAGCCTCTCTTATGGGGAAGTGTAGTCTAGTGCTTCCACCGAGCCATGGTAGTCCGCTACAACCCGGTTCACCGGAGTCCTGCTAGCCCAGCACTGCTGCTCCGGAACACTTGACTGGCCGGCATGTGATTCACTTCGTTCCTGTGTCTGTCCCTTCGGGGAAATGTCACGCGGTGACATCCGGAGTCCTGCCTAGCCTGCTATAGCCCGGGTTCCCAGAGTCCTGTTAGCCCAGTTGCTACAACCCGGATTCACACGCAGCTGACCGACATGCTCGATGTTGTTTCATGTATGCCTGTCCCCGTAAGTTAGTGCCACTTTGGGTTCACGACTAGTCATGTCAGCCCGGGTTCTCTGTCATATGGATGCTAGCAACACTATCATATACGTGAGCCAAAATGCGCAAACGGTCCCGGGCCATGGTAAGGCGACACCGTGGGAATACCGTGCTTGAGGCCGCAAAGTGATATGATGTGTTACATGCTAGATCGGTGTGACTTAGGATCGGGGTCCTGACGACTTTGGTATCGAGCTTTGTTGCCTGTAGGATTACCAAGCCAAACTGGTCGAAGTTGAGTCTAGAAATTATTTAGTTATGTAAGGGAATTGATTGTGGGAAGGAACGTAAGGCTCTTTTTACTCCTTATACCTCATGGCCTTCTGATCTGAGTCATCCTACCTTTCCTACGGGGTTAAGGAACAAGGATTTCTCTTCCGTCTATCAGGATCACGTGTTACTACTCCGTAGTCCCATAGGATTGGTTGATCAGAGTCATACCCCAGTTTTCGAGTACTTCCGGTGTAGTCTGTTTAGTATGATCTCAGAACCTTGAGTGATGTTGTTGAGTATGTTACTACCCCATTTTAGCAGGATGTCTCATTCTGGGCATTTTACTGCCATTATGCTGCCGGAATTGCCCTAGGATTCTGAGAGATACTATTTTCCTTGTCCTACAATCTATAGCTTATAGTTGATGCTGATTTCGTCCTTGGTTTCGTTTCTCAGGATGTCATTAGTTAAGCGAAGTTCTGTTGCTCGTAGCCAGAACCACGAAGATGATAGGGATGAGGATCCTCCCGACCAGCCCTCGTTGGCAGAGTTCATGTTAGAGATGGAGACGAACAAGCGTGAGTCTAACCGCTTGTTGGCGCGTATCGAGGAGAACACCGCACATCAGTTCAAAGGATCTATGACCATTCATGACTTCATCCGCTTGCACCCACCCACCTTTCATCATTCCATTGAGCCACTCGATGCGGATGGTGACTCCGTAGCATCACTCATAAGCTGCGTTCATGAACGTAGCTGAAGATGACAAGGTCACTTATGCCACATACCACCGGAAGGTCCTGCTAGTCTCCGGTGGCGAGAACCATGAGGCTATGCTTCGGTGGCGGACTCACTGCTGGAGAGATTTCACTGAGGCTTTTCGCGAGCATCACATTCCTGAAGCCCTCATCGATCGCAAGAGAGAAGAGTTCTGTAGTTTCACCCAGAGTAAGATGGCTGTTGACGCTTATAGTAGAGAGTTTGAGAACCTTGCTCGTTATGCCACAGAAGAGGTGTCCACGGACGCCAAGAAGCAGGCTAGGTTCCGGAAGGGTCTCAACCCCAAGCTACGTCGTGATCTCCACCTGCATCATTGTGATACATTCCAAGCTCTTGTGAACAAGGCCATTAATGCAGAGACAGCTCAGCTCACTTACGAGGAGTCTCGTAAGCACACCCATGATTTGGGATCTTCTTCCAGTTCTGGTCCTCAGAAGCGCCGGATTTGGGTTCCAAACTGCGCTCTTCCTTCCAGATATACACCGAGACCATCCTATGTGGTTCCTTCCCCAGCTCAGTCGTATGTTCCACCCAGGCCTACTGGTAGACCGCTTGTCAGTGCGGGTCGATGTCCAACTTCAGGGACTTGCTTCACATGCGGGAAGCCAGGACACTATGCACGGATCGCTCTCGAGTAGTTATGCTCCACCCGGCCCGAGAAGTCATTGGCTGTGTTAAGCCACCATGCAAGATGATCAGTGTCAAGTCAGCTCCCACTGAACATGGACGTGTGCATCACGTCTCAGCCAAAGACGCTCATGATGATCCAGATGTCGTTCTTGGTACACTCCTTGTCAACTGTCATCCAGCTTCGGTTCTATTCGATACTGGAGCATCTCATTCCTTCATTTCTGAAAGCTATGCTAACGTGCACAACATGTCATTTTGTGATATGCCCTCTCCACTGGTCATCCAAACTCCTGGATCCAAATGGCAAACTTCTAGTGTAAGCCATGGTAACGAAATCCTTGTTGACAGACTTGTATTCCTTGCCTCACTTATAGCCCTCAAGTCTCTGAGATATTAACATCATCTTGGGTATGGACTGGATGAAAGCTCATTACGCCAAGATTGATTGTTACATCAGGTCCGTTCAGCTTACACACCCATCTGGCAAGATAGTCACTGTCTCCACTAGAGTTGCAAAGCGTCAACTCTATTCTCTTAATGCCAGCCCTCTTCCAGACCTTGAAGATATCCCGGTAGTCCGTGACTTTCCGGATGTCTTTCAGAAGGAACTGCCGGTGTTCCACCGACAGCGGAGATGTAGAGTTCGTCATAGATCTTATCCCAGGAACCGCTCCAATCTCTAGGAGACCTTACAAGATGGCACCCTTAGAACTAGCCAAGCTTAAGAAACAACTTGATGAGTCCTTGCAAAAGGGTTTCATCCGTCCTAGTTCTTCTCCTTGGGCTTGCCCCGTCCTCTTTGTCAAGAAGAAGGATGGTACGGACCGGATGGTTGTTGATTATCGTCCCGTTAATTTGGTCACGATAAAGAACAAATATCCGCTCCCCAGGATCAACGACCTGTATGATCAGCTCATTGGATCCTCAGTCTTTTCCAAGATGGACTTCAGGTTAGGCTACCACCAAATCAAGATCAGAAATGGGGACATTCCTAAGACGGCTTTTGTCACTCGTTATGGCGGTCTGAGTACACCGTCATGTCCTTTGGTCTAACCAATGCTCCAGCAACGTTCTCCCGCTTGATGAACTCGATCTTCATGGAGTACTTAGATAAGTTCGTCGTGGTTTACCTCGACAATATTCTTATTTACTCGAAGAACGAGGAAGAGCATGCCGAACATCTTAGACTTCTGCTAGAAAAACTCAGAGAGCACCGCCTTTATGCCAAGTTCTCCAAATGTGAATTCTGGTTGCCAGAAGTGACCTACCTAGGCCACGTAATCTCTGGTAAGGGCATTGCTGTCAATCCCGAGAGAGTTAAGGCCATTCTCGATTGGACTCCACCTGAAACCGTTAAACAAGTTAGGAGTTTCCTTGGTCTAGCCAGCTATTGTCGCCGCTTTGTTGAAAACTTCTCCAAGGTAGCCAAACCCCTCACGGAACTTCTCAAGAAAGATAAAAAGTTTGAGTGGTTCCCACAAGGTGAGTACAGTTTTCGTGAACCGAAAAGACGCCTGACTTCTGCTCCCATACTTGTGCCACCGGATTTCACTAAAGACTTTGTTATCTACTGCGACGCCTCACGACAGGGACTAGGTTGCATTCTTATGCAGGATCATCATGTGATTGCCTATGCATCTCGACAGTTGCATCCACATGAGGAGAATTATCCTACACATGATCTAGAGCTTGCAGCCGTAGTCTATGCACTCAAGACACAGCGACATTACCTTCTTGGTAAACGTTGCGAGATCTACACCGATCACCAGAGTCTCAAGTATATCTTCACACAACCAGATCTGAACCTTAGGCAAAGACGTTGGTTGGAGTTGATCTCAGATTATGATCTAGGGATTACTTACACCCCAGGCAAAGCCAATATCATGGCTGATGCGTTAAGTCGTAAATCCTATTGCAACAATCTCATGTTGCAGCAGGGCCAACCACTTCTCCATGAGGAATTCTGTAAGCTTAACCTTCACATTGCTCCTCACGGATTCCTTTCTACCTTGGTGGTGAAACCTACTATTGTGGATCGTATCATAGAAGTCCAGAAGCATGATACGGGAATCTCCTGAATCAACAAAAATATCTCCAAGGGAGTAGCTGGTTGTTTCTCTATGGATGAACGAGGTGTTGTTTACTTTGGGAACCGCTTGGTGGTTCCCAAAAGTCAGCAGATGCAGCAATTGATTCTTAAGGAGGCGCATGAATCCCCTCTCACGATTCATCCCGGTAGTACTAAGATGTATCAGGACCTACGCTAGAGGTTCTGGTGGACTGGGATGAAGAGAGAAATCGCCGACTTCGTTGCTAATTATGACGTTTGTCGTCGCGTTAAGGCAGAGCATCAAAGGCCTGCTGGCACCCTTCAGCCTTTAGCTATTCCTGAATGGAAATGGGATAAACTTGGTATGGAATTCATCACCGGCTTTCCCAGGACCAAGAGAGGGAATAATGCTATCCTTGTAGTCGTTGATCGTCTTTCCAAAGTGGCTCACTTCCTTCCTGTTCGAGAGAGTATCACTGCTAGTCAGCTCGCTGACTTATATATTTCTCGAATAGTATCACTCCATGGTGTTCCACTAGAGATCAATTCAGACCGTGGTAGTCTTTTCACTTCTCATTTCTGGGAGAGTTTCCAAACTGCCATGGGAACCCATCTTTCCTTCATTACCGCTTTCCACCCTCAAGCAAGTGGTCAGGTGGAACGGGTCAATCAAATTCTTGAAGACATGCTTAGAGCTTGCGTTATTTCATTCGGTATGGATTGGGAGAAATGTCTTCCTTTTGCCGAGTTTGCTTATAACAATAGCTATCAATCCAGTATGAAGAAAGCTCCTTTTGAGATTCTCTATGGACGAAGATGTCGAACACCTTTGAACTGGTCGAACCGGTGAAAGACAATTCTTTGGACGGACATGATCCAAAGAAAGTGTAAGAGCAAGTCCGCATCATTCGAGAGAACTTGAAAACGGCCCAGTCTCGTCAAAAGAGCCAGTATGATCGTCATCATAAGGATATGACTTATGAAATTGGCGACAAAGCTTACCTTCGGGTTACTCCTCTAAAGGGTACCCATCGTTTCGGTATCAAGGGCAAGTTGGCTCCTCGTTACATTGGTCCTTTTCGCATTCTCGCTAAACGAGGAGAGGTTGCCTACCAGTTGGAACTACCCCCACATCTTTCCCGAGTGCATGATGTCTTCCACGTCTCTCAACTCAGGCGTTGCTTCTCCGATCCTATCCGCGGAGTGGACCACGAAACGCTTGATCTCCAAGATAACCTCACATATCGAGAGTATCCAGTTCGCATTCTTAATCAAGCAAAGCGTGTCACTCGACGTCATAATATCAAGTTTCTCAAGGTTCAGTGGTCTCATCATTCCGAGAGAGAAGCTACTTGGGAGCGAGAAGATCGTCTTCGACTGGAGTACCCCGCTTTCTTTCCGTCGACCCCTGAATCTCGGGACGAGATTTTTTCAAGTGGGGGCGAGTTGTCACATCCCTAGTCCTGGTATGCTCGAGGCTAGCTAGTCATGTGTGCATCATGTTTAAATTCCATTTAAATTTTGAAATGGGGATTTGTGAAAACCTCAAAATCATTTCTGGAAATGACCCAGATAAAAATTGCTCCAAAAAGGTCCAAGAAAATGTTCATGTTGCTCTCTGAAAATATTGGGCAGAGATAAAAATCAAACCAATATTTTTAGGAGCTCATAAGTATTGATTTTGGGCATTTGGAATTAATGCATAACTATTTGCATTGGATATATATATGTTATATATATATAATATGTCCAAAAATTATGCCATTTATTAAGGAGCTCTGGAATAATATAACTAGCTCCTATAAAAATTGGTATAAGAAAATAAAATGATTTAGTATTTTTATTAAATCAAAACAAATGCCAGAAAATAGAAAAGAAAACAAAAATGGAAAAAACGCTTACCTGTGCTTACCTGCAGCCAGGCAGCCTGGGCCCAACATGGCCCAGCCGACCGCCGCTGGCCGTCGTCCTCCACCTCCCGCCAAGAGGACGGGGGCGTGTGCCACGGCGCCAAGACGCACGATGCTCGCCACCTCCTGCCTGCCTGTCCTCCCCACTCGTCGCTCTGGATACCCCGCGCGACGCCACGCGCCGCCCCGCACTCTCCCTCTCTCTCCCGTGGCCTACCCTCCTCTCCCTCGCTCTCTCTCACCGTGCCCGAGCGTTGTCGTCGCCACCGCACGCCGTTGCCGCGCCCACCGCCATGACCTTGCCTCCCCGGCAAGTCCAACAGCTCCGCACCGTCGTCCTCGTCCTCTCCGTCAAGCCGCGCGCCGCCGGACGTCCCGTGGAGTCGTCACCGCCGTCGTCTTCATCATCGGCCGCCGGAGATCGCCACCGACATACCGTCGCCTCCAAGCCGTCCCCGAGCGCGCTGAGATCACCGAAGGACTCGCCGTGAGCTCCCTTACCGAACCCGTCTTCTCCCTCTCGTTTTTGCGCGCTCCAGCTCCGTTCCCCGCCATGGCCGTAGCTCCTCGCCGCCGATCATGTCGCCACCGCAGCTCGCTCTCGAGCGCGTCACTGAATTCGTTGCAGCCCCAGGAGCCAAACGCACCCGCTCGCAGCCCCTGCCGTGCCCCATAGTACCAAAACCGCATGCCACCGAACTCCGGCCGCCGCCCCGAGCTCCGCTCCGGCGAGCTTTGGCCGTCCCCGCCTCTCCCACTTGCTCCAGATGACGCGGACGAGCGCTGGCTCCTCGCCAGTGGTTTCCGCCGTCCAAATGGTCGCCGGAGGGCGAAATCCGAGGCCCTCCGCCGCGTCTGGCCACGCCGGCGTCGAGTCGCCGGCGGGTTTGACCTCGCTGACCAGGGGTTTGACCCTTTGACCTCGCGGGCCTGACAAGTGGGACCATGCCCCTGCTAATTTTAGTTAGATGTTAATTAAACTTAATTAGCCTAATGATACTGACATACGGGTCCCACTGGTCAGGTTTGACCTGGACCTGGCCGTTGACTCGCTGACGTCACGCTGACGTCAGGCTGACGCAGTTATCCATTTTCTGGGTTCAAAATTAATCAGGAAATTCTAGAAAATTATTCAAACTTCAAAAAATCATAGAAATTAAACCGTAGCTCAGATTGAAATAATTTATATATGAAAAATTATCAGAAAAATGCAATCTATCCATCTGTTCTGGTTTCATGCATGAAAAACCAACTTATACCTGCTATATAAGTGAAACACTAAAATGGCTTATATAAAGAGGTTACTTTGGAAATGCATTTGAATCTTTGGTTCAAATGGACTTCAACCAAATGAACTCTAGCTGCATTAGCTCAAACAGCATCACATGTTCATGCCATGATCATGCATCATATTGTTGCATATGCTTGTATTCTGATTGCCGACACCGTTCCTTCTCGATAGGTCCTGCTACGGAGAGTGCTCGAGAGTACCTGTCTATGAAGCAGTGCCTCCCTTGTTGGTCAACCAGGCAAGCAAACCCCCTTGTTCATTCCGATACAATCCTACTCTCTCGCTCCTGCTCTCAGTTATTGTATTAGGACAACAATGATTCAACTGCTACTTTGTGCTGCGGTAGTTGAACCCGTTCCTCTGCATGACCTGTCATTGCCACAGTAAATAGTTGAAACCCACTAGCATGTGTAGGAGTTGATTGAAGCCATTGTTGTGTTCCTACCATGCCATGCCTGCTATTGCTTAGAGCGTGTCGGGTCTGATTCATTGGGAATGAATTGGAGTACAGTGCTCTATGTTCTGATGCTGAGAGTGAACGTGTGAACATGATTTGGTAAAGGTAGCGGTGAGAGGCCATGTAGGAGTACATGGTGGGTTGTCTCACTGGAACCGTCCTTAAGCTAATCGAAGTTCTATGTATGTTGTCCAATGACTCGATACTACCACACATTGGGTTCCGTAACTCAGCCCCTCTCGACTTATTAACCAACTTGGTCTCTGCTCAGAGTCGCAACTAGTTTCGGTGTTTGTAGGTAGTGTTAGTAGTCTACCAAGTGGCACCCGGCCAGTGGGCTTGGGACAGACTAAACCTGATGTACGGTGTACCAAGTGGCACCGGTTAGTGGGCTTGGGAACCCTGCTCACATCGTTTGGGGCCGTGGCGACACCCGGCCAGATCTCCTTGCGGATGGAACCCGAATAGGCGATAAACACGGACTAGAGTCTCGTGTGGTTAGTCGGTCGTGGCCGACACCCTCGCCAAAGCTTCCGCTTGAAGGTTGCCGAGATACATGACGTGTACATGGCGGTAAGTGGCGAGAGCGTGTGTGAAGAAGTACACCCCTGCAGGGTTAACATGATCTATTCGAATAGCCGGGTCCGCGGTTATGGACTTCTTGGATGCTTACGTGGTACATAGACAACTTGAAGTGGATACTCTAAAATGCTCAAGACAAGTGTGAGTGCTATGGATGGCCTTCTCGTAGGGAGACATGGATGAATCCATAGTGGTGTATTGTGTGGTGATTAGTGGACTCGTGTGCGCCACCTCAAAAGAGTTACCCGCAGTTGTAGTACAGGATATCCACTGAGTCAAAGCTGGCTTAATACAACTAAACTCCACAATACCCTCTTGATAAAATGCATGTATGATAGGATTTGATGTAAGTCTTGTTGAGTTCCTTTGTACTCTTGTTGCTTTATTTATGTTTTTGCAGCGGAGACTTCGGTCTTACTAGTTTACGTGGACTTCGACAAGTAGCTCGTGCCTCAGCTACGATCTTGATCGGATGTTGTAGATAGTCAGGCTGTTCAGCCTTTTTCATTTGTAGATGTCTGTACTCAGACATGTAATGCTTCCGCTTGCTGCTTGTTTGCTCTGAACGTTGGGTCATGTGACCCCTGCTTGTAATAAATGCTATGTGGCTCTTCTGAGCCTTTATCTATATGAGTTTGCGTTATGTTGTGATGCCATGTTGCACAACACATACTTTACGTGTAACATGTATTGCTATGTATGGGATCCAACAACCTAGTTGTCTATCCTTGGTAGCCTCTCTTATGGGGAAATGTAGTCTAGTGCTTCCACCGAGCCATGGTAGTCCGCTACAGCCCGGTTCACCGGAGTCCTGCTAACCCAGCACTACTGCTCCGGAACACTTGACTGGCCGGCATGTGATTCACTTCATTCCTGTGTCTGTCCCTTCGGGGAAATGTCACGCGGTGACATCCGGAGTCCTTCCTAGCATGCTACAGCCCGGGTTCCCAGAGTCCTGTTAGCCCAGTTGCTACAGCCCGGATTCACATGCTGCTGACCGACATGCTCGATGTTGTTTCATGTATGCCTGTCCCCGTAAGTTAGTGCCACTTTGGGTTCACGACTAGTCATGTCGGCCCGGGTTCTCTGTCATATCGATGCTAGCGACACTATCATATACGTGAGCCAAAAGGCGCAAACGGTCCCGGGCCATGGTAAGGCGACACCCGTGGGAATACCGTGCGTGAGGCCGCAAAGTGATATGAGGTGTTACATGCTAGATCGGTGTGACTTAGAATCGGGGTCGTGACACCCCAACACACCCAATACAATGGTAAATTGTATAGGTGCACTAGTTCGGCGAAGAGATGGTGATACAAGTGCAATATGGATGGTAGATATAGGTTTTTGTAATCTGAAAATATAAAAACAGCAAGGTAACTAATGATAAAAGTGAGCGTAAACGGTATTGCAATGGTAGGAAACAAGGCCTAGAGTTCATACTTTCACTAGTGCAAGTTCTCTCAACAATAATAACATAGATAGATCATATAACAATCCCTCAACATGCAACAAAGAGTCACTCCAAAGCCACTAATAGCGGAGAACAAACATAGAGATTATGGTAGGGTACGAAACCACCTCAAAGTTATTCTTTCGGATCGATCAATTAAAGAGTTCGTACTAGAATAACACCTTAAGACACAAATCAACCAAAACCCTAATGTCACGTAGATACTCCATTGTCACCTCAAGTATCCGTGGGCATGATTATATGATATGCATCACACAATCTCAGATTCATCCAACCAACACAAAGTACTTCAAAGAGTGCCCCAAAGTTTCTACCGGAGAGTCAAGAAAACGTGTGCCAACTCCTATGCATAGGTTCATGGGCGGAACCCGCAAGTTGGTCACCAAAACATACATCCAGTGGCACGTGATATCCCATTGTCACCACAGATAAACACGGCAAGACATACATCAAGTGTTCTCAAATCAAAGACTCAATCCGATAAGATAACTTCAAGAGGGAAACTCAATTCATCACAAGAGAGTAGAGGGGGAGAAACATCATAAGATCCAACTATAATAACAAAGCTCGCGATACATCAAGATCGTGTGAAGTCGAGAACACGAGAGAGAGAGAGAGAGAGAGAGAGAGAGAGAGAGAGAGCGAGATCAAACACATAGCTACTGGTACATACCCTCAGCCCCGAGGGTGAACTACTCCCTCCTTGTCATGGATAGCGCCGGGATGATGAAGATGGCCACCGATGATGGGTTCCCCCTCCGGCAGGGTGCCGGATCGGGCTCCCGAGAGGTTTTTGGTGGCTACAGAGGCTTGCGGCGGCAGAACTCTCGATCTATCTTGATATTCGATGGTTTTAGGGTACGTAGGGTTATATAGGCGAAAGAAGTCGGTCGGGAGGTGCTCGAGGGGCCCACGAGACAGGGGGCCGCGCCCTGTAGGGGGGGCCCTCCTATCTCGTGGAGTCCTCGGGGATCTTCTGACGTGAACTCCAAGTCTCCAGGATCATATTCTTCCCAAAAATAACGCTGCCGAAGGTTTCATTCCGTTTGGACTCCGTTTAATATTCCTTTTCCTCGAAATACTAAAACAAGCAATAAAACAGCAATATGGGCTGGGCCTCCGGTTAGTAGGTTAGTCCCAAAAGTAATATAAAAGTGAATAATAAAGCCCGTAATCATTCAAAACAGATAATAAAATAGCACGAATGCTTCATAAATTATAGATACGTTGGAGACGTATCAGGTATGATCATGTATATAGGCATCACGTCTGAGACAAGTAGACCAACTCCTGCCTGCATCTACTACTATTACTCCACTCATCGACCGCTATCCAGCATGCATCTAGAGTATTAAGTTAATGAAAACAGAGTAATGCCTTAAGCAAGATGACATGATGTAGAGGAATAAATTGATGCGATATGATAAATACCCCATCTTGTTATCCTCGATGGCAACAATACAATACGTGCCTTGCTGCCCCTACTGTCACTGGGAAAGGACACCGCAAGATTGAACCCAAAGCTGAACACTTCTCCCATTGCAAGAACTACCAATCTAGTTGGCCAAACCAAACGGATAATTCGAAGAGACTTGTAAAGATAACTCAATCATACATAAAAGAATTCAGAAAAGATTCAAATAATTCTCATAGATAATCTTGATCATAAACCCACAATTCATCGGTCTCAACAAACACACCGCAAAAATAAGATTACATCGAATAGATCTCCATGAGAGAGGGGGAGAACATTGTATTGAGATCCAAAAAGAGAGAAGAAGACATCTAGCTACTAACTATGTACCCGAAGGACTGAGGTAAAAAACTCACACTTAATCGGAGAGGCTATGATGTTGATGTAGAAGCCCTCCATGGTGGAATCCTTCCGGTGAACTCGAACAGGCCCCAAGATGGGATCTCGTGGATACAGAAAGTTGCGGCGGTGGAATTAGGTTTTTGGCTCCGTATCTGATCTGACGGGGGTACATAGGTATATATAGGAGGAAGAAGTACGTCGGTGGAGCCTCGAGGGGCCCACGAGGTAGAGGGCACGCCCTAGGGGGGCCCTCCACCCTCGTGGCCGCCTCGGAGCTTTCTTGACGGAGGGTCCAAGTCTCCTGGGTCTTAACCGAGAAAATCACGTTCCCGAAGATTTCATTCCGTTTGGACTCCGTTTGATATTCCGTTTCTTCGAAACACTGAAATAGGCAAAAAAAATAGCAATTCTGGGCTGGGCCTCCGGTTAATAGGTTAGTCCCAAAAGTAATATAAAAGTGGAAAATAAAGCCCATTATAGTCCAAAACAATAGATAATATAGCATGGAGCAATCAAAAATTATAGATACGTTGGAGACGTATCAGCGGGTGGGAAGCAAAATTCTCCATCATCCGCTGTAAGTTCGATCCGAACATAGTTCGGCGATGAGCCATCTGCCAGGGATAGGATTTTTAATGAGTTTAGTAGGTCGCCAATGGGCGAGTGTTGGAAGACATCTGCGGTGCTGAACTTGAAGATCGATAACCGATCGAGTTCGGTATCCGCGGGCTCGCAGGGTTCGAAACTCGACGCCGGAGAAGAGTCCGGGGTTCCGTTGATGCAGATGTCGTACGCAGTGGAATCTGCGAGCGGCTCCAACGCCGCAGAACCGGTAGCCTCCACGATGGGGTTAAGCTTACCATCTTCGGCGGACTTGATCTGCTCCGGATCTAAGGCCAGAGTTGCTGCAGGAGCTCTCTCCTGGATGGGGCCCGATGACAGGTTTAAGCCATGTCCATCGGGCAGCAAGGGAGCGATTGTCGCGGTCTCAAATCTGTCGAAGATCAAGTCTCCACGGATGTCCGCAACGTCGTTCAAGCTTCCGAATCTGACCTGATGGCCAGGGGCGTAGCTGTCGGTCTGCTCCAGATGGCCAAGCGAGTTGGCCCGCAGTACGAAGCCGCCGAACACGAAGATCTGTCCGGGGAGAAAGGTTTCTCCCTGGACAGCGTCATCATTGACGATTGAAGGGGCCATCAAACCTTTTGACGACGGCACAGTGGAACTCTCAATGAAAGCACCAATGTCAGTGTCAAAACCGGCGGATCTCGGGTAGGGGGTCCCGAACTGTGCGTCTAGGATCAATGGTAATAGGAGACGGAGGGCACGATGTTTAGCCAGGTTCGGGCCCTCTCTATGGAGGTAATACCCTACTTCCTGCTTGATTGATCTTGATGAATATGAGTGTTACAAGAGTTGATCTACCACAAGATCATAATGGCTAAACCCTAGAAGTCTAGCCTATGTGTATATGGTAATGAATCTGTCCTATCCGGACTATTCTCTCATGTTTATATAGACACCAGAGAGATCTAGGGTTGCATGGAGTCGGTTACATAAGAAGGAATCTTCCCAGCTGGTCGCCTAGCATGCCTTCCACGCCAAGGAAAGTCCAATCCGGACACAAGTATGGTCTTCAGTCTTCATGTCTTCACAGCCCATCAGTCCGGCCCATGGATAACAGGCCGGACGCCCGAGGACCCCTTAGTCCAGGACTCCCTCAATAAGAATAAATCATTTGTAGGGTACGAAACCACCTCGAAGCTATTCTTTCCGATCGATCTATCAAAGAGTTCGTACTAAAATAACACCAAATAATTTCAGATTCATAATACTCAATCCAACACAAAGAACCTCAAAGAGTGCCCCGAGATTTCTATCGGAGAAACAAAACACGAGAACATGCATCAACCCCTATGCATAGATTACCCCAATGTCACCACGGGAATCCGCGAGTTGAATGCCAAACACATATCAAGTGAATCAATATGATACCCCATTGTCACCACGAGTATTCATATGCAAGACATATATCAAGTGCTCTCAAATCCATAAAAGTATTCAATCCGATAACAACAAAATCTCAAAGGGAAAAACTCAATTCATCACAACAAGATAGAGAGGGGAAAACAAGCAAAAAAAACAGCAACTGACACAGGGAACTGTGTCGATAGGTTAGTCCCAAAAAATGATATAAAGTTGCTATAAAATGATTGTAAAACATCCAAGAATGATAATATATTAGCATGAATACTTCATAAGTTATAGATACATTGGAGACATATCAGGATCTTTTGGAAAGAATTAAACGCAACTCTGAAGATTGGGAACTTGTGGCACCACGATCCTCATGGAGGAGGGGGCCTTCGCACATCAGCCCAGGATAACACCTGACGCATGACAGGTCCATGATACATCATAAGGTATAAGAATATTCATCAAATACATGTATAGAAGATTGCATCATTGATGAATACAGTCATCCGGCATAGCTCTAAGGCTATTTAAAAATGCGGCGGAAGTCTTGGTTTGGCGGCTCATCAACTCTGGCTGGGCTCCATAACTCACAGGACTGGAAAGGTTACGGCCTATTGCGACCAATCAAACAATCCAGGCACGACCTACAAACTGGCATGACACGCCAGGTCAGTACATCGAATGTACTTGCAAGACAACCAAATACATAGCATCCAAACAAG
This sequence comes from Aegilops bicornis, assembly GCA_021605145.1. Taxonomy (NCBI): domain Eukaryota; kingdom Viridiplantae; phylum Streptophyta; class Magnoliopsida; order Poales; family Poaceae; genus Aegilops; species Aegilops bicornis. The sequence goes on from CM038670.1 coordinate 705,794,262, forward strand.
CAGAAGACAAGGCAAGAACCAAGCGCATGCAACAACCTATCTCATATCAATTACTAAACTTGGCATGATATAGATCAACTGAGCATGAACAACATCATATCATCTACTAACATGGCAATAGCATGGCATATCAAAACATGCTTATAACATGGCAATCGCGAAACATAGCATATCATCTCAATCATGGCATAATTTAACATATCAATCAAAGCATGGCATGGCATCATGAAACTATGCTGAATATAAGCTACCGGTCATATCCAATGCAGAAATAATATGTTAACTTTATGCAACTATCTCTTGTTCTTCCGTGGTTCTTTAAATGCAAATATATTACTCATGCAATGCAACCAAACTTGTGCACCGAGTCCCTCGGACTCTCTTACCAATGGGTTGCCTCGCAACTGAACGGTGATCATGACGAATCACGAACGTAACCACACTCAGTTCAATGGGTTACCTTGTAACCAAACGATGATCACTCACGGATCACAAATGGAACCACACTTGGTTCAACACTCACCGAGACCTCGTCTCGTGATCATATCAACACATCATCGTGATTACTCACGACTGTCTCATAGTCCAAGTCACCACATTCTGGTTATCACATATTTATTTACCAACTTAATTATTTCAGGTTTATCCTCCATTTCGACCAAGACCCGATAGTGTGGCCTACTACGAACTGTGTGGCTATCTATAGACTTAATAAACACCCTGCAGAGGTAGTGCACTGTACCCACACCATGAAATCCATGGCCTCGTCATCCCATTCGGATGGACCAATGGTATTCCGACGAAACCGAACTACTGCCATGACACTCTCCCGGCCACTCCGCCCAACACCCCTTTTGGGTTCAGTCCTGGGTGGCCTCATGCCTACCAAAGGCACCAACGGCCATCGTCGTGGCAAAACATAAACAGTCCCAAACGGGGACATTAGCTCAAAAACAAACCCGGGCACACAAGGCTTATGTCTGCCTACCTGATCACGGTAGCGCGTGCTCATAACCTTCCCTCGTTGCAGGCACCAGTGAGAGGCATGACAATAGATCGCATTAAGTCCTTCTGTCGGTGTCAAAACCGGCGGATCTTGGGTAGGGGGTCCCGAACTGTGCGTCTAGGCGGATGGTAACAGGAGACAAGGGACACGATGTTTTTACCCAGGTTCGGGCCCTCTCGATGGAGGTAAAACCCTACTCTGCTTGATTAATATTGATGATATGGGTAGTACAAGAGTGGATCTACCACGAGATCAGAGAGGCTAAACCCTAGAAGCTAGCCTATGGTATGATTGTTGTTAGATCCCACGGACTAAAACCCTCCGGTTTATATAGACACTTTGGATAGGGTTAGGGTTACAGTCGGTTACAATGGTAGGAGATCTACATATCTGTATCGCCAAGCTTGCCTTCCACGCCAAGGAAAGTCCCATCCGGACACGGGATGAAGTCTTCAATCTTGTATCTTCATAGTCCAGAGTCCGCCAACGGTGATAGTTCGGCTATCCGGACACCCCTAATCCAGGACTCCTCAAGAGCCCTGAACCAGGGCTTCAATGACGACGAGTCCGGCGCGCATATTGTCTTCGGCATTGCAAGGCGGGTTCCTCCTCCGAATACATAGAAGATTTTGAACACAAGGATTGTGTCCGGCTCTACAAAACAAGTTCCACATACCACCGTAGAGAGAATAACTTTTGCACAGATCTGCTGACGTATTCCGCGGCATGACATCACACCACGTCCAGGCCTTTATACGAATCGTTTTTACTGCTCCACCTCAGCGCGTTTAGCGACGCAGTTTCCTTGGCACGTATTATGAAAGCGGAGATCGTGCCCCCTTATTCCGGGATTCCCATCAATACGGACATGGGTTACCCAACTGCGCCATTGATTACGGCGCTTGGGAGATAAGCGAGTTTTACCAGGCTGCCGGGGGACGCATAGCTTCATCCATCCATATAACGGGATAAGGATCCACCTTTTCACCTACGCCTTCTTCCTCCTTTGCTCATCCATTTCCGTGCACTCGAGCTCCAGCGCCCAAATCCGCACATCCCTCCTCAACCTTCTCCAGCCATGTCCGGAGCGGGAGGCAAGTGGATGGTCTCCTCCGTCACGGAGGGACAAGTCAAAAAGCTGCGGAAGGCCGGATACTTGTCCAGCAACATCGCGCACCGGCTCCCCAACGAGGGGCAGCTTATTCCCACCCCTAGGCCCCATGAGAGGGTGGTGTTTCTCACCCACTTCCTCCGCGGACTAGGTTTTCCACTTCACCCATTTGTCCGGGGGCTCATGTTCTACTACGGCCTGGATTTCCATGATCTGGCCCCAAATTTCCTCCTCAACATCTCGGCGTTTATAAATGGGTGTGCGAAACCTTTCTCTACATCCAGCCCCACTTGGCTTATGGCTGAAGACCTTGATGTCAAGCCGAAGGTAGTGGGCGGCCGCCAAATAGTGCGGACGTGCCATGGTTGGCAAGATGGCCAAAGTCTTATGGCTCGAGGGCTCCTTTGTGGAGACCATAAAGGTGGCAATCGGGTGGTTCTACATCACCGAGCAGCGCGCGACTCTCAATGGGCGGCGGCCCCAATTCGATCTGGCTCCCCACACGGCTCACATCATGGAAAGAGACGGCCCGACGTGGGGTGATTCGGAAGAGCTGTCCGGACTCCAAACTGCGTCCAAACCTGGTGGACAAGAATCTCAAGCTTGTCAACGTAATCCGTGATTCTCATCCGCCGGATCCTCCCATGCCAACAACGGGCCTTCAAATTGTGGGAGTTCGATCCGCACGGCACCAAACTCTGAAAAGGCTCTTCGACACTACGCACGGAGATGCCCGGAAGGTGCTGTTCAAGGGCGCCAAGGCTCCCACATCCGCTACCGAAGATCGCGGATTCAGCTCGCAGCGTCAAGCCAGCGAGGTAAGTTATTTTACCCTTTATGGGACTCTTTTTTCATAGTTTAACTCTATGCGGGATCTAAAACTCCCTAACCTTTGACAGGACTAGCTGAAGACGTCCAGACAGATTAGCTGTCCGGCCCCCTTGCCAGAAGACCCAGCGGACGCCCGATTGACGGGGCTGCTGGCTCCAGCACCTCACGTGGTGCCGGAGAAGAAGGCCAAGAAGAAGGCCACGGGGACTCGAAGGAGCGCCCGACGCCAGGTGTTGTCAGACTCATCGTCCGATGACTCTGAGGCGGAATCCTCCCCTGAGGACGGGGAGGAGGAAAAAGAAGCCTCTCCCCCAGCAGGGGGAGAGAAGAAAAGGAAGGTCGTCCTGACTGGGGAGGCCGGAGGGTCCAAGAAAGGAAGGACCCTTCCTCCAGACTTCTCCACCGATGCCGACAACGATGAGGAGGAGTGGCCAGCAAGGGCCAAGCCCCTGGCGAGATCGTAAGTGTCCGGACTCCGGAATAGCTCATGAATGTTTATTTGTCGCATAGTGTCTTCTAACGCCGAATATAACCATGTAGCTCGCCCAAGGACGAGCTCCCCGCTTCGTCGAGCGGCTCCCTGGATTCGTCGGATGTGAATAGCACTTCACTTCCGACCGCCTCCTGTCCTCGTGACGCAGACGGCACCGCGGTGGAGTCCCAAAAGGGGCCCAGCCAGAGGAGGTGGTCTGGAGGTGCCGCATGGCGACCTCCCGACTCGGCGCAAAGGGGACGAAACCCCAGAGGGCTCTAAGTCCGGCCTCAGGCCGGGACTCCGCATCGAACCTTCGCTGGTTCGAAGTCCGGCAAGCGGCCCCTTCGTAAGAAGGGTAAGACTGCAATGCCGGTTACCTCCGTCCATCCGGAGGCACCGGATAGCTTGCTGGAGGCGCTTAACGGCGCCTCCATCGACGAGGAGCACCACACTTTTATGAGTATGGTGATCCAGAAAGTTCAGTCCACCAAGAGCGGGCTGACTGAAGCCTGTACCAGCCTTCTAATAGGCTTTGAGGTAAGTTTAGAATATGTAAAAATATTACCGCATAGACAGTAGCCCCTGATGCTTAGTTCGGTGTTCAGAAAGAAAAGTCGGACTGAGGATCTAAAAAGATATACGCAGGAGTCTAACATAAGTATGTCAATATGGGAATGCAGGCTGCGCTGCTGACCTGTGCCGCACTGACTGTGGAGGTCAATGCATTAAAGTAGAGCCTCGAGCGGTCCGAGAACGAGCTCGGCCTTGCCAAGAAGCAGCTCGTGGACAAGGAAGGTAAGTAATACCTTATTAAAGTAATACCTTATAGAAAGGATCTGGTTGCAAAAATAACAGGACTAACGTGGGTATTGTAGGGGCCACGAACGAGGTGGCGACCCTGAAGGAAGCGGTGTCCACGGCCGAAAGCAAAGCGGCCGAGAGCGCACCGAGCGCGAAAAGCAGGAGGCGCGGGTGGCGGAGGTTCGGCAAGAGCTCTAGGCTCTCATGGAAAAACATGAGAGTTTGGAGCGTGACTCGAAGATTCGAGAGTCCGAGCTCGCCTCGGCTCTTGAGAGTGCCAAAGCCGCTAAGGCCGAAGCCCAAAAAGCCCTCCAGGAAATTGAATCATTAAATAAGATAGCGGCAGGTAAGGCATTCTTTATGCAAAGCAGGCATGTGAAAGTGAATTATCTATTACTTACCCGAATCCGAAGCTCTCTAAGAGCGTTCTCAGATTTGCCCCGTAGTGTGTCTAAAGTTGCCGCGTTCTACCGCGCCAAGGAGGGGAGCTCGATGGAAAAGGTGTTCTGGTCTCAGTATGTTGAGGCCGGACATCCGGTTCTCGAGCGACCGGTAAGCAGCTGGTCGTGCTCCACAAGGTCGCCGAACAGGCCATGAAGGGCCTCATAATTCGGCTATGGCCATTGGAAGCCATGCATGGGAGCTACTTCGGTCTAGTGCGGCAGCTTGTGGACGCCTGTCCATGGATTGAAGTCATCAAGTGCTCCGTCTGCATTGAAGGTGCCCATCGGGCCCTTGCCCGTTGTCGGTGTCAAAACCGGCGGATCTCGGGTAGGGGGTCCCGAACTGTGCGTCTAGGCGGATGGTAACAGGAGACAAGGGACACGGTGTTTTTACCCAGGTTCGGGCCCTCTCGATGGAGGTAATACCCTACTCCTGCTTGATTAATATTGATGATATGGGTAGTACAAGAGTAGATCTACCACGAGATCAGAGAGGCTAAACCCTAGAAGCTAGCCTATGGTATGATTGTTGTTCTGTCCTATGGACTAAAACCCTCCCGTTTATATAGACACCGAATAAGGTTAGGGTTACACAGAGTCGGTTACAATGGTAGGAGATCTACATATCCGTATCGCCAAGCTTGCCTTCCACGCCAAGGAAAGTCCCATCCGGACACGGGACGAAGTCTTCAATCTTGTATCTTCATAGTCTAGGAGTCCGCCAAAGATGATAGTTCGGGTTATCCGGACACCCCCTAGTCCAGACTCCTCAAGAGCCCCTGAACCAGGCTTCAATGACGCATTTAGTCCGGCGCGCATATTGTCTTCAGCATTGCAAGGCGGGTTCCTCCTACGAATACTTCATAGAAGGTTTTGAACACCAGGATAGTGTCCGGCTCTACAAAACAAGTTCCACATACCACCGTAGAGAGAATAACTTTTTGCACAGATCTGCTGACGTATTCCGCGGCGTGACGTCACACCACGGCCAGGCCTTTATACGAATTGTTTTTACTATTCCACCTCAGCTCGTTCAGCGAGGCGGTTTCCTTGGCACATCTTATCAAACCGTAGATCGTGCCCCCTTATTCCGGGATTCTCATCAATACGGACGTGGGTAACCTAATCGCGCCATTGATTGCGGCGCTTGGGAGATAAGCGAGTTTTATCAGGCTGGTGGGGGACGCATAGCTTCGTCCGTCCATATAAGGGGATAAGGATCCACCTTTTCACCTACGCCTTCTTCCTCCTTTGCTCATTCATTTCACAAGACTTCGAGCTCCAAATACCAAGTCCGCACATCCCGCCTCAACCTTCTCCAACTATGTCCGGAGCGGGAGGCAGGTGGATGGTCTCCTCCGTCACGGAGGGCCAAGTAAAAAAGCTGGGAAGGCCGGATACTTATCCGACGACATCACACATCGACTGCCCGACAAGGGGAAGCTCATCCCCACCCCCAGGCCCCATGAGAGGGTGGTGTTCCTCCCCCACTTCCTCCACGGACTAGGGTTTCCACTTCACCCATTTGTCCGGGGGCTCATGTTCTACTACGGCCTAGATTTCCATGATCCGCCCCAATTTCATCCTCAACATCTCGGCGTTTATCGTCGTGTGTGAGGCCTTCCTCTGCATCCAGCCCCACTTCGGCTTATGGCTGAAGACCTTCAATGTCCGGCCGAAGGTAGTGGGCGGCCGCCAAGCGGAGTGCGGAGGCGCGATGGTTGGCAAGATGGCCAAAGTCCTATGGATCGAGGGCTCCTTTGTGAAGACCGTAAAGGGGTGGCAATCGGGGTGGTTTTACATCACCGAGCCGCGCAACTCTCAATGGGCGGCGGCCCCCGAATTCCGATCTGGCTTCCCCACACGGCTCACGTCATGGAAAGAGATGGGCCAGACGCGGGGGGATTCGGATGAGCTATCCGGACTCCAAACCTGCGTCCGAAGCCTGGTGGACAAGAATCTAAGGCTTGTCAACGTAATCCAGGTGATGCTCATCCGCCGGATTCTCCCATGCCAACAACGGGCCTTCAAGTTGTGGGAGTTCGATCCGGCCTGACACCAGCTACGAAAAGGCTCTTCGACACTACGTACGAAGATGCCTGGAAGGTGCTGTTCAAGGGCGCCGAGGCTCCCACATCTGCTACTGAATATCGCGGATTCAGCTCGCAGCGTCCAGCCAGCGAGGTAAGTTATTTTGCCCTTTATGGGACTGTTTTTTCATAGTTTGACTTTATGCAGGATCTAAAACTCCCTAAACTTTGACAGGACTGGCTGGTGAAATCCGGACAGATTAACTGTCCGGCCCCTTTGCCAGAAGACCCAGCGGACGCCCGATTGGCGGGGCTGCTGGTTCCGGCACCTCACGTGGTGCCGGAGAAGAAGGCCAAGAAGGAGGCCACGGGAACTCGAAGGAGCTCCCGGCGCCAGGGGCTGTCGGACTCATCGCCCGGCGACCCTGAGGCGGAATCCTCCTCTGAGGAAGAGGAGGAGGAAGAAGAAGCCTCTCCCCCAGCGAGGGGAGAGAAGAAAAGGAAGGCTGCCCCAACTGGGGAGGCCGGAGGGTCGAAGAAGGGAAGGACCCTTCCTCCGGACTTCTCAGCCAACGCCGACAAAGACGAGGAGGAGTGGCCAACAAGGGCCAAGCCCCTGGCGAGATCGTAAGTGTCCGGATTCCAGAATAACTCATGGATTTTCGTTTGCCGCATAGTGTCTTCTAACGCAGAATATAACCATGTAGCCCGCCCAGGGACGAACTTGCCACTTCGTCGAGCGGCTCCCTGAATACGTCGGATGTGAATAGCACTTCACTTCCGACCGCCTCCTCTCCTCGTGACGCAGATGACACTGCGATGGAGTCCCAAAAGGGGCCCAACCAGGAGGAGGTGGTCCTGGAGGCTCCGCAAGGTGACCTCGCGGACGCCGGGCGCAAAGGGGGTGAAACCCCAGAGGGCTCTAAGTCCGGCATTGTGCCGGACTCCGTGCCGGAACCAGCAATGGTTCCGAAGGCCGGCAGGCGGCCCCTTCGTAAGAAGGGCAAGACTGCGACACCGGTGACCTCCGTCCAACCGGAGGCACCGGATAGCTTGTTGAAGGCGCTTAACGGCGCCTCCATCGACGAGGAGCCCCGCACTATCATGAGTGCGGTGATCCAGAAAGTTCAGTCCGCTAAGAGCGGGCTGACTGAAATATGTAAAAATATTACCGCATAGACAGTAGCCCCTGATGCTTAGTTCGGTGTTCGGAAAGAAAAGCCGGACTGAGGATCTAAAAAGATATACGCAGGAGTCTAACATAAGTATGTCAATATGGGAATGCAGGCTGCTGACCTCTGCCGCACTGACTGCGGAGGCCAATGTATTGAAAGAGAGCCTCGAGCGGTCCGAGAACGAGCTCGGCCAAGCCAAGAAGCAGCTCGAGGACAAGGAAGGTAAGTAATACCTTATTAAAGAAATACCTTATAGAAAAGGATTCGGTTGTAAAAAATGACAGGAATAACGTGGGTATTGTAGGGGCCACGAACAAGGTGGCGACCCTGAAGGAAGCGGTGTCTGCGGCCGAAAGCAAAGCGGCCGTGGAGTGCACCGAGCGAGAAAAGCAGGAGGAGCGGGTGGCTGAGGTGCCGCAAGAGCTCCAGGCTCTCGTGGAAAAACACGACAGTTTGGAGCATGACTCAAAGACTCGAGAGTCCGAGCTCGCCTCGGCTCTTGAGAGTGCCAAAGCCGCTAAGGCCGAAGCTCAAAAAGCCCTCCAAGAAATTGAATCATTAAAGAAGATAGTGGCGGGTAAGGCATTCTTTATGCAAAGCAAGAATGTAAAAGTCAATTACCTATTACTTACCTGGATTCGGAGCTCTCCAGGAGCATTCGCAGATCTGCCCCGTAGTGCGTCTGATGCTGCCGCTTACCGCGCCCGGAGGGGAGCTCGAGGAGAAGGTATTCTGGTCTCGATATCTTGAGGCCGGACATCCGGTGCCCCTAAGCGACCAGCTGAAGCAGCTGGTCGAGCTCCACAAGGTCGCCGAACAGGCCATGAAGGGCCTCATAGTTCGGCTGTGGCCATTGGAAGCCATGCCTGGGAGCTACTTTGGGCTGGTGCAGCGGCTAGTGGACGCTTGTCCATGGATTGAAGTCATCAAGCGCTCCGTCTGCATTGAAGGTGCCCGTCGGGCCCTTGCCCGTGCTAAAGTGCATTGGGGCAAGCTGGATGGGGAGAAGCTTGTGACGGACGGGCCACCGAAGGGCAAGGAGCATCGCACGCCCGAAATGTATTATGAGGGCGTCCTGAAGGGTGCTCGCCGTATAGCGGATGAGTGCTCCAAAGATGTAATTTTTGAATAGACTCGCATTTGTTATCCTGTGCGCTGAAAACTTGTTCATATGCGCTAAGCAACGCTTGTTAATTTAAAATATTACCTTCTGTGCGGCCGTTTATCAAAATTGAGAGATGGCAAGTCGTTGGCTTCAGCCCCCATGCCACGAGTGCTGGGGTGTTCGGGATAAACTTGAGCGCTCTTGTTCCCATTCTTGGGTCCATCGAGGGAGGCGCTCAACGCAACGAACAAGGCAACCGGACTTATAATGCTTGAACACTCTCACTTAGCCATAGAATTCTATAATTTTAAATTTCGTGAAGCCCCTAGTATTCGAAGACCGAGTTCGGGCGCTATCCACGCCTTGGCCGGACAATGCCGACTCCTCGCTCTAAGCGGCATAAGTCTTTAGGGACCCCAAAAAACCTCTCGAACAGCGACCGACTCTCGCCCTATCATGACGGTCAATTTTAGCTTTCTCCACTGAGGTGCTCAGCCCAGCTCAACCGGGGCACAATCGCAGTGGTTCTCCCAGCGCTACCTTAGCCGATATAACGGAACGTAAGGTACCAAAACATGGGAGCCGGGCAAACCCAACTATTGACCCAAGACATGATTCGAAGCCGATGCATATAATGCTATAAGTTCGGGTGCCGCACTTGTGAAAGTGTTCGGACTTCTAACACCATATTCTGGGGAACTTAAGCCCCTGGTGTATTGGCCGTACCAAAGTGTACGGGTGCAATCATGTCATGAAATGAACATATATAAATAAAGAAAGGAGTGCAATAATAGGCAAAAGCTATGTATTGTTTATTCAAAAAGGAACTGCAATGAAAGCAGAACGATACAAATAGTGCGATAAGCAAGGTATGGGACTATTTAACATGTCCCCCCTCCAGGGGTAAGCTGCGGGATGGTACGTAAAACAGGTATAATGCTCGTAGTAGAGACCACCTGGACACTCGACGCAGTTTTCTGCTTCCCTGGCTGTTGCATCGTGAGTTCGGCGCGAACGCCGGACAGGGCTTCTGGAGAACGAGTCACGAAAGTAAGAAAAAAGGAAAAAGAAAAAATGACACCATCGGAGCCCACAGTGCGGTTGAGCCGCGTGCAGGCGTGCCGTGGTCGTGCCCCTCCTTATGCCCATGGTATCTCCGGGCGTAGTTATGTACGCCTAGTAATCGCTTCGCAACTTCGCGAGGGCTGGGGTTAGCCGATTACGCTGGCGTTTCGGATCATGCCAGGCGGTCTTGTTGCAGGTTACTCCGGGCGCGCTTGACAGTGTCCGGTTGTTTATTGGCCGGACTGGAGAATTGCCTTAAGAGGCTGTTCTGCACTTCTGCCGCAAGGGCGGCTGTATGCTCCTCCGTTCGGAGAGAACGTTCGGTGTTTCCATTGATCGTGATTACGCCTCGAGGGCCTGGCATCTTTAGCTTGAGGTATGCGTTGTGCGGCACCGCATTGAATTTTGCGAATGATGTTCGTCCGAGTAGTGCGTGATAGCCGCTGCGGAACGGGACTATGTCGAAGATTAACTCTTCGCTTCGGAAGTTATCCGGGGATCCGAAGACCGCTTGGAGTGTAACTGAGCCTGTACAATTGGCCTCTACACCTGGTATGACGCCTTTAAAGGTTGTTTTTGTGAGTTTAATCCTTGAGGGGTCTATGCCCATTTTACGCACTGTATCCTGATAAAGCAGGTTCAGGCTGCTACCGCCGTCCATCGGGACTCTGGTGAGGTGAAATCCGTCAATAATTGGGTCAAGAACCAATGCGGCTGACGGTGTCCTGTACTAGGGGGTACTCACCACGTCGTCCCCCAATCGGTTAGATTGGGCCGAGGACCCCCAGGGCCGCATACTCATGGGCCAGTCCGGACAGGTGCCGCATACAAGGAAGATTCCACAAGACTTGGTGATCAAGACAAGGACTCCTCCCCAATCGGGCGATTCGGTTAGGACTCTTGTTATCCTAGGCCTCACGGTGCATTATATAAACCAGGGCCAGGCTAGTCGACAGATATACAATATACAACAATCAAACCATAGGCTAGCTTCTAGGGTTTAGCCTCCTTGATCTCGTGGTAGATCTACTCTTGTACTACCCATATCATCAATATTAATCAAGCAGGAGTAGGGTATTACCTCGATCGAGAGGGCCCGAACCTGGGTAAAAACATCGTGTCCCTTGTCTCCTGTTACCATCCGCCTAGACGCACAGTTCGGGACCCCCTACCCGAGATCCGCCGGTTTTGACACCGACATTGGTGCTTTCATTGAGAGTCCCGCTGTGTGTTCGGCAAAAGGTCGATGGCTCGCCTGCAGATCAACTGCGACTTCGGCATATTCGTGACCAGCTCGACTGGTCACCTTGGTTCGACCAAGGACTGTGCCCTATCTCTGATCGTCATGTTCGGATGAGGGCCTTCATCAACATCAACTCCGATCTCTATCGAGATCATGGAGGAATCATCCAGAGAGCCCAGGGGCTCAACATCACCATTGCCCTCGGGCGACCGTACTGTTTTTCTGGACAGCGGACTTGTGTTTGCCGCCACCGCCTCCTCAAGCGTCTTTTTAACGATTGCGTCATTGGAATCGTGCGGAATTGAGTCTACAACAACCCTGGAAAATTTCGTCGAGTTCTGATGGAGGAATCTCTGGCAATCTCCGATATACCGGAGCCGCATTGAATCTGGACGAGAATCCGGACGAGTTTAGGGCGTGGTGTCCAGCTTCTAGCTCGGACTTCCTTTGGAAGATCCAACCGTTGATCGGCTGCGGAATTCCTATATCTACAACCCCTCAAAAGTTCAGATCGATCCGACCGTCCAAACTCCGGGAACCTTCCGATTAGTGCATCACTTTTTGGATCTGTTTTCTGCGTGAAAACGAATCCGACCCGAGTTCGTCTTTTTTATGAACGGGATTTCAGACATCCTTTTTGAAGGAAGTTTTGTATGGGGTATTATTTTTTGTTTCCGAACACATCCCACTAACTTTAAGATCTTTTGAACATGATCTTCAACATCATGCTGGTGTCAAACCAGTCCGGCAATATTGCTCCACGGTACCGACTGCGCTTAGACACGTCGTCACTTTGTTGAGCCGAGCTCAACTTCTTCGGATCATCATCTCGGCAAGCCGCACAAGAGTCCATCATCGCGAAGGATAAATCATCACCAACATTGCCGCCCCACGGATTACACGGAGCGGGCATACCGGCATCGCCGCACGGTCGCTTCATCAAGCCGGCATCGACCACATCACGACACATCGGCAGGGCCGCACTATTGCTTCTTCAAGCTGGTATCCATCACGCCGACCTACTTCGACATCTCGGCTGGACCGGGGGCTTCGCCATCTCTTCAACAACCTACTCCGGACACTTCGGCCTCACTAGCCGACCAGGCAATGGGTGCGCGGATCGAGTCCCAATTTTGGGAATCACCTTCCTTCGGATTGCTACAACAAATAAATCAGGTGCTATTAATCCTAGTATTTCTTTTTGCTTGTTTGGGTTAATTCTTCCCAAGAAATTATTACTCTGGTTTGTCCATCATATGTACACAGGTCTATCAAATGGTGGCGCGATTATCGACGGTCGCATGATGGTTCGGTCAGTTTCCGTACATAGTCCGTGAACGCCGCATCCGGAACTTCGGACCGACACGTGAGTTCAGGCCTTGCCATGCCTTTACCGCATCACGCCTACACGCATCGACATTGACTTGGCGCCAGGCCATATTTCTTTTATTACTCACTTTGCATAAATTATTTATTATGCAACGATATTTTATTACTATTATCTCTGGTTTGCACTATTTTTGTGCACGGAAAATGATCCAGCCGGACTATATCCTTTAGCGTCACCTCGGCTGGACGGGGGCTTCGTCAACACTTCATTACCCCATGCCAGGGACTTCGGCATAACTACGTAAATCTGCATTGGCGGTGCTATGTCACCACTTGAGTGCCGAGCTCTTTGCTCCGCCACCTCGGGACCGGCTTGGGGGATGGAACCTTGTCCCGCATCAAGCTCGGACCGCGTCGTCAATACCGAACACATTAACCAGCTAAGTTGCCTTCATGCTCAAAGTTTTAAATTTCTAACTTGTGTTCGGTTCGACCAAGCATTATAATTTTTTGGAAAAAAAGTTGCTTGTAAAAATTTTCCTTGTCCAAACTTTGTTCGCACATACTTGACGCTACTACCGCGCTCATTATACCCGGGGCTTCTTTAATGAAGCTTATTAATTCAGGCTTTATGCCCAACACAGGTGTCACACTTCCGCCTGTACCTTTTATTCACCATTCTATGCATCGGTATGACTTAAGTTTTGGCCAAGCTGGGGTGCCTGGCTTCTGTGCTTACCCCTACGTTTCCGATTGTTCGGCTAGGGTGGTAAAGGAGCACCTCTGCGATTATTCTTTGGTCGATCGGATGTGTACCTCGGTGGGTGAAGCTGAAAGCAAGCGTTCTTAAGGGAATATTTGGTCGGTGAACTAAAAGATGATTTCTTACCTATTTATTTACCTGCCCCAGATGTTTTTACTGCTTGTTTTACTTGATGCGGACATGCACTTTAGGGCATGCCTCCTGTGGAAAGGAACCCCTAACGGAACTATTCTCCCTGGAAGATGTTTCTTACTAACCATGTAATATAACATAACTAGTTGGGCACTTGTCTGATAAAGCACTAATGAACCCTACGCCTGGTCTCCACGCATGCCCCGGTTTTTATAACCGCGAGGGTATTCGGACACACTCCGGACTATTGGGTCCAGAGGTTGAAGCGAAAAGGTCCGCTACGACAAACGATCTACAATCCGGCTAGAAGGCATTCTACATGTCACCTTACATTATATAGTTAACTTTTACCCAAGTCACTTGGAGGCTCTTATGTTTATTTGAGCCGTTTTATACTAAGTGTTTTTCTTCTTAGTCGTTGCAAAGTTTTATTATTGTTATTATTATTATTATCTATCACTCCTTTTTCGACACGAGCATGTGGTCACTAGCCGGGGAGCCTAATTTCTCTCTCAAAACCGCTAGAGTATAGTTTTCTAAACCGGCCTAATGAGAAGTACTCCGCCTTGGGATGGGAGGCTGAAGTTTAGGCTGACCAGCTCGAAATCTTGAGATAGGATGTGTCATGTTAAAGCACGGCAGAAGCACCTTTTTTTCTAAAGTCCAATTTTCGGATTGGCACGAACACTTGATCCTGTTCGGACGTCATGTTTCTTGGCGTTTTTGGTTTTCCAAGCTTTTGGCACTTTTAAACTATTTGTGTGTTTTCAGCACAAGTCTTGCGAAAGGCAACGGACACCTTTAGAGATTCGGCAAAAACATTCTCGGATATTGCTATATATGCGTCGGTTTCAAATTGTGTCTTCGGTCAATAGTTGGGTTGCCCGGCTCCTGCGCTTGCCTCCTACGTTCCGCTTTGTTCGGCTAAGTGTGCAAAGGGAGAACCACTGTGATTGTGCTTCCAGCTCACATGGTTAAGCACCTCAGTGGACAAAGCCGAAAACTGACTGTCACAATAAGCGTAAACTGGTCAGCGATCCGATGACGGTGTTAAACGACGGCCATCCATAACAATGGCCGAAGTGTTTACGGCTTGACCTCGACTGTCGCCGAACACTACCGGGGGCTAGTAACTGACCTCCCAAACTAAATCCTCAATATTTTGCCCTTACATTGGAGCTGAGGTTTCATGATCATGCTTAGCATGACAGCCCAAAGAAAGGAACCAATAGCGGGACTATTTTCTTTGGAAGACATTTCTTCTGTTAAACAGTAATATAACATATCTCTCTGCGTACCTTTGTTTATAAAACCGTATGGTCATATTGCCTTGTTTGTCGTAAATCTTTGCCCTCATAAAGGCTTTATAAAGTAGGACAAACACTCCTGGCCATCTTGGCCGAGGAGGTTGAAGCCGATGGTCGGTCAACAAAGTTTTGTACAATGCGGATCCGAGCATTAATGACATAAAGTACTTGGATACATTGAGTCATTCCACATAATTTGTGATTTTACTATGGATATCGATCCTTAATTGACTACCCGTGCCCGCATTAAGGCTCGGGGGCTACTGGGCTTCGGGCTTATTATTTACAAATATTAAAGGGGCACATTGATCCCCTGATCTGGCGTTGCCACCCGACCAGTGTCTCGGGGGCTACTGCATTTCATGACCAATGCAGAAAATTTTAAGTGTAATACAGTCTCCGAGGAGATTTTGATCCTCAGGTTGGTCGGCCGCACCCAACCTGAGTCTTGAGGACTGAGCACGCCGCTTTTCATGTCCCGAAGTATTCTGCCGAGCTAGGACTTGATCCTCAGACCGATTTTGCAAATCAACTTTGAGTCTCGGTGATTCTTTGGGATCAGCGGTCTTATGTCATCCTTCAGGTGCATCTCGGGTTTTAGACCGATACACACCTTGAGGGCTACTGTCTATATATCTCGTCAGAGAATAAATTGCATTAATAAAAAATATTGACCAAAAATCAGCCCACATTCGGGGTGGTGCACCACCTCAGAAGAAATTCGGCATATAGTCCGGATGCAAGTGGCTGGCTCCTTAGAGGGCATTTCCGGCATTAAGCTCGGCTAAACTCCTTCAAACTTCTTTGAACCAAGGTGATTTATGACACCTCGGATACATAGTCCGGCGTTGGAGCTCGGACACATAGTCCGGCGTTGGAGCTCGGGCACATAGTCCGGCATTGGAGCTCGGATACAGTCCGGCGTTGGAGCTCGGATACAGTCCGGCGTTGGAGCTCGGATACATAGTCCGGCGTTGGAGCTCGGACACATAGTCCGGCGTTGGAGCTCGGATACATTCCGGCGTTAGAGCTGGGAAGCGGTCCGGCTTTGGTGCTCGGCTGCAAAAGATACCTCGAATGCGGTCCGGCGTTGGAGCTCGGACGCAAGAGGGCGCTGCCGCCCGGGAACAACTTCAAACCCGAGGTGTGTCATAAAAATAACAAGGCATTGATAAAGGCCGGAAACTTAAAGGGGCTCCTCAGATACCCGACGTATAAACTCGCCGAATGCATTTCGGCGATCCTCAAGATCGAAGATGAGAAGATTTGTTGAACCAGTTTTCAAGACTGGCAACCGAAGATGAAGAACAGTTCGGAAGAATCGAGGAGCCTCCCTAACTTGAAGACCGGTTCAGGGGGCTACTGACGGTGTCCTGGACTAGGGGGTACTCACCACGTTGTCCCGCAATCGGTTAGATTGGGCCGAGGACCCCCAGGGCCGCATACTCATGGGCCAGTCCGGACAGGTGCCGCATACAAGGAAGATTCCACAAGACTTGGTGATCGAGACAAGGACTCCTCCCCCACTGGCGTATTTGGCTAGGACTCTTGTTATCCTAGGCCTCTGGTGCATTATATAAACCAGGGCCAGGCTAGTCGATAGATATACAATATACAACAATCATACCATAGGCTAGCTTCTAGGGTTTAGCCTCCTTGATCTCGTGGTAGATCTACTCTTGTACTACCCATATCATCAATATTAATCAAGAAGGAGTAGGGTATTACCTTGATCTAGAGGGCCCGAACCTGGGTAAAAACATCATGTCCCTTGTCTCCTGTTACCATCCGCCTAGACGCATAGTTCGGGACCCCCTACTAGAGATCCGCCGGTTTTGACACCGACAGCGGCGAAACCGCCGTGACGGATGCTAGTGGGGTGGTCCCTTCGATCGAAGGTGATCGGGCAGGCAGACCATGGGTTGAACTTGGGCGTGGCTCCATCGCCAGATATCGTCCCTTAGCGCACGCCTGGCCTCCCTTTTTGGTATGTGGGTTGCGTATATCATGTTCACCGTCCGCATTTGTGTGGGAAAGCCCTTACATCCTCTATTGTTCGGGTCGGGCTCTTCCTCATCATCGCTATGCAGCCCCTTGTCGTTGTTTTCGGCGATTAGCTTGCCTGCTTGCTTGAACACCCAACAGTCCCTGTTGGTGTCGTTGGTTAGTTTTTCGGGGGTGCCATGTATCTGGCACAAGCGATCGAGTATTCGGTCCAAGTTGGACGGGCCTGGGTATTTCTTTTGAATGGCTTCTTCCGTGACCGCGTTTAGAGCCTCTGAATCCGGCATTTATGCCGTATCTTCAACATTATCACCGTTACGCGGCGTTTATGCTTATTGCGACCACGACCTGCCATTGCTGTCCTTGGTATCCGAACTACCGGTGTTTGGCCAGGTTGTTGCTTCGAGCTAGCCAGCTGTCCTCCCCGCAAAAAGCGGGTCATGAGTGTGGTGAGGACTGCCATGGATTTCGGCTTTTCCTGTCCTAGGTGCCGGGCTAGCCACTCGTCGCGGATGTTGTGTTTGAAGGCCGCTAGCGCCTCTGCATCCGGACAGTCGCCGATCTGATTTTTCTTTGTTGGGAACCGCGTCCAGAATTGTCTGGCCGATTCTTCTGGCTGCTGAATTATATGGCTAAGGTCATCGGCGTCTGGTGGTCGCACATATGCGCCCTGGAAGTTATCAAGGAATGCGGCTTCCAGGTCCTCCCAGCAACTGATTGACTCTGCTGGCAAGCTGTTGAGCCAATGCCGAGCTGGTCCTTTAAGCTTGAGTGGGAGGTATTTGATGGCATGTAGATCATCACCGCGGGCCATGTGGATATGGAGGAGATAGTCCTCGATCCAGACCGCAAGATCTGTGGTACCATCGTATGATTCGATGTTTACAGGTTTCAAGCCCTCAGGGATCTGATGATCCATTACTTCATCTGTGAAGCATAGTGGGTGTGCGGCGCCTTTGTATTGGGCTATATCACGACGTAGCTCATATGAGCTTTGTCTATTGTGTTCGGCCCGGCCGGATTTGCTGTATCCGGCGTGACGGTAATCATCCCGTGTTGTGGGGCGCGCACACGATCCGTAGATCGATCTTGTATGCTTTGCCTTATCCTCCAATATATCTCGCAAGTCTGGCGCATTTTCCCGTGCCTTGGTACTTTTTGAGCGGCGTCGAGGCGTGGCTTGAGCGGAGGGCCGACAGGCTTCTGTCATGCCACGGGTGGCCGGTCTGCCATGTCGATGTTGGTGACTTGGGTGCTTCCTCCTCTAATCGAGGCAACGGCCTGCGTTTGGGGTAGCTTTTGGAGGGGCGTTCGAGTTCATACTCTTGGCTGTAAGGACTTGATCCATCTGCCGCCTAGCAGGTCTTGGTCAGCTCTAAGCTGGTGCTGCTTTTTCTTGAGGCTGCTTGCCGTGGCCATAAGCCTGCGTTTGAAATGCTCCTGTTTGGCGGGATCCTCAGGCACGACAAATTCGTCGTCGTCGAGGCTTGCCTCGTCTTCGGAGGGAGGCGCATAATTATCGTCCTCTACCTCTCTTTCGCGACCGCCGTGCGGGCTTGCTTCTCCCTCCTCCTGCTGACCTTTGAGTCCCGCCGAGGGGGGTCATCTTCAGACCTTGTCCCGGTGTTATTGTCTCCCGTGCCGAAATCATTGTTTTTGTTGTGGCGAGATTTAGAGCGGCGCCGCTGACGTCGGCGCTTGGGCTGTTTCTTGGAGGGGTCATCCTCCGCTGTTCCATCGCCGTTCCCATCTTTTGGGATGTCCATCATGTATATGTCGTATGACGAGGTGGCCTTCCAGTGCCACAGAGGCGCTGGGTCTTGGTCGTCTCCAGCATCGTCGTCCATACCGTCGATGTCTTCAGAGTCGAAGTCGAGCATGTCGGTTAAATCATCGACAGTGGCTACAAAGTGGGTGGTGGGTGGGCGTTGAATTTCTTCATCGTCCGCATCCCAACCTTCCCCGACCGTAGTCCGCCAGGGCTCTCCGGATAAAGAGAGATACTTTAGTGAATTCAGGATGTCGCCAAAGGGCGAGTGCCGAAAAGATGTCCGCGGCGGTGAACTTCATGACCGGCCCAATCGGATTCGATTAGCGGCGCGGAGGGTTCAGAGTCCGGAGAGGAGTCCGGCACCTTGAGTCGCGGTCTTCGCGAAGGGCGAGGATGGAGTTCGGCTCAATCGCCGTAGAGATCGTAGCCCCGAGGCGGTGTCCAACCACTCGTCCTCGATCGGGGAACCGGCTCCGGATTAAGGGTCGGGCGATCCATCGGTGCGGCCTCTGTGGCAATTGTTCGGCGGCAGAGCTAGATCGTACCCATCGAGAGGCGGCACGCTCGGGCGTGGCTCGAATCCTTCAAGATCAAGTCTCCGTGGACATCGGCCGTATAGTTCAAGCGTCCAAATCTGACCTGATAGCGAGGCGTAGCTTCGATCTGCTCGGATGGCCAAGCAAGTTGGCCCGATGCAAAGCCGCGAATCACGAAGATCTGTCCGGGAGAAAAGTCTCACCGGACTGCGTCGTTGTTGATGATCGAAGGAGCCATCGACTGTCGGCTGACGACACGGAAGGAACTCTCAATGAAAGCACCAATGTCGGTGTCAAAACCGGCGGATCTCGGGTAGGGGGTCCCGAACTGTGCGTCTAGGCGGATGGTAACAGGAGACAAGGGCCACGATGTTTTTACCCAGGTTCGGGCCCTCTCGATGGAGGTAATACCCTACTCCTGCTTGATTAATATTGATGATATGGGTAGTACAAGAGTAGATCTACCATGAGATCAGAGAGGCTAAACCCTAGAAGCTAGCCTATGGTATGATTGTTGTTCTATCCTACAGACCAAAACCCTTCGGTTTATATAGACACCGAATAGGGTTAGGGTTACACAGAGTCGGTTACAATGGTAGGAGATCTACATATACGTATCGCCAAGCTTGCCTTCCACGCCAAGGAAAGTCCCATCCGGACACGGGACGAAGTCTTCAATCTTGTATCTTCATAGTCTAGGAGTCCGGCCAAAGATGATAGTTCGGCTATCCGGACACCCCCTAGTCCAGGACTCCCTCACCCGTGCTAAAGTGCACTGGGGCAAGCTGGATGCTGAGAAGCTTGTGACGGACGGGCCACCAAAGGGCAAGGAGCATCGCAAGCCCGAAATGTACTATGAGGGCGTCCTGAAGGGGGCCCGCCGTATAAGCGGTGAATGCTCCAAAGATGTAATTTTTGAATAGACTCGCATTTGTTATCTGTATGCTGAAAACTTGTTCATATGCGCTTAAGCAACGCTTGTGAATATAAAATATTACCTTCAGGCGGCCGTTTATGAAATTTGAGAGATGGCAAGTCGTTGGCTTCATCCCCCATGCCACGAGTGTTGGGGTGTTCCGGATAAACTTGAGCGCTCTTGTTCCCATTCTTGGGTCCTTCGAGGGAGGCGCTCAACGCAACGAACAAGGCAACCGGACTTATAACGCTTGAACACTCTCACTTAGTCATAGAATTCTATAATTTTAAATTTCGGCGAAGCCCCTAGTATTCGGAAGACCGAGTTCGGGGCGCTATCCACGCCTTGGCTGGACAATGCCGACTCCTCGCTCTAAGCGGCATAAGTCTTTAGGGACCCCAAAAAACCTCTTGAACAGCGACCGGCTCTCGCACTATCATGACCAGTCGGTTTTAGCTTTCTCACCGAGGTGCTCAACCCAGCTCAACCGGGCACAATCGCAGTGGTTCTCCAGCTACCTTAGCCGATATAACGGAACGTAAGGTACCAAAACATGGGAGCCGGGCAAACCCAACTATTGACCCAAGACATGATTCGAGCCGATGCATATAATGCTATAAGTTCGGGGTGCCGCACTTGTGAAAGTGTTCGGACTTATCACACCATACTTTTGGGGTACTTAAGCCCCTGGTGTATTGGCTGTACCAAAGTGTACGGGTGCAACATGTCATGAATGAACATAGATAAAAAAGGAGTGCAATAATAAGCAAAAGCTATGTCTTGTTTATTCAAAAAGGTACTGCAATGAAAGCAGAACGATACAAATAGTGCGATAAGCAAGGGATGGGACTATTTAACATGTCCCCCTCCAGGGGTAAGCTGCGGGATTGTATGTAAAACAGGTATAATGCTCGTAGTAGAGACCACCTCGACACTCGACGTAGCTTTCTGCTTCCCTGGCTATTGCATCGTGAGTTCGGCAATTCCAGTGCTGGACAAGGCTTCTAGAAAACGGATTCCTGAAAGTAAGAGAAAAGAAGAAAGAAAAAGAATGACACAATCGGGAGCCCCTGGTGCGGTTGAGCCGCATTCTGGGCGTGCCGTGGTCGTGCCCCTCCCCTTATGCCCATGGTATCTCTAGAGCGTAGTTATGTACGCGTAGTACTGGCTTCGCAATTTCGCGAGGGCTGGGGTTGGGGCCGGATTGCTATGTGTGCTCGGATCGTGCCAGACGGTCTTGTTGTAGGTTACTCCGGGCGCACTTGACGGTGGCCGGACGTTTAATAGCCGGACTCGAGAATTGCTGTGAGAGGCTGCTTTTCACCTCCGCCGCAGGGGCCGCCGTGTGCTCCTCCGTTCGGAGAGAGTGTTCGGTGTTTCCATTGATCGTGATTACTCCTCGAGGGCCTGGCATCTTGAGCTTGAGGTACGCGTAGTGCGGCACCGTCTTGAACTTTGCAAATGCGGTTCGTCCAAGCAGTGCGTGATAGCCGCTGCGGAACGGGACTATGTCGAAGATTAACTCTTCGCTTCGGAAGTTATCCGGGGATCCAAAGACCACTTCAAGTGTAACTGAGCCTGTACAATTGGCCTCTACACCTGGTATGACGCCTTTAAAGGTCGTCTTTGTGGGTTTAATCCTTGAGGGGTCTATGCCCATTTTGCGCACTGTATCCTGATAGAGCAGGTTCAGGCTGCTACCGCTGTCCATCAGGACTCTAGTGAGGTGAAATCCGTCGATGATTGGGTCAAGAACCAATGCGGCGAATCCGCCGTGGCGGATGCTAGTGGGGTGGTCCCTTCGATCAAAGGTGATCGTGCAGGAGGACCATGGGTTGAACTTGGGCGATCGGCTCCATCGCATATACGTCCCTTAGTGGACGCTTCCGCTCCCTTTTGGGTATGTGGGTTGCGTATATCATGTTCACCGTCCGCACTTGTGGGGGAGCGCTTGTCCTCTATTGTTCGGGCGGTCGGGCTCCTCCTCGTCATCGCTATGCAGCCCCTTGTCATTGAGTTCGGCATTTAACTTGCCTGCCTGTTTGAAGACCCAACAATCCCTATTGGTGTGATTGGCTGGTTTTTCGGGGGTGCCATGTATTTGGCACGAGCGATCGAGTATTCTGTCTAGATTTGACGGGCCCTGGGTATTTCTTTTGAAAGGCTTTTTCCGCTGACCGGGTTTAGAGCCTCTGAATCCGGCATTGACTGTCGTATCTTCAGCATTATCACCGCTAATGCGGCGCTTGTGCTTGTTGCGACGCGACCTGCCATTGATGTCCTTGGTATCCGAACTACAAGGGTTTTTGGTCAAGTTGTTACTACGAGCTAGCCAGCTGTCCTCTCCCGCGCAAAAGCGGGTCATGAGCGTTGTGAGGGCTGCCATGGATTTCGGCTTTTCCTGTCCTAGGTGCCGGGCAAGCCACTCGTCGCGGATGTTATGTTTGAAGGCTGCAAGGGCCTCTGCATCCGGAGAGTCAACGATTTGATTTTTCTTGGTTAGGAACCGTGTCCAGAATTGTCTGGCCGATTCTTCTGGCTGCTGAATTATGTGGCTGAGGTCATCGACATCTGGTGGTCGCACATATGTGCCCTGGAAGTTATCAAGGAATGCGGCTTCCAGGTCCTCCCAACAACCAATTGATTCTGCTGGCAAGCTGTTAAGCCAATGCCGAGCTGGTCCTTTAAGCTTGAGTGGGAGGTATTTGATGGCGTGTAGATCATCACCGTGGGCCATGTGGATATGGAGGAGGTAGTCCTCGATCCAAACCGCGGGATCTGTTGTGCCATCGTATGATTCGATGTTTACGGGTTTGAAACCCTCGGGGATTTGATGATCCATCACTTCGTCTGTGAAGCATAGTGGGTGTGCGGCGCCTCTGTATTGAGCTATATCACGACGCAACTCAAATGAGCTTTGTCTACTGTGTTCGGCCTGGCCAAAATTGTTGTATCCGGCGTGACGGTTATCATCACGTGTCGTGGGGCGCCCACGCGATCCGTAGATCGATCTTGTTTGCCTTGCCTTGTCCTCCAATATGTCTCGCAGGTCTGGCGCGTTTCCCCGTGCCTTGGTACTTTTCGAGCGACGCCGGAGTGCGGCTTGAATGGAGGGTCTAGAGGCCTCTCTGTCGCGACCACGGGGTGGCCGGTCGGCCGCATCATGCGCTGGTGATGTAGGTTTGGGTGCTGCTTCCTCTAATTGGGGTAGCAGCCTGCGTTTTGGGTATCTCTTGGAGGGGCGTTCGAGTTCGTACTCTTCGGCTGCAAGGACTTCAGTCCATCTGTCAGCTAGCAGGTCTTGGTCAGCTCTAAGCTGCTGCTGCTTTTTCTTGAAGCTGCTTGCCGTGGCCATAAGCCTGCATTTGAAACGCTCCTGTTCGACGGGATCCTCAGGCATGACAAATTCGTCGTCGTCGAGGCTTTCCTCATCTTCGGAGGGAGGCATATATTTATCGTCCTCCACCTCCCTGTCTGCCGCTCTATCATGAGGGCTGGCTTCTCCCTCCTCCTGTGCTGAATCCTGCTTTGGAGGGGTTATCTTCGACCTTGTCCGGTGTTATTATCTCCCGTGCGGAATCACTGCTTTTGCTGTGGCGGATTTAGAGCGGCGCCACGACGCCGGGCGCTTGGGCTGTTTCTTGAGGGGTCATCCTCCGCTGTTCCATCGCCGTTCCCATCTTTTGGGATGTCCATCATGTATATGTCGTATGACGAGGTGGCCTTCGATTGCCACATGGGCGCTGGTTCTTGGTCGTCTCCAGCATCGGCTTCCATACCGTCGATGTCTTCGGAGTCGAAGTCGAGCATGTCGGTTAAATCATCGACAGTGGCTACAAAGTGGGTGGTGGGTGGGCGTTGAATTTCTTCGTCGTCCGCATCCCAACCTTCCCGACCATAGTCCGGCCAGGGCTCTCCAGATAAAGAAAGAGACTTTAGTGAATTCAGGATGTCACCAAAGGGCAAGTGCTGAAAGATGTCATGGCGATGAACTCCATAACCGCGCCCAATTGGATTCGATTAGGTGGGCGCGGAGGGTTCGGAGTCCGGAGAGGAGTCCGGCACCTTGGAGTCACGGTCTTGGCAAAGGACAGGGATGGAGTTCGGCTCAATCGCCGTAGATATTGTAGCCCCCGAGGCGGTGTCCAACTACTCGTCCTCGATCGGCGGAGTCGGCTTCGAGCTAAGGGTCGGAGCGGACACTGGTGCGGCCTCCAGGGCACTATTCGGCGGGAGAGCTAGATCGTGCCCATCGAGACAGTGCGGCACGCTTGGCTGTGGCTCCAATCCGTCAAAGATCAGGTCTCCGCAGATGTCGTCCGTGTAGTTCAAACTCCCAAATCTGACTTGATGGCCAGGGGCGTAGCTTTCGATCTGCTCCAGATGGCCAAGTGAATTGGCCCGCAGTGCAAAGCCGCCGAATACGAAGATCTGTCCGGGGAGAAAAGTCTCACCCTGGACCGCGTCGTTGTTGATGATCGAAGGAGCCATCGGGACTAAAGACGACGACACAGAGGAACTCTCAATGAAAGCACCAATGTCGGTGTCAAAACCAGCGGATCTCGGGTAGGGGGTCCCGAACTGTGCGTCTAGGCGGATGGTAACAGGAGACAAGGGACACGATGTTTTTACCCAAGTTCGGGCCCTCTCGATGGAGGTAAAACCCCACTCCTGCTTGATTAATATTGATGATATGGGTAGTACAAGAGTGGATCTACCACGAGATCAGAGAGGCTAAACCCTAGAAGCTAGCCTATGGTATTATTGTTATTCGTCCTACGGACTAAAACCCTCCGGTTTATATAGACACCGGATAGGGTTAGGGTTACACAGAGATCTACATATCCGTATCGCCAAGCTTGCCTTCCACGCCAAGGAAAGTCCCATCCGGACACGGGACGAAGTCTTCAATCTTGTATCTTCATAGTCCAGGAGTCCGGCCAACGGTGATAGTTCGGCTATCCGGACACCCCCTAATGCAGGACTCCCTCACCTTCCCATAAAGGCAAATGTGGCTGCACTGAATAAGTTCGATTTGGTGGCACTATGACTTGATCCCATCGATGAAGGAGGAGGTTTGTTATTATTAAGTCATATTTTTATCTTCTCCATCATCATGAACATATTTAACATGAATGCAACAATGAGCACGCTTCATATAAGTGCTTTAACAAAATACCAAGCTTCTCGAGTGAACAACTATAGCATAAAGAACATGACAATACCAAGTACTAGCATATCAATGGTGTATTACAATCATCCTAAAATTTAATAATGATGACATGAAAATAAAGTAGAGTAGTGACATGGCATTATCAATAACAACATTCTAATTAGCATGGCAAAAGATATCATGAAAACACAAGCATGCACGATAAGCATAGCGGAATAACTGCAGACGAAAATGATAAGAAACAACTCCAACTACACACACAAGGTGCAAGCAAAGTCAACATGCAAGTTCGGGGCTCATGATAAGAGGTTGGCTTGCCTGGGGGTCGACAAATACTTCGGGAAGAAGTGCGAAACGATCGCGGAAAGATTTGCCGGAAATAGTTCTCTCTCGGAGGGGGCTGTTTACGGGCAAGGCAAAGTGGTCATTTTCACTATATGGAAACATAATGAAAATGATACCAACGGAAAGATCTCGACGAACAGAGAACATGAACGCTGGAATCACCTCATTCGGAGTTACGAGCACAAAGTTGTGGCCGTTCACTTTTTATGCAGAAAAGGGCTAAAACAGTGAACGTTCACAAAATAAGAACTTCGGAGGCCAGGCTGAAAAGAGAAAGCACATTCTTCCGAATACGTTTCCAGAGCAGAGAAAGCATATTCCAGGCAATACACATTCAGTTACAGAAAACGTATTAACCGTAATACGTTTCTAGAAAAAGAAAGTGTATTCCTGGCCGGGAGTCTCCACTTACGCTGACGTGTGATGACCCACAAGTATAGGGGATCTATCGTAGTCCTTTCGATAAGTAAGAGTGTCAAACCCAACGAGGAGCAGAAGGAAATATTAAGCGGTTCTCAGCAAGGTATTCTCTGCAAGTACTGAAATAAGTGGTAACAGATAGTTTTGTGATAGGATAATTTGTAACGAGCAACAAGTAACAAAAATAAATAAAGAGCAGCAAGGTGGCCCAATCCTTTTTGTAGCAAAGGACAAGCCTGGACAAACTCTTATAATAGGAAAAGCGCTCCCAAGGACACATGGGAATATCGTCAAGCTAGTTTTCATCACGTTCATATGATTCGCGTTTGGTACTTTGATAATCTGATATGTGGGTGGACCGGTGCTTGGGTGCTGTCCTTACTTGAATAAACATCCCACTTATGATTAACCTCTATTGCAAGCATCCGCAACTACAACAAAATTATTAAGGTAAACCTAACCATAGCATGAAACATATGGATCCAAATCAGCCCTTACGAAGCAACGCATAAACTAGGGTTTAAGCTTACGTCACTCTAGCAACCCATCATCTACTTATTACTTCCCAATGCCTTCCTCTAGGCCCAAATAATGGTGAAGTGTTATGTAGTCGACGTTCACATAACACCACTAGAGGCTAGACAACATACATCTCATCAAAATATCGAGCGAATACCAAATTCACATGACTACTAATAGCAAGACTTCTCCCATGTCCTCGGGAACAAACGTAACTACTCACAAAGCATATTCATGTTCATAATCGAGGGGTATTAATATGCATATAGGATCTGAACATATGATCTTCCACCAAATAAACCAACTAGCATCAACTACAAGGAGTAATCAACACTACTAGCAACCTACTAGTAAAAATCCCGGACTTGGAGACAAGAATTGGATACAAGAGATGAACTAGGGTTTTGAGAAGATATGGTGTTGGTGAAGATGTTGATGGAGATTGCCCTCTCCCGATGAGAGGAGCGTTGGTGATGATGATGGCGATGATTTCCCCCTCCCGGAGGGAAGTGTCCCCGGCAGAACAGCTCTGCCGGAGCCCTAGATTGGTTCCGCCAAGGTTCCGCCTCGTGGCGGCGGAGTTTCGTCCCGAAAGGTTGCTTCTGGTTTTTTTCTCGACGAAAGACCTCACATAGCAGAAGATGGGCATCGGAGGGCCACCATGGGGCCCACGAGCTAGGGGGCGCGCTCTATGAGGGGGGCGCGCCCCCCACCCTCGTGGACAGGGTGTGGGCCCCCTGGCCTTCATCTTTG
This sequence comes from Aegilops bicornis, assembly GCA_021605145.1. Classification (NCBI taxonomy): domain Eukaryota; kingdom Viridiplantae; phylum Streptophyta; class Magnoliopsida; order Poales; family Poaceae; genus Aegilops; species Aegilops bicornis. The sequence goes on from CM038670.1 coordinate 705,821,515, forward strand.
GCGAGGATTTTTTATTATTTACTATAAGATATTCCATGGAGTTTCATGAATTTTGGTGTTGTGTAGAATAGGTCTCTAATATTTGCTCCTTTTCCAGCCCAGAATTCCAGCTGCCGGCATTCTCCCTCCTTATGTAAACCTTGTAAAATAAGAGAGAATAGGCATAAGTATTGTGACATAACATGTAATAACAGCCCATAATGCAATAAATATCAATATAAAAGCATGATGCAAAATGGACGTATCAACGTGGCACCCTGCGGTCGCCGACAGGTGGGGTCACGCAGGGAGGGGGCCGCCTATCCTGGCTTCTTCTAACTTCTGCGCGGGAGCGTGCGTGGCCGAGGGAGGCATCCGCCTCGACGGCGCTTGCCAACGTGTCCGGCCACCGCTCGGGGCGCGTGACCGACCCAGAAGCTCAGGACGGAGAGGCGCATTCAGAGGTGGTAGCCGCTGCCGCCGCCGAGTGGTGAGGAGAGAGCAGCAGGGCCCGCGGTAGAGAGAGGCTCCGGCCGCCAGCGAAGTAGGTGCTCTGGGGGGAAATGGAAGGGCCGAAGCTACTGGGATGCTCGCCGGACCTTGGGGGATGCTCTAGTGGTGGAGGAGCCTAGGGGGAAAGCACGAGGTCACCGGATTCGAGATGGACAGAGGCGGCAGCCACGGCGGCAGCGGAGGTCGGGGAATGGCTCCGGGAGGAAGTGAGGAGCGTGGGGAGGCGTGGAGAGAGGCGTAGGGGCTGCTGGTGATCTCCAAATAGTCTCGGGTGGGCTATATATAGCCAGGGCAAGGGCACCCGAGCCAGGCACCGCCGAGCGTGTCCGGCCGCTCTGAGTCGTGCCTGTGAGGTCACGGGGAGGCGCGAGAAGCCGACGAGGGGGAAGCAGACGAGGGCTAGAGGGTCACGGAGACGAGCAGCGCTCGGTGACCAGAGGAGGAAGAGGACAGAGGAGGGAGGCGACGGTGCACACTGGCGCACACTGTGCGGCGTCGGTTCCAACTCGTCGGGGAAGAAAACGAAGGGGGCCAGAGGTCCAGGGGGAAGAAGACGTCGAGGGGGAACTGCATGACATCAATGGGGAGGCCAGAGCCGGTCAGAGCAGCGCTGCTGACGAGAACAGTGGCTAGACCAACGTTTTGGCTGGCGTCGCCCGTGGTCACCATGGACAAGGCGCGCTCTGGGTTCTTTAATGATGCCAGCTCATGTCTACAGTTTAGTCCCTCCAAGGAAGATTATTACTACGGTAAAGAAACGGGCAAAGACAAAGGGAGCTGGGTAAACTAAGCTTCACAAGTTTGTTGTTGCAAACTTGGCCACATTCTAGAGATAAAACCAGTGAGGTTAAAAGGTAAACTTGATGTCTGGGAGGCTTAGCATAGCAAGGACTATGGTCCTGGGAATTATGAGGTCATTAGGACAAAGACATAATATAGTTGCAGTGCAACTACCAAATCTGATCCAGGAATCAAATGAGGAAGAAGCACCCACTAGGAGTGATGGATTGAGTTAAAACTTGGCAAAGGTTGATGATTTGGCCATATAATGATGTTGTGAAAATTTCATACCAAATGGACTGGCCAAAATGGTACTTCCTTAACAGCTATTATTTCTGCCCGGAGACTTGAGAAAAATCCCCAGGGTAAATGGCTAACTTAAATGAGCCAAAATTTGGTGGATATAGGTTATATGGGTAGGAGAAGGCTTGGGAAAATTTTCAGCCATAATGGAGCAAGATAAAATATACTTGCTTCACAAACTGAAAAATTTGGACAGAAACAAAGAGCTGCTCCTGTGCTCACATAGTTCAATGGAATGAGCTAAATTGTGGTGGGGGTAGTGATATGATCATTAGAGACTGCTGGAAAAATTTCAGCTCATTTTGATCATCTATGAGGGTACTTCCGTCACGGACAAGCAATCTGAACAGAAACTTGAGACAATTGCCAAGGAAGATTGGATAGATGGATTGAGCTGATTTTTGGTATCCAGAGGTGATTTATCAATGTTAATCACCCTGCCAAATTTCAGCTCAAATGGAACAAGGGTTCAAGCACTTCCTTTGCAAAAATTTCAGAAATGGCAGAAACTTGCATTTGATCATGTGCTCAAATTATGATCTTTGAAGCATCGGTTTGGATGGAAATGGTGAAGATATAACAAGTAAAAGCTCCACAAATTCTTTAGGAATTTTCCTTGCTATAAAAATGGTAGCTCCTTTGGAAAATGGCATAAATGCAATATTGGCTTAAAATAGGAAAAGGCAATTTTCCTTATTTAATTATGGCCAATTTTTTTTGCTAGAGCTAGAATTGGACATAAATATCATCTCCACCAATTTTTATGAATTTAGGATATGACTAGCTATGCCTTTGGATTTTATTCCTCAGACAGACAAGAAAAGGAATAAATCAAAAATGAAAAATATTGCATAGGACTTAGCAATATTTTTGCATACCCAAGATTTGAAAGATTACGAGGATCTCTGAGAGGATTTGGAAGATCAATAGATCAAGAGAAATGATGGCCCCTTTGTAAGCCCAAAGGAAATATTCAAATTCCAAAAATTGGAATTAGGGTTTTGATGGATTTGAGATGATGCAAATGTGGTCTTGCCCAGTTACAAAGACATGAGCAAGGTTTTGAAAGGTTGAAAATGACCAAAATTGTGAGTGTCACCCAGCAAACTCAGGAGAAAATTTGAAAAATGATTGCCAGGAAGGAATAACAACACAAAAATTGATAACCCAATTTTGGGGCTGTTACAACTCTTCCCCCGTTAAAAAGAATCTCGTCCTCGAGATTCCTAGGGTTACAACAACAATGAAAAGACAGCCACTCCGGGGAAAAACCTCTGGGTTAATTTTAACCCTTTGGTCAGATACAGACGAATTGGAGTACGGATAATCGGTAAACCCAAGGGAAAAATATGGGCAAAACAGGGTTACCTCCACAGCTAGGGGCACTCGAGATCAGACTCTAGAAAAAATTGCTGGATGCACCCCAATGAACAGCGGTGTCACCTGCTGACATGTGGGTCCAGGGCCCACTGGCAGCCTCCTTCTTCTACCTCCAGCTTGCTTCTTCTTCTTCGTCGCTGCTCCACGTGCGGCTTGGCGAATCGCACATCTAGGTCCTAGGGCGATGAGGACCCTAGTGCCGTAGTGCGCGGCATGCACGACGCCGGTGCAGCGAGCACTCATGTCGTGGGCCAGCTACTTGTCGGTACTGCTCGCGGATTCGCCTCCTGGACACTGGTGATCGAGCGACGGGCAGTTCTCCTGGACCTCACTCACCGTACACCGGGGTTGGGCTATATAAGACGGTAGCGCAGCTCTCCTCCAACACACGAACACAATGCCTCTCTACTACTTCTTTGGTTTGGGCGAGATCGACCCGAGCTCCTTCGGCAAGGAGGTGTTCTTGGTGGCTCTACGGTTGTTCCTCGCGGCGCTACTGGGCACGCTGATCAGCTCGTCGATCCTCCTGCTGCTACTCATCAGGAATGATCGAGCTCGGGACAACGCGCGGCTGGGTGCGGTGGCTCGAGATGCGGGAGAAGATGGTGCACTGGGTGGTCCTCCACCACGCTTGAGCCTCTGTCGCTTCACGCTGGCGGAGTAATCGCGTGCGGCAGTGGCGTGATGGTGGCGATATGCCTGCATCACGCAAGGCAGAGAAGATGGTGGTGGTGGGGCCCAGATGCAGGTGAGGTGGTTGCACCAGCTCAGGAAGCACACTGGGGTACGAGAAAATTTTCGTGGATTGCTCCACAAAAAAGTAGGTGTTGAGGTAGAATCAGAGTTGAAATCTGTGTTGTGGTAGATGTACTGGGTCGAGTGAAATAAAGTTGGCAGTATTCCTCCAGAAATGAAATCAGGAAAAAGAATTAGAGGCAAGGAATTGCCGGATGGAAATGCCTCTGCGAGGCTCTGGATTGGAAAATCCGGCACATGGGTTTGCATAGATAGATAGGGATACGTGACTTTGCATTCCCTCGAGTACTGCCCGAATGTAGTATGCGTGCAGTATGCAGTACAATCTAAACTAGCAAACAAACAAATGCAACGAATACGCGAAGGAAAAAACACATCAGACAAATCATACTAAAGTGTTTTAATTCTAGTGGGTATATGTACTCCTGGCATGCATATACCTACATCAGCGCGTATTTTATTATAGACTCGGGGCGAGTCAATGTTATTTAGGGTATGTGATCTACTGATTAAAATCTTGTTAGAAACACATTGCCGACCCTGCCAAACATTTCTGCTTGGCAAAGAGACACTCAAAAGTAAAACAAAAGAGCAAGAAAGCACACACAAAACACATCATACGGGTTACAAACAGTGCAAGCATACAACAAAGCACGAAAGTGCTACGCGCTAAAAGAAACAACTCACTCCGGGATACATAGTTCTATCCTCGCACCGAGGATGAACAGACAGACCAACCTACTCGCAGAAACACCTAACTGCGTGACTAAGGTCATGCAGAGGACTAGCCTTGCTGGGGCTCTCCGGGAGGACAAACACTAAGCCAATCTCCATCTTCATCGTCCGACACTACTATGAGTTGGGGTTCGACTACTGGGGGTGTGGCTGAAATTGATCCAAGCAAATGTTGCTGGTGGATTCGGTAAAGAGCCTTGTTGAGGGTGATGATGTTTGGCTTAGGCCCCAACACAGGCTGAGAGGGTAGCACTGGTTCGGATGGCGTTGGGCGAACGGCTTGGGATGCAAATTTATGAGCCTCACGATAAGCTTCCGTGACCACTCGTACCACATCGTTGTCCATAGCTCTAAACTCGGCAAGCATCTTGGCAATCATCATTCCCTGGGCAGTGATATATTGCACCAGGCGAGCTATTGCTGGGTTATCTCCCGGAATAGTGGTAGGAGGCTGAATTCCTGCTTCTGTCACCACAGGAAAAAAGCAGAACTCCCGCCTCTCTGTCACTTGCGGGAACTTGGTTCGGAGGTATAGGATAGCCTCCACAGCAGCGGCTTGAATTGCCAATTCAGTAGTGGGCATGGCTCTGCCCTGAAAAACCAAAGGCTGACCATCTGCCGCGGGACCTGGGCAGATTTGCACTCTAGCATCATAGCGGTGGAGGTGAGGGACGGGTGCCGATTGGAACACCAGGTAATCGGGGCTAGCATTACAACCAAAGGCTTTGATGAGCATCTCAGCAAGAAGAGGTGGAAAGCCTGTATGGTTGACGGCAAAGGTGCAGGTGTAAAACTTGGGAGCTTTGAGAGCGCGAGTCATGGCTGGGGTGTTACTAGCTAGGCTTCTTTGCAGGGACATGGTTGATTGAGGAGTGAGCGATACAGCTAGCGGAAAGGGGATTTTATAGGCAGCTATGCAAAACATGCCCGCATGGTGTGGCCCCTTTCCCTTAATGGCGAAGGGTGAACGGTCCGGCCGACCAGAAAGGATATGGTTGCTATTCGTTCATAGGATAACTGGGCGGGACAGCGGGGTGAGGACGTGTTGGTCCCGACTGTGCCACCTACTGATTAACAGTGGCCATGTCGGGTGCGAGGGATGGGTTAAATCCCTTAGGGTCATTACGGTTTAATGGTAGCGGTGATCTAATACTAGTATAGCGATGATGAAGATGGCCTCCGGTGATGATCTCCCCCTCCAGCAGGGTGCCGGAACAGGGTCCAGATTGGTTTTCGTGGATACAGAGGCTTGTGGTGGCGGAACTTCCGATCTAGGGTTATCTTTGGGGGTTCTGGAATATTTGGAAATTTATAGGGTGAAGAGGCGGTGCGGGAGGCCACCGAGGTGGGCACAACCCACCTGGGCGCGCCTGGGCCCCCAGGCGCACCCTGGTGGGTTGTGCTCCCCTCGGAGCTCCCCTCTGGTACTTCTTTGGCCCACCGGGTGTCTTTTGGTCAAGAAAAAATCTCCAAAAAGTTTCACTGCGTTTGGACTCCGTTTGGTATTGATTTTTCTGCAATATGAAAAACAAGCAAAAAATAGCAACTAGCACTGGGCACTATGTCAATAGATTAGTCCCAAAACATGGTATAAAGTTTCTGTAAAATGATTGTAAAACATTCAAGAATGATAATGTAACAACATGAATACTTCATAAATTATAGATACATTGGAGACGTATCAGCTGCTGCAGAGCTTCCTCGGCACGCGCTTGCCCGCCATCATCGAGGCTCCTACAGCTTCGTCGCCCCCACCATCTCCATCGTCCTCGCTGCCTGCTACAGCGGCATCGCCGACCAGCACGACAAGTTCCTCCGCACCATAAGGGGGCACGCAGGGCGCATTCATCGTCACATCCATGCTCCAGATCATCATGGGCTTCAGCGGCCTCTGGCGCATTGTCGTCAGGTTCGTCTCCTCTGCCCAGTCCCCATGGAGGGGTTCAGGTTCCCCAAGTGTTTGATCACATCAGTGTGCTGCCTACCTACCTACCAGCCTTGTCGTTCGTTTGAGCTGATTCATGTCTCCCGTAATTCTACAGGCTGCTGAGCCCGCTGTCGGCGGTGCCGCTCGTCGCACTCGTCGGATTCGGGCTCTACGAGCTTGGATTCCCAAGTGTAAGCCTTCTGCTTGTGCATACACAAATGATAAATCTTTGCACTTCTGAATTCTGCCTGGCTGTAGTTGACACCAGTGGGGATAACAATAACATAACAATATGAATGTGCTATGTAGGTTGCGAAACGCACCGAGATTGGTCTTCCAGAGATCATACTGCTGGTGGCTCTTTCCCAGGTAGTACATGCATCATCAGTCCTATATAGCTGTTGCTCGTGTAATCACTTTGTTCTACGAAAGTGGGAGGGCAGGGGCCCTTGATTTTCTTTTGCTTATTTATATCCCCTTTCAAGAATCAGACTAGACTAGAGTTCAGAGATTGATAAAATTGAAATCTCACATATGATGGCTAAATTTAGGATTCAGAAATAAATTTATGAATAGTACATGTTTTTCCTTATATAGCTTTGGTTTATGTCACAACAGTAAACTTGAGAACCCCGATTTGTATTGAATTGCTCAATATTCGTCTAATGAGTAATTTTGGGGAATTTTTAGCTTATGTGTGGCTATCTCGAAGCGTCGAGAAATGTCTTGGATGCTTCCATCAGAAGCTTTAGGGATTATTTGGCATCGGATTCAGCAACGAACAGTGTTGGTACCTCCACATCTGGAGGTATGGCTGACATGACTAAAAAAGAAGTTTCAGGGTGTCCACGGGGCGGGCTGCGCTGCCGCTTGCGGATGGGAGCGCGCTGCGGGGCAAGCTCTCCGTGGAGCTCGGGTCGGACGATGTGCCGCCGTTTGTTGCAGCGCAGACGTGGTACCCCACGTTCAAGGACTCGGCGCTGACGCAGTTCGACGGGCTGGACCAGGCCTACCACATGCTCGTCAACTCCTTTCGCGACCTCGAGCCAATGGTGAGCAGTGAGCACCATCTGTTTCTTGTTTTGACCAGCTGAAATCATGCTGCAGGAACAGGCACATTGACATAGGATATTTTCTGTGTTTCAAATCAAATGCTAATGTATTGCTCTATCTAGACATTTCCATTTTGTGCAGGAATTCAGATTGCTGTTTTACATAAGAACACGAGCATGACTAGATCTAAGAATCACAGAGAGATTAAGTCAGTCTATCAAGTGCCAACAAACACTTGAACATTCGTTGCACACGTTCTTGCATAATTTCACAAAAATTGTGGTAAATTGCAAAGACAATTTCTCACTCGGGCTACCTCTATTTTCAGTTTAGGGATTTAATAGGAAATGGGGCCTTTTAATTTAATTTTAAAGTTTTAATTGCAAGAATGGGAGGTGGATGCCCGCACGGATCCGGCGTCTCCAACCTCGGCATCCACAAGGAGGAGCCGCGACAACCCCGGACCCATCCGCTGGTGCTGCTGATCCTGCTTGGACGGACATGCTGCCTCTTTGACGTCGGCTAGATGACAGCCATGGTAAGCTCTCTGCTCTCTGCCTCCTTTCATTTGTGTAAACAAAGGCAACAGATATGGTTTATTTCAAAGTGTATACAACTATGACATCCTCATTTTGCTGATGTTCAGTGTTGTTGAACTGCTGGTCGGCTAGCTACGAGCTAGAGATGAGAGCAGGGGATTGAAACAAGTTTGCAGATCTTCAGATAGGAGCATATAACAAGTTTGAATCCTTCCTTTTTTATGAAAAGGATCCAGACTTGCATCAGTGCTTTCATAGATGGATATATATCGGTGCAGTAGTTTATCATCTGCTCTTGTGCCATTGTGTCAACTTTATAGGTACTAGAGTCAACAAAAAGCGTAGATCAGTTCACTTATCTATAGAGTAAAGCTTTTAGAAATCAATATGCCCCGATGGTAGTATATTTGTCTTGTTGGATGCCCGTGTAGTCACGGTATTTTGTGCGGTCGTGGTTACTGGCCAGCAGGATGAGCGCTCTACTCTCTTTCCCAACCTGGAGTCCCTTTATGATCTGGTCACTAGGGTAGAGCAAAACCAGAGTTGCATAGGATTGCAGGCACTAGTCTAGAATTATTGTTTTCCCCTAGTTTATTGTATTGCACATCTGATGTCTCTTGTGACAATCTAGCATCTTATAGTAGTTGGCCTGAGACAGATAGTTGGGTTGGAAATGAACTTCTTCAGTTTGATTTATAAGATATAATACCAGTCTAAATCAGTGGATCATGGGTGATATGAGATTCTAACTAATCCCTTAAGTTTGTTTCTTTAACCATATGTGTATGGAAAATCCTGGTTCGTTGCATTTTAACAATGCAAGCTGTACCATATGTCATTCAACAATTACTGGATATTATGACTTTATGGATATTATGGTGCGATATGAACTCACTAAGCAAAGATAGTACCATATTACAAGATTACTGTACAAATGCTATATTCCTGGAGAGAACCTAGCTCCATTTTTTGACATATAAGATGAACAAATGGGATGTATATAGTGTGAGCTAACTGATATGTCTCCAACGTATCTATATTTTTTATTGTTCCATGTTGTTTTACTATCAATCTTGGATGTTTTATAATAATTTTATAGTCATTTTATATCATTTTTTGGTACTAACCTATTGACATAGTGCCAAGTGCCAGTTGCTGTTTACATCCATGTTTTTTACATCGCAGGAAATCAATATCAAATGGAGTCCAAATGACCTGAAACTTCACAGAGATTTTTTATGGGCCAGAAGGAAGGCAATGGGTCCTGGTTGCACCTGGGGTGCCCCGAGGGGGGCACAACCCACCAGAAGCGGCAGAGGCCAGGCGCCTCTGGCGCGCACAGTGGGTTGTGCCCACCTCGGGTGCCCCCCGGACCGCCTCTTTGCTCTATAAATACCCCAATATTCCAGAAACCCTAAAGGCGTCAACAAAATATTCATCCAGCCGCCGCAGAGTCCAGAACCACCAGATCCAATCTAGACACCATCACGGAGGGGTTAACCACTTCCATTGGTGCCTCTCCGATGATGCGTGAGTAGTTCTTTGTAGACCTTCTGGTCCGTAGTTAGTAGCTAGATGGCTTTCTCACTCTCGCTGAATTCTCAATACAATGGTCTCGTGGAGATCCATATGATGTAACTCTTTTTGTGGTTTGTTTGTTGGGATCTGATGAACTTCGAGTTTATGATCAGTTATTTCTTTTTATATCCATGAAAGTTATTTGAGTTTCTTTGATCTCTTATATGCATGATCTCTTATAGCCTCGTATTTCTTCCCTGATATTTGTGTTTTGTTTGGCCAACTTGATCTATTTATCTTGCAATGGGAAGAGGTGCCCGGTAGTGGGTTCGATCTTACGGTGCTTGATCCCAGTGACAGAAAGGGAACCGACACGTATGTATCGTTGCTCCTAAGGATCAAAAGATGGGATACCTATTTGCCGCAATAGATAACGGATCTTGTCTACATCATGTCATCGTTCTTATTGCATTACTCCATTTTTCATGAACTTAATACACTAGATGCATGCTGGATAGCGGTCGATGTGTGGAGTAGTAGTAGTAGATGCAGGCAGGAGTCGGTCTACTAATCTTGGACGTGATGCCTATGTAATGATCATTGCCTGGATATCGTCATAATTATTTGAAGTTCTATCAATTGCCCAACAGTAATTTGTTTACCCACCGTTTGCTATTTTCTCGAGAGAAGCCACTAGTGAAACCTACGGCCCCCGGGTCTTGTTTCTCATATATTTTCCTTGCGATCTACTTTTCCTTTGCATTTTTATTCAGATCTATTAAACTAAAAAAAATACAAAAATACCTTGCTGCATTTTATCTCTATTTATTTTATTTGGCGTTCGATCTATCAATCTACTACAATTTACCTCGCATCTGTTTGCCTATCTTGAGGCGTCGTACCTCGAAAGCGATTGACAACCCCTTTAAAACGTCGGGTTGCGAGATGTTGTTGTTTGTGTGCAGGTGCTGCTTATGTTGTGTTGCTTGATTCTCCTACTGGTTCGATAACCTTGGTTTTATCACTGAGAAAAATACCTACCATCGCTGTGCTACATCATCCCTTCCTCTTGGGGGAAATACCGACGTAGTTGCAGCAACCATCAAGGAGAATTTCTAGCGCCGTTGCCGGGGAGGATTTTCAACATAACCAGGTTCCTAATCACAAATCTCATCTCCTCGCAATTTATATTATTTTCCATTTGCCTCTCATTTCCCTCTCCCCCACTTCACAAAAATTTGCCGTTTTATTCGCCTCTCTTTTCCACCGATCTTTTGGCTCTAGCCCCTATGGCTAGCGTCCCTACTCCTCCTTTGTCGCCAGATTTTGAAGTTCTTTACTTCAAGCAAAGACAAGGAGAAAATCTGAAAGATGCCTGGTATAGGCTTATGGAATCGTACCGTGACTCCAATCTAAAGGGGGATGCTAAATTTTTGCTTCGTAATTTTTACATAGGATTGGCTTTGCATCCTAGACAACTTCTGGACTTTGCCGCTAAAGGAAATTTTATTGAGCTTGATGCTAATGCTGCCTATGAAATTTTAGAGGGAATTTTGGGAATTCCTCCTCAAAGGAAGGGGTTTTCTTTTACCCCTGAGGGAGTTCAAATGTTAGAAAAATGTGGTGATTTGCATAAACATATGGTTGAAATACAGAAATATAATGAACCCCTCAAGCACCTCAACTGTAGTATCAATCGCATGAATACTTTGATTACTCTTTGCAACAAGCGATTGGATATTTTGAATATTAAGATGGTTTCTTTTCCGAAGAATTTAGGGAAGTGTAAAGAGCCTCCCGAGTTTGAGAAAACCCTTACGAAAATTGCCAAAACTTCGGAAGACAAAACTTAGATCTTTGCCTTACGCCTAGCTAAGGGCGTAAAACTATAGCGCTTGTTGGGAGGTAACCCAATGAATAAAATTTCTTTTTGCTTTTTGATTTCTGTTCTTGTGTGTTTACACAACTATGCTACTAGTATGATTGTGTTTTTTGTGTTTTAATTAGTGTTTGTGCCAAGTAAAGCCTTTAGGATCTTCTTTGGTGATAGTTGTTTGATCCTGCTAAAAAGACAGAAACTTTGTGCTCGCGAAAATAATTTTCATAAATCAAAGAAAAGAGATTTTGCCCCGATTCTTTTTGCAGAAGATCAATATACAAATTACCCTGGTCGTCCTAATTTTTCAGAATTCGTTGAGTTACATAATTATTCGAAAGTTCCATATTCTGTTTTGTTTTGACATATTCTGTTTTCTTTGTGTTGTGTGCTTATTTTGATGGCTCTCTGGTTTTATTTGATGAGTTTTTGCCATAGAAAAGTTGGAATACAATAGATATAATACAAAAACAAAATATGAATATGTTTGATACAGCACTTATAGTAGTGATTTGCTTTCTCATACTAATGGATCTCATGAAGGTTTTGTTGAGTTTTGTGTGATTGAAGTTTTCAAGTTTTGGGTTGTCTTACGATGGATGAAGGAAGGATGTAAGAGCATAATCTTGGGGATGCCCCGGCATCCCAAGCTATTATCCAAGAATGAGCAACCAACTAAGCTTGGGGATGCCCCCGAGTGGCATCCCCGCTTTCTACCAATGACCATCGGTATTTTACTCGAGGCTATATTTTTATTCGTCACATGATATGTGTTTTGCTTGGAGCGTCTTGTATGATGTGTGTCTTTGCTTGTTTTATTTTGTGTTTTAATTCATCAATCTTTGCTGGACACACCTATTTGAGAGAGCCAAAATTATATCATGACTTGTTAGAATTGCTCCTTGTGCTTCACTTAAATCTTTTATGAGCTAGGACTTGCTCTAGTGCCTCACTTATGTCTTTTTGAGCACGGTGTGCTTTGTTATTTTTGAAGAAATGATCTCTTGCTTCACTTAGATTTATTTGAGAGTTAGTAAAATTTTGAAGAAATTCTCTCTTGCTTCACTTAAATTATTTTGAGAGAAAGAAAATTTGGTATGCTCATGATCTTCACTTATATTTGTTTGAGCTTATGAAAAGCAACACATAAAAGTTAGTCCCAAAGTGATAGATATCCAAGAAGGATAAAGTAAAAAAATTTCATGAAGATCATTGGACAAAATAAACTTGATTCTTAGTAATAGTTTTGAGATATGATGATGTGATATGTGAGTTATGTTGATGAGTAATTGTGCTTTAGTAAGAATATTGGTGTTAAGGTTTGTGATTCCCTATGCATGCACGAAAGTCAATAATCATGCAATGAAAATTATATCCTACTTGTGGTGCATTATTCGGTGTTAATTATGCTTAGTGCTTGCTTTACGAAATTATTTGTCTCTTGGTTGGTCGCTTCTCAATCTTTTTGCTAGCCTTAATTTTGCACTAAGTATGACCTCTACTTGTGCATCCAAAATCCTTTAAACAAGTTTTGCCATATGAGTGCACTATATCTACCTATATGCGGTATTCTTTTGCCGTTCTAAGCAAATTTACATGTGCCATCTCTAATTTTCAAAATAAACTTCTCTTTTGTGTGTTTATTTCGCTCGCGGAATGGGTAACGCGTGGCTAATATTTTCCATGTTGGATGTGTTATTCTCACGATGAATGTTTATTCACTTGTCATTGCACGAGAGTAAGTCAAAGGTTTTAGGGATGCCCAGTCCCGAAATGCAAAAATGAATTTACTTTATGTTGTCAAATAATAAATTCCTTGGAAAGTGTTGGTATGGATGGCAACCGTAGATACGGCTAGCCATGGAAAGTGAAAGTATGGTGGAAAAATGAATAAACTTTATTTTCTGTTTGGGAACCGCCTATGGCATATCTAGCATGGAAAGTGTTCAGAACTCTGCTCATTTTCGTTGGTGGGATGGATACACCTCCCAAAATGTTTTTATCTCTATTTCTCGCTTTGAGCTCTAGCACCTGTACAAGTCCCTACTTCCCTCTGCGAAGGGCCTTTCTTTTACTTTATGCAATTTTTATTTTGCATTTGAGTCTCCATCCTCTCTTATAAAAAGCACCAACTAGGAGGCAATATGATCGTACTTAAGTATTGGGTGTAGTTAATATTAGAGTGTGTTTAATGAATGGATCAATGTTTGAGCATGATGGGCTAGGGATAACTTGTTTTAGCATTGATATTTTGAAAGACATGGTTGCTTATTGATATGCTTGAGTATCTAAATTATTGGTTTGATTCGCATAAAAGTCCAAATGTCCATACTATAAAGAAAAGAATATGATATGACTTGATGATCAACACTCCACATTAAAAATTCAGTTTTATCACTTACCTACTCGAGGATGAGCAGGTGTTAAGCTTGGGGATGCTGATACGTCTACAACGTATATATGTTTTATTATCAATATTGGATGTTTCATAATCATTTTATAGTCATTTTATATCATTTTTGGTACTAACCTATTGACATAGTGCCAAGTGCCAGTTGCTGTTTTTTCCATGTTTTTTACATCGCAGGAAATCAATATCAAACGGAGTCCAAATGCCCCGAAACTTCACGGAGATTTTTTATGGGCCAGAAGGAAGGCAATGGGCCCTGGTTGCACCTGGGGGGGTGCCCCGAGGGGGCGAAACCCACCAGGGCACGCCAGGAGGCCCAGGCGCCTCCTCGCACGCCCTGGTGGGTTGTGCCCACCTCGGGTGCCCCCCGGACCGCCTCTTTGCTCTATAAATACCCCAATATTCCAGAAACCCTAAAGGCGTCGACAAAATATTCATCCAGCCACCGCAGAGTCCAGAACCACCATATCCAATCTAGACACCATCACGGAGGGGTTCACCACTTCCATTGGTGCCTCTCTGATGATGCGTGCGTAGTTCTTTGTAGACCTTTGGGTCTGTAGTTAGTAGCTAGATGGCTTTCTCTCTCTCGCTGAATTCTCAATACAATGGTATCTTGGGGGTCCATATGATGTAACTCTTTTTGCGGTGTGTTTGTTGGGATCCGATGAACTTCAAGTTTATGATCAATTATATCTTTTTATATCCATGAAAGTTATTTGAGTTTCTTCGATCTCTTATATGCATGATCTCTTATAGCCTCGTATTTCTTCTCCGATATTTGGGTTTTGTTTGGCCAACTTCATCTATTTATCTTGAATGGGAAGAGGTGCCCGGTAGTGGGTTCGATCTTACGGTGCTTGATCCCAGTGACAGAAAGGGAACCGACACGTATGTATCGTTGCTACTAAGGATAAAAATATGGGATCCCTATCTGCCGCAATAGATAACAGATCTTGTCTACATCATGTCATCGTTCTTATTGCATTACTCCGTTTTTCCAGGAACTTAATACACTAGATGCATGCTGGATAGCGGTCGATGTGTGGAGTAATAGTAGTAGATGCGCATGTGAGTCGGTCTACTAATCTTGGACGTGATGCCTATGTAATGATCATTGCCTGGATATCGTCATAATTATTTGAAGTTCTATCAATTGCCCAACAGTAATTTTTTTACCCACCGCTTGATATTTTCTCGAGAGAAGCCACTAGTGAAACCTACGGCCCCCGGGTCTTGTTTCTCTTATATTTGCCTTGCGATCTACTTTTCCTTTGCGTTTTTATTCAGATATATTAAACCGAAAAATACAAAAATACCTTGCTGCATTTTATCTCTATTTATTTTATTTGGTGTTCGATCTATCAATCTACTACAATTTACCTCACGTCTGTTTGCCTATCTTGAGGCGTCGTACCCCGAAAGGGATTGAAAACCCCTTTAAAACGTCGGGTTGCGAGGTGTTGTTGTTTGTGTGCAGGTGCTGCTTACATTGTGTTGCTTGGTTCTCCTATTGGTTCGATAACCTTGGTTTCATCACTGAGGGAAATACCTATCGTCATTGTGCTACATCATCCCTTCTTCTTGGGGGAAATATCGATGTAGTTGCAGCAACCATCACTAACTAGTAATCCTAGAGAGAACCTAGCTCCATTTTTGAAAATGTATGTTTACACATTATATGGTTTCTTTGATTATGCGATGCAACATACTTATTTTTTAGACTTCTATTTGATGTAAATTTTGTTCTCAATTCTTAGTTTTGGCGCCTCTTGTTGATGCAGGTGCACATGAGTGTTGTTGAGGACATGGTCTTCTTTTGGCGTGCCCAAGTATTGGGTGATGCTTGCCTGCATTGTTACTGTAGCTCTAGTTCAGGTGGGCACTCTAGCTCTTCCTTCTCATGCCCTACATGCAGGTACACCCTTCCACCGGTACCTACTTGGACACACAAAATATGAGTAGATACAATTGACTTCTGGTTATATTATGTTTCCAGTTTCATTTGTTTTGATCTTTATAATATTGCCTCAAACTACCTAATTTCTGCAGTTACTGAAGTTAAAATGCACGATGCTCGTGACTAACCAGAAAAGGTCTTTGAGTTCCATATGTTGAGTAAAACATTTCAATCTGCCATTGAGTTAGCTATATAATTCCGTGATACCATTTCTGTACTGTGATAGTTTCTTATATTTTTGTATTATACTTGTATACATTATTCCTATTTGAAGTCATCAACTGAGATGTTGTAAACATTCCTGCCATGTGCGCTTCCTTTTTATGCTTTGCTACTAGATCATTTGCTTGAACTGAGATGGTTGATGTATTTGTGCTTACAGTTATCCTTCTATGTGATTTTTGCAGCATGACTTTCATGCCCAACTGTCGGTGTCAAAACCGGCGGATCTCGTGTAGGGGGTCCCGAACAGTGCGTCTAGGCGGATGGTAACAGGAGACAAGGGACACGATGTTTTTACCCAGGTTCGGGCCCTCTCGATGGAGGTAATACCCTACTCTGCTTGATTAATATTGATGATATGGGTAGTACAAGAGTGGATCTACCACGAGATCGAGAGGCTAAACCCTAGAAGCTAGCCTATGGTATGATTGTTGTTCTTACGTCCTCATCGACTAAAACCCTCCGGTTTATATAGACACCGGATAGGTTAGGGTTACACAGAATCGGTTACAATGGTAGGAGATCTACATATCCGTATCGCCAAGCTTGCCTTCCACGCCAAGGAAAGTCCCATCCGGACACGGACGAAGTCTTCAATCTTGTATCTTCATAGTCTTGGAGTCCATTGTGATGATAGTTCGACTATCCGGACACCCCTAGTCCAGACTCCCTCGGTAGCCCCTAAACCAGGCTTCAATGACGACGAGTCCGGCGCGCATATTGTCTTCGGCATTGCAAGGCGGTTTCCTCCTCCGAATACTTCATAGTAGGTTTTGAACACAAGGATAGTGCCTGGCTATGCAAAACAAGTTCCACATACTACCGTAGAGAGAATAATTTTTGCACAGATCTGCTGACGTATTCCGCGGCGTGACATCACACCACGGCCAGGCCTTTATATGAATCGTTTTTACTGTTCCACCTTGACGCGTTTAGCGAGGCGGTTTCCTTGGCATGTCTTATCAAAGCATAGATCGTGCCCCCTTATTCCGGGATTCTCATCAATACGGACGTGGGTAACCCAACCGTGCCCGTTGGCACACCTCCTCTATCGAAGGCGAGCCCTAATCGACCATGGGGAGGGCTCTTGGTACTCAAACTCTATATAATGAGACCAAGGCCCTCTTCTTTTTACACCCTCCATCGAGTTCGCCTCGCGCTTCGAGTTCTAACACCCAAAGCTTCAGATTTAGGCGCTTCGGACCTTCGACGATGTCCGGCTTCGACCAGCACGGCCGATGGAAGCCTTCTTCCGTCACAGAAGAAGATGTGCTAAAGCTGCGAGACGCCAGGTATCTAACCGGCGAGATTTCGCATAGGCTGCCTGCTCCAGGGCAGGTCATTCCCACTCCCGAGCCCGGCGAGAGCGTGGTGTTTGTGTCACACTTCCTTCGGGGTTTAGGCTTCCCGACAGATCCCTTTGTGCGGGGGCTCATGTTTTATTATGGGCTGGATTTCCATGACTTGAATCCGGAGTCCATCCTCCATATCTCGTCATTCATTGTCGTATGTGAGGCCTTCCTCCATATTACCCCTCACTTTGGATTGTGGCTCAAGACCTTCAAGGTCGAACCGAAGATGATCGAGGGGCAACAAGGAAAAGTGCGGAGGGGCGGTTATAAGCAAGTGTGCTGATGCTCCGTGGCCCGAGGGCTCTTTTCAAGAGGAGCTTGGTTTGTGGCAACAGGAATGGTTCTATATCACCGCTCCCAGGGGCACCAAATGGGTGGCTGTCGGTGTCAAAACCGGCGGATCTCGGGTAGGGGGTCCCGAACTGTGCGTCTAGGCGGATGGTAACAGGAGACAAGGGACACGATGTTTTTACCCAGGTTCGGGCCCTCTCGATGGAGGTAATACCCTACTCACTGCTTGATTACTATTGATGATATGGGTAGTACATGAGTAGATCTTACACGAGATCGTAGTGGCTAAACCCTAGAAGCTAGCCTATGGTATGATTGTTGTTGTGTCTCACGGACTAAAACCCTTCGGGTTTATATAGACACGAATAGGGTTAGGGTTACACAGTCGGTTACAATGGTAGGAGATCTACATATCCGCATCGCCAAGCTTGCCTTCCACGCCAAGGAAAGTCCCATCCGGACACGGGACGGAGTCTTCAATCTTGTATCTTCATAGTCCAGAGTCCGCCAACGGTGATAGTTCGCTATCCGGACACCCCCTAATCCGGGACTCCTCGGTAGCCCCGAACCAGGCTTCAATGACGATGAGTCCGGCGCGTTGATTGTCTTCGGCGTTGAGAGGCGGGTTCTTCTCCAAATTCCATATACTTGTCAAATAGTGTCCGGCTTCTGATAAATGCTGCGCTCCTCGTCTTCTACGCCCATTAATGGCCATTTTACACGTGTTTGAATGAATGCGAAAAGCCAGGGTATTTTTACACTTACCCCCCTAGCTGCGCAAATGAGCCGCCCATAAAAGGGGCGAGGATCTAGATCTGAGTCCCACCATCCTCCCTCCGCAAGCTTTAATCGGAGCGCCTCCGACAAAAAACCCATTCCATCATGGATAGTCGACGCGGCTCCTCCTCTCGCGCTCCCAGCCCTCAGCCTGGAAGTTGGGAGATATGCTCAGTCCCGCATAGCGAGCTAGTTATACTCCAAACCAAGGGATTTCTTCCCCCGGCCTTCATGGTTCCGGTTCGAGCTGGACTTGCCACCTACAAGGGCGGAAAGCAGGCGGAGAGCGTCCCCAGTCCCTCTAAAGGAGAGCGGGTATGCTTCGTCTCTTATCTAGTAAGAGGACTCGGATTTCCAATTCATCCGTTTCTCTGGGGGCTACTGGAGTTCTATGGCCTCCAGTTGCACCACCTTACGCCTGCCTCTATTTTACACGTCGCGGGCTTCGTGGCCCTTCTTAACTGTTCTTGGGTATTGAGGCTCATTTTGCGGCTGTGGAAGAGATTATTCTGCCTAGTGCCCCGTTCTCATGAGGGGTCAATATATCAAGTGGGCGGAGCGAACTATGGCGCATCGCCGGGACCGGATATCTATCCGAAACCACGAAGAAGGCGTCCAAGACTGGCCTTGAATGGTTTTACATAGAGGACGTCCGCTGCGGACCCTCGCTCGGATCGGCCTTCGGAGTTTAGCAATGCTCCCGAAGAAGCGCCTAAGTTGGCGCCATGGAGCCCCCAGAGGGAAAATGACCGGGACGTCCTTTACTTGATGAGCCGAATAAGATTACTGGCTCATGCCGGATTGACCATGCTAGGAGTCATGGCAATCTGCATTATGAGGGGAGTGCAGCCGCTTCAATATAGGGGCCACCCCATGTGGGATTTCAACGGGGAGGACGATGCCACCCGCCATGGCCGCAAAGGGCCAGGATCGGTCACCGAACTGGTGAAGACCTTGTCTGCCATGTATAAAGGGGGGAGGAGGATTTTCTCCACGTCAATCCATTGAATGAGTTTTCTTCGAATAATCCTCGAAGCTGGGTAAGAAAACACCTTAGTGGCCCGTCCGATCCATGTTCCCGTGGTTAAATATCTCATTTCATGGTTTCTACGCAGGAACTGCGCCGGGCCGTGGAGAAGATACACAGCCCGCCCCCACAACCCGAGGATCCGGAAAGGTCCCTCGATCCGGCCTCCGAAGAGGATCCGGATATAAAGGTGGAGTTGATCGACGGGGTGTTCCACCAACTCAGCATCGACAATGCTTTGGTCGCCATTATGGCTGACTACCCCGGAATACTTCCAGCCTCACAGGTAACTGAGACCGAGGTCCCAATACTCTAATAATGACCTATCCGTGCTTATTTCCTGATCACCGTATACCAATAGTGTTTCGCAGGGGGAACCTTCGAGGCAGGAAGCCGAACCCGCGGTGGCTGGAAAACAAGGGGCAGTACCGCCCCGCGGGCTAAAAAGAAGTGTGGTCCGGATCGAAACTCCGCCGCAAAGGTATGGCGTTTCACCATATTCCCAGGATTGATTCCGGAGAGGTGTGCTAACGCTGGTGCTCCTTTCAGGAAAAAGAGCGCTCGCCGGACTGAGTCTGGAGAGATTGCCAATCGAACCTCCTCCGGCCGGGCTCCAGAGCCGGGTCCGGAAGCGGAGGCAAGCACGAGGCGTGCGTCGGATGTTCCTCCGACAGAGGATGCCGGCAGATTGTCCGCCACCAACTCTGAGGTGGAGAGTGCCATGAATCACAGGCGCCGCCGGACAGTTCTTCGTGACGCATGTTTCTCCCCAGAGGTCTTGAATGCCTTCAATTCGGGAGATGCGCACCTCCGTGCCACTCAAGATGGTCTAGGCAGAGCCACTGAGCAGTATGTAAAGGACATACGGAAAGGAAATTTGTGATTATATATGCAGTTGCCCCGAGACTTAAAATAGTTAGAATAACTGATTTAAGGATCATTTATTCTGTGAGATCTTACAAAAAGAATACCCGATTGTCCCGGGAGCTTGAAGAATGCAAGGCCCAACTTGAGGCCGCACTAGCTGCTCTGGGAGCCGCAGAGACCCCTCTGGTAATATATGCTTCAAAAGATAAATAGGTTATGAAGTGCGGCGTGTGTGTAAATCTGATAATAATATTGCAGATGGCGCCGGACTAGATCCGGACAAGCAACAGCTCCTGCGCCAGCTAAAGGCCGGCGAGAGCGTGCTTACAAGGGTATGGTAGGAGAAAAATAGCCTCCAGGATGCCAACACCCAACTGGGTGAGGAACTAAAGGATGTTCGGGCCCAGTTGTCTGACTCCGTAAAGGAGAATCGACGGCTTCGTCGCGGCATTTTCAGTAAGTGCTTGAGCGAACTTTGAAAGAGTTCGGCGAGGAAGGCGACTAACATAAACATGTGTGTAGGTTTGCTCACAGGTCGTCCGGAAGAGGAGATGCCTAGTTCTTCGGGGGATCTTCTTCCCGAACTGCACTAGCTGCACGAACGAGTTCCGCAGGTGATGAAAGGCGTCGGCCAGGCCTTGTGGCCATCTATCTCCCTGCCCGAAGGCATTGGAGAGCTGGCAGAGCGGCTTCAAGGAGCACGGTGGCGCTTTCGACTATGGAAGATATTGGCCTGCCGTCAGGGCGCCAGGGAGGCCTGGGCCATGGTGAAGACGCGGTACACAAAGGCTGACCCAAACCACATGGCCAAGGTCGGACCCGTGGGACCTGATGGGGAGGAGATCCCTGTAAGCTTAGTCTACGGCCAAGTTGAATTGGCCGCCAAGTATTCCCAACAAGATTGTAAATTAGATAGCCTATTAGATGGCATTGAGGAGGAATACAATGAGTCGAGTTGACTATGTAATTAAATATGACATGAAAAAATGTCTTCTAGCCGGATTGTAGATCGTTTGTCATAGCGGACCTTTTTGCTTCAACCTCGGGATCCAATAGTCCGGAGTGTGTCCGAATACCCTCGTGGTTATATAAGAACCGGGCATGCATGGAGATAAGGCGTAGGGGTCATTATTGCTGTATCAGACAAGTGCCCAACTAGTTATGTTATATTACATGGATAGTAAGAAACATCTTCCAGGGAGAATAGTTCCGTTAAGGGTTCCTTTTCATTTGGGATGCATGCCCTAAAGTGCATGTCAAAACTGCTAAGAAAGCAGAAAATCATCACGGGGCAGATGGATAAATAGTTAAAAATCATCTTTCAATTCACCGACCGAATATTCCCTTAAGAACGCTAGCTTCGGCTTCACCCAGTCTGAGGTACACATCCGGTGACCAGCGATAACAATGTGAGAGGTGCTCCCTTTACCACCTAGCCGAACAATCAAGAACGTAGGGGTAAGCACAGGAGCCAGGCAACCCAGCTTGGCCAAAACTTAAGTCATATCGATGCATATAATGGCGAATAAAAGGTACATGCGGAAGTTTGACACATGTAATGGGCATGAAGCCCGTACAAATAAGCTTCTGTTAAAGAAGCCCCCAGGTATAATGAGCGTGGACAGCGCGTCAACTATGTGCGAACAAAGCGCAAGCGAGCCTCTAAAGGCTTTTAAAAAGAAAGGGGAGGAAGGAGAGAAATAAAAGACAGCAAAAAATAGAAAATGCGGACGGAGGAAGGAGACGAACTTGGAGTCCGGCGCTTAGGCGTAGAATCTTCGTAGAAGGGCTGCGTTCCATGGGTTCGGCTCGAGTCGGTTATCCGATGCGTTTCGCAGACGGTATGCTCCGCCGTTCAGGACCTGGTCGATGATGAAGGACCTTCCCATTTGGGCTTGAGTTTGTCCTTTTCTTGTCCGTGAGCGTAGAACTAGTTCGCCAACATTGTAAGCTTTGGCCCGTACTTCCTCGCTTTGATATCTTCGAGCCTGCTGTTGATAAAATGCGGAACGAGCTTTTGCCACGTCGCGCTCCTCCTCCAATGCGTCCAAGCTGTCTTGCCGATCGAGCTCGGCTTCTCTTTCTTCATACATGCGCACGCAAGGTGAGTCATGAATTATGTCGCAAGGCAAGACTGCCTCTGCGCCGTACACCATAAAAATGATGTGAATCCGGTAGTGCGATTCGGCATGGTCCGCAGCCCCCAGAGTACGGAGTCGAGCTCCTCAACCCAGTGTGTGTTAGATTCCTTGAGGGACCGCACTAGTCTGGGTTTAATGCCACTCATGATGAGACCGTTTGCTCGTTCGACTTGACCGTTGGTTTGAGGGTGATAGACTGAGGCGTAATCGAGCTTGATGCCCATGTTTTTGCACCACAATTTGACCTCATCGGCCGTGAAGTTGGTGTCGTTATCAGTGATGATACTGTGGGGGACACCATGATGATGCACTACCCCTGATATGAAGTCTATCACTGGTCCGGATTCGGCCGTTTTAACAGGCTTGGCCTCTATCCATTTGGTGAATTTATCCACCATGACCAATAGGTATTTTTGCTTGTGGGTTCCTCCCTTAAGGGGTCCAACCATGTCAAGCCCCCAGACCGCGAACGGCCAGGTAATGGGTATAGTTTTGAGGGCGGTGGGTGGCATGTGGCTTTGATTAGCAAAAAGCTGGCAACCGACGCATCGTTGGACTAAATCCTGCGCATCTGCCCGGGCCGTCGGCCAATGAAATCTTGTACGGAAGGCCTTGCCTACAAGGGCCCGGGCTGCGGCGTGGTGCCCACCCAGTCCGGCGTGAATTTCGGCCAGGAGGTTGCGCCCTTCTTCTTCGGAGATACACCGTTGAAGGACTCCTGTTGTGCTTTTCTTATAAAGTTCTCCCTCATGGACTTTATAGGCTTTGGATCGCCGTACTATGCAGCGGGCCTCATTTTGGTCTTCGGGGAGTTCCTGCCTAGTTAGGTAGGCTAGGAATGGTTCCGTCCAAGGGGCAATGACCGCCAGTATTTCGTGGACGGACGATGTTGTTTCGTTGGCAGAGCCTCCGATTGTGTCAGAATGTTCGGTGTCAGGCAGTGCGGTTGGGTCCGGATTGTTGTTTCCGGACTCCCCTTCTCATAGTACGGATGGCTTGAACAGCCGTTCCAGGAAGATGTTGGGCGGGACGACATCGCGTTTAGCGCCGATGCATGCCAATACGTCCGCCGCCTAGTTGTTATCCCGGGCTATCTGATGAAATTCGAGCCCTTCGAACCGTGCTGACATTTTTAGGACCGCATTGCGGTATGCTGCCATTTTCGGATCTTTGGCATCAAAGTCTCCGTTGATTTGAGACATCGCGAGGTTCGAATCCCCCGCACCTCTAGGCGTTTAATGCCCATGGAGACTGCCATCCGGAGGCCATGCAGAAGGGCCTCGTATTAGGCTGCATTGTTGGAGTCCGTATACATTATTTGAAGGACGTATTGGACTGTGTCCCCGGTTGGGGATGTCAAGACGACGCCAGCCCCCAGGCCGGCCAACATTTTAGAGCCATCAAAGTGCATGATCCAATTGGAGTATGCGCCGTACTCTTTAGGGAGTTCAGCTTCAGTCCATTCGGCCACGAAGTCGGCCAAGACCTGCGACTTAATAGATCGTCGTGGCTTATAGGTTATGTCGAACGGAAGGAGCTCTATGGCCCATTTAGCAATTCGGCCCGTCGCGTCGCGGTTGTTTATAATGTCGTTAATAGGCACTTCGGAGGCTACCGTTATCGAACACTCTTGAAAGTAGTGTCACAGCTTCCGGGATGCCATGAACACCGCGTATGCTATCTTTTGATAATGTGGGTATCGGGACTTGCATGGAGTGAGGACAGTGGACACATAATAAACCGGTCTTTGAAGAGGGAACCGGTGTCCGTCCGTTTTTTCTCATTTGACGACGAGCACCGCGCTAACAACTTGATGTGTTGCGGCGATATATAATAGCATTGGTTCGCCCATGTTGGGCGCGGCCAGGACCGGATTTGTTGCCAATATGGCTTTTATTTCTTCGAGTCCGGCCGTGGCTGCATCCGTCCACTCGAAGTGATCGGTCTTGGAGGAGGCGGTAAAGGGTAACGCCTTTTCTCCCAAACGGGAAATAAAGCGGCTTAGAGCCGCTACGCATCCAGTCAATTTTTGTATTTGCTTGAGGTATTTTGGAATATCCAATTGTGACAGAGCTCGGATCTTGGCTGGGTTTGCTTCTATTCCTCTACCGGACACAATGAAGCCCAAGAGCTTTCCGGCTGGGACGCCGAAGACGCATTTTTTCGGATTGAGCTTAATGTCATATTTACGGAGATTGTCGAATGTGAGCCTCAAGTCGTCTACTAGAGTTTCGACATGCTTGGATTTGACGACCACGTCATCTACATATGCTTCTATTGTTTTGCCGATCTGGTTTGCCAGACATGTCTGAATCATGCGCTGATATGTGGCGCCGGACTTTTTGAGCCCAAAGGGCATTGTGTTGAAGCAGAATGGGCCATATAGAGTGATGAATGTTGTTGCAGCTTGGTCTGGCTCCGCCATTTTGATTTGGTGGTAGCCGGAGTACGCGTCGAGGAAGCACAATGAGTCGTGTCCTGCTGTGGCGTCGATAATTTGATCAATTCGAGGGAGGGGGAAGGGATCCTTTGGGCAAGCCTTATTAAGGTCTTTGAAATCAACACATAGGCGCCAGGATTTATCCTTCTTTGGTACCATCACTAGATTTGCTAGCCAGTCCAGATGTTTTATATCTCTGATGAATCCGGCTTCCAGGAGTTTGGCTAGCTCCTCTCCCATGGCCTGTCTCTTGGGTTCGGAAAAGCGCCGAAGAGCCTGTTTGACTGGCTTGAATCCTTTTAAGATATTTAGGCTGTGCTCTGCCAGCCGAAGTGGGATTCCTGGCATGTCCGAAGGGTGCTAGGCAAAAATGTCCCAGTTTTCTTGTAGAAATTCTCGTAGTGCAGCGTCTACATCAGGGTTTAATTGTGCCCCAATGGAGGCCGTCTTTGCGGGGTCCGTTGGGTGGACTTGGAATTTGACTATTTCATCCGCTGGTTTGTAAGAGGTGGACTTGGATCTTTTATCAAGTATCACATCGTCCCTGTTCACCGTGGAGCGCATCGCAGTGAGTTCCTCGGCCACTAGGGCTTCGGATAGTGCCTCGAGGGCTAGTGCGGCTGTCTTGTTTTCGGCGCGGAGTGCTATGTTCGGATCACTAGCGAGAGTGATGATTCCGTTAGGTCCGGGCATTTTTAAGCTTCATGTACCCGTAATGGGGTATAGCTTGAAATATTGTGAATGCCTCTCGCCCTAATAAAGCATGATATCCGCTGCTGAACGGGGCCACTTGAAATGTGACCTCCTCGGACCTGTAATTGTCCGTGAGCGAACACTACGTCCAGTGTGATTTTTCCTGTGCAGCATGCTTCCCGGCTAGGGATTATTCCTCTGAAGGCTGTGTTGCTTCGCTCAATGCGGTTCCAGTCTATTTCCATTTTTCGAAGGGTTTCCTCGTAGATGAGGTTTAGTCCGCTGCCGCCATCCATGAGTACCTTTGTAAAGCGGCAAATCCACTATTAATTTGAGAACCAATGCGGCCGGTGCTCGGCTGTTTGGAATTTGGGTTAATCACTGGCATTAAAGGTAATAGCCGTGTCCTCCATGGATGTATTGTTGCTACTTGGTAGACTTGGCAAGGTTGCGGAGTGTTCGTTTCGCATATTATTTGATGCGAAAGTCTCAAGGCTATTAACACCGTCTTTGGTATTGCTGGGCTGGGATTACGAAGCTAGAAGCTCTTTGCCACTTTTGGCCACCTGCCGTAGTATCCAATATGCTCGAAGGCTATGAGTTGGAGTGGCGCCCTACGTGCTATGAATTTTGCGAGGTCCGTTTAGCCAACCCTCCAAAGACGGTTCCGTACCCTTTAAGGGTTTTTGTTTTTTGATGTTTAATACAGGTGCTTGGTGATGAAGCACCCTTTTATTCCGGACTAGGGATGTATTCGGGGCCGGATTATCCCAAAATTGACTTTCGGTTTTCCAAGCACTTTCCATCACACAGTACTTTTGTACTATGGTCACCAAGTCATCAAAGAGTGTAATTTTGTGACGACTTATGGCGTTTAGGATTCCTTTGTCCGTGCAATTATTGCAAAAAAGTGAGATTGCGTCCTTCTCTCGGCAGTCCTTTATCCTGTCCATAACCAGGAGGAATCTGGCCCAGTAATGATGTACTTTTTCAGTTGGCTCTTGCCGAATTCGGGGTAGATCGCTAATGTTTGGGTGGGCGGGTGGAACTAGATCCGGAACCCCGTCCAAATTAAGACTCAGGGGCCGAGAAGTTTCCGAACTCGGAAGCTTGGATTTTTGAATGCTATCCAATGAGTCCGACCCGCCGCTGACTTTAAGTTACGGGCTTGATCGACATCCGTCCCTCTGCGGGAATCCGGCATGGAGGGATCGGGAATCCGGACGTAGCTAGTCCTTAAGATAGAAGAAGAATCGCCACATTGCTCCTCTATCACAGCAATATGATGGGTATCTTGGGGAGAGTTGATCTCTCTCAGATCGGTTTTAGGCCCGATCCGGTCGTAGTCTGTGGCGACTCCCAGGGCGGCGATGCGATCCAAGAGCTCGTTCACGGAGGAGAGCTCGATCGGATCTAACTGTTCGGCAAGTTCCGAATTAATATGGAGATTGGTTTCGATGACCGAGAAGTCATCGTCGGCCAAGGTGGCGAATCGGCGGTCATGAGAAAACCACCCGGTAGGAGAGTTTGGCCGATAGCCAAAGCTCCTTTAGCAACAGAGCCGTCTTTAAAGACGGGATGAGGCATCCCTCCTGATGGCGCCAGCACAGCGGAACTCTCAATGAAAGCACCAATGTTGGTGTCAAAACCGGCGGATCTCGGGTAGGGGGTCCCGAACTGTGCGTCTAGGCGGATGGTAACAGGAGACAAGGGACACAATGTTTTTACCCGGGTTCGGGCCCTCTCGATGGAGGTAATACCCTACTCCTGCTTGATTAATATTGATGATATGGGTAGTACAAGAGTAGATCTACCACGAGATCAGAGAGGCTAAACCCTAGAAGCTAGCCTATGGTATGATTGTTGTTGTGTCCTACGGACTAAAACCCTTCGGTTTATATAGACACCGAATAGGGTTAGGGTTACCTGAGTCAGTTACAATGGTAGGAGATCTACATATCCGCATCGCCAAGCTTGCCTTCCACGCCAAGGAAAGTCCCATCCGGACACGGGACGAAGTCTTCAATCTTGTATCTTCATAGTCCAGGAGTCCGGCCAACGATGATAGTTCGGCTATCCGGACACCCCCTAATCCGGGACTCCCTCAGTGGCGCCTCCCGCCTTCCGTTCAGGTCCACCATAGCGGCTGGCGTCATGGGTCAACAAGGGGCTCGACTGGGGGCCGTCCAAGGACGTTCCTCTGTTGCAGGGCCGTATTCGAGACCTCAAAAAAAGAGAGATCAATCTGGTCGTAGTGGCGCAGGTTATGTTGATGCGGCGCCTTCTACCTATAGCGTCGCCCCCTCCGTCTGTGGGAATTTAATCCGGAGGGACCACGAGTTCTCCAACATTTTATGGGTACTACGCCGTGGAGATGTATAAACTATTCTTCGGATCACAAGAGAAGTGTCCGGACCTGACTGAGGACGCAGGACTAAGCTGCAATCGCCCAGATGCTCAAGTAAGTAGTCTTGTAACCGGACAGGTTGTTCATTCATTTATCATATATATATGCCCTTTAAAGGAGCCGTTTCTTGAACAGGAGTGGATAGCGAAGGCAAAGTTAATAAGGTGTCCGGCTCCCCTCCCAGAGACCACGCCGGATCCCATGCTGACCAAGATGTTGAAGGCTGCGCCTTTTAAAGAAGGCGAAGGGGGGAGCAGGGAAGCAACTGCCTCCACGAAGGAGGCTTCTGAGGAAGGAGGGATCAAAGTCCCACCCTCCGAGGAGAGAAGAGGACTACTTCGGAAGATCCGAAGGTCAAGGCCTCAAAGAGGGGAAAGAAATCTTCGTCAGAGAGCCCGGCACTGGGAAGTGTCCCAGCCGCACTATTTCTCCAAGGGGGTCAGCCCTCCAGCGAGCCGTAAGTAAAAAGAAGGGGTCTTGTAAATAAGGAACATCCCTGAATTTATTTCTAAAGATAACCGAAATTGTACCTTGTAGTTCGGATCTCAGCCCTTCTCAGCAGAGCTCGTCTTCGGGGGATCTTCTTCCGGAGATGATGGAGAGCGAAACGCCTCAACCTGTCACACCCTCATGCGAGGCGGACGACCCTGAGGTGTCGTCGCGGAGGGTTTCCCCAAGTCCGGCGGGGCCAGAAGGTCCGGCGCCAACTGGCGTGCGGTCGGAGGAGCTGAAGGATCTGCTCGGGCGAGCGGCTATCTCAGAAGATCACCGCGCGCTAATGGGTATGGTGATTCAAAGAATTGCATCCGCTGAGAGCGGATTGCATGAAGCCGTCAGAAGCTTCTTGTGACGGGTTTGAGGTACGCAAAAATGATGTACCTTCGGCAGTTATGCATATAGAATGCGCCTGTATAGATAGTAGCCTCGAGACTCGATGCGTTGTCAAAATTCGACAGTGTGCGAGGATCATAATCTCGATTATAACATATCGCCGCTCCTAAATAGGTGGCGGGCGTTCGTGGCCAGCCGGATGATGAATATACCGAACTAAAGCGGCAACTTGACGAGGCGGATGCGGCCATCGCTGGTCAATAAACGGTTTGACGAGTCACAAGGTATGCGACTTCTCTACGGGACACACGGTAAGGGAGCTTGACGCCCATGCCTTACCACTTGTATGCTTAATGCAGGTGGTGCCGCTTTGTGGAGGAGCTGCGGCGGAACTCGCCGAGCTAAAGAGCAAGCGAGAAATAGTAATGCGGCCGCTTTAAGGGCGGCGAAGAGCTAAAAGCGAACGGGCTGCTCATCGCTAAAGAAGAGGAAATGGCCGATATGGCCATAAAGTTGAAGAGTACTACCGACCACCGCGAGGTTCTTGAAAAGAACGTCAGCGGAGCAAGAGGGCCTGAAAAGGCCACCGCCGAATCAAGGATGCCCGTTCCGCTTTGAGAGCTGCCAAGGAGGAGCTGAGTCGGGCCGGGCTATTGCGGCTGGAAAACCGCTTTACGCTGCGGAGGAAATATACGGATCCAAGTATGCTCGGTTGGACAAGTTGTGGAGTTCGGAGGATGCTTATCTGTACTTTAGCGGCGAAGCGTTATGGACGCGATTGAGCACTTCCGAGGCGAAGGGGCACGAAGGGAAGAGCTATATTGGTCGCAATTCCATAGTCCGAGCGTCCTCTTCCGTTGACCGATCGGTTGGCCGAATGGGCCGAGCTGAATCGATTATCCGGACTTGCCATGAAGCATGTCATGACTCATTTGTGGCGAGCGGACCTCACCAAGAGTTATTTTGGTTTAGTGCAGCAGTTCCTTGGTGCGGTACCGCGTATCGATGCAATGAAGCGGTCGGCGTGTATTGAGGGAGCTGGGATGGCTCTGGCCCGTGTCAAGACATACTGGGCGGAGATGAAGGCCACCGACGTTGCATCCCAAGATTCGGACAGAAGCCGAGTACCTACCGAGCACTATTTTGAGGAAGTCCTGCAGGGCGCTCGTTTAATAGAGACGCAGTGCTCGAAGGATATTATGTTTAAATGACATGTATGATTTGTGAAAGCAATGTTTCAATATAATGTAAGAGCTTTTTATACTTGTGCGTTCAAGTAGTAAACTACTCCCTGTATATGTATATATAACTTGAAAGATGGCAGTCCTTATTTCAGCCCCACACACATAGTGCGGGGGTGTTTGCAAAGAAGGCGCTTTTTCACACTTGATCCAACCTCTTGGTCCTATTAAGGAGGTGGTAGCGTAGCAAACTAGGCAACCGGACTATAATGCTTTATCACTTTCACATAGCCATAGGAGTTCGAGGGTGGGGCTACTATATAGCCTGGGGCACTTGCACTCTCCCGAATTCAAGTGCGTATGTGCTGACGAAAAATGGTCCTTCGTTAATGCGGAGGAATTCTAAACATTACGGTGAGTCATCGAGTGGTTGACGGTCTCGCTATATCATGACGGTCAGTTTTCGGCTTTCTCTCTTGAGGTGCTTTCGCGGCGAGCAAGGGGCACAATCGCGATAGTTCTCCGGTGTCGCGTTAGCCGATAAAACGGAACGTAAAGGCGGCAAAACACGTGAGCCGGGCAAACCCAACATTTGACCAAAGACATGATTCGAGCTGATGCATATAAGGCCTAACTCGAGACGCCGAACACTCCCTAAGGTATTCGGTCTTTATAAAACGGGCAGAATAATGCCCTAAGCCCCGTGTCCAGTGCAGCGCAAAAAATTCTGGTGCGGCCAATGCCAAAACGCCACCTCCTCCTCGGTTATAGTAAGAAACCGGGGATGTATATCAACAAGAGACAAGAAAAAGGTTTACACAGGGTCTTATTCTCAAAAGAATCCTTGCAACGGGTCCCTACCGCACGTCTGCGCTGTGTCTCTGTTGTGCCGTATCCTGGACGGGTGTAGCACGTTGTTCATCTGTAAAAGAGAGGAACTTAGTTTAAAAGAAAAAAGATCGTGCGAAAAATGTACTTTTATATTAAATAAACAGAGTACAAGTCGAAGAAGTGAATAAAATTGAGCTTTATTGTCTCTTGTTGTACATGTGTGTAGCCCCTTGTATGGGGGTATGCCGCTAGTAGGCGCCGGACTCGTCTAGCCGTGTCCGGGGTTTGAATGACCTATTCAGGTGCTTTGATTAGCGGAGCCGGATTGGTGTGAGGCTGTCAAGGCAGTCTCACGTTCTTCCGTGCTCGAGTAACACTTAATACTCCCTTTTAATGAGATGATGCCGCGTGGACCGGGCATTTTAAGTGTAAGAGATACATAATGCGGTATTGCGTTAAAGCGGGCGAAAGCTTCACGCCCCAGTAGTGCTTGATAGCTACTTTCGAATGGGGCGATGTGGAAGGTTAACTTTTCACGGCGGAAGTTGTCGGATGAGCCGAACGCAACTTCTAGCAGTAGGGAGCCCCTGCAATGGGCATACAGGCTTGACATTACCCCTTTGAAGGAGGTGTTGCTATGGCGAATTTTGGTTGGGTATATCCCCATCCTGCGGATTGTGTCCTGATATATCAGGTTTATGTCACTGCCGCCATCCATGAGGACTTGTGTAAATTGGAATCCGTCGATTATAGGATCCAATATCAAGGCAGTCCATCCTGCGTTCCGGATACTTTTGGAGTAGTCCTGATGGTCGAAGGTGATTGGTTTTGACAACCAGTGTTGGTACTCCGCTAGGGTAGTGTGTGCGGCGCACGTCTTAATGGGCGCCGCTCTGTTTTTCCCTTTTATCACGTGAAGTGAGTTTCTTTGTTTAACCTCTTGTGGGAAATTCTTTTGTTTTCCGGTGCTCTGCTTGTGGGGTTCGTCATCATCCTCACTTGGTGTGTCGAGCCCCTTGTGTTCGGTGTTGAGTCTGCCGGACTGTTTGAAGACCCAACAATCTCTGTGGGTATGGTTTGCGGGCTTCACAGGAGTACTGTTAATTTGGCATATCTTGTCCAAGATTTTGTTTAAGTTGGATAGCTCATCGCTATTGTCCTTAAGGGGCAGTTTTTTATTGTTCTGCCGTGAGCTTTTGAATCCGGCGTTGACTATCGTGCTCTTTGGACCGTTCCCCTTAATCCGGCGCTGGTCCTTGTTGCGACGTGGTTTCCCATTTCCATCCCTGACTTCGGATGTACTTGGGTCGCTGGTGCTGCGTCTTGCTAGCCAGCTATCCTCTCCCGCGCAGAAGCGGGTCATGAGGCTTGTTAATGCGGCCATGGTTCTCGGCTTCTGGCCGAGGTTTCAAGTGAGCCATTCGTCTCAGACGTTGTGTTTGAAAGATGCTAGGGCTTGGCGCCGGACGATCGACTATTTGGTTCTTTTGGTGAGGAACCTGTTCCGAATTCTTGGGCTGACTCTCCGGTTTGTTGAGTTATATGACTTAAATAAATGCGCATCCTGAGCACGGACATAAGTCCCTTGAAAATTTGCCGAAAAGCATCCTCGATCTCTTCCCAACTTCCAATGGTATTTTCAGGAGGCTTTTGAGCCAATGCCGGGCTGGCCCTTTGAGTTTGAGGGTAAGTATTTTATGGCGTGGAGATCATCTCCTCTAGCCATGTGTATGTGGAGGATGTAATCCTCAATCCGAACTCAGTGGTCCATTGTTCCGTCGTATGCCTCTATGTTTACGGGTTTGAATCCCGCTGGAAATTCATGATCCGGCACCTCATCGGTGAAACATAGGGGATGTCTGGCGCCCATTTGGGTGTGCCGTGATGTTCGGATATTTGGCGTGTTGCATTGCTTTGAAGAGCTTGCTTTCTCGGCCCATAGATGGACCTAACTGGGCCATCCTTTTGATGTGAATCCTTATGTGGATCGCGTACCGGCTTGTGTGCGGTGCCATTTGCCGCTCTCTTTTTGCCGTGGGGTCGTCCATCCGACCGGGTGGCCTTCTTACCTTTTGATTGTGGGGGCTCTACGGCCTCCTCATCAAATTCGGGCAGTAGCTTTCTCTTCGGGTAGCTCTTTCTTGAATACTTTGTTCCATCAGATTCTGAGTGCATCTTCCGCTGTTTTGAGCTTCCGCTTCTGCTTTTTTAGGCTATGCGCAGTGGCGACGAGCCTTTTGTGGAGGTTATTCTGCTCCAACAATTTGTCCGGCGTGAGATCGTCCAGACTGTTATCTTCGCCGGGGACGGGTTGTTTATCCAAGTTGTCCTATTCGGACGGTTGCTCGATAGCATGTTCGTCGTCCACCGGTTCGCCCTGCTCTATGGCTGGGTCTTTGTTGAGGCGGGACTTGGTGCGGCGTTTACGTTGCCGTTTTGACTGCTTTTCGAGGGATTTATCCTTCATAGCGTCCCATTGTTCCTCGTCGTCACTTCCTTTAGGTGTATCCACCATGTATACATCATGGGATGAGGTGGTTGTCCAGCGTCCTATAGGCGCAGGTTCATGGTTGTCTCCTACATCGTCGTCCATACCGTCGATGTCTTGAGCCAATCGAGCACGTCGTGTAAGCTCGGCGGTGGCTCTGAAGTGGGTGGTGGGAGGGCGTTGAATTTCTTTGTCGTCCGCATCCCAACCTTCCTGACCGTAGTCTGGCCGGGGCTCTCCGGATAAAGAGAGAGACTTTAGTAAATTCAGGGTGTCGCCAAAGGGTGAGTGCTGAAAGACATCCGCGGCAGTGAACTCCATGACCGGCGCCCAATCGGATTCGATTGGCAGGGGCGCGGAGGGTTCGGAGTCCGGAGAGGAGTCCGGCATCTTGGAGTCACGGTCTTCGCAAAGGACAGGGATTATGTTCGGCTCAATCGCCGTGGAGATTTCAGCCTCCGAGGTGGTGTCCAACCAACCGTCCTCGATCGGCGAGATCGGCTCCGAATCAATGTTCGGAGCGGACACTATCTGACCTCCAGGACCTTTGTTCGTGACAGATTTAGATCATGCCCATCGAGAGCGGTCTGGCGCTTGGCTGTGGCTCTAATCCGTCAAAGATCAGGTCTCCGCGGATGTCGGTTGTATAATTCAAGCTTCCAAATCTGACACGATGGCGGGCGTAGCTTTCAATCTGCTCCAGATGGCCAAGTGAATTGGCTCGCGATGCAAAGCCGCCGAATCTGAAGATCTGTCCGGGAGAAAAGTCTCACCTGGACCGCATCATTGTTGATGATCGGAAGGAGCCATCGGGCCTATCGGTGACGGCAGAAGGAACTCTCAATGAAAGCACCAATGTCGGTGTCAAAATCGGCGGATCTCGATGCAGGGGTCCCGAACTGTGCGTCTCTGCGGATGGTAACAGGAGACAAGGGACACGATGTTTTTACCCATGTTCGGGCCCTCTCGATGGAGGTAATACCCTACTCCTGCTTGATTAATATTGATGATATGGGTAGTACAAGAGTGGATCTACCACGAGATCAGAAAGGCTAAACCCTAGAAGCTAGCCTATGTTATGATTGTTGTTCTTCTGTCCTACGGACTAAAACCCTCCGGTTTATATAGACACCGGATAGGTTAGGGTTACACAGAGTTGGTTACAATGGTAGGAGATCTACATATCCGTATCGCCAAGCTTGCCTTCCACGCCAAGGAAAGTCCCATACGGACACGGGACGAAGTCTTCAATCTTGTATCTTCATAGTCTTGGAGTCCGGCCGTGATGATAGTTCGGCTATCCGGACACCCCCTAGTCCAGGACTCCCTCACCAACCAAATAAATATTTGCGCCTTGATCAAGCTCTAAAAGTGTGGCATTACCTCTCCCTTTTACAGGAGCTCCGGGCTGAAGAAATTTGAAGAAGCTTGAAGCTTGACAAAGTAAAGAGTAGCTAGTTATAATGTAGTGCTAGTTATGTTGTATAGTGGCCAACATATCTGGTTGTATGAACACTATGTAAATACTGTAATTTCATATGTTTTATAGTAGTCAGCATATTTGGTGCTAATTTTGGCCATCATTTCAACAGTTTCGTATGTTCTCTTGCCATTTGAAATATTTTTCATTTGTTTATTGTGAAAGTGAGAGAAATAGAAAGATGACTAGTGGGACAAACTTATTGGAAATGCCAAGGCCCAAAAAGTAGATGGACTGTATAAAGGCTGAGGCCCAAACCGGAATGGACTATAAAAGGGTTGACGGCGAAAAAATGGACTATAAAAGGCAATGCCGAGAAAATAAAAAGGCCGAATTGTTGGGCTGGACTCATGTAGCTAAAAAAATTAACAGGAAAAAATACACTAAATGAGTTGAATTACTGGGCTTGGCCCATATAAATAGTCAAACTGGACCTGGCTTATTCTAATCAATGACCTTTTCATTTGGTCGCAATTCTGCCACGTTGGATCCGACGTGGTCTGGGCAGACAACCAGCGACCTTTTATTTTGGTCGTTACCTTCTACAACCATTTCACAACAAAGGTCGTCAAGTTTCATTAAAGACGGTCAACTTTTGACCTACTATTTTTGGTCACAAAAAGGTCGCAAATGAAAAACAATGACCATTCGGTGACCAATATTGATGGTCGCAAGTTGACATATTTCTTGTAGTGGAAGATATTTCCTGTTATTATTAGTGCTAACCTTACAGAGCATGAAGAAAATAGATTACTTAAAACTCGAAGGAAGCACTGTGCCGATATTGTATATACTCTTGATGATCTTAAGGGCATTAGTCCCACTCTATGTCAGCACAAGATTAATACAGAGCCTGACGCTAAACCAGTTGTCGATCATCAACAACAATTAAATCCTAAGATGAAGGAGGTGGTAAGAACTGAAATATTGAAGCTTCTGGAAGCAGGTATAATTTATCCCATAGTTGATAGTAGATGGGTAAGTCATGTTCATTGTGTCCCTAAGATAGGAGGCATTACTGTTGTTCCTAATGATAAAAATGAGCTCATTCCACAAAGAATTGTAACTGGTCATAGGATGGTAATTGATTTTAGAAAAATAAACAAAGCTACTAGAAAAGATCATTACCCCTTGCCTTTTATTGATCAAATGTTAGAAAGACTATCTAAGCACACACACTTTTGCTTTCTTGATGGATACTCTGGTTTCTCTCAAATACCTGTATCACAAGCCGATCAAGAGAAAACCACTTTCACTTTTCCTTTTTGAACTTATGCTTATATACATATGCCTTTTGGTTTATGCAATGCACCTGCTACCTTTCAAAGATGCATGACTGCTATTTTCTCAGGCTTTTATGAAAAGATTGTTGAGGTTTTCATAGATGATTTTTCCGTTTACGAAACTTCTTATGATGATTGCTTAAGCAACCTTGATCGAGTTCTGTAGAGATGTGAATAAACTGATCTTGTCTTGAACTGGGAGAAGTGCCACTTTATGGTGAATGAAGGTATTATCTTGGGGCATAAAATTTCTGAACAAGGTATTGAAGTAGATAAAGCTAAAGTTGATGCAATTGAGAAAATGCCATGTCCTAAAGATATTAAAGGTATCAGAAGTTTCCTTGGTCATGCTGGTTTCTATAGGAGGTTCATTAAATACTTCTCTAAAATTTCTAGGCCTCCTACTAATCTCTTGCAAAAGGATGTCCCATTTGCTTTTGATGATGATTGTGTAGAAGCCTTTGAAACACTGAAGAAAGCCTTAACTTCTGCACCTATTGTTCAACCTCCTGATTGGAACTTACCATTTGAAATTATGTGTGATGTTAGTGATTATGTTATTGGTGCTATTCTAGGACAAAGAGTTGATAAGAAATTAAATGTTATCCATTATGCTAGTAAAACTCTAGACAACACTCAAAGAAATTATGCTACTACTGAGAAAGAATTTTTGGCAGTTGTGTTTGCATGTGACAAATTCAGATCTTACATAGTTGTTTCTAAAGTAATAGTTCACACTGATCATGCTGCTATTAAATACCTTATGGAAAAGAAAGATTCTAAACCTAGACTCATTAGGTGGGTTATATTGCTACAAGAATTTGATTTGCATATTAGTGAAGAAGAGAGCTTAGAATCCCGTAGCTGATAACTTGTCTAGGTTGAAAATATTCTTGATGACTAATTACCTATTGATGATAGTTTTCCTGATGAGCAACTAGCTACCATAAATGCTTCTCGTAATACTCCTTTGTATGCAGACTATGCTAGTTACATCGTTGCTAAATTTATACCACCTAGTTTTAGATACCAACAAAAGCAAAAGATCTTCTTTGATTTAAGGCATTACTTATGGGATGACCCACATCTTTATAAAGGAGTAGATGGTATTATTAGACATTGTATACCTGAGCATGAGCAGGAACAAATCCTACTGAAGTGTCATTCCGAGGCTTATGGAGGGCACCATGCTGGAGATAGAACCGCACATAAGGTATTACAATTTGGTTTTTATTGGCCTGCTCTTTTCAAGGATGCTCATAAGTGTATTTTATCTTGTGCTGAATGTCAAAGAATAGGTAATATTGGTAGACGTCAGGAAATGCCTATGAATTATTCACTTGTTATTGAACCATTTGATGTATGGGGATTTGATTATATCAAACCTTTTCCATCCTCTAATGGGTATACACATATTCTAGTTGATGTTGATTACGTTACTAAGTGGGTAGAAGTTGTTCCAACTAGTAGTGTTGATCATAACACTTCTATTAAAATGCTTAAAGAAGCTATTTTACCAAGATTTGGAGTCCCTAGATATCAAATGACTGATGGTTGTTCACATTCTATTCATGGTGCTTTTCGTAAACTGCTTGCTAAATATGATGTTAACCATAGAATTGCATCTCCTTATCACCCTCAATCTAGTGGTCAAGTTTAATTGAGCAATAGAGTAACAGAGCTAATTTTGCAAAAGACCGTTAATAGATCTCGTAAGAATTAGTCTAAGAAATTAGATGATGCATTATGGGCATAAAGAACTGCTTGTAAGAATCCTATGGTTATGTCTCCGTATTAAATGGTTTATGGAAAAGCATGTCATTTACCTCCTGAGTTAGAACATAAAGCATATTGGGCAATCAAGGAACTTAATTATGATTTTAAACTTGCCGATGAAAAGAGGCTATTTGATATTAGCTCGCTAGATGAATGGAGAACCCAAGCTTATGAAAATGCCAATTTTTTAAAAGAAAAAGTTAAAAGATGGCATGATAAAAGAATTCAAAAGCGGGAATTCAACGTGGGTGAGTATGTTCTATTGTACAATTCTAGTTTTAGATTTTTTTTAGGAAAACTTCTCTCTAAATGGGAAGGATCATATATCATCGAGGATGTTTATCGTTCTGGAGCTATTAAGATCAATAAAGCCAAAGGCACTAATCCGAAGGTGGTCAATGGGCGAAGAATTAAGCATTATATCTCAGGTACACCTATTAATGTTGAACTAACACTATTCAGACTATGACACCAGAGGAATACATAAGAGAAACTTTTCAGAATACTCAAGAACCCTGAAAAGGAAGAGGTACGTGATACGGTAAGTAAACCGACTCCAAAAATTCCATAAAAATATTTTCTGCCAGTTTTGGAATATTATAAAAATACAAAAATA
Organism: Aegilops bicornis; assembly: GCA_021605145.1. NCBI lineage: Eukaryota > Viridiplantae > Streptophyta > Magnoliopsida > Poales > Poaceae > Aegilops > Aegilops bicornis. The sequence continues at coordinate 705,859,947 of CM038670.1, forward strand.
AGACACAGTGGAGGGGGCCACCCAGGTGCCCACGAGGCACCAGGGCGCCCCCCCCACCCGGGGCCCGCCCTGGCGGCTCGTGGGCCCCTCGTGAGCCTTGCTGACTTTGTTTTCTTCCGGAATACTTGTTTTGCAAGATAAAAATTCATTATATATAATCTCGACGTTTTGTATACCATATCGGAGAAATAGCCTTCGTTCTTGTTTCGTGTTGGTTTTCTGACAGATCTAAATCACCATGGCTCCACCAATCCTCCAAGGACAAGTTCTATGAGAAGGTCATCAACCCCTACCTACCGGAGGTGATGAAACACCCTCAAGCCATCGAGATGCGTGAGGGGGTGCTTCACATCTGGGATGTTCAAGGGCCCAAGAAGATAGGGAGCGTGGAGGCCAGACTCGAAGCAGTGGAGCAGGAGATCTTCAAGTGCCAAGGGATGGTGGAACATGGACTCCTCGCCAACCACTCCATGATCATGGAATTCACCCGTAATCACAAGGTGGATGGCCAGTCAATGGGGGAGATCGTCTTCACGCTCAGCAAACAAATCGACTATCTCCAAGGCCAAATCTATGATCTTCAAAACCAAAATTTTGAGTATGAGGCAAGATTTCGAGGTATGAGTTTAGCTGCAAGTTTCAGGACTCTGGATACTCGTTCATCCTTTTATGATGGGGAACCTATGCCATGGAAGCCGGAGGACAAGCTCACCACTTCATCATCACCAAAGAAGGAAACTTAGGTATGCGGATATGGGCACTCCCCTTGGCTTTTGCCAAGCTTGGGGGAGGTGCCCCGGTATCGTATCGCCATCACTTTTATTATCTTTACCTATTTTTAGTTCGATTCTTAGCTATTTCGGGCTTTAGTTTAATAAAAGTTTAGTGTGATCTATTTTCGAGTGCTAGTTTCGTGATCTATCTATCTGTGTAATTGAGTTGAGAGTTATATAATAAAGGGTAGTTTGAGATTTTGCTTCTTTACTTTTATGTTACAACCTTAACAATGAAAATAATGGAAAAGATCATATGCTAATCTCATGGGGAGTAATGACACCACATAAAGAAAAGTATAAGTGGTAAAATTTATTGGAAGTTGACAAACATAGCATTGGTCAATGACGCAATTCATGAAAGAATTAATAAGGGAAAATAAGATTCACATATAAATATACTATCGTTGACATCTTTTGTAATTGTGAGCCCCCATTACGTATTTTATGTCAAATTGTTGACGTTGGAAGAGTAAGACAACGTAATTAGTTATGGTTGCTAATATTAACATAGAAGTTATTTTGTTATATATCCTCCAACATGGGGTGCTTGCTCAATATCTTTGCTAGCCAAAAATCTGCACCAAGTAGAGATAGTACTTGTGCGTCCGAAAACCCTTAAACTTAGTTTCATGTCATAAGAGTCCACTATACCTACCTATGGATTGAATAAGATCCTTCAAGTAAGTTGTAATCGGTGCAAAAGGCAATAAAAATTGTTTCCAAATATGTATGATCTTGTATTGTAAGGGAAAATAAGCTTTGTACGATCTTGTGATGGTAAATAAGTAAAAGTGACGGACTGCATAATAAAGGTTGCTATCACAAGGGGCAATAGAAAGTGGCGTTCCTTTGCATTAAGAGGTTGCACATCCAAAAATAAAAAGCGCATGACAACATCTGTTTCCCTCTGCGAAGGGCCTATCTTTTACTTTTATGTATTTACTTTTCATGCAAGAGTCAATAGTGTTCTCCTCTATTCCTTTTATTTTTCTCTTTTGCAAGCATCATGTGGTGGGGAAAGATCTAGACATATATATCCAGTTGAATATGAGTGATCATGAGTTATTATTTTTTATATTACCCTCGAGGTAAATGAGTTGGGAGGCGAAATTATAAGCCCCTATCTTTCTATGTGTTTGGCTGAAACTTTTGCTCCATATATATGTCGTGAGTGCGAGCAATCATAGAAGACTAAATGATAGTTGAGTATGTTGACTTGCTGAACAAGAGCTCCTACATGAGAATCTTCCTGAAAAGATGATGAATTGCAATTGCATTGTTGACTCAGAACATAGTTTGTTAGTTTTCAAGAAAGTTTATGCTTTATACTTCGTTGTTGTGGTGAATTGTTACTTCCTCATGAGAAGTTTTATGATGATAATATATTGCTGCTATCATATGATTCATGATGCTACTATGTCCGTATTTTGTTTTTATCGACACCTCTCTCTCTAAACATGTGGACATGGTTATCGATATCAGCTTTCGCTTGAGGACAAGTGAGTTCATACGTCCATTTTGCATCATGATTTCTTGCTGTTATTTATAATGTTTTTGACCAATATAAGACTTTGTAGTGTCATTCTAATACCTTTACTCTCTTAATTTGCAACATCTACATGAAAAGGGAGATTGCCGGTAGCTGGAATTCTGGGCCTGAAAAAAGCTATGTCAGATATACCTATTCTGCACATCTCCAAATAAGCTGAAATTTCATGGAGAATTGTTTTGGAATAAATAAAGAATACTGGAAGCAAGAAATAGTAGAGGGGGCCACCCAGGTGCCCACGAGGCACCAGGGCGCGCCCACCCCCCAGGGTGCGACCTAGTGGCTTGTGGGGCCCTAGCTAACCTCCAGTGTCCATCTTCTGGTATATAAGCCCATTCGCCCTAGAAAAAAAATAAGGGGGGACTTTCGGGATGGAACGCCATCGTCTCCATGCGGAACTTGGGCAGGAGCACTTTTGCTCTCCGGCGGAGCAATTCCGCCAGGGATACTTCCCTCCGGGAGGGAGAAATCGAAGCCATCATCATCACCAACAACCCTCTCATCATGGGAGGACCAATCCTCATCAACATCTTCACCAGCACCATCTCATCTCAGACCCTAGTTCATCTCTTGTATTCAATCTTTGTATCAAAACCTCGGATTGGTATGTGCGGGTTGCTAGTAGTGTTGATTACATCTTGTAGTTGATGCCAGTTGGTTTATTTGGTGGAAGATTATATGTTCAGATCCATTATGCTATTCAATACCCCTTTGATCTTGTACATGAATATGATTTGTGAGTAGTTACTTTTGTTCTTGAGGACATGGGAGAAGTCTTGTCATAAGTAATCATGTGAATTTGGTATTCGTTCGGTGTTTTGATGATATGTATGTTGTTGTTTCCCTTAGTGGTGTTATGTGAACGTCGATTATATGAAACTTCACCATGTTTGGGCCTAAGGGAATGCATTGTGGAGTAGTAATTAGATGATGGGTTGCTAGAGTGACAGAAGCTTAAACCCTAGTTTATGCGATATTCCGTAAGAGGCTTATTTGGAACCATATGTTTCATGCTATGGTTAGATTTATCTTAATTCTTGTTTCATAGTTGTGGATGCTTGTGAGAGGGGGTAATCATAAGTGGGAGGCTTGTTCAAGTAAGAACAACACCCAAGCACCGGTCCACCCACATATCAAATCATCAAAGTAACGCATGTGAATCAAACAAACATGATGAAAGTGACTAGATGAAATTCCCGTGTCCTTAAAAACACTTTGCTTATTATAAGAGTCCGTTTCGGCCTGCCCTTTGTTACAAAAAGGATTAGGCTACCTTGCTGCACTTTTGTTATCGTCACTGTCTATTGCTCGTTACAAATTATCTTGCTATCAAACTATCTTTTACCGACAATTTATGTGCTTGCAGAAAATACCTTGCTGAAAACCGCTTGTCATTTCCTTCCGCTCCTCGTTGAGTTCGACACTCTTACTTATTGAAAGGACTATGATTGATCCCGTATACTTGTGGGTCATCAGTCACCCATAGAATCATTGTATAGCAATATATATTCAACATGTTGAAAAATGATAAAGGAAGAGGAGAAGAGTCAACTTTAAGTATAAGGAGTCCCAATTGTTTGGAGGGTGAAAATCTTGATGCTAAAAATAATAGTGGGTTTGAAGAGATGAACACTTTTGGTAGCATCACTCCCAATATTTTGGATTTCAAGGACATTAATAAATGTTCTATGACTGATTGTCTCTCCTTGTTGCAATCCATGATTAATTCACCCAGTGCCTATGATCATAAAAACTTTTACTAAACATATTGTAGAAGTGCTTATTAAAGCTAATAAAAAATTAAGCTTGAGGTTTCCATCCCTAGAAAATTAGATGATGGATGAGAACCTACTGTTGAAGTTTAAGATCAATAATTATGAATGCAATGCTTTATTTGATTCAGGTGCAAGTCTATCTACTATGCCTAAAGCACTATATGATGTTCTTGGTTTTGGTGCTATGTCTTAATGTTCATTAAATTTGCACCTTGCGGAAACCAGTATCTACAGAGGTCAAAATAAGTTGTCGATTTCATGTGATTTTTTTGGGCAACAAGAAACACACGAAGCTTCGGAACACCCTAAGAGAAGTTGCCAAGGGCCGACAGGAGTGCACCGCGCGGCCAGGGGGAACCGCGCCACCTGCCCGTGTGGGGTACCCCTACTCTTCGTTGACCTGATTCCACTGTCATAAATCCCTATTAATACCGAAACTGTTCATTGTGCCTCGAGAAGAATTTTATCGCTGCTGCAAGTTCCTGTTCCATGAAGATCCCATCTCGAGGCCTTTTCCGGAGCTCCACCGGATGGGGAAGCCAATGTCGGAGTCTTCTTCATCAACCTTACTTCCTCCATGATGATGTGTGAGTAATTCCATCAGGACCAATGGGTCCATAGTAGTAGTTAGATCTCTCTCTCTCTCTCTCTCTCTCTCTCTCTCTCTCTCTCTCTCTCTCTCTCTTGATCTCTTGATCTTCAATACAATGATCTTTTCAGAGATCCATGTGATGTAATTCCTGTAGCATGTTTGTTGGGATCCGATGAATTGAGGACTTATGATTAGATTGTTCATTGAATTTATTTGAATCTCTTGAAGTTTATTTGCTGCGTAATTTTATAGCTATTTATGCTTTACGATCTATGAGTCTTCTCTGGCCAAGGTAGATGAGTAGTTCTTCAGAGGGAGTGGTGCATAGTAGTGGGTTGAATCTTGTCTCTGAGCATCCTCACATGATCTGGATCAATTCAATGTATTCCGTGATGTGTTTGTTGGGACATGATGAATTGTCACTGTATGATCAGATTGTTCATTGAAACCAATTGAATCATTTGAGATTTTATTTGTTGTATAATTAAATAGCTTTGTAAGCTCTTAGATCTATCTATCTTATTTGGCCAAGTTCGACGGGATTTTCTTCAGATGGAGTGGTGCTTTGTAGTGGGTTCAATCTTGTGGTGATCTAGCCCAATGACAATAAGGGCCAAGACACGTATTGCATTGTTGCAACTAAGTATAAAACAATGGGATTTTGTCATATTGTTTGACTTCTTTCTGTCTACATTATGTCATCTTGATTATTGCGATATTCTGTTTCTTGCAAACTTAATACCTTCAGATGCATGGTTGGTAGCGGTCTTGGGGTGGAGTTTTGATAGAAGATGCAGTTGGATTAACGGTCTAGTTATCACGCATGTAATGCCCATATGAGATTATACCACAAATGATCATAGTCATAAATATTGCAATCTTTTATATTTCCCAACTGTAATTTGTTTACCATGTTACTTGCTGTTTTCGAGAGAGATGTCACTAGTGAACATATGTCCCCAGGGTCTATTCTCTATTGCTTGATTCTTCTATACAACTGCCACTATTTTGCTGTTTTACCTTTTGCCATTATCTATCTCTATCACTTGTGTTTTACCTTGTAACTAGCAAGACAAGGGGATTGACAACCCTTTGTCGTGTTGGCACAAATTTTGTTTGTGTTTTGTGTGTCGGTATTGTTGACCTGTATATCTTAGAAGCTCCTACTGGTTTGATAAACCTTGATTTTTAACTGAGGGAAAACTTGCTACTTGATGCCTCACCCTTCCTCTTGGGGGAATCCCAACGACTCCTACGGGAGTAGCAGCGACCATCGAGTGTCTTCTTCATGCCCCTTCTAGCTCTACTCCTCTACAACCTGGTCAACCCTACTAGCTAGCTGCCCACACGCTACAACCTGTTCGGTAGCGGCGTGACATCCTAGCGCCTGGCCGGAACGCTAGGGAGACTACATGCGTCGGGCCGACGCCACACGTACACGCGCGTCATGTGCCGTCAAGCAATCTGGTTGTAAGACATGAGTTTCATTTGCTATGACCGTGTTATTGCACACATAGTAGGCGGATAAACACACGATTTAGAATCATATTCATATTTATAAATTATGCATTGATGAGATGGCATAACTATGAGATATATGATAACAATGTGATTACCGAGTCGTTGTTTATCAATTGTTTATAATGATATTTATAAATTGACTGAGCACTGGCATTTTAATAGTGAAGCTAATTTATATACTCATCGCCCGACAACATGCACCAAGAGAAGAAGAGCGTCAAGTGGGAGGCCAAATGGCCGCTGACACGAAGAGCAGGAGCACAACAAGCGAGTGATGCAGATAGATCGATATGTATCGTACTTCAATTCTTATGTTACACCTTTGTACATGTAATTAGTACCACGGGCTGGGCAATAGAACACGAACGATGTAGAGAGGTCAGGAGCGAGGATCATCCGATGAGTTCGGAGCACAGATGTGAGAACCTTTGCGAAGCAGGTAAGCCGTGTCCGAGAGAGTATGGAAGGAACTACCACATGAGAAGGCATCCATGCGAAGCTGTGATTTCTGGGTGCACATCATATTATATGTCTATCTATGTTTCCGCTTTAGATTTGAAATTTTGTGATCATATACTGTGTGAATTTATTTTTAGTTTTTCTTTTGAAAAAAAAATTGGTTCATACAGGAATTGGGCGCTCGAGACTGCACCTCCTGCTCATAGACAAGGTTGTTGTGCTTGCCATCCCTAAAAATAGAGGGTTTTGTTAGATGTTAAACATAAAGGGTGGTTGAGCTTGAGAGCTCCTAACTGGGGCTTATAGCACCCTAATTGGAAGCTGGGTCGTGGTAGCTATCACCCGATGTCTTAGTTTGTTAGTTTTTTTCATCGGCTCAAATACTTCATCTCGGCTCGTTCTTGGTTGCTGGTTTAGAGGGAAAACTAGCTATGGTTTTTTTGTTTACGAAAAAACTTTGTGAATTCCAAGAAAGTTCGCGAACTCAAAAATACTTTGTGAATTCAAGAAAACTTTGAAAAGTTGACGTATTCAAAAAATTCAATAAAAAATTGCTAATTCATAAATTTCACGAATTCAAAAAAAGTTAATGGAATTGGAAAATTTATCAAAATTTAAAATTGTTCATAATATCCAAAAAAAGTTCGTTCAATTTAAAATTAAAAAGAAACAGAAATATGAAAAGAAATTAAAATCAAAAATAAAAACAGGAACAAAAATAAATAAATAAATAACCGGTTGGAAGTTTTAAAAGCTGTCTAGAAGCTTCTAGGAGCTTCATGAAACCTTGTGTGACGAAAGAAGTGTGGGGCGCACCTATACCTCGCTTAATGCCAACTGAAGCGAGCGCTCGCAACAGACATCGCACAATGGGCTGGCCCAGATAGGATTCAGCCGAGTTCGCCTTTACTTCAGTTTTTTCCATTGTTCGGTTTTTCTTTTGTATTTTATTCTTATTTTCGAAAACATTGCAAATGCATACATTTCAAAAGATAAAATAAATATAAAATAAAATCTTGAAATAGGAAAACGTAAACACAATGTAAAATAAATGTTAGCTTAATTCAAAAAAATGTTGAAAGCATATTAAGAAATGTTTGTAATATTTTAAAAGCGTTCACATGTTTCCGAAAACGTATGTGACACAATAAAAATATTAATGATTTGAAAAATATATAACATTGATAGAATACATCAAAAATGTTTGTTCTATTTTGAAAATGTTCGCGCTTTTCAGAAAAAATATATGTGACATTTAGAGAAGTATTAATCATCCATTTGGCCAATATTGTACGTATATCAAATAAATGTTTCAGAGGTATGTGAAAAATGTAAATTATTTAGCAAAAAAATAGACATCAAACATGTATTTAAAATAAATGTTAATCATTTATTAACAAATTTAAACGCGTATAAAAATATTATTGATGTACATGATAATTGTAGAAATAAAAAAAATCCGAATGAAAACTATAGCTTGGAAATCCAATTTGGCTCTTGGGAGCATATACTCCTGCCAACCAAAAAAGTTTTTTCAAATGTCATTGGAAAAAAATAGATGTGTTCATTGTCACACCAAAGCGCTACTTACAATTTTTTAGGAGGAAAGTTCAAGTATTTTGATCTGTGCAAAAAAAAAAAACAAGTCAAACAACAAATGTTACACTTATTTTTTTTTCACCGACGAAGCACCGTCATTCCGTTTCACATGAAAATTGGCAAGCACACTTGTTACACTAACAAGAACGTCTCAATTAAATTTTATTTACTATTTGTTTCGGATTTACTAGGGAACATATGCACCTCAGAGCCAAAACGGCACTCCCGTTAGGGAGCATATAGCATCCTTTACACGTCATTGTTGTACAGACAGAGAGGCGGAGCCTACTTTGTAGTTAATTCGAGGGGCAGACGGAGAGCGCCAAGTGAAGGAGTTCATTGATTGACAATGTGTATAGCATGAGTTAATGAAAAGATATCATATTAGAACGTTAGAAAGGACAAGCATGCAACAGAACTGATCTCGAGCCACCACAGAGTCATCTCTGGTGACAATCTCTTCTGGCTGGTTTTCACAAGTGGTTCATAATGCACTAGTACACAATTTAGGCTGTCAAAACTAACAATTGGTAAAATCGTGTCAGTACTTTATATCCGTGTAATGCACGCCTAGTAAACAGATTCCCTGTGTTTCGATCGCAATAACTTCTCATGGACCGAATGGAGGCACAGATTTGCTTACGCAAGAGACTTGCCAAATAAAAAAAAACCATTTTTCCTACAATAAGAGGCACGGATTTGCTTCCTGCCTCTTGCAAAAGGAAGAAAAAAGGGTGTTACCACGAGAGGCTTGGATTTACTTCTCGTGGAGCACGGATTTTCTTCTATGACCGTGCCTCTCGAAAAAGGAAAAAACATTTTTTTTTGTTTTCTTCGATGAGAGGCACGGTCGTGCCTCTCGAAAAGGAAAAAAACGTGCTCCAGGTTCGGTTTTCTTGTCCGGTTTTTTCATGAATTTTTTTATCGAAACCTATCAAATTGGATCTACTTTTGAAGATCTCGACATGAGGAATCCAACGGTGAAAACAGTTCGAGATTTATACACAGGCTTTGAGAGATAAAACGTTTTGAATAAACAAATTGAAAAAAAACTCTCAGACTTCAATCTGGGAAGGTGAGAGTGACCTTTTTAAAAGAGCACTTGATTTTGATCTCGATATAGCTCTCGTGGGAAGCAAGTACGTAGTACAGAGTAGTATGTTGTTATATGGGCCGGGGCGTTACGAAGGTGGTGTGAGCGCCAAGTACGAAATGAACTGGCGCCTTAAGCGGTGAATAGGGGGGTTGGCCTTGAGCATATGCTATAGATAAGCGGAGAATGGGCTTCAGTACGGGTGTGAGCTTGTCTGCTTCGGGAACGTCCATCTCCCCCCTCTAGAAAAGTGCTCTCTCCGTTTGAAATTACTTGTGATAATAATGAATGTATCTATAACTAAAATACATTTTTTTTTTGAAACGGAGGCAAAAGCTTTGCCTCATCCATTAAATAAGAGAGAATAGAGTTTGTTACAATTCACCCACGACACCACATGAATTATTACTCCCGCGATATGAAAGACCCTATTTTTTTTGCACCGGCGGTGACCCAAAGGTTGGCTTCGGTCGAGATGGTGTTAAACAAGATAGTCGGTGGAGCGCTTTTAAACCTAAACACTTGCATTTCGCTCATTCCAAATTGTCCACGTCACAAGCATGGTGAGGGAGGCTTTGGCTTGACGGTTTAGCGTGCCGGAGTCACAAGTGCTTGTCCACCAAGCGTCGACGGAGTCCAGCAAGCGCCACGAAGAGGTGTCCAACTCGAAGATGTGAAAATTTTCAATGACCAAGACCCACAGCCTTAGAGTGTAGCGGCACTTGAAGAATAGGTGTGACCCGCTTTCTTGCACCCTCTTGTAAATTTGACACAAACCACAATTTGTCCACCCTCTCTTGGCTAATATGTCTGCGGTCCAAATTCTATCTTGAAGTGCCAACCAAGCAAAGAACTTGACTTTGGGGGGACCACAAACCTTCCAAACCATTTGGTCCATGGGTGAAAACATCATTCCTATGAATTGCGCCTTATATGCCGAGGCCGCCGAATAGTGCCCACTAGTCGTGTGTTTCCACAAAATGTCGTCCTCGGCGAGCGCATCAAGATGCACCTCATCCAAGAGCATCCAAAGGGTGAAAAATTGTGTGATGAACTCAACGGAAATAACGGTTGGAGGCTTGATCTTGAGCATCCACGCGTTGTGCTTGATGGCCTCGCGCACTTTCCACTTCTTTCGCGAGGAGACTTCGAATATTAGTGGCGCAATGTTCTTCGGCTTGCGCCCAAGAAGCCAAGGTGATTCCCAAAAAGGTGTCTTCGCACCATTGCCCACGGTGATAGTGATAGGCGCATAGAAAAAGTTGAGGTCCTCCTCATTGCACGGGTTGCCCATCCCCACCCACAGCTTGGTGGGCTCCTTCCATTCATACCAAGGCCACCGCAGCCGCAGAGCACACACGAACTTTTCCATGTTGAGTACCCCAAGCCCCCCATACTCAAGTGGCCTACAGCCAGTTTCCCAATTCACCTTGCATTTCGCCCCTGTCGTCTTGTCCGAGCCGGACCATAGGAAAGCTCTCTCGAGCTGGTTGACTTTGAAGAGGATACTTGATGGGATGATCAACAGTGTGATGAAGTAGATCACTTGGGAAATGAGAACAGACTTGAGAAGGGCCGTGCGCCCAATGGTGGTGATGTTTTGGCCATCATACGTTGTTAACTTGGATGCAACCTTGTCCACAAGCAATTGAAGGCACTTCTTCCCCCCTTGAGGTACTTGGGGCTCCCCCTCTCTGTTTAGAAACTCAAATACATCTAGATACATTCATTTCTTGAACAAGTAATTTTTCGAACGGAGAAAGTAGAAAAGAAGGACAATATTCACCTTCGCGAAAGGCAATAACAAAACTATAAATGGCAGGGTCTACCTGAGCAGCTTAATAAAAAGTCCACTGACGGTAACATTAACCAACTCCCTTGGCTATGCGTTTGCAAGTCCTTCCCACGTAAAAACAAAAAACAAAATCTGTTCTTGCATCCGTTCCAGGTCCCTGAGCATGGTTGGATACAAATGTAAAGCCCTAAGATTGGAATAGCTAATGTTTCCAGGTCCCCGGGAGCAGGGACACAAATCAAAGAATTGCAACGTTTTATATTTAGAAATGCGAGTAATCGAGGTTAGTCGGTGTGGTCAGCAGTTTGGGTGAGGAGCGACATCGGCGAGCGAGCAAGCAGGTACTACTACCTAGCAGCATAGCAGCACTCAGCACGTACCAGGAAGCAAAGAATAGGGGTGAAACTCACACTGCTTGACTCGTGCATGTTTTACACGCATTTTTCCCAACCACCCTGCGCCCGTCGAGGCCGTACCATGTGACTGCCTAGCTCAGCAAACTGTTACGGGCTGCCACGACCAGCGGCTAGATTCGGAGTCAAGAACCCACTGATGACAACGTACCTTATCATCAAAATAGCAACGTGCAGGTTCATTCATCGGCTCCCTTCGTGTTGGTAATAGGCTCAATGATGGAGTCCTAGCATGACTAGCTTGCGATTCACAGATGCATCTCCTCTGCAACACCCTCCTCTTTGTGCACGATGTCCATGAGCGATCGATCCATGCCGCTACACCCGACGACCCCCCCTCGCATGCGATCATCGTGCCCACAGTGAGCTCTGCCGGCACACGGCGCCTAGGATTCTCGCTGCTCGCGGCATCGTCCGCCCATGGTGACGCAGCAAAGCACCCACTTAATTTCATTTCTGTTAGGTAGAGAAGTGGTAGTGATGGCCTCAAAAGCGTGCGGTCTTATCGCCAGATGCTGCCGGCCGGCCGAGGTACGTAGGCGTACGTACGTACGCATATAGTCTTTGGAATAAAGGCCAGCGTCTCATCTCCTCCCTCAAGTTTCATGGTACGCAGCTACAGTGAAGGTCGGCAAATTCCTATATTGTTTCTGTGCCAGGATCGCCCTGTGCGTAGGGCAGACCGTTTTTGTTTTGGGCGCGTGTGCGAGGAATATAGGGTATACGTACTACTGCCACTGCTGCTGCTGGGACTGCTGACGCCGAGAACAACAACCGGTCTGGACCACGCCGTTCGTGGAATAAGATGAGAGGAATCGGAGGTCTCATTGGACGTCGCCCATTATTGTATGTAAACAGTTGTAGGGCCGACCGATCGCAAATGCCTCCGCTTATTACCACTATAGATCAGCAGCGCAGGGATGCCGATTCCTAGCTGCTTTTCTGACAATTATTGTTGTGAACTTGCCGCCGGTGGCAACGTCGGAGCAGCCACACTAATGGACAGGAATCCATAATTGAGGCAACTTCCTCATTTACTCTCATGCAAGCTCCACTGTCCCCTACACCACACTCTTTTCTGTTTTTGAGGTAAATTACCTGATATTCTGTCCTTTGTACTAGTAAACGGTATGAAGTGCTGCACTTCCGTCCACTTGGGACACTGAAACCTCCCAATAATGCCGGGGAATGCTTCCACTAGTCTCTTGACAGACACCAAATCAACCAACTTAATTATAGTATATAGTACTCCATGGAGTACAAAACAGCAAGCAAGCAAGCTGCCAATCTGCCGTCGCCGTGGCGTGCGTCGAGTTGAATGTAGTACCGGGCCAATAATTGGGCAAATTAACTAATGCATCCAGCATGTTAAGTCAATAATATACCCACATGACGGCACGAGCCGAGCACATACACAAGGTGCCATTGCCGTGGCGTGCGGCGAGCAGGTCCAAAAACGGCACTCCCAGCCCCAGCCCCGGCCGGGTCACGACAGATCGCAACCAAACGGTAAACAACAGCTCTCATCCCCCGAAGCATGCGCAGAAGCTTGGCTGGAATCCTCCACATGCTCCCAAACTGTCGCACGCCCATAAGAAACTGGCAGAAAGGCAACGTCATGGCCGGAGTAACTTAACTAGTGGTAGCATTAAGAATTGACACGAGCCACACGACTACGTAGACGGCATGTGCATGGATGCGTGGCTCCATCGTCGATCGTAGCAATTCGTACGTAACGGCGCCGGCGTATGGATACATTGCTATATAGTTTTGGGACACCTACGTACGTCCCACATGCATACACGAAAAATACTACTGTGCCACTAACCACACCGGCCAGTGACACACACCAACCACATCCTTATGCTATACTAAGACTAGTTTCTCGGGCCGGCTACAATCATGCAAGCAGCATAGTATTTTTCTCGAACAAAAAGTATAGTATTGCCGTAGTGGGCCGGTAACTCGTGCATCAATTGCTTATACGTCCCGAGGGCCCAACAAAATGGGACGAACATACTGTACATAATGCTCAGCCTGAGGACAAGAATAGACAGAACGGTGGGTAGCTCCGATCATCGTAATATAATCCCCATGCGCTGCACGCATGATCGCGCTGCGTTGCGTCCGTCGCAATTCTGCATCAGCAAAAGTTGAGCGCATACATACATCGTGCTGTTACTGTTAGAGATGTTGCTTCATACGCTACCAGTACTGTGTTTGTGTGGAGACCGATCAAGCAGGCCTGATTCTTCTAGAAATTTAGTAGTAGTAAGAACAAGACGCAAAATGCAGGCAAAAGCCAGGAATTCCGGGAAGAAAATACTCTGATTTACACCCAATGTAAACATGGGAAAACGGATCTTACACGTGCGGAAACACTACTACTAGCTACCAGAAAAACCCCTGCTGCTCGGACTCGAGCTGCAGTGCAAAAAAGAACTGGCAGCAGCTAGCTAATGCACCCATCGTTTGTATACCCTATTACAAGCTGAACCTTACATCAGCTGGAAAAATATGAAAGTGGAAAAATGAAAGTTGCAGTCAAGTCTTGAAATCTTGACCACAACCGCATGATATGATATCGCTTCCTTTTTTTTTGCAATGATATGATATCGCTTCCTAAAGCGACATCAATTTTATTGGACCTGTAAAGTGACAAATTAAACGAATTGGTTCGATCTTTAGCGAAGATGTTAGTCTCGATCGACGAGGTTAGTAGGTAGTAACACTGGCATGCATATCGACCAAGAGATCCAGGAAGAGAATCTGGTCCATGCATGCATCCGGCCGGTTGTATCGTCGATCGTCAGTGCTCCCACAGCAGCAACGGTTCCCCGAAGAAGAGACTGTCGTCGACGTCGTCCCACGGCGAACCGCAGTAGGACGGTGGCTCCGGCGACGCGAGCCCGAGCTCAAGGAGGAAGTCCGGCACGTCGAGAAACGCGTAGTCGAGCCCAATGCCACCATATTCGGGCCCTGCATTCTCGATCAACAAACAATCCGGCGATGATGGCTGCTCGGGTGCAGCCGGCTCCTCCTCCTGCTCCTCCGCGGCAATGGCGTCGGGCGAGAGCGCGTCGAGGGGCAACGGCGTGGCCGCGGCGAGCGCGGCGGCGGCCTGGACGTCCTTGGGCGCGGCCGAGGCCGCGCGGGGCAGCTCGTGCGCGAGGTCCGGGAAGTTGAGGTGCGCGGCGCGGCCCTTGATGGCGATGGCGGCGACGTCGTGCGCGCGCGCGGCCATCTCGGCGGTGTCGAAGGTGCCGAGCCAGATGCGGGACTTCTTGCGGGGCTCCCTGATCTCGGACACCCACTTGCCCCACGTCCGCATGCGCACGCCGCGGTACGTCGGGTGCTTCAGGTCCCTGCGCGGCCGCTTCTTGCCAGCGGCAACGGCGCTACTGTCGTCTGAGCTCGGCGACGACGCGTTCAGGGAGCCGGAGCTCGCGTTGCTGCAGGTGCAGCAGCTGTTACCGGACACCTGAGGCACCACCAGCACCTGTTCGTGCTCCATTTGATCGATCGATCGACGTGACAACTGACAAGTGGTGGCGGCGGCGGCGACCAAGCTGGATGTTTACGAGCTACGTACTTAGCTATAGCTTGTTGCTAAACCTTGGAGCTTAGAGGTGATGGAGCGAGTTGGGTGGGTTGATTGATGATGAGTGCGATGCGCGAGGCAGCGTTCATATAGTCGCCGCGCCCGTACGGATCTCCCTGCCCTCGCCAGAAGTCAATGTGGAAGCAGGATCGTAGGGGGCGCATTTGTTTTTGTCGCCCCGACGAAATGTGAATGACATGCAGAATACTACAACAGGTTTACGAACGAGCGCATGTTGCGTGCGTGTGCTTACGCGTTTCTCGATCGCCGTGGTCAATAGCGACTACAGGGCCGGAGGGCCATCACGCTGCTGCATGAATTGTTTATCATTCCTCGTCTCCTACTACCACCCCATGGAAATGGAAGGGCTTTTCGTTGTGCAAAATGCGTGTGCGTGTTTATTAGGTGTATTCCGTTGGTAGAGTAGGACGACGGAGAGCGAGTAGACTAATGATTAAAGCAGCGGGAAAATCTCCCGGCGCAGGCACCTGTCTGTCTGTCCCTAAAGCGAAAGTCCCACCCCCACCAAATTGGCCTCGTGCTAAGTATTCCCTTCATTTTTATTTACTCTGCATATTAGGGTTGACTGAAGTCAAACTTAATAAAATTTAACCAAGTTTATAAAAAATAATATAGACATTTATCATAATAAATCTACACGACGTGAAAATACATTCAACAATAAATCTAATGTTGTTGATTTGTTATTGTATATCTTAATTTTTTTGTTTATAAACTTGGTCAAAATTTGTAAAGCTTGACTTTGACCAAAGCTAATATGTGAACTAAATAAAAACGGAGGGAGTATTAAAAACGCATCAAATCACTGTGCTTAGATCCAAAAGATTTTGATCTGCGCCTGCTTACTTATAATGCAAATTAACTAATGCGTATAGAGTTCAATAATGCAAACGAGTGCCTTGTCAACTAGCACAAGGGCAAGGCAGAAGGCAGATGGCAGAGGAAAATGGGTTCGTTAGAGGGAAAAGATGGAATGATATGCATTGAAAAAACGCACATAATGCAAGGCAAAGCAAAGCAAAGTAAAGTAAAGTAAAGCTGCCTAGCCGTGTGTGTTTTTCTATCCTGTTCACGACATATCTGCATTTCTAAACTAATGCGGCTCTCCCTGCATAATGTTATCTGGAGGAATAGTTTAAGATGAACGCTGCGGTATTCCACCGCGGGAGGATTAAGAAAACCTAATTGGGCGAGCTCGTGGCGCGCTTTTGAGATTCGGGCGTTTCCTTTGATCACACTTTGGAAGCTTTATATACGTGGTTTCTTAAGTTGCCATGCATCTAATCTAACAACCAGAAATCCTCCGAAGAAAAGCCTGGAATAAACTATTGTTTCGTTCTCTGAGCTCAACCTTTCATTTAGCCTTTTTCAAAAGAAAAAAAAACATTTGGCTCCATGAGCAACCATGACATGTACTCCCTTCATAAACTAATATAAAAGCATCTAGATCACTACAAATGATCTAAATGCTTTTATATTAGCTTACAGAGGGAGTATAAAATATGTGTGCCTCTATGTCTGTACTTGAGCAACTCTGAGTAAGTGTTTTGATGGAGACATCCTAGAGAAGGCCCTGAGCATACCAGCAAGTGATTTGTTTCTCCCCCCACACAAAAAAGAAGAAGGGAAAAGCGCTTTGTTTCTACTTGAGTAACTCTGACCTTAATCATGGGAATACTCTGGATCTTAGTTATTAAGCTATATCAACACGCTAACTTGGTCAAAAGCACATGCTATCGAGCATCAACGAAAACTTTGCACGAAATCTATCCCAGATGCTACGTTGAGTTTAGCATCGCCTAATACGCAGAGCGCGCATGAGGATTCATTCCGCTGGATGGACGCGGCAAAGGAAAACTGAAAGCACGTACTACTACGTCAGTATAATCATCTACGGCATAATTACAACCAAGATCGTTCTTTTCTTATAGTATCGTAAGCACCTTTTGTTGACGGCGGGGAGCTAGCTTCATATGGGACTTGCTTCAGTTCCAACTTGACCTTCCTGCTGCTCCGTGTCCCATCGCGCGCGTCCTCCAAAAGCCACGACGACGACCAGCAACACGCAAGGAACCTGGCACCTCGGCGATGGAATGACTGGCAGTAGAGATCGATGGGGCACATTTCGGGGCCCCTTTGACTCGTAGGATTTCTACAATGCAAGAATGAAAAAAAACACAAGCATAGGATGACATGTCATCCTTTTTTCTTCAAAACGGAGTCAAAAGATTCGCCTTAACAATTAATTGAGCAAAAGAGAATTGCTCGATTAATTAATAGAAAACAAGCGAAAACCATACAAACCAATCACATATGAACTACTCACAGAGCATGCAGGCCTATAAGCTCACGACCAGCCCGACAACCAAACTCAACCCACAATGACCACTAACCCTCCTGAAGCTGCTGCATCACAAAGAAACCATCAACAAGAGAACCTCGGCCGAAGACCCCGGGTATCCTCAAATCTACGGAGACAGGTCATGCCATAAGAACAACTCAAGAGACTGATGAGTATCCATCAAGCAACTGCAGACGCCTTTCCTGTGACGCCGCTATTCTTTCTTTTGCTCCTGAGAGCCTCCTCCACAATTGTCTTGGCAGATCCAGTGCTAGTTGCCTCCAAACGTGCGACCAACCTATGAAGCTCTATCTGGAAGAGAATCCCATCAACTTTGTCACACATAGACTCCACTTGCTCAACGGCCACGGGCAAGTGGGCGACCGCAACGTCGGAACCTCCATGGTCCACGAAGGCGAGCGGTTGGCTGGGCTGCAAAGGATCATACGTCAACATACTAACCGCCTCAACATCATCAGCCACGGATACAACCGATGCCATCTTTAATACTACAAGATTGCATCGATGTCGGATGGAGCACAAGAAAATCATAGATATCATCAAATGGGGTTCCTATAAAATCTAGTACAAATGAATCATAAGGCAAATTCTATGAACTGCATTCCCGCAAATCAAACGGTAATTCATTTATTTTGGTCATGCCCGTTTACTATCTTGATTTGGCGCACTATCCACGTTACCTAAAAATTTACTACCACCAACAAGTATTTCAAATTTATTTGAAACTGGTTAGGTGGTATTCACCATTCTCAAAAAGGTCAAATCCATATGGGAGTTTGTGTTTTTGAGCAATTTGGAATTGTTGGGATGAGTTTTCTTTTTACTAGATCATCTATTCCTAATTTTTTGTAGGTTATCTAGAGAGTTACGGTGTCAACCCATATATGGTCATCACTATAGTGTGTGGATGCGCGGGCCCTTATGGCCTCTAGGTGCAACATGGTTGCACGGGGTTGAGTTGACGAGCCGTTCGTAGATTATATGGATTGTCTATGTAATCTCGTTTCTGCCAGATGCAATCAATTTTTTTTATTCATGTTTGGTGCTCGGTGCTTGAATTTAGTTTAGTTTCATAAAATGGTTGTTTGCATCGCATGATGTAGAGGCCGGGGTACTCCCTCTTCTTGAAGAAAAATAATAATCAAACAACACTCGTAGGGAAGATTTGTAAGGATGAGAATCCTCCAAAATTCTTTACAAATCCATTGAATTAGACATGACCTCAGAATTTGGAACAAATAATTTCTCTGCTATGACAATATCTATACTAATTACAACACCCAAAAAACATGAGTGCATATGAGAAATAGCAAACTGATACTGCTATAGTATATGATTATGTATTATTAACTTAGAAAAAATGCATGTTTGTAAGGCATTGACATATGATCTCCACAGGAAAAGCGGTTAAACTTTTATTTAAAAAATGTGTTAATATATTAAAAAATAAATTATACCTGGACTTTCCACCAAGACAATAACAAGAGCTAGTGAAGACAAGATGAGGAACACAACAAATTATATTAAACAATGGACCTAAAAGTCATGCCAAAACCATCCGCGACAAACAACAACAACACAAGCCACCGCCCTTGGCAACACATGAACTACGAGAGAGGTTCCTCAACAATAACACCTATAGAAAGGGAACAACACACATGTGCCACTGATGTCGGATCCAACCATCGAAAAACATATCATGGGTTATCACCTAGAGATTAAATCTGAACATATTCCAAGCAACAATGCCTTCAAGAAGGAACCCTCGATTTTTGTTGTTGGTAAATGTAGTAGAAAACTAAAAAAATCGCGCCTACGACCACCCAAGATCAATATGAAGATGCATAACAGGTTGAGATCACGATAGTTACCGTCACCGAGTTACAACGGAAGAAGAACGTGTCTGTGTAGATCGTACTTGGACTCCCACAAACCGTCAACGAAAGATCCCTTGTATCGCTCACGAACAGTCCCACGAACTGAAGACCGAAAGCACGACCTCTCTACTTGGTTGCAAGCGTGTAGCCTTCATGATCCGGTAGCGCTTCGCTGTCTAGAGCTAATCGTCGCTGGAGAATTAGAGGGAGGAGATTAGAACCACACAGGGCTTCTAGTTATGAGGACAAGAGGATTATCCTAGCTCTAATTAGTCAAATAGGACCAACTAGAACTAGAACTAGAAGAAATGGAGGAGGCTCCAAAGTTTGTATGAACAATAGAGCAAAAACCCCTAGTGTGTGTGTGTGTGTGTGTGTCTAGGAGGAAAGGGCAGCCACCAAAAGGGGGAAAGTCCCCCTTTGGGGTGCCAACCATGGGGGAGGAGTTGGATTCCTACCCTAATCCAATTCACCCCCCCCCCCCCCACCACCACCACCACAAGGAACAACCAAGCAATCAAAACAAGCAAACAAAAATATTTTTTTGTTTTTGTAAAATTGTTTTAGAAGTGGGCGGGGGGATGAAAACGATAGGAAAATGACAAATGAAAGTAAGAACAAGTAGATGTGATAGTTTATGCGAAGGTACTTGATTGGTTTTGGTGATGTCTCCCTGACAACGGCACCAGAAATTCTTCCTGCTACTTGTGAGCTAGGTTGGGATTTCCTCGAAGAGGAGAGGATGAAGCAGTACAGTAGAGATAAGTATTTCCCTCGGTTAAGAATCAACGTTATCAATCCAGTAGGAGAACCACGCAGAACCTCGTTAGCAGTACCTGCACACGCAAAAGCAAATACTTGCACCCAACGCGATCAAGGGGGTTGTCAATCCCTCGACGGTTATTTGCAAGGATCAAATCTCGTAGTGGTAGATACAAAATAAAATAACGGTAATAATATTGTAGCAAACTATTTTTGGATTTTATATATGATAAAAGTAGACCCGGGGCCTATAGTTTTCACTAGAGGCTTCTCTATTGAACAAAAAAACATACGGTGGGTAAACAAATTACTGTTGGGCAATTGATAGAAAAGCACATAGTTATGATGATATTCAAGGCAATGATCATGTATATAGGCATCACGTCCGATACAAGTAGACCGACTCCTGCCTGCATCTACTACTATTACTCTACCTATCGACCGCTATCCAGTACGCATCTAAGGTATTAAGTTAATAAAACAGAGTAACGCCTTAAGCAAGATGACATGATGTAGATAAAGTAAATTCATGCAATATGAATAAACTCCATCGTTTTATCCTTAATGGCAATGATACAAATACGTGTCCTTTCCCATTCTATCACAGGGATGGAGCACCTCTCCCATCACAAGATAAATCAATATAGTTTGGCAAACGAAATAGATAGATCAGAGAGAAATATAAAGCTATAACAATCATGCATACAAGAGTTCAAACAAGACTCAAATAATATTCATGAATAATCTGATCATAAACCCACAATTTATCGGATAACCAAAAACACACCGCAAAAAAGAATTACATCGAATAGATCTCCAAGAACATCGAGAAGAACATTGTATTGAAGATCAAATAGAGAGAAGAAGCCATCTAGCTAATAGAGATGGACCCATAGTGAAGGAAATATGCCCTAGAGGCAATAATAAAGTTGTTATTTATATTTCCTTATATCATGATAAATATTTATTATTCATGTTAGAATTGTATTAACCAGAAACTTAGTACATGTGTGGATACATAGACAAACAGAGTGTCCCTAGTATGCCTCTACTAGACTAGCTCGTTGATCAAAGACGGTTAAGTTTCCTAACCATAGACATGTGTTGTCATTTGATGAACGTGAGATCACATCATTAGAGAATGATGTGATGGAAAAGACCCATCCATTAGCTTAGCATTAATGATTGTTTAGTTTTATTGTTATTGCTTTCTTCATGACTTATACATGTTCCTCTGACTATGAGATTATGCAACTCCCGAATACCAGAGGAACACCTTGTGTGCTATCAAACGTCACAACGTAACTGTGTGATTATAAAGGTGCTCTAAAGGTGTCTCCTATGGTGTTTGTTGAGCTGGCATTGATCGAGATTAGGATTTGTCACTCCGTGTATCGGAGAGGTATCTCTCGGCCCTCTCGGTAATGCACATCATATAAGCCTTGCAAGCAATGTGACTAATGAGTTAGTCACGGGATGATGCATTACGGAACGAGTAAAGAGACTTGCCGGTAACGAGATTGAACTAGGTATGATGATACCCATGATCGAATCTCGGGCAAGTAACATACCGATGACAAAGGGAACAACATATGTTGTTATGCGGTTTGACCGATAAAGATCTTCGTAGAATATGTAGGAGCCAATATGAGCATCTAGGTTCCGCTATTGGTTATTGACCGGAGATGTGTCTCGGTCATGTCTACATAGTTCTCGACCCTGTAGGGTCCGCATGCTTAACGTTCGATGACGATTTGTATTATGAGTTATATGATTTTATGACCGAAGATTGTTCGGAGTCCCGGATTAGATCATGGAAATGATGAGGAGTCTTGAAATGGTCGAGACATAAAGATTGATATATTGGACGATGTTATTCGGACACCAGATGAGTTCCGAGAGGTACTGGATAATTATCGGAGTGCCGGAGGGTTATCGAAACCCCAGGGGAACTAATGGGCCTTGATGGGCCTTAGTGGGGAGAGAGGAAGGGACACAAGGGGCTGGCCGCGCGCCCCCCCTTGGGTCCGAATTGGACTAGGGGAAGGGGCGCCCCTTCCTTCCCTTCCCCTCTCCCTTCTTTCTTCCCCCTTTCCTCCAGGTGGAATCCTACTAGGACTTGGAGTCCTAGTAGGACTCCTCTCTCCTGACGCGCCCTACAGGGGCCGGCCGACCTCCCCCTCCCCTCCTTTATATACGGGGGCAGGAGGGCACCCTAGAACACACAAGTTTGTCTTAGCCATGTGCGGTACCCCCCTCCACAGTTACACATCTCGGTCATATCGTCGTAGTGCTTAGGCGAAGCCTTGCACTGGTAACTTCATCATCATCGTCACCACGCCGTCATGCTGACGGAACTCTCCCTCGTCCTCAAATGGATCAAGAGCTCGAGGGACGTCATCGAGCTGAACGTGTGCTGAACATGGAGGTGCCGTATGTTCGGTACTTGGATCGGTTGGATCGCGAAGACGTTCGACTACATCAACCGCGTTACTAAACGCTTCCGCTTTCGGTCTACGAGGGTACGTGGACACACTCTCCCCTCTCGTTGCAATGCATCACCTAGATAGATCTAGCGTGATCGTAGGAATTTTTTTGAAATACTGTGTTCCCCAACAGTGGCATCTGAGCCAAGTCTATACGTAGATGTTATATGCATGAGTAGAACACAAAGAGTTGTGGGCGATAATAGTCATACTGCTTACCAGCAACACCTTACTTTTATTCGGCGGTATTGCTGGATGAAGCAGCCCGGACCGACATTACATGACCGCGTTCATGAGACTGATTCTACCGACGTGCTTTGCACACAGGTGGCTAGCGGGTGTCTGTTTCTCCAACTTTAGTTGAATCGAGTTTGACTACGCCCGGTCCTTGTTGAAGGTTAAAACAACACACTTGACGAAAGATCATTGCGGTTTTTATGTGTAGGTAAGAAAGATTCTTGCTAGAAGCCCGTAGCAGCCACGTAAAACTTGCAACAACAAAGTAGAGGACGTCTAACTTGTTTTTGCGGGGCTTGCTATGATGTGATATGGTCAAGACGTGATGAGATATAAATTATTGTATGAATGATCATGTTTTGTAAATGTTATCAGCAACTGGCGGGAGCCTTATGGTTGTTGCTTTATTGTATGAAATGCAATCGCCATGTAATTGCTTTACTTTATCACTAATCGGTAGCGATAGTCGTAGATGCAATAGTTGGCGAGACGACAACGATGCTACGATGGAGATCAAGGTGTCAAGCCGGTGACAATGTGTAGCGACCAGACCTCGAGACGGTCGATCTACGTAGCTTCGGTGTCATCCCCGGATCAAGAATCTTGACACGCATACGATTACTTGAAGGATTTATAACAGAGTAGCATTCACACACTCATTACATCGAATGTCTCAAAAGAGAACTTATTACAATAAATATGGCTTAAGGCCATCTAATAACGATAACAATGGAAGGCTTGGAAGATAAGTGAGTCCATCAACTCCAACGGCATCACTGAGTATAGAACCACGACCTAAGGCACCTTACTCGTCGTCTGAAAAATCTGCAACATGAACGTTGCAGCCCGAAAACGGGTCAGCACATGGAATATGCTGGCAATGTAACACATAGAGAGTATTGAACAGAAGTATGCTATACTACATGCATATAAGGCTGGTGGAAAGCTCTATGGTTACAGTTTTGCATAAAGCCAATTTTTCTCTAGTGCAAAGGAATAGATTTTATTTAACAATCATGGTGGTTGTTAAACATTGAGTGTGTAGATACCCTCTCAATCCCAATTAAGCATCTTCATTAAAACCCAACAATATTAATTAAAGTAACATGATGAGATTCACATGATAATCCAAGTACTAGATACTCAAGATGTCCATAACCGGGGACACAACTAATCATGATTAGTTTATACACTCTGCAAAGGTTTGCTCACTTTTCCCCACAAGACTCGATCTCCTCCGTTGGGATTCTCGCACTACATGGTGTTTGAGAAACGGATGACCGAGACATAGTCTTTCGAAGCGCTTAGCACCTTACGATCGGGTGAGCGGTTACACCTACTTTCCCTACATACGCTAGTCTACCCTTGTAAGAGTTCGCACGACTTAATCAACTATGCTAGAGCCCATAGTAGCTTGTGGCTGCACACGGAAGTTTCTAGCATGAATAATCTCATGATCCCTTTGAGCCTGGGTGGCGATCCATAAAGAAAAACAGGCAATCGCTGGAATACCCAGGTGCCTCAATCCACCCAGATGTGTGTTAAAGTTGCCACCTTAAATAAACCATTAAATAACAATCTCACATCTGTCATGGATACTGTCGGTGTCAAAACCGGCGGATCTCGGGTAGGGGGTCCCGAACTGTGCGTCTAGGCGGATGGTAACAGGAGACAAGTGACACGATGTGTTTACCCAGGTTCAGGCCCTCTCGATGGAGGTAAAACCCTACTCCTGCTTGATTAATATTGATGATATGGGTAGTACAAGAGTAGATCTACCACGAGATCAGAGAGGCTAAACCCTAGAAGCTAGCCTATGGTATGATTGTTATTCGTCCTACGGACTAAAACCCTCCAGTTTATATAGACACCAGAGAGGGTTAGGGTTACATAGAGTCGGTTACAAAGGGAGGAGATCTACATATCCGTATCGCCAAGCTTGCCTTCCACGCCAAGGAAAGTCCCATCCGGACACGGGACGAAGTCTTCAATCTTGTATCTTCATAGTCCAGGAGTCCGGCCAGAGGTTATAGTACGGCCATCCGAACACCCCCTAATCCAGGACTCCTCAAGAGCCTCGAACCAGGCTTCAATGACGCAAGTCCCAAGGCAGATTGTCTTCGGCATTGCAAGGCGGGTTCCTCCTCCGAATACTTCATAGAAGATTTTGAACACAAGGATAGTGTCCGGCTCGCAAAATAATTTCCACATACCACCGTGAGAGAGAATAATATTTACACAAATTCAACTTTGGTGACGTATTCCGCAGCGTGACATCACACCACGGCCAAGCCTTTATTCGAATCGTTTTCTTGTCCCCACCTCAACATTTTAGCGAGGCGGTTTCCTTGGCACGTATTGTTGAAGCAGAGATCATGTCCCCTTATTCCGGGATTCTCATCAATACGGGCGTGGGTAACCCAACCGTGCCATTAATTTACGGCGCTTAGGAGATAAGCGAGTTTTACCAGGCTGGTGGGGGCACATAGTTTCGTCCGCCCATATAAGGGGATAAGGATCCACCTTTTCCATCTACGCCTTCTTCCTCCTTTGCTTATCCATTTTCGCGTACTCGAGCTCCAACGCCCAAGTCCGCACATCCCACCTCTACCTTCTCCAGCCATGTCCGGAGCAGGAGGCAAGTGGATGGTCTCCTCCGTCACGGAGGGACACATCAAGAAGCTGAGGGAGGCCGGATACTTGTCCAACGACATCGCGCACCGGCTCCCAGACAAGGGGCAGCCCATCCCCACCCCCAGGCCCCGTGAGAGGGTGGTGTTCCTCACCCATTTCCTCCGCGGACTAGGTTTCCCGCTTCACTCGTTTGTCCGGGGGATCATGTTCTACTATGGCCTGGACTTCCACGATCTGGCCCTGAACTTCGTCCTCAACATCTCGGCGTTTATCGTCGTGTGCGAGGCCTTCCTCAGCATCAAGCCCCACTTCAGCTTATGGCTGAAGACCTTCAATGTCAAGCCGAAGGTAGTGGGCGGCCAGCAAGCGGAGTGCGGAGGCGCCATGGTGGGCAAGGTGCCCAACGTTACATGGCTCGAGGGCTCCTTCGTGGAGACCATAAAGGGGTGGCAATCGGGGTGGTTCTACATCACCGAGCCGCGTGACCTTGAATGGGCAGCGGCCCCCGAATTCCGATCAGGCATCCCCACACGGCTCACCTCCTGGAAAGAGAAGGGCCTGTCGTGGGGTAATTCGGAAGAGCGGACCGGACTCCAATCCTGCATCCAAGACCTGGTGGACAAAGAGGTTAAACTCGTCAATGCAGTCCAGGTCATGCTCATCCGCGGGATCCTCCTGTGTCAACTACGGGCTTTTAACTTATGGGAGTTCAACCCGGACCAGCACCAAAATCTGACCAGGCTCTTTGACACAGCGCACGAGGATGCCCAGAATGTGCTATTCAAGGGCGCCGAGGTTCCCCCTCCCATCACCGAGGATCGCGGATTCCGCGCGAAGCGCCAAGCCAGCGTAGTAAGCTTATTTTACCCTTTACGGGATACTTGTTTTTCATAGTTTAACTCTATGCGGGATCTAAACTCCCGTTCCTTTGACAGGAATGGCAGAAGAAGACCAGACAGATCGACTACCCGACTCCTTTTCCCGAAGACCCAGCGGACGCCCGCTTGACGGGGCTGCTGGTTCCGGCACCTTACGTGGTGCCGGAGAAGAAGGCCAGGAAGAAGGCCACGGGAACTCGAAAGAGCTCCCGGCGCCCGGTGGTGCCGGATTCATCATCCGATGACTCAGAGGCGCACTCCTCCTCTGAAGACGAGGAGGAAGAAGAAGAAGCCTCTCCCCCTCCAGCGGGTGGAGGAATGAAAAGGAAGGCCGCCCCAACTGGGGGGGGGGGGGGCGGAGGTTCTGAAAAGGGAAGAACCCTTCCTCCGGACTACTCCACCAACGCCGACGACGGCGAAGAGGAGTGGCCATCCAGGGCCAAGCCCCTGGCAAAATCGTAAGTATCCGGATACCAGAATAACTCACGGTGTTCCTCCATTGCACAGTACCTTCTGACGCCGAATGTAATCATGAAGTCCGCCCAAGGCCGGGCTCGACGCTTCGTCGAGCGGTTCCCTGGGTTCGTCGGATGTGAATAACACTTCACTTCCGGCTGCCTCCTGTCCTCGCGCTGCGGATGACGCCGAGGTGGCGTCCCAAAAGGGGCCAGGCCAGGAGGAGGTGGTCCTGGAGGCGCCCCAAGGAAACCTCCCGGACTCCAGGCGCAAAGGGGATAAAACCCCAAAGGGCTCTAAGTCCGCCTCGGGTTGGCTCCGCACCGAACCTTCAGTGGTTCCGAGTCCCAGTGGCCCCTACGTAAGAAGGGAAAGCCTGCGACGCCGGTGACCTCCGTCCAACCGGAGGCACCGGATAATTTGCTGGAGGTGCTTAACAGCGCCTCCATCGACGAGGAGCACCGCACTATTATGAGTGTTGTGATCCAGAAGGTTCAGTCCGCCAAGAGCGGGCTGACCGAAGCCTGTGCTAGCCTTCTAACAGGCTTTGAAGTATGTATTTAAGATATGTAAAATGTTACCGCATAGACAGTAGCCCCTGATGCTCAGTTTGGTGTTCGGAAAGAAAAGCCGAATTGAGGATCTAAAAGATATACGCAGGAGTCTAAATAAGTATGTCAATATGGGAGTGCAGGTTGTGCTGCTGACCTCTGCCGCACTGACTATGGAGGTCAATGCATTGAAGCAGAGCCTCGAACGGTCCGAGAACGAGCTCGGCCTTGCCAAGAAGCAGCTCGAGGACAAGGAAGGTAAGTAATACCTTATGTAAGTATATAAAAAAGATATGGTTGCAAAAAATGACAGGACCGACGTGGGTATTGCAGGGGCCACAAACGAGGTGGCGACCCTGAAGGAAGCGCTGTCCAAGGCCGAAGAAAATGCGGTCGTGGAGCATACCCAGCGAGAAAAGCAGGAGGCGCGGGTGGCGGAGGTGCAGCAAGAGCTCCAGGCTCTCATGGAAAAACATGAGAGTTTGGAGCTTGACTCAAAGACTCGAGAGTCCGAGCTTGCCTCGATGCTTGAGAGCGCCAAATATGCCAAGGCCGAAGCCCAAAAAGCTCTCCAGGAAATTGAGGCGATGAAGAAGATAGCGGCGGGTAAGGCATTCTTTATGCAAAGCAAGCACGTGAAAGTGAATTACTTGTTACTTACCCGAGTACGGAGCTCTCCAGGAGCATTCGCAGATCTTCCCAGGAGTGTGTCCCACGCTGCCGCCTTCTACCGAGCCAAAGAGGGGAGCTCGACGGAGAAGGTGTTACAGTCTCGATATCTTTGAGGCCGGACACCCGGTGCCCTTGAGCGACCAGCTGAAGCAGCTGGTCGAGCTCCATAAGGAGGCCGAACAGGCCATGAAGGGTCTCGTAGTCCGGCTGTGGCCTGGGGAAGTGATAACCCACAAGTATAGGGGATCGCAACCGTTTTCGAGGGTAGAGTATTCAACCCAAATTTGTTGATTCGACACAAGGGGAGCCAAAGAATATTCTCAAGTATTAGCAGCTAAGTTGTCAATTCAACCACACCTGGAAACTTAATATCTACAAGAAAGTGTTTAGTAGCAAAGTAATATGATAGTGGTGGTAACGGTAACAAAGTAAAGACAGCAAAAGTAATGTTTTTGGTATTTTTGTAGTGATGATAACAGTTGCAACGGAAAAGTAAATAAGCATAAACCAGTATATGGAAAACTCGTAGGAACCGGATTAGCGATGGATAATTATGCCGGATGTGGTTCATCATGTAACAGTCATAACATAGGGTGACACAGAACTAGCTCCAGTTCATCAATGTAATGTAGGCATGTATTCCGTAAATAGTCATACGTGCTTATGGAAAAGAACTTGCATGACATCTTTTGTCCTACCCTCCCGTGGCAGCGGGGTCCTATTGGAAACTTAGGGATATTAAGGCCTCCTTTTAATAGAGAATCGGAACAAAGCATTAGCACATAGTGAATACATGAACTCCTCAAACTATGGTCATCACCGGGAGTGGTCCCGATTATTGTCACTCCGGGGTTGCCGGATCATAACACATAGTAGGTGACTATAGACTTACAAGATAGGATCAAGAACACACATATATTCATGAAAAGATAATACGTTCAGATCTGAAATCATGGCACTCGGGCCCTAGTGACAAGCATTAAGCATAGCAAAGTCATAGCAACATCAATCTCGAACATAATGGATACTAGGGATCAAACCCTAACAAAACTAACTCGATTACATGATAAATCTCATCCAACCCATCACCGTCCAGCAAGCCTACGATGCAATTACTCACGCACGGCGGTGAGCATCATGAAATAGGTGATGGAGGATGGTTGATGATGACGACGGCGACGAATCCCCCTCTCCGGAGCCCCGAACGAACTCCAGATCAGCCCTCCCGAGAGAGATTAGGGCTTGGCGGCGGCTCCATATAGTAAAACGTGATGAAACTTTCTCTCTGATTTTTTTCTCCCCGAAAGCCAATATATGGAGTTGGAGTTGGCGTCGGAGGGCATCGAGGGGGCCCACGAGGTAGGGGGCGCGCCAGGGGGGAGGGGCGCGCCCCCACCCTCGTGGATAGGGTGTGGGCCCCCTGGTCTTCATCTTTGGCGAGGATTTTTTATTATTTATTCTAAGATATTCCGTGGAGTTTCAGGTCATTCCGGGAACTTTTGTTTTCTGCACATAAAAGAACACCATGGCAATTCTGCTGAAAACATCATCAGTCCGGGTTAGTTCCATTCAAATCATACAAGTTAGAGTCCAAAACAAGGGCAAAAGTGTTTGGAAAAGTAGATACGACGGAGACGTATCAACTCCCCAAGCTTAAACCCTTGCTTGTCCTCAAGCAATTCAGTTGACAAACTGAAAGAGAAAAAGAAAAACTTTTACAAACTCTGTTTGCTCTTGTTGTTGTAAACATGAAAAGCTAGCATTCAAGTTTCAGCAATTATTATGAACTAACCATACTCACAATAACACGTAGGTCTCACAATTACTCATATCAATAGCATAATCAGCTAGCGAGCCATAATAATAAAACTCGGATGACAACACTTTCTCAAAATAATCATAACATGATATAACAAAATGGTATCTCGCTAGCCCTTTCTGAGACCGCAAAACATAAATGCAGAGCACCTTTAAAGATCAAGGACTGACACATTTTAATCCATGGTAAAAGAGATCCAGTCAAGTCATACCCAATATAAACCAATTATAATGAATGCAAACGACAGTGTGCTCTCCAGCGGGTGCTTTTTAATAAGAAGGGTGATGAATCAATATAAAAGTAAATGGATAGGCCCTTCACAGAGGTAAGCAGGGATTTGTAGAGGTGCCAGAGCTCGATTTTGAAATAGAGATAAATTATATTTTGAGCGGCATACTTTCACTGTCAACACAACAACTATGAGATGGCTGTATCTTCCATACTACATGCATTATAGGCAGTTCTCAAACAGAATGGTAAAGGTTTATACTCCCCTTCCTCCACAAGCATCAATCCATGGCTTGCTCGAAACAACGAGTGCCTCCAACATTCAACAGGTCCCAAGGGGAGTTTTGTTTAATTATTTTGATTTGCTTTGATCTTTTTGGATCATGGGACTGGGCATCCGGTTCTGCCCTTTTCTCGTGAATGAGGAGCGGAGTCCACTCCTCTTGAGAATAACCCACCTAGCATGGAAGATATAGGCAGCCCTAGTTGCACATGAGCTGCTCGAGCATACAAAACAGAATTTCATTTGAAGGTTTGGAGTTTGGCACATACAAATTTACTTGGAACGACGGTGTAGATACCGCATATAGGAAGGTATAGTGGACTCATATGGAACAACTTTGGGGTTTAAGGAGTTTGGATGCACAAGCAATATTCCCGCTTAGTACGGTGAAGGCTAGCAAAAGACTGGGAAGCGACCAATCGAGAGAGAGCGACAACAAATGTAAACATGCATTAAAATTAATTTACAATCGAATACAAGCATGAGTAGGATATAATCCACCATGAACATAAACATCATGAAGGCTATGTTGATTTGATTCA
Source organism: Aegilops bicornis (assembly GCA_021605145.1). NCBI lineage: Eukaryota > Viridiplantae > Streptophyta > Magnoliopsida > Poales > Poaceae > Aegilops > Aegilops bicornis. Next base: position 705,890,928 of record CM038670.1, read on the forward strand.
ACTACATGCGTGAACATGTGCCAAGTCGAGTCACTCAATTCATTCAAAGGAGGACACCATCCCATCATACCACATCATAATCATTCTAATAGCATGTTGGCACGCAAGGTAAACCATTATAACTCATAGCTAATCAAGCATGGCACAAGCAACTATAATCTCTAAATGTCATTGCAAATATGTTTACTTCATAATAGCTGAATCAAGAACGATGAATCATCATATTTACAAAAACAAGAGAGGCCGAGTTCATACCAGCTTTTCTCTTCCCAATAAGTCCATCATATATCATCATTATTGCCTTTTCACTTGCACGACCGAACGGTGTGTATAATAATAAGAGTGCACGTGCATTGGACTAAGCTGGAATCTGCAAGCATTCAACTCAAGAGAGAAGACAAGTAATATGGGCTCTAAGTTAAATAAACGATCATGCATATGAGAGCCACTAAGCATTTTCAATATGGTCTTCTCGACCCCCAAATAAAGGAAAAGAAATAAAAACTATTTACACGGGAAAACTCCCAACAAGCAAAAGAAGAACAGAAATATTTTTGGGTTTTCTATTTAATTATTACTACTACAGCATGAAATAAACTACTACTAATTTTTTGTTTGTTTTTCTAAGGTTTATTAAACACACAATAAGAAAGCTAGAAAAAGAAATTTAAACTAACATGGATATTACAATGAAAGAGTCTGAGCACCGACATCTAGCAATGAGTGTGTAAACATGAATGTAATGCCGGTGAGAAATACGTACTCCCCCAAGCTTAGGCTTTTGGCCTAAGTTGGTCTATTGCCAGGGATAGCCTGGCTGATATCCGTAGGTGTAGTTGGGGTCGTACTGCGATGAAGAATAGTTGGGATCAAAATGTGATGAAGAGGACTTTGACTGCCATTGGCTGGCAACCGCCTCAGGATCCCAAGAATAAACAAACATTCGTGGAGGCTCATCTTGTGGCTCTGGTTCCGGGGCTGGTGCAGGATTCTGATAGGCTTGAACAGCCGCCCACGGAACAATTGAAGGACCTGTAGACAACTTAAACAAAGAGGGAGCATGCAAAGTAATAGTCTCAGGGTGATGTTTATCAAAGTACAATTTATATTTAAGCTCCCCTTCGCGACTCTTAACAAGAAAATAATGCGCTAGCATACTCTTATAATCTAAATAAGCACGAGGCAGCGCTGTTTCTTCTTTCTCCTCATGCCTAATAGGTATTTCAAAATGTTCAGCTAGGCGTGAAGCATAAATGCCTCCAAAGATGGGGCCTTTAGTACGGTTCAGACTTAACCGTCTAGCAACAATTCCACCCATACTAATAGAGTTATTGCGGTGTAAACCATGGAACAAAATAATAATATCCGGAATACTAAGGTTCCCACAGTTCCCACGTCCAATCAAGCAACGACTAGCAAATAAGGCAAAATAACGTAAAACAGGAAAAATGTATGCTAGTGATTCTTGCATCAGAAACCTTCCTGGTTTCTCCCACAGTGATAGCGTCAATGAAAGCTTCAACTTCATTACGGTGTGGTTCATCTAAGGTGCCCTCAAAGGGTATTTTGCAAACCTCGCAAAATTCAGCTAATGGCATTTCCTTAACAACGTCATATAAATGAAACTCTACTGTTGGAGGTGATTTCTTAGGGAAAAAGTAGAAGTTCTGCACAAAAGTATCTGTGAGGAAGAGATACTGATGACGTTGGTCGCGGAGGAAGTTGGTGAGGCCGACGTTCTCAATCAATAGATAGAAATCCCCATAAATCTCGGCTCTCCTCAAGGAGTCATCGGAAGGCCATTCACACGGCCGAACCTCCGCGATACGAGGGAAATTAAATTTGGGCTTCTGTTCTTCTTCCTTTTGTTTATCCTTAGAGCTTCGGCTCGACAAGCCCCTCAAAAGCCTCTTCATTATTTCAAGGAACAATCTCCCCAAGCAGTTCTGCGAGAGGTGCTTTGAGCAAGGAGATCGAAAATCGCAGCAAAACTTGCTGGAACACGAGCTTGAGTTGGTTTTTCGGGTTTGTGTGAGACAGAGGAAGAAGATGGGTGCAGGGATAAGTGGAGGAGGGCCACCGTGGGCCCACGAGGCGGGGGGCGCGCCAGGGGTAGGGTGCGCCCTCCACCTCGTGGCAGTGTGGCAGCTCCCCATGTAATTTTTGCACAGTAAATCCTCAAATATTCCCGAAAAATCATATTAAATTGGCATGGCATTCTGAGGACTTTTATTTTTGGGATATTTTTATATTGCACGGATAAATCGGGAGATAGACAGAAAAATACTATTTTACTTTATTTCTACTAAGTAACAGAAAATATAAAGAGGGTACAAAAGGTCGTGCTTCTAGTTTCATCCATCTCATGCTCATCAAAAACAATCCACTAACAAGGTTGATCAAGTCTTGTTAACAAACTCATTCGGATAATCATGGAACCGGAGAAATTTCGAATAACACTATGTTACCTCAGCGGGGATATGGACATCCCCAATAATAAGTATATCATATTTCTTCTTGACAGTAGGGAGAGGAAATTCAAAACCTCCAAATATAATCGATGGAATTTTTCCAATAGAGTTGATACTATAAACTTGAGGTTGTTTCCTCGGAAAGTGTACCGTGTGCTCATTACCATTAGCATCAAAAGTGACATTGCCTTTGTTGAAATCAATAACAGCCCCTGCAGTATTAAGGAAAGGTCTTCCAAGAATAATAGACATACTATCATCCTCGGGAATATCAAGAATAACAAAGTCCGTTAAAATAGTAACGTTTGCAACCACAACAGGCACATCCTCACAAATACCGACAGGTATAGCAGTTGATTTATCAGCCATTTGCAAAGGTATTTCAGTAGGTGTCAACTTATTCAAGTCAAGTCTACGATATAAAGAGAGAGGCATAACACTAACACCGGCTCCAAGATCACATAAAGCTTTTTAACATAATTTCTTTTAATGGAGCATTGTATAGTAGGTACTCACGGATCTCCAAGTTTCTTTGGTATTCCACCCTTAAAAGTGTAATTAGCAAGCATGGTGGAAATTTCAGCTTCAGGTATCTTTCTTTTATTAGTAATGATATCCTTCATATACTTAGCATAAGGATTTGTTTTGAGCACATCGCTTAATCGCATACGCAAAAAACATAGGTCTAATCATTTCCAGCAAAGCGCTCAAAATCCTCATCATCCTTTTTCTTGGATGGTTTGGGAGGAAAAGGCATGGGTTTCTGAACCCATGGTTCTCTTTCTTTACCATGTTTCCTAGCAACGAAGTCTCTTTTATCATAACGTTGATTCTTTGGTTGTGGGGTTATCAAGATCAACAACAGGTTCAACTTCTACATCATTATCATTACTAGGTTGAGCATCATCATGAACATTATCATTAACATTATCACTAGGTTCATGTTCATCACCAGATTGTGTTTCAGCATCAGACATAGAGATATCATTTGGATTATCGAGTGGTTCAGCAATAGGTTCACTAGAAGTTTGCACAGTTCTATCATTTTTCTTTTTCTTCCTTTTAGAAGAACTAGGCATATCAATATTATTTCTCTGAGAATATTGCTTGATTCTCTTAGGGTGGCCTTCAAGATACAAAGGTTCCTGAGTCATTCTACCAGTTCTAGTAGCCACTCTAACAGCATAATCATTTTTCTTACTATTCATTTCATTAAGTATTTCTTTCTGAGTTTTAAGTACTTGTTCTACTTGAGTGGTAACCATAGAAGCATGTTTGCTCACAAGTTTAAGTTCACCTCTAATATCAGCCATATAATCACTCAAGCGTCTAATCATAAAGGTATTCTGTTTTAATTGTCTACCAAAATAAGCATTAAAGTCATCTTGCTTAAACATAAAGTTATCAAACTCATCCAAGCAATCGACTAGCAATTTTAGTAGGAGGGACTTCAGCTTTATCATATCTATAGAGAGAATTTACCTTTACTACCCGTGGTCGGGATATCGGGAGGTTCTTCAGTAAATAAGTAATTGAGATCATATACTTCTACAACACGTGGTAAATTAATACAAAGTATTTCTTCAATAGGAGGTAAAATCTTAACATCTTCAGTTTTAATACATTTTAATTTCATATATTTCTTTGCCTCTTGCATATCTTCGGGACTGAGAAATAGAACACCTCTCTTCTTTGGAGTTGGTTTAGGAATAGGCTCAGTAATTGGCTCGGGAGCTGGCTCGAGAGTTGGCTCAGGAGGTGCCCAATTATTTTCATTTGTCAACATATTATTCAATAGAATTTCAGCGTCATCCGGTGTTCTTTCCCTGAAAAGAGAACCAGCACAACTATCCAGGTAATCTCTGGAAGCAGCAGTTAGTCCATTATAAAAGATATCAAGTATTTCAGGTTTCTTAAGAGGATGATCATGCAAAGCATTAAGTAACTTGAGAAGCCTCCCCCAAGCTTGTGGGAGACTCTCTTCTTCAATTTGCACAAAATTATATATATCCCTCAAAGCAGCTTGTTTCTTATGAGCAGGGAAATATTTAGCAGAGAAGTAATAAACCATATCCTGGGGACTTTGCACACAATCAGGAGCAAGAGAATTGAACCATATCTTAGCATCACCCTTTAATGAGAACGGAAATATTTTGAGTAAATAAAGGTAGCGCGATCTATCATTATTAGTAAACAGGGCAGCTATATCATCTAACTTATGAAGATGTGCCACAACAGTTTCAGATTCATCGCCATAAAAAGGATCAGATTCAACCAAAGTAATTATATCTGGATCAACAGAAAAATCATAATAATCCTGATCAGGAACACAGATAGGTGAAGTAGCAAAAGCAGGGTCGGGTCTCATCCTACCTCTAAAAGATTCTTTACTCCATTTAACTAGCAACCTATTACGTTCACGACTATCCTGGCAAGCAGGAATAGCTTCAGTAGATTCAGCATTAAAAAGGTAACCCTCAGGAATAGCAGGCCTATTTTCATCATTACTAATATCATCGTGTAATTTGTTCATCTAGAAATTCACCAAGGGGCACAGTAGTATCAAGCATAGAAGTAGTTTCATCATAAGTATCATGCATAGTAGAAGTGGCATCATCAATAACATGCGACATATCAGAATTCATAGCAGTAGCAGGTTTAGGTGTCGCTAGCTTACTCATAACAGAAGGTGAATCAAGTGCATAGCTAGATGGCAGTTCCTTACCTCCCCTCGTAGTTGAGGGATAAATTGTTGTCTTAGCATCTTTCAAGTTCTTCATAGTGTCCAGCAGATAAAAATCCCAAGTGACTCAAAGAATAGAGATATGCTCGGCAACGGCGCAGGAAAAAGGTCTTGATAACCCACAAGTATAGGGGATCGCAACAATTTTTCGAGGGTAGAGTATTCAACCCAAATTTGTTGATTCGACACAAGGGGAGCCAAAGAATATTCTCTAGTATTAGCAGCTGAGTTGTCAATTCAACCACACCTGGAAACTTAATATCTGCAGCAAAGTGTTTAGTAGCAAAGTAATATGATAGTGGTGGTAACGGTAACAAAGTAAAGACAGCAAAAGTAATGTTTTTGGTATTTTTGTAGTGATGATAACTGCAGCAACGAAAAAGTAAATAAGCGTAAGCCAGTATATGGAAAACTCGTAGGCACCGAATCAGCGATGGATAATTATGTCGGACGTGGTTCATCATGTAATAGTCATAACATAGGGTGACACAGAACTAGCTCCAGTTCATCAATGTAATGTAGGCATGTATTTCGTAAATAGTCATACGTGCTTATGGAAAAGAACTTGCATGACATCTTTTGTCCTACCCTCCCATGGCAGCGGGGTCCTATTGAAAACTAAGGGATATTAAGGCCTCCTTTTAATAGAGAACCGGAACAAAGCATTAGCACATAGTGAATACATGAACTCCTCAAACTATGGTCATCACCGGAGTGGTCCCGATTATTGTCACTGGGTTGCGGATCATAACACATAGTAGGTGACTATAGACTTGCAAGATAGGATCAAGAACACACATATATTCATGAAAACATAATAGGTTCAGATCTGAAATGATGGCACTCGGGCCCCAGTGACAAGCATTAAGCATAGCAAAGTCATAGCAACATCAATCTCAGAACATAATGGATACTAGGGATCAAACCCTAACAAAACTAACTCCATTACATGATAAATCTCATCGAACCCATCAGCGTCCAGCAAGCGTACGATGCAATTACTCACGCACGGCGGTGAGCATCATGAAATTGGTGATGGAGGATGGTTGATGATGACGACTACGACGAATCCCCCTCTCTGGAGCCCCGAACGGACTCCAGATCAGCCCTCCCGAGAGAGATTAGGGCTTGGCGGCGGCTCCGTATCGTAAAACGCGATGAAACTTTCTCTACGATTTTTTCTCCCCGAAAGCCAATATATGGAGTTGGAGTTGGCGTCGGAGGGCATCCAGGGGGCCCCCGAGGTAGGGGGGCGCGCCCCCCACCCTCGTGGACAGGGTGTGGGCCCCCTGGTCTTCATCTTTGGCGAGGATTTTATTTATTTATTCTAAGATATTCCATGGAGTTTCAGGTCATTCCGAGAACTTTTGTTTTCTGCACATAAAACAACACCATGGCAATTCTGCTGAAAACAACGTTAGTCCGGGTTAGTTCCATTCAAATCATACAAGTTAGAGTCCAAAACAAAGGCAAATGTGTTTGGAAAAGTAGATACGACGGAGACGTATCAGGAAGCCATTCCTGGGAGCTACTTCGGGCTGGTAAGACAGCTGGTGGATGCCTGTCCAAGGCTTGAAGTCATCAAGCGCTCCGTATACATCGAAGGTGCCCGTAGGGCCCTTGCCCGTGCTAAAGTGCACTGGGGCAATATGGACGCTGAGAAGCTGGTGATGGACGGACCACCTCCGGGCAAGGAGCATCGCAAGACCGAGATGTACTATGAGGGCGTCCTGAAGGGTGCCCGCCGTATAGCGGATGAATGCTCCCAAGATGTAATTTTTGAGTAAACTCGCATTCGTGATCCTGTACGCTGAAAACTTGTTCATATGCACTAAGCAACGCTTTTGAATTTAAAATATTACCTTTTGTGCGGCCGTTTATTAAATTTGAGAGATGGCGAGTCGTTGACTTCTGCCCCCATGCCATGAGTGCTGGGGTGTTCGGGATAAACTTGAGCGCTCTTTTTCCCATTATTGGGTCCTTCGGGGGAGGCACTCAACACAACGAACAAGGCAATCAGACTATAATGCTTGAACACTCTCACTTAGCCATAGAATTCTATAATTTTAAATTTGGTGAAGCCCCTAGTATTCGGAAGACCGAGTTCGGGCGCTATCCACGCTGGGCGGACAAAGCCGACTCCTCGCTCTAAGCGGCATAAGTCTTTAGGGACTCGAAAACCTCTCGAACAGCGACCAGCTCTCGCCCTATCATGACGGTCGGGTTTTAGCTTTCTCCACTGAGGTGCTTAGCCCAGCTCAACCGGGGCACAATCGCGGTGGTTCTCCCAGTGCTACCTTAGCCGATATAACGGAACGTAAGGTACCAAAACATGAGAGCCGGGCAAACCCAACTATTGACCCAAGACATGATTCGGAGCCGATGCATATAATGCTATAAGTTCGGGGTGCCACACTCATGAGAGTGTTCAGACTTCTCACACCATATTGCAGAATGCGTAAGCCCCTGGTGTATTGGCCGTACCAAAGTGTACGGTTGCATAATGTCACAACTGAACATGTTTTTATAAAAAAGGAATGCGATAATAGACAAAAGCTATGTATTGTTTATTCGAAAAGACTGCGGTAAAAAGCAGAACGATACAAATAGTGCGACAAGCGAGAGATGGGACTATTTAACATGTCCCCCTCCAGGGGAGAGCTGCGGGATGATATGTGAAACAAGTATACTGCTCGTTATAGAGACCACCTGGACACTCGACGTAGCTACGCCTCCCCGGCTGTTGCATCGTGTGTTCGGCGATTGTCTTGCCGGACAGGCCTTCCGTAGAGTGGAGTCCTGAAAGTAAGAAAAAGAATGACAAAATCGGAGCCCACAGTGCGGTTGAGCCGCATTTTGGGCATGTCGTGGTCGTGCCCTCCCCTATGCCCATGGTATTTCCAGAGCATAGTTATGTACGCTGTAGTACTGGTTTCGCAATTTCGCGAGGGCTGGGGTTAGCCGCATTGCTCTGGCGTTTCTAACGTGCCAGGCGGTCTTGTTGTAGGTTACTCAGGGCGCGCTTGACGGTGTCCGGACGTTTAATGGCCGGACTGGATAATTGCCTTGAGAGGCTGCTTTGTACTTCCGCCGCGAGGGCCGCCGTATGCTCCTCCGTTTGGAGAGAGCGTTCGGTGTTACCATTGACCGTAATGACTCCTCGAGGGCCTGGCATCTTGAGCTTGAGGTATGCGTAGTGCGGCACCACATTGAACTTTGCAAATGCGGTTCGTCCGAGCAGTGCGTGATAGCCACCTGCGAACGGGACTATGTCGAAGATTAACTCCTCGCTCGGAAATTATCCGGGATCCAAAGACCACCTCAAGTGTAATCGAGCCTGCAGTTGGCCTCTACACCTGGTATGAAGCCTTTAAAGGTCGTGTTTGTGGGTTTAATCCTTGAGGGATCTATGCCCATTTTTGCCTTTGTATCCTCGATAAAGCAGGTTCAGGCTTGCCGCCGTCCATAAGGACTCTAGTGAGGTGAAATCCACAATGATTGGGTCTAGAACCAATGCGGCGAATCCGCCATGGCGGATGCTATTGGGTGGTCCTTCGATCAAAAGTGATCGGGCGGGAGGACCATGGGTTGAACTTTGGGGCGACTGGCTCCAACGCATATACGCCCCTCGAGTGCACGCTTCCGCCTCCTTTTGGGTATGTGGGTTGCGTATATCATGTTCACCGTCCGCACTTGTGGGGGAAGCCCTTCGTACCCTATTGTTCGGCCGGGCTCCTCCTCGCCATCATCGCTATGCGCCCTTGTCATTGTTTTCGCATTTAACTTGCTGCTGCTTGAACACCCAACAATCCCTGTTGGTGTGGTTGGCTGGTTTTTGGGGTGCTGTGTATCCGCACGAGCGATCGAGTATTCGGTCCAAATTGGACGGGCCGGAGTATTTCTTTTGAATGGCTTTTTCCACGACCGGGTTTAGAGCCTCTGAATCCGGCATTAATCGCCAGATCCTCGGCATTGTCGCCGCACGCGGCGCTTTTGCTTGTTGCGACGCGACCTGCCAATGTTGTCCTTGGTATCCGAATTACTGTGGCTCTTGGTCATGTTATTACTATGAGCTAGCCAGCTGTCTTCTCCCGCAAAAGCGGGTCATGAGTGTTGTGAGGGCTGCCATGGATTTCGCTTTTCTGTCCTAGGTGCCGGGCAAGCCACTCATCACGGATGTTATGCTTGAAGGCTGCAAGGGCCTCTGCGTCCGGACAGTCGACTATTTGATTTTTCTTGGTTAGGAACCGTGTCCAGAATTGTCTGGCCGATTCCTCTGGCTGCTGAATTATGTGGCTTAGGTCATCGGGCGCCTGTGGTCTCACATAGGTGCCCCGGAAGTTGTCGAGTAATGCGGCTTCCGTGTCCTCCCAACAACCAATTGATTCTGGCCGGCAAGCTGTTAAGCCAATGCCGAGCTGGTCCTTTAAGCTTGAGTGGGAGGTATTTGATGCCGTGTAGATCATCGCCGCGGGCCATGTGGATATGAAGGAGATAATCCTCGATCCATACCACCGGATCTGTTGTGCCATCGTATGATTCGATGTTTACGGGTTTGAAACCCTCGGGGATTTGATGATCCATTACTTCATCTGTGAAGCATAGTGGGTGTGCGGCGCCTCAGTATTGGGCTATATCACTACATAGCTCAAATGAGCTTTGTCTACTGTGTTCGGCCCGGCCAGATTTACCATATCCGGCATGACGGTTATCGTCATGTGTCGTGGGGCGCCCACGCGATCCATAGATCGATCTTGTTTGCCTTGCCCTGTCCTCCAATATATCTCGCAGGTCTGGCGCATTTCCCCATGCCTTGGTATTCTTTGAGCGACGGGAGTGCGGCTTGAGTGGAGGGCAGGAGGCCTCTTTGTCGCGGCCACAAGGTGGCCGGTCGGCCGCATCATGCGCTGGTGATGTAGGTCTAGGTGCTTCCTCCTCTAATCGGGGTAGCAGCCTGCGTTTTGGGTAGCTCTTATAGGGGCGTTCGAGTTCGTACTCTTCAGCCGCAAGGACATCAGTCCATCTGTCGGCTAGCAAATCTTGGTCAGCTCTAAGTTGTTGCTGTTTTTTCTTGAGGCTGCTCGCCGTGGCCATAAGCCTGCGTTTGAAATGCTCTTGTTCGACGGGATCCTCAGGCACGACAAATTCGTCGTCGTCGAGGCTTGCCTCATCTTCGGAGGGAGGCATGTAATTATCGTCCTCTACCTCTCTGTCTGCCGCTATCTCATGAGGGCTGGCTTCTCCATCCTCCTGCACTAAATCCTGCTGGAGGGGATTGTCTTCGGCACTGTCCGGGGTGTTATTATCTCCCGTGCCGGAATCGCCGTTGACGCCGGCGCTTAGGCTGTTTCTTTGAGGGGTCATCCTCCGTTGTTCCATCGCCGTTCCCTTCTTTTGGGGTGTCCAGCATGTATATGTCATACGACGAGGTGGCCTTCCAGTGCCTTGTAGGCGCTGGTTCTTGGTCGTCTCCTGCATCGGCGTCCATACCGTCGATGTCTATATTGATTCGCCGTCTACTAGCATAGCATAGTATGGCATAATAAGCAAACGTAGAAGTAACTCCCAAGGGTTTGATAATAAAACAGGTAATAGGTACTACCTCATCTACTTCCCGAAACCCACATATTAATCAGGTCCTAATCATGCAATTGTTTGAGGATTGATCTAATCCAATAAAACTGGGTAGTAAAGAGGTATGATCAAAGTGTTACTTGCCTTGCTGATGATCCGTGAAATCTAGAGATTTGAAGTAGCAAGCGGCGCACTCCGGGTACTCTATCGCAAACAAACAAGCATACAATAAGTAGTCATCTAATGTATGGGTAAAACTCAAATAAGAGATCTAACCAGAAAGTTCAACTTAGGAACTCCGGTTTGCAAAAAGAATCAAATCGAATGAAGCAACGAAAGTCAAACGGCGAAAGAAACAAGCTTCGTTTACTAATTTTGACCTAAGTCAAATTTTACAGAAGCAAAAACTTGTTTGAGTTGGTTAAACAGAAAGAGGGTTTCGAGACAAATCTCTAGGCGCTTGAATCGTCTGATTCCGATAAACGAGCGAAAAGTTATACTAGAACGAAAATCAGATCAGAAATCGCGATCAGAAATAATCGCGGAAAATTCGAGAAAAAGAAAAACTGACGAACAGATTAACGAATGAACATTCGTTAACTGAAACTAAACGGTGAATTCGTCCGTTAAAACGAACGAACGAGCAAACGCTCGCTAAATAAATAAACCGATCTAATAAAAAAAATGAAAACTAGGGTTTCTAAAAAAACCGGATCGAGTTTTCTTTAGAAAACCGGGGTGGCGGGGCGGCTACCTCGGCTCGGGCTCCGGCGAGGCTGCGGCGGCGGCGGCGGCAGATGGCGGCGGCGGGCCAAGACACGGCGGCGGCTCGGCGACGGGCGGCGCCTCGTCTGCCATCGCTTGCGGTGGCGGGGTGGTGGCGGGGTGGGGAGGCGGCGTGGAGGAGTCGGCTCGGACTCCATGTCCGTCGGCGGCGGTGGCACAGTCTCAAGACGGGAGACAGCAAGTGGAGGCGGGCAGCCTGGCTCGGCTGAGCTTCTACCAGCCCGAAGTTTTTTTTTACAATTCCACCGAACAGAAAATAAATCCTATAAAAATAAATAAAAATCTAAAAATGCCAAAACAAATTTTCGACGTCTAAATAAAATACTTAGAACGAAATGAACATTTTCTTGGCCCTAAAATGCAGTTTTGAAAATCGTGCAATTTTTCCTAAATTCAAATAAAATAGCGAAAACTCTCGAAATAAATCTTATTTGATTTTTTTATTAAATCCTCAATATTTCTTTATTTTAGGAAAGTCATTTTAATCCCTCTCTTATATTTTTATAATATAAATAATTGAAGGTAAAATAAATAAAATCAAATGATCCTATTTTCAAAATTTGAAAAAACTCAAATATGAAAATAACGAAATCCCCAACTCTTTCCGAGGGTCCTTGAGTTGCGTAGAATTTCTAGGATCAAACCAAAAGCAAATAAAATATGATATGCAATGATGATCTAGTGTATAACATTCCAAATTGAAAATTTGGGATGTTACACGATGGTGATCATGACGGTTCTTTGAAGTTGGAGATCAAAGGCACAAGATGATGATGGCCATATCATATCACTTATTTTGATTGCATGTGATGTTTATCTTTTTATGCATCTTATTTTGCTTAGTACGGTGGTAGCATTATAAGATGATCTCTCTTACTAAATTTCAAGGTATAAGTGTTCTCCCTGAGTATGCATCGTTACTTTCTGATTCGTCGTCTTAGAGACACCACGTGATGATCGGGTGTGATAAGCTCTACGTTCACATACAACGGGTGCAAGCCAGTTTTGCGCACGCAGAATACTCGGGTTAAACTTGACGAGCCTAGCATATGCAGATATGGCCTTGGAACACTGAGACCGAAGGGTCGAGCGTGAATCATATAGTAGATATGATCAACATAGTGATGTTCACCATCGAAAACTACTCCATCTCACGTGATGATCGGACATGGATTAGTTGATATGGATCACGTGATCATTTAGATGACTAGAGGGATGTCTATCTAAGTGGGAGTTCTTATGTAATATGATTAATTGAATCTTAATTTATCATGAACTTAGTACCTGATAGTATTTTGCATGTCTATGTTGTCATAGATCAATGGCCCGTGCTACCGTTCCCTTGAATTTTAATGCGTTCCTAGAGAAAGCTAAGTTGAGAGATGATGGTAGCAATTACACGGACTGGGTTCGTAACTTGAGGATTATCCTCATTGCTGCGCAGAAGAATTAAATCCTGGAAGCACCGCTAGGTGCAAAACCCGCTATAGGAGCAACTCCAGATGTTATGAACGTCTGGCAGAGCAAAGCTGATGACTACTCGATAGTTTAGTGTGCCATGCTTTACGGCTTAGAACCGGGACTTAAACGACGTTTTGAACGTCATGGAGCATATGAGATGTTCCAGGAGTTGAAGTTAATATTTCAAGCAAATGCCGGATTGAGAGATATGAAGTCTCCGATAAGTTCTACAATTTGCAAGATGGAGGAGAATAGTTCTGTCGGTGAACATATACTCAGAATGTCTGGGTACCACAACCACTTGACTCAACTGGGAGTTAATCTTCCTGATGGTAATGTCATTGACAGAGTTCTTCAATAACTGCCACCAAGCTACAAAAGCTTCGTGATGAACTATAATATGCAAGGGATGGATAAGACAATTCCCGAGCTCTTCGCGATGCTAAAGGCTTCAGAGGTAGAAATCAAGAAGGAGCATCAAGTGTTGATGGTTAACAATACGACTAGTTTCAAGAAAAAGGGCAAAGGGAAGAAGGGGAACTTCAAGAAGAGCAGCAAGCAAGTTGCTACCCAAGTGAAGAAGCCCAGGTCTGGACCTAAGGCTGAGACTGAGTGCTTCTACTGCAAAGAGACTGGTCACTGGAAGCAGAACTACCCCAAGTATTTGGCGGATAAGAAGGATGGCAAAGTGAAAGGTATGTTTGGTATGCATGTTATTGATGTGTACCTTACTAATGCTCGTAGTAGCGCCTGGGTATTTGATAATCGGGTTACATTGCTCATATTTGCAACTCGAAACAGGGGCTACGGATTAAGCGAAGATTGGCTAAGGACGAGGTGACGATGCACGTTGGAAATGGTTCCAAAGTTGATGTGATCGTGGTCGGCACGCTACCTCTACATCTACCTTCGGGATTACTTTTAGACCTGAATAATTGTTATTTGGTGCCAGCGTTAAGCATGAACATTATATCTAGATCTTGTTTGATGCGAGACGTTTATTCATTTAGATAAGAGAGTACTGGTTGTTCTATTTATATGCGTAATATCTTTTATGGTCATGCGCCCTTGATGAGTGGTCTATTTTTGTTGAATCTCGATAGTAGTGATACACATATTCATAGTGTTGAAGCCAAAAGATATAAGTTCAATAATGATAGTGCAACTTATTTGTGGCACTATCGTTTAGGTCATATTGGTGTAAAGCGCATGAAGAAACCCCATGCTGATGGGCTTTTGGAATCACTTGATTATGAATCACATGATGCTTGCGAACCATGCCTCATGGGCAAGATGACTAAGACTCCATTCTCTGGTACAACGGAGCGAGCAACAGACTTGTTGGAAATAATACATACCGATGTATGCGGTCCAATGAGTGTTGAGGCTCGCGGCAGGTATCATTATTTTCTGACCTTCACAGATGATTTGAGCAGATATGGGTATATCTACTTAAGAAACATAAGTCTGAAGCATTTGAAAAGTTAAAAGAATTTCAGAGTGAAGTGGAAAATCATCGTAACAAGAAATTAAAGTTTCTATGATCCGATCGTGGAGGTGAATATTTGAGTTATGAGTTTGGTCTTCATTTGAAACAGTGCGGAATAGTTTCGCAACTCATGCCACCTGGAACACCACAGCGTAATGGTGTGTCCGAACGTCGTAATCGTAATTTATTAGATGGTGCGATCTATGATGTCTCTTACTGATTTACCGCTATCATTTTGGGGTTATGCTTTAGAGACAGATGCATTCACGTTAAATAGGGCACCATCTAAATCCGTTGAGACGTTGCCATATGAACTATGGTTTGGCAAGAAACCCAAGTTGTCGTTTCTTAAAGTTTGGGGCTGCGATGCTTATGAGAAAAAGCTTCAACCTATTAAGCTCGAACCCAAATCGAAGAAATGTGTCTTCAGAGGATGCCCAAAGGAGATTGTTGGGTACACCTTCTATCACATATCTGAAGGCAAGATATTCGTTGCTAAGAATGTAACCTTTCTAGAGAAGGAGTTTCTCTCGAAAGAAGTGAGTGGAAGCTTCAACCTGTTAAGCTTGAAGAGGTAATTGTACCTTCTCCCAAATTGGAAGTTTTTCATCACAGAAGTCAGTTCCAGTGATTCCTACACCAATTAGTGAGGAAGCTAATGATGATGATCATGAAACTTCTGATCAAGTTACTACCGAACCTCGTAGGTCAACCAGAGTAAGATCCACACCAGAGTGGTACGGTAATCCTGTTCTGGAGGTCATGTTACTTGACCATGACCAACCTACGAACTATGAGGAAGCGATGATGAGCTCAGATTCCGTGAAATGGCATGAGGCCATGAAATCTGAGATGTGACCCATGTATGAGAACAAAGTGTGGACTTTGGTTGACTTGCCCGATGATCGGCAAGCCATAGAGAATAAATGGATCTTCAAGAAGAAGACTGACGTTGACGGTAGTGTTACTGTCCACAAAGCTCGACTTGTTGCGAAAGGTTTTTGACAAGTTCAAGGAGTTGACTACGATGAGACCTTCTCACCCGTAGCGATGCTTAAGTCTGTCCAAATCTTGTTGGCAATTGCCGCATTTTATGATTATGAAATTTGGCAAATGGATGTCAAAACTGCATTCCTTAATGGATATCTTAAAGAAGAGTTGTATATGATGGAACCAGAAGGTTTTGTCGATCCAAAAGGTGCTAACAAAGTGTGCAAGCTCCAGCGATCCATTTATGGACTGGTGCAAGCCTTTCGGAGTTGGAATATGCGCTTTGATAGTGTGATAAAAGCATATGGTTTTATACAGACTTTTGGAGAAGCCTGTATTTACAAGAAAGTGAGTGGGAGCTGTGTAGCATTTCTAATATTATATGTGGATGACATATTCTTGATCAGAAATGATACTGAATTTCTGAATAGCATAATAGGATACTAAGAGCTCTGAGAAGTTGCTTATATATTGGGCATCAAGATCTATAGAGATAGATCAAGACGCTTAATTGGACTTTCACAAAGCACATACCTTGATAAAGTTTTGAAGAAGTTCAAATGGATCAGTCAAAAAAGGGTTCTTGCCTGTGTTACAAGGTGTGAAGTTGAGTCAGACTCAATGCCCGACCACTGCCTAAGATAGAGAGAAAATGAAAGTCATTCCCTATGCCTCAGCCATAGGTTCTATCATGTATGCAATGCTGTGTAGCAGACCTGATGTGTGCCTTGCTATTAGTTTAGTAGGGAGGTACCAAAGTAATCCAGGAGTGGATCACTAGACAGCGGTCAACACTACTAGCTAGAGAAAAGCTTACCAGTAGCGCTGGTTTTTGTGCTACCTGTAGCACGGCACCAGCGCTACTACTACGGCACTACACTAGTTTGTAGCAGTAGCGCGTTTTTAGGCTAGCGCTACTGGTAAGTTCAAGTACTAGTAGCGCATTTTAGGCCCGCACTACTGCTAACATTTGATGTTTTTTTAGCATTTTGGCGCTGTACATGTTTAAACAGATATATCTTTTATACAATAACAAGTCTTCATGAACTAGCCTGTTTAAATAGCATATTCATTACCACTTGTCATCACCACCAAACAATGTTCGTCAATGAGACATCATATAACAAGTTGGTCACTAGTAATAATCATAACTCCTCCTCCTCCTCATCAACTCTAACACATTATAGCACATAATAACACATTATAGCTACGGCCTACTCCTCTCATAGGACCTACTCTTCCCTCTCTTAGGTAAAATATCATAAAACAAGATAGGCATTGACTCTCCATTAAGGAAAATTGACTCTCCATAATAAAGAACGGAGATCATCCTGTCTCCAAGTCTTGGCCTACGCACAATGTTGCTTCCAAGTAGCTCTCTACGATGGTTCAAACATTTGGAATCATTTATTGTCATGGCTTCCTCGCTTATAGAAATCCGGTATGGACAGGAGTGATGTGGATACTGCGGCTGGCCTAGCCGTGGTGGCTGTAAGCTCATAACATTAACGCGACCTCTCGGCAACATCAGATGAGGCACACAATCCGTTGGGATTTTATGTTCAAAAACATAGTAATAACTTTGTAGTTAGCAATGTAGTTTAGTTTTAGAAGAATTTATGCAAAATATGCATGGATGTCGTAATAGTAGAAAATCTTACCATGATATCTCCATTGATGTTACCTAGTTCAACACGTGCACTAGTGGCACGTATTCACCATAATGTGGAGGTGTTTGATAATAGCTATTGTAATTCTCAAGATTAGTAAAAAATGCGATAAGACCATCTTGCTCCTTATAAGTTAATTGTGCTTCATCATTGTAGTAGTAGGTTACATCTACCATTTTCCGTACATTTTTGAAGAATGAAAATAAGCTATCAATGGAAATAAGCTGTCAAATATTTTGAAATAAACAATATAAATTACTTAGTAAATATGTTTAAGAAACTCACACAGCGGTAGAACTGGAAGCGTGTCAACAAGGACCCAGATGGTCATATCATTTTCGTCGATGTCAGGATCACCAAGATTGAAGGTGAGAAGCATACCTTCATGAAAATCGTACGCCTTGCAAAGGGCTTCCCAATTCAGGCAACCAAAATTGGATGAGTTCACATAATTGTATAGATTTACAGCAAAATCATAACCATGATGGGTCCTTAGTTGAATTATGTTTGTCTCCATTCTTTCATGATCTTCAAAACCCATCTTCTCCAAGACATAGCGTCTTGCATGGCATGGGATAAGCTAGTCGAATTGTAAAAGACGGAAATTACACATTGAAGAAGCAGAGAAGTCGTGCAAAAAATAAAAAAACACTTGTCGTCGTTGCGTACCGTTTCAACATCGAAGGTCTCTTGGAGCTTGATGCTGAAGCGCGACCTTCTACCAGGTGAGGTCTGTCGCACATACCGTGCTCATCTTCGCAGTCCTCGCACTTAGCGAATTCCCTTTCATCGTCAGACATTTCCTAATAGGTTATTAATAATCCATCATCGAATACATATATAGTAGTTTGTAGCAAAGATCATCATATAAGAACTAAAACACCTAAAATTTGTAGTTTGTAGTAGTTTGTAGCAAAGATCATCATCGGACCTAGCTTGTAGCAAAAGATCATCATATAATCAATCATGAATACATATATAGTAGTTTGTAGCACAAACCGCGCTCATGTTTTGCAATCAATAAGCAAATAACTAATAGGTAATTAATAATCCATCATCGAATACATATATAGTAGTTTGTAGCAAAGATCATCATATAATATCACTAATACATCTCGGATAGTATCTCCTCTAGGTTCAGTGGGTCGCGGTGGACACCCAAAGAGAAGGAACCATCACCGGATCATAGCTCCGGTGAGATCCCCAAAGAATCTGCCAGGTATTGGAGAACCGGCCGTTCGCCAACGCAACCAAGTAGCACTGGACGTGCGCGTTCTCCTCCGTGACACGGTCTTTGTACCACTGCGGGGGACTCAAGCCTCTCCACCGATGCAGGCCCATGTGACCGCCACTAAAGAAGCCCCGGGTCGACGACGGGTTGGCTCCTCACTAAGCTGCGCTCACCAGAAGGTAGAACAACCCAGTACCAGCCCGGCGGAGCCCAGTCCCAGACATGGCCCCTCGGCTCAACCAGGAGTCCTCCGCCGAGTCGATGACGAGGATGCGGGATAGGCATCGTCGACGTCGAGAAAAAAATGCTTAATTATGAAAACAAAATTAATAAACACTTAGCAAAATTTGGCATGACCTTTGCTAAAAATAGGACATATCGGCGCTTTGAAATTTGCCAGAACGTAAACGAATCGACATTTCTGGCAAAACATAGGCCACTTGGAAAAATATGACATGTCCAAAATGTGAAATGTTCAAAATATGACATGTCCACTGCAAATTTGCATATAACAGGAAAAATTGCTTTAACTAAAAAAATAACAACAATTGCATATAACAGGAAGGAGGGAGGAGTACCTCTCGGTGGAGGAGGGTCAAGCGTGAGGAGAGCAGCTGGGGCCGGGCGGCCGGGGGAGGAGGCCAACTCGGGAGGGCGGCCATGGGGAGGAGGGCAGCTGGCGAGGGCGGCCGACGCAGGAAGGAGGGCCGGCGCGGGGGACGACAGCGTGTGGGGGTCGACGGCGGCGTGCGGGGGATCGAGGGAGGAGTGTGGAGTGTGAGTGAGCTGATGAGGCCGGGGGTGCGCGGGGGAGAGGTAGTGGGTTAACAGCAGCGCGGGCAATGGGCCAGCGCTACTGCTAAGCCCACTAGCTATAGCGCGGGCGCAAATCACACGCTACAACTAAGTGGCCTGCCTTTTGGCCCCGGCGGCCCGCTAAACAGCAACGTGGCCCGCGCCAACCAGCGCTGTCACGTGTGAAGAGTGATGGCGCCTGTCTTGGCTGGCGCCATCTTGGTAAATACCGATGGCGTGGGTGCCCAAACAGGCGCTACGCTAAAATTCTATGTATAAGCATTTTCCTAGTAGTGCAAGAACATCGTAAAATACCTAGAAAGGACTAAGGATATGTTTCTCGTTTATGTAGGTGACAAAGAGCTCGTCGTAAATGATTACGTCGATGCAAGATTTGACATTGATCCGCATGACTCTAAGTCACAAACCGGATACGTATTTATATTGAATGGTGGAGCTGTCAATTGGTGCATTTCCAAGCAGAGCGTCGTGGCGGGGTCTACGTGTGAAGAGGAGTACATAGCTGCTTTGGAAGCAGCAAATGAAGGAGTCTGGATGAAGGAGTTCATATCCGATCTAGGTGTAATACCTAGTGCATCGGGTCCAATGAAAATCTTTTGTGACAATACTGGAGCAATTGCCTTGGTGAAGGAATCCAGATTTCACAACAGAACCAAACACATCAAGAGACGCTTCAATTCCATCCACGATCAAGTCAAGGAGGGAGACATAGAGATTTGCAAGATACATGCGGATCTGAATGTTGCAGACCCGTTGACTAAGCCTCTCTCATGAGCAAAACATGATCAACACCAAGACTCCATGGGTGTTAGAGTCATTATTATGTAATCTAGATTATTGACTCTAGTGCAAGTGGGAGACTGAAGGAAATATGCCCTAGAGGCAATAATAAAGTTGTTATTTAGATTTCCTTATATCATGATAAATGTTTATTATTCATGCTAGAATTGTATTAACCGGAAACTTAGTACATGTGTGGATACATAGACAAACAGAGTGTCCCTAGTATGCCTCCACTAGACTAGCTCGTTGATCAAAGATGGTTAAGTTTCCTAACCATAGACATGTGTTGTCATTTGATGAACAGGATCACATCATTAGAGAATGATGTGATGGACAAGACCCATCTGTTAGCTTAGCTTTAATGATCATTTAGTTTTATTGCTATTGCTTTCTTCATGACTTATACATGTTCCTCTGACTATGAGATTATGCAACTCCCGAATACCGGAGGAACACCTTGTGTGCTATCAAACATCACAACGTAACTGGTGATTATAAATATGCTCTACAGGTGTCTCCGATGGTGTTTGTTGAGTTGGAATATATCGAGATTTGGATTTGTCACTCCGTGAATCAGAGAGGTATCTCTGGGCCCTCTCGATAATGCACATCACTATAAGCCTTGCAAGCAATGTGACTAATGAGTTAGTCACGGGATGATGCATTATGGAATGAGTAAAAATACTTGCCGGTAACGAGATTAAACTACGTATGATGATACCGATGATCAAATCTCGGACAAGTAACATAGTGATGACAAAGGGAACAACATATGTTATTATGCGGTTTGACCGAAAAGATCTTCGTAGAATATGTAGGAGCCAATATGATCATCGAGGTTCCGCTATTGTCTATTGACCGGAGATGTGTCTCGGTCATGTCTACATAGTTCTCGAACCCGTAGGGTCCGCACGCTTAACGTTCGATGACGATTTGTATTATGAGTTATATGATTTGATGACCGAAGATTGTTCGGAGTCCCGGATGAGATTACGGACATGATGAGGAGTCTTGAAATGGTCAAGACATAAAGATTGATATATTGGACAATGTTATTCGGACAATGGATGAGTTTCGAGAGGTACCGGATAATTATCGGAGTGCCGGAGGATTATCGAAACCCCGGGGGAACTAATGGGCCTTGATGGGCCTTAGTGAGGAGAGAGGAAAGTCCACAAGGGGCTGGCCACGCCCCCCCCCCTTGGGTCCGAATTGGACTAGGGGAAGGGGGCAGTGCCACCCTTCCTTCCCTTCCCCATCTCACTTCCTTCTTCCCTCTTCCTCCAGGTGGAATCCTACTAGGACTTGGAGTTCTAGTAGGAATCCTCTATCCTAGCGCGCCCTAGCGTTTGGACTCTGTTTGACACTGATTTCTGAAATAACCAAAAACAAGCAAAAAACAGCAACTAGCAATGGACACTAAGTTAATAGGTTAGTCCCAAAAAAGATATATAAATGCATGTAATTGTATCCAAGATTGATACTATAATAGCATGGAACAATAAAAAATTATAGATACGTTGGAGAAATATAAACCATGGGTTAGTACACAAAAGCAACAAACAGTGCTTACCATACCATGGAATCACTTGATCCCTCTCGGTAAATCATGTACTCTTTGTGTGTTGATCAACTTGATTCACTTTTTGACTTAGTCTTGATCAAGCTTGTATCATGTCTTCTCTATGACCAATCTTTGGATAATTCCTTGAATAGCACCTTGGTCATCACATAATCTCCTTGAAACCAACAAATGGACTTCAATAAATGCCTATGGACAAACCCTTAAAATATAACTCAAGGCAACCATTAGTCCATAAGGATTGTCATCAATTACCAAAACCAAACATGGGGCACCATGCTCTTTCAGCTGCACTTGTGTGTTGGACCATCTAGAAAACCAAAAACAATGCATGTTTTGGACACAAATTTCCTGATAAGCCTGTTGGAGTGCTTCATTACTTATCCAGTTTGTTAATGCTTGGAGATGTTTACAAAAGGGACAATCTATGAGGCTGGGGCAAAATTTATCATGAATATAGGCCTGGAGGCATATGCTAGGACGTTTGGTTGGTCGTTGAGGGAGTCTTGGATTAAGGGGTCCTCGGACAGCCAGACTATGTACTCTAGCCGGACTGTTGGACTATGAAGATACAAGATAGAAGACTTTGTCCCGTGTCCGGTGGGACTCTCCTTGGCGTGGAAGGCAAGCTTGGCGATTCGGATATGTAGATTCCTTTCTCTGTAACTGACTTTGTGTAATCCTAGTCCCCTCCGGTGTCTATTTCAACCGGAGGGTTTAGTCCGTAGGACAACAATCATATTCTCATAGGCTAGACTTCTAGGGTTTAGCCATTACGATCTCGTGGTAGATCAATTCTTGTAACACTCATATTCATCATGATCAATCAAGCAGGAAGTAGGGTATTACCTCCATAGAGAGGGCCCGAACCTGGGTAAACATTGTTTCCCCCGCCTCCTGTTACCATTAGCCTTAGACGTACAGTTCTGAAAGTGCGTTATATCGACTAGAGGGGGGGGGGGTGAATAGGCAATTTTTATGAATTCTTCACTGAGGAATTTGCTGGTGAGGAAATTCCTTAGCGAAGAACTACTTGCAGCGGAATAAGTACTCGGAAATAAACATAATAGAACACAAGCATGGTCATCGTGATGAAATGAAGACAGGCACAGAGTACAGAAAGCGTAAACACAAGATATCACATGTTGAAGACAAACAGGCTGAAGAAATTGAACTGAGGAAATTGAGAAAGTCGTCAGTGAAAGTCTTCGAAACAGATATGAACAAGACACAACATAGTAATTAGGAAATGAAAGAGTTGAGGATATAGAACCATTAAGCTTGGTGAAGACAATGATTTGGTAGACCAGTTCCAACTGCTGTCTCAGTTGTACGTCTGGTTGGAGCGGCTAGGTATTTAAACCTGAGGACACACAGTCCTCACCGTATTCTCCTTGAGCTAAGGTCACACAGACCACGCCCAATCACTCGTGTTATGTCTTCAGGTGACTTCCAAACCTTCACAAACTCGATCACTTGGCGATCCATAATTTCCTCTTGGATGCTCTAGACCATGACGCGTAACCGCCTGGAAGAAGCACAATCTTCAAAGGTAAAAATCGTCGGATCCATGCAGGATCAATCTCTTCAGTAATGCTCAATCACTTTGGGTTTGTAGGTGTCTGGGTTTGGGGTTTTTCCTCACTCGATGATTTTCGCTCAAAGTCGTCGGAGGATGGGATGCTCTTGAAGGAAATATGCCCTAGAGGCAATAATAAAGTTATTATTTATTTCCTTATATCATGATAAATGTTTATTATTCATGCTAGAATTGTATTAACCGGAAACATAATACATGTGTGAATACATAGACAAGCAGAGTGTCACTAGTATGCCTCTACTTGACTAGCTCGTTAATCAAAGATGGTTATGTTTCCTAACCATAGACATGAGTTGTCATTTGATTAACGGGATCACATCATTAGAAGAATGATCTGATTGACATGACCCATTCCGTTAGCCTAGCACTTGATCGCTTTAGTATGTTGCTATTGCTTTCTTCATGACTTATACATGTTCCTGTAACTATGAGATTATGCAACTCCGTTTACGGAGGAACACTTTGGGTACTACCAAACGTCACAACGAATCGGGTGATTATAAAGGAGTACTACAGGTGTCTCCAAAGGTACTTGTTGGGTTGGCGTATTTCGAGATTAGGTTTTGTCACTCCGATTGTCGGAGAGGTATCTCTGGCCTTCTCGGTAATACACATCACATAAGCCTTGCAAGCATTACAACTAATGAGTTAGTTGTGAGATGATGTATTACGGAACGAGTAAAGAGACTTACCGTAACGGGATTGAACTAGGTATTGGATACCGACGATCGAATCTCGGGTAAGTAACATACCGATGACAAAGGGAACAAAGTATGTTGTTATGCGGTTTGACCGATAAAGATCTTCGTAGAATATGTAGGAGCCAATATGGGCATCCAGGTTCCGCTATTGGTTATTGACCAAGAATAGTTCTAGGTCATGTCTACATAGTTCTCGAACCCGTAGGGTCCGCACGCTTAACGTTTCGGCGATGCTTATATTATGAGTTTATGAGTTTTGATGTACCGAAGGAGTTCGGAGTCCCGGATGAGATCGGGGACATGACGAGGAGTCTCGAAATGGTCGAGACGTAAAGATCGATATATTGGACGACTATATTCGGAGTTCGGAAAGGTTCGAATGATTCGGGTATTTTTGGAGTACCGGAGAGTTACGGGAATTCGCCGGGGAGAAGTATTGGGCCTTATTGGGCCCTGCGGGAAAGAGAGAGGGCTGCCTAGGGCAGGCTGCGCCCCCAAGGCCTAGTCCGAATTGGACTAGGGAGGGCTGCACCCCTTCTTCTCTTCCCTTCCTTCTCTCCTAGTCCTACTAGGAATGGTGGAGTCATACGCCGGGGGGGTGTAGGACTCCCCCCTTGGTGCGCCCCTCATAGGCCGGCCACCTCCTCCCTTGCTCCTTTATATACGGGGGCAGGGGGGCACCCCATGACACACAAGTTGATCTACGGATCTTTCCTTAGCCGTGTGCGGTGCCCCCTTCCACCATATTCCACCTCGGTCATACCGTCATGGAGCTTAGGCGAAGCCTGCGCCACGGAGAAGTCATATCGTCGCGAGCTTAGGCGAAGCCCTGCGTCGGTGGAGCATCATCATCGCCACCACGCCGTCAGGTCGTCTTGTGAAACTCATCCCGACACTTTGCTGGATCGGAGTCCGGGATCGCCATCGAGCTGAACGCGTGTGCAGAACTCGGAGGTGCCGTGACGTTCGGTGCTTGGATCGGTCGGATCGTGAAGACGTCGACTACATCAACAGCGTTGATATAACGCTTTCCACGGTCTCACGAGGGTACGTGGGCGGACACTCTTCCCTCTCGTTGCTATGCCATCACCATGGTCTTGCGTGATCGTAGGAAATTTTTGAAATTACTACGTTTCCCAACAAAGGGCATCCGAGCCAGTTTTATGCGTAGATGTCATATGCACGAGTAGAACACAAGTGAGTTGTGGACGATACAAGTCATCGCCTACCGGCATGTCATACTTTGGTTCAGCGGTATTGTTGGACAGACGATCCAGACCAACCTTACGCGTGCTCTTACGCGAGACCGGTTCCTCGACGTGCTTTGCACATAGATGGCTTGTGGAAGACTGTCTCTCCAACTTTAGTTGAACTGAGTGTAGCTACGCCCGGTCCTTGAGAAGGTTAAACGGAGTCTATTTGACAAACTATCATTGTGGTTTTGATGCGTAGGTAAGAACGGTTCTTGCTCAGCCCGTAGCAGCCACGTAAAACTTGCAACAACAAAGTAGAGGACGTCTAACTTGTTTTTGCAGGGCATGTTGTGATGTGATATGGTCAAGACGCGTGATGCTAAATTTTATTGTATGAGATGATCATGTTTTGTAACCGAGTTATCGGCAACTGGCAGGAGCCATATGGTTGTCGCTTTATTGTATGCAATGCAATCGCGATGTAATGCTTTACTTTATTACTAAGCGGTAGTAATAGTCGTGGAAGCATAAGATTGGCGAGACGACAACGATGCTAAGATGGAGATCAAGGTGTCGCTACCGGTGGCGATGGTGATCATGACGGTGCTTCAAGATGGAGATCACAAGCACGAGATGATGATGGCCATATCATATCACTTATATTGATTGCATGTGATGTTTATCCTTTATGCATCTTATCTTGCTTTGATTGATGGTAGCATTATAAGATGATCTCTCACTAATTATCAAGAAGTGTTCTCCCTGAGTATGCACCGCTGCGAAAGTTCTTCGTCTTTGAGACACCACGTGATGATCGGGTGTGATAGGCTCTACGTTCAAATACTACGGGTTCATAACAGTTGCACACTAGGAATACTCAGGTTATACTTGACGAGCTATGCATATAAGATATGACCTCGGAACACGGAGACCGAAAGGTCGAGCGTGAATCATATAGTAGATATGATCAACATAGTGATGTTCACCATTGAAACTACTCCATCTCACGTGATGATCGGACATGGTTTAGTTGATTTGGATCACGTGATCACTTAGAGGATTAGAGAGATGTCTATCTAAGTGGGAGTTCTTAAGTAATATGATTAATTGAACTTTAATTTATCATGAACTTAGTCTGGTAGTATTTTGCAGATTATGTTGTAGATCAAAAGCTCGCGTTGTTGCTTCCCTGTGTTTTTATATGTGTTCCTAGAGAAAATTGTATTGAAAAATGTTAGTAGCAATGATATGGATTGGATCCGTGATCTGAGGTTTATCCTCATTGCTGCACAAAAGAATTATGTTCTTGATGCACCGCTAGGTGACAGACCTATTGCAGGAGCAGATGCAGACGTTATGAACGTTTTGCTAGCTCAATACGATGACTACTTAATAGTTTAGTGCACCATGCTTAACGGCTTAGAATCGGGACTTCAAAGACGTTTTGAACGTCATGGACCATATGAGATGTTCCAGGAGTTGAAGTTAATATTTCAAGCAAATACCGAGTTGAGAGATATGAAGTCTCCAACAAGTTCTATAGCTAAAAGATGGAGGAGAATCGCTCAACTAGTGAGCATGTGCTCAGATTGTCTGGGTACTTCAATCGCTTGAATCAAGTGGGAGTTAATCT
Source organism: Aegilops bicornis (assembly GCA_021605145.1). Lineage (NCBI taxonomy): Eukaryota > Viridiplantae > Streptophyta > Magnoliopsida > Poales > Poaceae > Aegilops > Aegilops bicornis. The sequence goes on from CM038670.1 coordinate 705,917,651, forward strand.
TCCAGATAAGATAGTGATTGACAGAATTCTCTAGTCACCATCACCAAGTTAGTAGAACTTCGTGATGAACTATAGTATGCAAGGGATGACGAAAACGATTCCCGAGCTCTTCGTGATGTTGAAATCGACGAAGGTAGAAATCAAGAAAGAGCATCAAGTGTTGATGATTGACAAGACCACTAGTCTCAAGGAAAAGGGCAAAGGGAGGAAGGGGAACTTCAAGAAGAACGGCAAGCAAGTTGCTGCTCGAGTGAAGAAGCCCAAGTCTGGACCTAAGCACGAGACTAAGTGCTTTGCTGCAATGGAACTGGTCACTAGAAGCGGAACTACCCCAAGTATTTGGCGGATAAGAAGGATGGCAAAGTGAACAAAGGTATATTTGATATGCAGATTATTGATGTGTATTTTACTAGTGTTCGTAGCAAACCCTCGGTATTTTTGATACTGGTTCGGTTGCTGAGAGTAGTAACTTGAAACGGGAGTTGCAGAAACTAGTTGAAGGGGAAGTGACGATGAGTGTTGGAAGTAGTTCCAAGTTTGATATGATCATCATCGCACACTCCCTATACTTTCGGGATTAGTGTGGAACCTAAATAAGTGTTATTTGGTGTTGAGCATAAATATGATTTGATCATGTTTATTGCAATACGGTTATTCATTTAAGTAAGAGAATAAATTGTTGTTACATTTTACATGAATAAAACCTTATATGGTTACACACCCAATGAAAATGGTTCATTGGATCTCGATCATAGTGATACACATATTCATAATATTGAAACCAAAAGATGCAAAGTTAATAATGATAGTGCAACTTATTTGTGGCACTACCGCTTGATGACTGAAACTCCGTTGTTCGAACAATGGAACGAGCAACAAACTTGTTGGAAATAATACATACCGATGTATGCGATCCAATGAGTGTTGATGCTCGTGGCAAGTATCGTTATTTTCCGACCTTCACAAGATGATTTGAGCAGATATGGGTATATCTACTTGATGAAACATAAGTCTGAAATAGTTGAAAGGTTCAAAGAATTTCAGAGTGAAGTGGAAAATCATCGTAACAAGAAAATAAAGTTTCGCAATCTGATCGTGGAGATGAATATTTGAGTTACGAGTTTGGTCTTCAATTAAAACAAAGTGGAATAGTTTCACAGCTCACGCCACCGAACACCACAACATTATGGTGTGTCCGAACGTCATAACCGTACTTTTATTTTGATATGGTGCGATCAATGATGTCTCTTACCGATTTACCAATATCGCTTTTGAGGTTATGCATTAGAGACATTGCATTCACATTTAATAGGGCACCATCTAAATCCGTTGAGATGACACCGTATGAACTATGGTTTAGCAAAGAAACCTAAGCTGTCGTTTCTTAAAGTTTGGAGTTGTGATGCTTATGTGAAAAAGTTTTCACCGATAAGCTCGAACCCAAATCGGAGAAGTGCGTCTTCATAGAATACCAAAGGTAACTATTGGGTACACCTTCTATCACAGATCCGAAGGCAAGTTTTTCGTTGTTAAGATGGATCCTTTCTAGAGAAGAAGTTTCTCTCGAAAGAAGTGAGTGGGAGGAAAGTAGAAACTTGATGAGGTAATTGTACCTTCTCCCTTATTGGAAAGTAGTTCATCACAAAAATCAGTTCTAGTGATTCCTACACCAATTAGTGAGGAAGTTAATGATGATGATCATGAAACTTCAGATCAAGTTGCTACCAAACCTCGTAGGTCTTCCAGAGTAAGATCCGCACCAGAGTGGTACGGTAATCATGTTCCTAAGTCATGTTACTAGACCATGATGAAACTACGAACTATGAGGAAGCGATAATGAGCCCAGATTCATGAAATGGCTTGAGGCCATAAAATCTGAGAAAGGATCCATATATGAGAACAAAGTGTGGACTTTGGTTGACTTGCTCGATGATCAGCAAGTCAAGTTAAATAAATGGATCTTCAAGAGGAAGATGATGTCGATAGTAGTGTTACTATCTACAAAGCTCGACTTGTCGCAAAAAGGTTTTCGACAAATTTCAAAGTGTTGACTACAATGAGATTTTCTCAACTGTAGCGATGCTTAAAGTCTGTCCGAATCATGTTAGCAATTGCCACATTTTATGAAATCTGGCAAATGGATGTCAAGACTACATTCTTTAATGGATTTATTAAAGAAGAGTTGTATATGATACAACCAGAAGGTTTTATCAATCCTAAAGGAGCTAACAAAATGTGCAAGCTCCGCGATCCATCTATGGACTGGTGCAAGCATCTCGGAGTTGGAATAAACGCTTTGATAGTGTGATCAAAGCATATGGTTTTATCTGAGACTTTTGGAGAAGCCTGTATTTACAAGAAAGTGAGTGGGAGCACTACAACATTTACGATAAGTATATGTGAATGACATATTGTTGATCGGAAATAATGTAGAATTATTCTGCAAAGCATAAAGGAGTATTTGAAAGGAGTTTTTCAAAGAAAGACCTCAGTGAAGCTGCTTACATATTGAGCATCAAGATCTATAGAGATAGATCAAGACGCTTGATAAAGTTTTTCAGTAAGTACATACCTTGTCAAGATTTTGAAGTAGTTCAAAATGGAACAGCCAAAGAAAGAGTTCTTGCCTGTGTTACAAGGTGTGAGATTGAGTAAGACTCAAAACCCGACCACGGCAGAAGATAGAAAAAAAAAATGAAAGTCATTCCCTATGCATCAACCATAGGTTCTATAAAGTATGTCATCTTGTGTACCAAGATCTATTGCATACCCTACCACTATGCTTGGCAAGGAGTGCAATAGTGATCTAGGAGTAGATCAATGGACAGCGGTCAAAATTATCCTTAGTAGAATAAGGATATGTTTCTCGATTATGGAAGTGACAAAAGGTCTGCCGTAAAGGATTACGCCGATGCAAGTTTTGACACCGATCTGGATGACTCTAAGTCACGATCTAGATACATATTGAAAGTGGGAGCAATTAGCTAGAGTAGCTCCGTGCGAGCATTGTAGACATAGAGATTTGCAAAATACTTACGGCTCGAATGTAATGCAGACCCGTTGACTAAAATTATCTCACAAGCAAAACATGATCACACCTTAGTACTCTTTGGGTGTTAATCACATAACGATGTGAACTAGATTATCGACTCTAGTAAACCCTTTGGGTGTTGGTCACATGTCGATGTGAACTATGGGTGTTAACCACATATAGATGTGAACTATTGATGTTAAATCACATGGCGATGTGAACTAGATTATTGACTCTAGTGCAAGTGGGAGATCAAGGAAATATGCCCTAGAGGCAATAATAAAGTTATTATTTATTTCCTTATATCATGATAAATGTTTATTATTCATGCTAGAATTGTATTAACCGGAAACATAATACATGTGTGAATACATAGACAAACAGTGTCACTAGTATGCCTCTACTTGACTAGCTCGTTAATCAAAGATGATTATGTTTCCTAACCATAGACATGAGTTGTCATTTGATTAACGGGATCACATCATTAGAAGAATGATCTGATTGACATGACCCATTCCGTTAGCCTAGCACTTGATCGCTTAGTATGTTGCTATTGCTTTCTTCATGACTTATACATGTTCCTCGTAACTATGAGATTATGCAACTCCGTTTACGGAGGAACACTTTGGGTACTACCAAACGCCACAACGTAATCGGGTGATTATAAAGGAGTACTACAGGTGTCTCCAAAGGTACTTGTTGGGTTGGCGTATTTCGAGATTAGGTTTTGTCACTCCGATTGTCGGAGAGGTATCTCTGGGCCTTCTCGGTAATACACATCACATAAGCCTTGCAAGCATTACAACTAATGAGTTAGTTGTGAGATGATGTATTACGGAACGAGTAAAGAGACTTACCGTAACGGATTGAACTAGGTATTGGATACCGACGATCGAATCTCGGGTAAGTAACATACCGATGACAAAGGGAACAAAGTATGTTGTTATGCGGTTTGACCGATAAAGATCTTCAGAGAATATGTAGGAGCCAATATGGGCATCCAGGTTCCGCTTATTGGTTATTGACCAAGAATAGTTCTAGGTCATGTCTACATAGTTCTCGAACCCGTAGGGTCCGCACGCTTAACGCTTCGGCGACAGTTATATTATGAGTTTATGAGTTTTGATGTACCGAAGGAGTTCGGAGTCCCGGATGAGATCGGGGACATGACGAGGAGTCTCGAAATGGTCGAGACGTAAAGATCGATATATTGGACGACTATATTCGGAGTTCGGAAAGGTTCGAATGATTCGGGTATTTTTGGAGTACCGGAGAGTTACGGGAATTCGCCGGGAGAAGTATTGGGCCTTATTGGGCCCTGCGGGAAAGAGAGAGGGCTGCCTAGGGCAGGCTGCGCGCCCAAGGCCTAGTCCGAATTGGACTAGGGAGGGGCTGCACCCCTTCTTCTCTTCCCTTCCTTCTCTCCTATTCCTACTAGGAAAGGAGGAGTCCTACTCCCGGTGGGAGTAGGACTCCCCCTTGCGCCCTCATAGGCCGGCCACCTCCTCCCTTGCTCCTTTATATACGGGGCAGGGGGCACCCCATGACACACAAGTTGATCTACGGATCTTTCCTTAGCCGCAGCGGTGCCCCCTTCCACCATATTCCACCTCGGTCATACCGTCATGAGCTTAGGCGAAGCCTCGCTACCGGAGAAGTCATATCGTCATGAGCTTAGGCGAAGCCCTGCGTCGGTGGAGCATCATCATCGCCACCACGCCGTCGTCTTGTGAAACTCATCCCGACACTTTGCTGGATCGGAGTCCGGGATCGCCATCGAGCTGAACGTGTGCGTAACTCGGAGGTGCCGTGACGTTCGGTGCTTGGATCGGTCGGATCGTGAAGACGCACGACTACATCAACCGCGTTGATATAACGCTTCGCCACGGTCTACGAGGGTACGTGGACGGACACTCTTCCCTCTCGTTGCTATGCCATCACCATGGTCTTGCGTGATCGTAGGAAAATTTTTGAAATTACTACGTTTCCCAACAGCTCTCAAATGACAAGTGTCAGTTTCTCTCAGATCAGCCAACCAGCTAGTGGTTGTAGGGGTGGGTATTTATAGCCTAGGGAGCAGACCGACATGATAAGACATAGATGCCCTTCAATGATATGACCATTAGGTGGGCAGATATTTTGGGACAGCTGGCGCGTAGCACAACAACGGTCGGAAATTTGAGCCCTCAAATTCCTCAGGGCTATCATGTTCCTCACTGTGTAGGCAATCGGCACTGGCGAATTCCTAACTCCTCAGTCAGAACAAATTCCTCAAAGACCAGAAGAACTTCATCTCTGTCATTGAAGAATATGACTGAACTGTATGAGATTTCCAATGGCTTCACTCGAAAGGATTGGTAGGTGTAGGATTTTGAGTTGAGCATCACATGGAAATTTTTCCTTAGTATTTCCTCGACCCCCTTTAACAGTACGGTGTTTCCTATAACTCAAGAAAGAGAAAATGAAACTACGAAAACAAAAGTCTTCACGCTTCATGTTTCTCGAATGAATACCAAGCCTTCAAGGTCACACCAATTTCTTCACTTTCAAAGTCTTCAGAAATCCAAAGTCTTCAGTCGAAGAACTTCATTTTTATGGGTCGACTTTCTCTGTAAATATGAAACTCCTCATAGACTTATAGTCTTGTGTACACTTACAAACGCATTAGTCCCTTAACCTATAAGTCTTCAATACACCAAAATCACTAAGGGGCACTAGATGCACTTACAATCTCCCCCTTTTTGGTGATTGATGCCAGTATAGGTTAAGTTTTCAACGGGGATAAACATATGAAATGTAAATACTGAAATTGAGGAATTTGATTGCAAGATATAGAAGAACTACCCCTGAAGATGTGCATAGTGAGGAATTTGCTTTTGAAGCGATGCACACTTGAAGAGTAGTATCATGGAGATCTCCCCCTATATCTTGTAATTCATACACGCATTTGACATGTAATATGAAGAATTTGAAATGCATGATGAAATATAGTGACTGATGTAATTCAACATGCGTGCATTAACATCACCGAGGAATAAGCATGCAGAAGAACACATCAAAAGTATCAGGCCACCATAGAGTTTAAGTTTACAACTCGATCCAACAAAGTTTCAGAAGAGCGAGAGTTGTAACTTAGAAAAAAAATGCCCATATAGATAGACTCGCTTGAAGACTAACTCAAATTTCTCCCCCTTTGTCAGCGAATTACCAAAAGGATCGAAAAATGAGGACTAACGCCCCTGAAGAATATCATGATGATGAAGGAGCGCCAGCGTTGTTGGGGTCGGTTGTCGTTGTAGGGCCTGCTGCAGTGTCATCCAAGTCTTCGTGCTGGTTGGTTTCGCGCGATGAATAATATGAGCTGGCCACCAAGGAAGGAACCTTGACCTTCTTGAATTTCTTCGGTGGAGGAGCAGACCAGTCAAAATCTTCCTTGAGACCCATTCGCTTCAGATCTTCCTCACCATATAGATGTGACAGAATAGCCCATGTGCGACCGAAGACCTCATGTAGGTAGTGATGGTTTTTCTTCACTGCATTATGTGTAGCAGTCATGTTGTGAAGAATAGAGCCAAATTGACGCTTAACCCATTTATGGTTTTGATCCACCTTCTGGTGAAGACTAAGAAGCAGCTCACGGTCTGTCATAACCCTTGGAGCTATGGCTTGAGGATTTGGCTTGGATGCATTAGCAGCAGAATCATGAGTGGCAGAGTCATCATTGGTGGAATAAGATGCAGCTTTGCGAAACTGACCATCCAATGGATGAATGCCTTCATCTATAACAGCAGCTGCCTTGCCCTTTTCATCAACTGAGGAAAATGTCCTTTTGAGGACTTCAATGGGAGGCAAGTAACTGCAGTGGTTGAGAGTGTCAGCCTTGAAGTTGAGTGAAGACCTTGTTCTGATGAATCTCATTATCCAAGGTGCATAAGGCTTTAGCTGAAACGGAGAAAGTGCAACATTTGCCAGAGTCCTCATGAAGAAATCGTGATAATTGACAGGAATGCCATGACAGATGTTGAACAACAGATTCTTCATGATGCCAACGACTTCCTCATCAGTCGAGTCATGGCCTTTGATTGGACTCATTGTCTTTTTCATAATACGGTAGATGGTTCTGGGCACATATAGCAATTCCTTCACGAGAAATTTTGTCCTTGATGCTTGACCGGGCTTCAGAGGCTTCATGAGTACTTGCATGAAATGAGATGAGAGTTCTGGCTCCTGGTACAGACAGCGAGCTCCTTCCATGGGTGTACTAAGAGGCAGGGCGTGAAGTAATTCAGAGGCCGGTGCCTTATAGTGAGTATTATCGGTCATCCAGTCCAACACCCAAGAGCTGATATCATCAACATCGCCTGTGATGTGCAAGGTTGCATAGAATTGAAGAATGAGCTCTTCATTCGCAAATATCCATGCAGAAGTTTAGCAGTCCTGCATCATGAAGCACACTGAGGACAGGGGTGCAGCAAGGCATGGTTTCCATGTCAACATGAGGAATGTCCTCGTGGTTGAAGACTTTGTCCTTGTTGAAGAGCAGTGAAGAATAGAAATTTGCTTGGCTGGCAGTCCAGAAACGCTTCCTTCTAAGACGAGCAGAGTCATAAAGATTATAATCAGTGAAGAACACGTGCTCGCCGAAGAAGTCATCAACCTTGAATTTTTGTTTCTTCGAGAATGGATCCTTTGGCTTGGGCTGAGAAGTATCAGTCAATTGCATCACCACCTCATGAATCGCAATCTCAGGTTCCACAGGCTGAGGAATTTCAGCATCTTCTTCAGTGACAGCCTGGGTCTTCAATTCTTCATTTACATTTTCATCAGCACTAGTGGCTGGAATTTCTTCATGGACAGACGGAGTGGCATGAGGTTCTTCAGTTTCCATTTGAACAGTGTTGACGGGGGACTGAGGAATTTGTTGCAACGATGTGAACAGTGGAGAGTTGGGGTGCTAACTTTCCCAAAAGTCATCATTCAACACTGGTGTTGTACATCCAATGTCCACATCTTCTTATTCACTCTTTTCCTCAACGTCGGCCTCTTCAGCAGTGAACTGAGGCATGGGCGATGAGACTATTGGGGTTGAAGGGATTGCATCCGCTTCAATTTCTTCATCCAACTGCTCTGTCAAAGCAGCAGAAGGAATGTCCTCATCAAATTCACTAGGAATCACATATTCTTCATCAAAAGGAACAAGGTCCATTGATGGCATGAATGAAAATGGAATATCATTAATAGGATTTGCCAAGTAACTAGTCAATGGCTTCATCTTCTTCGGAGCAGAAGAATCGGATGAAGTTGATGCCTTCCTTTTCTTCACCGCTGCATGCTCTACAGCCTTGGTTTTCTTCACATCTGTTGCAGATGGAAGGATCGTAGTTGGTGTAGGCGCAGGAGGAGCAGAAGAATTTGGTTCAAAATCTTCAGGCACAACTGATGCAGTTTCCCTGACTTCTTCAGTTTCTTCCGGCGCAACACTAGTTGTTGCCCTAGCAATTTCTTCAGCGGCTGGGATGCAGTCATTAGCCCTGGTACTGTGAGTTTCTTCAGTAGCCTGAATGTCATCAGGGGTGCAGGCATTTGCTTCAGTCGGCTGAGCAGATGCCTCAGCCTGAGGATTTTCTTGTTGCGTTGGGGCTGCAACATTGGAAGTGATCTATTGAGTTATCTTTACTAATCTGACTTTGGCTCCCAGCCAGTCAGCATAGTAGCGATCAAATTCATCACTCAATTTCTTGATCTCAGCTTGAATTGTGACAAGTTCTTCAGTTGTCATAGAGACAACATTGTCTTTTAGAAAGCGCTGCTTCTTGTACTGGGTTTTCTTCACTCTCCTTGCTTGTTCATATTTCCATTTCTCTTCTTCAATGAAGGCAGTCAAAACATGACTTTGACCAGGAGTGAGGTTCATCTCCGGCAAAGGTGTGTTGGGATCCTTGTGCCATAGGTCGATGAAGTCTAGGATCAGCTTTGGATCCAGAAGAGGAGGCACATTGCTGCCTTTGGCTCTAGCGTCCTTGACCTGCCTGTCTTTGATGATTTCTGCAAGTTCTTCATCATCAACTTCGTCTTCATTAGACGGCACTTGGAAGGCGACCTGCTTCTTGTGAGGACTTGGGCGAGAGCCACGTCCAGCAGTGGCCTTTGTCTTCAGTAGAGAGGGGCCAGTTGAAGAATTTGGTGCAGCTGAGGAACTAGCAGAAGCTCCTGAGGAAATAGAGATGCCTGCTGTCCTTTGGCACGAGGCGAGATGCACATGTGCGGAGGATTTGGTCGGAGCAGCTAAGGACCGTGGCGGAGGAGCTGAGGACTTTGGAGGAGCGGGAGCAGCTTGAGGAGTTGGCCGTGAGGGCTTTGAAGAATCTGGCCGTGAGGGCATTAAAGATGAAGCACTTGGCTTGTAAGCAGGCTTCTTTGCCATGGCCTTCTTCGGCTTGCTTGCTGAGGCCTCAGCAGTGGCAGCAACAGCAGCAGAGTCTTCATTAAATTTCCTCACTTCTTCTCTTGCCTGTTTGGCCAATTTGGCCTGGCGCTTGGCCCATTTGTCAGGATAGTCCTCACCACGCTTGAGGCTGGTGGGGTCAGCTTCTTGGCCAGGTGCCAATGCATGTCTTGGGCATGGATGATTTAGAGCGAATTTCTTCTTGTATTTTGGAGTAACATATCTCAGATTCCTCCACCTGCGCCCATCTCCTCTCTATCCAGGGCGCACCTTGGCGCTGATTTTTGTCCTCCTTGCCAAACTTAGCCTCATCAGGAGTGCAGTAATCCTTGTATATATCATCAGGGATCTCAAAGGCAGTATTGACCTCATGCCTCTTTCCTCCTTTCTGTGGCTTCTTTCCATTATCCATTTTCTTCAATTGAGGAATTTGAACAATAGAATTTTCTGAAGAAGTGTGCAACTTTTCTTCGAGGAACGTTGCAAATGAGATAAGTTGATGAGAACCTAGAGATTCAGCAGCGGACATGTGTACCTGTGAACAGAGTATAGTTGCGAGGAATATGGAGAGGTCATATGCGTTCTCAGAAGGTTTTTCATAAATAACAAGTTTGAGGAATTTGACCAGATGAGTCTTGAAGAATTTCACTAAGCGTTCTTTGTCTTTGGTTCCAGAGTTGTACAGATCAAAAATCCACACAATTGAGGAATCATGAAGAAAAATATTGCTTAGAGAAACGAATCAAGAACAGATGACATGAGAGGTATTCAGTGTGTGAAGATTTGAAGAATAAACACCTTTGAAGATTTTGTAGAAAACATTTGAATCAAAGAGGGTAGTAAATGTAACTTTCAATTACCCTGGATGAAGAACACGACAAACTGTGAAGTGTGGATGTGAAGCTCGTCAGTTCAGATCTTCCACGCCCTAACTCGGCAGAGGAAGACAACTATGGCGGCGGCGGAGAGAAGAAATCCACAGCCGGCGCGAGTACTACGGCAACAAGGTCGAGGCAGTGAAGCTCTTCCTCACTGGCGACGATGAAGTAGCGGCGGCGCTAGGGTTTGAGAAGCTCGAGCGGGAGAGAGGTTGAGCGGAGTAAAAATGAAGTGAGGAAGGGAAGGGGTATTTATAGTAGGAGTGAAAAACTGTTCGCCCGAAGAAACTGGACGAACATGCCCCTGACCCTTCTCATTCGCGAGACATGTGTCACCCACGTACTGAGAGGTGGCGATCGTAAGAGATCGTGGGTGAATGGATAAGTGTTATCGAGGGATGCAGAATGGTTTGAGTGGCAAAGCCGAAAATTTAGATAGGATAGGTTTAAAGTTCCATTCGCAAATTCTTCAGCTGACAAGGACACAGTGAAGATTTTGAATGAGTTTCAAATAGAACGCACATGAAGAATTTGTGAATAGATTTGATTGAGTATAGCATAGAGGGGGAAGGGTCCGATCACATTCACTTAGCAGAACAAGCAACTTGAAGAAATAGCAATAAGTGAATGTTGTAGAGGACAGAAACTCATATATTTATATAGCCAAAGAAGAAAAATGACGGAAACAGTGAAGACAATGCAAAGTTGAAGAAATTGAACAACTGAGGAATTGCAAAAAGAGGAAAAACTCAAATTGAAGATTTTCAACTTTTGGTGGTGGCGTGACCCACAGTATAAGAATGATGATTTCAGACACCGCGTACAATTATCGTAGGGCTCTGAGAATCAAATTCTTCGTTAATTTCTTCACACTCAGAGTGTTATTCTTCATTGACTGAAGAAAACTTTTCTTCATGTGTTGCACATCTAAGTCATCAATTTAGCATAAATGTTAGGATGAGTGTCCTTTTCAAACAACATTCGAAGATTCTAAGATATTTAGCTCACACCGCAACTTGCTAAATCTCTTCTCATCCAAGGGCTTTGTGAAGATATCGGCTAGCTGTTCTTCAGTCTTCACATACTCAACAGAAATGTCGCCCTTCAACGCATGATCATGAAGAAAATGATGACAAATCTGAATGTGCTTTGTCTTCGAGTGCTGAACTGGGTTGTGAGCAATCTTGATTGCACTCTCATTGTCACAGAAGAGAGGCACATTCTTCACGTTGATGCCGTAGTCCTTAAGAGTTTGCTTCATCCATAGCAATTGAGCACAGCAAGAACCAGCAGCAATGTACTCAGCTTCAACACTAGACAGTGATACGCAGTTCTATTTCTTCGAGGACCAACAGACTAAAGATCGTTCGAGGAAATGGCATGTGTCAGATGTTGACTTGCGGTCCACACGATCACCAGCATAGTTAGAGTCTGAATATCCAATGAGATCAAAAGCCGAGCCCTTGGGATACCATAATGCAAGTGTTGGTGTGAGAACTAGATATCAAAGAATATGCTTCACAGCCTTATGGTGTGATTCCTTCTGTGTAGCTTGAAATCGGGCACACATGCAAACACTAAGCATAATATCTGGCCTAGATGCACATAAATACAATAAAGAACCAATCATGGAGCGGTATACCTTTTGATCAAGTCAATACCATTTTCATCAAGGCAGAGATGGCCATTTGTGGGCATAGGAATTTTGACGCCTTTGCAATCTTGCATGCCAATTTCCTCAAGACATCCTTGAGGTATTTCTCTGAGATATGAATATGCCATTGCTACTGTTGATTTAATTTGAAGACCTAAGAAGAATTTCAATTCTCCCATCATAGACATTTGATATTCTTCACTCATCATATAGGCAAATTCATCACTGTAATGTTGGTTAGTACAGCCAAAAATAATATCATCAACATATATTTGGCACACAAACAATTCACCATCATAAGATTTAGTGAAAAGAGTTGGGTCAAGTGAACCGGGTTTGAAGCCTTTCTTCATGAGGAATTCCTTCAAAGTATCATACCACGTGAGGGCTTGCTTGAGGCCATACAGGGCCTTATTGAGTGTGAAGACTTTGTCGATGCTTTGGATCTTCAAAACCTGGGGTTGAGTAACGATACTTCTTCCTCAAGCTTACCATTGAGGAATGCACTTTTCACATCCATTTGATATAAAGTGATATCATGATGGTTAGCATAAGCAAGTAATATGCGAATAGCCTCAAGTCTAGCAACAGGTGCAAAAGTTTCATCGAAAGTAATTCCTTCAACCTGTGTGTAGCCTTGAGCTACGAGACGTGCCTTATTCCTCCTCACAAGTCCATTTTCATCTTGCTTATTGCGGTAGATCCACTTTGTGCCAATGATATTGTGCTTGCTAGGATGTGGCCGTTTGACCAGTTCCCAGACGTTGTTGAGCTCGAATTGATGTAATTCTTCTTGCATAGCTTGTATCCACTCAGGCTCCAGAAATGCTTCATCTACCTTAGTGGGCTCTATGATAGAGACAAAAGAAAAGTGCCCACAAAAGTTAGATAAATGTGAAGCTCTTGAGCATGTGAGAGGACCTGGTGCTTCAATGTCATCGATGATTTTCTCAATTTGCACTTCGTTTGCAACGCGAGGATGAGCGGGTTGTCGTCGAGGAATTTGATCAGCATTTTCTTCAGCACCATTTTCTTCAGCAACATTTTCTTCAGGTGAATTATCTCGACGATCTTCACGTTCTGGAATGAATTCTTCAGGAGATTCTTTAGTAGGAATGACATCCTCAGTAGCCTAGAACTTGATAGTTTCCTCAGGTGTTGGTTCATCTATCACAGAAGGTAGGTGCTCTCTTTGCGAGCCATTAGTTTCATCGAACCGCACATCTACTGTTTCAACAACTTTGTGAAGAACGTTGTTGAAGACTCTGTAGGTGTGCGAGTCCTTTCCGTAACCAAGCATAAAACATTCATGTGCTTTCGGTGCAAATTTAGAGTTGTGATGACGATTTCTAATCCAACATTTAGCACCGAAGACTTTGAAATAACTCACATTGGGTTTCTTGTCAGTGAGGAGTTCATAAGCAGTCTTCTTGAAGAATTTGTGAAGATATACCCTGTTGATGATGTAGCACGCAGTATCAATTGCATCAATCCAGAAATGACTAGGCGTCTTGTACTCATCAAGCATAGTGCGAGCCATCTCAACAAGAGTCATGTTCTTGCGCTCCACGACGCCATTCTGCTGAGGAGTATAAGGAGCAGATAACTCATGAGTAATACCAAGTTCATCAAGATATTCATCAAGACCAAAATTCTTGAACTCAGTTCCATTATCACTTCTGATTTGCTTGATCTTCACACCAAAGTTGGTTGAAGCCCTCGAGGAAAATCGTTTGAAGACTTCCTGCACCTCATGTTTGTAAGTGACAATATGTACCCATGTGTAACGAGAGTAATCATCAAGAATAACAAAGCCATATAGAGATGCATCATTTGTAAGTGCAGAATAATGGTTAGGACCAAAGAGATCCATAAGAAGCAATTCAAATGGTCGAGTAGTAATCATGATAGTCTTTGCTGGATGCTTGGCCTTGGTCATCCTTCCAGCTTCATAGGCTCCGCATAAGTGATCCTTGAGGAATTCGACATTCTCAATGCCAATAACATGCTTCTTCTCCGCAAGCGTGTGCAAATTCCTCATGCCTGAATGACCAAGTCGTCGATGCCATAGCCAGCCTTCTGAAGCTTTTGCAAGTAGGCATATGGCTGGTTGTGGTCCTGTAGAGAAATCAACAATATACAGATCTCCTGTCCTAAAGCCTTCGAAGACTTTGGAATTGTCAGCTTCCATGATCACAACACAACGATACTTGCCAAAGACAACAACCATATCAAGATCATAAAGCATTGAGACAGACATGAGGTTGTATCCTAAGGACTCGACGAGCATGACTTTGTCCATATGTCGATCCTTTGAGATCGCAACCTTACCTAGACCCAATACCTAACTTTTGCCATTGTCAGCGAAGATGATATGCTTCAGATGCGATGGAGATAAGGGAGCATCCATCAATAGATTCTTTTCACCAGACATGTGATTTGTACATCCACTATCGAGGACCCACTCATTGGCTTTGGGTTGATCATCCTGTAGATGAATTAGTGCAACTTACGAAATCATATACTTCATCAGTGAAGAATATGACATCAATTTCATCAGATCATATAATAGAACAGATAAAACAATGTGAGGACGTGAGAAATGAAAGTTCATTTCTTCATGATTAGCCTGCGTCCTTTCAGGCAATTTCAGGTCTCCAACAAATTCTTTAGACGTTTAAGCACGTCTGGAGACCTGACCCTGCATAAGAGATTAGTTCTTTTTCTTCACCACCCACATCTGAAGGGGTGGCAAAGAGTTCATCACTTTGCGAGCGCCATATGAGAAAGGTGGCATAGAAGCCAATCCATTTTGTTTCACATAGGAGGAGTTAGGATAAGCTTATGAATAAGCAGAAAATTCTTCAAGGACTTATGAACATAATGGTTTGAAGAATAATGCACATATTCATAGCCCTTAGCTCTTTCCTGCGAAACAGAGGTGTTAGCACGATAATGTTCGTATGAGGACTTTGATCCTTTTGAGGAATTTGATCCACGTGAGGAATTTGGTCCATATGAGGACTTGGATCCATATGAAGAATTTGGTCCATATGAAGAAGTTGATCTGGGGTTCATATTCTTCACACGTGGTGTCATGACATTCACCTGAAGACTTTCAAGGTACCTTTTGGGAACCCAGATTTTCTTCATAGGGGAACCATTCCTGCAGTTAGTGCCAACATATCTAGCAAATACTTCACCATTCTAATTTTTGAACAGTTTATAGTTAGAGTCAAAAGAGTCATCAGAAGAATGAGGAGATTCACATGTAAAGCCCGATAAATTGGATGGATCAACTGGAGGTCCCTTTGCAGCAACCCATGAGGTTTTGGGGTACTGCTCAGGCTTCCAATATGTACCATCAGCATTGAGTTTCCTCTCAAAGGCAATACCCTCTTTCCTAGGGTTCGTGTTGAGGATCTCGCTTTTAAGCACATCACAAAGAGTCTCGATGCCCTTTGAGGCTTTTGTACATGCTCATCATGTACAATTCCTTCAACCACTGCATCATCAAGGATACTAGCAATGTCCTCAGGTGAGGAATTAGTGATAGCAGAGACAGTTGAAGAATTTGTAACATTAGAAGCATTTGAGCATTCAGGTGAGGAATTAGCAGATTCACGTTCAATGCATTTCAAACATGGAGGAGAAAATTCTTCCTAAGAAGCACTAATTTGTTGAGCAAGTAATGATTCGCGCTCCTTCTGAAGATCTTCATAACTCACTCTTAGCTTTTCGAGATCTTGCTTTCTTTGAAGAAATTCATAAGAAAGCTTCTCATGATCAGATAAGAGTGTTATGATGACCTTGAAGGTTGTCAATCCTGGACTGAAGTCTCTGAAGACTTTCAACCAAAGCTTTCGACTGATCCATTTCTTCACCCAACATATCATCGGTCTTATTCAGCATGTATTGAACTTTTTCCAAAGCTCTTTGTTGTTTAGTGGCAAGGGAAGCAAGTTTGACATAACTGGGTCCAAACTCATCACCTGATTCCTCATCACTAGACTCAGATAGGTAGCATTCAGTTACCTCAGAACCATTTTCCATAAGGCATGGTGTTGAAGATGATGATTCTGGTTCGAATGTCATCGCTTTGAGAGATTCCTTGAAGTCCTCAAACCAAGCATCATGACGGGTTCGATGACCTTCATAGACCTCAGAGAGACGGTCCAGATAAGCTTTGCATGATCGAGATGCATGATGTTCCTGAACTGATTTTGAGACAGACAGGAGCAGATGACGTCCTTCGCCGTGAGGTTGAGAAGAGTGTACTTGCGAATGTCATCGGCTTTCGCCATCTTGCACATATGGGTAAGACCAATCTCAGTGACGGTCCACAACTCGCTATTCATTGCCATGAGGCACTTCTTCGTCATGGCCTTCCACTTGGGATACTCGTGACCATCAAAGATGGGGCATGACACGGTCTTCATTCCTGTGGTCAACATAACTAAAACTCCAGATGGTTAAACCAAAATCACACAGAACAAGGGAGTACCTTGCTCTGATACCGATTGAAAGTGCGTTATATCGACTAGAGGGGGGTGAATAGGCAATTTTTATGAATTCTTCACTGAGAAATTTGCTGGTGAGGAAATTCCTTAGCAAATAACTACTTGCAGTGGAATAAGTACTCAGAAGTAAACAGAACAGAACACAAGCATGGTCATCATGATGAAATGAAGACATGCACAGAGTACAGAAAGCGTAAACACAGGATAGCACAGGATGAAGACAAACATACTGAAGAAATTGAACTGAGGAAATTGAGAAAGTCTTCAGTGAAAGCCTTCGAAACAGATATGAACAAGCACACAACACAGTAATGAGGAAATGAAAGAGTTGAGGAAATAGAACCAGTAAGCCTGGTGAAGACAATGATTTGGTAGACCAGTTCCATTGGTTGTCTCAGTTGTACGTTTAGTTGGAGCGGCTAGGTATTTAAACCTGAGGACACACAGTCCTCACTGTATTCTCCTTGAGCTAAGGTCACACAGACCTCGCCCAATCACTCGTGGTAAGTCTTCAGGTGACTTCCAAACATTCACAAACTCGGTCACTCGGCGATCCATAATTTCCTCATGGATGCTCTAGACCATGACGCCTAACCGTCTGGAAGAAGCACAGTCTTCAAAGGTAAAAAGCGTCGGATCCATGCAGGATCAATCTCTTCAGTGATGCTCAATTACTTTGGGTTCGTAGGTGTTTGGGTTTGGGGTTTTCCCTCACTCGATGATTTTCGCTCAAAGTCCTCGGAGGATGGGATGCTCTCAAATGACAAGTGTCAGTTTCTCTCGGAGCAGCCAACTAGCTAGCGGTTGTAGGGGGCGGCTATTTATAGCCTAGGGAGCAGCCCGACATGATAATTCATAAATGCCCTTCAATGATATGACCGTTAGGTGGGTAGATATTTTGGGACTGCTGGCACGTAGCACAACAACGGTTGGAAATTTGAGCTCTCAAATTCCCAGGGCTATCATGTTCCTCACTGTGTAGGCAATCCGCACTTGCGAATTCCTAACTCCTCAGTCAGAACAAATTCCTCAGAGACCAGAAGAACTTCGTCTCTATCACTGGAGAATATGACTTAACTATATGAGATTTCCAAGCTTCACTCGAAGGGATTGGTAGGTGTAAGATTTTGAGTTGAGCATCACATGGAAATTTTTCCTTAGTATTTCCTTGACCCCTTTAACAAAGACGGTGTTGCCTTATGACTCAAGAAAGAGAAAATGAAACTACGAAAACAAAAGTCTTCACGCTTCATGTTCCTCGAATGAATACCAAGTCTTCAAGGTCACGCCAATTTCTTCACTTTCAAAGTCTCCGTAAAGTCTTCAGAATCCAAAGTCTTCAAATAAGAACTTCATTTTTAGGGGTCGACTTTCTCTGTAAATATCAAACTTCTCATAGACTTATAGTCCTGTGTACACTTACAAACGCATTAGCCCCTTAACCTATAAGTCTCAATACACCAAAATCACTAAGGGGCACTAGATGCACTTACATGTTCGGGACCCCCTACCCGAGATCTGCTGGTATGGACACCGACATTGGTGCTTTCATTGAGAGTTCCTCTGTGTCGTCGAAGACAGGCTTGATGGCTCGCCTTGTTATCAAGGACAACATCACCTCTGGGGGAGCTTTGGCCTCAGGACAAACCCTCCGGCTGGGCGGCTTCACCATGGTCGCCCGTTCGGCCGTCGGGCCGACAATGAATTCCCATGTCATCAAAATTCGCCTTCGCATAAGCTCAGAATACTCTGAACAGATGGATCCGACGGATTTGTCATCTTTGAATGAACTCCTGGTTCGCATCGCCGCCTTGGGAGTCGCTACGAACTACGATCGGATCTGGCTTAAACCTGATCAGAGAAAAAATGAATCTCCACTGATCACCCATCAGATAGCGGTTCTGGAGGAGCAGTGCGACGACTCTTCCCCCATGTTGAGGATAAACTATGTTCGGATCTCCGAGCTCATAGAGCCGGATACTCACTGATGTGTACTACACAACCTTCTTCTTGTAGACGTTGTTGGGCCTCCAAGTGCAGAGGTTTGTAGGACACTAGCAAATTTCCCTCAAGTGTATGACCTAAGGTTTATCAATCTGTGGGAGGCGTAGGATGAAGATGGTCTCTCTCAAACAACCCTGCAACCAAATAACAAAGAGTCTTTTGTGTCCCCAACACACCCAATACAATGGTAAATTGTATAGGTGCACTAGTTCGGCGAAGAGATGGTGATACAAGTGCAATATGGATAGTAGATATAGGTTTTTGTAATCTGAAAATATAAAACAGCAAGGTAGCAAGTGGTAAAAGTGAGCGAAACGGTATTGCAATGCTAGAAAAGCGAGGCCTAGGGTTCATACTTTCACTAGTGCAAGTTCTCTCAACAATAATAACATAATTGGATCATATAACTATCCCTCAACATGCAACAAAGAGTCACTCCAAAGTCACTAATAGCGGAGAACAAACGAAGAGATTATGGTAGGGTATGAAACCACCTCAAAGTTATTATTTCTGCTTGATCTATTCAAGAGTTCGTAGTAAAACAACACGAAGCTATTCTTTCCGTTTAATCTATCATAGAGTTCGTACTAGAATAACACCTTAAGACACAAATCAACCAAAACCCTAATGTCACCTAGATTCTCCATTGTCACCTCAAGTATCCGTGGGTATGATTATACGATATGCATCACACAACCTCGGATTCATCTATTCAAACCAACACAAAAGTACTTCAAAGAGTGCCCCAAAGTTTCTACCAGAGAGTCAAGGAGAAAACGTGTGCCAACCCCTATGCATAAGTTCATTGAACCCGCAAGTTGATCACCAAAACATACATCAAGTAGATCACGTGAATATCCCATTGTCACCACAGATAAGCACGGCAAGACATACATCAAGTGTTCTCAAATCCTTAAAGAATCAATCCGATAAGATAACTTCAAAGGGAAATCTCAATCCATTACAAGAGAGTAGAGGGGGAGAAACATCATACGATCCAACTATAATAGCAAAGCTCGCGATACATCAAGATCGTACCACCTCAAGAACACGAGAGAGAGAGAGAGAGATCAAAGACATAGCTACTAGTACATACCCTCAGCCCCGAGGGTGAACTACTCCCTCCTCGTCATGGTGATCGCCGTGATGATGAAGATGGCCACCGGTGAGGGTTCCCCCCTCCGGCAGGTTGCTGGAACAGGGTCCCAATTGGTTTTTGGTGGCTACAGAGGCTTGCGGCTGCAGAACTCCCGATCTATTATGTTCCCCAATGTTTTAGGGTATATTGACATATATAGGCCAAAGAAGTCAGTCAGGGGAGCCACGAGGGGCCCACGAGGGTGGGGGCGCGCCCAGGTGGGCAGGCGCGCCTCCCTGCCTCGTGGCCACATCGAAGCTTCCATGACTTCAACTCCAAGTGTCTTGAATTGCTTCCATTCCAAAATAACTCTCCCGAAGGTTTCATTCCGTTTGGACTCCGTTTGATATTCCTTTTCTGCGAAACACTAAAATAGGCAAAAAACAGCAATTTGGGCTAGGCCTCTGGTTAATAGGTTAGTCCCAAAAATGATATAAAAGTGTAAAGTAAAGCCCATAAACATCCAAAACAGGTAATATAATAGCATGGAAGAATTAAAAATTATAGATATGTTTGAGACGTATCAGCATCCCGAAGCTTAATTCCTGCTCGTCCTCGAGTAGGTAAATGATAAAAACAGAATTTTTGATGTGGAATGCTACCTAGCATATTTCTCAATGTAATTTTCTTTATTGTGGCATGAATGTTCAGATCCAAATGATTCAAAATAAAAGTTCATATTGACATAAGAGATAATAATACTTCAAGCAAACTAACAAAGTAATCACGTCTTCTCAAAATATCATGGCCAAAGAAGGTTATCCTTACAAAATCATATAGTCTGGCTATGCTCTATCTTCATCACACAAAGTATTTAATCATGCACAACCCCAATGACAAGCCAAGCAATTGTTTCATACTTTTGATGTTCTCAAACTTTTTCAGTCTTCACGGAATACATGAGCGTGAGTCATGGACATAGCACTATATGTGGAATAGAATGGTGGTTGTGGAGAAGACAAAAGAAGAAGATAGTCTCACATCAACTAGGCGTATCAACGGGCTATGGAGATGCCCATTAATAGATATCAATGTGAATGAGTAGGGATTGCCATGCAACGGATGCACTAGAGCTATAAGTGTATGAAAGGTCAACAAAAGAAACTAAGTGGGTGTGCATCCAACTTGCTTGCTCACGAAGACCTAGGGCATTTTGAGGAAGCCCATCATTGGAATATACAAGCCAAGTTCTATAATGTAAAATTCCCACTAGTATATGAAAGTGACAACATAGGAGACTCTCTCTATCATGAAGATCACGATGCTACTTTGAAGCATAAGTGTGGTAAAAGGATAGTAACATTGTCCCTTCTCTCTTTTTCTCTCATTTTTTCTTCTTTTTTTTATTTGGGCCTTCTCTCTCTTTTTACTTTTGGCCTCTTTTTTTCTTTTCGTCCGCTGTCTCATCCTGACTTGTGGGGGAATCATAGTCTCCATCATCCTTTCCTCACTTGGGACAATGCTCTAATAATGATTATCCTCACACTTTTATTTATTTACAACTCAAAAATTACAACAAAATATGACTCTGTGTATGCCTCCAGCGGTTTACCGGGATATGGAATGAATCAAGAGTGACATGTATGAAAGAATTATGAAGGTGGCTTTGCCACAAATACGATGTCCACTACATGAGCATGCAAAGCAATATGACAATGATGAAGCGTGTCATAATAAACGGAACGGTGGTAAGTTGCATGGCAATATATCTTGGAATGGCTATGGAAATTCCATAATAGGTAGGCATGGTGGCTGTTTTGAGGAAGGCATAAGGTGGGTGTATGATACCGGCGAAAGGTGCGTGGTATTAGAAAGGCTAGCAATGGTGGAAGGGTGAGAGTGCGTATAATCCATGGACTCTACATTAGTCATAAAGAACTCACATACTTATTGCAAAAGTTTATTAGTTATTGAAACAAAGTATTACGTGCATGCTCCTAGGGGATAGATTGGTAGGAAAAGACCATCGCTCGTCCCCGACCGCCACTCATAAGGAGGACAATCAATAAATAAATCATGCTCCAACTTCATCATATAACGGTTCACCATACGTGCATGCTACGGGAATCACAACCTTTAACACAAGTATTTCTCAAATCCACAACTACTCAACTAGCATGACTCTAACATTACCACCTTTATATCTCAAAACAAGTATCAAGCATGAAATTGATCATAGCATCCAATTCACTTCCTATGATAGTTTTTATTATACCCAACTTGGATGCCCATCATATTAGGACCAATTTTATAACCATAGCAAATACCATGCTATTCTAAAAGACTCTCAAAATAATATAAGTGAAGCATGAGAGATCAATAATTTCTACAAAATAAAACCACCGACGTGCTCTAAAAGGATATAAGTGAAGCACTAGAGCAAATAACAAACTACTCCGAAAGATATAAGTGAAGATCAATGAGTAGTTGAATAATTATGTAACTATCTGAAGACTATCTAACATTTAAGAATTTACGATATTGGTATTTTATTCAAACAGCAAGTAAAACAAAAGAAAATAAAGTGACACTCCAAGCAAAACACATATCATGTGGTGAATAAAAGTATAGCTCCAAGTAAAGTTACCGATGAACGAAGACGAAAGAGGCTGGGGCATCCCCAAGCTTAGGCTCTTGGTTGTCCTTGAATATTACCTTGGGGTGCCTTGGTCATCCCCAAGCTTAGGCTCTTTCCACTCCTTATTCCATAGTCCATCGAATCTTTACCCAAAACTTGAAAACTTCACAACACAAAACTCAACAAAAAACTCGTAAATTCCGTTAGTATAAGAAAATAAATCACCACTTAGGTACTGTTGTGAACTCGTTCTAAATTCATATTGGTGAATATCTACTATATTCCAAGTTCTCTATGGTTGATACCCTCCGATACTACTCATAGATTCATCAAAATAAGCAAACAACACATAGAAAACAGAATCTGTCAAAAACAGAACAGTCTGTAGTAGTCTGTATCAAACGTATACTTCTGGAACTCCAAAAATTCTAAAATAAATTGGTGGACCTGAGGAATTCGTCTATTAATCATCTGCAAGAAGAATCCACCTAAAAGCACTCTCCAGTCAAAAATGGCAGCTAATCTCATGGGCGCAAAAGTTTCAATTTTTTACAGCATGATCGCAAAGACTTCACCCAAGTCTTCCCAAAGGTTCTACTTGGCACAAACACTAATTAAAACATAAAAACACATCTAAACAGAGGCTAGATGTATTATTTATTAATAAATAGAAACAAAAAGCAAATAACTAAAATAAAATTGGGTTGCCTCCCAACAAGCGCTAACGTTTAACGCCCCTAGCTAGGCATGATGATTTCAATGATGCTCACATAAACGATAAGAATTGAAACATAAAGAGAGCTTAGTGAAGAATATGACTGGCACATTTAAGTCTAACCCACTTCCTATGCATAAGGATTTTGTGAGCAAACAACTTATGGGAACAATAATCAACTAGCATAGGAAGGCAAAACAAGCATAAGTTCAAAACTTTAAGCACATAGAGAGGAAACTTGATATTATTGCAATTCCTACAAGCATATATTACTCCCTCATAATAATTTTCAGTAGCCTCATGAATGAATTCAACAATATAACCATCACATAAAGCTTTATTTTCATGATCTACTTGCATAGAAATTTTACTACTCTCCACATAAGCAAATTTATTCTTATCGATAGTAGTGGGAGAAAATTGAACAAAATAACTATCATGTGAAGCATAATCCAATTCAAAATTAAAATCATGATAAAAAGTTTCATGGTTATCTTTATTCTTTATAGCATACGTGTAATCACAATAATCATCGTAGATAGCAACTTTGTTCTCATAATCAATTGGAACCTCTTCCGATGTAGTGGATTCATCACTAAATAAAGTCATGACCTCTCCAAATCCATTTTCATAATTATAATCATCATAAATAGGAGGCATGTTATCATCATAATAAATTTTCTCATCAAAACTTGGGGGACAAAACATATCATCTTCATCAAACATATCTTCCCCAAGCTTGTGGCTTTGCACATCATTAGCATCATGGATTGTCGGGGGTTGGGTACGACATATGCCAAAGGATGGCTTGTCATGGTGGGAGCGAGTAGAACATCGCTGGTTCCCGGAAGCAGGATGAGGCATAGACACGAACACCGGCGTACTTTACCCAGGTTCGGGGCTCTCCTAGGAGATAACAGCCCTAGTCCTGCTCCGCGGAGTCTCCGCATGATCACTGAGGCACAAGTGAATACACAGATGCTCCTTGAGCTGTATGCTAGAGGTAGGAGAAGGCAAGGCTAGCTCTCTCATTCCTCTATGATCTGGTCTAGTTCTAACAGGTTGGGAACCCTTTGCATGGGTGCCCTGGGGGGTTTATATAGGCCTACCCCCCAGGGGTACATTGGTAATCCGGCCAGGTGTAGGGCCCGACCGTTAGCCTCTTCGGCCGCCGGCTTCTCCGCCGACTGCTGGGGCCTACCGACTTGTTAGTACGGGCCGACAGTCAGCACTCGCCATTGCCGGGTCTTGTCAGATGTCGATCACCTGTTGCCGTGTCTCTAATGATGCAGGCTTGGTCACGGGTCATGGCTACAGCTCCGCCGCCTGGCGGGCGATTACTATAGCCACTCCCTGTCTCGTCTGGTTAATGGCGCGTGGGTCCCGAGGAAGGGGTGGGCCGACTCATAGGGGCCGACCTCCCTCGTGTCCGATTGGTAGGGCTCTCGCCGTCTTCTGGACTCTAGCTGACTGGTGGGCCCATCGTCCTTGGGCCGTATAGACAGGCCGTCGTGGGAACAGGACTGCGCCTACTCGTGATGATGTCAGGGATCGCGTGGCAACAGTGCTGCGCCGGGCGGAGATCTCCGCCGGTACGGTGCACTGTGGCCACGCTTGCTCGGATCGGGAGGGATGGGCTACACCGTAGCCATTCCTCGCCCCGCCCGCCCGGGCGAGGGCATGGGCTTTGCAGTGTCGCGGCCAACTCCTCGGGCCGGCTTCTAGAAGCCGCCTGATAGGGAGTCGGCTTGACTTGGCCTTTGCCTCTAGGAATCGCCGCTTATGGCCAGCCGGTTATTCCTTCACCGCCTATAGGAGGCGGCTCTTCATCTTGTCGCCTTGAGGGCGCAACAGCCCCGATGTCTTGAAAGGTTCTGGGCTTCGGGTTAGCCTACCCGTGGCCCATTACTCTGACAGTAGTCCCCGAAGCTGGTGAGGCACCGCAGGTGATTGGTCGAGGAGCCTCGGTAGTTTCCTTCTCCCAGTGTTTGAGGTAGAGCCTCGTCCGTCTTCTACCGGGCCGACTGGTTGGAGTCGGACTCGCCCAATCTGACTTGTCCAAAATTTTCGAACGCCTCGGCGTGATCCAAGTGGCGTGCTAGCTAAGCTTCCAGGCCACCGCCCGCTTCGGGCCTGTCATGTGGCAGCGAGCGGCCGGGCCAGTCTGCCCTCCCACGCGCGCGACGAGACATGCCTGCAGGCGGGGCCCGCCACTACCATGCCTCGGCACATGAGCGGATCCACTACGATCGAGGTGGGCGGTTGAGGTTCCCACGGAGTTACTGCGCGCAGTAACTCGTGTGATAAACGTGGGGGCGTGGGGTAGTGGGCGCAGTAAATCCCATGTTCGTAGCCCATAGGCCTGTAAGTAGGCGGAGGAGGGGGAGTGGCAGAGCACGCGCGCCCCTCCTCCACACTGCCTCCTCTTTCTTCTTCCTCCCGCCGCTGCACCCCAAGCTACGTTGAGCGTCCCGGTGATTTGTTCTTGATGAGCTCTTCTTCCACCGTCACGCCCCCTGCGGTGTGCTCCGGAGCATGGGACGGCTCTGAAGTTCACGATGACCACGTCGATTTCCTCCGCAAGACGCGTCGTCTGCCCGGCAACGACTTCGTGAGGTCCGCCTCGCGCCGAAGAGAGAAATCTCGCCAGCACCGGAGGAAGGCGAGCGGGTTGTCTTCCGCTCGCACTGCCTGCGCGGCCTTGGCTTGCCGGCGAGCGGCTTCTTCCAGTCCTTCCTCGAATTCTACGTACTCCAGCTGCACCACCTCACCCCGAACATGGTGGTGCTGATGTCTGCCTTTGTCACCTTGTGCGAAGGCTTCCTCGGTGTCCTCCCCACCATCGAG
This sequence comes from Aegilops bicornis, assembly GCA_021605145.1. Lineage (NCBI taxonomy): Eukaryota > Viridiplantae > Streptophyta > Magnoliopsida > Poales > Poaceae > Aegilops > Aegilops bicornis. The sequence continues at coordinate 705,943,461 of CM038670.1, forward strand.
CTCTGGGAGGAGTTCTTCTACACCAAGCTTGGCACCCACGTCGCAAGCGTGCTGGCCCAGTGCGGCGCATTCATCGCGATGCGGAGGTCGGGGGCCGACAATCCGTTTTCCCCCATCACGCCGATAAAGTCAGTGAAGATGTGGCAGCGGTCGCATTTCACGTGAAGAGCGCCTTCGCGAGGGCGATCGGGTCAACTTGCCGGCCACGCAGCCGGCTCGCCACCGGAAGGCAGCCCAACCGGTCGTGAGCCGCCAGGACGCCGACGCCGCCGGAGCCGCCGCTTATCGCGGTTCGATCGCCGACGAATCGGAGGGCCTCGACCGCCTAATTTGTTGGCCACCTTCGTGGCGCGCCGAGTGCTCCCGCCTGTGGCCGCCTCACATGATCTCGCCAGATGAGCGTATATCGTGACCCGAGCCGGCTGTGCACCAAGGAGATGCCTCACGCAGAGGTAGCCTACATGGTGAACTATCTTGCGAATCGCGAGCTCTTGAAGAGTGGCGGTTCGCAAGGAGTCAGATTCATGCGCCCAACCCTCCGCTGCATGGTGAGTTGTCCTTTTTCTTTTTTTCTCCGACTCTTTGTCGCCGAAGTCTGCCTTTGTCCAGTCTGTCTAATCGCCTTTTGGCCAGATCCTCCTCCAGCCAAGAGCAATCATGGGCCGGGATCAGTGAATTCCTCCCCGACCGGGCGGAGAGCGACATCGACGACCCCGACTTGGGGGCGGCGGCCTTGGAGGACGACGCCGAGGGGGGAGGCGGCGAAGTAGGCGGCTCGAGGCTCGAAGCCAGCCTCGAGGACTGGCCTGACGACGACGCGGGGGAAGTTGCCTCACGCCACTGGGCCGGAGCCGCCGGCGCGAAGCTCTTCTCACACGGACGCCCAAGGCGGCATGAAGAAACGCAGGTCACGCCGAGCATGTTCGGCAATCGGTCAAAGAAGCCCAAGGGCTCGGCCAAGGTGACTAAGCTGAACGAAGCGTCACAAGGCCAACCGCTTCCGCAGGGAGGTGAAGACGCCGCAGCTGGTTTCTGAGTAAGTGCTACCTTCCCTTACACCTTCATCTTTTCTTCGTTGATCTGGTCTGAGTCCTTCGCTTTGTTTCCCTTGGGTCCAGGGCTCCCCTCTCTCTTGAGAAGGTGGCTGCCGCCTCCATCGTGGGGTCGTCGGCAGAGACTTCCGCCACCACTCGGCGGTTCGACCCAGCCGCCGACCTCGGTGAGGCGAGGGAGCGGAACGCGCGAGAAGTGCGCGAAGAGCAGGAAGCCGACCGCCTGGAGAAGGCGGAGGCTGAGAAGGCGGAGGTCGCTGCCATGAAGAAACTGCCGGAGGCCGAGGCCGCCGACGTGGCGAAGAAGCAGGCTGAAGAAGCCGTGCACCGCCAATCGGCGGTTTTTGTCATTCCTCTGAACTCCGCGCCGCCACCTCCGGGTTCACGGCGCAGACTGGGGAGGCCGGCGGTGAGAACCCGGTCATGGAGAGGGATGGCGGCAACACCGCCATGCCGGACGCGATCGTGCCGCACCGCCGCCATCCGGGAGCGCGCAAGGCGGGCAGCCGGCGGACCCGCCGGTGCCGCCATCTGAAGACGAGGTGGTGGAGAGCCTAGTTCTCGAGGTCGGTACACCGACGCGTCGCCGACTTGCAAAGGCGGCTTCGGCGCCACGCCCGCTGGAGACTGGCGCCGCAAGCTCCTCGATCCCGGACACCGAGGCGATTAGCGCCGCGCCTACTGGGTGGGTGCGAGGAGGCGGGACGGGCCCGTTGAATCGGGCGCTTTTGGACGTCCAAGCCAAGATCCGAGCCGAGGGCGATGCCATCAGGAACTGCAACAAGGCGCATTTGGCATCGCGAGAGGTCGTTCGGGTGCGTTTCCTTCTTCTTTGCTTCTGTTTCTTGTGCTTCTCGGTGGGGGCGCGCCAGCGTCCCGGAGTTTCGGGCCGGGTGCTGAGCAGGAGGCTCGGAACTCTAATCGGCAAGTTCCAAGCACTAACACTTGTCTGAAATTTTTGTCACAGGATTACCACAATCTCCGCGTGACCGCCTTCAATTCCAACGTCCAGGAGCTGGCTCAGCGGACCGCCGACTTGTCGGAAAGCCGGAGTATTCTTTTTCCTGCGGGGGCGCGCTCGCGCACCCGTGGGCTGTAGTCCCCGAGATTCGGGCCGACTGCAGAGTAGTCGGGCCGGATCTCCCCGGTGACTGTTCTTCTTTGTTGGTGACTAACAGCTTGTTTTCTTCTTTCTTCCGCAGAGGCCAACACCACCTTGCAGCAGCAGCTGTGTGAAGCCAACACCGCGCTACGCGCCAAGGAGGAGGAGTGCAAAGAAGTTGGTCAAGAGCGCGACCGACTAGTCACGCAACTGGCAGAATAGAAGGAGCTCCTCAAGAAGGCCCAGAAAGAGGCGGAGGACAAGGAAACCGGCCTCCTTGCTGAGTTCATGAGCGAACACTCCTCCTGGACTGACAAGGAGGCGACGCTGACCTCCGGCTTCCACGAGATCGAGGATATAGTCAATGGTGAGCCTCCCTCACTTCTATTCTTTGCACCGCCGGCTGTTGGTCAAGCCGGCTTCTGGTCTTTAATTTTGTTCTTCGCTTCTGTCTTGGCAAACTTCTTCCCTGGCCACTCGGACGCTGCCAACCAGGCCACCGAAGCTGATCGCGAAGGGCGGAGGGCGGACGGCGCGAAGATCACCGCCGACGCCCCCCGAACCCTTAGCGAGCAGATCCTGAGCATCGAGGCTCGTCTTCGACTGGCTCACCGGATGCTGCGCTGGCTTCAGCGTCGGGCGCCAGCGATCGCCGCCGTGGACGGACATGCCAAGATCAGGCACCCTCACCGGATCGCCGACTGGCTGGAAGTAGCGGCCGACCGTCTTGAGGCCTGGAAGGGCTCTTCGGCCCGGGTTGGAGCGCGCCGGTCCTTGGAGTTCGTCAAGGCATGGTACCTTGGGCTGAGTCTGGCCCAGCTGGCCACATTCCGGCTGGAGGCTCAGGAGGAGTTGGCGGTCGTGGAAGACGATCTCGCTGCTGCCAAGGCCAATCGCCGAGTACACCGATACCAGCATCTTCGTCCTGCAGCGGGTTGAAAACGGCGATGAGGTGCCGCCGGAATGGTTCGGGCTGAAACCGGACGACGGCGAGGACTCGGCGAAGGTGATCGACTCCAGCGGCGAGGAAGAAGGCGGGGCAGAGGAGGGAGGCGAAGAGGAGGCGCCAGAGGTTGGAGCGTACGGCCAACCTCAGCTCGACCGCGCCTCCAGCAACGAGCCGCGCCCGACCGAGCCAGCTGCCACCGGAGGCGATCAAGCAGAGACCAACCAGCCGGCCGCTCCAACGACTGGCACCGCCGACTCCTCCGATCCTCCGAACCCTTCTGTTGCTTCCTAGGCCGCCACTTTATCTTTTTACTTCACCTGTCTATCAGTCTTGATAAACTTTTTAATTTTGCACAATTCCACCCGTGGGGTGTATCTTGAACTTTGTTGAAGATCGGCCACGGGCCTTTGTTATGTAAATATTTTTCCGAGTTCTATCTCTTCTTGCTTATTGCTCTTTGGCTTTTTTCCTTTGCCGCCTTCCCTTGGTTGCCGTCTTGCCAGCCAAACAGCCGCTCTACGGACTGTTGCTGGGTCAAGTACTTAGCTACTTTCGGAAGGCAAGTACTTAGCCGTTTATAGTTCTTTAGCAAGTTGAGTAGAAAATGGTAGGCCGGCTTCTCAACAGTCGGTCGTAAAAGGCTGGAAGCCGACTTAAACTATGCATATGCTTTGAGTCCTTAGCCATTTTTCATGTGGGCACCCTTTCTACCTTGCTCCTGCCCACCAGACAGTCGCTCTGCGAGCTGCGGCTTCTGGCAGGAGACGGCTTAAGTGCCACACATTACTTGTCCGGCTGCAGGAAGCATTTCATAGCTCCAGGCGGCAAGTGCCCGGGCCGACTAGTCGAACCCGATGCCAAGCGACATAACAAAAAATGACATACTCATAGGCATAATTCTTATCATATAGATAAAAGAGGGCAGTCCCCGAGCTCTTCTCGAGGGACCCGAAGTCTACGTTCTTTAATACAAAAGGTAGCGTGGTACATACTACATTAACTGTAAAATCTTCAGAGGAGATTTGCATTCCATGGCTGCTCCGTCTCCTTGCCGAAGTTGTCCCTCTTGCGCGCTCGAGGCTTCTGAGCATTGATCAGGTAGTAGGAGTTGTTGCCCAACACTTTGCTGATGCTGAAGGGGCCTTCCCAAGGTGCTGAGAGCTTGTGCTAGCCGGCTGTTCGCTGGATCAGCCGGAGCACAAGGTCTCCTTCTTGGAAAGATCTCGGCTTGACCTTCCGGTTGTAGTATCAGCATAGGCTCTGCTGGTAGATGTCAGACAGTGCCGAGTGCCAACAGCCGGCCCTCTTCCAAGAGATCGACGCCGCCTTGTCGCGGCTTCTTCCGCCTCGCCTTCGATGTACATGGTGACTCGAGGAGTCGAATTCTATGTCCATTGGGATGACGGCTTTGGCAATCAGACGAGGAAGAAAGGCGTGAAGCCGGTTGACTTGTTTGGAGTTGTGCGCAGTTTCAGAGGACGGCCGGCAGCTCGTCGAGCCAAAGCCGCCAAACGCCCGCAGGCTCGACCAATCGGGGCTTGATGCCGGACAAGATGAGGCCATTTGCTCGCTCCACCTGGCCATTTGACTACGGATGGGCAACGGACGCTAAGTCCAGTCGGATGCCCTGCGTTGCGCAGAAACGGGCCAAGGCGCCTTTTGCAAAGTTTGTGCCATTGTCGGTGATGATCCTGTGCGGTATGCCATACCGGATGGTGATGTCGGAGATGAACGTCACAGCAGTCGGACCGTTCAACTTCTTGATTGGTTTGGCTTCTATGCACTTGGTGAACTTGTCCACTGCGACAAGCAGATGAGTCATGCCACCGCTACTGCTTTTGAATGGTCCTACCATGTCCAGGCCCCAGACGGCAAAGGGCTAGGCAATGGGAATAGTATTGAGTGCAGAAGCCGGCTGATGTGGCTAGGAACGGAACTTCTGGCACCCTTTGCATTTTTGGACCAAGTCATTGGCATCTTCTAGAGCGGTCGACCAAAAAAAACCATGGCGGAAGGCTTTGGCGACAAGTGCTCTTGAAGCCGCGTGGTGGTCACACTCGCCTTGATGGATATCTTTGAGAATCGCTTGGCCTTGCTCTGGCTCCACGCAGCGCTGGTAGACACTAGTGACACTGCGCCTCACAAGCTCTCTGTTGACTATGGTGTAGGCTGCTGCCCAGCGTTGCACTTGGCGGGCCGAGATCTCATCAGTTGGCAACTCATTGTTCACCAGGAAATTGAGGATGGGTTGGGCCCACGAAGGTGCTGCAATTTCTTCGACTGCCAGGACTGCAACTTGGACGAGGGCGGTCGGGCCGGGAGGCGGCGGGTTGGAGTCGGCAGCCGCTTGCTGGGTCGATGAAGTCCCCAGGTCGATTGGTGCAGTCCCGGGGCTGGCCGCTGCAGTCCCCGGAGCGGGTTCTGAAGTCCCCGGGCCGGGTGCGACTGCCGCGGCCCCCGGGCCGCCTGCCAGAATTCCCGTGCCTGCCGCTGGAGCTCTCAAGTCGGATCCGGCTGCTTCAGAAGGAGCCAGCACGAAGATAGAATCTGACAATGGCGAAGGCTTGACAGACGGCTTGAGGAGGCGTTGAAGGGCGACTTCGGTCGGTATTTCTTGACGGGTGAAGCCGATTCTTGGCAAGGCGTCTGCTTGATCGTTGTCGTTTCTTGGCACACGGAGAAACTAGCACCCTTCAAAATATCCACTGAGTTGCTGAACAAGGAAGCGGTAGCTCGCCATGTTTGCATCTTTACGCCCCGGGCCGCTCGACGACTGCTGGACCACCAAGTCAGACTCACCATAACACAGGATCCGGCGGATGCTGAGCTCTTTGGCAAGCCGGAGCCCTTGAATGAGTGCCTCGTATTCGGCGACGTTGTTGGAGGCGGCAAAATGGATTTGCAACACATATTTGAGCATGTCGCCTTTGGGAGAGGTGAGGACGATGTCGGCTCCCAAACCGGTGCGCATCTTGGAACCATCAAAATGCATCCACCAATGGGTGGAGTCGGGCGCTGGCGGCAGGTACTGGGTCTCGACCCAGTCGACGAGGAAGTCAGCCAGCGCTTGTAACTTGATGGTGGTGCGAGGCTGGTAGTAGATGGTGTAGGGGGCCAAATCTATGGCCCATTTGGCCACTCGGCCCGAAGCATCTCGGCTTCCAATGATCTCGGCTAGTGGAGCTATGCAAACCACAGTGATTGGCTGCTCTTGAAAATACGGCTTCAATTTCTTGGCGGCAAAGTGCACGCCGTAGCACATCTTCTGGTAGTGGGGGTAGTTTTGCTTGGAGGTCGACAATACTTCACTCAGGTAATACACCGGTCTCTGGACTGGTAGTGCCTTGCCTTCCTCCTTGCGATCTACCACAATGACCGTGCTGACCACTCGGCTGGTGGCGGCAATGTAAAGGAGCATGGGCTCCTTAGGAGTCGAAGCCGCCAGGACAGGTGGAGTAGTCAACATCTTTTTGAGCTGGAGAAAAGCTTCATCCGCCTTGTCGTTCCACTTGAAAAAGGTGGTTTTCTTCATGAGCTGGTACAGGGGAAGAGCCTTCTCGCCCAGCCGACTGATGAATCGGCTGATGGATGCCAAACATGCAGTGAACTTCTGCACATCCAGCAGTCGGGTGGGCACTTCCATCCTCTCGATGGCCTTGATCTTCACAGAGTTGCACTCTATGCCGCGTTCTGAGACCAGGAATCCAAGAAGCTGGCCGGCTGGTAATTCAAGACGATTTCTTCCGGGTTGAGCTTGATTTGAAATCAGCGCAGGTTCTCAAAGGTCTCCTTGAGGTCTTCTAGAAGCTGCCCACGCCTCCGCCTTCACCACCACATCGTCCACGTAAACATGGGCGTTTTTGCCGAGTTGCTTGAGGAGGCACTTCTGCATGCAACGTTGAAACGTGGCGCCGGCATTCCTCAAGCCGAACGTCATGGTCAAGTAGCAGAAGGATCCAAATGGTGTGATGAAGGCGATCTTCAGTCTGTCGGCCGGGTTCAGCTTGATCTGGTGATATCTTGAATATGCATCCAAAAAACTCAACAGCTCGCATCCGGCTGTGGATTCTATCACTTGGTCGATCCTCGGCAACGCGAACGGGTCCTTGGGGCTTGCTTTGTTGGGGTTGGTGTAAGCAATACACATACGCCACTGCTTGTTTTTCTTCAGCACGAGGACTGGGTTGGCCAGCCACTCAGGAAAAAACACTTCCATGATGAAGCCGGCTCCCAGCAGCCGGACTATCTCTTCTCCAACGACTCATCTCTTCTCTTCTGACAGGCAGCGCAAGGGCTGCCTGACTGGCTCGGTATCAGACCGGATATGTAACTTGTGCTCGGTGGAATCCGTCGGAACACCCGGCGTGTCTTTGGGGGACCATGCAAAGATGTCCTGACTCTCACGGAGGAAATCGACGAGCTTGCCTTCCTATTTGCTGTCGAGGTTTGCACCTACAACAGCATACCTCTCCGGGTGCTCCGGGTCCAAGGGTATCTTCTTTGTCTCTTTGGCCGGCTTGATCGAGCCCTCAGCTTCCGACTCCTTGGGATTGGGCGACATCTCTGGCTGCTTGCCTGCCATCGCCACAACCCGATCAAGGAGCCGCTTCTCAGCCGCGATCATGAGGGACTCGGCCAACCGACTGCTCTCAGCTGCGCAGGCGGATGATTTCTCGTAGTCCCCGGCTATGGTCAGAATTCCCTTGGAACTCGACATCTTCATTTTGAGGTAGGCATAGTGGGGGACCGCCATGAACTTGGCCAGAGCAAGCCGGCCAGGTAGTGCATGGTATGGGCTCTCAAGGTCCACCACTTCAAACCAGACTGGCTCTCGGCGGAAGTGATCTTTGTCCCTAAAGAGGACGTCTATCCGGATGATTGGTGAGCAGGAAAGGCCAGGAACTATGCCATGGAAAACAGTCCGGCTGGACTGAAGCTGCCTTTGTTTGATTCCTAACTTCTCCATGGTGTCTTTGTACATGATGTTGATGCTGCTGCCGCCATCTATCAGAACTCGGGAGAAACGAGCGGCTCGTCTATCTATGGCAAAGGTGGCATCCAAAACCAGAGCGTAGGAGCCGGGATTGGGCATCACTTCTAGGTGGTCGGCTCTGCTCCAGCCGATGGGCTTCTTGGACCAATGCATGAATTCAGGGTCTCGATGCTACCAGATTCACCTCTTGCCGCTGCAGCCGTCACAAGGCCGATCATCGGCCACGCCGGTGAACACAACATAAGCTCCGTGCTCTTCTAGATACTGCCTTGTATGGCTCGACCGGTCCGACCACGGCTGCCGGGGCGGAGGAGGAGGCGGCTGCCCAAAGAAAGTGGGGGAGGCAAGAGGCCGTCTCCCTTGGCGATCTTGGTGAGCCAATGGCACTTCCGAGTAGTGTGGTTGGACGGCTTCGCACCACTATGGAATTTGCAGGGTGCATCCAGAGTCTTCTCATATGAGAAAGCCGTCAGCTAATTGGGTTTGCTGCCCTTCTGGCGTTTGGAAGGTGGCTGCCCTTCCAGCTGCTGGTCTTCGACTGTCGCCACCTGCCGGCTGGTGGAAGCCGGCTGCATGGCCTTGCGCTTGTGGTCGTTCTGCTGTTGATGCCGACTGGTGTCACCAGCCGGGGTTCGAGGAGCCTGAGGGGCCACTTGGATCTCTGCCTTCATGGAGGAGTCGGTCGTGGCGTATTTGTCTGCTATGATCAGCAGCTCGTCAAGGGTCGCCGGCTCATCGCAGAGGAGTCGGTGCTTGAGGAGGGTGCCTTCTCTGCACCCGGCGGTGAAGTACTCGATGGCATGTACCTCGTGCACGCCTTCACAAGAGTTGCGGAGCTCGGCCCAGCGCGTGAGGTAGTCGCGAGTCGACTCGTTGGGGCCTTGCACCCACAAGGAGAGCTGGCGGGGCTTGGGCGGCCGCTTGTACGTGCTGGTGAAGTTGCGGACGAAGGCGTCGGTGAAGTCGACTCCAAATTTGTTGATGCCGCGGGCTTCAGACCGTTCAGCCATGTCCGGCTGTTCCTTGGAGCATGAGCGAACGTATTTCACGGCAACACGCTTGCTGCCGCTTGCTATATATCGACGGCCGGAGTAGTCGACCAGCCAGTCCTCCGGCTTCACGGAGCCGGTGTATTTGGGCGTGTCTCTTGGGAGCGTGAACCCTTTGGGGAAGGGCTCGTCTCGAATGCGGGGGACGAAACAGGGCGGACTCAACTCATCTTCTTCTTCTAGCGCCAGGGACCGATGGAGACGGTCGATCCGGTGGCGGGCATCGTTCTCTCCGACTCCCTCTCGGCGGCCAAGGCGGTTGCCGAGTGTCGGGTGATCAACAGGCGGCGGGGAGACGCGCCTTTCCCTGCGAGAGGGAGGAGGCGGACAGTCGTCCCGCCGTTCAACTGCTCTTGGGCGGCCGTCTTGTTCGCGCTCTATGGTGACACGAGTCCGACTGCGGCTGGCAGCCGACTCCTTATCTCTTTTTCTGCGGAGGCCACCAGTCGGCGTCCGAGAGGTCGCGCCTTGATCTCGGCGGGGAGGCAGATCGTCGTTTTGCTGGTGTGGCGCCTCGGTGCGGCAGCCGGCCTCATGCTGCTCGGCAGCCGCGTCAAGGAGCCACTGGACGCGCTCCACCATCTGGCGACGTTCCTCGCCCTCGAATTTGTCCAGCTCTTTTGCCGCCGCCCGGGCAGCCCGTATGTTTTCCGCAGGCGTGGCGTAGATGGGGCGATCTGCCCCGAACAGGTTGGCGATGGCCACGCCGCGCTGCTCACCGTGCCAAGGTGGCTGGGCCCATCTGGTGTGGGCATACCACCCACAGGCGGTCCATCTTGCACTGATAGGCTTCTGACAGGCATCTCATACTGGCAAGCCTCTTGGCGCCCTCGACGAGCTGGATGTGGCGTGCTTCCAGCATCTTGGCGCCAGCGTCTTCTGGGATGGGCACCGTTAGGTCTTGCAGTGTCGCGTCGAGCGGGTCACGAGCACCTCCGCCGGAGTGCTCGCCATGACCGATGACAAGCACCTCCTTGACAGTGCTTCCGCCGCTCTCCGCGCGAGGGAGCGGCTCGTCGTAGACCACCACGTTGGTGGGGAACGCGTCAAGTGATGCAGTGTCAGAGTCGACCAGCATCGGGTCGGTGGAGCCTACAGACTTCAGGTCCACAACTGGCTCGCTGGTGACGTGAAGTTGGTCGAGGAGGCCCGCGAGGCGGCTCTCGGGGCCTTCTGTGCCCGCATTGGACGCGGCCTGCCGGAGAGGTGGACCTCGCCAATGATATCAGCGAGGCAACTTGCCACGCAGGCGACTTCCGCGCAATGCAGCGCGTCAGCGCAGACTCCATCTGGCGTGCCGGGCCGCTGCGCCGAGGAGAAAAAGGGTTCGGTTCCCGCCCGTACAGGTCTCCGGACGACGGTGCACCTCGCCCCATGGTGGGCGCCAAATGTCGGGGGTTGGATACGAGATATGCCAATGGATGGCTTATCATGGTGGGAGCGAGTAGAGCGTCGCCGGTGCCCGAAAGCGGGATGAGGCGTAGACACGAACGCCGGCGATTTTTACCTGTGTTCGGGCTCTCCTAGGAGATAACACCCCTAGTCCTGCTCGCTGGGTCTCCGTGATGATCACTAAGGCACAAGTGAATACACAGGTGCTCCTTGAGTTGTATGCTAGAGGTAGGAGAAGGCAAGGCTAGCTCTCTCCTTCCTCTACGATCTGGTCTAGTTCTAACAGGTTGGGAACCCTTTGCATGGGTGCCCTTGGGGGTTTATATAGGCCTACCCCCCAGGGGTACATTGGTAATCTGGCCAGGTGTAGGGCCCGGCCGTCAGCCTCTTCGGCCGCCGGCTTCTCCGCCGACTGCTGGGGCCCGCAGCCTGGTGGGCCTTGCCAACTGGTTGGGTACGGGGCCGACAGGCCGTACCCGCCGCTCTCGGGTTTTGTCGGCAGCTGATCACTGTTGCCGTGTCTCTAACGACGCAGGCTTGGTCAGGGGTCATGGCTACAGCTCCGCCGGGCGGCGACATCGAGCCACTCCTCGCCTCGTCTGGTTAATGGCACTTGGGTCCCGAGGAAGGGCGGGCCGACTTAGGGGCCGACCTCCCTCGGTCTCGACCGTAAAGCTCGCCGCCTTTTGGACTCACGCCGACCGGTGGGGCCCATCGCCCTGGGCCGCATGCATGTGTCGTCGGGAACATGACTACTTACTCGTGATGATGTCGAGATGGCGTGGAACAAGGTTGCCACGGCAGAGATCTCCACGCAGACGATGCACTGTGGCCACGCTTGCCTGGACAGGGGGAGGGGATGGGCTACACTGTAGCCATTCCCCGTCCCGTCCCCTCTGGCGAGGGCATGGCCTTTGCAGGTGCCACGGGCCGACTCCTCGGGGCCGTCTTCTCTAGAAGCCGCCCGATAGGAGTCAGCTTGACTTGGCCTTGCCTCCAGGACTCGGCCGTTTATGGACAGCCGGCTATTCCTTCAGCCGGCCTCCAGGAGGCGGCTCTTCATCTTGTCGTCTTGAGGGGCGCAGTCAGCCCCGATGTCTTGAAAGGTTCTAGGCTTCGGGTTAGCCTACCAGTGGCCCACTACTCCGACAAGGATATTCATAGAATTCATACTAAAAACATTGCAATCATGCTCATCATTCAATGATCTAGTGCCAAACATTTTATAGATTTCTTCTCCTCGCACTTGAGCACAATTTTCCTTTCCATCATTCTCACGAAAGATATTAAAAAGATGAAGCGTATGAGACAAACTCAATTCCATTTTTCGTAGTTTTCTTTTATAACCTAAACTAGTGATAAAACAAGAAACTAAAAGATTCGATTGCAAGATCTAAAGATGTACCTTCAAGCACTAACCTCCCCGGCAACGGTGCTAGAAAAGAAGTTGATGTCTACTACACAACCTTCTTCTTGTAGACGTTGTTGGGCCTCCAAGTGCAAAGGTTTGTAGGACAGTAGCAAATTTCCCTCAAGTGGATGACCTAAGGTTTATCAATCCGTGGGAGGCGTAGGTTGAGGATGGTCTCTCTCAAACAACCCTGCAACCAAATAATAAAAAGTCTCTTGTGTCCCCAACACACCCAATACAATGGTAAATTGTATAGGTGCACTAGTTCGGCGAAGAGATGGTGATACAAGTGCAATATGGATAGTAGATATATGTTTTTGTAATCTGAAAATATAAAACAGCAATGTAACTAACGATAAAAGTGAGCACAATCGGTATTGCAATGCTAGGAAACAAGGCCTAGGGTTCATACTTTCACTAGTGCAAGTTCTCTCAACAATAATAACATAATTGGATCATATAACTATCCCTCAACATGCAACAAAGAGTCACTCCAAAGTCACTAATAGCGGAGAACAAACGAAGAGATTATGGTAGGGTACGAAACCACCTCAAAGTTATTCTTTCTACTCGATCTATTCAAGAGTTCGTAGTAAAATAACACGAAGCTATTCTTTCTGTTCAATCTATCATAGAGTTCGTACTGGAATAACACCTTAAGACATAAATCAACCAAAACCCTAATTTCACCTAGATACTCCATTGACACCTCAAGTATCCGTGGTATGATTATATGATATGCATCACACAATCTCGGATTCATCTTTTCAAACCAACACAAAAGTACTTCAAAGAGTGCCCCAAAGTTTCTACCAGAGAGTCAAGACGAAAACGTGTGCCAACCCCTATGCATAAGTTCATTGAACCCGCAAGTTGATCACCAAAACATACATCAAGTAGATCACGTGAATATCCCATTGTCAACACACATAAGCACGACAAGACATACATCAAGTGTTCTCAAATCCTTAAAGACTCAATCCGATAAGATAACTTCAAAGGGAAAACTCAATCCATTACAAGAGAGTAGAGGGGGAGAAACATCATAAGATCCAACTATAATAGCAAAGCTCGTGATACATCAAGATCGTACCACCTCAAGAACATGAGAGAGAGAGAGAGAGAGAGAGAGAGAGATCAAACACATAGCTACTAGTGCATACCCTCAGCCCCGAGGGTGAACTACTCCCTCCTCGTCATGGAGATCGCCGAGATGATGAAGATGGCCACGGTGAGGTTCCCCTCCGTGGTGCCTAACAGGGCCCCGATTGGTTTTTGGTGGCTACAGAGGCTTGCGGCGGCGGAACTCCCGATCTATTTTGTCCCCGATATTTTTAGGGTATATGGATATATATAGGCGAAAGAAGTCAGTCAGGGGAACCACAAGGGGCCCACGAGGGTGGGGGCGCCCAAGGGGGCAGGCGCGCCTCCCTGCCTCGTGGGCACCTCGAAGCTTCCCTGACTTCAACTCCAAGTCTCCTGGATTGCTTCCATTCCAAAAATAACTCTCCCGAAGGTTTCATTAACCAGAGGCCTAGCCCAAATTGCTGGGCCTCCGGTTAATAGGTTAGTCCCAAAAATGATATAAAAGTGTGAAGTAAAGCCCATAAACATCCAAAACAGGTAATATAATAGCATGAACAATCAAATATTAAAAGATATGTTGGAGACGTATCACTCACCCGCGGGAAGACTTGCCCCGTACTCCGAACTTAGGATCGGACCGTGGGCCTGAAAAGCTGGTTGATATCCCGGAGCCCGAACTGTAAAGCTAGGAAGTTTCTCAAGCTCCGGATCCCAGATTGGGTCAGGGTTTGGACTCGAATACACCCACCCACCTAGATATAAGCAATCTCACCCACATCAGACATCAGTCACGGGAAACGGTCCATCACTTTTGGGCCAGATTCCTACTTGTCAAGGACAAGATTAAAGACTGCCGCGATGAAGTTGCAATCTCATTATTCTGCGAAAACTACACAGACGAGGGAATCCTCAATGCAATCAATCGCCATCACGTATCACACTTCGCTGACTTGGCAACCATAGTACAAAAGTACTGCGCAATGGAAAGCGCCTGGAAAACCCAGGCAGCCTCTTGGGAGCCGTCGGTTCCCACTAAACCTCTCGTTCGGAAAAAAAGGGCGCACCCTCGTCGGTCGCCTGATCCAACAACCAAAAAATCAAAGCCCATTACGGGGCGCGGAACCGTTCTGGAGGGATGGCTCGATAGGCCATGCAAGATACACACAACACCGGATGTAGTACCAACCCACAGCCTTAGAGCATATTGGTTACTCCGGCAGGCGGCCAAGAGCGGCGAGGATCTCCTCACTAAAAATACCGCAGAGCAACATCCCACGGAGGATAGCAATCCTACAGTGCTGACAGTCTTCGAGACTTTCGCCTCAAAAAATAGGCGAAAAGGGCACTCCGCGACCTTGCCGAAGTGTGCCAAGTTGCAGCAATAAACCCCTGGAACGACACGGCCATAACTTTCAACGCCAGTGGCGAACCAAAATTCAGAACAGTCTGGGCACCTGCCACACTGGTCCTTAGTACAATTGTGGACGGTTGTCGGCTTACCAAAGTGCTCATGGACGGCGGCAGCGGACTAAACCTCATTTATGAGCAAACTCTCAACAAAATGGAAATAGACAGGAGCCGCATTGAGGAAAGTAGCACGACCTTCCGAGGAATTATTCCCAGCCGGGAGGCACAGTGCGCGGGAAAAATCACACTTGATGTGGTATTCAGCATGCTAGAAAACTATCGGTCCGAAGAGATAACCTTTCAAGTGGCCCCTTTCAATAGTAGATATCACGCCCTTTTAGGCCGAGATGCATTTGCAAGCTTCCAGGCCATACCCCATTATGGGTACATGAAGCTCAAGATGCCCGGGCCCAATGGAATCATCACTCTCGCCAGTGATCCGGACATAGCACTCCGCGCCGAAAACAAAACCGCCGCCTTGGCCCTAGAGGCATTGTCTGAAGCTCTCACGACCGAAGAATTAACCACATTGCGCTCCACGGTGGATAGGGATGACATGATACTTGATAAGCGATCCAAATCCACCTCCTTCAAACCAGCAGACAACATAGTCAAATTACAGGTCCACCCAACGGACTCCACGAAGACAACATCCATCGGGGCACAGTTGTACCCCACGATCAACGCCGCACTGCGAGCGTTCCTGCGTGAAAACTGGGACATATTCGCCTGGCACCCTTCTGATATGCCAGGAATCTCGCGCAGGCTGGCCGACCATAGCGTAAACATACTGAAGGGATACAAGCCGGTTAAGCAAACGTTAAGCGCTTTTCCAAACCCAAACGACAAGCCATGGGAGAGGAGCTAGCCAAGTTACTCGAGGCTGGATTCATCAGAGATAAAACACCCGGACAGGCTAACAAACCTGGTGATGGTACCAAAGAAGGATAAATTCTGGCGCCTATGCATCGATTTCAAAGACCTCAACAAGGCTTGCCCTAAGGATCCCTTTCCCCTCCCCCGCATCGATCAGATCATCGATGCTACCGCAGGACACGATTCAGTATGTGTCCTCGACGCATACTCTGGATACCATCAAATAAATATGAAGGAGTCCGATCAAGCCGCAACAGCATTTATCACCCCATACGGGCCTTTCTGCTTCAACACCATGCCTTTCGGGCTCAAAAACGCCGGTGCCACCTATCAATGCATGATTCAAACATGCCTGGAGAAATAAATCGGCAAGACGGTTGAAGCATACGTGGATGATGTAGTCATGAAAACCAGGCACGTCGAGTCCTTAATACACGATTTGCATCTCACATTTGACAACCTTCGAACATATGACATCAAGCTCAATCCGGAAAAGTGTGTTTTCGGCGTTCCCGCTGGAAAACTATTGGGCTTCATCGTTTCCAATAGAGGAATTGAGGCAAACCCAGCCAAGATCCGAGCTCTGTCACAGTTGGCTATCCCAACAGACCTTAAACAGGTCCAAAAATTATCCAGATGTGTGGCAGCTTTAAGCCGCTTTATCTCCAGGTTAGGAGAAAAGGCATTGTCGCTGTATCGCCTCCTCCGACGCACCGAGCGCTTTGAATGGACGGACGCGGCAACAATCGGATTGGAAGAAATAAAGGCTCTTCTGGCAAGCAACACAATCCTGGCCGCGCCAAAAGTCGGTGAACCCATGTTGTTATACATATCGTCCACACACCAAGTAGTGAGTGCGGTGCTCGTTGTTGAACCGGAGGCGGACGGACACAAATTCCCGCTCCAGAAGCCAGTATACTATGTATCCACCGTCCTCACACCATGCAAATCCCAGTACCCCCACTACCAAAAAATATCATATGCGGTTTTCATGGCATCCCGGAAGCTACGACACTACTTCCAAGAGTGTTCAAACACGGTGGCCTCTGAGGTACCCCTCAATGACATAATAAACAACCACGACGCTATAGGCCGGATTGCCAAGTGGGCCATTGAGCTCCTTCCATTCGACATATCATACAAACTGCACAGCGCCATTAAATCTCAAGTATTGGCTGACTTCGTCGCCGAATGGACAGAAGTCGAACTCCCTAAAGAGTACGGCACATACTCCAACTGGATCATGCTCTTCGACGGCTCTAAAATGCTGGCATGCCTAGGGGCAGGCTGATAACCCACAAGTATAGGGGATCGCAATAGTTTTTTAGGGTAGAGTATTCAACCCAAATTTATTGATTCGACACAAGGGGAGCCAAAGAATATTCTCAAGTATTAGTAGTTGAGTTGTGAATTCAACCACACCTGGATAACTTAATATCTGCAGCAAAGTATTTAGTAGCAAAGTAATATGGAAGTAACGGTAATAGTAGCAAAAGTAATATTTTTGGGTTTTGTAGTGATTGTAACAATAGCAACGGAAAAGTAAATAGACGAAGAACAATATGTGAAAAGCTCGTAGGCATTGGATTAGTGATGGATAATTATGTCGGATGTGGTTCATCATGTAACAGTCATAACATAGGGTGACACAGAACTAACTCCAATTCATCAATGTAATGTAGGCATGTATTCCGAATATAGTCATACGTGCTTATGGAAAAGAACTTGCATGACATGTTTTGTCCTACCCTCCCGTGGCAGCGGGGTCCTAATGGAAACTAAGGGATATAAAGGCCTCCTTTTAATAGAGTACCGGACCAAAGCATTAACACATAGTGAATACATGAACTTCTCAAACTACGTTCATCACCGAGAAGTATCCTGATTATTGTCACTTCGGGGTTGTCGGATCATAACACATAATAGGTGACTATAGACTTGCAAGATAGGATCAAGAACTCACATATATTCATGAAAACATAATAGGTTCAGATCTGAAATCATGGCACTCGGGCCCTAGTGACAAGAATTAAGCATAGCAAAGTCATAGCAACATCAATCTCGGAACATAGTGGATACTAGGGATCAAACCCTAACAAAACTAACTCGATTACATGATAAATCTCATCCAACCCATCACCGTCCAGCAAGCCTACGATGGAATTACTCATGCACGGCGGTGAGCATCACGAAATTGGTGATGGAGGATGGATGAATGATGACGACGGCGACGAATACCCCTCTCTGGAGCCCCGAACGGACTCCGGATCAGCCCTCCCAAGAGAGATTAGGAGTTGGCGGCGGATCCGTGTCATAAAACGTGATGAAACTTTCTCTCTGAGAGAGAATATATGGAGTTGGAGTTGAGGTCGGTGGAGCTCCAGGGGGCCCACGAGATAGGGGGACGCGCCCAGGGGGGCAGGCGCGCCCCCCACCCTCATGGACAGGGTGTCGGCCCCCTGGCCTTGATTCTTTCGCCAGTATGTTTATATTTTCTGAAATGTTGCTCCGTTGATTTGCAGGTCATTCCGAGAACTTTTGTTTCTGCATAAAAATAACACCATGGCAATTCTGCTGAAAACAGCGTCAGTCCGGGTTAGTTCCATTCAAATCATGCAAGTTAGAGTCCAAAACAAGGGCAAAAGTGTTTGGAAAAGTAGATACGACGGAGACGTATCAACTCCCCCAAGCTTAAACCTTTGGTTGTCCTCAAGCAATTCAGTTGATAAACTGAAAGTGATAAAGAAAAGCTTTTACAAACTCTATTTGCTCTTGTTGTTGTAAATATGTAAAGCCAGCATTCAAGTTTTCAGCAAAGATTATGAACTAACCACATTCACAATAACATTTAGGTCTCATGTTTACTCGTATCAATTGCATAATCAACTAGCGAGCAATAATAATAAATCTCGGATGACAACACTTTCTCAAAACAATCATGATATGATATAACAAGATGGTATCTTGCTAGCCCTTTCTGAGACCGCAAAACATAAATGTAGAGCATCTTTAAAGACCAAGGACTGACTAAACTTTATAATTCATGGTAAAAGAGATCCAGTCATTGTCATACCCAATATAAACTAATAGTAATACATGCAAATGACATAGGTGCTCTCCAGCGGGTGCTTTTTAATAAGAGGGTGATGACTCAACATAAAAGTAAATAGATATGCCCTTCGCAGAGGGAAGCAGGGATTTGTAGAGGTGCCAGAGCTCGATTTTGAAATAGAGATAAATAATATTTTGAGCGGCATACTTTCATTGTCAACATAACAACCGAGAGATGGCGATATCTTCCATACTACACACATTATAGGTGGTTACCAAACAGAATGGTAAAGTTTATACTCCCCCTCCACCAACAAGCATCAATCCATGGCTTGCTCAAAACAATGAGTGCCTCCAACTAACAACAGTCCCGGGGGAGTTTTATTTGCAATTAATTTGATTTGATTTGCATAAAGCATGGGACTGGGCATCCCAGTGACCAGCCATTTTCTCGTGAGTGCGGAGTTGAGTCTACTCCTCTAGAGAATAACCCGCCTAGCATGGAAGATACAGACATCCCTAGTTGATACATGAGCTGTTCGAGCATACAAAACAGAATTTTATTTGAAGGTTTAGAGTTTGGCACATATAAATTTACTTGGAACGATAGGTAGATACGGCATATAGGAAGGTATAGTGGACTCATATGGAATAACTTTGGGGTTTAAAGGATTGGATGCAAAAGCAGTATTCCCGCTTAGTACAAGTGAAGGCTAGCAAAAGACTGGGAAGCGACCAACTGAGAGAGCGACAACAGTCATGAACAGGCGTTAAAATTAATAAACATTGAGTGCGAGCATGAGTAGGACATAATCCACCATGAACATAAATATCATGAAGTCTATGTTGATTTTGTTTCAACTACATGCGTGAACATGTGCCAAGTCAAGTCACTCGAATCTTTCAAAGGAGGATACCACCCTATCATACCACATCACTACCAATTTAATAGCATGTTGGCACACAAGGTAAACCATTATAAACTCCTAGCAAATTAAGCATGGCATAAGTAACTATGATCTCTAATTGTCATTGCAAACATGTTTATTCATAATAGGCTGAATCAGGAAGGATGAACTAATCATATTTACAAAAACAAGAGAGGTCAAGTTCATACCAGCTTCTCTCATCTCAATCAGTCCATCATATATCGTCATTATTGCCTTTCACTTGCACAACCGAACGGTGTGTATAATAATAATATTGCACGTGCATTGGACTAAGCTGGAATCTGCAAGCATTCAATTCAAAGGAGAAGACAAGGTAATATGGGCTCTTTGTTAGATCAACAATAATGCATATAAGAGCCACTAAGCAATTTCATTATGGTCTTCTCCTGTCGACCCCCAAAGAAAAGAAAAGAAATAAAAATATTTACACGGGAAAGCTCCCAACAAGCAAAAGAAGAACGAGAAATATTTTTGGTTTTTCTTTTAATTTTACTACTACAAGCATGGAAAGTAAACTAGCTAAAAGCTACAACTATTTTTTTTGTTTTTTATTAAAGTTTTCAAACACACAAGAAGAAAGCTAGAAAAGAAAATGACTAACATGGATATTACAATGAAAAAGTATGAGCACCAACAACTAGCAATGAGTGTGTGAATATAAATGTAATGTCGGTGTGAGATAAGTACTCCCCCAAGCTTAGGTTTTGGCCTAAGTTGGTTTAATGCCACGGCTGGCCTGGCGGATATCCAAAATCTATCAAATCTTTACCCAAGGACTTGAAAACTTCACAACACAAAACTTCAACAGAAGATCTTATGAGCTCTGTTAGTATAAGAAAATAAACCACCACTTTAAGGTACTATAATGAACTCATTATTTATTTATATTGGTGTTAAACCTACTGTATTCCAACTTCTCTATGGTTTATAAACTATTTTATTAGCCATAGATTCATCAAAATAAGCAAACAACACACGAAAAACAGAATCTGTAACTAACGCAAACTTATGGAACTCAAAAACTTCTACCAAACTAGGACGACCTAGATAATTTGTTTATCGATCTGCTGCAATTGGAATCAGTATTTTATCATGTTATCGTGAATTTAAACAATTGTTTTCGTGAGCAGAAAGTTTCTGTCTTTTTCAGCAAGACCGTATAATTATCAACCAAGAAGATACTATTTTTGCTTTATTTATTCTAAATAACAGAAAGTAAAAAGAGGGTACAGAGGGTTGTGCCTTGTAACTTCATCCATCTCATGATCATCAAAAGGAATCCACCAACAAGGTTGATCAAGTCTTGTTAACAAACTCATTCCGAATAGCATAGAACTGGAGAAATTTCGAATAACACTAAGTTACCTCAACGAGGATATGAACATCCCCAATAATAAGAATATCATATCTTCTTGACAGTAGGAAGAGGAAATTCAAAACCTCCAATAATAATCGATGGAATTTTTCCTATAGAATTGATGCTATGAACTTGAGGTTGTTTCCTCGGAAAGTGTATCGTATGATCATTACCATTAACATGAAAACTGACATTGCCTTTGTTGCAATCAATAACAGCCCATGTAGTATTAAAAAAGGGTCTTCCAAGAATAATAGACATACTATCGTCCTCGGGAATATCAAGAATAACAAAGTCCATTAAAATAGTAACATTTGCAACCACAACAGGCACATCCTCACAAATACCGACAGGTATAGCAGTTGATTTATCAGCCATTTGCAAAGATATTTCAGTAGGTGTCAACTTATTCAATTCAAGTCTACGATATAAAGAGAGAGGCATAACACTAACACCGGCTCCAAGATCACATAAAGCAGTTTTAACATAGTTTCTTTTAATAGATCATGGTATAGTTGGTACTCCTGGATCTCCTAGTTTCTTAGGTATCCCACCTTTAAAAGTATAATTAGCAAGCATGGTGGAAATTTCAGCTTCCGGTATCTTTTTTTATTTGTAATAATGTCTTTCATGTACTTAGCATAAGGATTCATTTTAAGAATATCAGTCAAATGCATACGTAAGAAGATAGGTCTAATCATTTCAGCAAAGCGCTCAAAATCCTCATCATCCTTTTTCTTGGATGGTTTAGGAGGAAAGGGCATGGGTTTCTGAACCCATGGCTCTCTTTATTTACCGTGCTTCCTAGCAATAAAATCTCTCTTATCATAACGTTGATTCTTTGATTGTGGGTTATCAAGATCAAAGGTAGGTTCAATATCTACATCATTATCATTACTAGGTTGAGCATCAACATTAACATCATCATTAACATTATCACTAGGTTCATGTTAATTACAGATTGTGTTTCAGCATCAGAAATAGAAATATCATTGGGATTCTTAGGTGTCTCTACAATAGGTTCACTAGAAGCATGCAAAGTCCTATCATTTTTCTTTTTCTTCTTTTTAGAAGTATTAGGTGCATCTAAATTATTTCTCTGAGAATCTTGCTCAATTCTCTTAGGGTGGCCTTCAGGATACAAAGGTTCCTGAGTCGTTCTACTAGGTCTAGTAGCCACTCTAACAGCATAATCATGTTTATTATTCAATTCATTGAGAAAATCATTCTGAGCTTCAAGTACTTGTTCTGCTTGAGTGGTAACCATAGAAGCATGTTTACTAATGAGTTTAAGTTCACCTTTAACTCTAGACATATAATCATTCAAGTGTTCAATCATATAAGCATTGTGTTTTAATTGTCTACCAAAATAAGCATTGAAATCTTCTTGCTTAACCATAAAATCATCAAACTCATCTAAGCATTGGCTAGCAAACTTAGTAGGAGGGATTTCAGCTTTATCATATCTGTAGAGAGAATTTACCTTTACTACCTGTGTCGGGTTATCAAGACCATGTGTTTCTTCAATAGGTGATGAATTATAACCATCTATTTCTTCAGCAGGCGGTAGATTAAGACCATGTATTTCTTCAATAGGAGGTAAATTCTTAACATCTTCAGCTTTAATACCTTTTTCTTTCATTGATTTCTTTGCCTGTTGCATATCTTCAGGACTGAGAAATAGAAGTCCCCTTTTCTTTGGAGTTGGTTTAGGAATAGGCTCAGGGGTTGGCTCAGGAGGTGTCCAATTATTCTCATTATTCAACATATTATTCAATAGAATTTCAGCTTGATCGACTGTTCTTTCCCTGAAAACACAACCAACACAACTATCCAAGTGGTCCTCGGAAGCATCGATTAGTCCATTATAAAAGATATCAAGTATTTCATTTTTCTTAAGAGGATGCTCAGGCAAAGCATTAAGTAATTGGAGAAGCCTCCCCCAAGATTGTGGGAGACTCTCTTCTTCAATTTGCACAAAATTAAATATTTCCCTTAAAGCAGCTTGTTTCTTATGAGCGGGGAAATATTTAGCAGAGAAGTAATAAATCATATCCTCGGGACTACGCACACAACCAGGATCAAGAGAGTTAAGCCATATTTTAGCATCACCCTTTAATGAGATCGGAAATATTTTAAGGATATAATAGTAGCGAGATTTCTCATCGTTAGTGGACAGGGTGGCTATATCATTCAATTTAGTAAGATGTGCCACAACAGTTTCATACTCATAGCCATAAAAAGGATCAGATTCAACCAAAGTAATTATCTCAGGGCCGACAGAGAATTCATAATCCTTATCAGTAACAAAGATAGGTGAAGTAGCAAAAGCAGGGTCATATTTCATTCTAGCATTAAGAGTTTTCTGTTTAAGTTTAGCTAGTAACTTCTTAAGATCAGATCTATCATTGCAAGCAAGAAAGTCTCTAGCAGTTTCTTCATCCATAACATAACCCTCAAGAACAACAGGCAATTCATACTTAGGGGGAGACCCTTCATCATCACTATCTTCAATAATTTTATTCTCTCTAGCCCTAGCAAGTTGTTCATCAAGAAATTCACCAAGTGGCACAGTAGTATCAAGCATAGAAGTAGTTTCATCATAAGTATCATGCATAGCAGAAGTGGCATCATCAATAACATGCGACATATCAGAATTAATAGCAGAAGCAGGTTTAGGTGTCGCAAGCTTACTCAAAATAGAAGGTGAATCAAGTGCAGATATAGATGGCAGTTCCTTACCTTCCCTCGTAGTTGAGGGATAAATTTTAGTTTTATCGTCTTTCAAGTTCCTCATAGTGACCAGCAGATATAAATCCCAAGTGACTCAAAGAATAGAGCTATGCTCCCCGGCAACGGCGCCAGAAAATAGTCTTGATAACCCACAAGTATATGGGATCGCAACAGTTTTCGAGGGTAGAGTATTCAACCCAAATTTATTGATTCGACACAAGGGGAGCCAAAGAATATTCTCAAGTATTAGCAGTTGAGTTGTCAATTCAACCACACCTTGATAACTTAGTATCTGCAGCAAAGTATTTGGTAGCAAAGTAATATGGAAGTAACGGTAACAGTAGCAAAAGTAATATTTTTTGGGTTTTGTAGTGATTGTAACAATAGCAACAGAAAAGTAAATAAATGAAGAACAATATGTGAAAAGCTCGTAGGCATTGGATCAGTGATGGATAATTATGTCGGATGCGGTTCATCATGTAACAGTCATAACATAGGGTGACACAGAACTAGCTCCAATTCATCAATGTAATGTAGGCATGTATTCTGAATATAGTCATATGTGCTTATGGAAAAGAACTTGCATGACATCTTTTGTCCTACCGTCCCGTGGCAGCGGGGTCCTAATAGAAACTAAGGGATATTAAGGCCTCCTTTTAATAGAGTACTGGACCAAAGCATTAACACATAGTGAATACATGAACTCCTCAAAGTACGGTCATCACTGAGAAGTATCCCGATTATTGTCACTTCGGGGGTGTCGGATCATAACACTTAATAGGTGACTATAGACTTGCAAGATAGGATCAAGAACTCACATATATTCATGAAAACATAATAGGTTCAGATCTGAAATCATGGCACTCGGGCCCTAGTGACAAGCATTAAGCATAGCAAAGTCATAACAACATCAATCTCGAACATAGTGGATACTAGGGATCAAACCCTAACAAAACTAACTCGATTACATGATAAATCTCATCCAACCCATCACCGTCCAGCAAGCCTCACGATGGAATTACTCACGCATCGGCGGTGAGCATCATGAAATTGGTGATGGAGGATGGTTGATGATGATTAAGGCGATTTAATCTCTCTCCGGAGCCCTTAACGGACTCCAGATCAGCCCTCCCGAGAGAGATTAGGGCTTGGCGGCGGCTCCGTGTCGTAAAACATGATGAAACTTTCTCTCTGATTTTTTCTCCCCGAACACGAATATATGGAGTTGCAGTTGAGGTCGGTGGAGCTCCAGGGGGGCCACGAGATAGGGGAACGCGCCCAGGGGGCAGGGCCCCCCCCCCACCCTCGTGGACAGGGTGTGGACCCCCTGGCCTTGATTCTTTTGCCAGTATTTTTTATATTTTCTGAAAAGTTGCTCCGTTGATTTGCAGGTCATTCCGAGAACTTTTGTTTCTGCACAAAAATAACACCATGGCAATTCTGCTGAAAACAGCGTCAGTTCGGGTTAGTTCCATTCAAATCATGCAAGTTAGAGTCCAAAACAAGGGAAAAAGTGTTTGGAAAAGTAGATACGACAGAGACGTATCACAGGCGTTGTCCTAACATCCCCTACCGGAGACACTGTTCAGTACATCCTACAAATATTATTTACGGACTCCAACAACGCAGCCGAATACGAAGCCTTATTGCATGGTCTCAGGATGGCCGTCTCCATGTGCATACAATGCCTGGAAGTGCGTGGGGATTCAAACCTCGCAATATCTCAAATAAATGGAGATTTTGATGCCAAAGATCCAAAGATGGCAGCTTATCGTAATGCTGTTCTAACAATGTCGGACCGGTTCGAGGGGCTTGAGTTCCACCACGTGGCTCGAGAAAGCAATCAAGCGGCGGACGTCCTTGATCGCATTGGCGCTAAGCGCGACCCCGTCCCACCTAACATATCTTTGGAACGGCTCTTCAAGCCATCTGTGGTGTGGCAGGGGGAGAGCGGCAATATCAATCCGGACCCGAAGACAACCCCAGATTTCGAACACTCCGACATAATCGGCGGGTCAGCAACCTAAATTACACAACCGGCCCATCTCATCATGGCGGTCATCGCCCCATGGACCGAACCCTTCTTGGCCTACCTCAATAGGCGAGATCTTCCGGAGGATCAGAATGAGGCGTGCTGCATAGTGCGGCGATCTAAGGCCTATAAGATTCACGAGGGAGAGCTCTATAAGAAAAGCGCTACCGGAGTACTTCAAAGATGCATCTCCGAGGAAGAAGGGCGGCAGCTCTTGGCTGAAATTCATGCCTGTCTCGGCGGGCACCACGCCGCGGCTCGGGCCCTCGTAAGCAAAGCCTTCCGTACAGGTTTGTATTGGCCAACGGCCCGAGCAGACGCACAGAACCTCGTCCAACATTGCGTGGGATGCCAGCTTTTCGCCAACCAAAGCCATATGCCAACCACCGCTCTACAAACAATCCCCATCACATGGCCTTTTATGGTCTGGGGGCTTGATATGGTCGGACCCCTTAAAGGAGGAAGCCATAAGAAAAAATACCTATTGGTCATGGTGGATAAATTCACTAGCCAAACCAGTCAAAACGGCCGAAGCTGGACCAGTGATAGATTTTATATCCGGTGTTGTGCACCGTTATGGTGTTCCGCATAGCATTATCACTGACAACGGCTCCAATTTCACAGCCGATGAGGTGAAGGACTGGTGTGCTAACCTGGGCATCAAGCTCGATTACGCCTCCGTATACCACCCACAAACTAATGGTCAAGTCGAACGAGCTAACAGTCTTATCATGAGCGGCATCAAACCCAGATTAGTGCGGTCTTTGAAAGAATCAGACAAGCACTGGGTAGAGGAGCTCGAATCCGTATTCTGGGGGCTGTGGACCATGCCCAATCATTCTACCTGATATACACCTTTTTTCATGTTGTACGGCGCAGAGGCTGTGTTACCCTAAGACATGATTCATGACTCACCTCGAGTGCTCATGTATGAAGAGAGAGAGGCCGAGCTGGGTCGGTAGGACGGCCTAGATGCCCTGGAGGAGGAGCGCGACGTCGCTAAGGCCTGTTCCACATTCTATCAACAACAGGCTCGCAGATATCAAAGCAGAGAAGTATGGGCCAAGACTTATAACGTTGGTGAACTTGTCCTACGCTTGCCGGAGAAGAAAAAGGACAAACTCAAGCCCAAGTGGGAGGGTCCCTTCATCATCGACGAAGTTCTCACCGGAAGAGCGTACCTCCTGCGTGATACATTAGACAACCGCCTGGAGCCGAACCCGTGGAACAGGGCCAGACTCCGAAGATTATATGCCTAGCGCCGGACCCTTCGTTCATCTCCTTTTTTTCTTTTGCTCCCTTTCTTTATTTTTTCCTCTCTTTTCACTTTTATTTCTTAAGCTTTAAAGCTCTTCTACGGCTAAACCGTATACCTATATGCATACAATTCTTAACATGTATTCCAATTATACCTGGGAGCTTCTTGTACAAAAGCTTATTACCATTATTTTACGAGCATTAAGCTCACCACATATGTGTCTTTTCCACGTATGTACCTTTTCTTCGCCATTATATGCATCGATATGACTTAAGTTTTGGCCAAGCTGGGTTGCCTGGCTCCTGTGCTTATGCCCTACATTCCCGTTAGTTCGGCTAGGGCATAAAGGGAGCACCTCTGCGATTGTTACTACCGGGTCATCCGGACGTGTACCTCAGACTGGGTGAAGCCGAAAGCTAGCGTTCTTAAGGGAATATTCGGTCGGCGGACTAAATATGTTTTTTCCTTATCACTTTACAAACCCCCAGATGTTATGTATGTTGTGGTGTTCAAACACAGTTCGGACATGCACATTCATGCATGCCTACCCAGGGAAAGGAACCCTTAACGGATCTATTCTCTCTGGAGGATGTTTCTTACGATTAAAATGTAATATAACATACCTAGCCGGATACTTGTCTGTTCAAGCAACTATGACCCCTACGCCTGGCTTCCACGCGTACCCTGGTTTACATTACCAAGTGGGTATTCGGAAGCACTCCGCACCTTCGGGTCCAGAGGTTGAAGCGAAAAGGTCCGCCATGACAAGCGTTTTATAATTCAGCTAGCGACATTGATTTGTCAAATGAACTACATAGTCACTTAGACTTATACACTTCTTCTTCTATGCCATCTAACAAACTATCTAGCCTACAATCCTGCTGGGAATATTTGGCGGCTACTTGCACCTTGTTATATACCAAACTAACGGGAACTTCTTCTCCATTTGACCCTATAGGTCCGACCCGAGCCATGTGGTTCGGGTCGAGCTTGGTATACCGTGTTTTCACCTTCGCTTAGGCTTCTCGCGCACCTTCCCGGCCGATATCTTCCATAATCGGAAACGCCGCCACGCTCCTTGGAGTAGCTGTACAAGCCCCTCCATACTTCCTGGAGGGGATTCGGATGGCCATAAGGCCTTAGCAATATTCTGCATCACCTGCCGAGCTTGCTCATGCATTTGTTACAGCTCTTGTAGCAGATCGCTCGCCAATCCGGACACCTCCCCTTCGGGATGGCCCGTCAATATACCTACAGACACAATTTTGTCAGTTCCTTCACTTGCCGAACTATACAAAGGTAGATCCGAACACATACCAAATATGCTTCCTCGCAGCTTTTTATTTTCCTTCACGGAGTCAGCTAGCTGGGACCGTACGTCTTTTAGCTCTTCCCCAAGCTTGGTGTTGGCATCTTGGAGTTTGTCCTTCTCATCCCTGACTCGTGTCAGGATACGTTCGCCCGTGGCTAGTTGCCTTTGAGCTCCTTGACCTCCCACTTGTGCGACTTCCGATGCTTCTGCTGCAAGACATGCGCCCGTATCAATAACCCTGGTGTATGACTATGTTTTCTCGATAGAGGGGAAACATTACCAGGTGCCACCTTCTTGGACTCCTCCAGTTCGGCAATAGCTTTCGTCAGCTGGGTCTGACACTTTTCCAGCTCTTGAGACAACAGATTGTTCTTCTCTGAGAGCACCTGGTGATATAATGATACTTAAATCACTTGTACCAAGTGCTTCAAGTCTCGGGGGCTACTAGTTTACAACTATCAGTTCCACATAAATAACCACTTACCCGCATGTCTTTCAAATACTGATCTGTAGCTCTCGAAAGCCCGTCTCGAGCAGCTCGGATGTATGCATCACCCGAGTTGAAGGCATTGAAAGCTTCTTCTAAAAAGCTAGGGTCGCGAAGAGCGGCTCGCCGGCGCCGATGATTGGCGCTTTCTACTTCGGAGTTTGTAGCGGATACTTTTTCTGAATCCTCCGCAGAAGGACAATCCAGTGTCACTTCTGTGTTAGCCTTAGTCCTCGTGGCAGGGCCTGGAATTTGGCTAGTAGAGGCATGATCAGCAGGATCCCTGGACATAGTCCGGCGAATGTTCTTCCTGATAAAGACACAACGGATGGTGTCATACTTTAAGATGACGGCCGCGGGGCGCATTTAAAACCCTACCTCTTTAATGAAGGTTCGGCCGTATTTCTATTTTCCTTCCTTTTCGGAGGCCTGCCCGTTGTAGGTGCCGCATTCTTGTGCGCCGACCGTCTCCCCTTTAGAGCATAATATAGTGCGGTGGGTAAGGCAGATAGAGGGAATTCTATTAAAGGATAAAGTCTCCTGATTACTTATATGCATCGCAGGGAGAAGGCCGGGATAGTTGGCAGTGATGGCTACCTCGGTACCGCCGCAGCTCACCTAGTAAAACACCCCTTCCCCGAGCCCCACAAATATATCCCGATCTTCGTCGAATCCTGGGTCGAGGGCCTGGTTGTGGTCCTCTGGCTGTGGTGCGGGGTTGTGGATCTCCTTGGTGATCTTCCGCCAGTCCTATTATACATGGAGGATTAATAATTATGAAAAGGAAAAAGGATTCAGGGAGTTGATGGAGTAGAGAAGTGGAAAACTCACCCAGCTGGGAGGGTTATACATGGAAAATCCATCCCTCGGTTTATTGCGGGTGAACTCCTCCTTCTCCCCTTTGTATAATTTGGACAATATTTTTGCTAAAGCGGCATGTGTCCAGTCCCTTCCTGCCATAGTAGGTGGTGTCATCCTCCCCGTTGAAATGCCACATGGGGCGCCCTCGGTACTGGAGTGGTTGGACCACTCGCTTTATGCATATCGCCATAACCTCGACTATTGACAATCCGGACTGAGCGAGTGCTTTTATCTTGCTCATTAGTTGATGGACTTCCGTGTTGTCTTCTTCCCTAGGGCTCCGAAGATGCCAGTTGAGGCGCTTCTTTAAGGGACTATTCGAATGCTCTGGAAGGCCCCGCCGGATTGGGTCAGGAAGGGAGACATCCTCGATATAAAACCATTTGGAGGGCCATTCTTCGGATGCCTTCTTTGGTGTGACGGACAAGTATCCGGTCCCGACGATGCGCCATATCTCGGCTCCGCCCACTTGGAATATAGCTCCCTCTTTATTACGAGGGATGAGGCAAAACAGCTTCTTCCATAGCACGAAATGGGCCTCGCAGCACAGGAAAAGCTCGCAAAGGGCAACGTAACCTGTGATGTGCAGGATGGAGGCAGGCGTAAAGTTGTGCAGTTGGAGGCCATAATACTCCAGAAGCCCTCGGAGGAACAGATGGATTGGAAACCCGACGCCTCTCAGCAAATAGGGAACAAAGCATGCATGTTCCCCCCGGGATGGGTTTGGGAACTTCTCCGCATGTTCCCCATCGTCGAAAGAAGCCAGTCCGGATCGAACGGGGACCAGATCCGCGGGGGCAAGGAATCCCTGGGTCTATAGCTTTGCCAGTTGGCCATGGGATAGGAACACTTTGCCCAATCTCCCTTCTTGGGGCCAAGAGGGTGGGAGGACGAGCTGGGAGTGCTAGCCATGTTGGGATGGTTTTGGCGACTAAGCTCTAATGATTCCTCGCTCGGGGAAGATGGAGTGGGTTAGATCTGCAGATCCCCGTCTCTTTAATAGAGAAAATTCTTATGCGGTCCAGGGGGTAAATGTAAAAATGCCCCATCCTCTCGTATTCGCTCGACACGTGGAAGCTGAAATCATGGAGGCACAGAAGCGGAGAAGCGCGTCAATTGAACGAAGGGCCGGACACTGCTGTTTAAATCAGGTACTTTGAAGTATTCGGAGGGAACCCGCCTTGCAATGCCGAAGACAATATGTGCGCCGAATTCATTGTCATTAAAGCCTGGTTCGGGGGCTACTGAGGGAGTCCTGGATTAAGGGGTCCTCGGGCAGCCGGACTATGTACTCTAGCCGGACTGTTGGACTATGAAGATACAAGATAGAAGACTTCGTCCCGTGTCCGGTGGGACTCTCCTTGGCGTGGAAAGCAAGCTTGGCGATTCGGATATGTAGATTCCTTTCTCTGTAACCAACTTTGTGTAAACCTAGTCCCCTCCGGTGTCTATATAAACTGGAGGGTTTAGTCCGTAGGACAATAATCATATTCTCATAGGCTAGACTTCTAGGGTTTAGCCATTACGATCTCGTAGTAGATCAATTCTTGTAACACTCATATTCATCAAGATCAATCAAGCTGGAAGTAGGGTATTAACTCCATAGAGAGGGCCTGCACCTGGGTAAACATTGTGTCCCCCGCCTCCTGTTACCATTAGCCTTAGACGCACAGTTCGGGACCCCCTACTTGAGATCTGCCGGTTTTGACATCGACTGTCGCCTTTAACAAGAAGGCTGGTAGGCTGAGGTGGTGTCATTGCTACTTGACTCCAGCCTTATTTTGGCCTTTGTGTTGATGTAAGTTTGACGGTATTTTAGGCCTTTCTCCTCTCTACGGTGTCAGGCAGGGTCTTATGATGTCTACTACACAACCTTCTTCTTGTAGACGTTGTTGGGCCTCCAAGTGCAGAGGTTTGTAGGACAATAGCAAATTTCCCTCAAGTGGATGACCTAAGGTTTATCAATCCGTGGGAGGCGTAGGTTGAAGATGGTCTCTCTCAAACAACCCTGCAACCAAATAATAAAAAGTCTCTTGTGTCCCCAACACACCCAATACAATGGTAAATTGTATAGGTGCACTAGTTCGGCGAAGAGATGGTGATACAAGTGCAATATGGATAGTAGATATATGTTTTTGTAATCTGAAAATATAAAAACAGCAATGTAACTAACGATAAAAGTGAGCACAATCGGTATTGCAATGCTAGGAAACAAGGCCTAGGGTTCATACTTTCACTAGTGCAAGTTCTCTCAACAATAATAACATAATTGGATCATATAACTATCCCTCAACATGCAACAAAGAGTCACTCCAAAGTCACTAATAGCGGAGAACAAACGAAGAGATTATGGTAGGGTACGAAACCACCTCAAAGTTATTCTTTCTGATCGATCTATTCAAGAGTCTGTAGTAAAATAACACGAAGCTATTCTTTCCGTTCAATCTATCATATAGTTTGTACTAGAATAACACCTTAAGACACAAATCAACCAAAACCCTAATGTCACCAAGATACTCCATTGTCACCTCAAGTATTCGTGGGTATGATTATACGATATGCATCACACAATCTCAGATTCATCTATTCAACCAACACAAAGAACTTCAAAGAGTGCCCCAAAGTTTCTACCGGAGAGTCAAGACGAAAACGTGTGCCAACCCCTATGCATAGGTTCATGGGCAGAACCCACAAGTTGATCACCAAAACATACATCAAGTGGATCACGTGATATCCCATTGTCACCACAGATAAGCATGGCAAGACATACATCAAGTGTTCTCAAATCCTTAAAGACTCAATCCGATAAGATAACTTCAAAGGGAAAACTCTATCGATTACAAGAGAGTAGAGGGGGAGAATCATCATAAGATTCAACTACAATAGCAAAGCTCGTGATAGATCAAGATCGTATCACCTCAAGAACACGAGAGAGAGAGAGAGAGAGAGAGAGAGAGAGAGAGATCAAACACATAGCTACTGGTACATACCCTCAGCCCCGAGGTTGAACTACTCACTCCTCGTCATGGATAGCACCGGGATGATGAAGATGGCCACCGGCAAGGGTTCCCCCCTCCGGCAGGGTGCCGGAACATGGTCCCGATTGGTTTTTGGTGGCTACAAAGGCTTGCGGAGGCGGAACTCCCGATCTATTCTCATTCTGATGTTTTTAAGGTATATGGAAATATATAGGCGAAAGAAATCGGTCAGGGGAGCCACGTGAAGGAAATATGCCCTAGAGGCAATAATAAAGTTATTATTTATTTCCTTATATCATGATAAATGTTTATTATTCATGCTAGAATTGTATTAACCGGAAACATGATACATGTGTGAATACGTAGACAAACATGTTGTCACTAGTATGCCTCTACTAGACTAGCTCATTAATCAAAGATGGTTATGTTTCCTAACCATAGACATGAGTTGTCATTTGATTAACGAGATCACATCATTAGTAGAATGATGTGATTGACATGACCCATTCTGTTAGCTTAGCACTTGATCGTTTAGTATGTTGCTATTGCTTTCTTCATGACTTATACATGTTCCTACAACTATGAGATTATGCAACTCCCGTTTACCGGAGGAACACTTTGTGTGCTACCGAACATCACAACGTAACTGGGTGATTATAAAGGAGCTTTACAGGTGTCTCCAAAGGTACATGTTGGGTTGGCGTATTTAGAGATTAGGATTTGTCACTCCGATTGTCGGAGAGGTATCTCTGGGCCCTCTCGGTAATGCACATCACTATAAGCCTTGCAAGCAATGTAGCTAATGAGTTTGTTACAGAATGATGCATTACGTAACGAGTAAAGAGACTTGTCGGTAACGAGATTGAACTAGGTATTGGATACCGACGATCGAATCTCGGGCAAGTAACATACCGATGACAAAGGGAACAACGTATGTTGTTATGCGGTTTGACCGATAAAGGTCTTCGTAGAATATGTGGGAGCCAAATGAGCATCCAGGTTCCGCTATTGGTTATTGACCGGAAACGTGTTTCAGTCATGTCTACATAGTTCTCGAACCCGTAGGGTCCGCTTGCAACAAGGTTTCGATGACGGTTTTATTATGAGTTTATAAGTTTTGATGTATCGAAGGTTGTTCGGAGTCCCGGATGTGATCACGGACATGAAGAGAAGTCTCGAAATGGTCGAGACATAAAGATTGATATATTGGACGACTATATTCGGACACCGGAAGTGTTCCGGGTGATTTCGGAGAAAACCGGAGTGCCGGAGGGGTTACCGGAACCCCCGGGGAAGTATTGGGCCTTAGTGGGCCTGAGGGGAGAGAGAGGGCAGCAGCCCAGGAGGTGGCACGCCCCCTCCCATGAGGAGTCCGAATTGGACTAGGGGAGGGGGGCATGGCCCCTCTTTCCCTCTCCCTCTCCCTCTCTTTCCTTCCCCGTTCTCTCTTCCTAGTTGGACTAGGAAAGGGGAGTCCTACTCCTACTAGGAGGAGGACTCCCCCCTCCTTGGCGCGCCCCTAGGGCCGGCCGGCCTCCCCCCTTGCTCCTTTATATACGGGGGCAGGGGGGCACCTCTAGACACACAAGTTGATCTTCGTGATCGTTCCTTAGCCGTGTGCGGTGCCCCCCTCCACCATATTCCACCTCGGTCATATCGTTGCGGTGCTTAGGCGAAGCCCTGCGTCGGTAGAACATCATCACCGTCACCACGCGCCGTCATCTTGTGGAACTCATCCCCGACACCTGCTGGATCGGAGTCCGGGATCGTCATCAAGCTGAACGTGTGCTTTGAACTCGGAGGTGCCGTCGCTCGGTACTTGGATCGGTCGTATTGTGAAGACGTCTGACTACATCAACCGCGTTGTCATAATGCTTCCGCTTTCGGTCTACGAGGGTACATGGACAACACTCTCCCTCTCGTTGCTATGCATCACCATGATCTTGCGTGCGTAGGAATTTTTTTGAAATTACTACGTTCCCCAACAGTGGCATCCGAGCCTGGTTTTATGCGTAGATGTCATATGCACGAGTAGAACACAAGTGAGTTGTGGGCGATGCAAGGCATACTGCTTACCAGCATGTCATACTTTGGTTCAGCGGTATTGTGAGATTAAGCGACCCCGACCGACATTACGCGTACGCTTACGCGAGACTGGTTTCACCGTTACAAGCACTCGTGCTTAAAGGTGACTCGCGGGTGTCTGTCTCTCTCACTTTAGTTGAACCGAGTGTGGCTATGCCCGGTCCTTG
Source organism: Aegilops bicornis (assembly GCA_021605145.1). Classification (NCBI taxonomy): domain Eukaryota; kingdom Viridiplantae; phylum Streptophyta; class Magnoliopsida; order Poales; family Poaceae; genus Aegilops; species Aegilops bicornis. The sequence continues at coordinate 705,978,049 of CM038670.1, forward strand.
CGAAGGTTAAAACAGCACTAACTTGACGAACTATCGTTGTGGTTTTGATGCGTAGGTAAGAACGGTTCTTGCTCAGCCCGTAGCAGCCACGTAAAATTTTCAACAACAAAGTAGAGGACGTCTAACTTGTTTTTGCAGGGCATGTTGTGATGTTTCATGGTCAAGATGTGATGCTATATTTTATTGTATGAGATGATCATGTTTTGTAACCGAGTTATCGGCAACTGGCAGGAGCCATATGGTTGTCGCTTTATTGTATGAAACGCAAACGCCCTGTAATTGCTTTACTTTATCACTAAGTGGTAGCGATAGTCGTAGAAGCAATAGATGGCGTAACGACAACGATGCTACGATGGAGATCAAGGTGTCGGCGCGGTGGCGATGGTGATCACGACGGTGCTTCGGAGATGGAGATCACAAGCACAAGATGATGATGGCCATATCATATCACTTATATTGATTGCATGTGATGTTTATCCTTTATGCATCTTATCTTGCTTTGATTGACGGTAGCATTTTAAGATAATCTCTCACTAAATTATCAAGAAGTGTTCTCCCTGAGTATGCACCGCTATGAAAGTTCTTCGTCTGAGACACCACGTGATGATCGGGTGTGATAGGCTCTACGTTCAAATACAACGGGTGCAAAACAGTTGCACACGCGGAATCCTCAGGTTAAACTTGACGAGCCTAGCATATACAGATATGGCCTCGGAACACGGAGACCGAAAGGTCGAACGTGAATCATATAGTAGATATGATCAACATAGTGATGTTCACCATTGAAACTACTCCATCTCAAGTGATGATCGGACATGGTTTAGTTGATTTGGATCACGTGATCACTTAGATGACTAGAGAGATGTCTGTCTAAGTGGGAGTTCTTAAGTAATATGATTAATTGAACTTAAATTTATCATGAACTTAGTACCTGATAGTATTTTGCTTGTCTATGTTTGTTGTAGATAGATGGCTTGTGTTGTTGTTCCGTTGAATTTTAATGAGTTCCTTGAGAAAGCTAAGTTGAAAGATGATGGTAGCAATTACACGGACTGGGTCCGTAACCTGAGGATTATCCTCATTGCTGCACAGCAGAATTACGTCCTGGAAGCACCGCTGGGTGCCAGGCCTACTGCTGATGCAACTGACAACGTTAAGAACGTTTGGCAGAGCAAAGCTGATGACTACTCGATAGCTCAGTGTGCCATGCTTTACGGCTTGGAACCGGGTCTTCAACGATGTTTTGAACGTCATGGAGCATATGAGATGTTCCAGGAGTTGAAGTTAATATTTCAAGCAAATGCCCGGATTGAGAGATATGAAGTCTCCAATAAGTTCTATAGTTGTAAGATGGAGGAGAATAGTTCTGTCAGTGAACACATACTCAAAATGTCTGGGTATAATAATCACTTGATTCAACTGGGAGTTAATCTTCCTGATGATAGTGTCATTGATGTAATTCTTCAATCATCGCCACCAAGCTACAAGAGCTTCGTGATGAACTATAATATGCAAGGGATGGACAAGACTATTCCGAGCTCTTCGCAATGCTAAAAGCTACGGAGGTAGAAATCAAGAAGGAGCATCAATTGTTGATGGTTAACAAGACCACCCGTTTCAAGAAAAAGGGCAAAGGGAAGAAGAAGGGGAACTTCAAGAAGAACAGCAAACAAGTTGCTGCTCAAGAGAATAAACCCAAGTCCGGACCTAAGCACGAGATCGAGTGCTTCTACGCAAGCGCATCGGACCTTTGGAAGCGGAACTGCCCCAAGTATTTGGCGGATAAGAAGGATGGAAAAGTGAACAAAGGTATATGTGATATACATGTTATTGATGTGTACCTTACTAATGCTTACATGAGTACAGGTATTTGATACTGGTTACATTGCTAATATTTGCAACTCAAAGCAGGACTACAGATTAAGCAAAGATTGGCTAAGGACGAGGTGATGATGCGCGTGGGAAATGGTTCCAAAGTCGATGTGATCGCGGTCGGCACGCTACCTCTACATCTACCATCGGGATTAGTTTTAGACCTAAATAATTGTTATTTGGTGCCAGCGTTGAGCATGAACATTATATCTGGATCTTGTTTGATGTGAGATGGTTATTCATTTAAATCGAGAATAATGGTTGTTCTATTTATATGAGTAATATCTTTTATGGTCATGCACCCTTGAAGAGTGGTCTATTTTTATTGAATCTCGATAGTAGTGATACACATATTCATAATGTTGAAGCCAAAAGATGCAAAGTTAATAATGATAGTGCAACTTATTTGTGGCACTGCCGTCTGGGTCATATCGGTATAAAGCGCATGAAGAAACTCCATAAAGATGGATTTTCGGAATCACTTGGTTATGAATCATTTGATGCTTGCGAACCGTGTCTTTTGGGCAAGATGACTAAAACTCCGTTCTCCGGAACAATGGAACGAGCTACTAACTTATTGGAAATAATACATACCGATGTATGCGATCCGATGAGTGTTAAGGCTCGCGGCGTATATCGTTATTTTCTGACCTTCACATATGATTTGAGAAGATATGGGTATATCTACTTGATGAAACATAAGTCTGAAACATTTGAAAAGTTCAAAGAATTTCAGAGTGAAATGGAAAATCATCGTAACAAGAAAAATAAAGTTTCTACGATCTGATCGTGGAGACGAATATTTGAGTTACGAGTTTGGTATTCATTTAAAACAATGTGAAATAGTTTCGCAACTCACGCCACCTGGAACACCACAACGAAATGGTGTGTCCGAACATCGTAATCGTACTTTACTAGATATGGTGCGATCTATGATGTCTCTTACTGATTTACCGCTATATTTTTGGGTTATGCTTTAGATACAGCCGCATTCATGTTAAATAGGGCACCATCAAAAATCCGTTGAGACGACGCCTTATGAACTGTGGTTTGGCAACAAACCAAAGTTGTCGTTTCTTAAAGTTTGGAGTTGCGATGCTTATATGAAAAAGGTTTTCAACCTGATAAGCTCGAACCCAAATCGGAGAAGTGCGTCTTCATAAAATACCCAAAGGAAACTGTTGGGTACACCTTCTATCACAGATCCGAAGGCAAAAACATTCGTTGCTAAGAATGGATCCTTTCTAGAGAAGGAGTTTCTCCCGAAAGAAGTGAGTGGGAGGAAAGTAGAGCTTGATAAGGTAATTTGTACCTTCTCCCGAATTGGAAAGTAGTTCATCACAAGAACCGGTTCCTGTGACAACTACACCAATTAGTGAGGAAGCTAATGATATTGATCATGAAACTTCAGATCAAGTTACTACTGAACCTCGTAGGTCTACCAGAGTAAGATCCACACCAGAGTGGTACGGTAATCCTATTCTGGAAGTCATGTTACTTGACCATGGCGAACCTACGAACTATGAGGAAGCGATGATGAGCCCAGATTCCGCGAAATGGCTTGAAGCCATGAAACCTGAGATGGGATCCATGTATAAGAACAAAGTATGGACTTTGGTTGACTTGCCCGATGATCGGCAAGCCATTGAGAATAAATGTATATTCAAGAAGAAGACTGACGCTGATGGTAATGTAACTGTCTACAAAGCTCGACTTGTTGCGAAAGGTTTTCAACAAGTTCAAGGGGTTGACTACGATGAGACTTTCTCACCCGTAGTGATGCTTAAGTCTGTCCGAATCATGTCAGCAATTGCCGCATTTTATGATTATGAAATTTGGCAAATGGATGTCAAAACTGCATTCCTGAATGGATTTCTGGAAGAAGAGTTGTATATGATGCAGCCGGAAGGTTTTGTCGATCCAAAAGGTGCTAACAAAATGTGCAAGCTCCAGTGATCCATTTATGGACTGGTGCAAGCATCTCGGAGTTGGAATAAACGCTTTGATAGTGTGATCAAAGCATATGGTTTTATACAGACTTTTGGAGAAGCCTATATTTACAAGAAAGTGAGTGGGAGCTCTGTAGCATTTCTGATATTATATGTAGATGACATATTGTTAATCGGAAATGATGTAGAATTTTTCTGGAAAGCATAAAGGAGTATTTAAAAGGACTTCTTTAAAAGAAAGACCTCAGTAAAGCTACTTACATATTGAGCATCAAGATCTATTGAGATAGATCAAGACGCTTGATAAGTTTTTCAAAAGTACATACCTTGTCAAGGTTTTGAAGTAGTTCAAAATGGAACAGTCAAAGAAAGAGTTCTTGCCTATGTTGCAAAGGTGTGAAATTGAGTAAGACTCAAATCCCGACCACGGCAGAAAATAGAAAAGAGAATGAAAGTCATTCCCTATGCCTCAGTTATAGGTTCTATAAAGTATGCTATGCTATGTACCAGACCTATTATATACTTTGCTCTGAATTTGGCAAGGGAGTACAATAGTGATCTCGGAGTAGATCACTTGACATTGGTCAAGAATATCCTTAGTGAGGACTAAGGAAATATTTCTCGATTATGGAGGTGATAAAAGAGCCCGTCGTAAAGAGTTACATAGGTGCAAGCTTTTACACCAATCCAGATGACTCTAAGTCTCAATCTGGATACATATTGAAAGTGGGAGCAATTAGCTAGAGTAGCTCCGTGCAGAGCATTGTAGACATAGAATATTTGCAAAATACATACGGCTCACGAATGTGAGACTGCTGACTAAGCTTCTCTCACGAGCAAAATATGATCACACCTTAGTACTCTTTGGGTGTTAATCACATAGCAATGTGAACTAGATTATTGACTCCTTATTCATGATAAATGTTTATTATTCATGCTAGAATTGTATTAACCGGAAACATGATACATGTGTGAATACATAGACAAACATGTTGTCACTAGTATGCCTCTACTAGACTAGCTCATTAATCAAAGATGGTTATGTTTCCTAACCATAGACATGAGTTGTCATTTGATTAACGGGATCACATCATTAGTAGAATGATGTGATTGACATGACCCATTCCGTTAGCTTAGCACTTGATCGTTTAGTATGTTGCTATTGCTTTCTTCATGACTTATACATGTTCCTACAACTATGAGATTATGCAACTCCCGTTTACCGGAGGAACACTTTGTGTGCTACCAAACGTCACAACGTAACTTGGTGATTATAAAGGAGCTCTACAGGTGTCTCCAAAGGTACATGTTGGGTTGGCGTATTTCGAGATTAGGATTTGTCACTCCGATTGTCGGAGAGGTATCTCTCGGCCCTCTCGATAATGCACATCACTATAAGCCTTGCAAGCAATGTAGCTAATGAGTTAGTTACAGAATGATGCATTACGTAACGAGTAAAGAGACTTGCCGGTAACGAGATTGAACTAGGTATTGGATACCAACGATCGAATGTCGGGCAAGTAACATACCGATGACAAAGGGAACAACGTATGTTGTTATGCGGTTTGACCGATAAAGATCTTCGTAGAATATGTGGGAGCCAATATGAGCATCCAGGTTCCGCTATTGGTTATTGACTGGAAACGTGTTTCTGTCATGTCTACATAGTTCTTGAACCCGTAGGGTCCGCACGCTTAAGGTTTCGATGACAGTTTTATTATGAGTTTATAAGTTTTGATGTACCGGAGGTTGTTCGGAGTCCCGGATGTGATCACGGACATGACGAGGAGTCTTGAAATGGTCGAGACATAAACATTGATATATTGGATGACTATATTCGGACATCGGAAGTATTCCGGGTGATTTCGGAGAAAACCGGAGTGCCGGAGGGGTTACCGGAACCCCCCGGGGAAGTATTGGGCCTTAGTGGGCCTGAGGGGAGAGAGATGGCAGCAGACCAGGAGGTGGCGCGCCCCCTCCCATGAAGAGTCCGAATTGGACAAAGGGAGAGGGGCGCGGCCCCTCTTTCGCTCTCCCTCTCCCTCTCTTTCCTTCCCCCTTCTCTCTTCCTAGTTGGACTAGGAAAGGGGAGTCCTACTCCTACTAGGAGGAGGACTCCCCTCTCCTTGGCGCGCCCCTAGGGCCGGCCGGCCTCCCCCCTTGCTCCTTTATATACAGGGGCAGGGGGGCACCTCTAGACACACAAGTTGATCTTTGTGATCGTTCCTTAGCCGTGTGCGGTGCCCCCCTCCACCATATTCCACCTCGGTCATATAGCGGTGCTTAGGCGAAGCCCTGCGTCGGTAGAACATCATCACCGTCACCATGCCGTCATGCTGACGGAACTCATCCTCGACACCCTGCTAGATCGGAGTCCGGGGATCGTCATCGAGCTGAACGTGTGCTTAACTCGGAGGTGCCGTACGTTCGGTACTTGGATCGGTCGGATCGTGAAGACGTACGACTACATCAACCGCGTTGTCATAACGCTTCCGCTTTCGGTCTACAAGGGTACGTGGACAACACTCTCCCCTCTCGATGCTATGCATCACCATGATCTTGCGTGTGCGTAGGATTTTTTTTGAAATTACTACGTTCCCCAACACCACGAGGGGCCCATGAGGGTGGAGGACGCGCCCAAGGGGGTGGGAGCGCCCCCTGCCTCGTGGTCTACTCGAAGCTTCCCTGACTTCAGCTCCACGAATCTTGGATCACGTTCGTTCCAAAAATCACGCTCCCGAAGGTTTCATTCCGTTTGGACTCCGTTTGATATTCCTTTTCTTCGAAACACATAAATAGGCAAAAAAAAACAACAATCTGGGCTGGGCCTCCGGTTAATAGGTTAGTCACAAAAATTATATAAAAGTGTATAATAAAGCCCATAAACATCCAAAACAGATAATATAATAGCATGAATGCTTCATAAATTATAGATACGTTGGAGACGTATCATCTTACTGTTAGGGAACATAGTATTTCGAAAAAAATTCTTATGATCATGCAAGATCTATCTAGGAGAAGGATAGCAACAAGCGGGGAGAGTGTGTCCACATACCCTTGTAGACCGAAAGCGCAAGCGTTTAGTAACGCGGTTGATGTAGTCGAATGTCTTCGCGGTCCAACCGATCCAAGCACCGAACGTACGGCACCTCCGCGTTCAGCACACGTTCAGCTCGATGACGTCCCTTGAGCTCTTGATCCAGTCGAGTCGAGGGAGAGTTCTGTCAACATCACGACGTGATGATGGTGATGATGAAGTTACCGGCGCAGGGCTTCGCCTAAGCACTACGACGATATGATCGAGGTGTGTAACTATGGAGGGGGAGCATCTCACACGGTTAAGAGAAACGTGTGTGTCCTAGGGTGCCCCCTTGCCCCCGTATATAAAGGAGGGGAGGGGTGGGGAGGCCGGCCCTCCTAGGGCGCGCCAGGAGAGGGGAATCCCACTAGGACTCCAAGTCCTAGTAGGTTTCCACCTAAGGAAGAGGGGGAAGGGAAGGAAAGGGGGGCGCATCCCCTTTCCCTAGTCCAATTCGGACCCAGGGGCGCGCAACCAGCCCCTCTTGGCCCTTCCTCTCTTCCCACTAAGGCCCATCGAGGCCCATTAGTCCCCCCAGGGGGTTCCGATAACCCTCCAGCACTCCGATAACTATCCGGTACCTCTCGGAACTCATCCGGTGTCCGAATAACAATGTCCAATATATCAATCTTTATGTCTCGGCCATTTCGAGACTCCTCGTCATGTTCGCGATCTCATCAGGGACTCCGTACAATCTTCGGTCATCAAATCACATAACTCATAATACAAATCGTCATCGAACATTAAGCGTGCGGACCCTATGGTTTTGAGAACTATGTAGACATGACCGAGTCACATCTCCGGTAAATAACCAATAGCGGAACCTGGGTGCTCATATTGGCTCCTACATATTCTATGAAGATCTTTATCAGTCAAACAACATAACAACATACGTTGTTCCCTTTGTCATCGGTATGTTACTTGCCCGAGATTCGATCGTCGGTATCCTCATACCTAGTTCAATCTCGTTTCAGGCAAGTCTCTTTACTCGTTTCGTAATGCATCATCCCGCAACTAACTCATTAGTCACATTGCTTGCAAGGCTTATAGTGATGATCATTACTGAGAGGGCACAGAGATACCTCTTAGCTACACGGAGTGACAAATCCTAATGTCGATCTATGCCAACTCAACAAACACCATCAGAGACACCTGTAGAGCATATTTATAATCACCCAGTTACGTTGTGACATTTGATAGCACACAAGGTGTTACTCCGGTATTCGGGAGTTGCATAATCTCATAGTCAGAGGAACATGTATAAGTCATGATGAAAGCACTAGCAATAAAACTAAACCATCATTTATGCTAAGCTAACCGATGGGTCTTGTCCATCACATCATTCTCTAGTGATGTGATCCCTTTCATCAAATGACAACACATGTCTATGGTCAGGAAACTTAACCATCTTTGATTAACGAGCTAGTCTAGTAGAGGCATACTAGGGACACTCTGTTTGTCTATGTATCCACACATGTACTAAGTTTCTGCTTAATACAATTCTAGCATGAATAATAAACATTTATCATGATATAAGGAAATATAAATAACAACTTTATTATTTCCTCTTGGGCATATTTCCTTCAGTCTGCCACTTGCACTAGAGTCAATAATCTAAATTACATAGTAATGATTCTAACACCCATGGAGTGTTGGTGTTGATCATGTTTTGCTTGTGAGAGAGGCTTAGTCAACGGGCCTGCAATATTCAGATCCGTATGTGTCTTGCAAATTTCTATGTCTCCCTTCTTGACTTGATCACGGATGGAATTGAAGCGTCTCTTGATGTGTTTGGTTCTCTTGTGAAATCTGGATTCCTTCGCCAAGGCTATTTCTCAAGTATTGTCACAAAAGATTTTCATTGGACCCGATGCACTAGGTATGACACCTAGATCGGATATGAACTCCTTCATCCAGACTCCTTCATTTGCCGCTTCCGAAGCAGCTATGTACTCTGCTTCACACGTAGATCCCGCCACGACGCTTTGATTGGAACTGCACCAACTGACAGCTCCACCATTCAATAAAAATATGTGTCCGGTTTGTGACTTAGAGTCATCTGGATCAGTGTCAAAGCTTGCATCGACGTATCCATTTACGACGAGCTCTTTGTCACCTCCATAAACGAGGAACATATCCTTAGTCCTTTTTAGGTATTTCAGGATGTTCTTGACTGCTATCCAGTGATCCACTCCTAGATTACTTTGGTACCTCCATGCTAAACTAATAGCAAGTCACACATCAGGTCTGGTACACAGCATTGCATACATAATAGAACTTACGGCTGAAGCATATGGAGTGCCTTTCATTTTCTCTCTATCTTCTGCAGTGTTCGGGCATTGAGTCTGACTCAACTTCACACCTTGTGACACAGGCAAGAACCCTTTCTTTGCTTGATCCATTTTGAACTTCTTCAAAACTTTATCAAGGTATGTGCTCTGTGAAAGTCCAATTAAGCGTCTTGATGTATCTCTATAGATCTTGATGCCTAATATATAAGCAGCTTCACCGAGGTCTTTCATTGAAAAATTCTTATTCAAGTATCCTTTTATGCTATCCAGAAATTCAGTGTCATTTCCGGTCAACAATATGTCATCCACATATAATATCATAAATGCTACAGAGCTCCTACTCACTTTCTTGTAAATATAGGCTTCTCCAAAAGTCTGTATAAAACCATATGCTTTGATCACACTATCAAAACGTATATTCCAACTCCGAGAGGCTTGCACCAGTCCATAAATGGATCGCTGGAGCTTGCACACTTTGTTAGCACCGTTTGGATCGACAAAACCTTTTGGTTGCATCATATACAACTCTTCTTTAAGATATCCATTAAGGAATGCAGTTTTGACATCCATTTGATTTCATAATCATAAAATGCGGCAATTGCTAACATGATTCAGACAGACTTAAGCATTGCTATGGGTGAGAATGTCTTATCGTAGTCAACTCGTTGAACTTGTCGAAAACCTTTCGCAACAAGTCGAGCTTTGTAGACAGTAACATTATCGTTAGCGTCAGTCTTCTTCTTGAAGATCCATTTACTCTCTATGGCTTGCCGATCATCGGGCAAGTCCACCAAAGTCCACACTTTGTTCTCATACATGGATCCCATCTCAGATTTCATGGCTTCAAGCCATTTCGCAGAATCTGGGCTCATGATCGCTTCCTCATAGTTCGTAGGTTCGTCATGGTCAAGTAACATGACCTCCAGAACAGGATTACCGTACCACTCTGGTGTGGATCTTACTCTGATTGACCTACGAGGTTCGGTAGTAACTTGATCTAAAGTTTCATGATCATTATCATTAGCTTCCTCACTAATTGGTGTAGGAATCACTCGGACTGATTTCTATGATGAACTACTTTCCAATAAGGGAGAAGGTACAATTACCTCATCAAGTTCTACTTTCCTCCCTGATAACCCACAAGTATAGGGGATCGCAACAGTTTTCGAGGGTAAAGTATGCAACCCAAATTTATTGATCGACACAAGGGGAGCCAAAGAATATTCTCAAGTATTAGCAGTTGAGTTGTCAATTCGACCACACCTGGATAACTTAATATCTACAACAAAGTATTTAGTAGCAAAGTAGTATGGGTAAAGGCGATAAAAGTAGCAGTAGTACTTTTGTAGCAATTGTAACAATGGCAATGGTAAAGTAACTAAGAAAAGAGCAATATGTGAAAAACTCGTAGGCATTGGATCGGTGATGGAGAATTATGCCGGATGCGAATCCTCATGTAATAGTTATAACATAGAGTGACACAGAACTAGCCCCAATTCATCAATGTAATGTAGGCATGTAGTCTGAATATAGTCATACGTGCTTATGGAAAAGAACCTGCATGACATCTTTTGTCCTACCCTCCCGTGGCAGCGGGGTCCTAGTGGAAACTAAGGGATATTAAGGCCTCCTTTTAATAGAGTACCGGACCAAAGCATTAACACTTAGTGAATACATGAACTCCTTGAACTACGATCATCACCGGGAGTGGTCCCGATTATTTACACTTCGGGGTTGCCGGATCATAACACATAGTAGGTAACTATAGACTTGCAAGATAGGATCAAGAACTCACATATATTCATGAAAACATAATGGGTTCAGATCTGAAATCATGGCACTCTGGCCCTAGTGACAAGCATTAAGCATAGCAAAGTCATAGCAACATCAATCTCAGAACATAGTGGATATTAGGGATCAAACCCTAACAAAACTAACTTGATTACATGGTAAATCTCATCCAACCCATCACCGTCCAGCAAGCCTACGATGGAATTACTCACGCACGGTGGTGAGAATCATGAAATTGGTGATGGAGGAAGGTTGATGATGACGATGGCGACGGATTCCCCTCTCCGGAGCCCCGAACGGACTCCAGATCAGCCCTCCCGAGAGAGATTAGGGACTGGCGCGATGAATCCTTCTCTTTAATTTTTTTATCCCCGAACATGAATATATAGAGTTGGAGTTGAGGTCGGTGGAGCACCAGGGGGCCCACGAGGTAGGGGGCGTGCCCCCCCCCCACCCTCGTGGACAGGGTGTGGGCCCCCTGGCCTTGATTCTTTCACCAGTATTTTTTTTAATTCCAAAAAAAATTCTTCGTGGAGTTTCAGGTCATTCCGAGAACTTTTATTTCTGCACAAAAATAACACCATGGCAATTCTGCTGAAAACAGCGTCAGTCCGGGTTAGTCCGACATAAATTTTTTGAATAATCATTTCCCTTGAGAGCTCATGATTGGGGCATGAATATAACATTGACTTAAGCCTCCCCCAATCTTGAGCGATGCTTTATCCTTCGCGAGGCCAATTTTTTTATATAATTACGACCACGATGAACAAGATGCATAGGATAAAACTTCTGGTGAAATTCCAATTTCAATCGTTTATAGTCCCAGGATCCCATATGATCACATAGCGTATACCATGTCAATGCATCTCCCTTCAAACATAAAGGGAAGACCTTCTTCTTGATAACATCATAGGGCATATACCTGTAAGCTTAAATAATCCACAAACTTCATCCACATAGATAAGTTGTAAATCGGGATGCAATGATCCATCTCCTGCAAAGGGATTAGCTAGCAGTTTCTCTACCATACCCGATGGAATTTCAAAGTAAACATTTTCAGTAGGTTCAGTAGGTTGAGGAGCAACTCTTTGCTCTACTGGTCGGGGTGAAGATACCTGAACAAGCCCCTCAAAGGATTAGTTTCCATAGTAACAAGTGACAATGAAATTTCAGCACACTATATAAATGTTTTCTTACCAAGTTCCACTTACCAAAGGCGCTTCACTCGACAGCGGCGCCATAAAAGAGTCTTGATGACCCACAAGTGTACGGGATCTATCGTAGTCCTTTAGATAAGTAAGAGTGTCGAACCCAACGAGGAGCAGAAGGAAATGACCAGCGGTTTTTAGTAAGGTATTCTCTGCAAGCACAGAAATTATAGGTAACATATAGTTTTGTGATAAGATAATTTGTAACGGGTAACAAGCAATGAAAGTAAATAAGGTGCAGCAAGGTGGCCCAATCCTTTTTGTAGCAAAGGACAAGCCTGGACAAATTCTTATGTAGAGAAAAGCGCTCCCGAGGACACATGGGAATTATCATCAAGCTAGTTTTCATCACGCTCATATGATTCGCGTTCGTTACTTTGATAATTTGATATGTGGGTGGACCGGTGCTTGGGTACTGCCCTTTCTTGGAGAAGCATCCCACTTATGATTAACCCCTATTGCAAGCATCTGCAACTACAAAAGAAGTATTAAGGTAAACCTAACCACAACATAAAACAAGTGGATCCAAATCAGCCCCTGTAACATCCCAAATTTCCCCTTTGGAATGTTTTACAATTATAGCTAAGCATCTATGCATATTGTTTGAATTGAGTGACATTTGAATTATTTCAGAGGCTTTTGAGTTTGTTGGAATTTGAATTCAAATTGGCAGTTGAATTTATTTCAAAACAATGCCTGACAAATACTTGAGAAGAAGTATGAGAGGAGTAAACATGACACTCCAAAAATGTCAAGAAAAGTTTTGCCAAAAGTTGAATTCAAGTTTGATTTTATTTGGGATTTCTAGAAAGTGTTTTTTAGTTTGAGTTTTGCCCCAGGAAAAATGTCCACGTTGTATGATAAATTCCCCTGAGAATTTTGATATATATATGTCCTATATAAAAATAATATATATTTTTCTATATTCTTTCTTCTCTCTAATTCAAAAAAAAAGCCCCAGGCGCCAGCCAGCCAACGGCTTGACCAGTAGGCGCGCCACTCACCAGCGGGCCAGGCGCAGCCCACCAGCATCGAGCCGGCCTGCCCCCAGCGCCCCGCGCCCGACTACTCTCCCCCTCGGTCGCCCCCTCGCTCTCCTCGCTCCCTCTCTCACCGACGCGCCGGCCCCACCCTTTCTCTTTCCTCTCACGCACGCAAACGCCGCCCAGAGCGCAACCGCCACAGCCGCGGTTCCGATCCTCTCGGGATCGTGATCCCGAGTCGCCCCCTGCCCCAAGTTGATGCCCTATATAAAGCCCTGCCCCTCCTCCCTCGAACCCCTAAAACCCTACGCTCCAAACCCACCAGAGCCGCCTCCCTCGCCGAATGCATCTCGCCGCCGCCGCCTCGGTTCGCCGCGTTTACGCCACCGGTGAGCCACCCTCAACCTCAAGCTACTCCACCCGAACCGCCACTTCATCCCGCACCTCCTCGACATCCTTTCTTTGCCCAGAGCCCCGACGCTGCCGCTTCGAAGCTCGTCCGCCGCCCGGAGCAGGAGCTCACCCAAGCTCGCCCGATGGTCTCCGTCATCCCCGAGCTTCTAGGACTCCAGCCCCGACCGCCCCAAGTTCCGCCAAGCATCTCCCGACGCCTCCGGCTGCCTTCCCGACCACCAGAGCCACCGTGCCGTCCACGCCCGAGCCGCCGTCGTCCGTCGCCGTCGTCGCCACCGCGGTATGTCGCCGGAGCCGCCCACCACCGTCCGATCTGAAACCTAGGGCACAGATTAGATCTAGCGAAAGGTTAGGTTTATCTTAGATTAGTTTGGTTTTACTCCGGTTCAGTTGCGGTTTATTTACATTAGATCGAACCGGTCAGTTTATTTTATGTTAGCCTCGGGCATGCATTAGTTATATATCGCCTGAGCGTTAGATAGGCCCGTTAGCGCGTTAGTTTTTGTTGAATTTTATTTTTTCGTTTCTGTTTTTAACAGAATAGTTCCAGTTTTGTAAAATCTTTATCTCTTAGGTTACTTAATATTTTTAGTTGATTATTTTTTTGTTAGTTTGCAAATTTCCTATAGTTTCTGTAGAAAATAGCTTCGGCCATGTTTAGGTTTTTTAAAAGTTGTTTTATATTAGTTTTAATCAGATTAGTATTTCTGCTATAAATTGAGTTAGGATTATTTTATTTTAGTGATTCTTTTTGTCAATGCCTTGTTTTGACTTTGCCCAGCAGTAGGAATTTATTTGGGTATTTATTGTCTTTATTAAAAATAGTTTTTATGCGAAAACAAGCTTTTCTAGTTTATTTAGCTTGCTGTTGTTTTCTGTCGTTCTAGGTATTTTTAAAATTTTATTTTACCTCTGTTATAATTTATTTTAGATTAGTTTCTGTAGTATTAGAACGTGAACTTTTATTTACAGAAAAGAAAAAGTTTATTTTATTTTCTTGTTAGTTGTTGGCTTGGAATTCTTCGAGTTTTCTTTGGTTTTTGGTTCGATTGTTTTGTGTGTTTTATGATAGCATGTTGTTATGTTAAGTGATTGTCTGTTTGTATTCTTATATGATTATTGTTTGCTTTGATAGAATTTAGAGTGCTGAAGCCTGCTATTCTGAGTCGCTAACTTTCAAGACCGTCGGCCAGCAAGTCATTTGATCATGTTTTACAATACCTATGATTTTGTTGCATTAGAATTTTGCCTCCCCACCATGCATGCAGTAGGAGAATTTTAAGTTATGTTCTTGAGTAGTATCATGAGGTAGGATGGACCCAATTCCCCTTGTTACCATTGCCCGGGACGATGTAGTTTATTTTGCTATGATCATAGACGGGGTTGGTTGAGTGGTTCATAAGGGAGATGTGAGAGTCAAGATGATGACAACCCCATGACTTCAAGCTCAAGATGGACTTCAAATTCACTACTGGGTGGAGGACGGTTGAAGGGCACCTGGAGAAACCAGCGGATGGCGGGATGCATGGAGAAGCGCCATGACATCTTGCGGAAAGCTTCACCTAGCCACGAAGAGGCGGATGGATACCCCATTGACGGAAGCTTACATGCAGCCGCAAACCATTATGGGCTCTGGCTTGGTCAACCCTAGGCATGACTACGGCGAACGGTGCTACGAGATGTAGAAGAACGGTAGGATTGGATGGGCACCGCGATGGCCCAGAGGAACTCTTGGAAGACCCTGTTTGTTCGTCCGTCTTCAAACACCAGCGGTCTGAAGACTTAAAGGAGGGAACGATTCTTGCGGGTAAAGTGCGCAAACCTCTGCAGAGTGAAGATCTAATCGATTAGCCGTGTCCCCGGTTACGGGCAATTTGAGCCTCTGGAATTTGGAGTATTTCGGATATCTCAACACCGAACTTAATAAATTAATTGAGGGGGTTATTTAATAATTGGGAATGAGACATTGGTTGGTGGAACCATCTCAATAACTACCAACATTTTGTAGTATTTGCAAACAAGTCCTTGTTGTAGGGAAAAACTAGCTTTTTCGCAAAACAATGAAACTTAGAGCCCCACAGCCAAATTGCATATAGCGTTAGTAATTTTTATTGTTGTTCTCTCTTCATGACTTGCCGGCATATTCAAAATGCTGACCTACACGGCTGCAACGTCTTATGTTGCAGAGGAGTTTTGTGATCAGGAGTGAGGCTACGATCCACGCTTGACGATTGCCCTATGGAGTCGGATGGACTCGCTATTCGTCTACGCTTCTGCAGCTTTATTTAGTTTATTTCTCATGAGTTGGCCTTTGGCCGAATTTATTATCTTGTAATAAATACTCGATATGAGAATCGTGTAATAAATTCAGGTGTAATTGAACTTTCAATCTTTTCATCAATGTACTATGTGTGCCAGCATGATCTTGGGATGGTACAGCTACACAGAGACTTGACCAATTTTGGGTCGGGTCGCTACAGAGATGGTATTCAGAGCACACGCTCACTGTAGGACGTAACCCCTAGAGACTATTTATTTTATGTCCTTATCATTCCGTAATTCTCCCCTGTTCATTTCTGACTTCTCTCCGATTTTCAACATTCTAGATGGCCGCTGAGTTCACCCAAGTTCTTCTACCGGAGTTTTGCCAGCCAGATGAGATGATGCCTCTTGGCAAGAAGTTGGTTCAGATCGTGAAGAAGCTGAAGATTGCTCTGCCCTCAATCACCGGGAAGCCTACCAATGCACTTCCGACGGATACCCGCTCTGAGGATTAAGGTGCACATTCCAGGGAGGACCTTCGGAGGACATTCAGAGCCCATTGACTTTGAGTTTACCGATTTCACTTGGATCCTCGGAAGAGATATGGCGATTTATCCTGCACTTGGACATCTCTGAGAAGAGTACAGGGCCGAGCTCGACCCATCGGACCTCACCATGATTTCTCGTAGAGCTAGGAATGGAGATATCATCCGTACCATGGAGGACGACTCCATTCTCTCATATGTCCAAGACTTGGAGAGTCTCCTCAGGAAACGGGAAATCCAGACTCGCCGAAATTCAAAGGTACACAGGAGGCTGTTGTTCCGTGAACTGGAACTGGAGGAGAAAGCACGCGCGGACTTCCTTGATCATGAAGAAGAAATCAAGGATTTCATGGAGAGAGTCGACAAGCTGAAGATTGATGTTGCCGCATTAGAGGAGAAGATGGACCTGGGAGAAGACCTTTTTCCGACTGGAGATGACGGACCCGTCATGAGCAATGACCAGGATTTTGAAGGGAGCTCCACCGAAGGAATCCGCAAGAGGAAGCGCCGCACCAGAGGACGCCGTACCGGAGGACGTCGCACCAGAGGACGCAAGGATAATTGATGAAGACATTTAGTCGACCGCCATGTTATTTTATTTTTCCGTCAGTCAGTTAGGCCGTTATTTTCGATTAGTCATGAGAATTTGTAATCCAAGATTGAACCATGTTTGAGATGATTGAATAAATGATTGGTGTGATTATGATTGTGCATTCATATGGGTAGTGTTATTTTCTCATTAGACCCTTGTTCTATTCTAATTTTCTCATCCACTCCAAAACGCCAGATGCCTCCGAGATGTGACTCCGGTTTCAACTTTCCGTAGGAGCTCACCCAGCTGATCCAGCAGCAGAATGCCCTGATGCAGATGCTCATCCAGAACCAGAACAACAACAACAACAACAACAACAATCCACCACCACCACCCCCTGTTGACAACTTGACCCGCTTCCTAAGGCTGAATCCGCCAGTGTTCTCTAGCAAAGACCGAGCCGATTGTGGCCGATGATTGGCTCCGCAAGGTCGGAAGGGAGTTAGCCACTGCTGGATGCATGGATGCAGAGAAGGTGCGCTTTGCCGCAAATCAGCTTGATGGACCTTCACTTATCCCATCGCCACCATCACGTGGGATCAGTTCCAGCAGGCCTTCTGCACCGCTCATGTCTCAGCTGGAGCCACGAGTCTGAAGAAGCGTGAGTTCCGCAACTTACGCCAGGGGAACCGTCGCGTGGGCGATGCGTGGATGAGTTCAGCAAGTTAGCTCGCTAAGACCAGGATGAAGTGGACACAGATGCCGCAAAGAAAGAAAAGTTTCTCGAGGGACTCAATGACGAGCTGGGAATGCAGCTAATGGTGGCTACCTTCAACAACTACCAGGAGCTGGTAGACAAGGCCACTATACTTGAAGGCAAGCAGCAGCAGATTGATAGCCGCAAGCGGAAGTATGGCCAGGGGAAGTACAACTCCGGAGCTTAGCAAAAGCCCCGCTATGCCCCATACTCGGGAGGACATACCCATCACACCCATGGAGGACATACTCATGGAGGACATAACCATGGAGGGAATGGGAACAGTCGCAACCACGACAACAACTCCAAGTCAGGAAATGGAGGCAATGGCAACCAGCACCGTCCCGCTTCGGCTCAGAAGGATCTGAGTCACATCACCTGTTTCAAGTGCCAGAAAACAGGGCACTATGCCACCGACTGCCTGGAGGCCAAGCAGAGGAATGGAAACGGCAATGGAAGCTCAAAGAAAGAAGCCCAACCCTTTTCCTCGTGCTCGGGTGAACCACATTGACGTGGAGGACGTCTATGATCAGCCGGAACAATCGTGGTTGGTAAGTTTTATTAAATTCACGTCGATATTGGTACTCTTTGATTACGGTGCAACGCATTCATTTATATCAAGGGTAGTTGTGGAAAAGTACGGGTTGCCCACTAGAACCCTTAGAAGCCCTCTTCGGCGTCGGTTCCCAGGAGGAGAAATGATGGCAGTGCTTAGGCTGTCATGCAACCCTCAACATCGGAAACCATAAATTTCCCGCAGACCTCATAGTATTGGAAACCCAGACCTTGGATGTAATCCTAGGCATGGATTGGTTGACGAAGTTTGAAGGAAACATAGACTGTGCCCGCAAGACGATTCTGCTCACCACTCCGGAGCAGAAGAGGATCAAGTATGTATCCAGACGTATCCCGATGAAGAATCAGGTGAATTCCCTCACGGGAGTTGTTCAGGAGGAAGTGCCAGTAGTGCAAGATTTTCCCGATGTGTTTCTGGAGGAATTTCCAGGAATGCCACCGGACAGAGACATTGAATTTCTGATTGAGTTATTGCCCGGCACAGCCCCAATATCCAAGAGACCCTATCGGATGCCCCCAAACGATTTGGAAGAGATCAAGAAGCAAATTAATGAGTTATTGGAGAAGGGATATATTCGGCCAAGCTCGTCACTTGGGGGAGCCCCAGTTCTTTTGGTAGAGAAGAAGGATGGAACCCTGAGAATGGTTGTGGATTATCGTTCGTTGAAGGACGTGACCATCAAGAACAAGTACCCTCTGCCGATGATTAATGATTTATTTGATCAGCAAGTTGGAGCCAAGGTATTCTCCAAGATCGATCTTCGATCAGGGTATCATCAGTTGAAGATCCGTGAAAAGGATATACCCAAAACAGCATTCACCACTGGTATGGTTTATATGAGTATACCGTCATGTCATTCGGATTGACTAATGCCCCTGCATACTTCATGAATCTGATGAACAAGGTATTTATGGAATATCTGGACAAGTTTGTTGTGGTGTTCATCAATGATATACGGATTTTCTCCAAGAGCGAGGAAGAGCATAAGGAACATTTGCGTCTAGTTCTGGAGAAACTCTGAGAACATCAGTTGTATGCCAAGTTGAGCAAATGTGAATTTTGGCTGAAGGAAGTCGGATTCCTCGGACATGTTATTTCAAGGAGAAGGAATAGCAGTTGACCCCACCAAGGTTGTATCACCACCGATTGGCAATCACCCACCTCACCAAGGAGATCCGTAGTTTTCTCGGACTCGCAGGATATTATCGGAGGTTTATTGAGAACTTCTCGAAGATTGCCAAGCCCATGACTGAGCTGTTGAAGAAGGACGCCAAGTACATTTGGACCGAGGATTGTGAAGCCAGTTTCCAGGAATTGAAGAAACGTTTGGCTACAAATTTCAAAGATTGATTTTGCGGACATACACAAGGATTACTGGTATATTGTGACGCTTCTCGTCGTGGACTCGGAGGAGTACTCATGCAGGAAGGAAAAGTTGTAGCTTATACCTCCAGACAGCTACGACCTCACGAGATGAATTATGCCACACATGATTTGGAGTTAGCAGCCGTAGTGCATGCACTCAAGACCTGGAGGCATTTCCTTCTCGGAAACTGTTGTGATGTTTACACAGATCATAAGAGCTTGAAGTATATTTTCACGCAGAAAGAGTTGCACCTCAAAGTGCAGGAGATGGCTAGAGTTAATCAAGGACTATGACATGAGATTGCATTACCACCCGTGAAAGGCTAATGTTGTAGCAGATGCTTTGAGCCGTAAGAGTTATGTGAATACTCTTATAGCGGGAGGATTGCCCAGGAGTTAGTCGATGACCTCGTAGATCTCCGATCGAGATAGTTCGAGAGGATATGTTGCAGCTCTGGAAGTTCAGTCCACTTTGGCCGAAAGAATTCGTGAAGCCCAGAAGTCGGACAAGAAAATTGATGAGATAAAGAAAAGGATGAATGAAGGAAAAGCTAAAGGGTTTCGTAAGGATGAATACGGAGCTATATAGTTCGAGGATCGCATTTATGTACCCAATGATCCCGAACTCAGGAAAGCTAATTCTTGAAGGCTCATGATTCACCGTACTCGATTCACCGGTAACACCAAGATGTATCTGGATTTGAAGGAAAGTTTTGGTGGACAGGTATGAAGAAGGATATTGCCGATGCGTAGCAATATGCGATGTTTGCCAGCGAGTAAAGGCGGAACATCAGAAGCCAGCAGGGTTACTTCAACCTCTGCCGATTCCTGGGTGGAAATGGGAGAAACTTGGAATGGATTTTATCACAGGATTACCCAGGACCCGTTCAGGTTATGATTCCATCTGGGTAGTGGTTGATCGGCTTGATCAAGGTAGCTCATTTCATTCCGTGAAGACTACCTATACCAGCGCTTAAGTTAGCCAAGATATACATGACTAGGATCGTATATGCGCATGGAGTTCGAGGAGTATCGTGTCGATAGAGGAATAATTTACCTCAAAGTTTTGGAATCAGTTGCATGAAACTTTGGGTACGAGGCTGGAATTCAGTACAGCTTTTCATCCGCTGACAGATGGACAGACCGAGAGAGTCAACCAGATTCTAGAGGACATGTTGAGAGCCTGTGCGCTAGACTATGGGTCTAGCTGGGATGACAACCTGCCATACGCAGAGTTCTCGTACAACAACAGCTATCAGACCAGTCTGAAGATGGCCCCTTTCGATACCCTATACGGAAGGAGGTGCAGAACACCATTGCTGTGGGATGGTGTTGGAAATCCAAAACTTTTTGGTCCCGATCTTATCAGAGATTCCGAAGAGAAAGTCAAGCTGATTCGAGATAGACTCAAGGTAGCTCGATCGAGGCGTAAGAGTTATGCCGACAAGAACGCAAGGAAGTAACATCTGAAGCGGAGACCGGGCATATCTTCGTGTGTCCCCGCCGTGGAATCAAGAGGTTCGGTGTTAAAGGAAAGTTGGCACCCAGGTTCATTGGCCCCTACAAAATCCTCGAACGTCGTGGAGAAGTTGCTTACAAGTTGGAATTGGCGGAAGGATTGTCCGGAGTTCATGATGTCTTCCATGTTTCCCAGCTGAAGAAATGCCATGCCGAGATGGCCGATATTCCGTTGAGAGACATAGTGCCCCAAGAGGCAATACAGCTGGACAGTGATCTGACTTATGAGGAGAAACCCGTCCGAATTCTCGAGACTGCGAACAGAGTCACCCGCAGCAAGATCATCAAGTTTTGCAAGGTGTTGTGGAGTCATCATTCCGAGGAGGAAGCCACCTGGGAGCGAGAAGAAGACCTCCATCGAGACCACTCGCACCTATTTGCTAGCCAACCCGAATCTCGAGGGCGAGATTCATCTTAAGGTGGGTAGGTTTGTAACATCCCAAATTTCCCATTTGGAATGTTTTACAATTATAGCTAAGCATCTATGCATATTGTTTGAATTGAGTGACATTTGAATTATTTCAGAGGCTTTTGAGTTTGTTGGAATTTGAATTCAAATTGGCAGTTGAATTTATTTCAAAACAATGCCTAACAAATACTTGAGAAAAACTATGAGGGGAGTAAACATGACACTCCAAAAATGTCAGAAGAAAAGTTTTGCCAAAAAGTTGAATTCAAATTTGATTTTATTTGGGATTTCTAGAAAGTGTTTTTTTTAGTTTGAGTTTTGCCCCTGGAAAAATGTCCACGTTGTATGATAAATTTCCCTGAGAATTTTGATATATATATGTCCTATATAAAAATAATATATATTTTTCTATATTCTCTCTTCTCTAATTCAAAAAGAAAAGCCCAGGCGCCCGGCCAGCCAGCCAACCGGCCCGGCCAAATGGCCAGCGCCACTCACCGGGCAGGCGCAGCCATGGCCGAGGCAGCCTGCCCCAGCGCCCGCGCCCGACTCCTCTCCCCTCGGTCACCCGCTCTCCTCTCTCCCTCTCTCTCTCACCGACGCGGCCCCACCCTTTCTCTTTCCTCTCACGCACGCAACGCCGCCCAGGCGCGACCGCCGCCGCGCCTTGCAGTTCCGATCCTCTCGGGATCGTGATCCCGAGTCTCCCCCTGCCCCAAGTTGATGCCCTATATAAAGCCATGTCCCTTCTCCCTCGAACCCCCTCAAACCCTACGCTCCAAACCCACCAGAGCCGCCTCCCTCGCCGAACGCATCTCGCCGCCGCCGCCTCGGTTCGCCGCCGTATCTGCCACCGGTGAGCCACCCCTTGACCTCCAAGCTACTCCACCCGAACCGCCACTTCATCCCGCACCTCCCTGACATCCTTTCTTAGCCTAGGAGCCCCCGACGCCGTCGCCCCGAGCTCGTCCGCCGCCCGCCGGAGCAGGAGCTCACCGGAGCTCGCCCCGATCGTCTCCGTCATCCCCGAGCTTCAACGACTCCACCCCGACCTCCCCAAGTTCCGCCGCATCTCCCCGACGTCTCCACCGTCTTCCCCGACCACCGGAGCCACCACGCCGTCCATGCCCGAGCCGCCGTCGTCCGTCCCCGTCGTTGCCGCCATCATGGGTATGTCACCGAGCCGCCACCACCGTCCGACCAAACCTAGGGCATGATTAGATCTAGCGAAAGGTTAGGTTTATCTTAGATTAGTTCGGTTTTACTCCGGTTCAGTTGCAGTTTATTTACATTAGATCGAACCGGTCGGTTGATTTTCTGTTAGCCTCGGGCATGCATTAGTTATATATCGCCTGAGCGTTAGATAGGCCCGTTAGCGCGTTAGTTTTTGTTGAATTTTATTTTTTCGTTTCTGTTTTTAATAGAATAGTTCCAGTTTTGTAAAATCCGTATCTCTTAGGTTACTTAATATTTTTAGTTGATTATTTTTTTGTTAGTTTGCAAATTTCCTATAGTTTCTATAGAAAATAGCTTCGGCCATGTTTATGTTTTTTAAAAGTTGTTTTATATTAGTTTTAATCAGATTAGTATTTCTGCTATAAATTGAGTTAGGATTATTTTATTTTAGTGATTCTTTTTGTCAATGCCTTGTTTTGACTTTGCCCAGCAGTAGGAATTTATTTGGGTATTTATAGTCATTAAAAATAGTTTTTATGTGAAAACAAGCTTTTCTAGTTTATTTAGCTTGCTGCTGTTTTCTGCCGTTCTAGGTATTTTTAACATTTTATTTTACCTCTGTTATAATTTATTTTAGATTAGTTTTTGTAGTTTTAGAACGTGAACTTTTATTTACAGAAAAGAAAAGTTTATTTTATTTTCTTGTTAGTTGTTGGCTTGGAATTCTTCGAGTTTTCTTTGGTTTTTGGTTCGATTGTTTTGTGTGTTTTATGATAGCATGCTGTTATGTTAAGTGATTGTATGTTTGTATGCTTATATGATTATTGTTTGCTTCGATAGAATTTCCGGAGTGCGAAGCCTGCTATTACGAGTCGCTAACTTTCGAAGACCGTCAGCCAGGCAAGTCACTTGATCATGTTTTACAATACCTATGATTTTGTTGCATTAGAATTTTGCCTCCCCACCATGCATGAAGTAGGAGAATATTAAGTTATGTTCTTGAGTAGTATCATGAGGTAGGATGAACCCAATTCCCCTTGTTACCATTGCCCGGGACGATGTAGTTTATTTTGCTATGCTCGTGAAGCGGGGTTGGTTGAGTGGTTCATAAGGGAGATGTGAGAGTCAAGATGATGACAACCCCATGACTTCAAGCTCAAGATGGACTTAAAATTCACTACTGGGTGGAGGACGGTTGAAGGGCACCCTGGAGAAACCAGCGGATGGCCTGGATGCATGGAGAAGCGCCATGACATCTTGCGGAAAGCTTCACCCAGCCACGAAGAGATGGATGGATACCCCATTGACCGGAAGCTTACATGCAGCCGCAAGCCATTATGGGCTCTGGTTTGAGTCGACCCTAGGCGTGACTCGGCCGAACGGTGCTACGAGATGTAGAAGAACGGTAGGATTGGATGGGCACCGCAAAGGGCCCAGAGGAACTCTTCGGAAGACCCTGTTTCGTTCGTCCCATCTTCAAACACCAGGCAGTGCAAAGACTTAAAGGAGGGAACGATTCTTGCGGGTAAAGTGTGCAAACCTGTGCAGAGTGAAGATCTAATCGATTAGCTGTGTCCCCGGTTACGGACAATTTGAGCCTTTGGAACTTGGAGTATTTCGGATATCTCAACACCGAACTTAATAAATTAATTGAGGGGGTTATTTAATAATTGGGAATGAGACATTGGTTGGTGGAACCATCTCAATAACTACCAACATTTTTTAGTATTTGCAAACAAGTCCTTGTTGTAGGGAAAAACTGGCTTTTTCGCAAAACAATGAAACTTAGAGCCCCACAGCCAAATTGCATATAGCGTTAGTAATTTTTATTGTTTTTCTCTCTTCATGACTTGCCGGCATATTCAAAATGCTGACCTACATGGCTGCAACGTCTTATGTTGTAGAGGAGTTTTCTGATCAGGAGTGAGGCTACGATCCACGCTTGACGATTGCCCTATGGAGTCGGATGGACTCGCTATTTGTCTACGCTTCCGCAGCTTTATTTAGTTTATTTCTCATGAGTTGGCCTTCGGCCGAATTTATTATCTTGTAATAAAGACTCGATATGAGAATCGTGTAATAAATTCAGGTGTGATTGAACTTTCAATCTTTTCATCAATGTACTATGTGTGCCAGCATGATCTTTGGATGGTACAGCTACATAGAGACTTGACCGATTTTGGGTCGGGTCGCTACAGAGATGGTATTCAGAGCACACGCTCACTGTAGGACGTAACCCCTAGGTTCGGAAAGCCATAGGAAGAGACTATTTATTTTATGTCCTTATCATTCCATAATTCTCCCCTGTTCATTTCTGACTTCTCTCCGCTTTTCAACATTCTAGATGGCCGCTGAGTTCACCCAAGTTCTTCTACCGGAGTTTTGCCAGCCAGATGAGACGATGCCTCTTGGCAAGAAGTTGGTTCAGATCGTGAAGAAGCTGAAGATTGCTCTGCCCTCAATCACCGGGAAGCCTACCAATGCACTTCAAGCGGATACCCGCTTCTGAGGATTAAGGTGCACATTCCAGGGAGGACCTTCGGAGGACATTGAGCCCATTGACTTTGAGTTTACCGATTTCATTTGGATCCTTGGAAGAGACATGGCGATTTATCGTGCACTTGGACATCTCCGAGAAGAGTACAGGGCCGAGCTCGACCCATCGACCTCGCCATGATTTCTCGCATGAGCTAGGAATGGAGATATCATCCGTACCATGGAGGACGACTCCATTCTCTCATATGTCCAAGACTTGGAGAGTCTCCTCAGAAACGGAAATCCAGACTCACGAAACTCAAAGGTACACAGGAGGCTTTGTTCCGTGAACTGGGCTGGAGGAGAAAGCACGCGGACTTCCTTGACCATGAAGAAGAAATCAAGGATTTCATGGAGAGAGTCGACAAGCTGAAGATTTATGTTGCCGCATTAGAGGAGAAGATGGACCTGTGAGAAGACCTTTTTCCGAGTGGAGATGACGGACCCCTCGTGAGCAATGACCAGGATTATGAAGAGAGCTCCACTGAAGGAATCAAGAAGAGGAGGCGCCAAGACTGCAGGATGCCGCACCGGAGGACGCGGCACCAGAGGACGCAAGGATAATTGATGAAGACATTTAGTCGACCGCCATGTTATTTTATTTTTCCGTCAGTCAGTTAGGCCGTTATTTTCGATTAGTCATGAGAATTTGTAATCCGAGATTGAACCATGTTTGAGATGATTGAATAAATGATTGGTGTGATTATGATTGTGCATTCATATGGGTAGTGCTATTTTCTCATTAGGCCCTTGTTCTATTCTAATTTTCTCATCCACTCCAAAACGCCAGATGCCTCCGAGACGTGACCCCGGTTTCAACTTTCCGCAGGAGCTCACCCAGCTGATCCAGCAGCAGAATGCCGTGATGCAGATGCTCATCCAGAACCAGAACAACAACAACAACAACAATCCACCACCACCACCCCCTGTTGACAACTTGACCCGCTTCCTAAGGCTGAATCCGCCAGTGTTCTCTAGCAGCACTGAGCCGATTGTGGCCGATGATTGGCTCCGCAAGGTCGGAAGGGAGTTAGCCACTGCTGGATGCACGGATGGAGAGAAGGTGCGCTTTGCCGCACATCAGCTTGATGGACCTTCAGCCTCTTGGTGGGAGAACTACACCGCCACTTATCCCATCGCCACCATCACGTGGGATCAGTTCCAAAGAGCCTTCCGCACCGCTCATGTCTCAAATTTGGAGCCATGAGTGCGAAGAAGCGTGAGTTCCGCAACTTAGGTCAGGGAACCGTCTTTGTGGGGCAGTACGTGGATGAGTTCAGCAAGTTAGCTCGCTATGCCCCGGATGATGTGGCCACAGATGCCGCAAAAGCAAGAAAAGTTTCTCGAGGGACTCAATGACGAGCTGGGAATGCAGCTAATGGTGGCTACCTTCAACAACTACCAGGAGCTGGTAGACAAGGCCACCATACTTGAAGGCAAGCAGCAGCAGATTGATAGCCGCAAGCGGAAGTATGGCCAGGGGAACTACAACTCCGGAGCTCAGCAAAAGCCCCGCCATGCCCCATACTCGGGAGGACATACCCATCACACCCATGGAGGACATAATCATGGAGGACATAACCATGGAGGGAATGGGAACAATCGCAACCACGACAACAACTCCAAGTCAGGAAATGGAGGCAATGGCATCCAGCACCGTCCCGCTTCGGCTCAGAAGGATCTGAGTCACATCACCTGTTTCAAGTGCCAGAAAACAGGGCACTATGCCACCGACTGCCCGGAGGCTAAGCAGAGGAATGGAAACGGCAATGGAAGCTCAGCAAAGAAGCCCAACCCTTTTCCTCATGCTCAGGTGAACCACATTGACGTGGAGGACGTCTATGATCAGCCAGACACTGTGGTTGTCAAGTTTTTATTAAATTCACGTCCAATATTGGTACTCTTTGATTCTGGTGCAACGCATTCATTTATATCAAGGGTAGTTGTGGAAAAGTACGGGTTGCCCACTAGAACCCTTAGAAGCCCTCTTCAGATTAGTTCCGCAGGAGGAGAAATGATGGCAGGCTTAGGCTGTCATGCAACCCTTAACATCGGAAACCATAAATTTCCCGCAGACCTCATAGTATTGGAAACCCAGACCTTGGATGTAATCCTAGGCATGGATTGGTTGACGAAGTTTGAAGGAAACATAGACTGTGCCCGAAAGACGATTCTGCTCACCACTCCGGAGCAGAAGAGGATCAAGTATGTATCCAGACGTATCCCGATGAAGAATCAGGTGAATTCCCTCACGGGAGTTGTTCAGGAGGAAGTGCCAGTAGTGCAAGATTTTCCCGATGTGTTTCCGGAGGAATTTCCGTGAATGCCACCGAGACGAGAGACATTGAATTTCTGATTGAGTTATTGCGCCTAAGACAGCCCCAATATCCAAGAGACCCTATCGGATGCCCCCAAACGATTTGGAAGAGATCAAGAAGCAAATTAATGAGTTATTGGAGAAGGGATATATTCGGCCAAGCTCGTCACCTTGGGGGCCCCCAGTTCTTTTGGTAGAGAAGAAGGATGGAACCCTGAGAATGGTTGTGGATTATCGTTCGTTGAATGACGTGACCATCAAGAACAAGTACCCTCTGCCGATGATTAATGATTTATTTGATCAGCTAGTTGGAGCCAAGGTATTCTCCAAGATCGATCTTCGATCAAGGTATCATCAGTTGAAAATCCGTGAAAAGGATATACCCAAAACAGCATTCACCACGGTATGGTTTATATGAGTATACCGTCATGTCATTCGGATTGACTAATGCCCCTGCATACTTCATGAATCTGATGAACAAGGTATTTATGGAATATCTGGACAAGTTTGTTGTGGTGTTCATCGATGATATACGGGTTTTCTCCAAGAGCGAGGAAGAGCATAAGGAACATTTGCGTCTAGTTCTGGAGAAACTCTGAGAACATCAGTTGTATGCCAAGTTGAGCAAATGTGAATTTTGGCTGAAGGAAGTCGGATTCCTCGGACATGTTATTTCAAGAGAAGGAATAGCAGTTGACCCCACCAAGGTTGTATCAGTCACCGATTGGCAATCACCCACCTCAGTCAAGGAGATCCGTAGTTTTCTCGGACTCGCAGGATATTATCGGAGGTTTATTGAGAACTTCTCGAAGATTGCCAAGCCCATGACTGAGCTGTTGAAGAAGGACGCCAAGTACATTTGGACCGAGGATTGTGAAGCCAGTTTCCAGGAATTGAAGAAACGTTTGGTTACAGCCCCAGTACTGATTTTGCCGGACATACACAAGGATTACCAGGTATATTGTGACACTTCTCGTCAGGGACTCGGAGGAGTACTCATGCATGAAGGAAAAGTTGTAGCTTATACCTCCAGACAGCTACGACCTCACGAGATGAATTATGCCACACATGACTTGGAGTTAGCAGCCGTAGTGCATGCACTCAAGACCTGGAGGCATTTCCTTATCGGAAACAGTTGTGATGTTTACACAGATCATAAGAGCTTGAAGTATATTTTCACGCTTGAAGAGTTGAACCTCGAGGCAGAGGAGATGGCTAGAGTTAATCAAGGACTATGACATGAGATTGCATTACCACCCAGGAAAGGCTAATGTTGTAGCAGATGCTTTGAGCCATAAGAGTTATGTGAATACTCTTATAGCGGGAGGATTACCCCAGGAGTTAGTCGATGACCTCGTAGATCTCCGATCGAGATAGTTCGAGAGGATATGTTGCAGCTCTGGAAGTTCAGTCCACTTTGGCGAAAAGAATTCGTGAAGCCGGTAAGTCGGACAAGGAAATTGATGAGATAAAGAAAAGGATGAATGAAGGAAAAGCTAAAGGGTTTCGTAAGGATGAATACGGAGCTATATGGTTCGAGGATCGTATTTATGTACCCAATGATCCCGAACTCAGGAAGCTAATTCTTCAGGAGGCTCATGATTCACCGTACTCGATTCACCGGTAACACCAAGATGTATCTGGATTTGAAGGAAAGTTTCGTGGGCGGTATGAAGAAGGATATTGCCGAGTACGTAGCAATATGCGATGTTTGCCAGCGAGTAAAGGCGGAACATCAGAAGCTATCAGGGTTACTTCAACCTCTGCCGATTCCTGAGTGGAAATGGGAGAAACTTGGAATGGATTTTATCACAGGATTACCCAGGACCCGTTCAGGTTATGATTCCATCTGGGTAGTGGTTGATCGCTTGACCAAGGTAGCTCATTTCATTCCCGTGAAGACTACCTATACCAGCGCTAAGTTAGCAAAGATATACATGACCAGGATAGTATGTCTGCATGGAGTTCCGAGGAGTATCGTGTCAGATAGAGGAACACAATTTACCTCAAAGTTTTGGAATCAGTTGCATGAAACTTTGGGTACGAGGCTGGAATTCAGTACAGCTTTTCATCCGCAGACAGATGGACAGACCGAGAGAGTCAACCAGATTCTGGAGGACATGTTGAGAGCCTGTGCGCTAGACTGTGGGTCTAGCTGGGATGACAACCTGCCATACGCAGAGTTCTCGTACAACAACAACTATCAGACCAGTCTGAAGATGGCCCCTTTCGAAGCCCTATACGGAAGGAGGTGCAAAACACCATTGCTGTGGGATGGTGTTGGAGATCGAAAACTTTTCGGTCCCGATCTTATCAGAGATTCCGAAGAGAAAGTCAAGCTGATTCGAGATAGACTCAAGGTAGCTCAGTCGATGCAGAAGAGTTATGCCTAAACGCAAGGAAGTAACATACGAGGCGGGAGACCGGGCATATCTTCATGTGTCCCCACTTCGTGGAATCAAGAGGTTCGGTGTTAAAGGAAAGTTGGCACCCAGGTTCATTGGCCCCTACAAAATCCTCGAACGTCGTGGAGAAGTTGCTTACAAGTTGGAATTGCTGGAAGGATTGTCCGGAGTTCATGATGTCTTCCATGTTTCTCGGTGAAGAAATGCCATGCCGAGATGGCCGATATTCCGTTGAGAGACACAAGGTGCCCCTAGAGGCCATACAGCCTCGACAGTGGATCCGACTTATGAGGAGAAACCCGTCCGAATTTTCGAGACTATGAACAGAGTCACCCGCAAAGAAGATCATCAAGTTTTGCAAGGTGTGGAGTCATCATTCCGAGGAGGAAGCCACCAGGAGCGAGAAGAAGACCTCCGCCGAGACCACCGCACCTATTTGCTAGCCAACCCAAATCTCGAGGGCGAGATTCATCTTAAGGTGGGTAGGTTTGTAACATCCCAAATTTCCCATTTGGAATGTTTTACAATTATAGCTAAGCATCTATGCATATTGTTTGAATTGAGTGACATTTGAATTATTTGAGGCTTTTGAGTTTGTTGGAATTTGAATTCAAATTGGCAGTTGAATTTATTTCAAAACAATGCCTGACAAATACTTGAGAAAAAGTATGAGAGGAGTAAACATGACACTCCAAAAATGTCAGAAGAAAAGTTTTGCCAAAAAGTTGAATTCAAATTTGATTTTATTTGGGATTTCTAGAAAGTGTTCTTTTTTTAGTTTGAGTTTTGCCCCTGGAAAAATGTCCACGTTGTATGATAAATTCCCCTGAGAATTTTGATATATATATATATATATATATATATGTCCTATATAAAAATAACATATATTTTTCTATATTCTCTCTTCTCTCTAATTCAAAAAAAAAAAGAAAAGCCCCAGGCGCCAGCCAGGCCAATCGGCCCAGCCAGCGTCGAGCGCCACTCACCAGCGGGCCAGGCGCAGCCAGCCAGTGCCGAGCCGGCCTGCCCCCAGCGCCCCGCGCCCGACTCCTCTCCCCATCGGTCGCCCGCTCGCTCTCCTCTCTCCCTCTCTCACCGTAGCGTCAGCCCCACCCTTTCTCTTTCCTCTCACGCACGCAAACGCCGCCCAGAGCGCGACCGCCGCCGCCGCGGTTCTGATCCTCTCGGGATCGTGATCCCGAGTCGCCCCCTGCCCCAAGTTGATGCCCTATATAAAGCCCTTCCCCTCCTCCCTCGAACCCCCTAAAACCCTATGCTCCAAACCCACTAGAGCCGCCTCCCTCGTTGAACGCATCTCGCTGCCGCCGCCTCGGTTCGCCGCCGTTTCTGCCATCGGTGAGCCACCCCTCGACCTCCAAGCTACTCCACCCGAACTGCCACTTCATCCCGCACCTCCCTGACATCCTTTCTTTGCCCAGAGCCTCGACGCTGCCGCCCGAAGCTCGTCTCACGCTCACGGAGCAGGAGCTCACCGAGCTCGCTGATCGCCTCCGTCATCCCCGAGCTTCAACGACTCCACCCCGACCTCCCCAAGTTCCGCCAAGATCTCCCGACGCCTCCGCCTGCCTTCCCGACCACCGGAGCCACCACGCCTTCCACGCCTCGAGCCGTCGCCGTCTGTCAGCTGCTGCCGCCATCATGGTATGTCGCCGAGCCGCCACCACCGTCCGATCTGAAACCTAGGGCATGATTAGATCTAGCGAAAGGTTAGGTTTATCTTAGATTAGTTCGGTTTTACTCCGGTTCGATTTGGTTTATTTACATTAGATCGAACCGGTCAGTTTATTTTCTGTTAGCCTCGGGCATGCATTAGTTATATATCGCCTGAGCGTTAGATAGGCCCGTTAGCGCGTTAGTTTTTTTGAATTTTATTTTTTTCGTTTCTGTTTTTAACAGAATAGTTCCAGTTTTGTAAAATCCGTATCTCTTAGGTTACTTAATATTTTTAGTTGATTCTTTTTTGTTAGTTTGGAAATTTCCTATAGTTTCTGTAGAAAATAGCTTCGGCCATGTTTAGGTTTTTTAAAAGTTGTTTTATATTAGTTTTAATCAGATTAGTATTTTTGCTATAAATTGAGTTAGGATTATTTTATTTTAGTGATTCTTTTTGTCACTGCCTTGTTTTGACTTTGCCCAACAGTAGGAATTTATTTGGGTATTTATAGTCTTTATTAAAAATAGTTTTTATGCGAAAACAAGCTTTTCTAGTTTATTTAGCTTGCTACTGTTTTCTGCCGTTCTAGGTATTTTTAAAATTTTATTTTACCTCTGTTATAATTTATTTTAGATTAGTTTCTGTAGTTTTAGAACGTGAACTTTAATTTACAGAAAAGAAAAAGTTTATTTTATTTTCTTGTTTGTTGTTGGCTTGGAATTCTTCGAGTTTTCTTTGGTTTTTGGTTCGATTGTTTTGTGTGTTTTATGATAGCATGCTGTTATGTTAAGTGATTGTATGTTTGTATGCTTATATGATTATTGTTTGCTTCGATAGAATTTCCGGAGTGCGCAGCCTGCTATTACGAGTCACTAACTTTCGAAGACCGTCAGCCAGGCAAGTCATTTGATCATATTTTACAATACCTATGATTTTGTTGCATTAGAATTTTGCCTCCCCGCCATGCATGCAGTAGGATAATTTTAAGTTATGTTCTTGAGTAGTATCATGAGGTAGGATGAACCCAATTCCCCTTGTTACCATTGCCCGGGACGATGTAGTTTATTTTGCTATTCTCGTAGACGGGGTTGGTTGAGTGGTTCATAAGGGAGATGTGAGAGTCAAGATGATGAAAACCCCATGACTTCAAGCTCAAGATGGACTTCAAATTCACTACTGGGTGGAGGACGGTTGAAGGGCACCCTGTAGAAACCAGCGGATGGCCGGGATGCATGGAGAAGCGCCATGACATCTTGCGGAAAGCTTCACCCAGCCACGAAGAGACGGATGGATACCCCATTGACCAGAAGCTTACTGCAGCCGCAAGCCATTATGGGCTCTGGCTTGGTCGACCCTAGGCGTGACTCTGGCCGGACGGTGCTACGAGATGTAGAAGAACGGTAGGATTGGATGGGCACCGGCAGTGGCCTAGAGGAACTTTTCGGAAGTCCCTGTTTCGTTCGTCCCGTCTTCAAACACCTGGCAGTACGAAGACTTAAAGGAGGGAACGATTCTTGCGGGTAAAGTGCGCAAACCTCTGCAGGGTGTAGATCTAATCGATTAGACGTGTCCCCGGTTACGGACAATTTGAGCCTCTGGAACTTGGAGTATTTCGGATATCTCAACACCGAACTTAATAAATTAATATAGGGGGTTATTTAATAATTGGGAATGAGACATGGGTTGG
Organism: Aegilops bicornis; assembly: GCA_021605145.1. NCBI lineage: Eukaryota > Viridiplantae > Streptophyta > Magnoliopsida > Poales > Poaceae > Aegilops > Aegilops bicornis. The sequence goes on from CM038670.1 coordinate 706,011,396, forward strand.
TGGAACCATCTCAATAACTACCAACATTTTGTAGTATTTGCAAACAAGTCCTTGTTGTAGGGAAAAACTGGCTTTTTCACAAAACAATGAAACTTAGAGCCCCACAGCCAAATTGCATATAGTGTTAGTAATTTTTATTGTTGTTCTCCCTTCATGACTTGCCGACATATTCAAAATGCTGACCTACACGGCTGCAACGTCTTATGTTGCTGAGGAGTTTTGTGATCAGGAGTGAGGCTACGATCCACGCTTGACGATTGCCCTATGGAGTCGGATGGACTCGCTATTCGCTCACGCTTCGCAGCCTTTATTTAGTTTATTTCTCATGAGTTGGCCTTCGGCCGAATTTATTATCTTGTAATAAAGACTCGATATGAGAATCGTGTAATAAATTCAGGTGTGATTGAACTTTGAATCTTTTCATCAATGTACTGTGTGTGCCAGCATGATCTTGGTATGGTACAGCTACACAGAGACTTGACCGATTTTGGGTCGGGTCGCTACAGCCCCTTACGAAGCAACTTATAAACTAGAGTTTAAGCTTCTGACACTCTAGCAACCCATCATCTACTTATTACTTCCCAATGCCTTCCTCTAGGCCCAAATAATGGTGAAGTGTCATGTAGTTGACGTTCACATAACACCACTAGAGGAGAGACAACATACATCTCATCGAAATATCGAATGAAAGGACCTGAACATATGATCTTCCACCAAATAAACCAACTAGCATCAACTACAAGGAGTAATCAACACTACTAGCAACCCACAGGTACCAATCTGAGTCTTTGGGACAAAGATTGGATACAAGAGATGAACTAGGGTTTGAGAGGAGATGGTGCTGGTGAAGATGTTGATGGAGATTGACCCTCTCCCGATGACCGTATCGTTGGTGATCGTGATGGCGATGATTTCCCCCTCCTGGAGGGAAGTTTCCCTGGCAGAACAGCTCTGCCGGAGCTCTAGATTGGTCCCGCCAAGGTTCCGCCTCGTGGCAGCGGAGTTTCGTCCCGTAAGCTTCCTTCTGATTATTTTCAGGGTAAAAGCCTTCATATAGCAGAAGATGGGCACTGGAGGGTTGTGAGGTGGCCCACGAGGCAGGGGGCGCGCCCAGGGGGTAGGGCGCGCCCCCCACCCTCGTGGATGGTGGGTTGCCGTCCTCTGGTATTTCTTCCGCTCAATATTTATTACTAAATCCAAAAATGACTTGCAGGGAGTTTCAGGACTTTCGGAGTTGTGCAGAATAGGTCTCTAATATTTGGTCCTTTTCCAGCCCAGAATCCCAACTGCCGGCATTCTCCCTCTTCATGTAAACCCTGTAAAATAAGAGAGAATAGCCATAAGTATTGTGACAAAATGTGTAATAACAGTTCATAATGCAATAAATATTGATATAAAAGCATGATACAAAATGGAAGTATCAACTCCCCCATGCTTAGACCTCGCTTGTCCTCAAGCGGAAGCCGATATCAAAAAATATGTCCACATGTTTAGAGATAGAGGTGTCGATAAAATAAAATACGGACATGAGGGCATCATGATCATTCTTATAACAGCAACATACATATATTTTGTCATATGATTTTTCATGTTAAAGTAACAATCTATTCACAATGGCAAGTATGATTCAGAAACTTCATTGATAACTAACAAGCTATAATCTCAGTCATTGAAGCAATTGCAATTGATCATAACATAGGAAAGAGTCAACATAAGAGCTTTTCAGCAAGTCCACATACCCAACTATCATTTAGTCTTTCACAATTGCTAACACTCATGCAATACTTATGGTTATGGAGTTTTAATCGGACACAGAGAAAGATAGGGGCTTATAGTGTTGCCTCCTGCTACGTCTTGAGCTTGCGTTGGTTTTCCCCGAAGAGGAGAGGATGATGCAGCAAAGTAGCGTAAGTATTTCCCTCATTTTTTGAGAACCAAGGTATCAATCCAGTAGGAGGCCACATACAAGTCCCTCGTACCTGCACAAAACGATAGCTACTCGCAACCAACGCGATTAGGGGTTGTCAATCCCTTCACAAATACTTATTTAGAGTGAGATCCGATAGAGATAAATTTTTGGTATTTTTGGTATAAAGATGCAAAGTGAAAAGTAAAAGGCAAAGTAATACAACGCAAGTATAAAAGTGATGGAGATTGATATGATGAGAATAGACCCGGGGGCCATAGGTTTCACTAGTGGCTTCTCTCAAGAGCATAATTATTCTACGGTGGGCGAACAAATTACTGTTGAGCAATTGACAGAATTGAGCATAGTCATGAGGTTATCTAGGTATGATCATGTATATAGGCATCACATCCGAGACAATAAGATCGAAATGATTCTGCATCTACTACTATTACTCCACTCATCGACCGCTATCCAGCATGCATCTAGACTATTAAGTTAAAAACAGAGTAACGCCTTAAGCAAGATGACATGATGTAGAGGAATAAATTCATGCAATATGATAAATACCCCATCTTGTTATCCTCGATGGCAACAATATAATGCGTGCCTTGCAACCCTTTCTCACATCGGGTAAGGACACCGCAAGATTGAACCCAAAGCCATGCACTTCTCCCATTGCAAGAACTACCAATCTAGTTGGCCAAACCAAATGGGTAATTCGAAGAGACTTGCAAAGATAACTCAATCATACATAAAAGAATTCAGAGAAGATTCAAATATTATTCATAGATAAACTGGATCATAAACCCACAATTCATCGGTCTCAACAAATACACCGCAAAAAGAAGATTACATCGAATAGATCTCCACGAGAGGGGAGAACATTGTATTGAGATCCAAAAGGGAGAAGAAGCCATCTAGCTACTAGCTATGGACCCGAAGGTCTCAAGTAAACTACTCACACTTCATCGGAGAGGCTATGGTGTTGATGTAGAAGCCCTCCGTGGTGGATGCCCTCCGGTGGAGCTCGCACAGGCCCCAAGATGGGATCTCGTGGATACAGGAAGTTCTTGGCGGTGGAATTAGGTTTTGGCTCTGTTACGATCGCTTGGGGTACGTAGGTATATATAGGAGGAAGGAGTACGTCGGTAGAGCATCAGGGGGGCCACGAGGCAGGGGGCGCGCCCTAGGGGGGGCGCCCCCCACCCTCGTGACCGCCTCCGATGTTCTTTGGTGTAGGGTCCAAGTATCCTGGATCACGTTTGGTGAGAAAATCACGTTTCCGAAGGTTTCATTCCGTTTGGACTCCGTTTGATATTCTGTTTCTTCGAAATACTGTAAGGCAAAAAACAACAATTCTGGGTTGGGCCTCCGGTTAATAGGTTAGTCCCAAAAGTAATATAAAAGTGGAAAATAAAGCCCATTATAGTCCAAAACAATAGATAAAGTAGCATGGAGCAATCAAAAATTATAGATACGTTGGAGACGTATCAGGCATCCCCAAGCTTAATTCCTGCTCGTCCTCGAGTAGGTAAATGATAAAAAGAGAATTTTTGATGCGGAGTGATACTTTGGCATAATTTCAACGTAAATCTTCTTAATCATGGTATGAATATTCAGATCCGAAAGATTCAAGACAAAAGTTCATATTGACATAAATATAATAATACTTCAAGTATACTAACTAAGCAATTATGTCTTCTCAAAATAACATGGCCAAAGAAAGTTATCCCTATAAAATCATATAGTCTGGCTATGCTCCATCTTCCCCACACAAAATATTTAAATCATGTACAACCCCGATGACAAAGCCAAGCAATTGTTTCATACTTTAACATTTTCAAAACTTTTTCAATCTTCACGCAATACATGAGCGTGATCCATGGATATAGCACCATATGTGGAATAGAACGGTGGTTGTGGAGAAGACAAAAAAAGAGGGAAGATAGTCTCACATCAACTAGGCGTATCAACGGGCTATGGAGATGCCCATCAATAGATATCAATGTGAGTGCGTAGGGATTGCCATGCAACGGATGCACTAGAGCTATAAGTATATGAAAGCTCAACAAAAAACTAAGTGGGTGTGCATCCAACTCGCTTGCTCACGAAGACCTAGGGCATTTGAGGAAGCCCGTCATTGGAATATACAAGCCAAGTTCTATAATGAAAAATTCCCACTAGTATATGAAAGTGACAAAATGAGAGACTCTCTATCATGAAGATCATGGTGCTACTTTGAAGCACAAGTGTGGTAAAAGGATAGTAACATTGTCCCTTCTCTCTTTTTCTCTCATTTTTTTATTTGGGCCTTTTCTCTTTTTTTATGGCCTCTCTTTTTTTTCGTCCGGAGTTTCATCCCGACTTGTGGGGGAATCATAGTCTCCGTCTCCTTTCCTCACTTGGGACAATGCTCTAATAATGATGATCATCACACTTTTATTTTTCTTACAACTCAACAATTACAGTTCGATACTTAGAACAAAATATGACTCTATATGAATGCCTCCGGCGGTGTACCGGGATATGCAATGTGTCGGTGTACAAGAGTAGGGGTACCCTAGTATCCCGAACTTGTGCACGGGAAGTTGCAGCCCTCCGCGGCAAGGCTTACCGGGTGACCGCCAAGATCCTCCGTGGTTCCTTTGGAGCCATTCAAGAACAAAGTATTCAAGCCAAGGAGACGAGGCCCCGGAAAGAGGAGCTTGCCGGGAAGGCCATCCAAGGCACCTAGAAGACAAGGCCCCGGCAAGAGGCGCTTGCCGGGAAGGCCACCCAAGGCACCTAGAAGACAAGGCCCCGGCAAGAGGCGCTTGCCGGGAAGGCCACAAAAGGCACCTACAAGACAAGGCCCCGGCAAGAGGAGCTTCTTGGAAGGCCAGTGCGCGACAAGCTTCCGGCGGCAGCAAGACAACAATCGCGGCAAGGCGCGCTTGCAGCAGACCACCTCTCTGTACCTACGCTCCAGCACATCCACTAACGTGTCATACAGGACCTTTCCAGCGCCAGCGTGGCAGAGGCTGTGCAGCCACGGTGTGCGAGGTGGCAAGCAGCGCCGACAAGTTTGCCATCGTGGTTTAACGGTGGCGCTCGATGGTCCCTGTTTGCACCGTTAGGGCGACTAGATGGGCATTTAATGCCTTTGTCCCCGTCGTCGTGGTTAGGTATAGTACAATCGTACACCGCATAAGTAGGTGTACCAACCACTATTTTTCCATTTGTACCCCCGTCTACATTGCCACCTGTCGGAGCCCCTTGAGCATATAAAAGGAGGCCCATGCGCAACGTAGAAAGGGTTGGTCGATCAGTTCCCTCCACGCTCAGTCTCGTTAGCAGCTTGTGTGTACCAAAGCACTCAGCACTCCCGAGCAAGAACGCAATACACCTAGACATGCAGCAGTAGGAGTATTATCTCTCCGGAGAGCTCCGAAGCTGGGTAAACCTCTCGTGTGCTTCGCCTCGATCTGCTCTTCGTGCGACCTCTGCTCCCCGCCGAACCGAAAGGGGCTCGGTCCGCCGGTCCCATAGGTGCTCGTGGGCCAGATCAGCCTGCCCCGACATCCTTGGCGCGCCAGGTAGGGGGGCGTCGAGGTTGTGTGAACCTGATCCGGCGTCCATGCAAGCTCCACCATAATCTTCATCAACATGCCACCGAAGAAGAAGGCTTCGGCGGCAGAAGCCCCGTCACAGAGGAACCCACCACCACCGGAGCAAACAGGTGGTGGGGTAGACGCCGGCGGAAGAATGGACGGCGACGGGGGAGCTCACGGTGCTGCCAAGTCCAAGGACAAGGCTGCGCAGACCTCGGCGTCCGTACATGCACCACGCCCGTCTCAGGAGGCGCGGGACCGACAGCGTCATGGCATTCACAATGCCATATGTTCGTTGGACCAAGATCGAGCTGGAGGATCTCGGGATGCTCAAGACCAGCATGCACGCCAACATGCTGGTGCGAGCGAGGCACGGTCGCCCGGACGGGATATCGCTTCCTTCTAACATAGTTAGAAGTCCGAGCATATCCGCTCCTCGCGCGTTCGCCATCGCCACCCACCACTCCAGCGAAGCTTTGGCAGAGCTCAATCGCTCTGGATTACCCTCCAACGGCCGACAAGGTCGACGAATGGAGGGCCACCATTCGAGTCTCATCGGCTTCGCTTAACGGCGACTCCGCGGCAACCGAGTGCATCGCTGCCGCGGCAAGACTGCCAAACACGAGCCGGTGGCGACGAGACTGGTGGGGGTGCAAACACCATGCACTCTCCGCCCCGAAGGCCAAGATCGCCGACTCGCCGGATCCACCTCGACAGCGACTCCACTGCGTCATCAGATCCACTAGCTCATCGCGATCAGCGCCAAGTTCTTCACGAACGACAGCAAGAGGACGCTCGAACTCGCATCGAGCGCCGAAGAGAAGCGCGACGTCAATCCGACAAGCGCGCTGGGCCCTCTGTTGACATGCACGCGCCAGAGGAACCAGGCGACTTGCCGTACGTGGTAGGTTGCCCTGCGTTCACTCGTGAGCTGCGGCAAGTCCAGTGGCCCAGCAAGAAAAACTTCAAGCCAGACGTACCGGAGAAGTACGACGGCAAGACGCATCCGTCGGAGTTCCTCAAAGATCTACACCATCGCGGTGCAGGCTGCGGGGCGAGACGACAAGATCCTTGCCAACTACTTCCCGGTGCTCAAGCCCAATGTCGATCCTGGCTCATGCACTTGCCGGACAACTCCATATCTTCTTGGGTAGATCTATGCCATTAGTTTGTCGGCGCCTTTACAGTGGCCACAAGCCCCATGGCCAAGAAAGCGACCTTCATCTGCCGCCCGAAGGAAGGAGAGCCCCTGCGCAAGTATATTCAAAGATTCAGCCGTGTACAGCACAACATCCCAGATGTCCACCCTGCCGCGGTAATCAGCGTGTTCCATCAGAACGTGCGAAACCGCAGGATGCGGGAGGAGATGGCGATGTGCAAGATCAGAGACGTCAGTGAACTATACGCCCTGGCCGACAAGTGTGCACGTGCTGAGGAAGGGAGGAGACTCCCCGGAGAGAATACCGAAGCAGGAGGATCTGACAGTGAGGAGACCGCCCCGGCAAAGAAGAGCCGGCGGCGGGGCAACAGGAAAAAGAAAGGCAGAGATGTGCTAGTTGTTGAGCAGTCCGCAACGGAGGTGGCGCCAAGAACGCCAAGGCTGGTAGCTCCGGCAAGGAGGTTGTCACCGCACCAATCGCCATCCGGGCGGCCGCCGACAAGTAGGACGGCTCAAGCAAGATCGCAAGATCCACCGCACCAAGGGCCATGACCTCCAGAGCTGCAAGAAGGTCGAGCAGCTTGTCGAACAGCAGAAAGCTGAATACGAGCGGCGCGACAAGGAGAAAGCCCAAGAGGGTGCTGGAGGAGCTAGCAAGAAGCGCCCCGGCCGGGGAGGGCGCCGCGGCAAGGCCAAGCAGCGGCAAGGAGATAGGCCTCCCCGTGGACGCGACAAGGATGAAGACGAAGACGACGATGAAGACATGGATGATGACGAGACCAATGAGCGGGAGTTGCAGAAAGCCACAGAGGTCCTGTGCGTTGACGGTGGTGCTTCTCTGCATACTTCACACCGCCAACTCAAGAAGTGGACGCGGGAAGTCAATGCAGCAGAACCATCCATCGAGTCACGCAAGCCTCTGAAATGGTCCAGCACGCCTATCATCTTTGATATTGAGGACCACCCTGATCGCGTAACTGCGGTCGGGTGCTTGCCGATGTTGGTTTCACCAACTATCCGCAACCTCAAGGTCACCAAGATGCTTGTTGACGACAGGGCCGGCTTGAACCTGATCTCCTCTGCGGTGCTCCAGAAACTCCAGATCCCTGATGGCGAGCTCGAAGAGACCGGCACTTTCCAAGGAATTAATCCGGGAAGGAGCAAGCCGAAGGGAAAGATCACGTTGCCGGTGACATTTGGCAGCGAGTTGAACTTCAGGACTGAGAGGGTCACCTTTGATGTTGCTGACTTTCCATTGCCTTACAATGGGATACTTGGCCGTCCAGCACTCGCCAAATTCATGGCAGCCTCTCACTATGCATACAACCTCCTGAAGATGCCGGGCCCGATAAGTGTCATCTCTGTCCCTGGCGACAAGAAGGATGCTCTTATCTGTGCCGACAAGATCTACCGGGAAGCAGCAAATGCAACAGATTGCAAGCCACTTGTCACCGAGGCTCCGGGGAAGAAGAAGACCAAGTCCGCAAGAGCTCGATGCCCACTCCGCAAGCGCACCTCTTCGGAGTGATGCGCTACCGTCGAGGACGCACTCCATCGAGCTCCACCGGCAAGTGTAAGAAGACGGCGACAGCTCCACCAGAGACCAAGAAGGTGTCCGCCAAGGAGGACGGCACCGGTGGTACCTTCACCATCGCTGCCTCTCTCGACCCTAAATAGGAAGGCGCGCTCATTGCTTTCTGGGGCGAACGCCGACGTGTTTGCGTGGCCGTCGTCGACATCCCCGGTGTTCCTGTGAAAGTAATTGAGCACCATCTTGCCGTTTGTCCTCATGCGCGGCCCGTCAAGCAGAAAGTCAGGAAGCAAGCAGTGGAGCGCCAAGAGTTCATCGCGGAAGAAATCAAGAAACTGGAAGCAGCAGGCCTTGTCAGAGGAGTGCTCCATCCCACGTGGTTGGCCAATCCTGTAGTTGTACGCAAGGCTAACGGGAAATGGAGGCTTTGTATCGACTTTACAGATGTCAATAAAGCTTGTCCCAAAGACCCATTTCCCTTGCCGCGCATCGACCAGATTGTTGACTCCACAGCCGGATGTGATTTGCTTTCATTTCTGGATGCATACTCAGGATATCATCAGATCTTCATGGCAGAAGAGGATGAGGAGAAGACCGCATTCATCACCCCATGTGGCACATACTGTTTTGTACGGATGCCCTTCGGGTTAAAGAATGCTGGTTCAACATTTGCGAGAGTAGTCCATGACACTTTTGAGCCGCAAATGCACAGAAATGTGGAAGCATACATGGATGACATAGTGGTCAAAAGCAAGGACAAGGCGACCCTAATTCAAGATTTAGATGAAACCTTTGCAAATCTGCTGAAGATCAACCTCAAGCTCAACCCTGAGAAGTGTGTGTTTGGAGTCCCTTCCGGCAAGCTTCTCGGTTCTTCGTGGTCTCAGCGGGGAATTGAAGCCAATCCCGACAAGATCAAGGCCATTGAGCAGATTGAAGCACCAAAGCGCGTCAAGGATGTACGAAGACTTGCCGGTTATGTAGCTGCTCTCGGCAGGTTTATCTCTAGGTTCTGTTGAAGGCTACCGCCATTTTTCAAAATTTTGAAAAAGGCAGGTCCGATGCAATGGACTCCCGAAGCGGAGGCTGCGCTGCAGGACTTGAAGAGATACCTGTCCTCCACTCCAACACTTGTCGCACCTAGGCCACAAGATAAGTTGCTGCTATATATAGCGACAACCAATCAAGTGGTTAGTGCTGCGTTAGTAGCGGAGAGGGAGGCGGATGATGAGTTGGCAACCATGGCAGACGCATCCAGCGACAAGCAGGGGGCTTCGCCGGCAAGCTCTGGTCCCGATAAGGACGGATCTGCGCAGACGCATGAGAAGATGCAGAAAAGGATGGTGCAGCGCCCAGTTTACTTTGTCAGTTCCCTTCTGCAGGGGCTAGGTCAAGGTACTACGTGTGCAGAAATTGCTTTTGGCCTCCTCATGGCCTCGAGAAAGCTGCGCCATTACTTTCAGCACACGAGATCACGATCGTCACTCGCTTTCCGCTGAAGAGGATACTGCTAAATCCGTAAGCAACAGGTGATTGTTGAGTGGCATCGAACTGTCGAGCTTTGGCCTCAAGTTTGAGAGCACTTCAACTATCCAAAGCAGAGCATTGGCGGAGTTCATAGCAGAATGGACGCCAACACCAGATGAAGAAATTCTAGAGACGAGCATTCCCGTCAAGGAAGCAAGCAAAGATTGGCTGATGTACTTTGATGGTGCCTTCTCGCTGCAAAGGCGCCAAAAGCCGGGCGTGCTACTTGTCGCACTCCACCGGAGAGCACCTCAAGCACGTAGTCCAGATGCACTTTCCCAAGGAGCAAGACACAAACAATCTGCAGAGTATGAAGGTTTGCTTGCCGGTCTCGTGGATCGCAGAGACCTTGGGATCAAGAAGCTCATTGTCGGGGTGACTCACCTTTGTCATCCGCCAAGTGAACAAGAATTATCAGAGTCCGTTGATGGAAGCTTATGTTGATGAAGTGAGAAAGCTAGAAGAGCACTTTGACGGCCTACAGATGGAATATATTCCAAGAGCTCAGAACGACATTGCTAATGGCCTATCAAAGTGCGCCACACTTAAGCTACCTGTGGAACCAGGGATCTTTGTGCTCAAGCTGACTCAACCGTCCGTAACACCATCGACTAGGCAAAGCAAGAAGAGGAAGTTGATCTCTGGTGACTACTTTCCGGCAGAGCTTCCCGAAGCCGCCGCCAAGAAGGTCCCCAAGATCAACGCCAACAAAGGCCGAGGAGCGATCTGCTCGACAAGCTCTAGGGTTTGTTTCGTTGAAGCGGACGCTGCCGACAAGCTTTGCTCCGCAAGCTTGCCGGGAACGCCAAGCTCGGCTGAGCCGCAGGTTCTTGCCGTGGAAGCCGATGTTCCGTGAAAGCAGATGTGCCTTTAGTCCTTGTTGTCGAGCCGCAAGCTCCAAAGATGGGCGCAGCAGATTGTCCATTTCCTTGGACAGAGAACTTCCCAAGAGCAAGAAGAAGCTGAAAGAGTAGCCCGGCAGTCAAGTATGTACAAGTTTGTCGACAAGACACCTGCATGTAAGAAGACTCAACGGTGTGAAATTGAAGTGTATTCACCGGAAGACGGACAAAAGTTGTTGGCAGAGATACATGGAGGCATATGTGGTCACCACATTGGAGCGAGAGCACTTGCCTAAGCAAAGTGTTCGGCAAGGTTTCTTTTGGCCGACAGCCTCCAGTGATGCAACTGCACAAGTAACCAAGTGTGAAGCGTGCCAGTTCCATTCCAAGCAGATACACCAGCCAGCTCAAGCTCTCCAAACGATCCCTTTATCCTGGCCATTTTCAGTCTGGGGGCTCGACATCCTCGGCCCCTTCCCCCGAGCTGTCAGGGGCTTTGAGTACTTGTACGTTGCAATCGACAAGTTCACAAAGTAGCCGGAAGTGGAAGCAGTGAGGAAGGTGACAACACAACAGCGGTCAAGTTCTTGGTCGATTGTTTGCCGTTTCGAATCCCTAACAGGATCATCACCGACAACGGCACACAGTTCACAAGCCGCACCTTCATGCAAGACGTCCAAGATCTTGGCGCCAAGGTTCCGCTTCGCTTCATTGCTCATCCGAGAAGCAACGGTCAAGCGGAGAGGGCAAATCTTGAAGTGCTGCGCGGGCTCAAGACCAGAACTTCGACAGCTGCACAAGTGCAGAAGAAACTGGATTGAGGAGATGCCGGTGGTTCTTTGGTCGATCAGGACGACGCCAAATCGAGCCACTGGCCAGACACCTTTCGCTCTAGTCTATGGAGCAGAGGCAGTTCTCCCCATGGAACTTGTATACGGATCGCCTCGAGTGCTCGCTTATGATGAGCTTGAGCAAGAGCAGCTGCGACAAGATGACGCGTTGCTCCTTGAGGAAGATCGTCTTCAGTCAGACGAGCTGCTCGGTACCATGGCAAGCTTTGCGCCGCTACCATAGCCGCAAAGTCAATGCCGAAAGTCTCGAGGAAGGCGACCTTGTTCTTCGGGCGTGTTCACCGCCAAGAATTCCAACAAGTTGACGCCTTGAAGTGGGAAGGCCCTTATCGGGTGAAACGAGTCACTAGGCTCGGGCCGTCATCGCCATGAGACCGAAGATGGCATTCCGGTGAGCAACTCCTGGAATATTGAACATCTTCGTAAGTTTTACCCGTAGGGCGCGGTTGCCGGAACCTGTTTTGGCAACCACCTTTTGTACAAGTCTTGCCGCTGTTGCATGTAATCCTTTGTACAAAGCCGGGCGCAGACCCCGTGCATCAGTAAAGCTAGCGTGCTTCGCACACCTTGTCGGTTTCATGCTTTTACTTCTATTTTGCATGCATTATCTGACACTTTGTGCAGCACCTACCCCTGGTAAGTAATAACGAGCCACAAGGCTCCATATCTTTATTTTCTCTTGTTTCTCTTTCTCAAAGAAAGGAAGGTTCCCTCGCACACAAGTTTGCCGGGGGGAAGGGAGAAGATAATGGTGTGGACCAAGCGCCGCTCAAGGAAGTCTAGCCTTACCGGGAAGCTAACGACAGAAAAGCTAAGTTGCCAAAGTTTGAGCAATCAGTTTTAAAATTTTTGAAGTTATCTTCCTTGAACGACCGAACTTTGTATGGAAAACCTGTGCGCAGAGGAACCAACTCATAGCTAGTTGTGCCCTTACTTTGTTTCGAGTCCGCTCAACAACTTAAGTGAGCTGCGACCAGTTCATGACAAGGTTGCTTGTTGAAGCGCACCGCCAAAGAAGGCCGACGTCTCGCACTCGGCCATCATACTCAGTGCCCGCTACCGACAAGTTCCCTAAAAGCGAGGGCAAAACATACAAAGGAAGGAATCAAGTAGAGGAAATAACATAGCAATTGATATCCAAAATAAAGTTATATTACAAGATAGCTTGCCACAGCTCTAATGAATTGTTCCTATGACATGACCAGCAGCGGCAAGAGAAAGAGAAAACAGGCGGCCTAATCTACGCGATCGCCCTCAACCCTCTTGATTCCGGCCACCCTGCCCACAATGGGTGCGACAAGGGTCTTGAGCGCCTCCACATCTGCATCCGGGCGAGGGACTTGAGGGCGTTGGTGAGGTTGAGGCCTGGGTTGTGGAAGGCCACCTTCATCGGCACCTTTGGAGGGCTCCCAGAGATCCTGCACGACTCCTCGGCCAGCTGTTTTGGGACCTCTTCCCGAGTCGCTGGAGAGCCGCCACCACGCCTTGAAGAACAAGCTGAGCTTGGCGCTGGGTTGGAGATGCTCGTCGGAGGAGTATCCAAGATCCACCATCCCCAGCTCCATCGGCTCCCAATGGATGGCTGTAGCAAGATCCACGAGACCTCGGTCCAAGTGCTCCACGTTCTCCCTCAAGGCACTCTGGGCGGCACAGCACTCGCCAAGAGCCCCTCGTCGGCCTTGATCTTCTCCTTCAAGGCCGCCTCCTGCTCCTCGGGCGCCTGGCCCAGTCCTCGAAGTCAAAGTAGTTAGCTTCAACTCAAGATCTGCATTGGAGTCCCCGGAGGCGCTGAGCTCCTTGCTCCTCTCGGCGAGACGGCCCTGCAGCTCGCCAAGAGTGTAGGCGTCCTTCTCGCTTGTGCTTGAGTGCAGCAAGCTCCTCGCCGCTCTTCTTGAGGCTGGCCTCCAAGCTGCGCCACCTTCGTCTCAGCTCCTTCTTGGCGGCCTCGGCAGCCGCGACAAAGATCCTTTGCCTCCTTGAGAGCCCCGCCAAATGTTTCCTCGTGCATGGCGAGATCCTCCTCGTGGCTGTCCAGGTTAACCTTCGCTGCGCCAGCTTTCGCCTTCCTGTGAGGCAGGCTTCTCGGCGGCAAGCCGCTGTTCCTCCTCAGCTTCAGCCTTCTCGAGGATGAAGGCCTTGCGCTCCTCGGCGAGTTGCTCCCGCTCCTCCGCCAAGGACCGGAGAGCTTCCTAGTTGCGGCCCCGGAGCTCCTCAGTGCGCTTCTCCATGTCTGCTCCCGCCAGCGACAATAAGCGCTTCCCGGATTCCAGCTTGGCTTGTCGAGGCGGTAGAGCGGCAAAGAACTTCCGCAGTTGCTCCTCCTCGGGCTCGCCATTGCTGCTGCTGGCGCGTCAACTAAGCGTCGGCCAGCGGAGGCGAGCAGCTCTTCATCGAAGGTTTCTCCTTTGGCCGGCGCCCTGGAGCTCGACTCCCATGGGAGCTTGATGAAGACGCCATCGCCGGCCTTCAAGTAGGCGCCGGGCTGGGGCTCTTCGGAGCCTGACGCTGCAGCAGCGGCGGAGGGATCGACGGTCGGTGTAGCGCCTGGCGCTCCTGCGGCCTCAGGGTCGTCAGTGCGATCGCCAGACCCCTCGCCAGCTTCTGCGGCGGCAGCTTCGGTGGCCTCTTCGCCGGCAGGCTCGTCAGCGCCGACTTCTTCTTCCACGGCGGCGGCTTCATCAGTGTTGCCGCGCACGTCCTCCTCGCCGGCGACCTCGGTCTCCATTGGCTCTATGGCGGACGGATGAAGAGAGTCAAGCAAATATTCAAAGACAAAATCAGAAGAAGAAAAACACAAGGGAAGTACTCAGGCAAGAAGGTTACCTATGCCGTGGGCTGCGGTCATGGTCTCCGCCGCCAAGGGGTCGCTGGTGCCGTCCCTTGTCGGAGAACTGCCCCTTGCCGGAGAAGGCTCCCTTGCAGGAGAACGCACCCTTGCGGGAGAACGCTCCCTTGCCGGAGAATCCACCCTTGGCGGCGTAGTCGAAGCACAAGGAGGCTGCTCTGCTCCTACACAAGTCAACAGTCAGATATCAGCAAAGGAAAGAGCACCCATGCACGCCGAACAGCAAGAAGTAGACCATATGCTTACGCTGGGGGCTGCGCTAGGGGCTGCTTTGAAGAAGGGTTGCCTCATCCGGCAAGGTGGTCTCGGACGCGCCTCCTGCTGTCGCAGTAGGTTCGTCCTCGATGAGAACCATCGGGGTCTTGGCTCTCTTCGACATCCTCTGGGCGGCGTCACGAAAAGGAATGGATTGAGTAAAGCAAATCAGATACAAGACAAAGCAACAAATCGAAGAATTACAAATCTGACAAGGAATCTTACTCTTCCTCTTCCTCGTCGGAGCTGAGCGCGGAGAGGTCAAATTCTGGCCCGCCTCCGGTACGACGAGGCGGAGGAGTGGGCTCCCTTGGAAGCTTGGTGGGAGCGGGACCGGTGGCCTGCGAGGGCCCGCTCGATTGCCGGCGGCGTGAGGTGCTCCTGCAACAAGATTGATGCTGCCTTGATCGGCTGGGGCGCTGCGGCTGTTGGCCCGTCTGCCGCCCTGCTGCGTCTCTAGCCTTGCGAAGACGCCTTCTTGGTGGAGCCGGTGGCTCCGCTCGCGGCAAGCTGCTTGGAGGTGGGGAGGATGCGCCCTCGGCGGGCTCGCTTGACTCGGCTTCAGGCTCGGCAAGCTCTTCCTCGGCGACAAACTCCTTTCGCTCGACAAGACTTGCCGCCTCGGCTGCCTCCGCCTCCTCCACAGTGAAGCCAAACTCGCCCGCGGCAGCGGCTGCTGCCGCCTCTTCCAGCTGGTGGCGTCGCTGCATCTCATCGTTCGTGGTGTCGCGGGTGAGGCCCCTCCGCTTTCGTCCGGGCGGACCGGCATTTCCACCAGATTGTCGAAGAACCGCCGACGACGTCATCTGCGCCGCTCTTGCCAAGTGGGGACAATTCCATGGGAGTCGCAACGGCATCATTGCACGGATGCGGTCAGCGACGAGTTGTTGCACCAATGAACGACGCCCCTCGGCAACCTAAACATCTCCGGATGATCAGGATCGTGCTTGAACAGCTCTAAGAGCATCGCGTCAAACTCCAAGACGGTGAAGTTGAAGTTGAGGCCCGGCGCAGCCTCATGATATCCGCTGCGTTCTGAAATTCCTGTGCAGGTCTCCTTCTCTCCCGCAAGAAGCGTCGGCGGCGAAGAAAGTCCGCGCCAACAGGTTTGCCTCAGATGAGTCCGCAAGTCTGAGGCGGAGGATTCGGTAATCGCGATCTTCAGCCTAAGCGTCCTCCGGGGCCAGATTGCTCCAATCATTGCCGCCAAGACCATCGGGGTTTGGCGCTGGGCGGTAAATGGCTGCGGGTTCTCCTCAACAATCCAGCACCAATCTGCCCTCCACTCCTCCCATTTGCTATGGAGCTCTCCCTCCAGATAGGCCTCCTTCTTGCCGACCCTGGAGACCCAAGCAATTCCTCCCAAGAAGGGGCTCTCCTCTCTCGGCTCGGGGTAAAAAGAAGTGACGGAAAAGAGCTACATTTGGGTGGACCCCGACAAAGTTTTTGCAGAGATGTGCGAAAACTGCCATGGTCAGAACGGCGTTGGGGGTGAAATCAAGGAGGCGGAACCCGTAGGTGTTCATAATGTCACAAAAGAACTCAGAGAAAGGCGGGCAGAGCCCGCAGTAGAAGAAGAGCGCAAAGAAGGGATAGAGTACCTTCGTGCGCGGATGCGCGCGCGTCTCCGTCGACTAGAAGAGGTAGTAGTTCTCCCTCAGCTCCCTCGCGGCGAGCTGAGGGGGGAAGATGGCCCGCTCCTTCCGCAGCGCCTCGGCCGACTTCACGGCCTTCCCCTTGTCGGCTTTCGGGCCCATGGCAGAGGCGGTGGAGGAGATCGACGGCGTTGAGTGTGCTGGTGGCGACGGGGCCGGGGCCGCTCTCTTTCAGCCTTGAGAAGAAGGGGAGCAGCGGTGGTTTTTCGATGGGACAAAGAATCGGCAAGGTAGGCGACGTGCCCCTGTTTCCCCTGCTTATAAAGAGGGAGGGGGCGGACGTTCCGATTTTTCAAATAAAGAAACCCCCACGATCTCGCCCACGATCTCTCACACGACGCCGCAGTCGACGCGTGCCGTTCGTGGAGGACGTGGTGGGTCCGGAGTGAGTTACGGCGTGACCCGGGCCGCGCGTGACCGTGCCCTGTTTTGGGCCTGGCCCAACAGTGCTCGGCACCGTGTGTGGCCCTGGCCCGGGGGCTCCTGTCGGTGTACTAGAGTAGGGGTACCCTAGTATCCCGAACTTGTGCACGGGCAGTTGCAGCCCTCCGCGGCAGGGCTTACCGGGTGACCGCCAAGATCCTCCGTGGTTCCTTTGGAGCCATTCAAGAACAAAGTATTCAAGCCAAGGAGACGAGGCCCCGGAAAGAGGAGCTTGCCGGGAAGGCCACCCAAGGCACCTAGAAGACAAGGCCCCAGCAAGAGGCGCTTGCCGGGAAAGGCACCTAGAAGACAAGGCCCCGGCAAGAGGCGCTTGCCGGGAAGGACACCCAAGGCACCTACAAGATAAGGCCCCGGCAAGAGGAGCTTGCCGGGAAGGCCCGGTGCGCGACAAGCTTCCGGGCGCGGCAAGACAACAATCGCGGCAAGGCGCTTGCCGCGGCAGACCACCTCTCTGTACCTACGCTCCAGCACATCCACTAACGTGTCGCCCTGGGACCTTTCCAGGCGCGCGTGGCGAGAGGCTGTGCAGCCAGCGGTGCGAGGTGGCAAGCAGCGCTGACAAGTTTGCCATCGTGGCGAACGATGGCGCCCCTGACGGTCCCTGTTTGCACTGTTAGGGCGACTAGATGGGCATTTAATGCCTTTGTCCCCTGCCACAAGTGTTAGGTATAGTACATCGTGACATTGTACAAGTAGGTGTACCAACCACTATTTTTTCATTTGTACCCCGTCTCACGTTGCCACCTGTCGGAGCCCCTTGAGCATATAAAAGGAGGCCCATGCGCAACGTAGAAAGGGTTGGTCGATCAGTTCCCTCCACGCTCAGTCTCGTTAGCAGCTCGTGTGTACCAAAGCACTTAGCGCTCCCGAGCAAGAACGCAATACACCTAGACATGCAGCAGAGGGAGTATTATCTCTCCGGAGAGCTCCGAAGCTGGGTAAACCTCTCGTGTGCTTCGCCTCGATCTGCTCTTCGTGCGACCTCCGCTCCCCGCCGAACCGAAAGGGGCTCGATCCGCGGTCCCATAGGTGCTCGTGGGCCAGATCAGCCTGCCCCGACACGATGATTCATGAGTGACATGTATGAAAGAATTATGAACGGTGGCTTCGCCACAAATACGATATCAACTACATGATCATGCTAGCAATATGACAATGATGGAGCGTGTCATAATAAATGGAATGGTGGAAAGTTGCATGGCAATATATCTCGGAATGGCTATGGAAATGCCATAATAGGTGGGTATGGTGGCTGTTTTGAGGAATATATATGGTGGGTGTATGATACGGGCGAAAGGTGCACGGTATTAAAGAGGCTAGCAATGGTGGAAGGATGGGAAAAAGTGCGTATAATCCATGGACTCAACATTAGTCATAAAGAACTCATATACTTATTGCAAAAATCTAGAAGTTATCAAAGCAAAGTATTACGCGCATGCTCCTAGGGGGATAGATTGGTAGGAAAAGACCATCGCTTGTCCCCGACCGCCACTCATAAGGAAGACAATCAATAAATAAATCATGCTCCGAGTTCATCACATAACGGTTCACCATACGTGCATCCTAAGGGAATCACAAACTTCAACACAAGTATTCTTTAAATTCACAACTACTCAACTAGCATGACTCTAATATCACCATCTTCATATCTCAAAACAGTTATCAAGCATCAAACTTATCTTAGTATTCAACGCACTCAAAAGAAAGTTTCACATATCTTGAATACCAAGTATATTAACATTAAGCAAATTACCATGCTATTAACGACTCTTTAAAACAAATCCACCACCATGCTCTAAAAGATCTAAGTGAAGCACTAGAGCAAAAAATTTCATGCTCAAAATATATAAGTGAAGCACTATGAGCAAAACTATCAAACTCAAAAGATATAAGAGAAGCACATAGAGTATTCTATCAAATTTCAATTCATGTATGGCTCTCTCGAAAGGTGTGTACAGCAAGGATGATTGTGGTAAACTAACAAGCAAATACGCAAATAATACAAGACGCTCCAAGCAAAACACTTATCATGTGGTGAATAAAAATATAGCTCCAAGTAAATTACCGATGGAAGTGGATTTAAAGAGGGGATGCCTTCCGGGGCATCCCCAAGCTTTGACTTTTTGGTGTCCTTGGATTATCTTGGGGGTGCCATGCGCATCCCCAAGCTTAGGCTCTTGCCACTCCTTGTTCCATAATCCATCAAAAGAATTCACCCAAAACTTGAGAACTTCACAACACAAAACTCAATAGAAATCTCGTGAGCTCCGTTAGAGAAACAAAACAAAAGACTACTTTAAGGTACTGTAATGAACTCATTCTTTATTTGTATTGGTGTTAAACCTACTGTATTCCAACTTCTCTATGGGCCATAAACTATTTTACTAGCCATAGATTCATCAAAATAAGCAAACAACACACGCAAAACAGAATCTGTCAAAAGCAGAACAGTCTGTAGTAATCTGTAACTAACGCAAACTTCTGGAACTCAAAAAATTCTATCAAAATTATACGACATGGAAAATTTGTTTATTGATCAGAAGAAATTGTAATAAATATTTTATCACGTTTTGGTGATTTTTAATAATTCGGGCACTGAGCGCAAAGTTTCTGGAAATTACAGCAAGATCAAATAACTATTATCCAAGAAGATCCAATAGGTTTAACTTGGCACAAACACTAATTAAAAGATAAAACCACATCTAAACAGAGGCTAGATGGATTATTTATTCCTAAACAGAAGCAAAAACAAAAACTAAAGATAAAATTGGGTTGCCTCCCAACAAGCGCTATCGTTTAACGCCCCTAGCTAGGCATAAAAGCGAGGATAGATCTAGGTAGTGCCGTAGTAATAAGATAGATCGGTGAAACTCATTTCATATTCTCTACGTTCGGCAGCAAGTTTTATTTGAGGCAAGCAAAAGTAATCAAAAGGGCTAAATTTAATAGGACAGAAGTCCCCAAGATCAATTTTAGGAGGTATAAGTTCCTCTTTCGGCCCTTCATATTGCACAACCAATTCATCATTATAAGCATTCTTTTGACAGAACTTTGTGAGCCTATACTCAAGAGAGTATCCTAGCTCATTATTTCTAATAGCCAAATCATCATTAAGCTCAGAGATTCTATCAATTAAAATATTGATAGGCACTTTTTTTCTAAGATTTTCATTGAAAGCAACATAGTCGATAGATTGAAAACGCATTATTTCTTCTTGATCAAAAAGGATAGATTCTATGGGAGGACGGCCAGCGTCCACCCTATAATGCGCAAAGATTTCTTTGGCTTCTTGTATTATAAATCTGAATTCATGAGCCAAAAATATAGTAGCAGCACGCTTAACAGAGGAGTGTTCAATATTAGAAAATTCTAGGAAAATTCTTTGTATAGAAGGGTGCATATGCATAAATTGCCTTTCAAGTTCAACGATAAGCTTGGCAATAGTGTCCGCAAGACTACTAGTTCTATGGAGAATAGAACCACCCATAGAGGGTAAAGCACCGGCACAAGTAAAGAAATCTTGAATAACTCCTTCTCCAATAATATTACCACTACCGATTCGAAATCTTTTTGTGTGATAGGTCGGGGATTGTTCAGCAGGAGCTTCAGAATTTTCCATATTATTATCGCCCATATCGGCGATAAATTCCCCAACTTCAGACATAGCGACAAGCAAGCAAACTAACACATGAGCAAAAAAACGGACGAGGAAAAGGCAACGGGAAAAAGAGGAGGAGATTGGGAAAGAGAGGGCGAATAAAACGGCAAGGGTGAAGTGGGGGAGAGGAAAATGAGAGGCAAATGGCAAATACTGTAATGCGAGAGATAGGGATTGTGATGGATACTTGGTATGTTGACTTTTGCGTAGACTCCCCGGCAACGGCGCCAGAAATCCTTCTTGCTACGTCTTGAGCTTGCGTTGATTTTCCCCGAAGAGGAGAGGATGATGCAACCTGATGGTGTATGTATTTCCCTCAGCTTTTGAGAACCAAGGTATCAATCCATTAGGAGGCCACGCACAAGTCCCTCGTACCTGCACAAAACGATAGCTACTCGCAACCAATGCGATTAGGGGTTGTCAATCCCTTCACGGTTACTTACGAGAGTGAGATCTGATAGAGATAATATTTTTGGTATTTTTGGTATAAAGATGCAAAGTGAAAAGTAAAAGGCAAAGTAAAACAAAGCAAGTATAAAAGCGATGGAGATTGATATGATGAGAATAGACCTGGGGGCCATAGGTTTCACTAGTGGCTTCTCTCAAGAGCATAATTATTCTACAAATGGGTGAACAAATTCTTTGTTGAGCAATTGTGAAATTGAGCATAGTTATGAGGTTATCTAGGTATGATCATGTATATAGGCATCACGTCCGAGACAAGTAGATTGAAACGATTCTGCATCTACTACTATTACTCCACTCATCGACCGCTATCCAGTATGCATCTAGAGTATTAAGTTAAAAATAGAGTAACGCCTTAAGTAAGATGACATGATGTACAGGAATAAATTCATGCAATATGATAAATACCCCATCTTGTTATCCTCGATGGCAATAATACAATACGTGCCTTGCGACCCTTTCTGTCACTGGGTAAGGACACCGGAAGATTGAACCAAAGCCATGCACTTCTCCCATTGCAAGAACTACCAATCTAGTTAGCCAAACCAAACAGATAATTCGAAGAGACTTGCAAAGATAACTCAATCATACATAAAAGAATTCAGAGAAGATTCAAATATTATTCGTAGATAAACTGGATCATAAACCCACAATTCATCAGCCTCAACAAACACACCGCAAAAGGAAGAATACATCAAATAGATCTCCACAAGAGAGGGGGAGAACATTGTATTGAGATCCAAAAAGAGAGAAGAAGCCATCTAGCTACTAGCTATGGACCTGAAGGTCTGAAGTAAACTACTCACACTTCATCGGAGAGGCTATGGTGTTGACGTAGAAGCCCTCCGTAGTGGATGCCCCCTCCAGTAGAGCTCCGGAACAAGCCCCAAGATGGGATCTCGTGGATACAGGAAGTTGCGGCGGTGGAATTAGGTTTTTGGCTCCTGTTCTGATCGTTTGAAGTGCGTGAGGTATATATAGGAGGAAGGAGTACGACGGTGGAGCATCGGGGGCCCACGAGGGAGGCGCGCCACCCTCGTGACCGCCTCCGATGTTCCTTGGCGAGGGTCCAAGTCTCTGGATCACGTTCGGTGAGAAAATCACGTTCAAGGTTTCATTCCGTTAGGACTCCTTTTGATATTATGTTTCTTGAAATACTGAAAAAGGCAAAAACAGCAGAATTGGGCTGGGCCTCCGGTTAATAGGTTAGTCCCAAAAGTAATACAAAAGTGGAAAATAAAGCCCATTATAGTCCAAAACAATAGATAAAGTAGCATGGAGCAATCAAAAATTATAGATACGTTGGAGACGTATCACCTCCCAACCTTTTACCTCAAGGGTAATGTCAACAATAATAGTTCATGCTAACTTACATCCAACTATATATATATATATATATATATATATATATATATATATATCAGAATCTTTCCAACACGAGGTGCTTTCCAAAGGATAAAATAAAAAGGGAAAGGTGAAAATCACCTTGACTCTTGCAGAATGTAAAAGTAAAAGATAGGCCCTTCGCAGAGGGAAGCAGAGGTTGTCAGGTGCTTTTATGGTTGGATGCACGAAATCTTAATGCAAAAGAACGTCACTTTATATTGCCACTTGTGATACGAACCTTTATTATGCAGTCTGTTGGTTTTATTACTTCCATATCACAAGATCGTATAAAACTTATTTTCTCTACACTAATAAGTCATACATATTTAGAGAGCAATTTTTATTGCATACAACATGACAACTTACTTGAAGGATCTTACTCAATCCATAGGTAGATATGGTGGACTCTCATGACAAAACTGGGTTTAAGGATATTTGGAAGCACAAGTAGTATCTCTACTTGGTGCAAGGAATTTGGCTAGCATGAGGGGGAAAGGCAAGCTCAACATGTTGGATGATCCATGAAAATATACTTTATTTCAGATATAAGAAAACATAACCCATTATGTTGTCTTCCTTGTCCAACATCAACTCTTTAGCATGTCATACTTTAATGAGTGCTCCCAATCATAAAAGATGTCCAAGATAGATATGTGAAAACCTCTCTTTCTTTATTACTTCCTATTAATTGCAATGATGACCAAAACTCTGTTTGTCAACCCTCAACAACTTTTATTCATCATACTCTTTATATGTGAAGTCATTACTCTCCATAAGATCAATATGACCTCTTTATTTCTTTTTATTCTTTCTCTTTTATTTTATTTTTATTCCCTCAAGATCATAGCAAGATAATCAAGCCCTTGATTCAACATTAATCTTTATTATATATAGCTCACGGACTCGATTACATAGAAGGATCGTAAAGAGAAACTCAAAACTAAATCATAACAAAACTTTATTCTACTAGATCAAGAAATTAACAAAAGGATCGAACTAAATAAAACGGTAAAGATAGGAGTGTGATGGTGATACGATACCGGGGCACCTCCCCCAAGCTTGGCAGTTGCCAAGGGGAGTGCCCATACCCATGTGATTATATCTGTTTTGCCGGTGAAGAAGCTGGAGTTATTGATGATGATGGCTGGTAGTCCCTCTTCCAAGGCATAGGCTCGCCATCATAGAAGGATGATCGAGTCTCCGGGATCCTTAAATCTGCAGCCAAACTCATCCTCTTGAATCCATATTCATACTCACGGTTTTGGTTTTGCAGGTCGTAGATTTGCGCTTGGAGATGCTCAATTTTCTCGTGAAGCTTGAAGATGGCCTCTCCAATGTCCTTGGCGTCCAGCTTGTGGTTGTTGGTGAACTCCGTAATCATTATGTGATTGGTGTCGAGTCCACGCTCCACCATCTCCCGACACTTGAAAACTTGTTGCTCCATTGCTTCAAGCCTTGTCTCCATGCTTCCGGTCCTCCTTGGTCCCTCAACATCACGGATGTGCAGCAACCCATCATGCATCTCAATGGTTTGAGGGTGTTGCAGCACCTCCGCGAGGTAGGGATTGATAACCTTCTCGAAGAACTTGTCCTTGGGGGCACTTGGAGACGTCATGGTGATCTAGATCTGCCAGAAAAACAGCTCGAAACAAGAACAGAGGATAATTGTGTGATATGGTGGTCAAAACCTTCGGGAGATTATATAATGACTTTTTACCGACCGAAATAAGTATCGTGCAAGAAAACGGAGTCCGGAGAGTACACGAGGTGCCCACGAGGCAGGGGCGCACCCAGGGGGTAGGGCGCGCCCTCCACCCTCGTGGATGCCTCGTGTCCTTCTCGGACTACTTCTTATTTTTACATTTTCTTAAATATTCCAAAACGGAGAAAAATTGCTATTAGAACTGTTTTGGAGTCCGTTTACTTACCGTACCACATACCTATTCCTTTTCGGAGTCTGAAACATTCTGGAAGGTGTCCCTTATGTATTCCTCCGGGGTTACGGTTTCAATAACATTAGTTTCAACATTTATAGGATTACCTGATATATAATGTTCATTCTTTGACCGTTCACCACCTTCGGGTTTGTGCCTTCGAAGTTGTTGACTTTTATGGCACCGGAACGATAGACCTCCTCGATAACGTAAGGGCCTTCCCATTTAGAGAGAAGTTTTCCTGCAAAAAATCTTAAACGAGAGTTGTATACCAACACATAATCGCCTACATTAAGCTCACACTTTTGTATCCTTTTGTCATGCCATCTTTTAACTTTTTCTTTAAACAGTTTGGCATTCTCGTAAGCTTGGGTTCTCCATTCATCAAGAGAGCTAATTGTCAAATAACCTCTTCTCACCGGCAAGTTTGAAATCATAATTGAGCTCTTTAATGGCCCAATATGCCTTATGTTCTAGTTCGAGAGGTAAGTGACATGCTTTTCCATAAACCATTTTATATGGAGACATACCCATAGGATTTTTATATGCAGTTCTATAATCCCATAATGCATCATCAAGTTTCTTGGACCAATTTTTTCTAGATCTATTAGCAGTCTTCTGCAAAATTAATTTAAGCTCTCTATTACTCAATTCTACTTAACCACTAGACTGTGGTTGATACGAAGATGCAATTCTATGATTAACGTCATACTTAGCAAGCATTTTACGAAAAGAACCATGAATGAAATGTGAACCACCATTAGTCATTAAGTATCCAGGGACACCAAACCTCGAAAAAATAACTTCTTTAAGCATGTTAATAGAGGTTTTATGATCAGCACTACTAGTTGGAATAGCTTCTACCCACTTAGTAACGTAATCAACAACAACTAAAATATGTGTATAACCATTAGAGGCAGGAAACGGTCCCATATAATCAAAACCACAAACATCAAATGGTTCAATAACAAGAGAATAATTCATAGGTATTTCTTGACGTCTACTAATATTACCAATTCTTTGACATTCATCACAAGACAAGACAAACTTACGGGCATCTTTGAAGAGAGTAGGCCAATAAAAACCGGATTGCAATACCTTATGTGCAGTTCTATCTCCAGCGTGGTGTCCTCCATATGCTTCGGAGTGACACTTGCGTAGGATCTGTTCCTGTTCATGCTTAGGTACACAACATCTAATAACACCATCTACTCCTTTATAAAGGTGTGGGTCATCCCAGAAGTAATGTCTTAAATCATAGAATTTTTTTTCTTTTGCTGATATGTGAAACTAGGTGCTATAAATTTAGCAACAATGTAATTAGCATAATCATCATACCATGGAGCAGTACGAGAAGTATTTATGAAAGCTAATTGTTCATCAGGAAAGCTATCATCAATAGGTAGTGGGTCATCAAGAACATTCTCTAACCTAGACAAGTTATGCAGAACGGGTTCTCTACTCCCTTTCTATCAATAATATGCAAATCAAATTCTTGTAGCAAGAGAACCCATCTAATGAGTCTAGGTTTAGCATCTTTCTTTGTCATAAGATATTTGATAGCAGCATGATCAGTGTGAATGGTTACTTTAAAATCAACAATATAAGGTCTGAACTTATCAAAAGCAAATACAACTGCTAAGAATTCTTTTTCAGTAGTGGCATAGTTTCTCTGGGCAGTGTCTAGAGTTCTACTAGTTTATTGAATAACATTTAATTCCTTATCAACTATTTGTCCTAGAACAGCACCTACAGCATAATCGCTAGCATCACACATAATTTCAAAGGGTAAATTCCAATTAGGTGGCTGAATAATAGGTGCAGAGACCAAAGCTTTCTTAAGTAGTTCAAATGCTTCTACACAATCATCATTGAAGACGAAAGGAATATCTTTTTGTAATAGATTAGTCAGAGGCCTAGAAATTTTAGGGAAGTCCTTAATGAACCTCCTATAAAAACCGGCATGACCAAGGAAACTTCTGATACCTTTAATGTACCTGGAACACGACATCTTTTTGATAGCATCAACTTTAGCTTTATCAACTTCAATACCTCTTTCAGAAATTTTATGCCCCAAAACAATGCCTTCATTAACCATAAAGTGGCACTTCTCCCAATTCAAAACAAGAATAGTATCTTCGCTTCTCTGCAAAACTCGTTCAAGGTTGCTCAAGCAATCATCAAAGGAGGATCCATAAACGGAGAAATCATCCATGAATACCTCACAAATCTTTTCACAAAATTTAGAGAATATAGCCATCATGCATCTTTGAAAGGTAGCAGGTGCATTACATAAACCAAAAGGCAAGTAAAAGTAGTCTTTTCTTGATCCTCTGCTGACACAGGTATTTGAGAGAAACCAAAGTAACCATCTAGAAAGCAGAAATGTGTATGTTTGGATAGTCTTTCTAGCATTTGATCAATAAAAGGTAGAGGGTAATGATCTTTTTAGTAGCTTTATTTAATTTGCGGAAATCAGTTGCCATGCTATAACCTGTAATAATTCTTTGCGGGATCAATTCATCTTTATCATTAGGAACGACAGTAATACCTCCCTTCTTAGGGACACAATGGACAGGACTTACCCACTAACTATCAGCAACGGGATAAATTATACCTTCCTTAAGGAGCTTTAGTATTTCCTTTCTTACCACTTCTTCCATCTTAGGATTTAACCATCGTTGATGATCAATAGCTGGTTTGGCATCTTCCTCCAACTTTATTTTGTGTAGACATACAGTGGGACTAATGCCCTTAAGATCATCAAGAGTATATCCAATAGCAGCACGGTGCTTCTTCAGAGTTTTCAATAATCTTTCCTCTTCACCTTTCTGAAGGTTAGCACTAATAATAATAGGATATATCTTCTTTTCATCATGCTAAACATATTTAAGAGTATCAGGTAAAGGTTTAAGCTCAAACACGGGATCACCCTTGGGTGGAGGAGGATCCCCTAGGATTTCAACAGGCAACTTGTGTTTCAAAATAGGTCCCTGTTTAAAAAATACTTCATCTATTTCCCTTCTTTCATTCATAAACATATCATTTTCATGGCCTAGAAAATATTGTTCTAAAGGATCTGTAGGAGGAACGACAATAGAAGCAAGACCAATAATTTCATCCTTACTAGGCAATTCTTTATCATGGGGTTGTCTACGAAACATAGCAAAATTAAACTCATGAGACATATCCCCTAAGCCAATTGTAACAACATCCTTTTCGCAATATATCCTCGCATTAACAGTGTTCAATAAGGGTCTACCAAATATAATGGAACAAAAGCCATCTTGTGGGGAACCAAGAACAAGAAAATCAGCAGGATATTTAACTTTCCCACACAAGACTTCAACATCTCTAACAATCCCATTTGGTGAAATAGTATCTCTATTTGCAAGCTTAATTGTAACATCAATTTCTTCTACCTCAGCAGGAGCAATATCATGCATAATTTCTTCATATAAGGTATAAGGTATTGCACTGGCACTAGCACCCATATCACATAAGCCATGATAACAATGATCTCCTATTTTTACAGAAATAATAGGCATGCCTACAACGGGTCTATGTTTCTTAGCATCGGGTCTAGCGATTCTAGCAGCTTCATCACTGCTACCTCTTGAGCACTGCGTTGGTTTTTCCCTTGAAGAGGAAAGGGTGATGCAGCAAAGTAGCATAAGTATTTCCCTTAGTTTTTGAGAACCAAGGTGTGAATCCAGTAGGAGGCTCCTCAAAAGTCCCACGCACCTACACAAACAAACAAGAACCTCGAAACCAACGCGATAAAGGGGTTGTCAATCCCTTCACGGTAACTTGCAAAAGTGAGATCTGATAGAGATAATAAGATAAGATAAATATTTTTGGTATTTTTATGATATAGATTGGAAAGTAAAAGATGCAAATAAAAGTAGATGGAAAACTTATATGATAAAAGATAGAACCGGGGGCCATAGGTTTCACTAGTGGCTTCTCTCGAGATAGCATAAGTATTACGGTGGGTGAACAAATTACTGTCGAGCAATTGATAGAAAAGCGAATAGTTATGAGATTATCTAGGCTTGATCATGTATCTAGGCATCACGTCCGTGACAAGTAGACCAAAACGATTCTGCAACTACTACTATTACTCCACACATCGACCGACTCCTGCCTGCATCTAGAGTATTAAGTTCATGAAGAACAGAGTAACGCATTAAGAAAGATGACATGATGTAGAGGGATAAAATCATGCAATATGATATAAACCCCATCTTTTTATCCTCGATGGCAACAATACAATACGTGCCTTTGCTGCCCTAACATCCGGGAAAGGACACCGCAAGATTGAACCCAAAGCTGAGCACTTCTCCCATTGCAAGAAAGATCAATCTAGTAGGCCAAACCAAACTGATAATTCGAAGAGATTTGCAAAGATAACCAATCATACATAGAAGAATTCAGAGGAGATTCAAATATTTCTCATAGATAAACTTGATCATAAACCCACAATTCATTGGATCTCGACAAACACACCGCAAAAAGAGTTACATCGAATAGATCTCCAAGAAGATTGAGGAGAACTTTGTATTGAGATTCAAAGAGAGAGAGAAGAAGCCATCTAACTAATAACTATGGACCCGAAGGTCTGTGGTAAACTACTCACGACTCATCACAGAGGCCTTGGAGATGATGTAGAGGCCCTCCGTGGTTGATTCCCCCTCCGACAGAGCGCCGGCGAAGGCTCCAAGATGGGATCTCGCGGATACAGAAGGTTGCGGCAGTGGAAATAGTTTTTCATGGTGCCCCTGGATGTTTTTAGGGTATATGGAGATATATATAGGCGAAGGAGGTAGGTCAGGGGAGCCATGAGGGGCCCACGAGGGTGGGGGCGCGCCCACCCCCTAGGGCGCGCATGGCACCCTCGTGGCCGCCTCGACTGCTTCTTGACGTCTCCTCCAAGTCTCCTGGATTGTGTTTGTTCCAAAAAGATTGCTCCCGGAGGTTTCATTCTGTTTGGACTCCGTTTGATATTCCTTTTCTTCGAAACACTAAAATAGGCAAAAAAAAACAGCAATTCGGGCTGGGCCTCCGGTTAGTAGGTTAGTCCTAAAAATGATATAAAAGTGTAAAGTAAAGCCCATAAACATCCAAAACGGGTAATATAATAGCATGGAACAATAAAAAATTATAGATACGTTGGAGATGTATCAAGCATCCCCAAGCTTAATTCCTGCTCGTCCTCGAGTAGGTAAATGATAAAACAGAATTTTGATGTGGAATGCTACCTAGCATATTTCTCAATGTAATTTTCTTCATTGTGGCATGAATGTTCAGATCCAAATGATTCAAAATAAAAGTTCATATTGACATAAGAAATAGTAATACTTCAAGCATACTAAC
Source organism: Aegilops bicornis (assembly GCA_021605145.1). Lineage (NCBI taxonomy): Eukaryota > Viridiplantae > Streptophyta > Magnoliopsida > Poales > Poaceae > Aegilops > Aegilops bicornis. The sequence continues at coordinate 706,040,823 of CM038670.1, forward strand.
AAAGTAATCATGTCTTCTCAAAATAACATGGCCAAAGAAAGTTATCCCTACAAAATCATATAGTCTGGCTATGCTCTATCTTCATCACATAAAGTATTTAATCATGCACAACCTCGATGACAAGCCAAGAAATTGTCTCATACTTTTGATTTCTCAAACTTTTTCAATCTTCACGCAATACATGAGCGTGAGCCATGGATATAGCACTATAGGTGGAATAGAATGGTGGTTGTGGAGAAGACAAAAAAGAAGATAGTCTCACATCAACTAGGCATATCAACAGGCTATGGAGATGCCCGTTTATAGATATCAATGCGAGTGAGTAGGGATTGCTATGCAACGGATGCACTAGAGCTATAAGTGTATGAAAGCTCAACAAAAGAAACTAAGTGGGCATGCATCCAACTTGATTGCTCACGAAGACCTAGGGCATTTTGAGGAAGCCCATCATTGGTATATACAAGCCAAATTCTATAATGTAAAATTCCCACTAGTATATGAAAGTGACAACATAGGAGACTCTCTATCATGAAGATCACGGTGCTACTTTGAAGCACAAGTGTGGTAAAAGGATAGTAACATTGTCCCTTCTCTCTTTTTCTCTCATTTTTTTTCATTTTTTCCTTTTATTTTATTTGAGCCTTCTCTTTTTTTATTCTTTTGGCCTCTTTTTCTTTCTTTCTTTTTGTCCGGAGTCTCATCCCGACTTGTGGGGGAATCATAGGTTCCATCATCCTTTCCTCACTTGGGACAATGCTCTAATAATGATGATCATCACACTTTTATTTACTTACAACTCCAAAAAAATTACAACAAAAAATGACTCTATGTGTATGCCTCGGGCGGTGTACCAGGATATGAATCAAGAGTGACATGTATGAAAGAAGTATGAAGGGGCTTTGCCACAAATACGATGCCCACTACATGATCATGCAAAGCAATATGACAATGATGGAGCGTCTCATAATAAACGGAACGGTGGTAAGTTGCATGGCAATATATCTCGAAATGGCTATGGAAATGCCATAATAGGTAGGTATGTGGCTGTTTTGAGGAAGGCTTAAGGTGGGTGTATGATACCGGCGAAAAGTGCACGGTATTAGAGAAGCCAGCAATGATGGAAGGGTGAGTGTGCGTATAATCCATGGACTCAACATTAGTCATAAAGAACTCACATACTTATTGCAAAAATTTATTAGTTATCGAAACAAAGTACTACGCGCATGCTCCTAGGGGGATAGATTGGTAGGAAAAGACCATCGCTCGTCCCCAACCGCCACTCATAAGGAGGACAATCAATAAATAAATCATGCTCCGACTTCATCACATAACGGTTCACCATACGTGCATGCTACGGGAATCACAACCTTTAACACAAGTATTTCTAAAATCCACAACTACTCAACTAGCATGACTCTAACATTACCACCTTTATATCTCAAAATAGTTATCAAGCATCAAATTGATCATGGCATCCAATTCACTTCCTATGATAGTTTTTATTATACCCAACCTGGATGCCCATCACATTAGGACCAATTTTATAACCATAGCGAATACCATGCTGTTATAAAAGACTCCCAAAATAATATAAGTGAAGCATGAGAGATCAATAATTTCTTCAAAATAAAATTACCGCCGTGCTCTAAAAAGTATAAGTGAAGCACTAGAGCAAAAACTATCTAGCTCAAAAGATATAAGTGAAGCACATAGAGTATTCTAATAAATTCCAATTCATGTGTGTCTCTCCCAAAAGGTGTGTACAGCAAGGATGATTGTGGTAAACTAAAAAGCAAAGACTCATATCATACAACACGCTCCAAGTAAAACACATATCATGTGGTGAATAAAAATATAGCTCCAAGTAAAATTACCGATAAACGAAGAAGAAAAGAGGGGATGCCTTCCGGGGCATCCCCAAGCTTAGGCTTTTTGGTGTCCTTAGATTATATTGGGGTGCCATGGGCATCCCCAAGCTTAGGCTCTTGCCACTCCTTATTCCATAGTCCATCAAATCATTAACCCAAAACTTGAAAACTTTACAACACAAAACTCAACAGAAAACTCGTAAGCTTCGTTAGTGCAAGAAAGAAAAACCACCACATAAGGTACTGTAATGAACTCATTCTTTATTTATATTGGTGTTAAACCTACTGTATTCCAACTTTTCTATGGTTCATACCCCCCGATACTAGCCATAGAATCATCAAAATAAGCGAACAACACACGAAAAACAGAATCTGTCAAAAACATAACAGTCTGTAGAAATCTGTAACTTTCAAATACTTCTGAAACTCCAAAAATTCTACTAAAATAGGAAACCCCAGATAATTTGTTTATTAATGTACTTCAGTTGGAATCAGTGTTTGATCACGTTCTGATAATTTTAAACAATTGTTTTCGTGAACATAAAGTTTCTAACTTTTTCAGCAAGATCAAATAATTACTATCCAAGAAGATCCTATAGGTTTCACTTGGCACAAACTCTAATTAAAACATAAAAACACATATAACCAGAGGCTAGATCAAATATTTATTACTAAACAGAAGCAAAAAGTAATAAACAAAAATAAAATTGGGTTGCCTCCCAACAAGCTCTATCGTTTAACGCCCCTAGCTAGGCATAAAAGCGAGAATAGATCTACGTATTGCCATCTTTGGTATTCAACTCATAAGTGGCTCGCATAATAGATTCATAAGGTAATTTAAGTTTCTTCCTAGGAAAGTGTTCCATGCCCTTACTTAATGGAAATTGGAATCTAATATTCCCTTCCTTCATATCAATAATTGCACCGATCGTTCTAAGGAAAGGTTTACCAAGAATAATAGGACATGAAAGATTGCAATCTATATCAAGAACAATGAAATCTACGGGCACATAATTCCTATTTGCAACAATAAGAACATCATTAATCCCATAGGTTTCTTAATAGTGGAATCTGCAAGGTGCAAATTTAAAGAGCAATCATCAAGTTCATGGAAACCTAGCACGTCACATAAAATTTTCTGAATCATGGAAACACTAGCACCCAAATCACACAAAGCATAGCATTCCTGATCTTTAATTTTAATTTTAATAGTAGATTCCCACTCATCATAAAGTTTTCAAGGGATAGAAACTTCCAATTCAAGTTTCCTCATAGGATTGCATCAAAGCATCAACGGTATGTTTGGTAAAAGCATTATTTTGACTATAAGCATGAGGAGAATTCAACACGGACTGCAACAAGGAAACACAATCTATTAAAGAACAATTATCATAATTAAATTCCTTGAAATCCATAATAGTAGGTTCATTACTATGTAAAGTTTTGATCTCTCCAATCCCACTTTTACCAATTTTAGCATCAAGATCTAAAAACTCTGATTTATTGGGACGCATTTTAACTAAAGTTGACTCATCTCCAGTCCCATCATTATCAAGATTCAAATTGAAAAATAAAGACTTAATAGGAGACACATCAATAAATTTTAGATCTTCATCATTATTTTCATAGGAACTATAAGTACACGCTTTTATAAAGCAATATTTCTTAGCACGCATCCTAGCAGTTCTTTCTTTGCACTCATCAATGGAAATTCTCATGGATTTGAGAGACTCATTGATATCATGCTTAGGTGTAATAGATCTAAGTTTCAAAGAATCAACATCAAGAGAAATTCTATCCATGTTCCTAGCCAATTCATCAACTTTAAGCAATTTTTCTTCAAGCAAAGCATTGAAATTCTTTTGAGAGATAATAAATTCTTTAACACTATTCTCAAATTCAGAGGGCATCTTGTTAAAATTTCCATAAGACTTGTTGTAGGAATTACCATAATTATTAGAGGAATTAGTAGGAAACGGCCTAGGATTGAAGTTTCCTCTATACGCATTGTTACCAAAATTATTCCTACCAACAAAATTCACATCCGTAGATTCATTATTATTCTCAATCAAAGTAGACAAAGGCATATCATTAGGATCAATAGGAGCACTCTTAGTAGCAAAAAATTTCATAAGTTCATCCATCTTTCCACTCAAAACATTAATTTCTCCTATCGCATAAACCTTTTTACTAGTAGATCTTTTGGTGTGCCATTGAGAATAAATAACCATAATATTGTCTAGGAGTTTAGTAGCTTCCCTAGTGATTTCCATAAAAGTGCCTCCCGCGGCCGAATCTAAAAGATCTCTAGAAGCAAAATTCAACCCGGCATAAAAAATTTGTATAATCATCCATAGATTCAAACCATGAGTAGGGCAATTGCGAATCATTAATTTCATTCTTTCCCAAGATTGGGCAAAATGCTCATGATCAAGTTGTTTAAAATTCATAATATCGTTTCTAAGAGAAATGATCTTAGCGGGAGGAAAATACTTAGAGATAAAATCATCTTTGCACTTGTTCCAAGAATCAATACTATGTTTAGGCAAAGACGAAAACCAAGTTTTAGCACGATCTCTAAGTGAAAACAGAAATAACTTCAATTCAACAATATCATTATCCATATCTTTCTTCTTTTGCATATCACACAAATCAACAAAGTTGTTTAGATGAGTAGCGGCATCTTTACTAGGAAGGCCGGAGAATTGATCTTTCATAACAAGATTCAACAAAGCAGCATTGATTTCACAAGATTCAGCATCATTAAGAGGAGCAATCGGAGTGCTAAGGAAATCATTATTATTGGTATTGGAAAAGTCACACAATTTGGTATTATCTTGAGCCATCGTGACAAGCAATCCAACACACAAGCACACAAAAGGCAAGCGAAAAGAGAGGCGAACGGTAAGGAGAGGGCGAATAAAACGGCAAGGGTGAAGTGGGGGAGAGGAAAACGAGAGGCAACTGGCAAATAATGTAATGAGAGGGAGATGAGTTTGTGATGGGTACTTGGTATGTCTTGACTTGAGCGAAGATCTCCCCGGCAACGGCGCCAGAAATCCTTCTTGCTACCTCTTGAGCACTGCGTTGGTTTTTGCCTTGAAGAGGAAAGGGTGATGCAGCAAAGTCGCGTAAGTATTTCCCTCAGTTTTTGAGAACCAAGGTATCAATCCAGTAGGAGGCTCCTCAAAAGTCCCACGCACCTACACAAACAAACAAGAACCTCGCAACCAATGCGATAAAGGGGTTGTCAATCCCTTCACGGTAACTTGCGAAAGTGAGATCTGATAGAGATAATAAGATACGTTAAATATTTTTGGTATTTTTATGATATAGATTGGAAAGTAAAAGATGCAAATAAAAGTAGATGGTAATCTTATATGATAAAAGATAGACCCGGGGGCCAAAGGTTTGACTAGTGGCTTCTCTCGACATACCATAAGTATTATGGTGGGTGAACAAATTACTGTCGAGCAATTGATAGAAAAGCTAATAGTTATGAGATTATCTAGGCATGATCATGTATATAGGCATCACATCCATGACAAGTAGACCGAAACGATTCTACATCTACTACTATTACTCCACACATCGACCGACTCCTGCCTGCATCTAGAGTATTAAGTTCATGAAGAACAGGGTAACGCATTAAGAAAGATGACATGATGTAGAGGGATAAACTCATCCAATATGATCTAAGCCCCATCTTTGTATCCTCAATGGCAACAATACAATACGTGCCTTGCTGCCCCTGCTGTCACTGGGAAAGGACGCCGCAAGATTGAACCCAAAGCTAAGAACTTATCCCATTGCAAGAAAGATCAATCTAGTAGGCCAAACCAAACAGATAATTCGAAGAGACTTGCAAAGATAACCAATCATACATAAAAGAATGCAGAGGAAATTCAAATATTTCTCATAGATAAACTTGATCATAAACCCACAATTCATCGGATCTCGACAAACACACCACAGTAAGAGTTACATCGAATGGATCTCCAAGAAGATTGAGGAGAACTTCGTATTGAGATTCAAAGAGAGAGAAGAAGCCATCTAGCTAATAACTATGGACCCGAAGGTCTGTGGTAAACTACTCACGACTCATCGGAGAGGCCTTGGAGATGATGTAGAGGCCCTCCATGGTTGATTCCCCCTCCGGCGGAGCACCGGCGAAGGCTCCAAGATGGGATCTCGCGGATACAGAAGGTTGCGGCGGTGGAAATAGTTTTTCGTGGTGCCCCTGGATGTTTTCAGGGTATATGGAGATATATAGGCGAAGGAGGTAGGTCAGGAGAGCCACGAGGGTTGGGGGCGCGCCCACCCCCCTAGGGCGCGCCTGGCACCCTCGTGGGCGCCTCGGCTGCTTATTGACGTCCACTCCAAGTCTCGTGGATTGTGTTTGTTCCAAAAAGATCGCTCCCGAAGGTTTCATTCCGTTTGGACTCCGTTTGATATTCCTTTCCTTCGAAACACTGAAATAGCACTAAAAAAAAAGACACATCCGTGACATTTTGGGCCGAACGAAATTTTTTTCTGTCATACATATGACACTTCTATGACGATAATTGTGACAAAACCCGGTATCATCATAGATGTGGTGGGCTCCTACTTCTATGACAAAAATCATGATGAAAATGGGCTTTTCGTCCCGGGCCGGAGACGCAGCTGCATGACATTCTTTGGGCCGTCCATGACGGAAAAACCGTGGTAGAAGCGAGGGGAGGAAAATTTCGGGAGTTGCGGTTACGGTGGGAGGTCGGGGCCGAGCGATGCGCTGCTTTCTCGTATGTACGCGCGCATGTGCGGCGTTCGCTCTAATCGAACCCGGCGAGGCGTTGGGCTCTAATCGAACCCGGCGATTGCCTGCGAAGGCTGGCGTTCATCGAACCCGAGCGATCGATCGATGGCTGTTAACTAAACCCGATGGAGCGATTCCTTCGTTGCTGCTGCTAACTGAAGTCGATCGATTGGATGAATAGTGAGCGTTGCGGGGGGGTTTGGATGAACAGTGAGCGGTGGCGTTGCCTCTGGATGAACAGAACCCTGTGGTGTGGAGGGCTGGGTGAACAGTAGACGGTGGAGGGGTGGCCGTGGAGGGGTGGTTGAACAGGACCCCGTGGTGTGGAGGGCTGGATGAGCGATGAGCGGTGGAGGGGTGCCCGTGGAGGGTGGTTGAACAAGAGCTAGCGGAGTGGCGCGGTGGAGGCTGGATGAACAGGAGCCCATGGAGGCTGGAGGAATCTGACGGTAGCCCGTGGAGGCCGGAGGAGGTCGACGGTGGAGATGAACGGTATCCCGTGGAGTCTGTTTTGCGACGCCGCACCCTCCTGATGAACAGGACCCCGTTTCGACCGTAAGCGCTCCAACACAAGTCCGTTTAAATCCGTTTTGGCGGTACACCACACCTCCCGATCAACAGGGACCCCGTTTCGACCGTAGGGAGGTCCGTTTCCTCCGCTTTTGGCGGTATGTCACACCCTCCCGATCAACAGGACCCCGTTTCGACCGTAGGAGGTCCGCTTCCTCCGCTTTTGGCAGACGCCACACCCCTCCCGATCAACAGGACCCCCGTTTCGACCGTAGGAGGTCCGTTTCCTCTGTTGTGCGCGGCCAGGCATCGTTTCCATCGCCTGTTCCATCCAAGCCGATTGGCTCCCACACGTTCCGTTGGCTCCCGATGAACACGACGCATTACGTTGCCTCCCCATGAACACGACGACGACGCTGTTTCTCCATTCCGACCCAGCCATGTACGTATGCGCGAGTAGGCGTTCGATAACCTACCCGTATGTACATACGTGGCCGTATTTTCTTTCTTGCACCCTCGCCGATGTACGTACGTGTACATGCTACGTGCGCGCCTCTACTACGACACGTGCGCGCCTCTACATCCACCAGTATATAGGTATGTACACGTTCGCGACCAGATTGACAACGCTACGTACGCTTCGACCATGTGGGTCCCGTATCGAGCGGTTCCTTGCGTGCGAAAATGTAGCTGGTGGGTCCCAGAATGAGGGCGAATCGTTTTTGCCCGAACGCACTTCTTTTGCGTGCGAAGATGTAGCTGGTGGGTCCCGAATGGGGTGAATCGCTTTTTTTGCCGGACGCACTTCCTTGCGTGCGAAGATGTAGCCGGTGGGTCCCGTGAGTCGGGGGTGAATCGTTTTGTTTTGCCGGACGCACTTCCTTGCGTGCGAATATGTAGTCAGTGGGTCCCAGCGGTGGGGAAACTTTTTCGCGAACACGGTGGCCCGTTCGGTGGGTCCCCGCTGTCAGGTGGAGGAATCATTATTTTCCGCGTAATAAGGAGGCACTTCCTTGCTGCGGCCGTGGACCTAGCTGCAGCCTCTCCACGTACAGTCCACGTCCGATGGAAGTCGTTCCTTGACCACGTTGACCACGCCGCGCCGAGAGCACCACAGCGGTGGACGACGGCGAGGCCTAGGAAGGGGACGACTCGGAGCCGGGGAAGACGCAGCAGTGGATGCCCACGCGAAGAGATGCACGAGGGTTCACTGGTTCGGCTGCGGTGTGAGGCTGTTGTCGCCGCAGAATAACAGGGGGTGTGGGTGAGTAGAGGGATGGCATGGCCAGCGGTGGGAGTAGTAGGGGCGGTGAGGCCTCCGCGGCATCACAGCCGGCCACGGGAGGCAGGAGCACGCGGCACGACCGGAGCTGGTTTGGGCGGTTGGAGCAAGAAGACCTGAGGTTGAAGAAGCGCTACAACCGTTGGATGAACATCGTACGGTAACAGGAGCTAGAATCTTTCATATTGACTAAGTTGACAAAGCACTCCGTCCCCGTCAACTTGGTAGGCCCACAAGTCAGCCTCCCAGTATGCTGGGTTCCAGCTGGCAGGGGGAGTATTCATTTTTTTGTGCGTAATAAGGAGGCACTTCCTTGCGTGCGAACATAGCTAGTGGGTCCGACAAGTCAGCGGGAGGCACGTTTTTTTCGCGAAATACAGAGGCCCTTCTGGTGGGTCCCAGATGTCAGGTGGAGGAATCATTATTTTGCGCGTAATAAGGAGGCATTTCCTTGTGTGCGGCCGTGGACCCGGTGTCGACCTCTCCACGCATGATCTACTTCGATGGTGTCGTTCGTTGACCACGTTGACCACACCGCCCGAAAGCGCATCCAAGGTGGTGGGCGATGGCGAGGCCGGACAGCAACGAGCCGGAGATGGGAAGACGCGGGAGTAGAGTCGCAGACGGAGAGGTGTACGAGGATTAACTGGTTCTGGTGCGGTGTGGTTCGGCAGTCGGTGGAGAAGAACAGGAGGTGTGGAGGGGTGGAGGGATGGCCTGGCCAACGGTGGAGTAGCGCTTCATAGCGAAGCGTGCTAAGCGGAGCTGCTAGCAGCAGGAGGCGGGAGGTGGTCCCCGCGGCGCTGGAGGAATAAGACGATAGATTGAAGATGGATGTCGGCCGTTGGATGTAAATCCAACGGCTAACATGTCAGAATCATTTGGTGACTAAATTGACAACGACTTGCGTTGCCTTCGACCTATTGACCCACATTTCAGCCTCCAAAAATGTGGCACGTATTCAACCCATTTTTTTAGAAGTTACTGTCTTTTTTTTTGCGCGGTAGAATTTACAGTCAATTTGATCTTTTTTTTGAATTACAACCATTAGCTGGGCTGGGTGAACAATTAATATAGCGTCCATGCGGCCCATTTATTTTATTTCCTAAAAAATTACAGGCCATTTGCACTTTATCTAGATACACGATTTTGCTGGGCTGATTCTAATTATAATGTTGAGTTGGGCCAGCAATGTTATCAAAAAATAAAAAAGGGCTGAGCATTTTGTTATAAATATATTTAAATAATAATTGGTATTATTTCATAGCCTTAAATCTTACCAAGCTTTTATACACAATCACTAGGATTTTTGTGCCAAAACAATCCAGGATTTTATTTGTTAAGAAATTATTTTATAAGTTAATAAGATGTGGGATATTGTTTTCTTACATATGTAAGTATCTCATAAATATATGATGACAATAAAAATAATATATAATAACATACAAAATAATTTACATATATATAATATAGTTAGAAGGGAAACATAAGTTGTACTGGCGTTCCTATTCTTATATAGAAAAATAGAACAGACCTCACGTTTTCTTCAAAAAATACATAAATTGGGCTGCCAAAAATAAAACCTCGGATGGGAGGTCCATAGGCCGGTCGATACATGACGGCCCTAAGAAAATACAAACAGGCCCTCCCATCCGAGGTCGTGGGCTGTGCATGTTAAAAATGAAAGCCTAGACGGGGCAGCCCAAAACCACGTCCAACACTTGCCAAAACTTCGTCCCTCGTTTTCTCTGTGTTTGGCACACTCGACATTGTGTGGGCATTTTGAGTGTGCATCATATGAAGTGTGCTATGCATGAATGTTGATCAGCATGATGTTAACTGGCTGGTAGTTCCATTTTCGACCATGAATAGAACTTCCAACATGATGTTAACCCTGTTTGAAAAGGCCGTGTTAATATAAATGCTACGCCTCTGAAAGTTGCAGTTTCTTATTTGAAACTGAACTTGCAGTTTCTTATCTGGCTGAAACTTGCAGTTTCTTCTCGTCACACTTTTATACTCCTATGAAACTACATTTTTTAAGTGCTAAAAATAGATCTCTAGAATTCATAAAATTCTTCATATGCTCAATACTGCAAATCTAAAATTCAAAAGACATTCATATCTGAAAGTACTCTCAAAATACACAACACAAAACACAATTCACAACCTGCAAATCGACAACCCTAAGCTCCTCCCCGACAATTCACAACCTGCCCGACTATTGGGCTGGGGGCAGCCCCTCCTATTCCTCGGCGGACAGCCGCCCGTGAGACGATGTGAACGGTGAGGGAGACGATGGCGGGAAGCGTCGTCAGCCAACTGCTTTTCTCCTCTTGAAGTTGGGTTCGGTCCGACGAAGACTCCACCGGCTCGCCTGGTAGGACACCCTCACAAATGGCACCACTAGATGCTCGATCCTTCAATCTCTGGTGGATGCTCCATCTGGGATCGATACTCCCACCACCGCTCCCTCACGATCGGATTCGGGTGAATCTGTTTGCTCCATGGCCCAGAGGAGCAGCTCTATGTACTCCGGCGCAACTCCCTCTGGGAGTATCGCCGCCTTTTCGCTCTGTTGCAGATATTTGGCCATGGATGTCGCCGTCGCCGCTAGTTGATCCTTGTTGTCAAATCAAGACTATATCTCCAACATCCTAGCTAGCTTCACAGGGTCGCCGTCTGCGATCCTCACGTATCGATTGTACTCCTCCATCGATCTACTTCTCCAGAGCACCTTCACTCGCCGGCGGTGGTTTTTGAATGGAAGAGGAGAGGAGCAGCGCAGGTTTTGGATTATAACGGGAGAGGAGCGACGCTGGTTTTGGACTGGAACAGGAGAGGATAGGCGTTGGTTTTGAAATGGAAGAGGAGAGGAGCGGCGCCGGATTTAGATTGGAACAGGAGAGGAGCGGTGGTGGTTTAAGAGGAGAAGAGCGGAAGAGCGGCGCTGGTCTTGTAAGTATTTTTTTGTTTTATGATTTTGGGTCAAAGTTTGACCACGTACTGTATGTGACAAGCAAAATGTGAATGCATGTCACCAAAAATTGTATCATTTGGTTCGTATGTGAATGTACTTTCAAATTATATTATTTTTCGAACGTATAACATATATTTTATGTGCGAAAATCATGGTCAATTATGACCCAGAATAAAAGGGAGACTAGTTAATGTGGGGTCGCTTTCTTAATTGAAGGGTAAATTGATTTTGATTTTGATCCAGTCCACGGCCTTGACCCTCTCGCCAATCCTAAATCGCTGCAGACGCTCCTCTCCCTCTTCTCCATTGCAAAACCACCTCCTCTCCTCTCCATCATCTCCATTCCAAAACCACCATCTCGCCTCTCCCTCTTCGATCTTCTCCATTGCAAAACCACCTCCTCTCCTCTCCATCATCTCCATTCCAAAACCACCATCTCGCCTCTCCCTCTTACGATCTTCTCCATTGCAAAACCACCTCCTCTCCTCTCCCTCATCTCCATTCCAAAACCACCTCCTCTCCTCTCCATCATCTCCATTCCAAAACCACCGTCTTGCCTCTCCCTCTTCGATCTTCTCTCCATTGCAAAACCACCTCCTCTCCTCTCCATCATCTCCATTCCGAAACCACCTCCTCTCCTCTCCCTCTTCTCTATTGCAAGACCACCATCTCTCCTCCCATCTTCCAAAGCTAGCACCGGACCACTCAAAACGACATCTATGGAGAGGATGCAGCAGCGAATCAGGCAGATCGCCGGCGGCTGACTGTGCAAAGTTAGCCAGGTTGAAGGAGATCCTTAATTGGTTTGACAATGAGTGGGAGATTTCGAGGATGGTGCGGGCCATGTGGCAATGTATGCGAAAGAGCGAGACGGCGGCGATGAGGGCGGCGATGTACATGTACTCCTCGGTGGTAGTCACGCCGCAGTCCTCCGAGTTCATCGAGTATCTCCTATGGGCGTTGGAGCAAACAGATTCGCCCGAGGCAACAGTCAGCCGGAGGTGGTGGGCGTACAGGTCGAAGGTTGAGCACCCAGAGGATAACGAATCAATCGAGTATGGTGTGCCGTTCGTGAGGGTGCAGAGCCAGCCGGAGCCACAGGAGTATTCGTTCTCCCACCGCAAGAGAAGGCCGGATGGCGCGACATCGCTTCCCCGATGTTCTCCACGGTTACCTCGACGCTCGCCTCGTTTCAATGGCGGCGGTAGGGTTTAAGGTAAGCTTCGCACTAACCTAATCTTCCACCTGCTCATGCTTACAATCGCAGTGACAATGACTAATGAAAATCATGCTTACAATCGGTCTCCAAGTAGTACGCCAATCACCCTAAAATAGCTCTGGACCATTGGGTCAAAGTTGTGACACAGTGTATAAATAAAGAAAAATAGATTGGTGCTTCTTTCAGAAAAGAGTACTCCCTAGAAAACTGCCAATATAAGCCGCCACACATCCCACTGGTTGTGGTGGATGCCAATGCGTGCATGCAGTATGGTTGGTGTCGGTAATTTTTACTTGGCACACCTCGCACTCTGCATATATGCCGGTTCCATACGTACATTTGTGCAGTTCCACCAAAATGCAAATTGAATAACCTGTTTGCACGAGATAATGAAAAGCGTGATTACATTATAGTGGCACTAGTTGATGAAACACACAAAATAAATAGAAGAAAATATTGTGATAGTATCATAGTATGCCATGTCATGAGGGCGAGATGGGCCTACTGACGCCTCATACGGCACGCCTCATATCGGACATCGTCCCAAGTCTCCCAGATACACCTTACGCCATGATGAACATCGGTGTACATCAAGAGTACAAGGAGGCGCCTTTGAGACATTCAAATCTCTATTTTGTACATATCAACTAAAATTAAGCACCCAGTTTGCAGAAACGCTTAAACATTAACAATGGGACTAGTTGATGAAACATACTTTAACCAAGAGAAGCACTTTCTTTATCTACATTGGAAATGAAATGATAGAGATGACACTCGCTCTATTTTAACTGTATTATTACTTCATTTTATTAGTGACACTAGGGTCGAGTAGGTGGCAAACGAGGTGTACCGTGCGTTGCAAGGATGGAGGCCGGGGGTGCTTAGACTGGGATGCTGAAGCTGGATCTTTCAGTCACCAACATGGATGATTCAATTCATGGGACCTTTTGGTGCAGTTCACCTAAAATGAAGCAATGTCCCGTGAGCTAGGAGCTTCTTCAAAAAAAATTAAGAAAAGGGCTCCAGCCCCGGTTCCATTTCCATCAGAAAACGAAACCCATAGAGCTTCTTCATTAGTTGCGATAAAATTGAGCAACATCAAGGTTGGTTGTGAAGCTCTTGGAATGCTCAACTATAATTTGGATATCATTTGTGCAGTTCAACTAAGATCGAGCGTGAAATGTATATCTCTGTTTGCACAAAAAAGGTGGAAAGGAGGGTGACTAACAAGTGATGAAACATGCATCAAATGAAAACAAGCATGTTCCTTATCTGAATGGCAATCCTACAAGGACAGTAGCAATTTCTAAAGAAGTGGCATTGCTAGATATTAGTGTGGGCATTAGGATTAACTATGACAACCGTTAAATACGACATTACTTTGGGCACGGCAGAGTAGGCGGACTAGGACAGTTGCATTTCTAACGAAAAGAACCAACTTATCTTAATGGGAAATTTTAGCAGGACATGTAAAGAAGTGCCATTGATTCATATTACTGGAGGCATTACATTGAAAGCAACATTGATTTAACGTGTCCTTACTTTTAACAGTGCGACTACTACATTTTACCAATGGCATTACATAAGAGTGGCTCAGGGCAACAAACATCAGAACAGGATATCTGGGTCGGTCCCATTTTTGTTCGGTATGGCCACCTTATACTGTGTGAGGCTAGCAAATCTAGTGCTGGACTTACTCTGTTGACTTGTCCCCCAGTCCCCACTTTCTTTCCTTTTTCAACCAATAGATCGGGTTTATATTGAGTTTGTACTGTGTTTCCCTTTATTTCCCTATTAGACCTAGAGACCGGTTGGATAGCCGCCTCTGCTACTTTTTGCCCCCATTATTTCCTCTTTCGACCAAGTCCTAGATTCAGTAACAAATCCTCCCCGCCCCCACCCCTTTCTTCCTTGTTTGAACCAAGTAGTACTAGATTCGAGTGCATGAACTAGTTTTACCTCTTAAACGTAAAAAAATAGGTGGTTTTCAAACAACCGATCGATCCTATCTACGAGGGGGCCTGAGAAATAGTAAAAGTTACAAATGCAGCAACGTCAGGAGCTCGGGACGTAGAGCAAGGCCGGTTTCAAGGAAGTTATACACGATGGTCGCCGGGATGTCGCTAGGTGGGCGGCGGAGGCCGATCTTCCCACACTACGGCAAGAAGGAAGAAGGGTCGGAGGCCCTCCCTCGCCAGCCAGTGCTTGGGAGAGAGAACAGCAAAGGCAGTGATCGGGGCCGCGCCTGCAGTGGGTAAGAGCCGTCGCCGAGGACGACCGCGTGAACGTTGCACCTTGTCACCTTCCCCGGCGGAGAGGATCCGGCTGGATCTGCGACCAGCGGTGAGCAGAGAGAGAGAGAGAGAGTGTGGCCACCTCTGTCGTGTTTAGATCTGGAGAGGCCGAGACAGTGTGAAGAGAGCAACACTAGCAAGCAAGCGCGGAGGCTCCTGCCTATATAGTGGAGTAGTACTTAGTTTTCTTTTGTCTACCGGAGCCGGCTTGACCTCGTCAATGACTGTCGAGAAGGCTTCATGCACGTGGCCTGGAGGCGCAGTTGTCGTCATTTCGATCTGAAGCGCCGGATTATAACATATAACACGAAAAAATGCCACATGACAAGAAATCATAACCTCATTGCTCAAAGGAGACAACATGAATCCCGACGGACAAACTAGACGCGGAACAAAGCTCAAATTAAAGATAAACTCGTAGAAAAGGGGTCCGTCGATAGATGTCCTAATTAACATAGCCGGCTTGACCTAGATGGCAGCCGAGTAGTCACCGCTCGTGCATGTGCCCCAATGACTAGCCCAACTCAGTTGTCGCTGTTTAACCCTCGCAGTGATCCGAAGCACATGACACATAATTTTGCGAGATGACAAGAAACCTTTTTTTAGATTTCTCACCACAACTACAGCCATGTACAACACAGCCTGCACGATATGTAGACGATAGCCAATCCAGCGGTGTCTGCTGGAGTCTGGTCACATGCATGGACGAACCGATCTTCCGTGTCTTGCAGGGATCGTCCAGGCACCAACGTAGTACAACACTTCTCTAGTAGTATCGCTCGTCTCCCTCTTCTATTAAGTCACCCGACTTGCGGGGCCGGGGAGTGTGCCTATGGTCGGTTCTCAATTATCGTCCCACATGTGTGTGCGAACGCAATATGACGCGCGTTCCATTCGGAGAGCAGCGTGCCAGACCGACCGACCGTATGGGGTGCGACGTGAACGCGACGGGCGTGCTGTATACTCCGTACATGTGTGCCGCCATTTTCTAGACGCTTTACTCCATGGCGCGGGCGCAATCCATGGATACAAAATTAGTATACTGTATACTATTTAAAAGTCGAGGGCGGGGCTTTTCCTGTCCGGTAGGTGCTACGTCTTGAGCTTGCGTTGGTTTTCCCCGAAGAGGAGAGGATGATGTAGCACAGTAGCGTAAGTATTTCCCTCAGTTTTTGAGAACCAAGGTATCAATCCAGTAGGAGGCCACGCACAAGTCCCTCGTACCTGCACAAAACAATAGCTACTCGCAACCAACGCGATTAGGGGTTGTCAATCCCTTCACGGTCACTTACGAGAGTGAGATCTGATAGAGATAATATTTTTGGTATTTTTGATATATATATGCAAAGTGAAAAGTAAAAGGCAAAGTAAAAACAAGGCAAGTATAAAAGTGATGGAGATTGATATGATGAGAATAGACCCGGGGGCCATAGGTTTCACTAGTGGCTTCTCTCAAGAGCATAAGTATTCTACGATTGGGTGAACAAATTACTGTTGAGCAATTGACAGAATTGAGCATAGTTATGAGTATATCTAGGTATGATCATGTATATAGGCCTCACGTCCGTGACAAGTAGATCGAAACGATTCTGCATCTACTAATATTACTCCACTCATCGACCGCTATCCAGCATGCATCTATAGTATTAAGTTAAAAACAGAGTAACGCCTTAAGCAAGATGACATGATGTAGAGGAATAAATTCATGCAATATGATAAATACCCCATCTTGTTATCCTCGATGGCAACAATACAATACGTGTCTTGCAACCCTTTACATCCTTTGGGTAAGGACACCGCAAGATTGAGCATAAAGCCATGCACTTCTCCCATTGCAAGAACTACCAATCTAGTTGGCCAAACCAAACGGATAATTCGAAGAGACTTGCAAAGATAACTCAATCATACATAAAAGAACTCAGAGAAGATTCAAATATTGTTCATAGATAAGCTTGATCATAAACCCACAACTCATCGATCTCAACAAACACACCGCAAAAAGAAGATTACATCGAATAGATCTCCATGAGAAAGGGGGAGAACATTGTATTGAGATCCAAAAAGAGAGAAGAAGCCATCTAGCTACTAGCTATGGACCCGAAGGTCTGAAGTAAACTACTCACACTTCATCGGAGAGGCTATGGTGTTGATGTAGAAGACCTCCGTGGTGGATGCTCCCTCCGTGAACTCGAACAGGCCCCAAGATGGGATCTCGTGGATCTGAGGAAGTTGCGGCGGTGGAATTAGGTTTTGGCTCCTGTTACGATCGTTTGAAGTGCGTGAGGTATATATAGGAGGAAGGAGTACGTCGGTGGAGCGACAGGGGCCCACGAGGCAGGGGGCACGCCCCCCACCCTCGTGACCGCCTCTTTCGTTCCTTGGAGTAGGGTCCAAGTCCCCTGGATCACGTTCGGTGAGAAAATCATGTTTCCGAAGGTTTGATTCCGTTTGGACTCCGTTTGATATTCTGTTTCTTCGAAACACTGAAATAGGCAAAAAACAGCAATTATGTGCTGGGCCTCCGGTTAATAGGTTAGTCCCAAAAATAATATAAAAGTGGAAAATAAAGCCCATTATAGTCCAAAACAGTAGATAAAGTAGCATGGAGCAATCAAAAATTATACATATGTTGGAGACGTATCAGGCATCCCCAAGCTTAATTCCTGCTCGTCCTCGAGTAGGTAAATGATAAAAAGAGAATTTTTGATGCGGAGTGATACTTTGGCATAATTTCAATGTAAATCTTCTTAATTGTGGTATGAATATTCAGATCCGAAAGATTCAAGACAAAAGTTCATATTGACATAAAAATTAATAATACTTCAAGTGTACTAATCAAAGTAATCATGTCTTCTCAAAATAGCATGGCAAAAGAAAGTTCATCCCTACAAAATCATATAGTTAGGCTATGCTTCATTTTCGTCACACAAAGATGTTCCCAACTTCTATACCCCCGATGACAAGCCAAGCAATTGTTTCATACTTAAATAATCTCAAACTTTTTCAACCTTCACACAATACATGAGCGTGAGCCATGGATATAGCACTATGGGTGGAATATAATATGATGATGGGGATTGTGTGGAGAAGACAAAAAAGGAGAAAGTCTCACATTGACAAGGATAATCAACGGGCTATGGAGATGCCCATCAATTGATGTCAACATGAGGAGTAGGGATATCCATGCAACGGATGCACTAGAGCTATGAATGCTCAACAAAAGAAAACTAGTGGGTGTGCATCCAACTTGCTTGCTCATGAAGACCTAGGGCATTTGAGGAAGCCCATCGTAGGAATATACAAGCCAAGTTCTATAATGAAAGATTCCCACTAGTATAAAAAGACAACTTATGAGACTCACTATAGAAAAACATGGTGCTACTTTGAAGCACAATATATGAGACTCACTACATGAAGAACAAGGTGCTACTTTGAAGCACAAGTGTGGAAAAAGAGTATAGTAACATTGCCCTTTTATTTATTCTCTTTTTTTGGGGCCTTTCTTTTTTTCTTTTTGGCCTTTCTCTTTCTTTTGGGCAATGCTCTAATAATGATGATCATCACACTTCTATTGATTACAACATAAGGATTACAACTCGAAACTAGAACAAGATATGACTCTATATGAATGCCTCCGTGGTGTGCGGGATGGTGCAATGAATCAAGAGTGACATGTATGAAAAATAATGCATGGTGGCTTTGCCACAAATACGATGTCAACTACATGATCATGCAATGGCAATATGACAAAAGTAAAGTATGTCATGATGATGAAGAACGGAACGGTGGAAAGTTGCATGGCAATATATCTCGGAATGGCTATGGAAATGCCATAATAGGTAGGTATGGTGGCTGTTTTGAGGAAGATATAAGGAGGTCTATGTGTGATAGAGCATATCATATCACGGGGTTTGGATGCACCGGCGAAGTTTGCACCAACTCTCAAGGTGATAAAGGGCAATGCACGGTACCGAAGAGGCTAGCAAAGGCGGAAAGGTAAAAGTGTGTATAATCCATGGAATCCTCATTAGTCAAAAGAACTCATATACTTGTTGCAAAAATTTAGAAGTCATCAAAAATCAAGTACTACGTGCATGCTCCTAGGGGGATAGATTGGTAGGAAAAGACCATCGCTCGTCCCCGACCGCCACTCATAAGGATGCACAAGCCAGGTACACTTCATGTTTCAAATTTGTTACACAACTTTAACCATACGTGCATGCTACGGTATTTGCAAACTTCAACACAAGAATTTCTCAAATTCACAACTACTCAACTGGCACGACTTTGATATTATCACCTCCATATCTCAAAACAATTATCAAGCATCAAACTTTTCTTAGTATTCAACTCACTCAAAAGAAAGTTTCACATATCTTGAATACCAAGTATATTAATATTAAGCAAATTATCATGCTATTAATGACTCTCAAAATAATCTAAGTGAAGCATGAGAGATCAATAGTTTATTTAAAAAAAATCCACCACCTTGCTCTAAAATATCTAAGTGAAGTACTAGAGAAAAAATTATCACGCTCAAAATATATAAGTGAAGCACTATGAGCAAAACTATCAAGCTCAAAAGATATAAGTGAAGCACATAGAGTATTCTATCAAATTCCAATTCATGTATGGCTCTCTCAAAAGGTGTGTACAGCAAGGATGATTGTGGTAAACTAACAAGCAAAGACACAAATGATACAAGACGCTCCAAGAAAAACACTTAGCATGTGGTGAATAAAAATATAGCTCCAAGTAAATTACCGATGGAAGTGGATTTAAAGAGGGATGCCTTCAGGGCATCCCCAAGCTTTGACTTTTGGTGTCCTTGGATTATCTTGGGGTGCCATGGGCATCCCCAAGCTTAGGCTCTTGCCACTCCTTGTTCCATAATCCATCAAAAGAATTCACCCAAAACTTGAAAACTTCACAACACAAAACTCAATAGAAATCTCGTGAGCTCCGTTAGAGAAAGAAAACAAAAGACTACTTTAAGATACTGTAATGAACTCATTCTTTATTTATATTGGTGTTAAACCTACTGTATTCCAACTTATCTATGGATCATAAACTATTTTACTAGCCATAGATTCATCAAAATAAGCAAACAACACACGCAAAACAGAATCTGTCAAAAACAGAACAGTCTGTAGTAATCTGTAACTAACGCAAACTTATGGAACTCAAAATATTCTTCCAAACTTAGACGACCTGGAAAATTTGTTTTTGATCATCAGCAATTGGAATCAGTATTTTATCACGTTCTGGTGAGTTTTAACAATTCGTGCACTGAGCGCAAAGTTTGTGGAAATTACAGCAAGATCAAATAACTATCATCCAAGAAGATCCAATAGGTTCAGCTTGGCACAAACACTAATTAAAAGACAAAACCACATCTAAACAGAGGCTAGATGGATTATTTATTCCTAAACAGAAGCAAAAACTAAAAACTAAAAATAAAATTGGGTTGCCTCCCAACAAGCGCTATCGTTTAACGCCCCTAGCTAGGCATAAAAGCGAGGATAGATCTAGGTATTGCCATCTTTGGTAGGCAATCCATAAGTGGCTCTCATAATAGATTCATATGGTAATTTTATTTTATTTCTAGGAAAGTGTTCCATGTCTTTCTTTAAGGGAAATTGGAATCTAATATTTCCTTCCTTCATATCAATAATTGCCCCAATCGTTCTAAGGAAAGGTCTACCAAGAATAATAGGATATGAAGGATTGCAATCTATATCAAGAACGATAAAATCTACGGGCACATAATTCCTATTTGCAACAATAAGAACATCATTAATTCTTCCCATAGGCTTTTTAATAGTGGAATCCGCAAGATGCAAGTTTAGAGAGCAATCATCAAAGTCACGGAAATTTAGCAAATCACACAAAATTTTGGGAATAGTGGAGACACTAGCACCCAAATCACACAAGGCATGAAACTCATAATCTTTAATTTTAATTTTGATAGTAGGTTCCCATTCATCATAGAGTTTTCTAGGGATAGAAACTTTCAACTCAAGTTTTTCTGCATAAGATTGCATCAAGGCATCAACAATGTGTTCGGTAAAGGCCTTATTTTGACTATAAGCATGAGGAGAATTTAGCACGGATTGCAACAAGGAAATACAATCAATTAAAGAGCAATTTTCATAATTAAATTCCTTGAGATCCAATATAGTGGGTTTAGCAACATCTAGATTTTTACTTCTTTCAATCCCACTTTTATCAATTTCATCATCAAGATCTAAAAACTCCGAATTCTTAGAACGCCTTCTAGGTAAAGGAAGATCATATTCAGTTTTATCAAGATTCATATTGCAAAACAAAGATTTAATAGGGGACACATCAATAACTTTTAGATCTTCATATTGATTTTCATAGGAATTAGAAGAACACGCTTTAATAAAGGCATCTTTGGAAGCACGCATCCTAGCGGTTCTTTCTTTGCACTCATCAGTGGAAATTCTCATAGCTTTGAGAGACTCATTGATATCATGCTTAGGACGAATAGATCTAAGCTTTAAAGAATCAACCTCGAGATAAATTCTATCAACGTTCCTAGCCAAATCATCAACTTTAAGCAATTTCTCTTCAAGCAAAGCATTAAAATTCTTTTGTGAATTCATAAACTCTTTAACACTACTCTCAAATTCAGAGGGAATCTTATTAAATTTTCCATAAGACTTGTTGTAGGAATTTCCATAATTATTAGAAGGATTACTAGGATAAGGCCTAGGATTAAAATTCCCTCTATACGCGTTGTTACCAAAATTATTCCTACCAACGAAATTCACATCCATAGATTCATTATTATTCTCAATCAAGGTAGACAAAGGCATATCATTAGGGTCAGAATAAACACTCTTAGTAGCAAATAATTTCATAAGTTCATCCATCTTTCCACTCAAAACATTAATTTCTTCTATCACATGCACTTTTTTATTAGTAGATCTTTCAGTATGCCATTGAGAATAATTAACCATAATATTATCTCGGAGTTTAGTAGCATCTCCTAAAGTGATTTCCATAAAAGTGCCTCCCGCGGCCGAATCTAAAAGATTTCTAGAAGCAAAATTCAATCCGGCATAAATTTTTTGTATAATCATCCATAAGTTCAACCCATGGGTAGGACAATTACGTATCATGTGCAACATGTTCATGATCAAGTTGCTTAAAATTCATAATATCGTTCCTAAGAGAGATAATCTTAGAGGGAGGAAAATATTTAGAGATAAAAGCATCTTTGCACTTGTTCCAAGAATCAATACTATTTTTAGGCAAAGATGAAAACCACGCTTTAGCATGATCTCTAAGCGAAAAAGGAAATAGCTTCAACTTAACGACATCATTATCGACATCTTTTTTCTTTTGGATATCACATAAATCAACGAAGCTATTCAGATGAGTAGCGGCATCTTCACTAGGAAGGCCGGCGAATTGATCTTTCATAACAAGATTTAACAAAGCAGTATTGATTTCACAAGATTCAGTATTGGCAAGAGGAGCAATCGGAGTGCTAAGGAAATCATTATTATTGGTATTGGTGAAGTCACACAATTTAGTAGCATCTTGAACCATTGCAACAAACAAGCAATCCAACACACGAGCAAACAAATAGACGAGAAAAGGCAACGGGAAAAAGAGGAGGAGATTGGGAAAGAGAGGGCGAATAAAGCGGAAAGGGCGAAGTGGGGGAGAGGAAAACGAGAGGCAAATGGCAAAAAATGTAATGCGAGAGATAGGGATTGTGATGGGTACTTGGTATGTTGACTTTTTGCGTAGACTCCCCGGCAACGGCGCCAGAAATCCTTCTTGCTACGTCTTGAGCTTGCGTTGGTTTTCCCCGAAGAGGAGAGGATGATGCAGCATAGTAGCGTAAGTATTTCCCTCAGTTTTTTAGAACCAAGGTATCAATCCAGTAGGAGGCCACGCACAAGTCCCTCGTACCTGCACAAAACGATATCTACTCGCAACCAACGCGATTAGGGGTTGTCAATCCCTTCACGGTCACTTACGAGAGTGAGATCTGATAGAGATAATATTTTTGGTATTTTTGGTATATAGATGCAAAGTGAAAAGTAAAAAGCAAAGTAAAAACAAGGCAAGTATAAAAGTGATGGAGATTGATATGATGAGAATAGACCCGGGGGCCATAGGTTTCACTAGTGGCTTCTCTCAAGAGCATAAGTATTCTACGGTGGGTGAACAAATTCTTGTTGAGCAATTGATGTAACTGAGCATTGTTATGAGTATATCTAGGTATGATCATGTATATAGGCATCACGTCTGTGACAAGTAGATCGAAACGATTACGCATCTACTACTATTACTCCACTCATCGACCGCTGTCCGGCATGCATCTAGAGTATTAAGTTAAAAACAGAGTAACGCCTTAAGCAAGATGACATGATGTAGAGGAATAAATTCATGCAATATGATAAATACCCCATCTTGTTATCCTCGATGGCAACATACAATACGTGACTTGCAACCCTTTACATCCTTTGGGTAAGGACACCGCAAGATTGAACCCAAAGCCATGCACTTCTCCCATTGCAAGAACTACCAATCTAGTTGGCCAAACCAAGCGGATAATTCGAAGAGACTTGCAAAGATAACTCAATCATACATAAAAGAATTCAGAGAAGATTCAAATATTATTCATAGATAAGCTGGATCATAAACCCACAATTCATCGGTCTCAACAAACACACCGCAAAAGCGAAGATTACATCGAATAGATCTCCACGAGAGAGGGGAGAACATTGTATTGAGATCCAAAAGAGAGAAGAAGCCATCTAGCTACTAGCTATGGACCGAAGGTCTGAAGTAAACTACTCACACTTCATCGGAGAGGCTATGGTGTTGATGTAGAAGCCCTCCATGGTGGATGCCCCTCCGTGAGCTCCTAACAGGCCCCAAGATGGGATCTCGTGGATCTGAGGAAGTTGCGGCGGTGGAATTAGGTTTTTGGCTCCTGTTCTGATCGTTTGGGGGTACGTAGGTATATATAGGAGGAAGGAGTACATCGGTGGAGCGACAGGGGGCCCACGAGGCAGGTGGGCGCGTCCCCCACCCTCATGACCGCCTCTTTCGTTCCTTGGAGTAGGTTCCAAGTCCCCTGGATCACGTTCGGTGAGAAAATCACGTTTCCGAAGGTTTCATCCCGTTTGGACTCCGTTTGATATTCTGTTTCTTCAAAACACTGAAATAGGCAAAAAAAACAGCAATTCTGGGCTGGGCATCCGGTTAATAGATTAGTCCCAAAAATAATATAAAAGTGGAAAATAAAGCCCATTATAGTCCAAAACAGTAGATAAAGTAGCATGGAGCAATCAAAAATTATAGATACGTTGGAGACGTATCAGTAGGCGGCGGGACAGTTCCGCCTAGTCGGTTCGACAGAGACGCGAGAAGACGAGGGAGTAGGTTGCTGCAAACGTAGGGCTGTGTGATTTGACAATGATTCTTCTTTGGACAGGTGGGGCCCCGTGATTTGACTTGCCATTATCTCCTTGTTGAAGAGAGTAAAATTTTCTCCTAAGTGATGACTAACCTTATAGCTAACCTTGTTGTAGTACGAGTGACTAAGTGATGACTATGTATGACATGCCAACATCAGATAGCCTAACGCACCATGTTAAATCTCTAAGGCGCTGACAGCGCGTCTTGTGACAGTCGTGGTAGGTGCGACCATGATACGGGTTCTTGGCAGCCCTTGGATCTGAGATCAAGCAGTCGCTTGCTATGTTGCTGAAAATTCTGAGAATAACCCTCCATGACAACGGCAAATTTCCTCCAGCGGGCGGAGTAGGTTTCTTGGTTTGCATGCGGGTTTAATGGAGGCAAGGAGGCGTGTTCAGCCGGGGCGTGCAAAGGGGCGCAGTACTATTCAATTTGACAACTACAACTAGTATATTATAAAAAACAAGAAGAGTAGTAGAGATAGAGATAAGAATAGAGACTAGGGAGGAGCACCGCTCATCGCTTGTGGGCTACTCCTGCGCTCCATTCGTGACGCAATGTCCCCTACAGCCACTCCCTCCTGCGCTCCATTCAGTGGGGCTGTTGACATTTGGGAGCGCACTCTCATGATCGCTAGCAGCCACGACTTCACCGACAACGACTTCTTCCCCGACCTCGGCAACCTCTTCCTCAACGACATGGGCGACAACCTCAACGCCAATGGTGCTGCTCCCGTTGCACCGTATGTGTTTCTGTCCTTCATGTTCGAAATCGTGGTAGAATTCATGTTTCTAGTCTGTGTCCTAGACTCGATCTCTTCATCTACTATGCTAGTCTGCATGATTAGTTTAATCTCTGTTATAGTCGTCATGATTTATTTTGTAGTAAATCTCATAGTAACTTGCTCATATATTCAACTGGCGGAACGTCCCCTACAGCCACTCCCGTTTCATGGACGGCCCGGTCGATGCCTCCAAGGAGCCCTTCGTCTGCTATGAGTGCCTGGTGCCGTTTTGGGGCTCGCCGGCGGACATCGTGCATCACCTGACGCAGGCGTGCGACAATCACTACTGGCCCTTGGCGAAGAACATCAAGTACGAGACGTGCTACCCGTTCACCGTGTCGGAGTCGCTGGAGGATCAGTGCCGCCTGCTAGTCTCGGAGGAGGACGGCAGCGTCTTCCTCTTGATCGTGGCCACCGGCGAGGCCCGCGCAGGCCGCCGCTACATCTTTGTAGTGTGCATCAGGGGCGACGCCGCTAACACTGACACTGACACGAGGCCGATGTACGGGTGCGTGCTCACTATTACTACCCCTCGGAGGTCCGTGGGTGGCGACACTGGCTACGTCAAGCTGACTTGGACTCTGCCGAGCTGGGACCTTCCCGCCGATGTGGACATGGAAGGCGATGGTATTATTTGACCCCCAACAATGTGCATGGGGACTCCAAGGAGGTTCACTGGACATATGCATTACTAAGTTAAATGTTGATCATTAGTCTTCGCTCAATGTAATCCGCTGTCTAAGCATGTGGAGACTTCCATGCATGATCTTGCTCTATTGGAGTATCACGCATGAATAAAAGTGTATTCATTTATGGTTTAGTCTAGAATCTTCCATGTATGAATTTTTACTACGATGCGGTGAAAGACTTATGATGAACCATTTCCATAAAGCACAATAAGAGTTATTTCTTCACAAGTTTTGGGTGCAGGTTGAGCAGTTGAGCGATTTTGTTTGCAAAAGATACTTTTTATCTATTTCACCCGGATGTTTACGAGCTCTAGAGATGAAATAATATCCGAAGAAACCTATCGATACCTATTACACATCAGATGACCCCACATCCTTTGTCAAAATAAACAACACCCCGATCAATGCATTTCACTCTTCCGTGAAAGCAGACGGGCACCTACTTGCTCCTCTGGTGCTTAAGCTTGCCACATAGGCATAAAGTCTGATGTGGCATGTTAATCAAGAAGATAGAGACTAGTTTGGTGACCCAAGGAAGAAACGGTGCTAAGCGCGTGTACCTACGTGAAAAGACAATTTTGAGTCTATAGCTAATTAAATGAAGTAAACTTAGCAACACCATTTCATTGGAAGAGGTCACTCCTTGGCAAATGCAATAAATACTAGTACTCCCTATGTCCCATAATATAAGAATGTTTTTGGCACTACATTAGTGTCAAAAACGTTCTTATATTATGGGACGGAGGGAGTACGAAGAAAGAGATAGATAGGAGTAAAAAAATACACTTATAGCCAACCTTGTTGTAGTATGAGTGACAAAGTGATGACTATGTATGACATGCCAACATCAGATAGCCTAACGCACCGTGTTAAATCTCCAAGAGCGCGACGGTCGTGGTAGGCGCGACCATGATACGGGCTGCTGGCAGCCCTTGGATCTGAGATCAAACGATCGCATGCTAAGTTGCTGAAAATTTGCAGAATAACCCTCCAGGATAGGATATTCACCCATTGGTCTAGAATCACGCCATGCAACCGTTCGATCTCCGATCCAAGGGCTCTCGGAAGCCCGTATCATGGGAGAATGGAAAGCCACTACCCTGCCGTTCCCACGCTGGCAGTTCGCTCCTACTCGTCCCCGCACGTCCTTTAATACTACGGCGATTCGCTCCTAGTCGTCCTGTCCATTCACATTATGGCAGTTCCACTAATCCTAACCCTCCTCCCAAATCCATGGCGTCCCAAATCTCCCCGATCGGCGGTGAGTACAAGGTTAGAACCATCACCGGCGATGAGTTCGACGTCATCTACACCCGTTCTTCCGCGACGGTGAAAGGATGCCTTTCTCGCTTTAGATGATGAGTGGGTCGCCGGGCTAGATGTTGAGTACACCACAGTCGTGGGACGAGAGAAGGATTTAAAGGACGAAGAGAGGAAGAAGCCCGCCGTGATCCAGGTTTGCATGCATGACTTATGCTTGGTCTACCACATATGCCATGCCGACGTTGAGTGCCAGGATTTTAAGGACTTCCTCGAGAGCAACCTAGTCAAATTCGTTACTGTAGACTTTGGTAATGACAAAGAAGTCCTGCGTCGGATAGGCCTCATTGTAGGCAACACCTTCGACCTCCAAAATAATCGGCTGGTGTCCTCTCGTCAGCCTTCAATGCTGACCCTGGCAGGAGCCATGGTTCATCCTTCGTATGGTAAACTGGAGAAACCTCATTACACGTTTCATCGTCATGCATGGCAGCGGAATGTACTAGATATAGACCACATCCACTATGCTGCAATGGATGGCTACCTTTGTTTCAATATCTACAAGGGTTGGATGAAGAGCAACAGCCAAGTTGGCGGTTCAAGCAAAGAAGTATCGGCCAAGAGGAAGAGGGACAAGGGCGAAGTCGAGGGCGTGGACGAGGACTCCGAGTAAGGTGGCGATGTCGTTTCTCATGGTGGTTCTAATGCAAAGGTGTCTCTTGGAATAGTTGCAAAGTTTAATTGCAGGTGTGCTTAATTTAATTTGAGGGTGTGTTGTCTTTGAGCCCCAGTAGAACTATGTTATGTTTCTTCTTGTTACTTTAACTCTTCAAGTAAGTACATACTAGTATTTCTTACATTTCATGTTTTAGTTGGTATAGTACTACCACTCATTAATTCACATTATATACGTACAGTATATATGGCCAACATCATATAGCCAGCAGTTGTCAAAGAATTTCAGGGTGCTTAGTTTTGTCAAAGAATTCCAGGGTGCTTAGTTTTATTTGAGGGGTGGGTTGTGCTGGACACCATTATTGTGACTAGCCTTTTTAATAGTACTATATGCATAATTTGGCGACCAGCGCTCTCTATATGTACCACCTTTTTTTAATTTCAAGTTTTGCTCCATGGCGCAATCCATCGATACTACTGCTGTACAAAAGTATACATTTTTAAAAGGCTAGAGGGCGGGGCAGTCTAGCTTGGTCGGTTTCACGAGAGGCGAGGGCCTTTGTGATTTGGCGGCTCATTACTGCTAGAAGGCGGGGCCTTGTGATTTGACAGCTCGTATAAATGCGCCGATGACCTGATCAAGGAGGAGCAAAGAACCGTGCGGTATACTCAAGTTTTCCTTTGGAGTAATCTTTGCGAGGAGAACCTGAAACACAGCATCCCAGTGCCATATGGCGATAAAAATGATCTAATTTGCTAGTCATCTCATTGTTACTAGCATTGTTCTATTCATTCCCTCAAAAAACAAAAACCATTGTTCTATTCATGCCTCAGAGAACATGACACGTGCGGTGAAACACCGAAGCAAAAGATGAAACACAACAGCAAAGAAGAAGGAAGATTATTACCCCAAATGATCTAATTCACCGCTGGAGTCGTGAATCGCTTCTTCATCGCCTCCACGACCTCCATCTCCTTGCGCGTCTCCTCCGCCATCTTCTTCATTCTGTCCATGACGCGGGATTTCTCGACGCGAGCCTTCATCATCTGGTCCATGGCCGCATTATGTACCTTGACAGCAGCCGGGTGCTCGAGGCGGAGCTTCGCCAACTCCTCCTACATTCCATGACGAGGGCCTGCAGCATCTTCATCGAGGAACTACTATTCTCATGCAACTTCTTCCATCCGGCGTTCTTCTCCTTCAACAGGTCGATCTCATGGCAGAGCTTCGCCTTGTCCTCCTGAAGTCACAGGATTTTGCCAGTCGCCTTCTTCTCCGAGGCAATGCTCTTCTTCAGCAGCATCACCAAGCCGGCGGTCAACTCCCCCTGCTGATTGAGCTCAGCGGGCATGTCGTCGAGGCTCTCCTTCAGCAACTCCGTCAAGCCTTGGATGAACTCCTTCTGCTTATTGAGGTGCTTATTGAGCTGAGCGGGCATGCCATAGAGGGATAACGACTCCAGCTCCGCCGGCTCGGCATGTTCGCCTCCGCGGCTAGGGCGCTCTTGGGAGCCATCGCCTGCGCGTGAGAGATCTTTCGAGGTCTCTGCGTGGCGGCGAGCCCTCTCTTTTTTTTCCGCAGCCTTGGTTGCCTCTCCCTTGTTACGAGTAGTTCTCGACCTAGAGCTCTGCTCACCGGCCATGGCAACGCAGATCAAGAAGAAGCACTTATGAGGAGGAAAGGTAGAGTAATTTTTGTTTAGGTAGTTCCCCTTTTTATAACCTAAGTACTAGCACTAGTAGTACTAATAACTGCATAGTGGGAACACGTTCAGGTTTGGTACGTACTAGTAGGTGTGAGCAGGCTTCCGAATGTGATGGGAACAAGGTAAAGATTAATTGATGGTTTTGGTTTCGAGGTGAAAGCGGCTCCCGATGAGTTTAGCGGAACATAAATTTCAAGTACTACACTGTCAAAATTGGCACAAAATACGAAGGAGACCAATGGAAGTACTACTAGCAACCCACGATTTAACTACTCGCATGCGCCTTGATGGAGTAATAATGTCTTTCTTACGCCCTCACGTCCACTCAATTTGCATGCGCTGTATTAATTGACCATCAATGAAGTGAAACGACTTTACGCGTCAAATTATCACATGGGGTGGATCTTGGTACAAAATTGCGTCCGCCCGTGTACCCGGCGATGTCGCGTGCGAGGGAATGAGTGCGTGCGTGGCGTGCGTGCACATGTTTGCTTCATGCATGTACCGCCAAGATGGCTCGGGGAGGGCAGTACATTCTTACGGAACCAAAGAAGACGTCATCGTGATCAATCCACGCAAGGAGGTCGCGACAATGCCTCCACATGTGCCACGTGGCTTCATGTCTTGTAAGAGAGACAACATGTAGCATGCCATTGGTATTCTAATTTACGTGTTTTGCACATACTCGAAGTACTAGTAATATACATGTGCATTGCACGCATCAGATTTTGCAACCAAATTATGAATAAATACCACACTATAGCATGTAAGCTCTGAGTTATATATGCGTGATGTAGCCCTTCGTTTAATTCTTATAGTTCATCTCATTCAAAATCAAATTAGTTTTTATAAAAGAGCTAAGAACGCGTGAATAGGAAAAACATGGGATTATAGTGGAATGTCGTCTTGAATCCTACAGGATTGTACGAGTGTTTGATTGTGCATAGAAAAAACGCAGAATTCTTTCAAAGAGGTTTGAGTGGATGGGATGTTTCCTATGAAAAACATGTAAGCTCTGAGTTATATATGCGTGATGTAGCCCTTCGTTTAATTCTTATAGTTCATCTCATTCAAAATCAAATTAGTTTTTATAAAAAAGCTAAGAACGCGTGAATAGGAAAAACATGGGATTATAGTGGAATGTCGTCTTGAATCCTACTGAGGATTGTACGAGTGTTTGATTGTGCATAGAAAAACGCAGAATTCTTTCAAAGAGGTCTGAGTGGATGGGATGTTTCCTATGAAATCTAGTGCAAATGAATCATATGGAAAAATTCCTATGGTTTACAATCCTACTGAATCAAACAACCAAGATAGGAAAAATTCCTAATGATTAGAATCCTCCAAAATTCCTTTGAGAATCCTTTGAATCAAAGAAGCCCTTAATCTATTTTATGATTCATGGAATTGTGCGTTGTAAAGCATAAAGTAAAAACAAATAATGGCAATTCAACTAGAAAAAAAGTTTGGGCAGTTATGCTACGGAAGATTCTAGAACAAAAGAGAACCACTGTTATTTTGAGGTTTGTGCATTATGCTTAAGTTCAACCATGGAGTCTGCTAGATTGTACATGTGGCAAAATCCGGTGGGGGGCTAGAAGATGGTGCGAGGGGCCGAGTGGAGGGAGACTACGAAGGAATGCACAAGTGCGAGATCGATATTAGAGAGAGGGGGCGAACACGTCTTGTTGTTGTTGTAACGATGGGCGGAGCCATGAAAAATAAATGAGCTAGGGGCCCAAGCATTGCTAATCCTTTACGAGGAGGATCAATTCATGAAATTAAACCTTTTTTAGCAGCAATTGTCTAATGATCACATTCATATTAGCCTCGATATATAGTGATGTTAGGGGGGCAGGGCCCTCATCGCCCCATGTCTTCGCCATTGTGCACGCGTCGAGAGATGAAGCGGAAGGCATGGATGATGAGAGGGGGACGTTGGATATATAATTGATGTGGGTGTATTAGCTATTTATGTTAATCCTATATAGAGAGGTATAGATTGATCAACGTGGACGTGGGAAAGAGGGTGAGACCTCACTGGATATATCGATTGGTCGGTTTGTGTGGAAAACTATGAAAGACCTAGCTATATACACACATACATAGAGGAACATCGATCGTTGCGCATGCACGCGTGAGAGATAAAGAATGCCCGGTATGATGGAGAGGGGGATGTGTGTGTGTGTGTGCCTTCATGGGAGACCGACCTAAAGAAAAAGATTGCATGCGTGCGATTTATAATGCTGACTGGTAGTGTGTGTGCATGCATGCATGAGAGAAAGTTAGTGGTATAATTATAAAGAGAAGACTATTGTGTGGGTGTAAAAGAATAGGTGAGGTCATAATCAATGTAAAGTTGAATTCAAATATTTGAATAAGAGATCCTGATGTTTGAAACCCATGCATGCATGAATATAACGGAGATCTGCGCAGTGTGGTCTGGAAACGAGCATGTTGTAATTTATACACATTGAACAAGGTCAGAGTGATTTGAATTTGAGATACCGATGGCAGACATCATTTTCCCACGTCGCATCCGTGCATGGACACACTATTCTAATTGGAGATGATGGGTGGCTTTCGCATCACATATCTATATCTATACCCCTATATATATATATATATATATATATATATATATATATATTATATTGTGTGCGATTAACTTTAACTTTGAAAGATGGTCGTTGGATGAGGCAAATCCGATGGTCCAAAGATGGCAAATTTGATCACTATTGGCCATTGGATATCATCTAGATTCCACCAGATATCGTCACATGTATAATCTAGAAGACTCCATGGTATGCACAAACATCAAAACACCACCACTTCTTATTTGTTCTGGAATCTTTCGTATCAGAATTGCCCAAAAGTTTTTCTACATGATTTTCCAATATTTGTTTTTACTTTATGTCTTACAACGCACAATTCCATGAATCTTAAAATAGATTAGCTTTCTTATAAAAACTAGGCAATTTTGAATGAAATGAACTATAAGAATTAAACGAACATCTACATCATGCATATATGACTCAAAGCTTGCATGCTATAATGTGGTATTTATTCATAATTTGGTTGCCTAATCTCATGCGTGCAATGCACGTGTACCTTACTCTAGTCTAAATGGTGTTTGTGTGTGTGTTGTGCGTGTTGAGGTGCAAATTGTCTTTTTTTGGTACAAGTTAAGCTTGTTCTTCCGAAATTTCAAGCCGCCTTGTTATGCCGAAAATTGAAGCTAAGCGTCTCATCTGTCGTCTTGCAAACTCCCGCCTCTTCAACCCGCACCTTGTTAGCCCGAAATATTTAAGATATATCTTTGTCCCGTTGTGCTCCGACAACTCCCTCCATCTCAACCCGCGCCTTGCTATTCCGAAATTACAACGCGCGCGAAAACTCCCACCTCCTGTGAAATCCCGACACGCGAAATGCCCGTGGTACCCCTGAACCGAAAGAACCACCTCAAATCGGTGGGGGGTACTTTCGTAACTTACCCCACATTTCAGACAAGCGCGTCTCTAAGCCATGGTTCCCCACTGCCATCCCATCCGCCCACCCATTCGTACACCGAGGCCGCGAAAACCCGCGACGAAACCTCTTCCCCGACGATGACGTCCACAACAACACCTCGACGTCCCTCATCCACCGTACCGGATGAGGATCCGTCGTCGATCTCATCGTCCCGCCGGTTCAGCCACCCCGTCCTCCACCTCCAAGGAGCTGCCCCGACGTTCCTCCCGTCTTTCACGCCACCTCCATTCCCACACCGCCGTCTTCACCTGCACCACCGAAAGAGCATCATCATCAGCGTTTCCTCGGATGAAGTTGTGGCCTAATCGGCGCCACCAAAGAGGTTGTACACAAATCGCCGCATTTTCTTCTTGATTCGATCTCACGGTGCTGCTGGCGCTCGGTCCCGAGCCGACACGGCGCGACTCCATCCACGGCGGCGTCGCCGGCCACTTCCTCCATGGCATGGCTCCCTCGGCGGCGACGTCCACATCAGTAGGAGCTGCTGCTTCTTTAGCTTCGCCGGCTGCTGCTTTCTGCTCTTGCTCTCGGTCCCCTGCACAGGCTCTTGCTATTGCTCTTGCTCATGTTGTTGCTCTCGCTCTTGCTGCGATCTTGCTCGATTTGGCTACACTTGATCGTTGAATCGACTTTTGGGTCGATCGATTTTCAAGGGGTGGGCTCGCTGGGTGAAGGAAGAACCAGCAGCGGGGAGGGGGCTCGCGGGTGTGGTACCCCACTATCTATCTTTGGGTTCTGGTGGGGGGGGGTGGTCGCGGGGGGGGGGGGGGGGTGGGGGGGGGGGTGGCGTGGGGATCGCCGGAGAAAAAGCTCGGCACGTGGGGGCCTAGAGGGATGGCCGGGGCGGCGGCGGACCGGCGGTGGGGAGTGTTTTCGGGGCGGGCGGGGTGGCGCGCCGGCCATGGGCGGTGGGGGCTGCTTGTTTGGCCGGTGGTGGCTGGCGGCTCACGGGGTGGAGGTTGAAGATGAACCGCAGCCCTTGATTTCGTATCCAACGGCTGCAAAATCGTGACGAGAGATGAAAAAGTCACGACCGACGTGTAGCCTCACCTTGCTAGTGCGTTCGGCCGACAAACAAAATTCAGTTTTGACAGTTAAGTTACATTTACGCTTAAGTTCGATTTGACGATTAAGTTCAGTTTCGACAGTTAAGTTCTGTTTCGACAGTTAAGCTCAGAGATGAGCGGCTGATGTATTTTACATCTAGTAGCACTTTGTGGTTATGTATTTTACGTCATGTATTGGATATGCTATTAGTATTCCACTCAGGTTAACGTTGTTTGTTGTCTCTCTTGTCCTGCTTCAGCCTCGACGTCGTACAACTCACCGGAGCTGCTCCAACGACGAAACCCTCCATCACAATGAGGCGATACCTCGGGCTCCATCTCCAGATGCCTAAGATCTTCTTCCCCTCCTGCGACAACAAAGTCAGCCGAAGCATCCTCACCGGCCAACCCAATCACGCTGAGATCTACATGGCTTCGCCAAAGAGGTTGTACACTTGTTGCATCTCTTTTTTACTCTACATGTTATATATATTGTCCACTGAGCACTCGTAGTAACGGGAAATACGATTATTTTATCCTACTATATGACAAGCAGTGAGGTACCAGGCAACTTAGCTATCCGTGATGGACTCTCTTGAACGCCATCATTATTTATCTCTGCGTGTTTGAGCTGTGCATTTGTCGATGGGCATGGGAGTTGAGCTAGTATGGCAGTGGCCTGGGTCCAAAGTAATAGAAGTAGCACAAAAACATTTTTTAGTGTAGGATTTTCCTTGCTCAAGCCTGCCTACTAGAATCGTCAGTGCTTGAAAGGAAAAGTGAATGAAAAACATAGGAATTGGAAAGTATCCTATGGTACTACTTTTCATGAATTTGGTGCAAAGGAATGGAGCAAAGGAAAAATGTAGGATTTGTTCCTTTAGTGTCTCCTTGAAAGAAAAAACCGTAGGAATTCTAATTTCCACTTCTCCTCCTTTTCATATTCCTATTCATCAAGCACAAGACTAAGAGATAGTAGCATAATAGCATTATAACCGTACATTTTCTTGTGGTTTAACTTAATCTCACCATGCTTTTTTGCATCCTGTGATCTTCCAATTGTTGTGAATCAAACACCCAGTTAAGCGTAAATCCTGCGTTTTAAATTCTCTGTTTTGCACGTGCATTCCTATCCTATTCCTATCTATTTCCTATCCTGCATTGTTAGAATCCTCAAATTCAAACAAGCCCTTACTCAATTACTACATTACAGATATGTGTCAAAGAAAACCTTGTGTGGTTTGTCCTACTCTCAAGGGCCAGTGTTCCACCCTCACCAAATTTGCTCCAACGACGGAAGGGTTCACCACAGGGATCCGCTCTCCAGACTGTCTTGCGCCGCCAGATCTTCTTCCCGCCCGGCAGCCACGACAACTGCATTACCATCATCAATCGAAGCAGATGACCTTGAGGACTACACGGGTCCGCAAGAGAGGCCGCACTCTTCCGTGTCCGCCACGTTATGCGCCGCTTAATATGATGACATGCTACATTATCGTCGTGTTCACCTATTAGACTCCGAGTCAGGTCCAAACTAATCTTTGAAACTTGAGTTTTTAAATGGTTGTGGGGTACATATTGGGGCAGCAATCGGTACTATCTATCTACTATCCGGTTAATCTCTGGTGTCTACTATGAGTTTCATGTTGGTTGCAAACAAACATTAAAGGAGCCATTATCTGTATTTTTAACTAAAGCTATTATCACTGCTATCATTGGTTTTGGGTCTATCCACAGTTTGCTACCATCACTCTGGATTTGTGCATGCACTCCTTACACAATCTCACTATGTTTTATTCCTATGCATGCCAGTTATTGAACACAATGGAACTGATCATGTAGAGCAAAAGAGACGAGCCTTGCGTGGCAATAAAATTTCATGCAAACTCCGTTCCATGGTGGGTGCAAAGGCAGCCCCCCTCCACCCATTTCGGATCGTAATCAAGAGGAAGATAACTGTTCTGAGGGGGATTCAGAAGGAGAAGACCACTCCTATTTACCCCATGAGGTCTTCAACTTGGCATGCTGATGTTGGTAATATCATGCATATGGT
This sequence comes from Aegilops bicornis, assembly GCA_021605145.1. NCBI lineage: Eukaryota > Viridiplantae > Streptophyta > Magnoliopsida > Poales > Poaceae > Aegilops > Aegilops bicornis. The sequence goes on from CM038670.1 coordinate 706,076,986, forward strand.
GCCTTGCATTGCTTACTGTATACATTAAAGATGTCATCTGCTTAGTTTAGACATGCTTTGTGTCAATGCCATCTGCTTAGTTTCTTTATCGTATATGTGAATCATGCAATGCCATCTTGTCTAGCCGGGCATCATATATGTGAATTTTGCAATGCCACCCTGGTTAGCCATCATCTTATATGTGAATTATATCATGCCATCATTTTTTTATTATGTGTTAAATTTGTCAACAATTTTAGTACATTCAATTACTCTTCTGTGCATCAACCATTCGGCACGGTCATGGAAAAATCTGGAGTGGAAACTAGGTCTTGAGCGGAACAATGCTATCTGACGAAGCGCATATCTTGTCAAGTTACCGATAGCTCCTCGAGAGGAGGATTCGAGACAGATGACGGTCATATTTCCCCACGAGGTGCATGCCCTAACTTGGCAGGGTTATGTTACTCATATCGTTCGTATGGTATCTTGCATTGCTATGTCATTTGCTTAATTTAGACATGCTTTGTGTGAATGCCACCTGTTTAGTGTCTAATTACCATATATGTGAATTATGCAATGCCATCTTGTTGCAAGACATTATATATGTGAATTATGCAATGTTATCTTGTTGCAAGGCATTATGTATGGGAATTATGAAATGCCATGCTGTTTAGGCAAGCGTCATATATGTGAATTATATCATGCCGTCCTTTTTTTCTATTTCTCATTGCTTTTGTCGACAATGTTTGTATATTCAACTGCTCTTCCTGTGCATCAGCCATTTGAATTGGTGATGGAGAAATCTGGAGTGAAAACAAGGTGTTCAGAGCAGACAATGCTACCTGCTGGAGCGGATATCTTGCTGGTTACAAATAGCTCTTTAGAGGAGGATTCAGAGGCAGATGACCAGTCCTATTATCCCCCTAAGGTGTATGCTCAAACTTGGCAGGGTTATATTACTCATATAATGCATATGTTGTATTTCAATGCTTAGTTTTCACATCATATACACAATATTGAATGCCATCTCCTTAGTTGACACATCATGTATGCAATTGCCCTCTGCTCACTTCCTTAGTATATAAATCATATATTTGAATTATATCATGCCATGATGTTTAGACAGCATGTATCTGAATTATGGCATGCCAACCCATTTTCTAAAGACATAATATAGTTACATCATCTCATCTCGTTTACATAGTTATCATATTTTAAATTATGTCATTCTATCCGTGAATTATATCATGCCATCATGTTTCCATCGATGGCATGTTTGTGATTTATGGCATGCTAACCACTTTAATAGACACATCGTATAGTTATATCATGTCATCCTGTTTACATAGTCATCATATTTTGAAGTATGTCATTCTATCCTGTTTAGTTAGCCATCATACATGTGAAATTGTGTCATGCTATCTTGTTTAATTAGCCATCATATATGTGAAATTATGTCCTGCTATTCTGTTTGCTTAGACAACATAAATGTGAATTATTTCATGCCCTGTTTTCTTCCCTACTATCCATTGCACCTGTCTATCTTACAATGTTTGTACATTCAATTACTTTTCTTGTTTATCAGCCATTTCAATTGGAGGAGTGATAGCGATGTATCTGTGGGAGTAAAAACACGGTCTTCGTAAAAAGATCGTGCTACATGTCGATGCAGATAGAACCACGGTTGTACTTGCCCAAGAATCAGCCCCACCACACATAACCCACACTCATGCAGATTGTATCCCTACCCAATTGGACAGAGAACCAGCTACACCCCTTCTAACCCCAACCCCAGTAGATAGACACCCAGTTCCCGTTGACACAGCACCGTCTCCACCACAGAGCACCCAAACACGAGCAGTTAGTAAGGCAAGCTGCGGTGCCCAAATAACGAGGACCACCACTCCGAACCGAAGTCAACGCTTAAAGCGTAAGAAGAATTGTTCTCGGTCAGGTTCCGTAGCTATGGTTCATACTACTTTGCTCTTGCATCACTTGTATTTATCGATACCAACCAATTTCAAATTTGAAAGATGCAATTGAAACTCCAATGGCATAGCGTGTATGTTTTAAACCTGTTTCTTCAACGTGTTTGGCTGTTTGCTGTTGTAACTTGCTCTATGTTGATTTCAGTTTCAATTGAATAAACAGTTATGTTCTCATGCCATGCACATTACAAGTGTTGTTATTGCTGTGTAGTTTCCCACACTTATATTATGTCTGTGCTGCTTTGTCTTAAATAGATATGATTCGAACTGTATCTATCTTGACTTGGCAACATAAACTAGAAGATATAGACCATACAGTGACCATACTACATAGGTATATGTTTGTTTCATGCTGTTATCCTGTCCACCTTACTACTGAACTGGTTTACCAAAATGAGTTTCATATACTACATTGTAAACCTGAGATGTGTTTGTTTGTTTCTCTTTTAGAACGCGGATAAAATATTGGAGAATAGTACCCTGTTATGCAATGGTAAAGGAAGTAATGTAGATAAGGTTCAAGATAGTGAGACATCCTTGTTGGTCTCCAAGAAAGTTGATAAAAACTATATTGAGGACACTAAGACAACCCAAAGTCCTGTCTTGATGTAGTGTTCGAGTTACTGGCTACCATCACCGGGCACCAGCTCTTGAACTTCGTTGCTGAATCAGTTCGCTTCTTGAGTATCAACTTCAAGTTGAAAGACATCGATCGATGTTATGCGACAGTGAAGCCGAAGGACCGAGGAAGTCCTGCAGAATTCGGATGCATACTTTACGGTGCAACAGCGGTATTTGGAGGACTTAAGCGCCAAACAAGAGAAAGTTAATAAGCTTGCTAAGCATCTTGCCGGCATTATGGGTGCCTGTGATATTGTTTCGTGAGCTCTTCGAAGTGGTTTCGATTCGGACTTGTTTTGCTGCTGCGTTTATATCTTTGTTGCATTCCCTATATTGCAATCGGTGGCGAACTTTGATGCCCGATGGATGTAATATGTGTAATAGCCGTGATAGCCTAGTGTAAGTTGCTTGCTTATTTATTTCCTTGTTGTCTTGTTTATTTGTTTGCTTGTAGTCGGTGCAGTTCTTTTTTCTGCGGTTTGCTAGTGGCTGAAATAACCTATTTTTAAAACTAGGCCACAATAACCATGGGCTAATATTTCTTTGTAGTGACCTTTGGACCCACGGGTCAGAGAAGCGATGGGCCTTCTACGGGTCAGATAAATAGTGGGCCTTCTACGGGTCAGAAACAATGGTCCTTCTACGGGCCGCAGAAACAATGGGCCTTCTACGGGCCGTATCATCAATGGGCCTTATACGGCAAGATGATCGATCACAAACATGGGCCAATAACAGCCCGCATTATGGCCGTAAACGGGCTAGAGTTGGAATCGTCCGTTCATGGGCCGACCATAACGGGCCATCGTTAATAGGCCGAATTTGATGACACTATGAAAACGGCCCAACGTATTAACCGACCACAAACGGGCCGACTGTAACCACAGGCTAAATTTGGCCCATAAGCAGAAAATGACAGTAATGGGCCGTAAGTAAACGAATGCTGGAAATGAGCCCAAGAATAAATGGGCTCGAGAAGGCCGAAAGATAACATGGGCTGGAAGCCCAAGCGGAATAACGGGCCCTTAATGGGTATAAAGTGATACACTTTGTTCATTACGGGCCGGTTTCACCACAGTCGTTAATAGGCCAAGAGTTACATAGGGCCTCATATGGGCCGAAGACGTCATGGGCCATACATGGGCCGAAGTGAAAACATGCCGGAATCATATTGGGTGGCCCAGATGACGCCATCGGGCCTAATTCGGATAGGGCGTAATGGGCCTTGGGTTAGCGGTACTGTAAATGGGCTATATGCGTAATGTGCCGTTAACGAGCTTTACATGGGCCGGCCCGCCACCTTTTGACCAAGTCAAATGGGCCGGCCTTTTCACAGGAATGGGCCTCTGTCGGGCCATGCCATGTGTCGATGTATCACAGGCGCCTTCTGTCCAATGAGTGGATGACATTTGTCCCAACGGTGAGCCGACACGTGTTTCCTCCAGCCAATGATGATTTTACACGTGGAAAATCCCCATTGGTCGGGGCTGTTAACGGGTTATCGGATCCAAAACCCGACCCGATAGCTTAACGGCGTTCCATTACGGTGGATGCCACGTGTCGGTCACCCTTGACGAAAGCACTTCTGTGACGCGTGGTTTATCGTCATGGAAGTGGACACTTCCATCATGATAATTTTGGTAATGTCATGGAACACTTCTACGACAGCACAGGTATGACTATCTTGATTCTGTCATAAATTTGTCATGGATGTACATGCATGGCAAAAAACGCGACCTACTGTGACAAACACGTATCATCACGGAAGTGTATTTTTTTGTAGTGTAGGCAAAAAACAGCAATTCGGGCTGGGCCTCCGGTTAGTAGGTTAGTCCCAAAAATGATATAAAAGTGTAAAGTAAAGCCCATAAACATCCAAAATGGGTAATATAATAGCATGGAATAATAAAAATTTATAGATACGTTGGAGACGTATCAATCACAGAAATAAATAACATGCCCATCAATATTATCAGCCAAGAGATCTTTAACCATGGCAATACTAGGTTCAACTTTAATTTGCTCAGGTGGTGTATATGTTCTAGTATTACTCTTACGAACTACAGTTGAAGCTTTAGCATGATCCTTTATCCTAACAGGGAAAGGTGGTTTCTCAACATAAGTAGTAGGAACAATAGGATCATTATAAGTGATAGTATTTTCTTCAACTGTAATAGGTGCAACTACTTTTACTTCAGTGGGAGGATTATATTTAAACCACTTCTCCTTAGGGAGATCAACATGAGTAGCAAATGATTCACAGAAGGAAGCTACTATCTCAGAGTCAAGTCCATATTTAGTGCTAAATACTCGAAAGGCATCAGTATCCATAAAAGATTTAACACAATCAAACTTAGGTGTCATACCTGACTCCTTACCATCGTTGGAATCCCAATCTTCAGAGTTGCGTTTAATTCTTTCCAATAAACCCCACTTGAATTCAATAGTCTTCATCATATAAGAACCAGCATAAGAAGTATCGAGCATGGACCGATTATTGAGAGAAAGTCGGGCATAAAAAATTTGAATAATCATTTCCCTTGAGAGCTCGTGATTGGGGCATGAATATAACATTGAATTAAGCCTCCCCTAAGCTTGAGCAATGCTTTATCCTTCGCGAGGCCAAAAATTATATATATAATTACGATCACGATGAACAAGATGCATAAGATAAAACTTCTAGTGAAATTCCAATTTCAATCGTTTGTAGTCCCAGGATCCCATATCATCACATAGCCTATACCATGTCAATGCATCTCCCTTCAAAGATAAAGGGAACACCTTCTTCTTGATAACATCATAGGGCATACCTGCAAGCTTGAATAATCCACAAACTTCATCCACATAGATAAGGTGTAAATCGGATGCAATGTTCCATCTCCTGCAAAGGTATTAGCTAGCAGTTTCTCTACAATACCCGAAGTAATTTCAAAGTAAACATTTTCAGTAGGTTCAGTAGGTTGAGGAGCAACTCTTTGCTCTACTGGTCGGGGTGAAGATACCCCGAACAAGCCCCTCAAAGGATTAGTTTCTATAGTAACAAGTGATGAAATTTCAGCACACTATATAAATGTTTCCTTACCAAGTTCTACTTACCAAAGGCGCTTCACTCCCGCAACGCGGCGCCGGAAAAAGAGTCTTGATGACCCACAAGTGTAGGGGATCTATCATAGTCCTTTCGATAAGTAAGAGTGTCGAACCCAACGAGTAGCAGAAGGAAATGACAAGAGGTTTTTAGTAAGGTATTCTCTGCAAGCACTGAAATTATAGGTAACAGATAGTTTTGTGATAAGATAATTTGTAACGGGTAACAAGCAATGAAAGTAAATAAGGTGCAGCAAGGTGGCCCAATCCTTTTTGTAGCAAAGGACAAGCATGGACAAATTCTTATATAGAGAAAAGCGCTCCCGAGGACACATGGGAATTATCGTCAAGCTAGTTTTCATCACGCTCATATGATTCGCGTTTGTTACTTTGATAATTTGATATGTGGGTGGACCGGTGCTTGGGTACTGCCCTTTCTTGGACAAGCATCCCACTTATGATTAACCCCTATTGCAAGCATCCGCAACTACAAAAGAAGTATTAAGGTAAACCTAACCATAGGATGAAACAAGTGGATCCAAATCAGCCCCTTCATCATCTACTTATTACTTCCCAATGCCTTCCTCTAGGTCCAAATAATGGTGAAGTGTCATGTAGTCGATGTTCACATAACACCAATAGAGGAGAGACAACATACATCTCATCAAATATCGAAAGAATACAAAATTCACATGACTACTAATAGCAAGACTTCTCCCATGTCCTCAGGAACAAACGTAACTACTCACAAATCATATTCATGTTCATAATCAGAGGGGTATTAATATGCATAAAGGATCTGAACATATGATCTTCCACCAAATAAGCCAACTAGCATCAACTACAAGGAGTAATCAACACTACTAGCAACACACAGGTACCAATCTGAGGCTTTGGGACAAAGATTGGATACAAGAGATGAACTAGGGTTTGAGAGGAGATGGTGCTGGTGAAGATGTTGATGGAGATTGACCCCCTCCTGATGAGAGGATCGTTGGTTATGGCGACGGCGATGATTTCCCCCTCCTGGAGGGAAGTTTCCCCAGCAGAACAGCTCTGCCGGAGCTCTAGATTGGTTCCGCCAAGGTTCCGCCTCGTGGCAGCGGAGTTTCGTCCCGTAAGCTTCCTTCTGATTTTTTCCAGGGTAAAAGCCTTCATATAGCAGAAGATGGGCACCGGAGGGCTGCCAGGTGGCCCACGAGACAGGGGGCACGCCTAGGGGGTAGGGCGCGCCCCCACCCTCGTGGATGGTGGGTGGTCCCCCTCTGGTATTTCTTCCGCTCAATATTTATTATTAAATCCAAAAATGACTTTCTGGGAGTTTCGGGACTTTCGGAGTTGTGCAGAATAGGTCTCTAATATTTGCTCCTTTTCCAGCCCAGAATCCCAGCTGCCGACATTCTACCTCTTCATGTAAACCTTGTAAAATAAGAGAGAATAGCCATAAGTATTGTGACATAACATGTAATAATAGTCCATAATGCAATAAATATCGATATAAAAGCATGATGCAAAATGGACGTATCACATAGCAACCGAGAGATCTCGATATCTTCTATGCTACACACATTATAGGTGGTTCCCAAACAGAATGGTCAAGTTTATACTCCCCCACCACCAACAAGCATCAATCCATGGCTGGCTCGAAACAACGGGTGCCTCCAACTAGCAACAGTCTTGGGGGAGTTTTGTTTGCAATTATTTTGATTTGATTTGCTTTAGAGCATGGAACTGGGCATCCCGGTGACCAGCCATTTTCTCGTGAGTGAGGAGCGGAGTCCACTCCTCTTGAGAATAACCCACCTAGCATGGAAGATACAGACAACCCTAGTTGATACATGAGCTATTCGAGCATACAAAATAGAATTTTATTTGAAGGTTTAGAGTTTGGCACATACAAATTTACTTGGAACGGCAGGTAGATACCGCATATAGGAAGGTATGGTGGACTCATATGGAATAACTTTGGGGTTTATGGAAGTGGATGCACAAGCAGTATTCCCTCTTAGTACAAGTGAAGGCTAGAAAGAGACTGGGAAGCGACCAACTAGAGAGCGACAATAGTCATGAACATGCATTAAAATTAATAAACATTGAGTGCAAGCATGAGTAGGATATAATCCACCACGAACATAAATATCATTGAGGCTATGTTGATTTTTTTCATCTACATGTGTGAACATGTGCCAAGTCAAGCCACTCGAATCGTTCAAAGGAGGATACCACCCTATCGTACCACATCACAACCATTTTAATAGCATGCTGGCACGCAAGGTAAATCATTATAAACTCCTAGCTAATTAAACCTGGCATAAGCAACTATAATATCTAATTGTCATTGCAAACATGTTTATTCATAATAGGCTGAATCACGAACAATGAACTAATCATATTTACAAAAACAAGAGAGGTCGAGTTCATACCAGCTTCTCTCATCTCAATCAATCCATCATATATCGTCATTATTGCCTTTCACTTGCATGACCGAATGGTGTGGATAATAATAATAGTGCATGTGCATTGGACTAAGCTAGAATATGCGAGCATTTTAGTACAAAGGAGAAGACAAGGTAATATGGGCTCTTTGTTAGATCAACAATAACGCATATAAGAGCCACTCCACCATTTTGATCCTGGTCTTCTCGTCTCGACCCCCAAAGAAAAGAAAAAGAAATAAAACTATTTACACGGGTAAGCTCCCAACAAGCAAAAGAAGAACGAGAAATCTTTTTTGGGTTTTCTTTTAATTACTACTACTACAAGCATGGAGAGTAAACTAGCTAAAAGCTACAACTAATTTTTTTGGTTTTTTCTTAATGTTTTTCAAACACATAAGAAGAAGACTAGAAAAAGAAAATAAACTAGCACGGATAGTACAATGAAAAAGTATGAGCACCGACAACTAGCATGAGTGTGTGAACATGAATGTAATGTCGGTGAGAAATATGTACTCCCCCAAGCTTAGGCTTTTGGCCTAAGTTGGTTTACTCCCATGGATCAAAATTGTAGCTGGGGTCGTACCGAGAAGCAGCAGCTATTGCCTGATGAGCTGCAGCTTGGAGGCGAGCTGCCTCTGTCCTCCTCTCGTACTCCTTCGCCTCCTCCCTGGTTATAGTATATCTCCTTTTTGCCTGAAAGTCAAAGAAACCAGGAGCAGGGAGAGCAACATGGACAGTACGGCGTATGTCAAAGGTTAGTCGGTACTGGAGGAACTGTTCGTTCCTATCAACAAACTGATGATGAATCATAGCATCATAATCTAAATAAGCGGGAGGCAACTCCATATAATTTTCATGTATGGGTATCTCAAGAAAATTAGCCACACGGGTTGCATAAATCCCACCGGACAAGTCTCCACTTAAACCATTATTATGCAACCTACGTGCAACGATGGCCCCCAAGTTATATTGTTTATCTCCTAATACAACACTCTTGAGAACACTAAGATCTAGAACACACATGTGACATGCCTCGTCCTTGCCATTTATGCATCTACCTATAAAGAGGGCAAAATAATGTATAGCAGGAAAATGAATGCTCCCTATGGTAGCTTGTGCTATTTCTCTAGATTCCCCCACAGTGATACTAGCAAGAAAATCTTTAAATTCATATTTGCGAGGTTCACTAACACTACCCCATTGTGGGAGTTTACAAGCAGTATTAAAATCTTCTAAGTCCATGGTATAAGATTTATCATAAAGATCAAATAGGACATTGTGAGAATTGCGTGAAGATGTAAATGTAAACCTTCTCACAAAGGAATCAGTTAAGTGGTTATACTGAGGGCAATAATCTAGCATGAAGCCCTCGAGTTCAGCATTACGCACATATGCGTCAAATTCATCCTTGATGCCTGCTTGGACCATAAACTCCACTGACGGCCATTCACAAGGCCGCACTTGAGCTTACCTCGGTGGTTCGTCGTCTGGCTCACTTATTGCGGGCCTAGGTCCTCGCTTCCTTGAAGAACCACCTTGGTACATTTTCCTAAACATATTTCTTTCTCTAAAATAATTCTGAAATTTTTAGTAACTCAAAAGAGAAGTGAACAAAACTCAACAAAATTGATAGCATCTACTCCCACAAGTGCCTAGATACTATATCATGCATTGGAACTACTTGGGACCAAATAAATTTGACATACAAGCTCAAGAAGATGGTCACCTAAGCAGCAAAAATTTGCAATGAAATAAGCACTAGAACAAAAACTAATTGGACCATTGGAGGATTTACATACCGAAGAACAATCCCCCAAAGAAGTTTTTTGAATGGAGCTTTGAGCAAGGAGACCGAAAATGGTAGCAAGGTGAGCTAGAACTCGAGATTGAGCTGGTGATTTTTTGGGAGGAAGAAGGAGTGTGTGGGTGCAGGAATAAGTGGAGGGGAGCCACCATGGGCCCACGAGGCAGGGGGTGCGCCCAGGGGGTGTGGGCACGCCCTGGACCCTCGTGGCCAGGTGCTTGCTCCCCCTGATGTGTTCTCAGTGCCAGATATTCTCAAATATTCTAGAAAAAATCATATTTCATTTTCAGGGCATTTGGAGAACTTTTATTTTCGGGGTATTTTTTATTGCACGGATAATTCAGAAAACAGACAGAAAATACTATTTTTTCTTTATTTAATCTAAATAATAGAAAGTAAAAGGAGGGTACATAAGGTTGTGGTTTCTAACTTCATCCATCTCATTCTCATCAAAAGGAATCCACTAACAAGGTTGATCAAGTCTTATTAACAAACTCATTCCGAATCGCATGAAACCGGAGAATTTTCGAATAGCACTAGGTTACCTCAACGGGGATATGCACGTCCCCAACAATAAGAATATCATATTTCTTCTGACGACAGAGGGAAGAGGAAATTCAAAACCTCCAATAATAATCGATGGAATTTTTCCAATAGAATTTATGCTGTGGACTTGAGGTTGTTTCCTCGGAAAGTGTACCGTATGCTCATTACCATTAACATGAAAAGTGACATTGCCTTTGTTGCAATCAATAACAGCCCCTGCAGTATTAAAAAAGGGTCTACCAAGGATAATTGACATACTATCGTCCTCGGGAATATCAAGAATAACAAAGTCCGTTAAAATAGTAACGTTTGCAACCACAACAGGCACATCCTCACAAATGCCGACAGGTATAGTGGTTGATTTATCAGTCATTTGCAAAGATATTTCAGTAGGTGTCAACTTATTCAAATCGAGTCTACGGGATAAAGAGAGAGGCATAACACTAACACCGGCTCCAAGATCACATAAAGTAGTTTTAACATAGTTTCTTTTAATGGAGCATGGTATAGTTGGTACTCCTGGATCTCCTAGTTTCTTAGGTATCCACCCTTAAAAGTATAATTAGCAAGCATGGTGGAAATTTTAGCCTCCGGTATCTTTCTTTTATTTGTAACAATTTCTTTCATATACTTAGCATAAGGATTCATTTTAAGCATATCAGTCAAATGCATACGCAAAAAGATAGGTTTAATCATTTCAGCAAAGCGCTCAAAATCATCATCATCTTTTTCTTGGATGGTTTAGGAGGAAAAGATAGGTTTAATCATTTCAGCAAAGCGCTCAAAATCTCCATCACCAATCATTTGAAGTCATTTTGGTATTTTTAAAATGATTTTTGTTGGATTTTATTAGAGCAGAAGCACTCTTTGCTTTATTTGAATTTGTGTGTATTTTATTTGACTCTAGAATAAAGTTCATATTGTAGGAAATCTTTTTCTGAAAATTTTGATATATTATATGCCTATATAAAATTTTTATTTCTTTGGTTTTATTATTATTATTGTCTCTGTCTAAAAAAATGTTAAAAAAAAGGGTTCCCGTCACCGACTGGGCCGGCCCAGCGCCCGAGCCTTGCCAAGGCCCAGCCTCGCCGCCGTCTCGAGCTCCCGTAGGAGTTCGTCTCCCGCACGGGAGCCGCCGCCGCCGGAGTCCGGCCGGACTCCGCGTCCACCTTGCCCCTCCTCCAAGCCAGCGCCTCCCCTCCCCTCCTATAAATCCGGCCACGGACCTCTCTCTCTCCTCGTTCGCCCGTGCTTGCCGCATCTCAGCCGGAGCCCGCAGCCCGCCGCCCGCTCCGTTTAAATGCCGGGAGCCCCCGCCGACGCCGCCAATCTTCTCCCTTGCCGCGCCGCCCCTCCCCGACCACTCCGCCGCCTTCCGCGTCGCCGGAGCCACCACCACCGACCGATGAGACGCCGCTTGGGTAACGCCGCCGCCTCCCGTCCGTCCGATCTGGATCTAAGGGTCCAGATCCTTTTTTTTTCTAAAATATTTTTTTCTTATTCAGTGAACGTTCGTTAGTTAGGGTTTGCACCGAATGGCTTTTCCGTTCGTTAGCGAACGTTCGCTAAATAGCCTTTTCATTTTATTTTAGTTTTCTGCTAGGGACCCGTAAGTAACTATTTTCTTCACAGATTAGTCCCTAATCTTCAAACCCTCACTGCTTTTTACTCGTTAGTCGGAATCCACTTCTTCGTTATGATTCCCTCTATCCAGTAATCCAACTCAAACATGTTTTTGAAAGATTAAAATTTGAATTAGATCAGATTTGAATTTGAACTTCGTTTGATCATAACTTGTGTTTTGTAGCTCCGTTTGAGTTGATTCTTTTTGCAAATTGAAGCTCTTGACCTAAACTTTCTGATAAGGCCAAATTCACATAATTTTGGTACTGTTAGAAATTGTTTTATGTTGCAAGAGTTATTTGCTCGATTTTGATGTTTTCCGAATAGTTTTCTTCGTTCTTTCCGATCTTTTGAATGATTGCTTATGTGTGGTTACTATTGCTTGATTACGATAGATTGACCGGAGTGTGACGAGTAGAACTATCAAGAGTTTTGAGTGCGAATCATCTTCATCAACTTTGCATGCAAGTAACACTTTAATCATACCTCTTCTCATACCCAGTTTTTATGCATTAGATCTATCCTCAATCACTTGCATGATTAGGATCTAATTAAATTGTGGGATGGGAAGTAGTTTGAGGTAGTACCTATTACCTGTTTTATTATCAAACCCTTGGGAGTTACTTCTACGTTTGCTTATTATGCCATGCTATGCTCGTAGACGTGGATTGGGTTTGAGTGAATATCCATGACAGATATGAGATTGATAATTAATGGTTTATCTAAGGTGGCAACTTAAACACACATCTGGTGGATTGAGGCACTGGCTATTCCAGGATTTGCCTATCAAGGCACACAGGTAGACAGGATTTGCCTGTATTTCTTCGGACCGCCACCCAGGCTCAAAGGGATCATGAGATTATTTCAAACTAGAAACTTACGTGTGCAGCCACAAGCCATTATGGGCTCTGGCGTAGTTGACTAAGTTGTGCGAACTCTTACGGGTAGACTAGCGGATGTAGGGGTTGTAGGTTGGTACGGTCTACCCACATGTAAGGTGCTAGCGCTTCTGAAAGACTATGTCTCGATCATCCGTTTCTCAAACACCCTGTAGTGCGAGAAACCAACGGAGGCGATCGAGTCTTGTGGGGAAAAGTGCACAAACCTCTGCAGAGTGTATAAACTAATCATGGTTAGCCGTGTCCCCGGTTATGGACAATTTTGAGTATCTAGTTCTTGGATTATCCTGTTGATCTCATCATGTTACTCTATTAATATTGTTGGGTTTTAATGAGTACTTTTAATTGGGACCGAGAATGCTGTCAACGATTCTCAATGTTACACAACCACCATGATAGTTAAATAAATTTTATTCCTTTGTAGTAGGGAAAAATTGGCTTTATGCAAAACTGTAACCGTAGAGCTTTCCACCAGCCATATATGCATGTAGTATAGGCTATTCATTCCATTATTCTCTATGTGTTACATTGCGGCATATTCCATGTCTTGACCCGTTTTGGCTGCAACTTTTCATGTTGCGAGACTTTTCGCATGACAGTAAGTGATACGTTAGGGTTACGATTTCCTATACTCAACTTTGCCGTTGGTGTTGATGGGAATCCACAACCTTGTTGCTTCCGCTATCTTTTGGATTGAGGTAATAGTATTTACGTTATTTGTACATGTGATTTACCTCTGTTATAAATCCTCGAGTACTGTGTGTGTCAGCATACCGATCCAGGGATGACACATAAGCACAGAGACTTGACCCATTCGGGTCGGGTCGCTACATAGGGTGGCCCTCAGGATACAAAGGTTCCTGAGTCATTTTATAACTCTAACAGCATTATCATTCTTCTTATTATTTAATTCATTGAGCAAATCATTCTGAGCTTTAAGCATTGTTCTACTTGAGTGGTAACCATACGAGCATGTTTACTAATAAGTTTAAGTTCACCTTTAACTCCAGACATATAATCACTCAAGTGTTCAATCATATAAGCATTTCTTTTCAATTGTCTACCAACATAAGCATTGAAGTTTTCTTATTTAACAATAAAATTATCAAACTCATCTAAGCATTGGCTAGCAGACTTATAATGAGGAATATCACCTTCATCAAATCAATAGAGAGAATTTACCTTTACTACCTGTGTCGGGTTATCAAGACCATGTATTTCTTCAATAGGCGGTAAATTAAGGCTATTTATTTCTTCAATAGGCGGTAAATTCTTAACATCTTCAGCTTTAATACCTTTTTCTTTCATAGATTTCTTTGCCTCTTGCATATCTTTAGGACTGAGAAATAGAATACCCCTTTTCTTCGGAGTTGGCTTAGGAGTTGGTTTAGGAAGTGTCCAATTAATTTCATTAGTCAACATATTATTCAATAGCAATTCAGCTTGACCAATTGTTATTTCCCTGAAAACACAACCAGCACAACTATCCAGGTGGTCTCTCGAATCATCGGTTAGTCCATTATAAAAGATATCAAGTATTTCATTTTTCTTGAGAGGATGATCAGGCAAAGCATTAAGTAATTGGAAAAGCCTCCCCCAAGCTTGTGGGAGACTCTCTTCTTTAATTTGCACAAAATTATATATTTCCCTTAAAGCAGTTTGTTTCTTATGAGCGGGGAAATATTTAGCAGAAAAGTAATAAATCATATCCTGGGGACTACACACACAACCAGGATCAAGAGAATTAAACCATGTTTTAGCATCACCCTTTAATGAGAACGGAAATAATTTAAGGATATAGTAGTAGCGAGTTTTCTCATCATTAGTGAATAGGGTGGCTATACCATTTAATTTAGTAAGATGTGCCACAACAGTTTCAGATTCATAGCCATAAAAAGGATCAGATTCAACCAAAGTAATTATCTCAGGATCAACAGAGAAATCATAATCCTTATCAGTAACACAGATAGGTGAAGTAGCAAAAGCAGGGTCATATTTTATTCTAGCATTCAAAGATTTTTCTTTCAGCTTAACTAATAATTTCTTAAGATCATTTCTATCATTGCAAGCAAAAAAGTCTCTAGCAGTTTCTTTATCCATAACATAACCCTCAGGCACAACAGGCTATTCATATCTAGGGGGAGAGTCTTCATCATCACTTTCATCAATATTATCAGTTTCAATAATTTCATCCTCTCTAGCCCTAGCAAGTTGTTCATCAAGAATTCACCTAGTGGCACAGTAGTATTAAGCATAGAGGTAGTTTCATCATAAGTATCATGCATAGCAGAAGTGGTATCATCAATAACATTTAACATATCAGAATGAATAGCAGAAGCAGGTTTAGGTGTCGCAAGCTTACTCAAAACAGAAGGTGAATCAAGTGCAGAGCTAGATGGCAGTTCCTTACATTCCCTCGTAGTTGAGGGAAAAATCTTAGATCTTTTGTCTTTCAAGTTCCTCATAGTGACCAGCAGATATAAATCCCAAGTGACTCAAAGAATAGAGCTATGCTCCCCGGCAATGGCGCCAGAAAATAGTCTTGATAACCCACAAGTATAGGGGATCGCAACAGTTTTCGAGGGTAAAGTATTCAACCCAAATTTATTGATTCGACACAAGGGGAACCAAAGAATATTCTCAAGTATTAGCAGTTGAGTTGTCAATTCAACCACACCTGGATAACTTAATATCTGCAGCAAAGTATTTAGTAGCAAAGTAGTATGGAAGTAACGGTAAAGGCAATAAAAGTAGCAAAGTAGTTTTGTAGCAATTGTAACAGTGGCAACTGTAAAGTAACTAAGCAAAGAGCAATATGTGAAAAGCTCGTAGGCATCTGATCGGTGATGGAGAATTATGCCGGATGCGATTCCTCATGTAATAGTTATAACATAGGGTGACACAGAACTAGCTCCAATTCATCAATGTGATGTAGGCATGTATTCCGAATATAGTCATACGTGCTTGTGGAAAAGAACTTACATGACATCTTTTGTCCTACCCTCCCGTGGCAGCGGGGTCCTATTGGACACTAAGGGATATTAAGGCCTCCTTTTAATAGACGGACCAAAGCATTAACACTTAGTGAATACATGAACTCCTCAAACTATGGTCATCACCGGGAGTGGTCCCGATTATTGTCACTTCGGGGTTGCCGGATCATAACACATAGTAGGTGACTATACACTTGCAAGATAGGATCAAGAACTCACATATATTCATGAAAACATAATGGGCTCAGATCTGAAATCATGGCACTCGGGCCCTAGTGACAAGCATTAAGCATAGCAAAGTCATAGCAACATCAATCTCAGAACATAGTGGATACTAGGGATCAAACCCTAACAAAACTAACTCGATTACATGGTAAATCTCATCCAACCCATCACCGTCCAGCAAGCCTACGATGGAATTACTCACGCATGGCGGTGAGCATCATGAAATTGGTGATGGAGGAAGGTTGATGATGACGATGGCGACGGATTCCCCTCTCCGGAGCCCTGAACAGAGTCCAGATCAGCCCTCCTGAGAGATAATAGGGCTTGGCGGCAGCTCCGTATCATAAAATGTGATGAATCCTTCTCTCTGATTTTTGTCTCCCCAAACGTGAATATATAGAGTTGGAGTTGAGGTCAATGGAGCACCAGGGGGCCCACGAGGGAGGGGGGTAGGCGCGCCCCCACCCTCATGGACAGGGTGTGGGCCCCCTGGCCTTGACTCTTTCGCCAGTGTTCTTCTTGGAGTTTCAGGTCATTCCGAGAACTTCTATTTCTCCACAAAAATAACACCATGGCAATTCTACTGAAAACATCGTCAGTCCGGGTTAGTTCCATTCAAATTATGCAAGTTAGAGTCCAAAACAAGGGCAAAAGTGTTAGGAAAAGTAGATACGATGGAGACTTATCACTCCCACTCACTTCTTTCGAGAGAAACTCCTGTTGGGTAACGTAGTAATTTCAAAAAAATCCTATGCACACGCAAGATCATGGTGATGCATAGCAACGAGCGGGGATAGTGTGTCCACGTGCCCTCGTAGACCGAAAGCGGAAGCGTTATGACAACACGGTTGATGTAGTCGTACGTCTTCACGATCAAGTCATGATGAAAGCAATAGCAACATACTAAACGATCAAGTGCTAAGCTAACAGAATGGGTCAAGTCAGTCACATCATTCTCTAATGATGTGATCCCGTTAATCAAATGACAACTCATGTCTATGGCTAGGAAACTTAGCCATCTTTTATTCAACGAGCTAGTCAAGTAGAGGCATACTAGTGATAGTAAGTTTGTCTATGTATTCACACATGTATCAAGTTTCCGGTTAATACAATTCTAGCATGAATAATAAACACTTATCATGAAATAAGGAAATAAATAATAACTTTATTATTGCCTCTAGGGCATATTTCCTTCAGTCTCCCACTTGCAGTAGAGTCAATAATCTAGTTCACATCGCCATGTGATTTCACATCAATAGTTTACATCACCATGTAATTAACACCCGTAGTTCACATCGTCATGTGACCAACACCCAAAGGGTTTACGAGAGTCAATAATCTTGTTCACATCGCTATGTGATTAACACCCAAAGAGTACTTAGGTGTGATCATGTTTTTCTTGTGAGAGAAGTTTAGTCAACGGGTCTGCCATATTCAGATCCGTATGTATTTTGCAAATATTCTATGTCTACAATGCTCTGCATGGAGCTACTCTAGCTAAATGCTCCCAGTTTCAATATGTATCCAGATTGAGACTCAGAGTCATCCAGATCGGCGTCAAAAACTTGCATCGACGTAACCCATTACGATGAACCTTTTGTCACCTCCATAATCGAGAAACATATCCTTATTCCACTAAGGATAATTTTGACCAATGTCCAGTGGTCTACTCCTAGATCACTATTGTACTCCCTTGCCAAACTTAGGGCAGGGTATACAATAGGTCTGGTCCATAGCATGGCATACTTTATAGAACCTATGACTGAGGAATAGGGAATGACTTTCATTCTCTTTCTATTTTCTGTCGTGGTCGGGATTTGAGTCTCACTCAATTTCACACCTTTGCAACACAGGCAAGAACTCTTTCTTTGGCTGTTCCATTTTGAACTACTTCAAAATCTTGTCAAGGTATGTACTCATTGAAAAAAAAACTTCTCAAGCGTCTTGATCTATCTCTATAGATCTGGATGCTCAATATGTAAGCAGCTTAACCGAGGTCTTTCTTTGAAAAACTCCTTTCAAAACTTCCTTTATGCTTTCCAGAAAATTCTACATCATTTCCGATTGACAATATGTCATTCACATATACTTATCAGAAAGGCTGTAGTGCTCCCACCCACTTTCTTGTAAATATAGGCTTCACCGTAAGTCTGTATAAAACTATATGCTTTGATCAACTTATCAAAGCGTATATTCCAACTCCGAGATGCTTGCACCAGTCCATAGATGGATTGCTGGAGCTTGCACACTTTGTTAGCATCTTTAGGATCGACAAAACCTTTTGGTTGCATCATATACAACTCTTCTTTGAGACATCTATTAAGGAATGTAGTTTTGACATCCATTTGCCAGATTTCAGAAAATGTGGCAATTGCGAACATGATTCGGATAAACTATTAAGCATCGATACAAGGGAGAAAAATCTCATTGTAGTCAACACCTTGAACTTGTCAAAAACATTTTTGCGACAATTCGAGCTTTGTAGATAGTAACACTACTATGAGCGTCCGTCTTCCTCTTGAAGATCCATTTTATTCTCTATGGCTTGCCGATCATCGCACAAGTCAACCAAAGTCCATACTTTGTTTTCATACATGGGTCCCATCTCAGATTTCATGGCCTCAAGCCATTTCGTCAAGTCTGGGCTCATCATCGCTTCCTCATAGTTCATAGGTTCATCATGGTCAAGTAACATGACCTCCAGAACAGGATTACCGTACCACTCTGGTGCGGATCTCACTCTGGCTAACCTACGAGGTTCGGTAGTAACTTGATCTGAAGTTTCACGATCATCATCATTAACTTCCTCACTAATTGGTGTAGGAGTCACAGGAACAGATTTCTGTGATGAACTACTTTCCAATAAGGGAGCAGGTACAGTTACATCATCAAGTTCTACTTTCCTCCTACTCACTTCTTTCGAGAGAAAATCCTTCTCTAGAAAGGATCCATTCTTAGCAACGAATATTTTGCCTTTGGATCTGTGATTAGAAGGTGTACCCAACAGTCTCCTTTGGGTATCCTATGAAGACACATTTCTCCGATTTGGGTTCGAGCTTATCAGGTTGAAACTTTTTCACGTAAGCATCGCAACTCCAAACTTTAAGAAACGGCAGCTTAGGTTTCTTGCCAAACCACAGTTCATACGGTGTCGCCTCAACGGATTTATATGGTGCCCTATTTAACGTGAATGCAGTTGTCTCTAATGCATAATCCCAAAACGATAGCGGTAAATCAGTAAGAGACATCATAGATTGCACCATATCTAATAAAGTGTGGTTATGACGTTCGGACACACCATTACACTGTGGTGTTCCAGGTGGCGTGAGTATGCAGAACTATTCCACATTGTTTTAATTGAAGGCCAAACTCGTAACTCAAATATTCTCCTCCACGATCAGATCGTAGAAACTTTATTTTCTTGTTACGATGATTTTCCACTTCACTCTGAAATTCTTTGAACTTTTCAAATGTTTCAGACTTATGTTTCGTCAAGTCGATATACCCATATCTGCTCAAATCATCTGTGAAGGTTAGAAAATAATGATACCTCCCACGAGCCTCAACACTTATCGGACTGCATACATCAGTATGTATTATTTCCAACAAGTCTGTTGCTCGCTCCATTGTTCCGGAGAACGGAGTCTTAGTCATCTTGCCCATGAGGCATGGTTCGCAAGCATCAAGTGATTCATAATCAAGTGATTCAAAAATCCCATCAGCATGGAGTTTCTTCATGTGCTTTACACCAATATGACCTAAACGGCAGTGCCACAAATAAGTTGCACTATCATTATTACCTTTGCATCTTTTGGCTTCAATATTATGAATATGTGTATTACTAAGATTGAGATTCAATAAACCATTCACCTTGGGTGTATGACCATTGAAGGTTTTATTCATGTAAATAGAACAACAATTATTCTCTGATTTTAAATGTGATCAAATCATATTTATGCTTAACGCAAACACCAAATAACATTTATTTAGGTTCAACACTAATCCCGAAAATATAGGGAGTGTGCGATGATGATCATATCAATCTCGGAACCATTTCCAACACACATCGTCACTTCACCCTTAACTAGTCTCTGTTCATTCCGCAACTCCTGTTTCGAGTTACTACTCTTAGCAACTGAACCAGTATCAAATACCGAGGGGTTCCTATAAACACCAGTAAAGTACACATCAATAACTGAAGGAAATATGCCCTAGAGGCAATAATAAAGTTATTATTTATTTCCTTATATCATGATAAATGTTTATTATTCATGCTAGAATTGTATTAACCGGAAACATAATACATGTGTGAATACATAGACAAACAGTGTCACTAGTATGCCTCTACTTGACTAGCTCGTTAATCAAAGATGGTTATGTTTCCTAACCATAGACATGAGTTGTCATTTGATTAACGGGATCACATCATTAGGAGAATGATCTGATTGACATGACCCATTCCGTTAGCCTAGCACTTGATCGTTTAGTTTGTTGCTATTGCTTTCTTCATGACTTATACATGTTCCTCGTAACTATGAGATTATGCAACTCCGTTTACGGAGGAACACTTTGGGTGCTACCAAAGCGTCACAACGTAATCGGGTGATTATAAAGGAGTACTACAGGTGTCTCCAAAGGTACATGTTGGGTTGGCGATTTCGAGATTAGGTTTTGTCACTCCGATTGTCGGAGAGGTATCTCTGGGCCCTCGGTAATGCACATCACTATAAGCCTTGCAAGCAATGTAGCTAATGAGTTAGTTACGGAATGATGCATTACGTAACGAGTAAAGAGACTTGCCAAGAACGATATTGAACTAGGTATTGGATACCGACGATCGAATCTCGGGCAAGTAACATACCGATGACAAAGGGAACAACGTATGTTGTTATGCGGTTTGACCGATAAAGATCTTCGCAGAATATGTAGGAACCAATATGGGCATCCAGGTTCCGCTATTGGTTATTGACCGAGAATAGTTCTAGGTCATGTCTACATAGTTCTCGAACCCGTAGGGTCCGCACGCTTAAGGTTTCGATGACAGTTATATTATGAGTTTATGAGTTTTGATGTACCGAAGGAGTTCGGAGTCCCGGATGAGATCGGGGACATGACGAGGAGTCTCGAAATGGTCGAGACGTAAAGATCGATATATTGGACGACTATATTCGGAGTTCGGAAAGGTTCGAATGATTCGGTATTTTTCGGAGTACCGGAGAGTTACGGGAATTCGCCGGGAGAAGTATTGGGCCTTATTGGGCCCTGCGGAAAAGAGAGAGGGCTGCCTAGGGCAGGCCGCGCTTCCCCATGGCCTAGTCCGAATGGACTAGGGGAGGCCGCACCCCTCCTTCCTTCCTTCTCTCTTCCCTTACTTGTCTCCTACTCCCAATACATGGAAGGACTCCTAGTTGGACTAGGAAGGGGAATCCTACTCCCGGTAGGAGTAGGACTCCCCATGGCGCCGCCCTACTAGGGCCGGCCTCCTCCTCCCTCCCTCCTTTATATCTGAGGCAGGGGGCACCCGATGAGACACAAGTTGATCTACGGATCGTTCCTTAGCCGTGTGCGGTGCCCCCTCCACCATATTCCACTTGGTCATATCGTCATGAGCTTAGGCGAAGCCCTGCGCCGGAGAAGTCATATCGTCGCAGAGCTTAGGCGAAGCCCTGCGTCGGTGGAGCATCATCATCGTCCACCACGCCGTCTTGACGGAACTCATCCCGACACTTTCTGGATCGGAGTCCGGGATCGTCATCGAGCTGAACGTGTGCGTAACTCGGAGGTGCCGACGTTCGGTACTTGGATCGGTCGGATCGTGAAGACGCACGACTACATCAACCGCGTTGTTATAACGCTTCCGCCACGGTCTCACGAGGGTACGTGGACATACACTCTCCCTCTCGTTGCTATGCATCACCATGATCTTGCGTGTGCGTGGGAAAATTTTTGAAATTACTACGTTCCTCAACGGTGGCATCCGAGCCTGGTTTTATGCGTTGATGTCATATGCACGAGTAGAACACAAGTGAGTTATGGGCGATACAAGTCATACCGCCTCTGAGCATGTCATACTTTGGTTCAGCGGTATTGTGAGATGAAGCGGCCCGGACCGACATTACGCAGACGCTTACGCGAGACTGGTTTCACCGTTCTGAGCACTCGTGCTTAAAGGTGGCTGGCGGTGTCTGTCTCTCTCACTTTAGTTGAACCGAGTGTGGCATACGCCCGGTCCTTGAGAAGGTTAAACGGAGTCTATTTGACGAAGTATCATTGTGGTCTTGATGCGTAGGTGAGATTGGTTCTTGCTTAAGCCCGTAGCAGCCACGTAAAATTTGCAACAACAAAGTAGAGGACGTCTAACTTGTTTTTGCAGGGCATGTTGTGATGTGATATGGTCAAGACGTGATGCTATATTTTATTGTATGAGATGATCATGTTTTGTAACCGAAGTTATCGGCAACTGGCTGGAGCCATATGGTTGTCGCTTTATTGTATGAAATGCAAACGCCTGTAATTGCTTTACTTTATCTCTAAGCGGTAGCGATAGTCGTAGAAGCAATAGATGGCGTAAACGACAACGATGCTACGATGGAGATCAAGGTGTCGGCGCGGCGACGATGGTGATCACGACGGTGCTTCGAGATGGAGATCACAAGCACGAGATGATGATGGCCATATCATATCACTTATATTGATTGCATGTGATGTTTATCCTTTATGCATCTTATTTTGCTTTGATTGACGGTAGCATTATAAGATGATCTCTCACTAAAATTATCAAGAAGTGTTCTCCCCGAGTATGCACCGTTGCGAAAGTTCTTCGTCTGAGACACCACGTGATGATCGGGTGTGATAGGCTCTACGTTCAAATACAACGGGTGCAAAACAGTTGGTGACGCAGAATACTCAGGTTAAACTTGACGAGCCTAGCATATAACAGATATGGCCTCGGAACACGGAGACCGAAAGGTCGAACGTGAATCATATAGTAGATATGATCAACATAGTGATGTTCACCATTGAAACTACTCCATCTCACGTGATGATCGGTTATGGTTTAGTTGATTTGGATCACGTGATCACTTAGATGACTAGAGAGATGTCTATCTAAGTGGGAGTTCTTAAGTAATATGATTAATTGAACTTTAATTTATCATGAACTTAGTCCCGGTAGTATTTTGCAAATTATGTTGTAGATCAATAGCTCGCGTTGTTGCTTCCCTATGTTTTTATATGTGTTCCTAGAGAAAATTGTATTGAAAAATGTTAGTAGCAATGATGCGGATTGGATCCGTGATCCGAGGTTTATCCTCATTGCTGCCTGTAAGAATTATGTCCTTAATGCACCGCTAGGTGATGACCTATTGCGAGGAGCAAATGCACGGGCGTTATGAACGTTTGGCTGGCTCAATATGATGACTACTTGATAGTTTAGTGCACCATACTTAACGGCTTAGAATCGGGACTTCAAAGACGTTTTGAACGTCATGGACCATATGAGATGTTCCAGGAGTTGAAGTTAATATTTCAAGCAAATACCCGAGTTGAGAGATATGAAATCTCCAACAAGTTCTATAGCTAAAAGATGGAGGAGAATCGCTCAACTAGTGAGCATGTTCTCAGATTATGCAGGTACTTCAATCGCTTGAATCAAGTGGGAGTTAATCTTCCAGATAAGATAG
Source organism: Aegilops bicornis (assembly GCA_021605145.1). Taxonomy (NCBI): domain Eukaryota; kingdom Viridiplantae; phylum Streptophyta; class Magnoliopsida; order Poales; family Poaceae; genus Aegilops; species Aegilops bicornis. The sequence goes on from CM038670.1 coordinate 706,100,871, forward strand.
TGATTGACAGAATTCTCTAGTCACCATCACAGTTAGTAGAACTTCGTGATGAACTATAGTATGCAAGGGATGACGAAAAAGATTCTCGAGCTCTTCGCGATGCAAAAATCGGTGAAGGTAGAAATCAAGAAAAACATCAAGTGTTGATGGTTGACAAGACCACTAGTCTCAAGGAAAAGGGCAAAGGGAAGAAGGGGAACTTCAAAAGGAACGACAAGCAAGTTGCTGCTCGAGTGAAGAAGCCCAAGTCTGGACCTAAGCCTGAGACTAAGTACTTTTGCTGCAATGGAACTGGTCCTTTGGAAGCGGAAATACCCCAAATATTTGGTGGATAAGAAGGATGGCAAAGTGAACAAGGGTATATTTTGATATATGAGTTATTGATGTGTGCCTTACTAGTGTTTATAGTAGCCCTGAGTATTTGATACTCGTTCGGTTGCTAAGATTAGTAACTCGAAGCAGGAGTTCTGAGAATAAACAGAGACTAGTTGAAGGGAAGTGACGATGAGTGTTGGAAGTAGTTCCAAGATTGATATGATCATCATCGCACACTCCCTATACTTTCGGGATTAGTGTGGAACCTAAATAAGTGTTATTTGGTGTTGAGCATAAATATGATTTGATCATGTTTATTGCAATCTGATTATTCATTTAAGTAAGAGAATAAATTGTTGTTCTGTTTACATGAATAAAACCTTATATGGTTACACACCCAATGAAAATGGTTCATTGGATCTCGATCATAGTGATACACATATTCATAATATTGAAACCAAAAGATGCAAAATTAATAATGATAGTGCAACTTATTTGTGTAATTGCCGTTTAGGTCATATTGGGGTAAAGCGCATGAAGAAAAATCCATGCTGATGGACTTTTGGAATAACTTGATTATGAATCATTTGATGCTTGCGAACCATGCCTTTTGGGCAAAATTACTAAAACTCCGTTCTCCGGAACAATTGAACAAGCTCTTGACTTATTGGAAATAATACATACCGATGTATGCGATTCAATGAGTGTTGATGCTCGTGGCAAGTATCATTATTTTCGACCTTCACAGATGATTTGAGCAGATATGCGTATATCTTCTTGATGAAAGATAAGTCTGGAATAGTTGAAAAGTTCAAAGAATTTCAGAGTGAAGTAGAAAATCATCGTAACAAGAAAATAAAGTTTCGCGATCCGATCGTGGAGATGAATATTTGAGTTACGAGTTTGGTCTTCAATTAAAACAAAGTGGAATAGTTTCACAGCTCACGCCACCTGGAACACCACAACGTTATGGTGTGTCCGAACGTCGTAACCGTACTTTATTGGATATGGTGCGATCTATGATGTATCTTACCGATTTACCACTATCGTTTTGGGTTATGCATTAGAGACAGCTGCATTCACGTTTAAAAGGGCACCATCTAAATTCGTTGAGATGACACCGTATGAACTATGGTTTAGCAGTAAACCTAAGCTGTCGTTTCTTAAAAGTTTGGAGTTGTGATGCTTATGTGAAAAAGTTTTCACCTGATAAGCTCAAACCCAAATCGGAGAAGTGCGTCTTCATAGAATACCCAAAGGTAACTATTGGGTACACCTTCTATCACAGATCCGAAGGCAAGTTTTTCGTTGCTAAGATGGATCCTTTCTAGAGAAGAAGTTTCTCTCGAAAGAAGTGAGTGGGAGGAAAGTGGAGCTTGATAAGGTAATTTGTACCTTCTCCCGAATTGGAAAGTATTTCATCACGGAAATCAGTTCCAGTGATTCCTACACCAATTAGTGAGGAAGCTAATGATGATGATCATGTAACTTCAGATCAAGTTGCTACCAAACCTCGTAGGTCTTCCAGAGTAAAGATCCGCACCAGAGTGGTACGGTAATCATGTTACGGAAGTCATGTTACTGCACCATGATGAACCTACGAACTATGAGGAAGCGATGATGAGCCCAGATTCGCGAAATGGCTTGAGGCCATGAAATCTGAGATAGGATCCATGTATGAGAACAAAGTATGGACTTTGATTGACTTGCTCGATGATCAGCAAGCCATGTTAAATAAATGGATCTTCAAGAGGAAGACAGACACTGATAGTAGTGTTACTATCTACAAAGCTCGACTTGTCACAAAAAAGTTTTTTTTTTTGACAAGTTCAAGGTGTTGACTACAATGAGATTTTCTCACTTGTATCGATGCTTAAAAGTCTGTCCGAATCATGTTAGCAATTGCCACATTTTATGAAATCTGGCAAATGGATGTCAAAACTACATTCTTTAATGGAGTTATTAAAGAAGAGTTGTATATGATGCAACCAGAAGGTTTTGTCAATCCTAAAGGAGCTAACAAAAATGTGCAAGCTCCAGCGACCCATCTATGGACTGGTGCAAGCATCTCAGAGTTGGAATACACGCTTTGATAAGTTGATCAAAGCATATGGTTTCATCTGAGACTTTTGGAGAAGCCTGTATTTGCAAGAAAGTGAGTGGGAGCACTACAACATTTCTGATAAGTATATGTGATTGACATATTGTTGATCGGAAATAATGTAGAATTATTCTGCAAAGCAGAAAGGAGTGTTTGAAAGGAGTTTTTCAAACAAAGACCTCGGTGAAGCTGCTTACATATTGAGCATCAAGATCTATAGAGATAGATCAAGACGCTTGATAAGTTTTTTCAATGAGTACATACCTTGACAAGATTTTGAAGTAGTTCAAAATGGAACAGTCAAAGAAAGAGTTCTTGCACGTGTTACAAGGTGTCAAATTGAGTAAGACTCAAAACCCGACCACGACAGAAGATAGGAAGAGAATGAAAGTCATTCCCTATGCCTTGGCCATAGGTTCTATAAAGTATGCCATGCTGTGGACCAGATCTATTGTATACCCTACAATCGAGTTTGGCAAGGGAGTACAATAGTGATCTAGGAGTAGATCATCGGACAACGGTCAAAATTATCCTTAGTGGAATAAGGATATGTTTCTCGATTATGGAAGTGACAAAAGGTTAAACGTAAAGGGTTACGTCCGATGCAAGTTTTGACACCGATCCGGATGACTCTAAGTCTCGATCTAGATACATATTGAAAGTGGGAGCAATTAGCTAGAATAGCTCCTTGCGAACATTGTTGACATAGAAATTTGCAAAATACTTACGGCTCGAATGTGACAGACCGTTGACTAAAATTATCTCACAAGCAAAACATGATCACACCTTAGTACTCTTTGGGTGTTAATCACATAGCGATGTGAACTAGATTACTGACTCTAGTAAACCCTTTGGGTGTTGGTCACATGTCGATGTGAACTATGGGTGTTAACCACATATAGATGTGAACTATTGATGTTAAATCACATGGCGATGTGAACTAGATTATTGACTCTAGTGCAAGTGGGAGACTGAAGGAAATATGCCCTAGAGGCAATAATAAAGTTATTATTTATTTCCTTATATCATGATAAATGTTTATTATTCATGCTAGAATTGTATTAACCGGAAACATAATACATGTGTGAATACATAGACAAACAGAGTGTCACTAGTATGCCTCTACTTGACTAGCTCGTTAATCAAAGATGGTTATGTTTCCTAACCATAGACATGAGTTGTCATTTGATTAACGGGATCACATCATTAGGAGAATGATCTGATTGACATGACCCATTCCGTTAGCCTAGCACTTGATCGTTTAGTTTGTTGCTATTGCTTTCTTCATGACTTATACATGTTCCTGTAACTATGAGATTATGCAACTCCCGTTTACCGGAGGAACACTTTGGGTGCTACCAAACGTCACAACGTAATCGGGTGATTATAAAGGAGTACTACAGGTGTCTCCAAAGGTACATGTTGGGTTGGCGTATTTCGAGATTAGGTTTTGTCACTCCGATTGCCTGGAGAGGTATCTCTGGCCCTCTCGGTAATGCACATCACTATAAGCCTTGCAAGCAATGTAGCTAATGAGTTAGTTACGGAATGATGCATTACGTAACGAGTAAAGAGACTTGCCAGTAACGATATTGAACTAGGTATTGGATACCGACGATCGAATCTCGGGCAAGTAACATACCGATGACAAAGGGAACAACGTATGTTGTTATGCGGTTTGACCGATAAAGATCTTCGCAGAATATGTAGGAACCAATATGGGCATCCAGGTTCCGCTATTGGTTATTGACCGAGAATAGTTCTAGGTCATGTCTACATAGTTCTCGAACCCGTAGGGTCCGCACGCAAGGTTTCGATGACAGTTATATTATGAGTTTATGAGTTTTGATGTACCGAAGGAGTTCGGAATCCCGGATGAGATCGGGGACATGACGAGGAGTCTCGAAATGGTTGAGACATAAAGATCGATATATTGGACGACTATATTCGGAGTTCGGAAAGGTTCGGAATGATTCGGGTATTTTTCGGAGTACCGGAGAGTTACGGGAATTCGCCGGGGAGAAGTATTGGGCCTTATTGGGCCCTGCGGAAAAGAGAGAGGGGCTGCCTAGGGCAGGCCGCGCGCCCCCCCATGGCCTAGTCCGAATTGGACTAGGGGGAGGGGCCGCTCCCCCTCCTTCCTTCCCTTCTCTCTTCCCCTACCTTGTCTCCTACTCCCAATACATGGAAGGACTCCTAGTTGGACTAGGAAAGGGGGAATCCTACTCCCGGTAGGAGTAGGACTCCCCATGGCGCGCCCCTACTAGGGCCGGCCTCCTCCTCCCTCCCTCCTTTATATACGGGGGCAGGGGGGCACCCGATGAGACACAAGTTGATCTACGGATCGTTCCTTAGCCGTGCGGTGCCCCCCTCCACCATATTCCACTTCGGTCATATCGTCGCGGAGCTTAGGCGAAGCCCTGCGCCGGAGAAGTCATATCGTCGCAGAGCTTAGGCGAAGCCCTGCGTCGGTGGAGCATCATCATCGTCACCACGCCGTCGTGCTGACGAAACTCATCCCCGACACTTTGCTGGATCGGAGTCCGGGGATCGTCATCGAGCTGAACGTGTGCGTAACTTCGGAGGTGCCGTCGTTCGGTACTTGGATCGGTCAGATCGTGAAGACGTACGACTACATCAACCGCGTTGTTATAACGCTTCCGCTCACGGTCTACGAGGGTACGTGGACATACACTCTCCCCTCTCGTTGCTATGCATCACCATGATCTTGCGTGTGCGTAGGAAATTTTTTGAAATTACTACGTTCCCCAACAATAACATGTATATCAAATATACTTTTGTTCACTTTGCCATCCTTCTTATCCGCCAAGTATTTGGGGTAGTTCCGCTTCCAATGACCATTCCCTTTGCAGTAGAAGCACTCAGTTCCAGGCTTGGGTCTAGCTTTGGGCTTCTCCATGGGAGTGACAACTTGCTTGTCATTCTTATTGAAGTTCCCTTTCCATCCCTTTGCCCTTTTCTTGAAACTAGTGGTCTTGTTAACCATCAACACTTGATGCTCTTTCTTGATTTCTACCGTCGCCGATTTCAGCATCGCGAAGAGCTCGGGAATTACTTTTGTCATCCCTTGCATATTATAGTTCATCACGAAGTTCTAGTAACTTGGTGATAGTGACTAGAGAACTTTGTAAATTACTATCTTATCTGGAAGATTAACTCCCACTTGATTCAAGCAATTGTAGTACCCAGGCAATCTGAGCACATGCTCATTGGTAGAGCTATTCTCCTCCATCTTGTAGGCAAAGTACTGTCAGAGGTCTCATACCTCTTGACACGGGCATGAGTATGAAATACTAATTTCAACTCTTGGAACATATTACATGCTCTGTGGCGTTCAAAACAATTTTGAAGTCCCGGTTCTATGCCGTAAAGCATGGTGCACTAAACTATCAAGTAGTCATCATACAGAGCTTTGCCAAACGTTCATAACGTTTGTATCTGCTCCTGCAATAGGTCCGTCACCTAGCGGTGCATCAAGGACATAATTCTTCTGTGCAGCAATGAGGATAATCCTCAGATCATGGATCCAATCCGCATCATTGCTACTAACATCTTTCAACTTAGTTTTCTCTAGGAACATATCAAAAATAAAACAGGGGAGCTAAACGCGAGCTATTGATCTACAACACAGATATGCTAATACTACCAGGACTAAGTTCATGATAAATTACTTAGGAACTCCCACTTAGATAGACATCCATCTAGTCATCTAAATGATCACATGATCCCACTATGTTGATCATATCTACTATATGATTCACGCTCGACCTTTCGGTCTCCAGTGTTCCGAGGCCATATCTGCATATGCTAGGCTCGTCAAGTTTATACCGAGTATTCTGCGTGTGCAAAACTGTCTTACACCCGTTGTAGATGAACGTTGAGCTTATCACACCCGATCATCACGTGGTGTCTCGGCACGATGAACTTTGGCAACAGTGCATACTCAGGGAGAACACTTTTTACCTTGAAATTTAGTGAGAGATCATCTTATAATGCTACCGTCAAACAAAGCAAAATAAGATGTATAAAAGATAAACATCATATGCAATCAAAATATGTGACAAGATATGGCCATGATCATCTTGCGCCTTTGATCTTCATCTCCAAAGTACCGTCATGATCTCTATTGTCACCAGCATGACACCATGATCTCCATCATCTTGATCTATATCAATGTGTCGTCACATGGTTATCTCGCCAACTATTGCTCTTGCAAATATTGCTATCACATCGCGACAAAGTAAATCAATTATTTGGCGCTTGCATCTTATGCAATAAAGAGACAACCATAAGGCTTCTGCCAGTTGACGATAACTTCAACAAAACATGATTATCTCATACAACAACTTATATCTCATCACGTCTTGACCATATCACATCACAACAAGCCCTGCAAAAACAAGTTAGACGTCCTCTACTTTGTTGTTGCAAGTTTTACGTGGCTGCTATGGGCTAAGCAAGAACCGTTCTTACCTACGCATCAAAACCACAATGATAGTTCATCAAGTTAGTGTTGTTTTAACCTTCTCAAGGACCGGGCGTAGCCACACTCAGTTCAACTAAAGTTGGAGAAACTGACACCCGCCAGCCACCTATGTGCAAAGCACGTCGATAGAACCGATCTCGCGTAAGCATCTGGCGTAATGTCGGTCCGGGCCGCTTCATCCAACAATACCGCCGAACCAAAGTATGACATGCTGGTAAGCAGTATGACTTGTGTCGCCCACAACTCACTTGTGGTCTACTCGTGCATATAACATCTACGCATAAACCTAGCTCGGATGCCACTGTTGAGTAACGTAATAATTTCAAAAAAATTCCTACGCACACGCAAGATCATGGTGATGCATAGCAACGAGCGGGGAGAGTGTGTCCATGTACCCTCGTAGACCGAAAGCGGAAGCGTTATGACAACGCGGTTGATGTAGTCGTACATCTTCACGACCGACCGATCCAAGTACCGAACGTACGGCACCTCCGAGTTCAGCACACGTTCAGCTCGATGACGTCCCGCGAACTCCGATCCAGCAGAGCTTCACGGGAGAGTTCCGTCAGCACGACGACGTGATGACGGTGATGAACCGACGCAGGGCTTCGCCTAAGCACCACTATGATATGACCGAGGTGGAATATGGTGGAGGGGGGCACCGCACACGGCTGGAATAGATCAATAGATCAACTTGTGTGTCTATGGGGTGCCCTCTGGCCACGTATATAAAGGATGGAGGGAGGAGGAGGTCGGCCCTCACAGGGCGCGCCCAAGTGTGGAGTCCTAGTAGGACTCCCTAGTCCTAGTAGGATTCCACCTCCCACATGGAATAGGAAAAAGGGAAGGGAGAAGGAGAAGGAAGGAAGGGGGCGCCCCCCCCCCCCTCCCTAGTCCAATTAGGACTAGTCCATGGGGAGGGGTGCGGCTACCCTTTGAGGCCTTTCTCTCCTTTCCCGTATGGCCCATTAAGGCCCAATACGAATTCCCGTAACTCTCCGGTACTTCGAAAAATACCCGAATCACTCGGAACCTTTCCGATGTCCGAATATAGTCGTCCAATATATCGATCTTTATGTCTCAACCATTTTGAGACTCCTAGTCATGTCCCCGATCTCATCCGGGACTCCGAACTACCTTAGGTACATCAAAACACATAAACTTATAATACAAATCGTCACTGAACGTTAAGCGTGCGGACCCTACGGGTCGAGAACTATGTAGACATGACCGAGATACGTCTCCAGTCAATAACCAATAGAGGAACCTGGATGCTCATATTGGCTCCTACATATTCTACGAAGATCTTCATCGGTCAAACCGCATAACAACATGCGTTGTTCCCTTTGTCATCGGTATGTTACTTGCCCGAGATTCGATCGCCGGTATCTCAATACCTAGCTCAATCTCATTACTGGCAAGTCTCTTTACTCATTCCGTAATACATCATCCCACAACTAACTCATTAGTTGCATTGCTTGCAAGGCTTATAATGATGTGCATTACCGAGAGGGCCTAGATATACCTCTCCGACAATCGGAGTGACAAATCCTAATCTCGATCTATGCCAACCCAACAAACACCATTGGAGACACCTGTAGAGCACCTTTATAATCATCCAGTTACGTTGTGATGTTTGGTAGCACACAAAGTGTTCCTCCGGTATTCATGAGTTGCATAATCTCAGTCATAGGAACATGTATAAGTCATGAAGAAAGCAATAGCAACATATTAAACGATCAAGTGCTAAGCTAACGGAATGGGTCAAGTCAATCACATCATTCTCTAATGATGTGATCCCGTTAATCAAATGACAACTCATGTCTATGGCTAGGAAACTTAACCATCTTTGATTCAACGAGCTAGTCAAGTAGAGGCATACTAGTGACAGTAAGTTTTTCTATGTATTCACACATGTATCAAGTTTCCGGTTAGTACAATTCTAGCATGAATAATAAACATTTATCATGAAATAAGAAAATAAATAATAACTTTATTATTGCCTCTAGGGCATATTTCCTTCAACTCCTTCTCTAGAAAGGATCCATTCTTAGCAACAAAGATCTTGCCTTCGGATCTGTGATAGAAGGTGTACCCAACATTTTCTTTTGGGTATCCTATGAAGATGCACTTCTCCGATTTGGGTTTGAGTTTATCAGGCTGAAACTTTTTCACATAAGCATCGCAACCCCAAACTTTAAGAAACGACGGCTTAGGTTTCTTGCTAAACCACAGTTCATACGGTGTCGTCTCAATGGATTTTTAGATGGTGCCCCATTTAACATGAATGCAACTGTCTCTAATTCATAACCCCAAAATGATAGTGGTAAATCGGTAAGAGACATCATAGATCGCACCATATCTAATAAAGTACGGTTACAATATTCGGACACACCTTTACGCTATGGTGTTCCACGTGGCGTGAGTTGCGAAACTATTCCACATTGTTTCAAATGAAGGCCAAACTCGTAACTCAAATATTCGCCTCCGCGATCAGATAGTAGAAATTTTATTTTCTTGTTTCGATGATTCTCAACTTCGCTCTGAAATTCTTTGAACTTTTCAAATGTTTCAGACTTGTGTTTCATTAAGTAGATATACCCATATCTGCTCAAATCATCTGTGAAGTTCAGAAAATAACGATACCCGCCGCGAGCCTCAATACTCATCAGACTGCATACATCGGTATGTATTATTTCCAATAAGTCAGTGGCTCGCTGCATTGTTCCGGAGAATGGAGTCTTAGTCATCTTGCCCATGAGGCATGGTTCGCAAGCATCAAGTGATTCCAAAAGCCCACCAACATGAAGTTTCTTCATGCGCTTTACACCAATATGACCTAAACGGCAGTGCCACAAATAAGTTGCACTATCATTATTAACCTTGCATCTTTTGGCTTCAATATTATGAATATGTGTATCACTACAATCGAGATTCAATAAACAATTCACCTTGGGTGTATGACCACATAAGATTTTATTCCTGTAAACAGAATAACAATTATTCTTTGACTTAAATGAATAACCATATTGCAATAAACATGATCCAATCATATTATGCTCAACGCAAACACCAAATAACATTTATTTTAGGTTCAACTCTAATCCCGAAGGTAAAGGGAGTGTGCGATGGCGATCTCATCAACCTTGGAATCACTTCCAACACACATCATCACCTTGCCCTCAACTAGTCTCTGTTCATTTTATAACTCCTATTTCAAGTTACTAATCATAGCAACTAAACCAGTATCAAATACCCAGGGGCTACTATGAATACTAGTAAAGTACACATCAATAACATGTATATCATGTATAGTTTTGTTCACTTTGTCATCCTTCTTATCCGCCAAGTATTTGGGGCAGTTCCGCTTCCAGTGGACATTTCCTTTGCGGTAGAAGCACTCAGTTTCAGGCTTGGGTCTATCTTTGGGCTTCTTCATGGGAGTGGCAACTTGCTTGTCATTCTTCTTGAAGTTCCCTTTCTTTCCCTTTCCCTTTTACTTGAAACTAGTGGTCTTGTCAACCATCAACACTTGATGCTTTTCTTGATTTCTACCTTCGTCGATTTCAGCATCGCGAAGAGCTCGGGGAATTTTTTTCGTCATCCCTTCCATATTATAGTTCATCACGAAGTTCCATGTAGCGACCCGACCCAAATGGATCGTAGTCTCTATGCTTAAGTGTCATCCCTGAATCGGTATGCTGACACACACAGTACTCGAGGAATTATAACAGAGTTAAATCACACATTTTATTACATCGAGGTCCTCAAAAGAGTATTTATTACAATAATATGGCCAAAGGCCATCTAAATAAAAATAACTGCGGAAGCTTCAAGGGTAAATGAGTCCATCCAACTCCACGGCAAACTGAGTGCAGAACAACGACCTATCGCACCTTTAATCCTCGTCGGAAAAGTCTGCAACATGAGACGTTACAGTCGTGTAGGTCAGCACATGGAATATGCTGGCAATTTCACACCTTAGAATAATAATAATAATAAAAGACTATCTCTACATGAAAATTTAGCTGGTGGAGGCTCTAAGTTTAATTTTTTCATAAAGCCAATTTTACCCTACAACATAGGAATAAATTTTTATTTACTACTAAATTAAAATGCCATTATTGAGAAGGTTCCTCCAACTCAATCCCAAAATTTCCAAGTTATTAGTAACCTAGTAATTTCATTAAATAGAGTGATGAGATCAACCAATAATTCACTTCTAGATACTCAAGTTGTCCACAACCGGGGACATGGCTAATCATGATTAGTTTGTGCACTCGTCAGAGGTTTGCGTACTTTTCCCCACAAGACTCGACCACCTCCATGATCGGAAGATCGAGACATAGCCTTTCAGAAGCGTTTGCCCTTAACCCTGGGTAGACCGATACACCTACTTTCCCCTACATCAGCTAGTCTCTGACGGAAAGAGGTCACACAACTTACTCAACTATGCGAGCCCATAATGGCTTGTGGCTGCACACGGAAGTTTCTAGGCATGAAATATCTTATAATCCCTTTGAGCACGGGTGGCGGACCTAGGGTAATCACACGGGTACTCGGGATTCCCCTTGGGCAAGCTTGGTTTCTCCAGGTGCCCCAAACAATCCACCCAGATGTGTATTAAAGTTGCCACCTTAGGTTATCCCAAAATTATTAACTCTCGCAACTTGCATGGATCACACATACCAATCCCCGTCTATGAGCATGGCTAAGCAATATATGATATAACGAATATTCCGGGGTGACCAAAGGTCATAGGTTCCTACCACATGAACTACATAGCATAACCACATGTTCCCAATCCTATTCGTGCAATCTTTGAGGGTTAAACTAATGCATAGTAAAAACTAGGTATTAAAAAATTATGATCAAAGTGTGAACTTGCCTTGTTGACGACCGTTGAACTCTAAAGATTCATAGTAGCAAGCCTCGCACTCCAGATGATCTAGCGTAAGCAAGCAATAACATACATAAGCATACAAGCAAAGAATCAAAAAGAAAACAAAGAGAGGACTTCGGAAAACTTCAAAAACAACCAAAAAAAATTCTGCACAGAACGAAAATTTTACAGCAACAAAATTAAATGGTTTTGGTTTTAACATAAAGTACAAGTCACTAGCTTCGATTTGCAAAAAGAAACACCTAAAACGGAGTTACGAAACTCGAGTTACGGCCTAACGAAGTTTGAATCCAGATCTGTTTGAATTCCAATTTTAAAATTTTCAAAAATATTTTTCATTTGGTTCTCTAGATAGAAGGGATTTTTATGAACTAGTAGGAAAATGAATCACCTAATTTGGATCTATATATTAAAAGATACGCTAAAAGAAAAATCTGACAGAAATCTGAAATAGGATTTTTTTTTTGAAAAAAAACTAATTTCGGCCGGCGACATGTGGCGCTCCCTGGTTGGCTGTATGGGCGTTTGCTGCTAGTTTAGGAGAGGGTGGCCGATCCATAAGGGGAAAAAACTGAAGCGAACATGGGTTCGTTCAACTTACAGAGAAGAACTGGAGGTTTGGGGAGGCTCTCGCGTGGTGATGGCGGTGGCTCCGGCGATCGTGGGCGGCGGCGGAGGTGTCTACGATATGCAGCGGAGAGTGACTCGTCCGGTGGTGGAGTCCGTGAAGGTCGGCGATGACGAACGGCAACAAAACCAAGCGATGAAGCTCGCGTACTCCGAGTGCTCCGGTGAAGACAACGTGGTCGAGGTGGCCTCTGTAGATGAAGAGGGAGCGCAAGACCATGTCAAATGAAGTCTAGGGATCGAGGGGAGTCAGAACCGAAAAAGATAAGGCTCGGGCAGCTCATCGGCGTCGGAAACTTGCGATGAACTGCAGCTTCTGAGGCGAGATTGGAACGATGAGTGCGTCGTCTAGAGGTAGTTTTGGCGAGAGATTTTCTACTGAATCGGTCGAGGAGAGTCGTGGCTATTTATAGGACATCTTCCTTGGACGTGAAGTGAGCTGGAGAATTGATTTCCAGGAATTGGAAACCAAGCGACATCGGGAGGTACGCGTACGTTTCTGTTGTCCGTTCATGGGAGGAAGAAGAAGAGGTGGGGTGGGGTCCAAACGTCAGGGGAAGAGAGATGAGTTACGTGAACGGAAGTGGGAACGAACGAGCGAACGGGAAACATGGGACATGGGGCGCTGAGCGACTCCCTTTTTTCTATGCACGAGGGTGCTCGCTGGCCTCTGGTCACACTGGGGCTGGGCAGGTCGAGCGATCGGCCTGGCTGGGTCATGGCCTCGCTAGCGGCTGGCTGGGCCGGTTGGCCTGGCGGCCCTTTTTTTAAAAGAAAATCATTTTTAACAACAATAAAGCACGAAAAGACATATAAAAATAAGCCTAAATATCCCAGAAAAATTCACATAGTTATATGGTCTTATATATGACCTTGTGAACTTTTATCCGGCCTAAAAATGCAAGTTTTCAAAAATAAACTTTCTGCTAAACTAATAAAATAAAGTGCAAATAAAACCCAACAAATATATTTTGGTTCCAAATTCAATTTCCAATATTTGTTTTCTGTTTTTGAAGAAGTCCTTTTATCTTCTCTCTTTATTTTTTTTTGAAATAATGGAAATGAATTTTTTTGGTGAAACCAAATTTGATCCAAACTCCCAACTTCGAAAAAATTCAAAATTGGTTTTCTTGGGAAACTTCCAACTCTCTCTTTTGGTCCTTGAGTTGCTCAAAGTTCCTTGGATCAAAAATCAAATAAAACAAATGGGGCAAAAATGCATAAATCATGGATGCATATGAATGATCTATTATAAACATCCAAATTGAAAATTGGGATGTTACATTCCAGTATCTTGGTGATAGTGACTAGAGAACTCTATCAATCACTATCTTATATGGAAGATTAACTCCCACTTGATTCAAGCGATTATAGTACTCAGACATTCTGAGCACATGCCACTGGTTGAGCTATTCTCATCCATCTTGTAGGCAAAAATATTTGTCAGAGGTCTCATACCTCTCGACTCGGGCATGAGTCTGAAATACCAATTTAAACTCTTGGAACATCTCATATGCTCCATGGCATTTCAAAACATTTTTGAAGTCTCGGTTCTAAGCCGTAAATCATGATGCACTAAACTATCAAGTAGTCATCATACCGAGCTTGTCAGACGTTCATAACGTATGCATTTGCTCCTGCAATAGTTCTGTCACCTAGCGGTGCTTCCAGGACGTAATTCTTCTATGCAGCAATGAGGATAATCCTCAAGTTACGAACCCAGTCCGTGTAGTTGCTACCATCATCTTTCAACTTAGCTTTCTCTAGGAACGCATTAAATTCAAAGGAACAGTAGCACGGGCCATTGATCTACAACAACATAGACATGCAAAATACTATCAGGTACTAAGTTCATGTTAAATTAAAGTTCAATTAATCATATTAATTAAGAACTCCCACTTAGGTAGACATCCCTCTGGTCATCTAAGTGATCACGTGATCCAAATCAACTAAACCATGTCCGATCATCACGTGAGATGGAGTAGTTTTCAATGGTGAACATCACTATGTTGATCATATCTACTATATGATTCACACTCGAATTTTTGGTCTCAGTGTTATGAGGCCATATCTGCATATGCTAGGCTCGTCAAGTTTAACCCGAGTATTCTGCGTGTGCAAAATTGGCTTGCACCCGTTGTATGTGAACGTAGAGCTTATCACACCCGATCATCACGTGGTGTCTCGGCACGACGAACTGTAGCAACGGTGCATACTCAGGGAGAACACTTGTACCTTGAAATTTAGTGAGAGATCATCTTATAATGTTACCGTCGTACTAAGGAAAACAAGATGCATAAAATATAAACATCACATGCAATCAAAATATGTGTCATGATTTTGCCATCATCATCTTGTGCCTTTGATCTCCATCTCCAAAGTACTGTCATGATCTCCATCGTCACCGGCATGACACCATGATCTCCATCATCTTGATCTTTATCAACGTGTCGTCACATGGTCGTCTTGCCAACTATTGCTTTTGGAACTATTGCTATCGCATAGCGATAAAGTAAAGCAATTATATGGCACTTGCATCTTATGCAATAAAGTGACAATCATAAGGCTCCTGCCAGTTGCCGATAACTTTAACAAAACATGATCATCCCATACAACAATTTATATCTCATCATGTCTTGACCATATCACATCACAACATGCCCTGCAAAAACAAGTTAGACGTCCTCTACTTTGTTGTTGCAAGTTTTACGTGGCTGCTACGGGCTTCTAGCAAGAACCGTTCTTACCTACGCATCAAAACCATAACGATTTTTTGTCAAGTGTGTTGTTTTAACCTTCAACAAGGACGAGGCGTAGTCAAACTCGATTCAACTAAAGTTGGAGAAACAGACACCCGCCAGCCACCTGTGTGCAAAGCACATTGGTAGAAACAGTCTCATGAACGTGGTCATGTAATGTCGGTCCGGGCCGCTTCATCCAACAATACCGCCGAATCAAAGTATGACGTTGCTGGTAAGCAATATGACTATTATCGCCCACAACTCTTTGTGTTCTACTCGTGCATATAACATCTACACATAGACCTGGCTCGGATGCCACTGTTGGGGAACATAGTATTTCAAAAAAAAATCTACGATCACACAATATCTATCTAGGAGAAGCATAGCAACGAGCGGGGAGAGTGTTTCCACGTACCCTCGTAGACCGTAAGCGGAAGCGTTTAGTAACGCGGTTGATGTAGCTGAACGTCTTCGCGATCCAACCGATCCAAGCACCGAACGTATGGCACCTCCGCGTTCAGCACACGTTCAGCTTGATGACGTCCCTCGAGCTCTTGATCCAGTTGAGGTCGACGGAGAGTTCCGTTAGCACGAGGTGTGGCGACGGTGATGATGAAGTTACCCGCGCAGGGCTTCACCTAAGCACTACGGCGATATGATCGAGGTGTGTAACTGTGGAGGGGGGCACCACACACGGTTAAGACAAACTTGTGTGTCCTAGGGGAGGCTGGCCGGCCCTCCTAGGGTGTGCCAGGAGAGGGGAATCCTACCAGGACTCCAAGTCCTAGTAGGTTTCCACCTAAGGAAGAGGGGGAAGAAGGAAGGAAGAGGGGGAAGGGAAGGAAAGGGGGGCGCCGCCCCCTTCCCCTAGTCCAATCCGGACCCAACGGGGGGCGCGGCCTTCCCCTCTTGGCCCTTCCTCTATTCCCACTAAGGCCCATCGAGGCCCATTAGTTCCCCCGGGGGGTTCCAATAACCCTCCGACACTCCGATAATTATTCGGTACCTCTCGGAACTCATCCGGTGTCCGAATAACATCGTCCAATATATCAATCTTTATTCTCGACCATTTCGAGACTCCCCGTCATGTCCATGATCTCATCCGGGACTCCAAACAATCTTCGGTAATCAAATCACATAACTCATAATACAAATCTTCATCGAACGTTAAGCGTGCGGTCCCTACAGGTTCGCGAACTATGTAGGCATGACCGAGACACATCTCCGGTCAATAACCAATAGCGGAACCTGGATGCTCATATTGGCTCCTACATATTCTACGAAGATCTTTATTGGTCAAACTGCATAACAACATACATTGTTCCCTTTATCATCGGTATGTTACTTGCCTGAGATTCGATCGTCGGTATCCTCATACCTAGTTCAATCTCATTTCTGGCAAGTCTCTTTACTCGTTCCGTAATGCATCATCCCGCAACTAACTCATTATACACATTGCTTGCAAGGCTTATAGTGATGATCATTACCGAGAGGGCCTAGAGATACCTCTCCGATACACGGAGTGACAAATCCTAATGTCGATCTATGCCAACTCAACAAACACCATCGGAGACATCTGTAGAGCATATTTATAATCACCCAGTTACGTTGTGACATTTGATAGCACACAAGGTGTTCCTCCGGTATTCGGGAGTTGCATAATCTCATAGTCAGAGGAACATGTATAAGTCATGATGAAAGCACTAGTAATAAAACTAAATGATCATTTATGCTAAGCTAACGGATGGGTCTGTCCATCACATCATTCTCTAACGATGTGATCCCGTTCATCAAATGACGACACATGTCTATGGTCAGGAAACTTAACCATCTTTGATTAACGAGCTAGTCTAGTAGAGGCATACTAGGGACACTCTGTTTGTCTATGTATTCACACATGTGCTAAGTTTCCGGTTAATACAATTCTAGCATGAATAATAAACATTTATCATGATATAAAAAAGTATAAATAACAACTTTATTATTGCCTCTATGGCATATTTCCTTCACTAACTTGCTTGATGCTTGCTTATTTGTGCGAGGGAAGTGTAGTTGGCCATAGCTACCCTTTAGTTGTGTTTAGCTCTAGTCTGCTTTTGCTTTTCTTCTGTGATTTGAAATTTCTAACATTGTGGTTGGTTGTTTTTGTGAAAACTGACAGGGGAGTCCGTTATTTAAAAAACGTGATGTGCCAGCACTCCAGCACCATAACAAGCATTGGTCTCCTTGGTAGGTATGCTTGGTTGGGAACGACGAGTCCGGATTACACTCCCTTACATTTGGGCCGGTCTAACCTCTTGTGGGTGTCACCCACACTCTGCAGGTCCTGGTTTTTGCACACTGAACTATCGGCACATCAACCATCGCCATTTGTGTGATCTGCTACCATGTCTCGCGGCATAAGCACTAGAAACTCGGTGGACTACCTTGTGGGCTTTGCGCACGGGTGGCTAGGTAGTAACAGAACAAAAGGAGGCCGAGCAGGATCTAGATCTGGATGTCAGTTGTGTGTAGTTGTCGATCACTGTACTAATTAATATTGATCTGTACAAGTGATATTAGAGAAAAAAAGTCCCAAAGCACACGAGTTTGGTTGGCTTATGCGGAAGTAGAGAGTGGTTAGCACGTCCATAACCTCCTGGTACCAAAGCCCTAGTAAAGAGTGGTTAATATGTCCATGGCTTGTTAACTTTCATAGGAGCTAGCGATCATTTTCCAACATGAGCTATACTAGTCCTATCATGCATGTTTTCATGCTTGGTGCTTAATACGATTTCCTGATATTGCTAATATAGAAATGTTAGAAGGTTTTGATTGGAGTGGATCTATCACCAATAGAAAGCTAGCCACCCTTCCAACCTTGCTTTTTTTTCAATCTTTCCAATCATTGGATCCCATGAGAGTTACTAACCCTCTTACTGCCAGCATGCAAGCCCAGGTATTGGAAAGGCAAATTACCAACATTACAAGTAAAGATCTCACTATAAGCATCCTTCTTATCCACAACTTATCAGAGACAAAAATCTCGCTGTTATGTAAGTTGATTTTAAGCCCAAACATACATAAGATCAACTTAAGATTCTTGGTGCTCCCAGAATCATCCTCAATCAGAAGGATGGTATCATCAACAGAATGTAGTGTGGGATTTTTTTTTGAAGTGGCCATTACTGGCTTCATTTCATTAAGCAGGAGAGAGCGGGAAAACAGTGGGTGATCAAGCGATCAAATGGGCTGAAAGAGAAAAGATACATCATTCAGCTAAGCAGGCAATCAGAAAGTAGCCCGCGGACTAAGCGCTATCTCTCATGGTACATCCCCAAAGGGGTGCTCGATCCATTTGGCTCCGGCGATCCTCCATTGCTCCATGTCCTGGCTACAGGCTTCGGTGATGTTGTTGACGCTCGGGGTCTTTCTTCTGAAAGTGCATGCATTGCGCTCGATCCAGATGTGCCAGATGATCAAGGATAGCAACGATCTGGTTCCCTTCTTGGTGCATGGAGGTTCTCCGTCGATGATCAGTCGAACCCGCTCAGTTGTGGATGTTCCCCTGCTCTAGTTGTTGTGCCCTAGAGCACTGCATTCCTCCACGTAGCCACCGTGTTCCAGACCTGGATGGCGAATGTGCATTCCCAGAAGAGGTGCGATGATGTCTCGAGGTGTCTCACACAGAGCTGACAGAAGTAGTGGTTTTCCCAGCCGCGTCGCTGAAGTCTATCGTTGCACCATAGACAGTCCAAGTGCAACAACCAGAGAAGCATTTTCATCTTACCCGGCGCCCATGCCTTCCATATCGAAGTCTTGAAATTGAGCGTTGGGATGTCTTCGAATTGAACGTCATATGCGGAGCGCGCTGAGTACTGGCCGGAGGTTTGGTCCTGGAGGCATATGCTAGGAGGTTTAGTCGAGCACCTTTGACAAGAAGGCTGAGGACCTGAGGTGATGTGGATGTTGATGCTCTTTCCTTCTTGGTTTGTCGTGTGATACTTGACTTCAGTCTTATTTTGGCCTTTGAGTTGTTTTTCGTTTGACTGTATTTTAGGCCTTTCCTCTGTATGTTTCCTTCTTGTGGCACGCAACGTCTTACTGCTTGATGTTTGCTTATTTGTGCGAGGGTCAAGTGTAGCTGGCCATGTTTACCATTTAGTTGTGTTTAGCTTCGGGCTACATTTATTTTTCTTCTGTATTTTGTAATTTGAAATGTGCGTGGTTTTTTTAGTGGAAATTGGCGGGGGAGGCCGTTGTTTAAAAGAATTGTGACGGGCCAGCACTCAAGCACCATGGCAAGTATCGGTCTTCATGGTAAGGCGTTCCTGGCTGACAACGGCGACGTCCAGATTACGCTCCCGTACATCTAGGTCGGTCTTGACCTCTTGTTAGTGTCAGCCGCACTCTGTGAATCCTGGTTGTGGCACACTGAATTGTTGACACACCAACCATAGCCATTTGTGTGCTCTGCTGCCATGTCTCGTGGCGGAAGCAGTAGAAACTCCACCGACTGTTACGCGGGCTCTGCCAGACGGTGGCTAGGTAGCAACGGAACGAGAAGGCCGAGCAGGATCTTGATCTGGACGCCACTTGTGTGCAGTTATGAATCCCTGTACTAATTAATATTGATCTGTAGAAGTGACATTAGAGCAAAAACACATATAGAAGTACTAGGAATTGTCACAAAGTCCCAAAGTACACGAGTTTGGCGGGCTTATGCGCAAGTAAAGAGTGGTTAGCACGTCCATGACCTCCTGGTCATCCACAAAGCCCCCGGGCCGAGTAAAGAGTGGTTAATACGTCCATGGCTTGTTAACTTCCATAGGGCTAGCGATCATTTTTCAGCATGAGCTATACTGGTCCTATCATGCATGTTTTCATGGGGGATGGCTGGCGAAGAATAATTGAGTGATGCTTAATTAGTGGCCCGAAAGCTACACTTGTACTGATCGTCAGCGATGGATCGATGCATCAATTGACAGGCCAAATAATGCGAATATGGTTAGCAGTGACCACATGCGTTTCGAGTGAAACTAATACCTTAATGGGAGCGAGGCATCGTTGTCACATGCAAGAACAGCACGATCAGCGATCGTCATCTCCGTTGTGTGGTAGTGCCCGGTTACAATTATTCGTGGCTCTTTGAATCCAATAGACAATGACTTTGGCTCAATTATGGCCGTCTGTAGATCGCCCTTCTCATAGGGCAGCCATCGCTTTTACGTGCCCTCCGCCTGGCCTTTGTCTTGCCACCACAATTGAGATTCGAGAGGTAAATCCTTTCACTTTCTGTTGGTCAGAAAAAGCATTGCTCGGTCGCGATTCCTGGTTGATCAAACCGTCGTAAAGGCCGGAGAAGAAATCTCCGGGCAAGTCATCTTCTATTTCTTAGCCGTAGTTTGAGACTATGTATTCCTGCTCTTGAGTTTCTGCTAACTGACTCTCCTACCTTGGATCGTACTGTCATCGTGTGGTATCAAATCAGTCACAATATTTATTCGCAAAAAAAGAGAAATCAGTCACCATATGGTATATACCCCCATTCCATACTCAAGGCACGCACGCATCATAAATCAAGCATTAAATGTTGAGAGCAGAGCTCTGGCGATCGATCGGCCGGTTGCACCAACATTCTGTTGAGTGCTAACTAACCGATTAGGTGCCACATTGGCCAGTCCGAATCCACGCAGGTATCCCCATCCGGCAATTGAACGGGCAACGTACGAGCGAGCCAGCCCGGTACCACCCTACCTACCGCCCCCACCGGAGCCGCCGGCCGGCCGGAGCGGTCGTCGACCGGTCCCGGCCGGACGGCGACAAGACCGCGGCGGCATCGGATCCTCCCGTCAGCATGCACCCCACGAATCAGCGACCCGATTCGAATTGATTATAGTGCCGCTGATCGTACGTACGCGTTTGTTATTGTTAATCAGGACGCAATCAGCCAGCTCGGCTTATTAGCGCTGCTTGCATGCGTCGTAGCACGTCGCTAGCTGCGCGCGGCATGTATGCAGCCATATGCGGTGCAGTGCATGATCGCCTGGCCATGTGTTGGGCATGTGAGGCGGTCGACGCGGCCACTCAGGCCTCCGCTACGTGTACGTACTTAAGATCCTTGATCACGTACCGATTTTATGGGGTGATTGCTTGATTCAACTATAAACTACTTCCTCCATCTCATAATATAAGAGCATTTTTAACACTACACTAGTGTCAAAAACGCTTTATAGACATAAGGACCAGTTCGGGGAAGGTAGATGGGGAGGTAACTGAACCTGAAGTTTCTTACCAGAAAAGAACAAGGAAATTAATTAAACTAATCAAATTTGGCGTTGCTGGTGGAATACATGCGGCTTGCAATTGGGCCCGTATCATGTGGGAGCCGGTAACTGGCGTGCCTGTGTTGTGTACCTAACTCCTAACCTAGTGGCCATTGGCTTTGCGTTTTTAACTAACCTCCTCTGCTAGGAGACAAGGGAATGATGTGCGCTCAGGGTTGGAACTTTCTTTGATCCTTCCATCTCCTTTGTTTGTTCTCCTCTTTCCGCCTCTGGACTGGGCTCCCTTTATTGTAACCTAGGATAACGTGGGTCTTGTACCAAACCCAGCAAAGATATGACCTTCTACAGCTCAGTACTTCACCTACGGGCCAGTTAAATAAGCCGCAGGTAATTAAAGGCCAGGTTGCCATTGGAGTAGTATAAGGCTGGTCATAGTGGAGAGTAACTTAGACTAGTGTCATATGTATGACACTAGTCTAAGTTACTACCTTCATAATGCAAAGTAACATGATAGTAGTGTCATAGATGGCTTCATTTATTGAGGCATGACTCATCTTATCTTGGTAAGCGCTATGTTACTGAATATATTACGTTACCACCTCACATTAAATACTTGCCACATAAGCAAAAATTTCTTGAAGTCTTATTTATATTCTTAAATTCTTTCCCACTATGACCAGCCTAAGATTTCCCCCCTCCGTAATTTTAAAGATCCTCTCATAATGGCGACGTAAGAGCAGCAAGAGTGAAGTCAGAGCTATGTGGAAATTAGGTTGTTTGTTCGTTAAAAGTGCACCTCTGCTGTTAGAGTGAGGCAGTATAACACGCTAACACAAGAGTCCATTCTTCACTGCCAAACTCGTTTGTGAAATCAGTAAGGACTTTGATTTTTTTTTGTTTTGCTTGTATAATACTGTGTCACCGGACCATAAAACGACTTCCAACCGGCCGGCGACTCACCAGGCAACAGCATATGATATCACCATCAAAATAACAAAAATAATTGCAAACGCATCGAGATCATTAACTTCTAACAGCTACCAGTAAACGGCGGCCCACCATGTAGATGTAGGGGTGTCCATCAACTGAGCAATCATCTAAAGCAATTGCAAACTTGTAGAGTAAACCTGCGTCTTCTTTTCCAGGGAAGTCCATCGTGTCTGGCAAAGCTTCTTTTGTTGATAGCAATAAAAAAAGGCACACATGTTTCATGGACGAGTGAAGAAGACTCACAAACAGCTGACGATAACTTTTCTCCAATAGCAGCACTGCTACCACTAAATCTTTTATCCTTGCTAAGCAATTCAGGAGGTACAGTAAAAAAAAACGCTCCTACTCGGCCCACAAGAGTGGCTCGCTGAGCTCGACGCAGCAGCCGCCGTCGTACTCCTCGGCGGCCAGCGCCGCTGGCCAGACCGGCGACCAGAAGAGCCCGTCCCTCAGGTCGAGAAGAAGGTCGGGCAGGTCGAACAGCGCATTGTCGACCTCGCCGCTGTCCGCGGGCACGGCTTCGGCGCAGGCGGCAGGCTCCGGTGACTCCGAGACGGCACCGGAGGACGACGGCGTCTCGGGCTCGGCCTCGCACTGCACGGCGGCGGTGGCAGCGGCCTTCGCGGCGGCGGCCTGGATGTCCGCGGGCGACGTGGAGTCCGGGCGGGGCAGCTCGTGGGCGAGCTCCGGGAAGTTGAGGTGCGCGGAGCGGCCCTTGATGGCGAGCGCGGCCACGTCGTGGGCGCGCGCCGCCATCTCCGCGGTGGGGAAGGTGCCGAGCCAGATGCGCGACTTCTTCCGTGGCTCGCGGATCTCGGACACCCACTTGCCCCAGCTCCGGCGCCGCACGCCGCGGTACGACGGGTGCTTGAAGCCGCTCTTGGGCACGGCTGCCTTGACGCTCGCGGCGTTGTCTTCGTCGGTGCTGCAGCAGCTGCTCTCGTCTCCTCGGGCGCCATTGGTGGCCGCGGCGGCCTCCGGTTCATGGTCGGCGGCGGCTCTCTTGCGCTTCTTCGGGTGCTTGGGCTTGGGGTTCTTGGGGAGCTCTAGCACGCTGGTGGCGAGGGAGGAGGAGGAGGAGGAGGTGGACAATGTCGACGACGAGACGGAGGAGGAAGAGGTGGTGGGTGCATGGCTCGCGTCTGCCTCCATGGCTCCGTAGCAGGGATCTGAGGGCCTGTAGCTAGGTGGACTAGAAGAAGCGTGGGGACTGAGGAGTAGAGAGCGCCCTCGGCCGTATATATAGGGGTGGCTTCTTCTTTGGCCTCTGGCTGGGGCCATTGAGTAGAGCGTTTCGTTTGTTTTCCTTTCTTTTTCAACGTGCTAGCACTATTCACGATTTTTTTAGGATACTATTCACGATTTTATATATTTATTAAATAAACAAGGTGAAGTGAAGATTGAGGAAAGAAGAATTGGCAGGAGCAAATGTTTCGCCTTTTAATTAATGTTTATTTACACAAAATAAAGCAATCTCATAATGTTTTTGCAAAGAGAAGTATACATGCATGCAAATAGGAAAAGTTTTATTCATGTGCTGGATGCAGTCAATTGGTCAATTAAAATCAGAGGCCACTGAACTTTATTCATCTGCTGGGTGCAGTCAATTGGTCAATTAAAATCAGAGGTCACTGAACTGTATTTAAATCATGCTACAATCAACTGGTTTATTAAACAGAATGAAATTTCTAACCATTGAAACAGCATGTGAACCAATGCCAATTAGGTAACACGTCTGATTCGGATTTATTATGACACTATTTGCTTGTAGAATCTGCTACGGCAAGCTTGTTCTCCTCCTCCCGGGCATCATCGTCAGATTGGGTAGTATTGGGGTTCATCGGAGCCCCCTTGAACTTCATTAAATGGTGATAGCATGAAGGTGATATCCCGGTAGGGTTGAGGGGATTTAGACTCGGAAGCTAATTGAGATCTTGTATGGAAATCCCAATGAGCAAAACTCTACCATGGTTTTCCGTAAAAGTCTCTAATCAATATAGTCCTTACAAAATAGAGGTTCACGAAAAAGAATTTCCTCCCGCTTTAGATTATAAAGCAACCACCACAACATCATCCGGTAACAAAGGCCACCACAGAGGTCCAGCCAATGAAAAAAAAAATCAAATTACCACAGGGGCAACACAAATCAAAGTGCGGCATAGTACAGAAAGCTGGGGGCACAGCCAAAACAAACCCCAAAAGAAGGATCATAGTCTAACTAATCCGGCTCGGGAGGTGGTGGAGGGGCGGTGGCGCCAAAGCTCTGGCGGTGGTACGTAGAGCCGAGATGATCCTGTCGATGTAGTCCCGATCACATCGCTTGCTAAGCGGTCTCCATAGCTGTAAAAAAAAACACAGTTTGTAGATAGAGTCAGTCGCACGAGATGGAATCACATGCTCAATCACGAGCTTATTGCGACCAGTCCACAATGTCCATGCAAGCGCCCCCATGACTACCCACAGATTAGGGCGTGTCCTGGCCTCTCGGCTTAGGACCGCTTGGAACAGATCGGGGAGATTGTCATGGCACCAATCTCCACCAATCACATCCCTAATGCAACTCCAAAGGAAGACTGCCGCCGGGCAACGGAAGAAAATATGATTGGAGTCTTTTTGTACACTACAGAGGGGGCATAGCCCATCCCTGGGGCCATTCCGCTTTCTAACTTCCGTACCCGAGGGTAGTCGGACCCGCACTCAATAGAAGGGTCATTTCGGTCGGACCCAGGGTAGCTACTAGAGCGTGATATAGGGATTTGGTACAAAATAGAGGTTATAGAAGAAAAAAACACACCCAAATCATCACATCGAGAAATCCGAAATCAGTACTTAAGAGGTACCCCTGCAAAGGATACCCTCATGGAATATGGTGGTGACAAATGATGCACCGCATATGCTCCATCCGTCGCACCCAGAGATTTTTTATGGGATTTATTCCCACGCGTTAGAAGGATGGGTCGCCATTCTTCTGGCACTATCTAATAACATGGCCAAAGCATGAGCAGACATGTCAAAGATATTAGAGGGGGGGGCGGGGGTCTATCGAATGAAAAATGAAACCCTAGTTTTCCTCACATTAGGGCTTCTAGTAGGGCTTCATGGCAACACATTTTTGGTGGTGTCGACCTCGTCGATCTCTGGTGAGTAAAGTTATATCGAGCCTTCCCATCTCGACCTTGTTGACTGTAGCTGTGTGGATGGCTCGTTGACTTAGATTGTTGGCCTCTCTAGCTGTTGATGTTGGGGCTGTTGGTGTGGCGGCGGATGCAAATTCATTTTGAAGTTCGGACCTTCAGCCTCTTCTCCCTTATGTTGGTGTAGCCTCCGGTGCCAACGTGAGCCTATTATTTTTGGAGGTTGTAATTTTGGATTTGTGGATCTTTGGACGGCTTCTTCTCCATGGCGCTGGCCTGGCAAGATTGTGGCCTCGATGACTTTTCATCCATGGTCAACAATGACTGGCTGGCTCTAGCAATGAAGAGAGGCAGCAACAAGGCCACACCGTCGACCCGTTAAGGACAAAGAAGACGATGGGCCTTTAGGGACCTCGACGCATTTTCTTTAACTATTAAGGGTGTATGACTACTGGACCAACAGATCCGGTGTCCTTTTCTGCACAAGAGAAAATTCACACAAAATTGTTAACCATAATATATTTCTTGCCCTTTGCATTGAGAAAAATCGTAAGTGAGCAGTTGAACTGGCACCATACCAGGCCATGTCGCCGGCTTATTCCACTGGAAAAAGAAAATCTTGCCGGCTTACGCGGAATTTTTCGGCATATGTAGACGTATATTGTTTTGCTTGACGGAGCATGCTGAAGAACCCTACATCATCAGCAGCTACCGCGGCAGGTCCAAAACAAAACTCCCATTAGATTAATGGTTGCAAATACTAAACAATTTCCGGCGCTATTTATTGCGCTAGTAGATCCCTCTAGCCTGTTGGCCGATGGACGGTTGACTGGTTGTTAAGCCTTAACTAACGGATGCATGCAATGCTGGTCAGTCTTCTTCTGCTTCTGAAACAAGGTCAGTCTTCTTCTGGAGAAACCACTCCTAAGTAAATTAATCGTCGCATGCATCGACTAATTCAGACCGGATCCAGCGAGTCAAGTTGCGCTGCTTGCATGCATTAGAAACGGTTAATTTGGCGGCATGACGCAGTACGTGGGGTGGCACATGGCTGTCAGTCTTGGTCATATTGGCTGGGGGCCAAACCGGCAAACCCTCGACAGCCGCAGGCTGGAGGTCGTCGGCTCGGGCAAATCTCAACGAACGTTCGGCCGGAATCCGGTGGACCGCGCCCGATTCAAGAGCCGAATTTGGCTTCGTTTTGTCCGGTTTCGGCTCTGACTTCCAACGGTGCGTTATTACTCTCTCGAGTGTGTCTAGGGCACATCTAAATGTGCTTTAATTATTGCACATCTAAAGGAGTGAGTCAAGCATAAAGAAGAAAAACAAAAAGAAAAAGTATCCACATAAATTTCAACGTAAGATCAATGACATAGGACTTAAATGTGCAATACTTGTAGCACATCTAGATGTGCTTTTGCAAAACTATACTCTCTCGTTCGTTCGTAGTAATCCGCTTGGCACTGCGAAATTTCAGGCCTGATGCCACAAACGGACGCGAGAGAAAATGAAAATGTTAGGCCACGGCACACCATCGCTCGCTCGCTGGCTCCGAAATTCCAGCTCTGATTGATCGCGATCGGCTCCCCCTCTCTGTCCGTCAATTAAACCGTCCAAGCTAGTTCGTAGTACGGTCCAATTACTCCTTGCGGATCGGCAAAGATATTTTGCATGTAAGTAGAGAGATCAAACGAGGCTTCGCCACGTACTACTACTACATCGCCCGTCCTCCCGATGGAGTATACGGAGAGGAATTTAACGCCGTCGCCGCCAGTAGCGGTACCTAGCCAGGAACCTGCGCCGGGATTAATCCCTTCCTTCCTTCTACGCTTTGCGCTGCGATCCCCATCCCGCGACTGCGAGCACGACGCGCATGGCCCCGTACGATACGAGCTCCGGACCTCTGGCGCTTGTGCGGCGTTCGTGCGCTGCCGCACAATTAGTGGTGGTTTCAGAAGGTTCAGAGGGCTAGACTACAGTAACCTACCACTCTATTAGCAGATCGAGTAGTAGCAAACTAGCAACCAACATCACGCTGTGCTTACGCCGGCTGACAGGGAGGTCCTGCCGGCCGGTTAAGACTCGGCCGGGCCCCGTTGTCAGCACTCAGCGCGCGACGACCGATGGCACATTGTAGAGCGCGTAGCGTACGACTATTACAGAGCTTGGGAGACAATGAGGTCGGGCCTGGAGATGGAACTCGATCCGGGCCGGCGTGCAATCAACGCAAATCCAGGGGCGATCGAGGCGTTAATCCCCTCGTCAAGCCAGCAGCGAGCGTTCTTCGTGAAACACGTTGGATGCTTTGACCTACGGCTACGGGAGCTTCCCCATGGCAATGAGCTGTGCCAGAGAATTAAGCAGCCACGTGAGATCGAGCGCTCCCTGCGGCGCCCGCGTCGTAGAATAGATCCCAATCACGACTAAACACGTCCGTACGTCGCTCCTCTCGAGCGATCGAAAGGCACGGGAAACCTCACCGAGAATCGTGGCGTCCCATCGAGATCGACCGTGCCGATCGAGTAGATCGCAAGCATCAGCCGACCAATGGAACAAGGAAGGGCAGCGCCTGCGGCTGCCTGTGATCTTAGCCGATGAACCGCACGGCTGCGTACGTACGTCCCCGCGGTTGCGCCTCGCGAGAGGCTAGCTAGCTAGCTCGCTAGCTTGAAATCTTAAGCATTCTTCTTCTTGTTGTTTTTTTGTTACACCAAGCATTGTTCGTGCTGTACAGTACAGAGATAGCGGGGTCGATGCAGCGATGGTTTTGCTAGGCTCATCGTCCTGTCAGCGACCTCGGCCGTTGGATCAGCGAGATAGTGACGGTACTACTATCTGGAGTAGTGTTACTATCGAACGTCCGGCATTTGGCTAAGCAACGAGCCCACATAATCAAAGGCACCGGCCGGCGTGGTTTACTACTTGGTTGTACAGGAACGTCCTACCGATGTTGGCCGCCTATTATAGTGGCGGATCCATCGATGGTACGTCACCTTGGTACACGCACGCACTGTCACACATCACGCATTACTTGTAAGTTATAGGCCTCATCTGCCCTGCCCAGTGTGCATTTATGTTCTCTATCACTATCCCGGCGCGTACGCACGATAGCCCTCTCTCCCGGCCATAGACATACCTCAAGGTGTCTTACTCTTAACCCTACTGGCAAGCAAGTAGGAGTATACAACGTTGGAGCACCCAACTCGTTCCGTATTACTGTATGATGAGCTAGTCTCTCCTCTAGACACTAGTAGAAAAAGGGGCAAATCTGAGACACATTAGTGCCGGTTTGATTTTAAGCCGGCACTAATGAGTCCATTAGTGCCGGTTCCAACGGCTAGCCGGCCGTTCTCATTAGTACCGGTTCATGGCGAACCTTTAGCACCGGTTCGTGTCACGAACCAGTGCTAAAGAGAATGATGGCACGGTGTTGTCAATCAGGGCCGTCCGGACTTTAGTACCGGTTCGTTAGCGCGAACCGGTACTAAAGGTCGACGATACATAAACCCTTCATCCACCCGAGCCACTCTGTTCTTCCCTTTCCCTCACTTCCTCTGTTCTTCCCTCTCTTCCTCGAGCTCCTCACAAATTTTGCCCAAAATTTGTCAAGATTTGAAGGCCCCATCCATTCAAATGATCACAAAGGTTAGCAACTTTGTCCTTTCAACTCTCATTGCTAGATTAGCTCTTGCAATGCTTTGTATAATGATTAATTTGGGAGGAATTATATTTGCTAGTATTTGATTTATATGCAATTTGAGGTCAAAAATAACACTTAGTTTGCATATGTAGGTGTGATTTAGTTAGTGCCTTCTAAATCTCCGTCGTAACCACCGTCTATCGCCCGCACCGTCCCGTCGCCGGCACCACCTTGTGGTGAGGCTCTTGTTCATGAATGTTTTACATTACCAAATCGATGTTTGTGTGATTTGGATATATAGTTACTCGTATAATTATCTTACCCGTACGTTGTTTGTTATACATAGTGCCATGGTTTTGATATCCGTCCCCATCCGCCCTCGTCCTTGTTATGACTCGGATGTGGTATATTCTCTTTTAAAACTAGTTGTTGCATTTCGTGTTTATGACAAATTATGCCCATCAAGTTGACATAGATATTTTTATCTAGGAGGTATGTGAACCGGAAATTCCAACCGACCCTATTGTCGAGAGGTTAAATTTAGTTGAAAGAGAAAATGAGTATTTGAAAGAAAAATTGAAAAGAATTAAGGGGGAGAAGATGGAATTGGAGTTGCATGTTGCCGATGTCGTCGATGATCACAAGATCAAGATGGATAAAATGAGGTTCAAGATTAGAAAGATTAGAAAATATGCCATTGATAGTGTGGCTTGGTATCATTATGCTGTTGGATCAATTGTTACCTTAGTTGCGATCTTGATCGCATTTGTTGTTGCATTTAAATTCTTTAGCTAGAGAGTTATATGTATGTTGCATTTAATTAAGTGTTGTATATGAACTTTATGTATGAACTTGTATTAATTTGGTCTATTCGGTGTTGTGTAATGAAGATGAGCCGGCAATGGATGTATGATGACCGATGCTCTCCCGAGTTCATTAATGCCGTGCATACTTTTTTCGCTTGTCACCGAGGCAAACAAGCGGCGGAAGTTTTATGCCTTGTCCATGTCTTTGGCTGTAAGAATGGTCACAGTTACTCTACGTCAAGAACCATTCACGTCCATCTATTTGAGTCCGGTTTCATGCCCCACTATAATGTTTGGACCAAGCATGGAGAAATAGGGGTTATGATGGAAGACAGTGAAGAAGAAGAGGACGACGACGGCTATCCTGGCCATGGGTTCCCTGAATACGATGATACAACAATGGAGGAAGAAGCTGAGCCGGTAATGCGGGAAGAAGCTAAAGAAGAGGCATCAGATGAGCCCGCTGATGATCTAGGTCGGGCCATTGCCGATGCAAAGAGAAACTGCGCAAGTGATGCGGAGAGGACGAAGTTGCAGCGCATGTTAGAGGATCACAAGAAATTGTTGTACCCAAATTGCGAAGGCGACAAAAAAGTTGGGCACCACACTTGAATTGCTGCAATGGAAGGCAAAAGAATGGTGTATCTCGACAAGGGATTTGGAAAGTTCTTTGGTAATGATAAAGAATATGCTTCCAAAGAACAACGAATTTCCGAGAGTACGTATGAAGCAAAGAAGGTTGTACGCCCTCTAGGGTTAGAGGTGCGAAGATACATGCATGCCCTAATGACTGCATCCTCTACCGCGATGAGTACGAGGATTTGAACGCTTGCCCGGTATGCGGTGCATTGCGTTATAAGATCAGTCGCGATGACCCTGGTGATGTCGAGGGCGAGCGCCCCAGGAAGAAGATTCCTGCCAAGGTGATATGGTATGCTCCTATAATACCACGGTTGCAACGTTTGTTCCAAAACAAAGAGCATGCGAAGGCGATGCTGTGGCACGCAGAAGATCGTAAGAAAGACGGAAAGTTGAGAGTACCCGCTGACGGTTCACAGTGGAGAAAAATCGAGAGAAAGTACCGGGAGGACTTTGCAGGTGACCCAAGGAACGTATGGTTTGGTCTAAGTGCAGATGGCATTAATCCTTTTGGGGAGCAGAGCAGCAACCATAGCACGTGGCCTGTGACTCTATGTTTGTATAACCTTCCTCCTTGGTTATGCATGAAGCGGAAGTTCATTATGATGCGGTGCTCATCCAAGGCCCTAAGCAACCCGGCAACGACATTGATGTGTACCTAAGGCCATTAGTTGAAGAACTATTACAGCTGTGGAATGGAACAGGTGTACGTGCGTGGGATGAGCACGGACAGGAAGAATTTAACCTAAAGGCGTTGTTCTTCGTGACCATCAATGTTTGGCCTGCTCTCAGTAACCTTTCAGGACAGACAAACAAGGGATACCGCGGATGCACGCACTGTTTGGATGATACCGACAAAGATATATTTGGATAGTTGTAAGAAGAATGTGTACACAGGACATCGTCGATTTCTTCCGACAAGGCATCCCGTAAGAAAGAAAGGCAAGCATTTCAAAGGTGAGGCGGATCACCGGACGAAGCCTCACCACCGGACTGGTGCTGATGTACATGATATGGTCAAGGATTTGAAGGTAATCTTTGGAAAGGGTCCTGGCGGACAACCTGTTCCGAAGGACGCCGATTTGACGACACCCATGTGGAAGAAGAAATCTATATTTTGGGACCTGCCATATTGGAAAGACCTAGAGGTTCGCCCGCAATCGACGTGATGCACGTGACGAAGAATCTTTGCGTGACCCTGCTTGGCTTTTTTGGGCGTGTATGGGAAGACAAAAGATACACCAGAGGCACGGGAGGACCAAAGAACGTATGCACGGAAAATACGGCATACATCGTGGTCGTGCCAGCCACGCTCTTACCAAAGAAGAGAAGGAAATCTTCTTGAATGCACGCTAAGCATGAAGGTACCGTCGGCTTCTCGTCGAATATAAAGGAAATAATAAATATGGCGGAGAAAAAGTTTGAACCTAAAGTCTCATGACTGCCATGTGATTATGACGCAACTCCTTCCGGTTGCATTGAGGGGCTTCTACCGGAAAGCGTTCGATTAGCCATTGTGAAGCTATGTGCATTCCTCAATGCAATCTCTCGAAGGTAATCGATCCAGAAATCATACCAAGGTTCTGAGAATGATTTGGTGCAATGTCTTGTCGATTCGAGTTGGTGTTCCCACCATCCTTCTTCAACATCATGACGCACGTCCTAGTTCAGCTTTTTGAAGAGATTAACATTTTGGGTCTGTATTTCTACACAATATGTTCCCCTTTGAGAGGTTCATGGGAGTCTTGAAGAAATATGTTCATAACCGTGCTAGGCCAGAAGGAAGCATCTCGAAGGGCCATGAAAATGAGGAGGTCATTGAGTTTTGCTTGACTTTATTTCTGACCTTAAGCCGATTGGTGTTCCTGAATCGCGGCATAAGGGCAGACTGGAAGGAAAAGGCACGCTAGGAGGGCATCAAATAATATGTATGGACGGACATTCTCTCACTAAAGCACACTACATAGTTCTACAGAATTCCGCCTTGGTGGCTCCGTGTATAGAGGAACACAAGAATTTTCTACACTCCAAACACCCGGAGAAGTCTGACGACTGGATTACACGCGAACAAACGAGGACTTTCGCCAGTTGGTTGCAGAAATGTGCCCTGAATGATGGTGATATTCAAAATGACCTGTACTCGTTGTCCCAGTTACCATCTTCGAATATAATGACTTTCAAAGGGTACCAAATAAATGGGAATACATTTTACACGATCGCCCAAGATAAGAAGAGCATCAACCAAAACAGTGGTGTCCGCTTTGATGCAACAACCAACACGGGAAAGGAAACATATTATGGTTACATAGAGGACATATGGGAACTTAACTATGGAGGTGATTTGAAGGTCCCTTTGTTTCGGTGCAAATGTGTCAATATGACACGAGGCGGGGTAACGGAAGACCCGCAGTACGGAATGACAACAGTGGATCTCAACAATCTTATGTATGCGTATCACGAACCATTCGTCCTAGCCAATGATGTGGCGCAGGTTTTTATGTGAAAGACATGTCTACGGGCCGAGAAAAAGAAAAGATAAGGAAGCGAATGGATCATACGACGAGCCAAAGCGCCACATAGTTCTTTCAGGAAAAAGAATCATCGTGGAAGTGGATGACAAGATAGACATGTCAGAAGATTATGAAAAGTTTGATGAAATTTCTCCATTCATAGTGAATATTGACCCGAGCATCCAGTTAAATGATGAAAATTTTCCATGGCTACGGCGCAAAGGGACACACGCGAAGAAAAAGTTTCACACCCAAAGATCTGGGATGTGATCGGCTTCACTATCATCACTTTCTTCTGTGTTTCACACCCAGGAGGGAATCTCTGTAATAGTTAGGGTAGTTTTGTGTTTTGGCATTTGAAACGCGAAGAAATTTTATGTGCAAACAAATTCTTTTCATGCATTTACTGATTTTTTCCAGCTAAATGACCCTGAAATTGAAAAGCATTTCAAATGAACTTCGAGAAAAGGTTGAAAGTTGTCATGGTATCATAATTTCATCCAAATAGCATGTGCAAAAAGTAGAGAGGGTTACGGCAAAAACTGGATGCACTTCGTGTACAAAATGGACAATCTCTTTCGAACTATCAGGGTTTCCGACAAAAACTCAACTGTTACAAAGGCATTTCATTTTTTAAATAACCTAAGCATTACCAAATTAAACATAATGATAAAACACACTAATATTAAACATAAGAAAAAGAATCACTGAAAAATCTTTTTCAAAGTTAAGTTATTCACAAACTAGTAATTCACACAAATTTCAAATAATTCAAAATTTAAACTATTCAAATTTGAAAACTACCGGCACTAACAGAAAGTTTGTAATTTTTTGTACCTAAAGCGAAAATATTCACAAATAAACTCTAAATACAGCAAACACAACTCAAAAATAAATAAAACAAAAATAAATAAAGCAAAAAAATTAAGAAAATAAAAAGCCCGCCCTCTTGGGCCAAAGCGGCCTGCATACGACTAGGAACCCAACCTTTTGTTAGGCCGGGATGCAGGCCAAGAAGGCCGATGAGGCCCAACCGGGCGAAAAGAATGAGTAGGCCCAGAGGGCCTGCTTAGGGAGAGGAGCTCGAGAGAGCTACCGCACTAGGGTTTATAAACGGTGTGGTAGCCCCTCCGCTAGCGAGGTGGGACTAAACTTGCGCACCGCTTTGGGCAGCGCACCCCTTTAGTACCGGGTGGTGGCTCCAACCCGGTACTAAATGGGGGCCTTTAGTACCGGTTGGAGCCACCACCCGTACTAAAAAGTGCGCTTCACCGCTGCTGGCAAAACAGACCTTTAGTACCGGTTGGTGGCTCCAACCGTACTAAAGGTCCATCCTATATATACACCAGTTGAAAACAATTCACTTTCCTCTATTTCTTCCCTCTGTTTCCTCCCTCCGTCGCGCCGCTTCTGCCCGATCGACGCCGTCCCGTCGGCGTCGCCGCCGCCCCTCGTCGCAGACCCGGTCGTCCCGCCCTCATCGCCGCCCCTTCGACGTCACCACCCGTCCCGTCCCGTCGTCCCGTCGCGCCCGACCGCCCGGCCGTCCCGTCCCGTCGTCCCGTCGCCGCGGCCGCCCCGTCCCGTCGCCCCGTTGTCGCCGCCCCGTCCCGTTGCCCCGTCGTCGCCTCGCCGGTGAGCTCGCCCCGGCCGCCATGTCCACACACACACACACTACACACACACACACACACACACACTATACACACACACACACATACACACACACACACACACACTACACACACACACACACATTAGTTTGTTTGTTATAATTTTTTCTGTTTTTTAGTTATAGAAATGTTAGAAATTATTCTGTTTTTTAGTTATATAAATATTAGAAATGTTAGTTATATAGAAATGTTATAAATTTTTTCTATTTTTTAGTTATAGAAATATTTATAGAAATGTTAGCATTTTTTCTGTTTTTTAGTAATATAAATATTAAAAATGTTAATTATATAGAAATGTTATAAATGTTTTCTGTTTTTTAGTTATAGAAATATTTATAGAAATGTTAGCAATTTTTCTGTTTTTTAGTTATATAAATATTAGAATTGTTATAGAAATGTTAGTTATATAATCAGGAAATTTTAGAATTAGTTTTAGTTAGATGAATTAGATTAATGTCAAATTGTTAGAATTTGCATATATATAGAATTTTAGTTATCACAATCCAATCATTTAAAAATGTTACTTTTTGCGGGCATATAGTATTTGTTCTCGACGATATGCCCGGCCCGCATCCTTGCCGTCGACCCGTTCGCGACAACGTCCTGCTTCAGAGGACCCATGTCCGGGACCGGGCTCCGCCGGGCTGGCACTGGGAGGTGCTACCTGGAGGGGGGCGCCGCTTGATGAGGAACCCGACCTCGGGTCCCGTCGTCGACCCTGATGTTCTTTGGTGGCGTTCGCGTGGGCCACATTCGGTGCAGAGGGAGTCGGCGCCGCCGGAGGTGGTGCGTCGCCGTGTCAGGGAGGAGGACGAGCACGTCCATCGCTACATGGCTGCTATGGACGCCAGGTTCTCCAATACTTGGCAGGTTCTTTGGGCAGATGACCGGAGATATGATCCTGTGACGGTTCCTTCTCTTTGGGTGTCCACTGCCCGTGCCCCAGGGACCGCGAGTGGCCTAGATTCTTCTGTAGTACTCGATCTTTATTAGGTACCTAGCCAGTGATGTATTCAATATATAATATTCGAGACGATGTATTCTAGATTATATATATTAAGACGATGATGTATTCGAGATTATATATTCGAGACGATGTATTCGAGATTCAGTTTTCCTTATTGATTGCATCCATGCATTGTAATTTGAATACTAATTAAATTGTTTTATATTTCTTCTGTATTAGTTAAGTAAAAGCTATGGTGGACAATACCGGCAGAGAGAGAGAAGAGGAATTGTTCGACATCATACGAAGCCCTCACAGGCTAGATGATCTGAATGAAGCAGATGACGGCTCCCAATATCCGAACAATACCGGAGAGGGTGATGAAAAGATATTCGATCTCGACGACCGAAATGATGAAGTCATGAACTATGATTATGATTATGATGACACAGACAATGTTTGTGATGACACGTACAATGCCGATCTTCAAATAACAAAGACTCTTGGCGAGGTATATTTATATAAGCGAGGCATCATGGTGATCATCACATGTTTTTTTATTAAAGATATATTAACGAATCGATCATTCTTCTTTCAGCCCTCTGGATTGAGCAAATCTGCTTCTACAGACAGCAGGACAAAGTGAGGCCCAGGCAGATTGTTGAAGGATGGTGTAAAGTACAACATCGAATCCATCAAACCTAATGGCGAACCCCTCACGCCTAAGAACATTGCGAACAAGTGGACTCGTCAGTGCGGAGTTATTGTGAAGGACAAACTCCCGATCTCCATTCAAGAATGGAAAGAGCCAAAGACTAAACGTCTGTGTGTTACTTGGGTCGATGTGAGCCAAAAAGTCCTTTGGGAATCTCTGATGGAACATTTCACCCTACTAGATCATTTCACTGAAGCAGATGTGGAGAAAGTCAAGGGCGCTGCTCTTAAGAAGATGGCAATTGCGTTCAACACCCACAAAAAAACTGTATGGGCCAACTACCCCGCTGCAGAAAGGAAGACTCCAGAATTCATGGGAACACTGGAGAAGCAAAGAGAGCACTGGGACGATTTCGTGACCTTCAAGGATTCAGAATTATCTAAGGAACGGTCGATAAAAAATAAGGCAAATGCCGCAAAAAAGACGCAGTTCCATAGGCCGGGTCCAGGTGGCTACGCGGTGGGAATGCCTAAGTGGGATAAGTCTGAGCAAGAGATGGAGGATGCAGGGGTCACTCCGGTTACTAAGAGCTGGCCCCAGTGTGCAGAACTTGGTTCTATGCGCATGGGGGCGTTGGACCAAGACGCCTAGTTTGAAGAAGGCAAGTCTAAAAGGAGCCGAACAAAAGATAATTGACGCAATAGAAGAAGCTCGAAGGGGTGTTCACGCCTAACAGAGAGAACGACGAGCTTCTGTGGCCTTTGGAAAATCTGAACACCCGGAAGAACACGAGGCAAGGTGTTATTCCCTGGTATGAGGGATTTTCAGAATGGAACGAGGACTACATGACCCGTGCAAGAAGGAAGATGGAGGAGGAGAAGAAAAGGAAGCTGGAGGAGGAGCAGAGGAAGCAGGACGCAGAACGCCTTCAAGGCCTAGAAGCAAGGCACGCGGACACAGCACTCAAATTCCAAAGAAGCAAGCAGATTGACTCACTTAGCCAAGAAAGGGGTCTCGGCGGGCAGCGACAAGCGGATGATCGTCCGGCATTGGATAGCACCGTCCCATCCATGCCGCTGAAGCGGCGTTGGTTACGGGCGACACACTGCTGGATACATACCCTGTGGATGACATCATAGAGAACACTAACTGTGAGCTACACTCCAAAATGAAGAACATATCCATGAAGGTGGCGGACGGCGTTGCTTTTCCAGTTACCCCGAAGCAACCTTCCATTGCATCCCGATTCCACAGGGCTATGCTCGTGTCATGGTTGATGAAGTGGTGGACCCATATTCGGGCTACTGACTTGACACTCGTGGAGGTGAAGACGGCGACACCGGGAGAGGCCATACATCGTATCATCCTATGGAGAAAGGATTGCATCATCTTCAAGTCCACCGACACCGCGTCGTCTGCCGACTCCTCCTCGAAGTCCGCCACCGAGTCACAGACTCCGCTCCTCCAAGTCCACGAACGCAGCGTGAGCCGACTCCTCCTCGAAGTCCGCCACCTCCTCCAAGTCCCCGAACGCATGAGTTGACTCCTCCGGTTTCAAGTCCGGCCTGGCGTCATGCCACTTCTCCGGTTTCAAGTCCGGCACCGTGTCAGGCCACACCTCCTGCTTCAAGTCCGGCACATCGTCAGGCCACTTCTCCTGGTCCAACTCAGCCATGTCAGCCGTCTCCGCCATCTCAGCAATCGCAGAAGAGACATGCCACAGCTATGGTGCGTAGCGGTATGAGTCGAGGTTGTTTAGGAAGTACATGCGGAGACAAGCGATATAAATATGGTCCAAGCCTCGCTCCTCTTCCTCAGAGGCCTTACGACATGACTAAGGAGCAAAACGCAGCCATAGTGCAGGCCCAAGTGGACGCCCATTTTGGATCAAACCGCACCACCGCCAAAGGAGAAAGTGCCTGAGAAAGTAATTGACCATTTCATTCATATGGCTAGAGAACCAGCTCCCAAGCCTGTTGACTCGGACTATGAGCGCCAAATCAGGAAACTACATCTAGAACGGCTAAAGAAGGAAGCGAGCTCGAGCTCGAGCCAACAAGCGTGGGCAAAAATGCGGGAAAACCGTTCCCAATTTGGGAGAACAGCGGCGCGATCGATCCCCGCTTGTTGTGCCAACAACACATGAGAGGAGGTCGCGCGCCCAATATTATTGTGGGCAAACCGTTAAAGTTCTCCAGCTAGGCGATGTGGTAATAACGGAGGAGCATATAATGCAGACTGAAATGCTCAAGATCTCTGTTGGACAACTCCTCGAAATTGAGCCCATGTCTCCGCTTAGAGAGGAGGAAATAAAACGGAAATACGCCCGGAGCCAACCTTTGGTCGAGCCAGACAAGGTCAAGAACCTCCCAACGAGAATGTATGAATTGCATCAATGGTACATGAACATTACCAAGATTTCCAATTGAGAGTCCCTCATGGTGAATGTCAAGAAGGAGCATTACTACCATGAGAAAGCGTTGTGCGTTGAGTATTCAGAACTATTTCAGTTATACAATCAAGGCCTTTTCGACAAATCTCTCGTCGGTTGCTATTGTTTGTAAGTGATTTCTTTCTGTAATTTTTGATCAATCATTACATGTAATTATCCTCACTATATATTCTTTTCTATGGTATTATATGCAGGATGAAGATGTATGAAATGAAAAAATCTGGACGCTATGACATTGGGTTCATTGACCCAAATACCATTAATGAGTACACATGGAATCTTGCAACTTCTCAAGCAGGTGTAGAGGAAAGCAAGCTAGAGTTCTTGAAGTGCCTCAATACCAATGCAGATATACTACTTCCTTACAACTTCACGTGAGTTAATATAAATTCTGTTTTTGCTTACTAGCTAGCTAGATGTTAATAACTAAGTGTATACGGTTTACGATATATAGTTGATTAATTTTATGCACATGCCCGCTTAATTAAGACATGCAAACATGTGCGCATGCAGTTTTCACTGGATCTTGTTAGTCATTAAAGTTGACAAAGCAACAGTTGAAGTACTCGACTCGCTACTTAAAGAAGATAAAGACTACACCATCATGAAGGGGATAGTCAACAGGTAATTTCAATCATTATTAACTATATCTCGGCCTATTATTAGTTCGTCATTTCCTGATATGAACTATTTAATAACCCCTTTATTGATTTTCTTTGCCGGCGGGCAGGGCTTGGACAAAGTTCATCAAGGTGACTCCAGGCAATTGGCCAAAAAAGTTGTTTTGGCATCGACCAAGGATAAGTAATTAAGTAGTACTAGCTAGCTAGCCATCTCTTTAATTCTTGTTTCAATACCATTAATTAATTATCATGCTTGATTAATCATTATCTGATTCAATTCCATTCTCGTAAAGGCCACAAGCGGTAGCGCCGGGAATGATCTGTGTGCATTCTATGTTTGCGAGAACATTCGCATGATGGCGTCTGAAAGGAGCAGATCTCAAAGCAGGACTAGATGCGTTGTCGAACTCTATTCACACCATTATCAATATCTTGTAACACAACTAATACACATGCATATTGATCTCCTTCTTAACAGTTCAGAGAGGTGCGGGATAAGCTCCTACCAGCGGACCGCATACTAGCACTTCAAGAGAAAATAGCCGGATTTTTGCTCGACCAGGTCATAGATCTCAAAGGAAAATACTATTACCCGCTACCGCCCCCATGAACCACTTGTCATCGTGCATGCTCCGAAGGCACCAAGGCAACATATAGGAAAAATTGTATATATATATACATGTGTATGTGTGAAAAATCTTAGCGGGTTCGTGATTTAACCGGTGCTTAAAGGGGCGCTTTAGTCACTCTTCTTTAGTCTTAGGTTAGCGACACTATTAAGCCGTCACGAACCGACACTAAAAGCCGGTTTTGCACTAGTGAGATCTCCAAATAAAAAAGTTTCGAGTCTTCTGCCTCAACCTATTGCCGACCAAAGCAGCACCGGCCGGCCGAGTCTAGCGCTCAGTCGTCCAAAATAGTAGCGGTGTCAACGAGCCACTGGCAACCGATGGTTATTCTGACGCCGAAAGCCATGTTAACTGCATGCGAGATCAAGAACTTGATGACCGGAGCTTAACGACTGTACCAAAGTGGAAGGAACCAGCTGCACACAAGTGTACGAGTACTATACACTTCACTACTCCACCATAGTCGCTCTGACCCCGGAGGCCGGAACCTTAATTCATTACTAATCGCGACGTCAGGGACAGAGATGAACAGTCTTTATATGAGCTACTGTGGACTACTAGACGGTACTGCAAGCTGTCCAAGATGCCAATGGCAGCCCCATTCAATGCCAATGCCAATGCAACGCAAGCAGCCCGTTCTAACAGCAAATTACTGCGTACTACTACCATAATATAATGGTTACCAGCAGTTGAATAAGCTACAGGAACCACACGTTACATACGGTTCTGCAGTCCTAGTTTATATGTACAGCAGGAGGAGGAGGAGGAGTATCGGTATCTTCTGAATTCTGATCCTCTCTAAATGTCAAGCGGAGTGGATGGCAACAGCCTGTTGCAACCGTAGTTTACTGGTACGTCCATGCCGTGAACAGCTGTGTGTATGTACTAATTGAGTGCCGGTAGTGGTGCTAGTTTAAGATGGCCGATGAGCATTTAACCATGCCCATGAACGGACAATGAAGAGCGTGCATCAGAGCCTAGTTTTACATAACCGATGGTGCATTTAACCATGCATCTTGACCAGCTTAGTGGTAATTACGTAGCAGCAAGTGAAGAGTGACTGCTGCTCTGCAAGGAAAACAACCATTTCAAGAGTTCTTGTACTGCTTCAGTCAACAGCAAGTTGGCCGAACGCAACGGTATTGTATGGCGGAGGCGGAGCCTGAGCACATGCCATCAGTACCCGGAAACCGGATCTGCACGAACGAACACATGCGTAATGGAAGCAGAGCCGAATACAAAACTTTTGGCAGGAGAAACGGGCTGATGGTGACAGTCTGACAGAAAGAAGTGGCAGGTTTAAGCAAGTAAACCTGCACTAGCAGCAAGTATGGAAAAAGGAAATGCACCAGCAGCAGCAGGAATGCAGGATTGCAAAACGGTGCTAGCAGCAGACTGGATGGAAGTTGCTTAAACGTTCAGCTGGAGTTTCAGCAAATTCAGGGGTCAGGAGTGCCGCTGTCGACGATGTTCAGGCCCTTTAAATCATCCACTGCTACCATGGCAGACAGCGAAAGTAACGTTTGCTGAAGAGCAGCAGTTACTTTGTAGTAATATATGATCTGCTTACCCGTAAATCACTAGAGCTCTGCCGTGCCTTTCCGGAAGCACCCAGTCATGTGATTTCTGATGGATGGATGTATGGCCAATAGAGGCCAGCTAGTTTCTGGTATTCAGGCCAACCTTTTGACCCCTCTGACGAGGAAGTATAAGTCCACTTTGAGCGTAAAAGCATGCTGACCAGGAGCTTTATCGGTTGCCTTTCACCGTAATTTCATACTCTGGTTCGGCTTCTCTGACAGAGACGCGTTCAAGTTTGTCTCGACGAGCACACCGTACGTGTCAGTAACGCATAATAAACATGTAAAATTGTACACTGTTATCACCTCTTGACGTTGTTTTAGTTCAGATTTCCCAACAGAGGGAGTGGTACCGGGCAGTGTATGTGAGGTGTTATCACCTACGTACTGTAGAACATCACATCTTGGAGCAGCGTCGTCCATCTACTCACTCGTCTTCATCACAAGCCTCTTGCACTTGCGAAACAATACACCTCGCCCTGCCTTTTAGCACACTGCCGGGCTGCTTGAGCCTCGTCTTCTCTTCGATTTTGACACCATGCATGATGATCTTCTCTCACTGATCAAGTACATCTTCTTTTCCTTTGCGCTCATCAGTGTGCCTCGTTTTTTCGGGCCGGCTTCTGGGCCTGTGTGTCAGGATCTTCTCAAGATTTTTGTTTTTGAGGGGTAGGATCTTCTCAGGTGCTCAACATACATGGTGTGCGTGGTTTCTCTCGGAGCTCCAATCGGCCGCTCACTGCGACAGATTAGCGGCAGATTGACAGGGCAACGCACAGGTAGCCAGCCCGACCACGGCCGGCCCAGTGGCGCACGCAGCGAAGCGAGCGGGAGAACCAGACCGGGTACTCTAGCGAATTAATCGAGGCACTGTAAACAAACCACTGTAGCAAAGAGGGAAGAACACTGTATCGAACCATTTTTAGAAAAATGAGATTCTTTTTTAAAAAACGTCACAAATTAAAATTTCAGAATATTTTATTGAAAGCATGCGTATTTTTTGAAAAATACGAACACATTATATAGTTCTGAACATTTTGTGAAAACTGTGTACACTTTTTAAATTTCCACACATTTTCTAAAAACAAGAACAAAATTTGAAAATAGTTATGAAATTACTATTTTTTTTGGAAAAACACGAATATTTTTTGAGATAGCAAACATTTTTTGCAACTTTCAGAACATTTTTTGAAAACCCAAAGTTCCTAAAAATTTGTAAATATTTTTAGAAAGAGAACTTTTTTGAATGAAAAAAATTAAAAAGATAAACTGATGCAAGAAAACAACATAAACACAGGTCCAGGAACCTTTTAGAAGGTTCCCAAAACAAGCATTCCCTCAGTATGTAACCAGCTCTAACTGGGCCGGCCGATCTAACACAGGCTAGTGACTAGTCTGTGCGGAGCAGCGACTACTTTGACCAAATGCAGGTTAAAATGCTAGAGAAACCGGCATTTCCTATTTGGTATACTAAGCGCCGATTTTATGCCATTTGGCGAACCGGCGCACACCCCTACCACTGCAATACTTTCTACATGGGCCGGCCCAAG
Organism: Aegilops bicornis; assembly: GCA_021605145.1. NCBI lineage: Eukaryota > Viridiplantae > Streptophyta > Magnoliopsida > Poales > Poaceae > Aegilops > Aegilops bicornis. Next base: position 706,144,158 of record CM038670.1, read on the forward strand.
TAATTTTTCTTTATTTGTAAACCTTTCAAAAAAGGTTGTGCCTCATGAGAATCGAACACCAAATCTCTTTGCTCAGTACAAGACGAGGTAATAAATTGGTACATCAGTCATGTTGTGCCTATTGTACATTTGTTTTCCTTCATGAAAAATAACTAAAACACAACGGTTTTTTCTTGTTTGTTTATTTTTGTGTTATTATGGCTTTCGGGACGCTTTTTATTTGTTTTTAAAATTTTCCTTTTCCTTTAATTTTTAGTTTTAGTTTTGTGATATTTATTTTCAAAATCCATGAACCTTTTTTTAAAATTGTTGCATCTTTTTATAAAAATAGATGACCTTTTTTAAATTCGTGAAATCTTTTTGAAAATTGATGAGCTTTTATTAAAAATCGATAAACACTTTAAATTGGATGAACATTTTTCAAAATCAATGAACACTTTTCAAAATTCAATGAACTTTTGTCAAAATTGTTGTATATTTTTCAAAATCGATGAGGTTTTCTAAATTTTGTGATTCTTTTTCAAAATGAATGATAATTTTTTCCAAATGGTAATTTTTAAAATTTCATAAACCTTTTTTTATTTCAAATATTTTTCATAACTATTAAAAAATTAATGGGTTTTTCTACCAGGCCAACGACAGAAAAAACGACAAAAAAAGCCTTGGCTGAGCAAGCGAAGCAAGTGGGCGGCAACGAGCAGTGGGGAGCGAAGTCACATTCTTTGAGTGCGGCCCGCTTGATCGCGCAAGATGAGCGTCGATTGGTTCCACGGTGCGTATAGGCCAGTATAGGAGCTTGCAGTTTGACTGCAACATGTCGAGGGAGGTCTGGGCTTTGGCTGACGATGAGATGGTCAAGCACTTTATCTTGAATCAAATAGAAGATGCACGACTTTGGCTTTTCTGCCTTTTTGATACGATGAAACAACATGAATTAGCAGCGCACCTTGTGGGCAATATGGTGGGTAAGGAGCCGAGCTATACATGATGGAGAGTTTCAAAATCATATATCTACTTTTGGCTTCATCACAAGGTATCTAGAAGAGATTGAAGTGCCGACAAAGTTAAAGAAAGAAGTGAAGTGCGAAGGAGGACCAAGAGGGAAGCACTAGAAAGTGGATTCCACGGAGCGGTGGTGGTGCAAAGTTAGTGTCGATGGAGGTCTATCAAGGGATGGTCGGAGAGGGGCAGCTGCGCAGCAATCTTCCACGATGAGTTTGTGCATTTTTTGGGAGCTTCGTTTGTTGTTCTAGATGGCCACACAAACCCACCATGCCTTGAAGCTATAGGATGCAATGAAGGTCTTGCACTTGTCCAAGATCTTTATATTTTGGTAGTTTAAGGCTTAAGACTGCTTCAGATTGCCTAGAAGTGCTAACCAATTTTTAGAGGAAGGCGGTTTGCCCCTGTGCAATGATCTTGCAAGAAGCGGAGGATAGAACTAAGCATTTTAATCAAGCGAATGTGGTGCATGAGAGGAGATAGGCTGTAGCAGAAGTTCATAGTTTAGCAAAGGCCGCGTCATCTCTGGACGTAGGCCGTTATATTTGTTTGGGTTCATTACTTGATACTTGTATTATACCTATGAATGTTTCGAATGAATAAAGAACATTTTGCCACTAAAAAAGAGCTCATGGTTTCTCTGGGAGATCCTATGTGTCGCTCTGTTCGACCAAGTGTCGGTCAATCGCATAGAGCGACCCCTGACTATGTCTGCCCATGTAGCAAACGCTCCTGCCAGTTATTTTCATTTCTATCTTCTTCTGGATTTTATCGATTTGATTTTAGTTTCCATAAAAAATAAAAATAATTACTTTAAAAATGTTTTGTAATTTTAGAGAAATTAGATTTTTTGAGAAACCATTTGAGCATTTATTTCTGCAACATGAACATTTCCAAAATCCTGAATATTTTTTATATCTTGGGCACATTATTTTGAAAATTCAAAGTCATTTTAGTAAATCAAGATTTTTAAAAGAAATATGTAAGTGAAACTGAAAAATAAAAAAAAACTGAAAAAGAGCCTTCTAGAAGGTTTCCAAACCCTGGATTCCCGTAGTGTGTTTCAGGCTAAATGGGCTGGCTCACTCTGTTAGTTAGGTCGCTAGCCATGTGCAACTTATCGAAATAGTCGCAGTTAGCGACAAATAGGAATCACCTCTACCTCTCTCTCTCTCTCTCTCTCTCTCTCTCTCTCTCTCTCTCTCTCTCTCAAGAAAAAAGAAAAAGGTGCTCAACATTGGTCACGGAAGAGCTACTCGGCATAATGCCTCGAATGCTCCATACAACCATGGACACGGCCCTGAAACTCATAATTAATTTTCATATATTTGGAAAATATCTTTTTAATTTAACAGAATTTAAATAATGTCAAATCAGTTTACATATCGAAAAATCATATATTACAAAAATGGAAAATGTTCATGTATCTCGATATAATTGTTAATATATATGAAATGAAATATTTTTATCATGTTCCATTTTTATATAAAGAAATATATTCATGTATTAACAAAAGAGTTTGTATGTTTATCTAAAAGAGTGCATTTTTTATAAAACAATTATTCATACACATTTCAATATATGTTCAAATACTTTCATAAAAAACTTTTATTTTCCATAAAAGGAAAACATAACTGAAAATTTAAAATTTAAAATCATATACATAACAGTTGAAAAAATATGGAAAGAAAATGAAAAATAAAAATAAAAAATAGAGAAAGAAAACATGAGATTGTCATGTTTTTGAACCTTACAACACTGGATGACATCCTTATAAGAATGTGGACATTGCAAGTATGCTCTCTCTAAAATCGTATGATATCGATCGGTTAATACATAGATTCATAACTTCTTGATTTCCTAAGTAAATATATTTATGCTACATGACCAGAGAAAAATCAAATTCATGAATGAACATATCAGATTCTGAAGCTTACGAACAACGTAATTATTATGATGGGAAGCCGTGATTTGGCACCTGGCCATGAGAAGTAAATTCATTAAAATCGGCAAGTTTTTGTCACCGAAGATGCTCGAGTGCACTAGGTGCGTGCATGGTGAAATGACATTCGAAGAGCTCTCGGCAAAAAGAAAAGAATCCGCTATCAAAGAAATTTTCAAAAAGAGCATTGTTTAGACCTGATTTTATCTTTTTGCCGAGGTCTTCTTGAATGTCATTTAAGCACGAAAATTTACATGCATCTAGTGCACTCGAGCATCTTTGATGCCAAAAATAATAATCAGTTTTCAAAATTATTTAACTATTTCATTTGAATTTACTGTCCATGCATTGCAAAGGAGCCAGGGCTCAGTGTTGAATTACGGGCGATGATGATGCTCCCAAAGAAAAAGAGTGTTCATTTATACCAAATAAATATATTCACATAGCATATTAGTGTACTAAATTTCAGAAACACTTACACACGATACTAACTGCATCTACTTGGCAACACTTCGAAAACAAGTTCCAACTCGAAGCATTGGAAGAACGCAAGTCTGTTGCAACTTAGGCTAAACTACAACACTCATCAATAGGTAATATATGGAGTACTACTAGTCAGCTGTCCCACAACAGGTAGTCCAATTAGAGCCAGACGGATAATACAGCCACGACGGTCGTCCATCCAACCGTACTTAGAGTTCAGAGTTGGTCGCCGACGGCGAGAACGGCGGCGGCACCTGGTCAAAAGAGTCAAACACGTCCGGGGGCAGGTCGTCGAAGAAGTTGTCCCGAGTCTCGACCTTGATGGCATCACGCGAATACTCCATGCCGAAGAACGGCATCATCATCGGCGCAGGATGCAGAGGTGGGAGCAGCTCCTGGTACGCCAGATCATCCGTGGCGCTCGCTCCGACGAACCCGGGATCGACGCCGCATCTCTCCGGCAAGCCCGGGAATTCCAGCAGATGGTAGGGGTGATGATAGAACGACGATTCTGGGGCTAACTGGTAATAAGCTGCGTTCGACGAGCTCGCTTCGCCTTCGGTGGTGGCCGGTGCTGCTGCCTGCAGCGGCAACGGCTCGAAACTGAGGAATCCAGAGCACATCTGATCAAGCGAGATTCGCACCGTGTCCTGGTGCTCCATGGGCGGTGCAGCCGCGAAGCTTTGGCCGCCGGAAGAGTTGCCCATGGACACGGACGGAACATGATCCTGGCAAGAACCCTGGCGTTCAAAATTCAGAGTTTCAGACAGAGAAACGAGTGCATACCGAGCAAGTTGAGTGAATCTGTGAATGCATTACTGTATATGGACGACCATTTTATCTGAAGAATTCGAACGGATAAAAGAACGGATCAATTGCAACTTTGCGAGTAGGTACTCACCATGGCGGACTCGAGAGAGGATGCGGGCGCTTTGGTGTTGCTGCTCCTGGTCTTGCTGGGCCGGGCGCGGAGAGGCGCGCGCAGCAGCCTGGCGAGCCGCTTCTGGCGGGTGCTCCAGAAGTTCTTGACATCGTTGTCCGTCCGGCCCGGCAGGTAGGTGGCGATCCTCGCCCACTTGTTGCCGAACTGCGCCTGCAGCTCGATCACCACCCGCTCCTCGTCGGCGGAGAACTTGCAGCCACTTCAGCAAAAAAAAAAGTCAGGTTGCAATTGCATTGCCGTTGTGAATTCTCAGCCAAGGTTGATATCGCAAATTGCAGAGGATAACACGATACAGCGCAAATCACTGTCGTTGTCTCATCTAGCCATTTGTTGGTGATCATTTCTAGGCCCAATTTACTCTAGTGTCTCTGTTCTTCCCAGTCAAACAATTAGTACCGGACAGCGGGTCATTGTTAATCAGCGATGAGAACCAGAGTAAATTGGATTATACTAGCGCAAATGCAGCCTGACTTCTTAGAACGTGCGCACATACACAAGTTCAACCGAAACCCAGCGCGATTGAACAATGCCAAGAAGGAGAGGAAGATGATGAAGAAGAAGAAGAAATGGAGAGGAATGGCGGTTGCTGCTTACTTACGTCTTGAGGTTGGGCCGGAGCTTGTTGACCCAGCGGAGGCGGCAGGACTTGCCGGTGCGCTGCAGGGCGCCTTTGGATCGAATGGAGCTCCAGTCGCGCGGGCCGTGCGTGCGCACGTGCTCCAGCAGCACCGCGTCCTCCTCTGCCATCCACGGCCCTTTCCGCACCGCCTCGCCGCCGCCGTCCCTCCTGCCGCCCCTCCGGCGGGCAGCGCCGCCGGGCGCTAGCGCCATTGCCCTGCCTGAACAGCCGATCGAGAGGAGAGAAGACGGCAGACGCAGCGCATGCGAGTAGTGCCCCGCAAGAGGCGCGGCCCTTTCTGTACCTTCTATGGGGTGTGGGCAGCGGGGCGTAGCGGTGAGCGTGGCGCGACGGGGAGCGTCCGGTGGGGATCGGACGGTCGGGCTTTATTCGAGAGGGGAGCGGGCGCACGACCCCGCGGGTAACCGCCTCACGCCCCCACCCACGAACCCCGATTTCCACGGCCCTGGCCTGGCCTGGATGCTCTCTGTGTGTCTAAACTCGCCGCTCCGCGTGCCTTCGTGCGCAAGATCTTTTCTTGCATTTTTTTTCCTGAATACGCCACGGTTGGCCTATCATTTCATTAATAGGGGAAGAACATACAAAGTGGTGTAGATCTTTTCTTGCAAATGCAAGCATCGTAGCCGAAGAGAAAGTATAGCCGCCTTCCGGTTATTTCATTTTAACCAAAAAATTCATTTTCCTTTCTTCAAAGAAATTTCCGCATGCCATTGGGCAAATGTCAAATTACAACATGTACTCGTGAAAATCACGAGACATGGAGGGAGGACACATTTGTAGAAAGAACCATGGAAAATTTAGCTGCAACAAAGTTGTTGGAGTTTTTTTGCAACTGCCTTCCCTGCCGCTTGTCGTTATCGGACACCAAGGAACATCATCGCCAATTCGCCATGTGCGCTTTATGAGTCGAAGAAGAGGCCCACCACTAGGGGAGCCATAGTCATTGTGGCATATCAAGCAAGGATCGTCTCTGTGCTCCTCAAATCTTGAATCCATTGCATGCCTAACATTGACACCACCCTCAAATCTTCAACCTTGTTCTCGGGCAATGGCAGAGCTTAGCACAAGTCTGAGGGGGCCGTGCCCCCCCCCCCCCCCCCCAGCCCTAGGTAAAACAATGAAGAAAATTTACTATGCATGGCTTAGATAAGTAAAGAATCAATTCTTTGCCCTCCTAGTTGTTCATACTTTCGCTTTGCCTCCCCTGAGATTCCTGTTAAGCTCCGCCACTGTTCTCGGGCCTTGCCATCGCTCAAAACACTAACCGACAACAACCTTCGAACACTGAGTTAGTCACCGAGGAGTAACAAAATCTCTCGACAACACCATTGGGGGCGCTGCCAAGATGGGTGTAGGATCATGGAAAAATTATTCCAATTGTGCTACCATCAAAACACTGCTAAGGCCCCGTTTGATAGCTCAGTTTTTTCTAAGTACTATGGAAATACTACAGTTTTCTAAATTACTAAGTTTTTAATGCTATGACCTGTTTGGCAACCCCAAATACTATGGTATTTATAACTGCAGTATTGGCAAAATCGCAGTTTTTCCTCTATATTAAAAAAAGAACCCCCAACCTCTTTTTAAAAAACAGAGCTGGCAAAGAAAACGAATCTGTTCGTTATCACCTTCCTCGCTGCTAGCCGCCGCTGCCGCTGCCGCCGTCTGTTTTACATCGTCGGCCGCTGCTGGCCACGCATGCACTGCTCCCGACCGCCGCAAGTGCGTCCGCTCACCGCCCTAGCCGGCTCGCCACTATGCGCCTCTGTTGGCCAAGCGTCGGTCAATATTCTGCGTCGCGTTGCTGCCCTCCCGCCGCCGCTGATGCCCAGGCATGCCACTTGCTCTGTTTGTGCGATCATGGCCATTCATTTTGCAAGGCCAGCTAAGAACGTGCATGTTGCAACTGCTATGAATCGGCTCTATGCAGCTAATTTACGTCGTTGTAAAGGAGCACCAACCAAACATGTCACAATATTCTCAATACTTCAAAATACTTTGATATGTGAAAACTGTAGTATCTAGTACCTATAGTTTAAAATAATGTAGTTTTCCAATACTACAGTTTTTGCAATACCTTGTTGTGAAACACAGCCTAAGAGACATGCTAAACCTAACCCTAACTACAATAAATGCAAATAGGCTCCACCATATCGTCATCCGAGTGGTGTTCGGAAGGGGAGAGAACTCACAACCTCACGCGTGAGTGGCCTCCCTTAGAGCACTCCAACTGGACTGGAAAAATATGCCCCCCTGTCCGCGACGTGCCCACGGACAGGAGACATTCATCCCCTATATTCCCACCCCGGCAACCACACCCTCATTTTTCAAATCTCAAATCCATGACGTAAATTAAGCCTTGTCCAGATCTTCGGTTGCTAAGCTTGAGGAACACTTTGGCAAGCTAGGATCTTGAGAAAAACTGAGATCATTTGAACCTCTTGATCATTAGAAGATGCATCAGGCTGACTTGTGGGTTTATGTTGATGAGAGTGTGATGTATTTTGCTGCTTGTCCTTCAGATAATATTTCATCAGCAGGGGAAGGAAGAGATGGAATGGTCAGTCTTGAGCCACCAGGATAGCCTTCCACATATCATGTTCCTCCCTTGAGTGGTAACTCTTTTCTAACCTTATAATCATGAACCAATTTGCTTCAAGGACTCTGTCATCTACAGGAGTCCATACGTTGATAAAATAGGTTTCGTGAACCGTCGTCATTAAATTATACGAATACACTTAACAATGAACATAACACACACAAAAAATTTATTATGAAAGAAAAATTCATAGTTCAAACATAAAATTGGTTCGGAGGGCACAAAATTCAATGATTTCTACTGTGAATTTACACATGTTCCACAAGACCATTGAGTAGTGCATGTGCACCTATGTATCTAAAAAATGCGGTGCATCTCTAGAAACTTCACAACATGATCTGCATCTTGTTCCGGGAGGCGGACATGTATTTCAGGCTTCTCAAAATCATGTGTGTGGCTGCCCTTCGCCCGTGGCATTTTGTTCTCTCTAGTACTCTGGTTGAAACATCCTCACCACGGTGTAGGCAAATTTCTCCATGGCCTCAATGCATGTACTCTCCTCCCATCCGGACATACTCATCAACAACATCTGAATGCTCATCATCACCATCATGTCAGCTTCTCGTCATCATTGGTGTCTAAATCGAACGAATCGATGAACTCTTTGAATATGTAGTCATCAAGTTCCTTGTAATCAAAATCATCATCCGACGAACTCGTTTGCCTAAAAAATGAGCAAAAGAATCTACAAAACACAGCTCGGACATTTCATGGAACACATAGCAAGCGAGGTGTATGTCCGGTGTAGTAGGACATACCGGTGTGGTGCCCGTCTCTGGCACGACAAGGATGTCCTGGAGAGGTTTGGGGCTCGTGGTGGGGACGTCGCGGGCTCAAGACAGCGTCAGAGCTTGGCTACAGGCATTGTAGACGAGAAAGAAGAGAGGAAGATGTCATGTAGGGCAAGGGTTGGAGACGATTTGAAGGGATTTAGGATTAGTTTAACCTGTTAGATATGATGTTATGAACCCGTCCGGGCAGCCCAAATCCGAGAGGGGATGGTGTCGTGGATCTAAGACTGATAGTAGAATGGGGGTAGGTATGAGGAGGCAAGATCCTAGCTATGGCGAAGTTGTACACACGAGTTTTACGAGTTCAGGCCCTTCGCGGAGGAAGTAATAGCCCTACGTCTCGGAGCCCGGAGGCGGTCGACTGGATTATGCGTGTGTGAGTTACAGGGGGAGCGAACCCTTGTCCCAGAGGAGGGGGTGGCTTATATAGAGTGTGCCAGGACCCCAGCTCCCCTCCGTTACACATGTTTCAATGTTCATAAAGAGGAAGCTTTACAGGTAACGTCCACAATAAAGTTATAAATGATAATTAAGTCTATGAGTAAACGCCCGACCGTTGCTGCGTAGGGTGACTTTAGATCTTCTGTATGTCGAGTGGTTTCTGTGACGGTCGAGTGACATTGATTCTTCCGAGTGGAATGTCTCTGGTCGAGTGGATGATGGTACCCTTCGAATGCTTCTGGCTTTAGGGCGATGTCCTTGGGGAGGGCGTCTAGGTCAGGCCTATGACCCTACCCTAGGTACATGGCTTCATCATTAGCCCCTGAATGGTTCAGGGTTTGAGTGGAGAAGGAGTTGAAAATATTCCCGATTCAATTTCCGCGCTTCGGAAGTGTCTTGTTGGGATCAATGAATCAACACGGTGGCACCAACTTCTTTTTCAGTCGCCTTGATCGATTCTTGGTTTTGTCGAGTGAACTTTTGCTGAAAAGCTTCGAGCGTTGATATGGAGAAAATATTCCATATGACAGGTTGCTCTGTTGCCCGCGGATCTCGCGGGATTCGAATTTTTGGGAAGCGCGCAGGGCGGAGGAGGCCGCATCAATCGGGTTGGATAAGGCAGAGCCGCCAAGATTTTTGTGCCACCTTTTTCGCCATGTATCGCTCGCGCGACTGTTGCGGGATTCGATAAGATCGCCGGGGTCCACAGGTCAGTCACTCGGAAGCAACCTCATATAAGGCGTTGGTGGGGTTTTTGAACAGTGCATTCCCATTCTTCCTCTTCCTTCTCTGTTTTCCCCATCGCATATGCTCCTGCTCCAACGCCGCTGCTCTGTTCGAGCTCTGTTCGCTGTGATGGGGAAGGAGAAGACGGTGGCTTTGGAGCGCGCGAAGAAGGCGACGGCGGAGGCGGAGGGGAAGAAGTCCAGCCGGGGCGGATCTTTGTCGAGTTCCTGTAAGACCGCGCGGCTGGATCCAGGGAGATTGGATCCGGTCGACGATTCGCCAGGACGACATCGACGATCTGGCCGAGGAGGGATTGATCCCCCACGGATCCGCGCGGCTTCCGGCGGACGAGACTGAGCCCCGACCGCAGGATGGTGAGTGCGTCCTCCTCGCCACTCACGTCGACCGTGGGTTTTCTTTGCCTCCGCATCCTTTTTTCCGAGCTTTCTTGAACTTCTTTGGAGCACAGCTTCATCACTTTTCCCCCAACACCATCGTGTATCTTGCTGCTTTCGTGTCTATGTGCGAGAATTTCTTGGGTTGTCGACCACGCCGGGGCCTCTTCAAGCACATTTTCACGTGTCGCTCCCAGCCGGTCAAAAAAGCTAATCCGAGTGATGAGAGGACAAAAGTGATCCAGATGTGTGGGGTCTTGGGATCCAAATGAGGGGTAAGAGCTCTTTCCCAGCCATAATCCTTCCCGAGTCAGTCCGAGGGTGGCAGTCAAAGATCAGCCGACTCCAGGTCAGTCGACTGGACTTCCCCCCTTTTCCATGGCTCGAGTAGAGAAGCCCGCCGCCTTGAAAGTGACCCCGGGGGAGAAACCAGAGGTGAAGGTGTTGGTCGAGCGAGTGGTCCAGCTCATCCGTGATGGCGTGACCGGCATGGATCTGTTGGAAGTCTTCCTCAGACGACGCATTCAGCCGCTTCAAGCCCGTGAAGATTCCACTCGGATCCATCCAGAAGAAGTCGACGAGGATACGGTGGAGAAGTGGTTGAGGGGTATCACTGGCAACAAAGATAACCCTAGGGGGGCCAGGAGAGTCCCTCCACTCGACAACTCGTACGAAACAGACAAGGTCCAACTCTGAATTGCCGAGTGTTATCTTGATTAATCATGTAACTGCATGTAATTAACCGACTGACTTTTGTCTTGCTTGTTGTCTTCTAGGCTCTTACTAAGATGTATTTGATGCCCAACGGAGAGCAGGAGCAGGACCCGGAGGGGGAGGCGAGCGGAGGCGAGAGCGGCGAGTGGCATTCCGATGGTGAAGGGGACGAGGAGAGCTCCGACCCGAGTGATGAAGAAGAGGTCGACTCACCTCCCCGTAGGGAAAGGAGATCCAAGCTCACCCACGATCCGGCAAGCGCCCGCGACAAGGCAGCTGTTCAGACTGGGTAGTCGTTAAAGCATCCTCGGACGTCTTCTCCGGCGCCGACTAAAAAGGCTCCGAAACAATCCAAGGTCGTACCGCAGAAGATTCGAAAGGCTCTGCCCAAAATCAAAATTGACATCCCTGTTGCCTCTGCGTAAGTGTCCCGTCTTCAGTTTTACCCGAAAGTCTGTGTTGTCTATTTTTCCTTGGTTTGACTGAATGAATCTTGAAACTAGCAGTGCCGCTACCTTTGAGACCTCTCCTTACAAAAACGAGGATGAGGACATGGAAGATGCGGTCACCTCCAACCCAGGTATAACCTTCGTGATCTTGTCTTTGCTTTGTCGATTGAACTGCGGTATAACCAACGAAGATGAATTTTTGGCGACTGGTCTTTTTACAGCTCCTGCCAACATCATTGATCTCCCAGACGACAACGAGGATGAGCCACAGAGGCCCTTGGGAAGAAGAAGCAGGAAAATGTCCGCTGGCAAGACGCCTCAGTCGATGCCGGTGGCGGAACCGGTAATCCAGGAAGCCGGCGATGCCAATCGGACTTCCATCACCTTCGCCATACCACTGTCGAGTGCTTAGCCTTCAGCGTTAGCCGCGCAGACTCCCGCCAATCCACCTTCACTTTTTGCTGCACATCACGTCCCAGAGGACCAGGTGGGTGCTGCCAAAGAGGCTATACGCCAGGCGGGCATTATGATGGAGAAGATGAAGATGGTGCGTGAAGCCAGCCAAGCTGCTTATGACGCCAGCTCCGCTCTCCAGAGCAACGTCCAGGTTAGCAGATTGCCGACTAACTCTTTTAGCTTGTTCTGTTAGGGTATGCTACCTGAAAACTTTCTTTGAAGAATCTTTTCATCTGTCTGCGCTTCGCATCCGTACACCCACTGGGTGTTTTGATTTGCCACTGAGCAAACTTGTATCTTGAGTCGACTAGGTTGTGTCGATTGGATTTTTGAACTAGTGGGGGCACGCTGAGTGCACCCACTGGGTGTAGTCCCCGAGACCATAGTTGACTGCGGGTAGTCGACTGTGGTCTGAGAAGCTAAATTTTCCACTCGGTCTGGACTAACCATGTCGAGTGGAATCTGAACTAGTGGGGCACGCTAAGTGCACCCACTGGGTGTAGTCCCCGAGACCGTGGTCGATTGCGGGCAGTCGACTACGGTCTTAGATCCTCTTTTTTTTACACTCGGCCTGGACAGACCACGTCGAGTGGAAACTGGACCAGTGGGTGCACTTAGCGTGCCCCCACTGGGTGTAGTCCCCGAGACCGTGGCTGACTGCGGGCAGTCAACTTCGGTCTGAAAACAACTTGAATTTATCGGACCATAGTTCTGAAGTAACTAATCTTTCTATCTGTCAATTGGTATCTCTTGATTCTGTAAATCTTGTGAACTCGGAGTTCGTTTTGCTGAATTGGAGAAAAAACAGATTCAGCTCAACCTCGATCTGGAACTGGCCAAGACAAATCTGCAGAAGGCCAAGGATGAAGCTGCTGGTAAAAGAAAACTTGCCGACTGATTTGTCTCTGAACCGGATTCTATTTTGCTTTTTCTAAACCGAGCGTTGTTTCTTTCAGAGAAAATGAATCAAGCTCTGGTGAAGAAGGACCAAGATCTTGCGGCCGCACAGAAAGCAGCTGACGAGAAAACTGCACTCGCCGAACAGAAGCTAGCTTCAGTTGGCAAACTGGAGGAAGAAAACGCCAAGCTGAAAACTGCCCTTGATGAAGCCAATAAGGAAGCGACTTGCCTGAAGAAGGACAAGAACAATATGAATGAGAAGATGGAAGGCATTGCTCGCAAGAGGGACGATCTGGAGAATTATCTGGGAGGTCTTGCCAAGAAGTTGTTCGTCATGCTTGAAGGTATTTTCTTTGAACAGACTGACTTGTTACTGTCGACTCAATATACAACCACTGACTCATCTTTGAATTGTACATGCAAAATTTTGGCGGAACTTCGAGGAAGAGACTGGGCGAGTTGAGACAAGCTTGGACCCCATCCATTCTCCAGTGAGAGACGAGGCTGCCATGAATGTACTCCGATTGGAATCTCGTGTTGCTGTGTTGTTGATTATATTGCTTGACTGAAGGTAGTAATGTCGCGGATCGACACAACACTCTGGCTAAGGGAAACGCTCCAGAATGACCTCGATTCTATGATGACTCGACTTAATGAGATTACCGGTCGAGTGCAAGGATGGAAGAAGTCTTTTGCCAGGTGCGACGCTGATGTGGCTCTGTCCTTGGTTCGTGTCCACTGCAAGGAAGCGCGAGAAGAGAAGCTGGCAGCGATCAAGGTTGCCAACACCAAGAAGCGCGACTTCCAATCTTTCATGGAGACCTTCATTGTTGCTGCTGAGGGAGTCCTGGATTAAGGGGTCCTCGGCCAACCGGACTATATACTTTAGCCGGACTGTTGGACTATAAAGATACAAGATTGAAGACTTCGTCCCGTGTCCGGATGTGACTCTCCTTGGCGTGGAAGGCAAGCTTGGCAATACGGATATGTAGATCTCCTCCCTTGTAACCGACTCTGTGTAACCCTAGCCCCCTCCTGTGTCTATATAAACCGGAGGGTTTAGTCCGTAGGACAACAACAATCATACCATAGGCTAGCTTTTAGGGTTTAGCCTCTACGATCTCGTGGTAGATCAACTCTTGTAATACTCATATCATCAAGATCAATCAAGCAGGAAGTAGGGTATTACCTCCATCGAGAGGGCCCGAACACAGGTAAACATCGTGTCCCCGCCTCCTGTTACCATCCGCCTTAGACGCACAGTTCGGGACCCCCTACCCGAGATCCGCCTATTTTGACACCGACATTGGTGCTTTAATTGAGAGTTCCACTGTGCCGTCACCATGAGGCTTGATGGCTCCTTCGATCATCGGTAACGATGTGATCCAGGGTGAGGTTTTCCTCCCCGGACAGATCTTCGTATTCGGCAGCTTCGCGCTGCGGGCCAACTCGCTTGGCCATCTGGAGCAGATCGAGAGCTACGCCCCTGGCCATCAGGTCAGGTTTGGAAGCTTGAACTATACTGCCGACATCCACGGAGACTTGATCTTCGACGAATTCGAGCCCACGTTAGGTGCGCCGCACAGTCACGACGAGCATGATTTAGCTCTACCGACGGACAGTGCTCGGGAGATCACACCCGTGACTACTCCGGCCCTCAAACCGGAGCGGATTACGTCATCTGAGGACGGGTGGGTGGACCCCGCCTCGGAGGCCATGCACTCAGCGGTGATAGAGCCGAATGCTGACATCACTTCCTATGAGACCCGTGTTGCCGGACACTTGGATTCGTCCCCGGCCACGGGCTCCGAGCCGCCTGAGTCCGTGCCTATCGAATCCGATTGGGCACCGATCATGGAGTTTACCTCCGCGGATATCTTTTAGCACTCGCCCTTTGGCGACATGCTAAACTCGTTGAGGTCTCTCTCCCTGTCAGGAGACCCTTGGCCGAACTATGTACGGCTAGAATGGGATGCGGACGACGAAGAAATCCGCTCCCCACCCACCACCCACTTAGTAGCCACTGTCAACGATTTAACCGACATGCTCGACTTCGGCTCCGAAGACATCGACAGTATGGACGACGATACATGAGACGAACAAGAACCACCGCCCACAGGGCGCTAGACAGCCACTTCATCACATGATATATACATGGTGGATACACCCAAAGAAGACAATGATGAAGAACGGGAGGATGCAGCGAAGGACAAACACCTCGAGAAGCAACCAAAGCGACGCCGCATACGCTGCTCCAAATCCTGCCTCGGCAAAAATAGCGATAGTAGCGCAAGAAAAGAATGAGACCCCGGTCGACTCCAAAGAGCAGGACGAGCCAGCGGACGGCGAACATAGTACGAAGCCACTGTCCGATCACAGCGACACCAAGGGTAGAAATCATCAACCTATCTCCGGAGAGGAAAATAGTCCGGATGATGATATACACATCATCCCTGAAAGGAACTTGGAACAAGAGAACCTCCACAGAAGATTTATTGCCACCGCAAGGAGTCTTAAGAAGTAGAAACAAAGGCTTAAGGCCGCGTAAAATACACTCATCAGTAGATGGAACAAAGTGCTGGACACTACTGAAAAGTACGGTGGCAGTCGCCACACAAAGAGTTACCCAAAGCGCAAGCTGCTGCACTGAGTCGATGACGAGGCTTTAGAGCCTATGCAGCCGAAAAATAAAACGGCCAATCAGCCGGATCGACCACCCCGTGGCCGCGATAGGGCAGCTAACGACGTCGGATATAAGCCAGCGCACGGCTCACATGAAGACTTGTTCGAAAAAGCAGGTATAACCATTTCCATCTACGGATCTAGGAAGCGCGCCCTGGCACAAAATCAAAACCAAACGCTACAATCGTCAGAAGGCCACGATACATCCAAATACAGGGGTGCCGCACACCCCCTATGCTTCACCGATGAGGTAACGGATCATGAATTTCCAGAGGGATTCAAACCCGTGAACATAGAGGCGTACGACGGAACGACAGACCATGGGGTATGGATTGAGGACTTCATCCTCCATATCCATATGGCTCGCGGAGACGATCTCCACGCCATCAAATACTTGCCCCTCAAGTTGAAAGGACCAGCTCGGCACTGGCTGAAGAGCCTCCCCGAAAATTCAATTGGAAGTTGGGAGGAGCTTGAGGATGCTTTCAGGGCTAACTTCCAATGGACCAATGTCCGACCTCCGGATGCAGACGATTTAAGTCATATAATTCAACAGCCCGGAGAGTCAGCCCGAAAGCTTTGGAACAGATTTCTCACTAAGAAGAATCAAATCGTCAACTGCCCGGACGCTGAAGCGTTAGCAGCTTTCAAACACAGCGTCTGAGACGAATGGATCACCAGACACCTCGGCCAAGAAAAGCCAATGACAATGGCATCCCTAACAAGCCTCGTGACCCGCTTTTGCACGGGCAAAGATAGTTGGCTGGCCCGTAGTAGCACCAGCGACCCAGGCACATCCGAAGTCAGGGATGGCAATGGAAAACTACGACGCAGTAAAAGCAAGCGTCGAAATAACGAAGACAACCCAGACAACACGGCGGTAAACGCCGGATTTAAGGGCTCTCGACCCGGTCAGCGGAAAAAGCCTTTCAAAGGCAAAACAGATGGACCGTCCAGCCTAAACAAGATTCTAGACAAATTATGTCAGATTCATGGCACCTCCGATAAACCTGCAAATCACACCCACGGAGAATGCTGGGTCTTCAAACAGGCCGGCAAGTTAAACGCCGAATACAAGGGGAGGGAGACACCAAGTGAAGACGAGGATGAGCCTCGCCAGCAAAACACTGGGGGACAGAAAAAGTTCCCACCAGAGGTTAAAATAGTGAACATGATTCACGTAACAAAAAGAAGGAGCGAACATGCACTTCGAGACATATGCGCCGTAGAGCCCATCACCCCTAAGTTCAACCCTTGGTCGGACTGCCCGATCACTTTTGATCGCGGGGATTACCCGACTAGTATCCGGCACGGAGGATCGGCTGCCTTGGTGCTCGAGTCAATAATCGACAGATACCATCTCACCCAAGTCCTCATGGATGGCGGCAGTAGTCTTAATCTGATATATCAGGACATAGTCCGCAAAATGGGGATAGACCCGATAAGAATCAACCAAAGCAATACTACCTTTAAAGGAGTAATACCAGGCCCGTGAGGCCCTGTCAGACGGGCTCTCTAGTACTTGAAGTTGTATTCGGTTCTCCCGACAACTTCCGAAGTGAAAAGTTAACCTTCGACAACGCTCCATTTCGAAGCGGCTATCAAGCACTACTCGGAAGAACAACTTTCGCTCGTTTTAATGCTGTACCGCATTACGCTTCTCTTAAGCTTAAGATGCCTGGCCCACATGGCATCATCATAGTTAGCGGAAATGTTGAGCGTTCCTTACACGCGGAAGAACGTGTGGCGGCTTTAGCAGCCGAACACTAAACGACCTTTCCAACCAGAATAAATGATCGGTCGTCAAGACCGCGGACACGGCTAGACGAGTCCGGCACGTCACTAGCTGTAATAGCTTAGATAAACCTGAGATTGGTTCGATTGATATACCCCCATAGGCGGTACCAGGGGCTTCCCGCATGTAAAAAGGACTACAGTTCGGCTCGACCTTACTTATCTTGAATTTTAGTGGTTTATTGAATAACCAATTTTCCGCACGACAACTTTCACCTAAGTTCTTCTCTTTTACAGATGATAATCGTGCTACACCCTTCCAGGATACGGCACAACAGGGACACAGGCGCAGGCGTGCAGCAGGGCCCCGCTCAAAGGTTTCTTTTTAGATTAAGACCCTGTGTAAACCTTTTTTTACTATCTCTTGTTGTTTCACACCCTCCGGATACTCAGCATAACCGAGAGGGATGCTGACGTTATTGGCATTTCGCCACGTCAGAATGATGCACGTACCTGGACACTCAGGGTTCATTATCAAGGGCGTTACTCAGCCCAGTATATGTTGTAAAGACCGTAGGATCGAAAGTATGTCTAGAGGGGGGTGATTAGACTACTTGACCAAATAAAAACTTATCTTTTTCCCAATTTTAGTTCTTGGCAGATTTTAGCAACTTTAGAACAAGTCAAGCAATCTTAACACAATTCAAGCAAGCATGCAAAGAGTATATGAGCAGCGGAAAGTAAAGCATGCAACTTGCAAGAATGTAAAGGGAAGGGT
The DNA here is from genome assembly GCA_021605145.1 of Aegilops bicornis. Taxonomy (NCBI): domain Eukaryota; kingdom Viridiplantae; phylum Streptophyta; class Magnoliopsida; order Poales; family Poaceae; genus Aegilops; species Aegilops bicornis. The sequence goes on from CM038670.1 coordinate 706,161,833, forward strand.
TTGGAGAATTCAAACGCAATTGGAGACACGGATGTTTTTGTCATGGTTACGATAGGTGGTGCTATCGTACATCCACGTTGATGGAGACTTCAACCCACGAAGGGTAACGGTTGCACGAGTCCATGGAGGGCTCCACCCACGAAGGGTCCACGAAGAAGCAACCTTGTCTATCCCACCATGGCCGTCGCCCACGAAGGACTTGCCTCACTAGCGGTAGATCTTCACGAAGTAGGCGATCTCCTTGCCCTTACAAACTCCTTGGTTCAACTCCACAATCTTGTCGGAGGCTCCCAAGTGACACCTAGCCAATCTAGGAGACACCACTCTCCAAGAAGTAACAAATAGTGTGTTGATGATGAACTCCTTGCTCTTGTGCTTCAAATGATAGTCTCCCCAACACTCAACTCTCTCTCATAGGATTTGGATTTGGTGGAAAGAAGATTTGAGTGGAAAGCAACTTGGGAAGGCTAGAGATCAAGATTCATATGGTAGGAATGGAATATCTTGGTCTCAACACAAGGGTCGGTGGTTCTCTCTCAGAAAATGTGTATTGGAAGTGTAGGTTCGTTCTGATGGCTCTCTACACAAATGAAGAGGAGGTGGAGGGGTATATATAGCCTCCACACAAAATCTAACCGTTACACACAACCTGTCAAACTCGGTGGGACCGAATTGATAAACTCAGTCGGACCGATTTAGCAAATCTAGTGACCATTAGGATTTTCGGTGGGACCGACATGCAACTCGGTAGGACCGATATGGTTAGGGTTAGGGCATAACGTAATCTCGCTGAGACCGATTACACAAACTCAGTGGGACCGATTTTGGTAATAAGATAACCAGAGAGTTGGTCAGGTAAACTCGGTGGGACCGGTTCGCTCATTTCGGTGAGACCAAAATGTTACAAAAGGGAAATAGAGAGTTTATATTGCAATCTCGGTGGGACTAACGCTCATCTCGGTAGGACCGAAATGTTACGAAGGGAAACAGAGGGATTACAATCCCATCTCGGTGAGACCGAGATCCCTATCGGTGAGACCGATTTGCCTAGGGTTTGTGGCAGTGGCTATGACATCTGAACTCGGTGGCGCCGGATAGAAAGAATTGTTGGGGAACGTAGTAATTTCAAAAATTTCCTACGCACACGCAAGATCATGGTGATGCATAGCAACGAGAGGGGAGAGTGGACTGTAAGTGGAAGCGTTAGCACAACGCGGTTGATGTAGTCGTACGTCTTCACGGCCCGACCGATCAAGCACCGAAAGCACGACACCTCTGAGTTCATGCACACGTTCAGCTCGATGACGTCCCTCGAACTCCGATCCAGCCGAGTGTCGAGGGAGAGTTCCGTCAGCACGACGGCGTGGTGACGATGATGATGTTCTACCATCGCAGGGCTTGGCCTAAGCACCGCTACGATATTATCGAGGAGGACAATGGTGGAGGGGGGCACCGCACACGGCTAAGAGATCAATGATCAATTGTTGTCTCTATGGGGTGCCCCCTTGCCCCCGTATATAAAGGAGCAAGGGAGGAGGAGGCCGGCCCTAGGAGGGGCGCGCCAAGGGAGTAGGATTCCTACTCCTAGTTGGAGTAGGTTTCCTCCTTTGCTAGTCCAACTAGGAGAAGGGGGGAAAGGGGGGAAGAGGAGAAGGAAGGGAGAGGGGGGCCGCGCCACAAACCCCTTGTCCAATTTGGACTGGGCTTGGGAGGGGCGCACGCCACCTCCTGGCTGCTGCCTCTCCTTCCCACTAAGGCCCATTAAGGCCAAATACTTCTTTCCCGTATTCCCGTAACTCCCCGGTACTGTGAAAAATACCGAATCACTCGGAACCTTTCCGATGTCCGAATATAGTCGTCCACTATATCGATCTTTATGTCTCGACCATTTCGAGACTCCTCGTCATGTTCCCGATCTCATTCGGGACTCCGAACTATCTTCAGTACATCAAAACACATAAACTCATAATATAACCGTCATCGAACTTTAAGCGTGCGGACCCTACGGGTTCGAGAACAATGTAGACATGACCGAGACACGTCTCCGGTCAATAACCAACACTACAAAAAAAAGACACATCCATGACATTTTGGGCCAAACGAATTTTTTCCTGTCATACATATGACACTTCTATGACGATAATTGTGACAAAACCCGGTATCATCATAGATGTGGTGGGCTCTTACTTCTATGACAAAAAATCATGACAGAAAATGGGCTTTTCATCCTGGGCGGGCCGGAGACGCAGCTGCATGACATTCTTTGGGCCCTCCATGATGGAAAAAACCGTGGTAGAAGCGTGGGGGAGGAAAATTTCGGGGAGTTGCCGGTTACGGTGGGAGGTCGGGGGCGGAGCGATGCGCATTTCTCTCGTACGTACGCGCCTGTGTGTGAGGCGTTGGCTCTAACTGAACCCGAGCGAGGCGTTGGGCTCTAATCGAACCCGGCGACAGACCGCAGTTACGCGTACATCGAACCCGAGCGATCGATCGATTGTCGTTAATCGAACCCGATGGAGCGATTCTTCGCCATCTGCTGCTAATCGAAGCCGGTCGATGCTGCCTGCAGGATGAACAGTGAGCATTGCGGGGGGTTGGATGAACAGTGAGCGGTGGCGTTGCCTCTGGATGAACAGGAACCCGTGGTGTGGAGGGCTGGATGAATAGTAGATGGTGGAGGGGTGGCTGTGGAGGGGTGGCCGTGGAGGGGTGGTTGAACAGGACCCCGTGGTGTGGAGGGCTGGATGAACAGTAGACGGTGGAGGGGTGCCCGTGTGGAGGGGTGGTTGAACAGTAGCCAGTGGAGTGCGCACGGTGGAGGCTGGATGAACAGGAGCCCGTGGAGGCTGGAGGAGGTCCACGGTAGCCCGTGGAGGCTGGAGGAGGTCGACGGTGGAGATGAACAGTATCCCGTGGAGTCCCGTTTTGCGGTACGCCACACCCCTCCCCCCCGTTTCGACCGTATAGCGCTCCAACGCAAGTCCGTTTCGTCCGTTTTGCGGTACGCCACACCCCTCCCGATCAACATGACCCCTGTTTCGACCGTAGGAGATCCGTTTCCTCCGTTTTGCGGTACGGCACACCCCTCCCGATCAACAGGACTCCCGTTTCGACCGTAGGAGGTCCGTTTCCTCCGTTTTGCGGTACGCTCCCCTCCCGATCAACAGGACCCCATTTCGAACGTGGCCGGTCGAACACAAGGCCGTTTCCTCCATTGTGTGGTACGCCAGGCCTCGTTTCCATCGCCTGTTCCGTCCAAGCCCTCCTGATGAACACGACCATGCATTCCGTTCCGACCCAGCCGGTTGGCTCCCCATGAACACGACGACGACGTTGTTTCTCCGTTCCGACCCAGCCATGTACGTATGCGCGATAGGCGTTAGAGACCCTGCCAGTATGTACGTGCGTGGTCAGATTTTGTTTCTTGCACCCTCGCCGTTGTATGCGTGCGTGTACATGCTACGTGCGGCGCCTCTACTACGACACGGCGCCGCCTACATCCACCAAAGATATATGTACGCATACACGTTCGCGACCAGAATGACAACGCTACGTATGCTTCGACCAGGTGGGTCCCGACTGTCAGGCACTTCCTTTCGTGTGAAGATGTAGCTGGTGGGTCCCAGCAGTCAGGGGGGCGAATCATTTTGTTTTTTTTGCCCGGACGCACTTCCTTGCGTGCGAAGGTGTAGTCAGTGGGTCCCGGCCGGTGGGGCGAATCGTTTTGTTTTTTTTGCCCGGACACACTTCCTTGCGTGCGAAGGTGTAGCTGGTGGGTCCCAGCAGTCAGGGGGGAAACGTTTTTTCGCTAAATATGGTGGCCCGTCTGGTGGGCCCCCGCTGTCAGGTGGAGGAATAATTATTTTGCGCATAATAAGGAGGCACTTCCTTGCTGCGGCCGTGGACCCAGCTGTTAGCCTCTCCACGTATAGTCCACGTCCGATGGAAGCCGTTCCTTGACCATGTTGACCATGCCGCGCCGAGAGCACCAGGGCGGTGGACAACGGCGAGGCCTAGGAAGGGGACGACGCGGAGCAGGGGAAGACGCGACAGTGGATGCCCACGCATAGAGGAGTACGAGGGTTCACTGGTTCGCTGCGGTGTGAGGCTGCCGTCGCATGAGAATAACGAGGGGTGTGGGTGAGTAGAGGGATGGCACGGCCAGCGGTGGGAGTAGTAGGGCGGTGAGGCCTCCGCCAGATCGCAGCCGGCCACGGGAGGCAGGAGCACGAGGCACGACCGGTGCTAGTTTGGGCATTGGAGCAAGAAGACCAGAGGTCAAGAAGCACTACGGCCGTTGGATGGACATCGTCACGGTCACCGGAGCTAGAATCGTGCATATTGACTAAGTTGACAAAGCCCTCCGTCCCGTCAAATTAGTAGGCCCACAAGTCAGCCTGCCACTATCTGGGTCCCAGCTAACGGGGAGTATTCATTTTTTTTGTGCGTAATAAGGAGGCACTTCCTTGCGTACGAAGATATAACTGGTGGGTCTGAGCTGTCAGAGCCGGCCGCGGGGAGGAGGGAGCAGGCAGTCCCGCCGGTCCTTGTTTGAACGGCTGGAGCAGGAAGAGCAGAGATAGAAGCACGACGGCCAATGGATGGCCATCCAACAGTCACTGCTTGTGCGTCAACCTTTTTTTAGGAAAGCCTCAAATCTGTGGAAAACTGCATACAACCCATCTGCATTATTTTTAATAATTTACAACCCATTTGCTAATTCTTAAGGTTTTTTTGGAGCCCATATTCTTTTTGTTAGCATTATAGCCCATATCGTGGCCACTGTTAAAAACTTATACGAAATTTTGCATATTTTGGTGCGGTCCGAACTGTTTTTAATCCCGAAATTTCGACTCACATTCAAACTGATTTTAAAAATAAATGTATATCAATATAAAATCCAACAAATTCTCCATGCATAAAAATTAATGTAATTTAAAATCTCAAAATGAAAAAATATATATTTGAAACTAACTGCCGGTTTGATGTGTTTTAAAAATGTATAGCCCATTTCTCATTACTGATGGGCCATTTTCTCGGCCAGCCGAATGAAATCTCTCCTCGTATTGAAAGATTTGCAGCCCAACAGGCCTGACAAAGCGACTTACTTGGCAAATCACAAAAAAACTGGGTTGTGGCCGTGCACCCAGCTGTCAGCCTCTACACGTACAGTACTCTCCCGATGGAATGTCGTTGACCAGATTGACCACGCCGCGCCGAGAGCACCAAGGCGGTGGACGACGGCGAGGCCTAGGAAGGGGACAACGCGAAGCCGGGGAAGACACGGCAGTGGATGCCCACGCGAGAGGAGTACCAGGTTCACCGGTTCGGCTGCGGTGTGAGGCTGCCCGTCGCCGCATGAGGCACAGCTAGCGGTGGGAGTAGTAAAGGCGATGAGGCCTCAACGGCAGACACAACCCGACCCTTTGGAGGCGGAGCAAGCGGTCTCCCGGCGCTGGTTTGGGCAGCTGGTGCAAGAAGAGCAGCGATTGAAGAAGCAGCAGGACCGCTCGATTCAAATCCAACGATTCGCTTTGCTAGAATCGTTTGTTGACTAAGTTGACAAGCCCTGCGTCTGTGTCAACGTAGTAGGCCCACGGTGTCAGCCTCCCAACCGGTGCGCCCCAGATGTCAGTGGGAGGAATCATTTTTTTCGTGTAATAAGGAGGCAGTTGATTGCGTGCGGCCAGGCCAGTGGAGGGAGTAGGGTGGGCCGAGGAAGCCTTCCCGGCATCACAACGGGCCACAAGAGGAGGGAGCAGGCAGTCCCGCCGGCGCTAGTTTAGGTGGCTGGAGCAGGAAGATCAGAGATTGAAGAAGCACGACGGCTAGAATCGTGTGTTCACTGACAAAGCCTTGCGTAAACAAGTCAGCCTCAAAATCTGTGGCGTGTACAGCCCATTTGCTATTATTTTTATAATTTTTACTCATTTTCTAATTCATATGGAATTTATTGCAGCCCGTTTTCCATTTTTAGAATTGCCGGCCATTTTCTGGTCAGTACCAGGGTCAAAAAATTAACTAAATATGTGGGAAATTTTTGCTGGGGAATGAAATATTCTTAATCCAAAAATTAATAGTCATACTAAAACAAATTTAAAAATAAGTTAGTATTATGTCATGTTAAATCCAATGAAATACGTATAAGATATCAATGAAGAACAAAATTCAAAAAAACTAGGGCCATTTGCATTTCTGTCCCTAACTCGAACCACCTAATCAGATATACCCCTAATTCAAAAGCCTGCTCAAAAATGCCCCTCCGCCGTTATGTGCCTTTACAGAAATGTCCCTCCGTGCCGTTCCGTCGATCAAAGGCTGTTTGACCGCCTCCGTGCCGTTTCTTTGACATTTTGCCCCTCCTTCCTTACGTATAAAAAATTCTCTCCTCTCTCATTACCTCTCACTCGACTACGCGACATGTGGGCCACAAGACCCACTTGTGGTCAACGCCGATCCTTGTGTGCCCGCATGCGTGAGAGGTCGACCTCGCCGCTGCCGTAGGGGGGGCGGATGGTCATGGGAGGAGAGCGCGAGGCACGCCTGTAGCCGCTTGTGCACGGTAGGCATCTTGGGCGCCGGGCATGCTATCTGCGGGAGGAGGCCGCACGGCCGAGCTAGCCGAGGTCGGTCATGGCGGTCTGCTTGGGCAAAGGCGCCCGAGCACGGAATCGAAAAGGGAAGATGGATGAAGGGGCGCAAGCTTTCCATGATGACGACCACGGTGGTCGGGTAGGTCAAGGGGGGATCGGGGCAGCCGAATTTAGGAGGGGAAGAGCGACGACCATGGTGGATCTCGAGGTCCCATGCGTCATGTATAGGTGGCCCCAGGCCTGATTGAACGTGCAGTCCGGAGGAGAGGCGCAAGACGGAGCTCATAGACATGCTCGTACCTCTCTATCTAGCCTCCGGCCACGGTGGCTAGCAACGACGTCCTTGGCGTAAGCTCGACGCTCTCAGCGCATTTCCGAGCACTCGTTATAGGAGATGAGGAGGCTTGGGGAGTGGGCCGAATGGAGTTGCAGATCATGTAGACCACTAAACGCTCGTTGGAGTGGCGCGGGAGCATCGGCTCCGACGATCGCTACGGGCGGCAGAGTGGTGGCGGAACCGTCGCCGGCCCTGGCGCCGCCTAACGCCGCCGGCCGCCTTGACCTCCACCCCCGCCCGAGCACCACCTAGAGCCTGTCTTGTGGCCCTCACATGCAAAGCGTCAGTCCCTCGTCGGCGACGGCCACCGGAGCCGCCAAGCCTCGCCATGACCAGCAAGGGCCGGTGTTGACCACAGTAGTGGGGGGCTGTGAGAGAGACGGTCAGTGTGAGGGAGAAATTTTTCTATTTTTATTATGTCAGTTGGGTCCACTTGTAAGTGATAGAGAGGGGTGAGTTAGAGAAAGAGTTTTCCATTTATTATTTAGAGGAGTTGGTCCCACCTGTAAGTGACACATGGAGTTAGGGGCAAATTGTCCAGCAAACGTTCAGATAGCGGTCAAACCCCTTTGACCGGATGGAAACGGCACGGAAGGGCATTTCTATATGTGCACTTAACGGCGGAGGGGCAAATTTGAGCACACTTCAAAATTAAGGGCAAATGTGAGTAGTGGGTTCGAGTTAGGGATACAGATGTAAAAGACCCAAAAAACTAATATCCCATTTGCTCGTCTTGAAAGATTTGCAGCCCAGTAATTCGGAGAAAACAAATAGGCCTAGCTTGGGTATTCTTCAAAAAGAAATACTGGGCTACCTATTTTCCCAAAGAACTGGTGCATGAGCATTTAGCTTTATTTATTTATTTACTTATTTATGTTTAGGGGACCATGAGCATGTACTGGCCGGATTCATGTGAGAGCCTCCCTTCCAGTTAATTATGGGCTTCTCTATTGGGCCTTCATCACTGGGCTGCATGTTATCAACAAGTGGAAAATGTGTTCCGTACAAAAAATAGTATGAGCTATGTACGGTACGGGGCACTAAAGGATCGAACCGTGCAACGACTTCCAAAACATTGTGTTTGTCATTCTAACAACACATTTATATTCAACCAATGCATTTAAATATACTACTGATTGTACATTGAAAACAGCAGCAGCAAGAACTAGGGGGTGCAGCGAAGCGATAAGCAGGCGGAAAGAGTGAAGACGCAGCTCTCTCTTCCAAACCAAACATCAGCCATCATTACAAAAGGGCTACCAAAAAGAACAAGTGTATGCATCAAACTAAATAAAGATCCTACCACACCAAGTGTACGCATCTAACTAAGCGGCTCAGTTAGACGTTACTATTTATTAAGCAAAGGAGATTGGTCGACGGCTTGAACCAGATGGGTGCTCGACGGGAAACCCCAGCCAGCAGGTCGAAGTCTCATACTTGCGACCTTCTCTCCTACTTTGGGCAGCAGAGCGTGGCGGCACATATCAGGTATGGTGCATGCAGAGACGCATGGTACGCTGTGTACACACAGCTTTGCCTGATGAACGAAAGCGCGCTGCCATCATGATCCTTGCCGTCGGTTATCTCTGGTTAATCGAGATAATTCAGTCCGACAAACAGAGAGGCGTGTGCCAAGGCTACTTACCAGCCTCGGTCAAAAATTCCTGAAGGCCCAGAGAAGATGGGATCTGCTCAAAGACCTTGCGATGGATCGTGATTGTATTCCGCGAAACAACATGTCCGTAGACGTGCGTAACGATCATCAATCTTCCGCCATCGTCGATCAAGCCAGGAACCACATGCAATCGCCATGCCGCTTTTCTTTGAAAGGTTACGGGATTAGGAAGGGTAGGGACACCAAAGCGACCTACAACATCATATCAAGTTGAGTCAAATAAAAAGGGCTCTTGATTTAGTCAATCTTAAGAACAACATGTTATGAGCATGAATATTTTTTCGAATTGTTGATAGTAATATAAGCAAGCCATCATGATATCATAGGAAAGTAACATACTCTGTAACAGCCCGTTTGTAGCGATGATCGGAGTAGGCCAGCAATACGTCCAGCCATAGAAGGAGTCGATAAGCGTAAATGAAGCCCTTGTGTTCAATGGCATCGAGAGAACCATGGAGGATCTATGATCCTGCGATGGACGGCAGATTTATCCACTTACCGCGATGACACATCGAGATAGGCGAGACAATGTTGAAGAACGCAATTAGCTTGAAATCTTTATAATTCCCAGATCTTGTGGGCACTTGGCAGATTACAACCTTGAGAAAATCAAACTTGGTATCATGTTGGCTCTTGTAAGATTCGTGAGTATTACGGGTCATGGTACAAAGCAAAGGCAAAGGTTAATTGAAGGAAGGGGATCAATCGCCGGTGTAGACCTCCACGAGCATCCAGCCGCCGCGACCGGCCGACGCAGCACCATCCAAGGCGTGTTCATGCCGACCCAAAGTACATACCGTTAATGTAGCCGAGGTCGACAGGATCGGATCGCGATGAAGGGGTTGATGCTCGCCACCCCACGATCATTATGCTGCGTGACATGCCATTTACGAAGATCAGCGGCATCGGCAAGCAAGGAGCTGGCTTAAAAGCTCTACCGAGGGCTTTGAGTAAACGGTACAGCCCTCGACGAGCACGCCAAGCGGCGACATGGTAATCGAGATTGTCCACACGCGAAACAATGAGCTTGATTACCTCTGTGGGGAGCGAATTCCAGCCACTCTTTGGCGGACGCTGCTCGGTTCTTCCATTGTTAGTGCTTGGGTTTTGGACGAGGGGGAGGCGCCTTAGCGGGATGGAAGCTTGGACGAGATTATGTGGAGACAAAAGATGGAGAAGCGAATATGTGCTGCGGGAAGTGGACAGTGATGATGACTACAACACGCTGCTTGACTTATGAGACACATACCAAAGCGTAGGGTCATATCGATGCCGGACAACTTGCTTGAGTGATCACAAGATCGGGTACTCCCTACAAGTACCTACTACAAAGATTATGCCCTAGCTTGCTAGAGTAGAGTAGTAGAGTAGGACTCTGCTCTACTACTAGCACCGGAGGAGTAGTATATTCTAATCTAAAATAGTTACAAACTTCAATGCCCGATCGTGGAACGACTACGAACCATGCTCAAAGACCGTGTCTACGTGGTGTTTGGACTTATATGCAAAAAAATAGCAAGATGCCCGTGCATTGCATGGCACACCATCATCACCAACTCGATTTTTTCTCTACTCCTACTCCTATAAAAGACTCAGTTGGTGATGATGGAGGCGAGGAGGCGTGTTCAGCCAGGCATGCAGCGGACGGCGCAGCACTATTCGATTTGTTATAAAAAATACTTGTAGAGATAGAGACATAGGGAGGAGCACGAGGTAAGGCCTTATCTGTAAATGTGGAGAGAGGTGCGGGTATCTTTTGTAAAATTGTCATAGTTGGCTTTATATCCGTCAGATATAGATCAGACGGTCTATATTACAAGATGGCAGGCAAACCAACATCACCAACTCGGTTTTCTATAAGAGGAGATATATATAGATATAGATAGATAGAGACTAGGGAGTACTAGTAAGGACACTGTCAGTGTCAAAACCGGCGGATCTCGGGTAGGGGGTCCCGAACTGTGCATCTAGGCGGATGGTAATAGGAGACAAGGGACACGATATTTTTACCCAGGTTCGGGCCCTCTCGATGGAGGTAAAACCCTACTCCTGATTGATTAATATTGATGATATGGGTAGTACAAGAGTAGATCTACCACGAGATCAAAGAGGCTAAACCCTAGAAGCTAGCCTATGATATGATTGTTGTTCGTCCTACGGACTAAAACCCTCCGGTTTATATAGACATCGGAGAGGGCTAGGGTTACATGTAGTCGATTACAATGGGAGGAGATCTACATATCCGTATCGCCAATCTTGCCTTCCACGCCAAGGAAAGTCCCATCCGGACACAGGACGAAGTCTTCAATCTTGTATCTTCATAGTCCTGGAGTCCGGCCGAAGGTTATAGTTCGGCTATCCGGACACCCCCTAATCCGGGACTCCCTCAGTAGCCCCCGAACCAGGCATCAATGATGACGAGTCCGGCACGCAGATTTATCTTCGGCATTGCAAGGCGGGTTCTTCTCCAAATTCTGTGTACCTGTTGAATAGTGTCCGACTTTTCGTGAATATTGCGCTCCTTGGCTTCCACGCCCAATAATGGCCGTCTTCCATGTGTCAAACGAATGCAAAAAGCCAGGGTATTTTTACTTTTACACCCCTAGCTGCGTAAATAAGCTGCCTTATAAAAGAGACGAGGATTTAGATCCGAATCACACCATATCCCCTTCGCGAGCATTCATCGGAGCGCATCGATGTAAATCCATTCCATCATGGCCAGTCGATGCAACTCCTCCTCTCGCCCTGCCAGCCCTCAGCCTGGAGATTGGGAGAGATGTTCCGTCCCACAAAGCGATCTAGTGACGCTCCAAACCAAGGGATTTCTTCCCCAGCCTTTATGGTCCCGGTTCGAGCCGGACTCGCCACATATAATGGCGGAAGCGGTGAGAGCGTCCCCAATCCCTCCAAAGGAGAGCGGGTATGCCTTGTCCCTTACTTAATAAGAGGGCTCGAATTTCCAATTCATCCGCTTTCTTGAGGGCTCCTAGAGTTCTACGGCCTCCACCGCACAACCTTACGCCTGCCTCCATATCGCATATCGCGGGCTTCGCGAGCTGTTCTTGGTCGTCGAGGCTCACTTCGCACTGTGGAAGAAGTTGTTCTGCCTTGTGCCCCGTTCTCAGGAGGGGTCGATATATCAAGTGGGCGGAGCCGAACTATGGCGCATTGCGGGGACGGGATATCTATCTGGAACCCCAAAGAAGGCGTCCAAGACCGGCCTTCGAATGGTTTTATATAGAAGATGTCCTCTGCCGACTTCGCACGGATCGGCCTTCTGAGTTCAATAATGCTCCTTTGAAGAAGCCCCTAAGCCGGGCGCCCACGGAGCCCTCGGAAGGAAAAATGACAGGGACGTCCTTTACCTGATGAGCCGGATAATATTATTAGCTCATTCCGGACTGACCATGATTGGGGTCATGGCCACATGCATCATGCGGGGGGTGCAACCGCTTCAGTATAGAGGCCACCCCATGTGGGATTTCAATGGGGAGGATGATGCCACCCGCTGCGGCCGCAAGGGGCCGGGATCGGTTGTTGTTCTGACGAAGGCCTTGTCCGCATTATACAAGGGAGAAGAGGAGGATTTCCTCCATGTCAATCCTCAGGGCGGATTTTCTATGTACGATCCTCCAAGCTGGGTAAGCGGACACTTCTTTATGCCCATCCGTTCCATATTCCCATAGTTAAGTGCCTTATTTTGTGATTTCGATGCAGGAATTGCGCCGGGCCGTAAAGGATATAAACAGCCCTCCTCCACAACCCGAGGATCCGGAAAGGTCCCTCGATCCGGCCTCCGAAGAGGATCCGGACATATCCGTGGAGCTGATCGATGGGGTATTTTACCAACTGTGCATCGACAATGCCTTGGTTGCCATTACGGCCGATTACCCCGGAATATTTCCAGCCTCGCAGGTAACTGAGACCGAACTCCCAATACTTTAAAAATGATCCCTCCGTGCTTATCTTTGATCACCGTATATCAATGGTGTTTTGCAGGGGGAGCCCTTGAGGCGGAAGGCCGAGCCTGCGGTGGCTAGCCAACAAGGGGCAGCAAGGCCCAAAGCTGAAAAAGAAGTGCGGTCCGTATTGAGACGCCGGGCGCCACGGTATGGCATGCCGCCTTATTCCTGTTTTATTCCCGGAAGGTATACTAACGCCGTGCTCTCTTCAGAAAAAAAGCGCCACGGACTATATCCGGAGAGGCTGCCAATCGAGCCTCCACCGGCCGGGCTCCAAAGCCAGGTCGAAGCGGAGGTGAACAAGAGGCATCGTCGGACACTCCTCCGACGAGAGGATGCCGACGGACTATCTGCCACCAATTCCGAGGTGGAGAGTGCCATGAATCACAGGCGTCGCCGGACTGTTCTTCGTGACACATGTTTCTCCCAAGAGGCATTGGATGCCTTCAATTCGGGAGATGCGCACCTCTGTGCCGCTCAAAATGGTCTAGCCAGAGCCACGGAGCAGTATGTGAAAGACATACGGGTGAGAAAATTTGATGGTTATATATACCAAGAGCCCCGAGACTTGAAATAGTTAGAATAACTGATTTAAGGATCATTTGTTATGCAGGATCTTACAAAAAAGAATACCCAACTGTCCCAGGAGCTGGAAGAGTGCAAAGCCAACTTGAGACCGCACTAGCCGCTGCAGGGGAGGCCAAGGAGACCCCCTCTGGTAATATACTCTTTGAAAGATAAGTATGTTGTGAAGTGCGGTGTATGTGTAAATCTAACAATATGATTGCAGATGGCGCCGGAGTAGATCCGGACAAGCAACAACTCTTGCGCCGGTTAAAAGCCGGGGAGAGCATGCTTACGAGGGTGAGGCAGGAGAAGAATAATCTCCAAGATGCCAACACCTAGCTGGGAGAGGAACTCAAAGATGTTCGTGCCCAGCTGGCGGACTCCGTGAAGGAGAATCGACGGCTTCGACGTGGCATTTTTAGTAAGTGCTTGAACGAACTTTGAAAAAGAGTTCGGCGAAGAAGTCGACTAATGAGTTATGTCCGTAGAGGTATGCCCACAGTGTCGTCCTGCAGAGGAAATGCCAGTTCTCTGGGTGACCTTTTTTCCCGAGCTCTTACAACCGCATTTAACGAAGTTCGGCAGTGATGAAGGGCGTCGCCTGTGCCTTGTGGCTATCTCTGCCTCCCCGCTCAAGGCCTTGGAGAACTTCTGAGAGAGGCTTAAGGGAGGCCTGGCGTTTCCGATTATGGAAGATATCGGCTCTTTGTCAAAGGCGCCAGGAGGCTGGGCCATGGTGAAGACGCGGTACACGAAGGTGACCCAAACCACATGGCGAGGTCGGACCTGTGGGGCCCGATGGGAAGGAGATCCTGTGAGCTTAGTATACGGCCAAGTAGAATTGGCCGCATAAAGTATTCCCAACAGGATTGTAAACTAGACAACCTATTAGATGGTATTGAGGAGGAATACACCCAGTCAAATTGACTATGTAATTTAAGATGACATGTAAAAATGCCTTCTAGCCGGATTATAGATCCTTTGTCATGGCGTACCTTTTCGCTTCAACCTCGGGACCCTATAGTCCGGAGTGTGTCCGAATACCATCACGGTTATGTAAGAACCGTGGTATGCGTGGAGACCAGGCGTAGGGGTCATTAGTGCTTTAACAGACAAGTGCCCAATTAGTTATGTTATATTACATGGTTAGTAAGAAACATCTTCCAGGGAGAATAGTTCCGTTAGGGGTTCCTTTCCACAGGAGGCATGCCTTAAAGTGCATGCGGACTGTGAAAAAGCGTAAAAGCATCTGGGGCGGATAAATAAATAAGTGATAAATCATCTTTAGTTCACCGACTGAATATTCCCTTAAGACGCTAGCTTTGGCTTCACCCGGTCCGAGGTACACATCCGGTGACCAGCAGTAACAATCGCAGAGGTGCTCCCTTTACCACCTAGCCGAACAATCGGGAACGTAGGGGTAAGCATAGGAGCCAGGCAACCCAGCTTGGCCAAAACTTTAGTCATATCGATGCATATAATGGTGAATAAAAGGCACATGCGGAAGCATTACACATGTGTTAGGAATAAAGCCCGTACAAATAAGCTTCTGTTAAAGAAGCCCCCAGGTATAATGAGCGCGGGTAGCACGTCAAGTGTGTGCGAACAATGCGCGAACGAGCCTTTAAAGGCTGTAAGAAAAAAAACAGGGAGAAGGAGAGAAATATAAGACATCTAATGTGTAAAAAATAGACAGAGGAAGGAGACGAACTCAGAATCCGGCGCTGGGTGTAGAATCTTCGGAGACGGGCTGCGTTCCATGGGTTTGGCTCGAGTCGGTTGTCCGATGCATCTCGCAGACGGTACGCTCCACCGGTCAGGACTTGGTCGATAATAAAGGGACCTTCCCATTTGGGCTTGAGTTTGTCCTTTTTCTTGTCCGGCAGGCGTAGAACTAACTCGCCAACATTGTAAGTTTTGGCCCGTACTTCTGCTTTGATATCTTGAGCCTGCTATTGATAGAATGCGGAACGGGCTTTGGCCACGCCACGCTCCTCCTCCAAGGCGTCCAAACTGTCCCGCCGATCGAGCTCGGCTTCTCTTTCTTCGTACATGCGCATGCGAGGTGAGTCATGAATTATGTCGCAGGCGAGCGCCTCTGCGCCGTATACCATAAAGAATGGTGTGAATCCGGTGGTGCGATTCGGCGTGGTCCGCAGCCCCAGTATGGAGTCGAGCTCCTCTACCCAAAGGCGTGTTAGATTCCTTGAGGACCACACTAATCTGGGTTTGATGCCGCTCATTATTAGACCATTTGCTTGCTCGACTTGACCGTTAGTTTGAGGGTGATAGATGAAGCATAGTCGAGATTGATGCCCATGTTTTTGCACGAGTTTGACCTAAATCGGCCGTGAAGTTCGTGCCATTATCCGGTGATGATCTGTGGGGACGTGTATGTGATGTACGACCCACGATATGAAGTCTATCACGGTCCGGATTCGCCGTCTTAATGAGCTTGGCCTCTATCCATTTGGTGAATTTATCCACCATGACCAGTAGGTATTTTTGCTTGTGGGTTCCTCCTTTAAGGGGTCCAACCATGTCAAGCCCCGGACATGAAGGGCGGTGATGGGTATAGTTTGGAGGCGGTGGGTGGCATGTGGCTTTGATTAGCAAAGAGTTGGCAACCGACGCATTGTTGGACTAAGTCCACGAGCATCTGCCCGGCTGTCGGCCAATAGAATCCTGTCTGGAAGGCCTTGCTTACAAGGGCCGGGCTGCGGCGTGGTGCCCGCCGAGTCCGGCATGAATTTTAGCCAGAAGATTCCGCCCTTCCTCTTCGGAGATACACCTTTGAAGGACTCCGGTGGTGCTTTTCTTATAAAGCTCTCCCTCATGGACTTTATAGGCTTTAGATCTCCGCACTATGCAGCATGCCTCGTTTTGGTCCTCGGGAAGTTCATGCCTGGTTAGGTAGGCTAGGAATGGTTCCGTCCACGGGGCAATGACTGCCATTATTACGATGGGCTGAAGATGTTAGCCGTTGGCGAGAGCCTCCAATTGTGTCGAGAATGTTGATTGTCCGAGGCGGTCTTTGTTGGGTCCGGGCTGTTATTTCGGACTCCCCTCCCATGATACGGATGGCTTGAACAACCTCTCTAAGAAGATCTTTGGGGGGGCATCGCGCTTTTGCGCCAATGCGTGCCAAGACGTCTCTGCTCGATTGTTTTCCGGGCTATATGGTGAAATTCGAGCCCTTCGAACTGAGCTGACATTTTTAGGACGGCGTTGCGATAAGCTGCCATTTTCGGATCCTTGGCATCAAAGTCTCCATTTATTTGGGATATTGCGAGGTTCGAGTCCCCATGCACCTCTAGGCCTGAATGCCCATGGATACTGCCATCCGGAGACCATGTAGAAGGGCCTCGTATTCGGCTGCGTTGTTGGAGTCCGTATACATTATATGGAGTACGTATTGAATTGCATCTCCTGTTGGGGACGTCAGAATGACGCCAGCCCCCAGACCAGCCATCATTTTGGAGTTGTCGAAGTGCATGATCCAGTTGGAATATGTGCCGTACTCTTTAGGGAGTTCGGCTTCACCCATTCGGCGCATTTAAGTCGGCCAAAACTTGTGACTTAATTGCTCGCCGTGGCTTATAGGTTATGTCGAACGGGAGGAGCTCAATGGCCCATTTGGCAATCCGGCCCGTCGCGGTTGTTTATAATGTCGTTAAGAGGTACTTCGGAGGCTACTGTGATCGAATACTCTTGAAAGTAGTGTCGAAGCTTCCGGGATGCCATAAACACCGCGTACGCTATCTTTTGATAATGCGGATACCATGACTTGCATGGAGTGAGGACAGTGGACACGTAGTAGACTGGTTTTTGAAGGGGAAACTTGTGTCCGTCCGTTTCTCGTTCGACAACGAGCACCGCGCTTACAACTTGATAAGTTGCGGTGATGTATAATAGCATTGGTTCGCCCATGTTGGGCACGGCCAGGACCGGGTTTGTTGCCAATATGGCTTTTTTCTTTGAGTCCGGCCGTGGCGGCATCCGTCCACTCGAAGTGTTCGGTGCGCCGGAGGAGGCGATAGAGGGGTAATGCCTTTTCTCCCAAACGGGAGATAAAGCGGCTTAATGCCGCCACACATCCAGTCAATTTTTGTATTTGTTTGAGGTCCTTTGGGATATCCAATTGTGACCAAGCTCCGATCTTGACTGGGTTTGCTTCAATTCCTCTACCAGATACAATGAAGCCAAAGAGCTTTCTGGCTGGTACGCCGAAAACGCATTTTTCCGGGTTAAGCTTGATGTCATATGTTCGGAGATTATCGAATGTGAGCCTCAAGTCGTCTACTAGAGTTTCGACATGCTTGGTTTTGACGACCACATCATCTACGTATGCCTCCACTATTTTGCCAACCTGGTTTGCCAGACATGTCTGAATCATGTGCTGATATGTTGCACCGGCGTTTTTGAGCCCGAAGGGCATTGTGTTGAAGCAGAATGGGCCGTATGGGGTGATAAATGCCGTTGCGGCTTGATCAGGTTCTGCCATCTTAATTTGATGGTAGCCAGAGTATGCGTCGAGGAAACATAATGAATCATGTCCTGCGGTAGCGTCGATAATTTGATCGATGCGGGGGAGGGGGAAGGGATCCTTTGGGCAAGCCTGGTTCAGGTCCTTGAAATCGACGCATAGGCGCCAGGATTTGTCCTTCTTTGGTACCATCACCAGGTTTGCTAGCCAGTCCGGATGTTTTATATCTCTGATGAATCCGGCCTCCAATAGTTTGGCTAGCTCCTCTCCCATGGCTTGTCTCTTAGGTTCAGAGAAACGACCAAGAGCCTGTTTGGTAGCTTGAATCCTTTTAGGATGTTTAGGTCGTGCTCGGCCACCGGCGTGGGATTCTGGCATGTCCGAAGGGTGCCAGCAAAAATGTCCCAATTTTCACAGAGGAATTCTCGTGGTCTGGCGTCTACATCGTGGTTTAATTGTGCCCCAATGGAAGCCGTTTTGTAGGGTCCGTTGGGTGGACTTGGAATTTGACTATTTCGTCTGCTGGTTTAAAGGAGGCGGACTTGGATCTTTTATCGAGTATCACATCGTCCCTGTTCACCGTGGAGCGCAGCGCAGTCAGTTCCTCGGCCGCTAGGGCTCCGGATAGTGCCTCAAGTCAGGGTGTGCATTCGGTTTTTTCGGTTTCATTCGGTTCGGTTTATACGGTTTTTGGTTTATATGGTTATTATACTTTGGTTTATACGGTTTTATACATAGATACGGTTCGGTTTCGGTAATAACCATTTAGTTTTGGTTTGGTTTCGGTAATAACCAAAATAACCAAAGTTGACGCGAATTTTTTAACAACAAATAATTATTTGGTCACATGATTACGTCGTGTATGTAGTTTAGATTTTTCGTGTGAGAACCACATACGTAGAGTAGATCATTAGACGACAAACATGATTTTGTTCTATGCAATTGGATGGTAGCAGATCAGATGGATAATAGATTAGGCAGGTTCCAAATTAGGGACGGTGTGTGATTACATGGGGGAGCAAGTGGCCAGGCAGAAAAAAGGAAATATCTTTTTTTATTTATAGGGAAAAAGGGAAAGAGGCAATTCTGCATTGATGTTTGACGTAGGGATAAGGTATTCAGAATTTTTGGACAAGGGATCGAGCCACAAGCCCAGTCGTGGTGGGACAAGATGGGCCGACGGAGCACTCCACGCGTGGAGCGGTATGGGCTGGCTGGCTAATTTGAGGCCCAACAAGAACCGCGTGCGCCAGGTTGCTTTGAGCTGCAGCTGTTTAGTACCACATCGCCGAACGAGTAGCAGTGCCGCTGGTGGAGGGCTATAAAAGGAGGGGTGGGGTGAAGGGATTCAACTCAAATCTTTGCTTTCGGTTATTTCGGTTTAACCGAACGGTTTTCGTTTTTTAACCGAAAAAACCGAAGGCTAAATGGTTTCCTAAATTGAAAACTGAAACTGAAAACAAAACCTGAAAAAACCGAAACTTTGGTTCGGTTTCTTTTTTTTGGTTTGGTTTTTGGTTTTCGGTTCGGTTTTGCACACCCTGAGCCTCAAGGGCTAGTGCGGCTGTCTTATTTTCGGCGCGGAGTGCTATGTCCGGGTCACTAGCAAGAGTGATGATTCCGTTGGGCCCGGGCATTTTGAGCTTCATGTACCCATAATGGGATATAGCTTGAAAAATTGTGAATGCCTCTCGCCCTAATAGAGCGTGGTATCCGCTGCTGAACAGGGCCACTTGGAACGTGACCTCCTCAGACCTGTAATTATCCGGCGTGCCGAACACCACATCCAGTGTGATTTTACCTGTGCAGCTCGCTTCTCGACTGGGGATTATTCCTCTAAAGGTTGTGCTGCTTCGCTCAATGCGGCTCCTATCTATTTCCATTTTTCGAAGGGTTTCCTCCTAAATGAGGTTCAATCCGCTGCCACCGTCCATGAGTACCTTGGTAAGGCGAAAGCCGTCCACTATTGGACTGAGGACGAATGCTGCTGGTGCTCGGGCTGTTCGGAATTTAGGTTCATCACTAGCATTAAAGGTAATAGCCGTGTCACTCCATGGATTTATTGTTGCTACTTGGTAGACTTCGGCAAGGCTGCGGAGTGTTCGTTTTGCATATTGTTTGATGCGAAAGTCTCAAGACTATTAATACCATCTTGTATCCTTGGGCTGGTGTTACGTGGATCTTTGGGGTTAGAAGCTCCTCGCCGCTTTTGGCCACCTGCCGGAGTATCCAACATGCTCTAAGGCTATGAGTTGGTGTGGCGCCCTCTGTACTATGAATTTTACAGGGTCCTTTGAGCCATCCCTCTAGTACGGTTCCATGCCCCATGGGTTTTTTTTTTGTTTTTTGGTGTTTAACCCGGGTGATTGGTGATAATGCACCCTTTTGTTTCGGACTGGGTTTGTATTCGGGGCCGGATTGTCCCAAAATCTTACTTCGGTTTTCCAGGCGCTTTCCATCGCACAGTACTTTCGTACTATGGACGCCAAGTCAGCAAAGCGTGTAATTTCACGGTGACCTATGGCGTTGAGGATTCCCATGTCCGTGCAATTATTGCAGAAAAATGAAATTGCGTCTTTCCTCGCGGCATCCTTTATCCTGTTCATAACCAGGAGGAATCGCCCAAAGAATGATGTACTGCTTTCTTCGTGCTCTTGCCTAATATTGGATAGATCGCCTATGTTCGGGTGGGTGGGTGGAATTAGATCCGAAACCCCACCAATTCCGAGGCTCAAGGGCCAAGGAGTTTACGAACTCGGAAGCTTGGATTCTTGGATGTTGTCCACTGAATCTAGCTCGTTGCCTAACTCTAAGTTCAGGTCTTGAGTGACGTCCTCCCCTCTGCGGGTATCTGACTTGGAGGGATTGGGAATCCGGACATAGTTAGTCCTTAAGATAGATGAAGGGTCGCCGCATTGTTCCTCCACCACATCAACGTGATGGGTGACCTGGGGAGAGTTAATCTCTCTCAGATCGGGTTTAGGTCCAATCTGATCGTAGTCTGTAGTGACTCCTGAGGCGTGGCGATCCAAGAGCTCGTTTAAAGAAGAGAGCTCCATCGGATCTAACTGCTCGGCGAGTTCCGAGTTGACGTGAAGATTGCTTTTGATGACCCGAGAAGTCATCGTTGGCGCGGCGGCCGAACATGCGGTCATAAGAAAACCGCCTAGGCGGAGAGTTTGGCCGATAGCCAAAGCTCCTTTAGAACCAGAGTCGTATTTAAAGACGGGATGAGGCATCCTTCCTGATGGCGACCGCATAGCGGAACTCTCAATGAAAGCACCAATGTCGGTGTCAAAACCGGCGGATCTCGGGTAGGGGGTCCTGAACTGTGCGTCTAGGCAGATGGTAACACGAGACAAGGGACACGATGTTTTTACCCAGGTTCGGGCCCTCTCGATGGAGGTAAAACCCTACTCCTTCTTGATTAATATTGATGATATGGGTAGTACAAGAGTAGATCTACCACGAGATCGAGAGGCTAAACCCTAGAAGCTAGCCTATGGTATGATTGTTGTTAGTCGCCCCACGGACAAAAACCCTCTGGTTTATATAGACACCGGAGAGGGCTAGGGTTACACAGAGTCGGTTACAATGGGAGGAGATCTACATATCCGTATCGCCAAGCTTGCCTTCCACGCCAAGGAAAGTCCCATCCGGACACGGGACGAAGTCTTCAATCTTGTATCTTCATAGTCCAGGAGTCCGGCCGAAGGTTATAGTTCGGCTATCCGGACACCCCCTAATCCGGGACTCCCTCAGACACCATCTACTGCTTCGTGTGCTACTCCTGCGCTCCATTCGGCGGCCGCAACGTCTCCTACATCCACTCCCTCCTGCGCTCCATTCGGGCGGGCTGTTGAAATCTGGGAGCGCACTCTACTGGCCGCAGCCACGACTTCACCGACGACGACTTCTTCCCCAACCTCGGCAACCTCTTCCTCAACGACATGGGCGACAACCTCAACGCCAACGGTGCTGCTCCCGTTGCACCGTATGTGTTTCTGTCCTTCCTGTTCGAGATCGTGGTAGAATTCATGTTTCTACTCTGTATCCTACTACTATGCTAGTCCACATGATTAGTTTCATCTCTGTTATAGCCGTCATGATTTATTTTGTGCTTATTCGGATTAAATCTCGTTGTAACTTGCTCACATATTCATCTGGCGCAACGTCCCCTACAGCCACTCCCGTTTCATGGACGGCCTGGTCGATGCCTCCAAGGAGCCCTTCGTCCACTTCTATGAGTGCCCGATGCCGTTTTGTGGCTCGCCGGCGGACATGGTGCATCACCTCACGGATGCGTGCAGCGGTCACTGCTGGCCCTTGGTGGAGAACATCAAGTATGACATGTGCTACAGGTTCACCATGCTGGAGTCGCTGGAGGATCACCGCCGCCTGCTAGTCTCGGAGGAGGACGGCAGCGTCTTCCTCTTGATCATGGGCACCGGCGAGGCCCAGCAGCCGCCGCCCGTCTTTGTAAGCGCGCGTCGGGCGTCTGCCGACGCCGATTGTTAATCGACACGAGGCAGATGTACGGGTGCAAGGTCAATGTTACTACCCCTCCGGGTCACGTGGGCGGCGAAAACGGCCTCATCAGACAGACTTGGAATCTGAGGAGCAGGGACTATCCCGCCAATGTGGACTTGGAAAACCCATGGCATCCGTTCTATCCTTTACCCGCCGACTCGGTGCACGGGGATCCAAGGAGGTTCACCTGGACATACGCATTATCAAGTGCACTTAGAAAACATGTAGTGTGTGTGTGGGCGCTTATGGCCCGTGTCTTTGCCACTTTTGATTCTGTAAGCTTGTCGTTAAACTTCGCTTGGTTTCGCCAAGTCCTTCCTTTGAACTGCTCCTCTCAAAGGAGCTGATGTAAGACACTTTGGGTTTCATTTGATAATGGAACCGGGGAGAACCTCTGTTCTTCTAAAAAATACGCATTATCAAGTTAAATGTTGATCATTAGTCTTCGCTCAATGTAATCCGCTGTCTAAGCATGTGGAGACTTCCATGCAGGATCTTGCTCTATTGGAGTATCGCGCATGAATAAAAGTGTATCCGTTTATGGTTTAGTCTAGAATCTTCCATGTATGATTTTTTACTACAGTACTGGTGAAATACTTACGATGAACCATTTCTTACATCTCCTCCGCCCTTGCAAGTCATCTGATTAAATCCCTCCGTCTAGGTGTATAAGGGCATGGTTAATATTACTTAATAGTATAGCCAACTGTTGACTATAAGAAAGTGCCATGTCATCTGTAGCCAACATGTATAACAATCGATACTCAAAAACTAATTCTTAAAGATCATTTCTTGCAAAGCACAATAAGTGTTATTTCTTCACAAGTTTTGGATGCAGGTTGAACAGTTGAATTCTTTTGTTTGCAAAAGATACCTTTTTATCTATTTCACCCGGATGTTTGTGAGCTCTAGAGATGAGATAATATCCGAAGAAACCTATCAATACCCGTTACACATGAGATGACCCCACATCCTTTGTCAAAATAAACAACTCCCGATCAATGCATTTCACTCTTGATTGCAGCATACGGGCACCATACTACTATAGATTAGTAAGACCAAAAATTGAACTAACATTATATATAGTACGATAAATACCGATGCATGTCACCTAAAATTATATCATTCAAAACTATGTTCAAATACGAATCCAACAATATAGTTTTTGTTGACATGCACTAACATTTTGTCAGTTAAATCTTCACCAAATTCAATGGGGACTAATAAACCACGACCGATGTAGTACAAGTGTAGAGGGCGGCGCTGCACGGAGTCTCACCTCTCACCCGCTTTGTGGCGGGCAAGAAGCCGTCATATCACAAAACACAACCACTCCTAGTAATAAATGGCCTGGTAAAATAAATGGACAAGCAACCATCACATCCCTCCGTCTTTTTTGCATTTCATCTCTCTGCATTTACTTTCTCCGGTTCATCTCCGACGCTCGATCCCTAGCTACTACTCCTAGGGCTAGTTCTTTAGGCGGCTTCCCCAGCTTTTCCCACAAGACTAGTCACAGTGGAGAGTAACAATAAGGCGCCTCACTCATTTATTTGGGCTTCTAAACTACTACTCCGTCCTGGTTTATTCCTCACCATTGTAATTTGTGCTAAATTTTGACCAAAGATTTAGCTGATAAAATGTTACTCAAAACACTTAGGCGCGGTGCATCTAGGTGTGTAAGTCATCTTACTTAAAACCAAATAATCCGAAAACACTTAGGCGCGGTGCATTAACTTCTACCTCGCTTTCTTGTTTCTTGACATATCAACCAATAAGAGATAAAGAGTGTGCATGCTTTTAATGACTTGAGATATCAAACACGACATGCAAGGGTTAGTTCATTGCATGCAATACTATTAATTAGCAAATAAACATTAACGCTTTCTCGTTTTCTCCTCTTCCTTGGTCACGGTGCACGGAGAAATAACCACAGAGAAGGAAGCTAAAAGTAAACAATAAAACGAGCATTTTTGCATTTGTTTTGCATTGAATCGCTTTCACAAGCTTGACTAGTGTTGTTTTTCCACTTTTACAAAAACCGCATCGTAATGTTCAAACGTGCATTTGCACGCATATAAGTAATAGTAGTACTCCCTCCGTCTAGGTGTACAAGTCTTCCCTCCTTCTTGGTCACCGTGCACAACCAAAGATGACTTATTGACCTGGACGGAGGGAGTAGCACAGTCTGCAAGCATATATCGAGAGAGACGTGTAGTACGATAGTATATAGTAAAGTTTGTGCTATATGCACGTACTTGCAAAATGCGTAATAATACACTACGTTTCCAAATTTTCCGTTTTACATACTTAATTAAGGACGCTAAAAATTCCTAAACGTTCGGGATTTATCATTTGTGTCCCAAAACTAATGAGATCGCCTTACGAAACAAAAATTATACTCCTCCTAAAAGCCACGGCGCCGCGATGAGCGCTATGCGGCGCCGCCACGAGTGCCCCAGTGCGGCCATTTCCCAAATAAGACCGACACAACGCCTCTTCCTCAGCCTCGCAACTCGCGAGGTGATGATGATTGGCGGCTTGCCCGGGCGAGAGCGATCTCACCAAGCAGTGGTGATCCGCGCCAACAGTACTCCTCCCGGCCGGAAGCGTGCACCCGGTCCACGCATCGCCAAGCGTAGATGAGGCGCTTGGGCCCGACTGCAATCGTGGCTTCAGACGCAGGCGTCCCTCCGCCACCCTCACGGCCCTCGCACGAGCCTTCTGCCAAAGAACCAATTTCTTGACTCTCTCGGACGCGACATAGATCTCCCAGAAAGCTTATTGCGCGGTGCGCTTCTCTTCCTCGGCCTTCTTCTCCGCCTCTATTTTGACGCGCTCTGCTGGAGGCAAAGCCTCCCACAAGGCGACACCCATTTCTTTCCAAAGCTCCTCAAGGCTGGGGGGCTCGGCAGGCGGTGCGGCGTTCTCCTCGCAGCAGGGAGCCGACGCGTCCTTTGACGCGCGTGCCGGCGAGATTGAGAATGCCGACGCGTCCACCTCGACGCGTCGTGACGAGGAGCGGAACGCCGACGCATCCTCCTCGACTAGTGGCGGTGAGGAACGGAACGGCGCCGCGCCGCGTCGCGGCGAGGAGCGGAACACCGACGCGTCCTCCTCGACTAGTGGCAGCGAGGAACGGAACGGCGACGCGTCGCGTAGCGGCGAGGAGCGGAACGCCGACGCGTCCTCCTCGACTAGTGGCGGCGAGGACCGGAACGGCGACGCAGGACTGCCCGCGGTGCAGCGAGGGGCTCCTAGGGCTTGGGAGGGGAGATGCCATGGTGGTCGACGTGAGAGGGAGGGGGAGGAGATAGCGATGAACTTGAACGTGAGGGGGAGGAGATAGCGATGTCGTGGGAGGCGCAGTATTTATAGCGAGCAATGGCACACCTTCGTAAGATATGGACTGAAGCTACATCGATTAATCAGGTTCAAGGCGTCAGCGACATGTGGGCCAGTACACTGCTGGGCCCGTATGTCAGTGACCCAATGCACCTGAAGTTTAAGTAAAAGCTACGTGGGCAAATTTGTTGGAGTAAATTACGGGGGAGCGAAGTGGTGGAAATATTGCTAGTCACAACGGATTGGACGAGCGTGGGGGGAGGAGAGTCATGCATGCAGATTTTTTCACACGGGGTGGAGTGGTGGGACCGCCGGAAGGAGAAGGAGAGTTTGGCAGGCATATTGTTTCCACACATGGAGAAGAAAAGATTTGGAGACGAACGGGCTTCCTGCAGGTATGGGGAACGGTGCATAATAAGTCATCTTGCATGCCGGGCTAGGTATAGTCTCAAGTCATAAAAAACATACACGCCCCACACATGTTCATATTTCAAGGTGCACTAAATTATTGCATGCGATGATTAAGGTTGGCCATCATGGTGGTATCTTAGCTGGTACACAGGAATAACAAACATGCTGATGTGGCAAAGAATTAAAGAAGAGAGGGGGGTTAGACTAACTAGTGTTCATGCATGCATCGATAAACACATTTTTTTGTGAAGAACGACAACATTAGTTGAGTACTTTTGCAGACTTCAAAAACTATTCCACCGCCTCTACTATCTTGCTAAGAGTAGGTGAAATTTTTGAGTCGAGCCCTTTAAACTAGAAGGGAGGTAGTGGCACTCTAATAGCTAGGTGTGTAAGTCATCTTATGAAAACCAAATAATCCCAAAACACGTAGGCGCGGTGCATTTACTTCTACCTCGTTTCTTGTTTCTTGACATATCAACCAATAAGAGATGAGGGTGTGCATGCTTTTAATGACCTGAGACTATCAAACATGACATGCAGTGGTTAGTTCATTGCATGCAATAATATTTAATTAGCAAATAAACATTAATGTCTCTCATTTTCCCTCCTCCTTGGTCACGGTGCACAGCCTAAGATGATTTACTCACCTAGACGGAGGGAGTATCAACATTCACAATGTCAAATCAATATTTTTACACTCATTATAAAACGTAGTTCTTATACTCATTATAATCAGTATTGTAGATATTGATATTTTTAGTATAAATTTGGTCGTGGATTTCATTGATGCCCGTCAAAGCGTGGAGGAAGCGGAGCTTAGGGCTTGCATTGCCGGTCTCTACATAGGTATTTCTCTTCATAATCCTGTAATTTTAGAGACCGATTGGCGCTTTTGTGGTAGCTTCTCTTGCATCGGGGACTATGACAGGTCTGCTATGCGTGACTGTAAGATGAAAGCGTTGAGCATCTCGAAGTTGATCAACAATCTTCAATTGTCAAAGATTAGCCGTTCGGCCAATAAGGTGGCACACTTAATCGCTAAGTATAGCTTTGACAGTAGATTAGATGGTATTCTTGTAAATAAACTACCGCCCTGTGTGGAGAATATTGTATCGAATGAGTGTACTGGTGTGGCTGGTTAATTAATATAAGGTGGTGTTTAAAAAAAGTATATATTTGGTCAAACACTTTGCAAACGGTTGACGGGAGTAAAAAGGACCAGAGGGAGTATCATGCATGCGGAGTAGGCAAAAAAAATTGCTCATTTTTAGCCGGTCGAAGTCTCAAAGGGCGCGACCGCGTGAGGGAGGCGAAGGTCATGGGAGGCGCGACGGATGACGGAATTAAGTGAAGTTACATCCACGCGCCGGCATGGCGTGCGAACAGGAAGAAGCTATACCGTCAGGCCTACGATATGGGTCTAGTAGACATGACATCTAGTGGGTCCCGCATAGTTCTCGAGAACTCTTTGTGGGCTTGCAGCCGCTTATCCACCGGAAAGCCAAAGAACCCCACGCCGTTCGCACGCCCTACTCATCCCCATCTTCTACCTTACAACAGTTCGCTCCCAGTCGTCCCGTCCTTTCACATTAGTTCGCTCCCAGTTTTTGCGGGGTACAATAGTTAAACTTCTCCTAACCCTCCTCCAAAATCCATGGCCTCACAAATCTCCATGGTCGCCGCTGAGTACCAGATTAGAGCCATCACAGGCGATCAGTTCATCGTCATCTACAGACGTGGATCCGCGACGGTGAAAGCATGGCTTGCTCGCTTCCTACGCATGTTCAACAGTTCAACGGATGAGTGGGTCGCTGGGCTAGATGTTGAGTACACCACAGTCCTGGGACGAGAGAAGGATCTAAAGGACAAAGAGAGGAAGAAGCTTGCCGTGAGCCAGGTTTGTGTACATAACGTTTGCTTGGTCTACCACATATGCCATGCCGACGTTGAGTGCCAGGATTTTAAGAACTTCCTCAAGGACAAAAGATTGAAATTCGTTACTGTAGGCTTTAAGAACGACAATGAAGTCCTGCGTCGGATAGGTCTCGTTGTAGGCCAGCCCTTCGATCTCCGTAAGGCAAGCCCGGTGTCCTCCTCTCAACCTTCAATGTCAATTTCGGCAGCAGCCATGATTGATCCTTCAGACGCTTAAACCGAAGAAACCTCATCACGAGTTTCATCATGCATGGGAGTCAAAGACATTAGATGAAGATCACATCACAGACGCATCAATGGATGCCTACCTTTGTTTAAATATCTACATGGGTTGGATGAAGAAGCGAGCCCAAAGGTCGGTTCAAGCAAAGAAGCGCCAGTGAAGAGGAAGAGGAAGAGGGACGAGGACGAAGTCGAGGACGTGGACTCGGACTCCGAGTAGGTGGCAGTGCCGTCGCTCATGCTGGTTCTACTGTAGTGTCAAGATGACTAGTTGCTTAGTTTATTTTCAAGGGTGTGTTGTGCTGAGGCCCCAGCAGAACTATGTTTATGTTCTTTCTCGTTATTTGAACTATTTATTACGTAGAGTAGTACTAGTACTATGTCTTACTACTGCTCGTGCCTTCGTGTTCCCACTGTACTTAATACGTTTGTACTAGTAGTATAATTTGGGTCAGTCGATTTGTGAAAGAAGTTCGACGGAGCGATGGAAGAAGACGGCAGAAGAGGTGGAAGAAGCCCTTCTAGCCATCCATGTTGCATCAAACGGCTCACATGAGTCGATCGACCCAAATTGCTCCTTCAGATTGCAGGATCCACGTGGCATTCAAGGTCTCAAAAGGTAGATTCCGCGTCCGCACCGGTTTGCAGGCTCGACGCGCGACCGGCGCTTCGCCGCGATAGCCACCATATGCGCCTCCTCCGGGCGGAGACGACAATGACATGCTAGTTCCTCCTCGCCGGCTATTGAGCACGCGCCGTCCTCCTCTTCATACGCTGCGTGCATAGACGCGGCTCCACCAGCTGCTTTCGCGTGCTTGGCAAGGCGGCATGGCGAGGAGGGACTGCAGACGACGCGTGAGCAAAGGCGAGCCTTCGCTTCATGGCATGTGGATGGCGATATACACGGCGGTGATGGGCGAGAAATTGTTGGCCGGAGCGGTGGGCGCCCGGCATGCGCAACGGCGGCGGCGGCATATTGATGAGTGCGCGTATGGGAGCTTACTTTAGTTTTAAGGTTGGTCAAACTTAAAAGAAAACCGTACTAGTACACGTAAACATTAGACTTAGGCAGCGCTTTTTTTTAAGTTAGTACCACAGCCACGATAAGGAATCCTGTGCAAGCGCGTGAACCGCGGCCGTGCGGTTGATCGAACGGTGCGTCACCGTGTCGCGCTTGAAGGACATCCACCGAACCTTTTTGTGTGTGTGAAAACAATCCTCGAATATTACTCAACTTTTTTTTTCCTGGGAAAGTTCTTGACGCTGCAATATTTCCATATATTTTAATTTAGCTCCAGTTTGTGTTTATTTGGATTTGGACGTTTTAGGTGCGCCCTAGTTTTTTAATACTTATTTTGTGTGTGTGACTGAGAGAGAACGTGTATGTGTCCATATGTGTGTTGTGGCGGAAGGGCAATGTGGAGACGGTGTGCGTGTGATACAGACATAGAGAGGTGTGAATGTGCAAACGATCATGCATGAGTGAGACATAGACAGATGCCGATACGTTGTGTATACATGAGAGAACGGTCTTCTAGTTTACTTGTGTGTGTGTGTGAGAGAGAGAGAGAGAGAGAGGAGCACCCATAACACAACAACCATCTCTCTCGATTCGTCCGTCCCTCGCACGATCGCATGCAACATATGCATCAACGCGCACATTTTGACACCCTCACTCGGCCCCTGCCCACCTCAAGGCCCGCGCAATCTCTTCGTGAATACCCATTTCTCTCCTTAGGTTTGTTTTCGCTCAATATCTGACACACACACACACACACACGCACGCGCGCGCACACACACACACGCACGCAGCACAACACACACATACTCCCTCGAGCACACAATTCATCCCCATCCAAGGTTATACGGCGACCACTCTCGCTTGCGCTTCTTTGCACCCCAACATGCACAACACCTCAATCTTCAAAGAGGGCATCGAGCAGATCGAAGACGGCGACCACACCGCGCTTAGAGAATGCGGGGTCATTTGGAAGCGAGGTGATGTGATGACGGCCGACCGACTCCTCCCCCCTCTCTCTCTCTCTTGCACAAAATTACCAATCCCTCTCTCCCCGCACAAAATTGTCAATCCCTCAACCCATGAGATCCTTCCCTCTCGTCCATGTTTTTCCAGCTCTCTCATCAAACATGTTGTCTCTTCTCCTTCCACGTATACAGAATCACGTATATTACATGTCTCCATCTTTCTCACAGACCTAACTTCTTCCTCTCTCTCTCTCTCTCTCTCTCTCTCTCTCTGTGTGTGTGTGTGTGTGTGTGTGTGTGTGTCTCGTTAGGTTTGTCTCCTACTCTCTCGTCCACATACATACAATCTTTCCCGCTTCTATCTGCTCCATCTTCAAAAAGCTCTCTCGCACGTTTCATTCACACAATGGGATATGTCAAAATGTTGCTTCTATAATGGCTGATGTAGAGTTTTGGTTGTTTTGTTGCATCCTACAAAGTAATAACTATGAAATGCATTTAGATTCTCATTTGACTGGGATTATGTGAGTTTGAGCATGTTGTGAAGTACTATAGACCTTGTATACATCTTGGGATTCGACAATGATTATAACTATTGAATTGTATAGACCATTACATTCAAGTCAATAGCCTAATATATTTATTTCACAATTTCAACAAATGATTAGTTCACTACAAACTAAGAAAACAAATGTGTACTCCTTCGCTTTTTATTTAAGTCCGCCAGACAGAATTGGGCAAAGTCAAGTTTTGTAAACTCTCAGAAAGCTTATAACAAAAAATATGAACATATACAATAACAAATAAATACCATTAGATTCATTATTGAATGCACTTCCACATCATACATATTTGTTATGGTAAATGTTTATATTTTTATATAAACTTGGTCAAACTTTAGGACGTTTGACTTCGGTCAAACCTAATATGCAGAGTTTACTACTACTACTCGCTAGTTGCTTAGTCGAATCACTCAACACGCCCACACGGGAGTCTAGTGTCACAAAATTTTGAGGTCGGCGGAAAATCTCCCATGACCCTCGATTCGAGCAGTGGGAAGTTACCATCATAGCCTTCGGAACAGGCCTACGTATGACGCTTGGTAGGGGGCTATTTTCGTAACTTCAGGTTCACCCTACCCAGGCAGTCCCACCCCGGCACCCAGAGTAGTACACCTGAGTACTCCCCATTTTCTATCCCCACCGCAAAATAGACTTCTCCATGGCACCGCAACCTTCATGCTCCTCCCCTTTACATCGGTGCACTCGTCCACCGCAACAAGATTCGCCTCATCGACGACCTCAGACGCCGTGACCGGAGCCGGTCCACCGTCGCCGTCATAGACGGGCCTCTTCCCCGGCATCGCCTTCCATGGTCTCGGATCTGCTTCCCGAAGCCGACGCCAAGCGCAGAAGTACCACCGTCAGGACAATGAATCGACTCGCTGCCGACCATGACTCACAGAGGCCGCCGCGACCATCGTTCTCTTCCTAGATTGGTAATGTGTGTATTGAATCACTTAGCAGTACATGTGCAGTTCCAATTTTGTTCATACCTACCCTTCAATTTTCCTGGGTGCTATTGTTCCCGTAAAAGTAATTGGTTATAGCCTCCATTGTCCAACAGAATATCAGCTTGTAATTGTGCGTCGCTCGTGTATCGCTACCGTGCTTGGGTAGGTTTTTCATCTGCAACCAGCAGTGTGGCAAATGATGGAAAGGTTTCTAGAACTAGCAAGATGCCCATGTGTTGCACGCATCAAGATGCATGTGTATGAGTAGTTTATCTTGTGGGAGAAAAGGATGAACGAGGGAACGCCTTATTTGCAAATCTGGAGAGGGGTATGGGTATCTTTTTGCAAAAGTCCCATTTGTTTCCTTCCTATCCGCCGATATAAATCGGACGACCTATATTGCAAGAAAAAAAAGTATAGAGAAAAAAGTAGACAGTAAAGGAAGTAGAGATAAATATTAAATATAAAATATAAAATAAATATAACCGTAGAGAAGAGAGTAGAGATAGCAGAGACGTCGGGAAAGGATAGCGCGCGTGCGGGAAAAAGCGGTCGGGCGTGCACTAGTTTTGGCGCGCGGCGTCCGGCGCGCTTTATAAAATCCAACGCCCTCCCACCACTCTGTGCCTTGCCACCACGCTGTGCCTCGCCACCGCTCTCTCCCCGCTCTTTTTCGCCTCGCCGCGGCCACTCATGCCGCCGCGTCGCCGGAAACTTTGGGGATACCGCGGCGTCGCGCTGCGTTCTCCGACGGCTTCTCCGCCGAGATCCAGTTCCGCGGGATGCGCCTCAGCCTCGGCAATTTCGACACCGCCACTGAGGCCGCCCGCGCGTACGACACGGCGGCTTGGCGCCTCTGGTGGCCTCATAGAACATTGAACTTCCCCAACGTGCCGATCCGGGAGCGGGCGCAGGAGCTCGCGCCTTTGCCGCGGCTTAGCACCGACGAGGATCGTCGCGACAACCGGAGGCGGGAGCACCGTCTCGGCATCGCCGAGATGGACGAGGAAGCCATTGCGCTGTGGCGCCAACACTTCAAGGGACATCATCAACGAGCGCGAAGTTCTACGTGCAAAGGAGGGCGGAGAGGGATAAGAGGAGGGCGGAGCGAGCCGCCTATCGCGAGGACAAGCGAGAGGCTAAAAGCGGACGCTCAATTCAACATGAGGCTAGGAGCAGCGCCGCCATGGGAATTCGAGACGATCGGTATCTTCACGCCATCCGACGTCGGAGGAGGACATCATCGAGGAGCAATCGGACGACGAGGAGTAGTTGAATTATCTTTTTGTATCTATCTATGCCGAGAACTATCCTCTACTCTCTAGTATCTACTTCTCGATCTCAAGATCAGAACGCTTTTTAAAGCGCCGCATGCGTTGCATTATGTTGGAGATGCTCTAACATGGCGTATTTAGTGCTTTAATGTTGCCCACAAGATGTGTGAGTATTACTAGTAGTATTTTTCTTGCCATGTTGAGATTTTGAAACCACGAGTGTGAACATGCAGAGGAGCAATGAAGACCAAACACGGGATATTCGGGACATCTTCAAGGAGCGTGGCAAGTTAAAGAGGAGCTGCACCGAACCTCTAAAACGAGCTTTGGTAAGTAACACCCTTTCAATTACTTTCGCTTAGCCTCGTGGTTCTTCGATGTGTATATGTTGTAGTTTCGCTTCTCTTAAGCGTGGTGTTCTTCGATGTGTAATAAGAAGAGTCTTAATCGTCCTAATGCTTTCGCTTTTTAACTTGATGTAGGAAGTGGGTGTTCTCACCGTAGTCTGTTTTTATATTTCTTTTCCTTTTGAATTCACTTCTCCGAGTTACTGCTTATCCGGCTTCTACCGAATGGATCTAGGTTTCTCCGAGTATTGATCTAAAAAAGAAGTAACTTCATGTCGGGGATGCAGTTCTGCGAGGAGGGAAGTATGGTCAACCTCGAGATCATGTTTCCAAAATGAGGCTGGATTACACACAAGGTGCCGCCCGTAATGATGTCGGATTAGACACAAGGTGCAAATTCCCGTGATGATGCTGGATTACACACAAGCCGTGGAGTCGTCACTGTTCGTGTCCTCGTGACATTAGTAAAGGCCGAAAGAAAGCGTGCAGCAACCCTTGAGAATGTAGCTGAGTTCTCAAGAAGCTTAAAAGAGCAATCAGATGATCTCTTCACCCAAGCCAAAGAAGAGATGGAAGAAGCCAGAAATAAGCTAGCAGAGGCAAGAGGTGCTAGGCGCCTCCTCGCTATCTAAAACTGTTGTCAATACAAAATTTCCTTCATAATAGCTAGGTTCAAATGTTTATCCAACAAGATGCCTGTTGTGATGTCCGTGCATCTACCGATGTGGCACAAAATGTTTTTTGGGTCATGTAATAACATCAATTACTTTCCAAACAATAACAGATTTAAGCATTGGACATGGTATAGTTCACGCCAAGAAGCCCGACATTCCAAGTCCAACTTCCACATCAAACTCATGTTCACAGATATCTGCACATTCATACATAATGTCCACAACCATGATTCACTTCAAAGCCAAAAAATGTGAGGAGAGTTATAAATAAAGAAAAACCTCTACTAGTTCCTCGCTACCAAAGGCGAGCACAACAAGTCAAGACCATGCGTAAATTAATTATATTTTGGTCAATAATTGTGTTCTAAAATTCCTGCCGTCTCACGGAAGGACGTGGTTGCCGGCACACACGCCGGATTCAATGAAGGCAAAGGCGGGCAGTCTTAAGCTGGTTGCATCGCGGCGAGGAGGCGTGCTCACCGGTCTGCACGAAAAGTGCGGCCTCTTGTTTGGCGCTACGGTTCAATGCTCAAGCGCTATGAGAGGTCGCGTCCATGTCGAAAGCAATCACTCCCTCCAAATTTTTTGTTTGGGTATAACAAAATCTGCTTTTCCATTCACATTTTACAAGTAAAATTCATGGACAAACTTTGACCCAAAGTACGATGGGGACTAGTAAACCGTAATGGAGGTAGTAGTTTTTTAATCAAAGAAGGGTTTCCTTCCGATTAGTGAAAACCAAAGATCTAAATCTAAACCATAGTATTTGCCCTAGAACTACCAGGTTCAACATCTCGTAACATAAACCCATACAACCATACGCCAAGGACGTACGTAGTACTATGAATTCCATTTTCGCTCCATACCAATCGTTCTAAAAACTACTTACTACTTATAACGTGCCATCTAAAATCGGAACTCTTAACCCCGCTAAAAAACGGTATTTTAAACGTGGCTACTCGGTCTGTGGCAACTGGTGAGCCACCGCGCTCCAAGTCGTTCACCTGTGGTCCCGACCATCAACTCCTACAAAGGTGCTCCACCGCGTACCCGGTCCCCGCGAATGCAGCAATCATGCACCTAGGGTTTTAGGGTTTATTTGTTAACGTCGCCTTTATGTAACACTCATGTGTGCGAGACAATGAGAGGCCGATTGGCGTATGCGGCGCCTCTTCTCTTCAGATATGTACTCCACCATTTGTCTGGTGTCCAAAAAATTATAATAACTACTAGCAATGTGCCAATGCGTTGCCACACGATCAAAGTAGATTAATACATATTCACTGATTTGATAGAAAAAAAGTCTAGTTTTGAAATACGTATATCACTAAAAATATGTTATGTTTCACTCAAAATATATTCCTTTGGCAGTTTTGATGAGATAAGGGAGGTGAGGGAGTCCCGGTTTAGGGGGTGTCCGGATAGCCGAACTATCACCATCGGCCGGACTCCTGGACTATGAAGATACAAGATTGAAGACTTCGTCCCGTGTCCGGATGGGACTTTCCTTGGCGTGGAAGGCAAGCTTGGCGATACGGATATGTAGATCTCCTACCATTGTAACCGACTCTGTGTAACCCTAACCTATCCGATGTCTATATAAACCGGAGGGTTTTAGTCCGTAGGACGAACAACAATCATACCATAGGCTAGCTTCTAGGGTTTAGCCTCTACGATCTCGTGGTAGATCTACTCTTGTACTACCCATATCATCAATATTAATCAAGCAGGAGTAGGGTATTACCTCCATCGAGAGGGCCCGAACTCGGGTAAAACATCGTGTCCCTTGTCTCCTCGTTACCATCCGCCTAGACGCACAGTTCGGGACCCCTACCCGAGATCCGCCGGTTTTGACACCGACATTGGTGCTTTCATTGAGAGTTCCACTGCGGTTGCCGCCATCAGGAGGGATGCCTCATCCCGTCTTTAAAGACGGCTCTGTTGCTAAAGGAGCTTTGGCTATCGGCCAAACTCTCCGGCTAGGCGGTTTTCTTATGACCGCCTGTTCGGCCGCCGCGCCGACGATGACTTCTCGGGTCATCGAAACCAATCTTCACGTTAACTCGGAACTTGCCGAGCAGTTAGATCCGATCGAGCTCTCCTCCGTAAACGAGCTCTTGGATCGCATCGCTGCACTCGGAGTCGCCACAGACTACGACCAGATCGGGCCTAAAACCGATCTGAGAGAGATCAACTCTCCCCAGGCTACCCATCATGTTGCTGTGATAGAGGAGCAATACGGTGATTCTTCTTCTATTTTAAGGACTAGCTACGTCCGATTCCCGATCCTCCATGCCGGACTCCCGCAGAGGGACGGATGTCGATCAAGCCCTGAACTTAAAGTCCCGGCGGGTTGAATTCATTGGATAGCATTCAAAATCCAAACTTCCAAGTTCGGAAATTTCTCGCCCCGAGTCTTAAATTGGATGGGGTTCGGATCTAGTTCCACCCGCCCACCCAAACATCAACGATCTATCCCGAATTCCAAGAAGAGCCTGCTGAAACAAGACATCACTATCGGGCGATTCCTCCGGTTATGGACAGGATAAAGGACTACCGAGAGGAGGACGCAATCTCATTCTTCTGCAATAATTGCACGGACAAGGGAATCCTAAACGCCATAAGTCGTCGTGAAATTACATGCTTTGCTGATTTGGTGACCATAGTACAAAAATATTGTGTGATGGAGAGTGCTCGGAAAACCGAAAGTAAATTTTGGGATAATCCGGCCCCGAATACAGCCCTAGTCCGGAATAAAAGGGTGCATCATCACCAAGCACCTGGGTTATACACCAAAAAACAAAAACCCCCTAAAGGGTACAGAACCGTACTGGAGGGTTGGCTAAACGGACCCTGCAAAATTCATAGCACAGAGGGCGCCACTGCAACTCATAGCCTTCGAGCATGCTGGATATTACGGCAGGTGGCCAAAAGTGGCGAAGAGCTTCTAGCCTCAGAATCGCAGCCTAGCAACACCAGTACGGTATTAACAGTCTTCGAGACTTTCACATCAAATAATATGCGGAAACAAACACTTCGCAACCTTGCCGAAGTCAACCAAGTAGCAACAATAAATCCATGGAGGACACGGCTATTACCTTTAATGCCATGATTTAACCTAAATTCGAACAGCCCGAGCACCACCGACCGGTCCTCGGTCCGATAGTGGACGGCTTTCGCCTTACTAAGGTACTCATGGATGGCGGCAGCGGACTAAACCTCATCTATGAGGAAACCCTCCGAAAAATGGAAATATACT
This sequence comes from Aegilops bicornis, assembly GCA_021605145.1. Taxonomy (NCBI): domain Eukaryota; kingdom Viridiplantae; phylum Streptophyta; class Magnoliopsida; order Poales; family Poaceae; genus Aegilops; species Aegilops bicornis. The sequence goes on from CM038670.1 coordinate 706,198,952, forward strand.
GGAACCGCATTGAGCGAAGCAGCACAACCTTTAGAGGAATAATCCCTAGCCGGGAAGCATGCTACATAGGAAAAATCACACTGGACGTAGTGTTCGCTCACGGACAATTACAGTCCGAGGAGGTCACATTTCAAGTGGCCCCGTTCAGCAGCGGATATCACGCTTTATTAGGGCGAGAGGCATTCACAATTTTTCAAGCTATACCCCATTATGGGTACATGAAGCTTAAAATGCCCGGACCTAACGAAATCATCACTCTCGCTAGTGATCCGAACATAGCACTCCGCGCCAAAAATAAGACAGCCGCACTAGCCCTCGAGGCACTATCCGAAGCCCTAGCGGCCGAGGAACTCACTGCGATGCGTTCCATGGTGAACAGGGACGATGTGATACTTGATAAAAGATCCAAGTCCACCTCTTTTAAACCAAATGGATGAAATAGTAAAATTCAAAGTCCACCCAACGGAACCTGCAAAGAAGGCCTCCATAGCGGCACAATTAAACCCCGATGTAGATGCCGACTACGAGAATTTCTACAAGAAAATCGGGACATTTTTGCTCGGCACCCTTCGGACATGCCAGAATCCCACGTCGGTCGGGCCGAGCACAGCCCTAAATATCCTAAAAGGATTCAAGCTACCAAACAGGCTCTTCGGCGCTTTTCCGAACCCAAGAGACATGCCATGGGAGAGGAGCTAGCCAAACTCCTGGAAGCCGGATTCATCAGAGATATAAAACATCCGGACTGGCTAGCAAACCTGGTGATGGTACCAAAGAAGGATAAGTCCTGGCGCCTATGTGTTGATTTCAAAGACCTTAATAAGGCTTGCCCAAAGGATCCCTCCCCACTCTCCCATGGTATCATCACTGATAACGGCACCAACTTCACGGCTGATGAGGTCAAATTATGGTGCAAAAACATGGGCATCAAGCTCGATTACGCCTCATTCTATCACCCTCAAACCAACGGTCAAGTCGAACGAGCAAACGATCTAATCATGAGCGGCATCAAACCCAGACTAGTGAGGTCCCTCAAGGAATCTAACACGCACTGGGTTGAGGAGCTCGACTCCATACTCTGGGGGCTGCGGACCACGCCCGAATCAGATTACCGGATTCACACCATTTTTCATGGTGTATGGCGCAGAGGCAGTCCTGCCCTGCGACATAATTCATGACTCACCTCGCGTGCGCATGTATGAAGAAAGAGAAGCCGAGCTTGATCGGCAGGACAGTTTGGACGCATTGGAGGAAGAGCGCGACGTGGTTAAAGCTCGTTCCGCATTCTATCAACAGTAGGCTCGAAGATATCAAAGCAGGGAAGTACGGGCCAAAGCTTATAACGTTGGCGAACTAGTTCTACGCCTGTCGGACAAGAAAAGGACAAACTCAAGCCCAAATGGGAAGGTCCCTTCATCATCGACCAGGTCCTGACCGGCGGAGCATACCGTCTGCGAAACGCATCGGACAACCGACTCAAACCAAACCATGGAACGCAGCCCGTCTACGAAGATTCTACGCCTAAGCGCCGGACTCCAAGTTCGTCTCCTTCCTCCGTCCACATTTTCTATTTTTGCTGTCTTTTATTTTTCTCCTTCCTCCTCCTTCTTCTTGAAGCCTTTAGAGGCTCGTTTGGCGCTTTGTTCAAGCACATATTTGACGCTACCGTCTGCTACCATTATACTCGGGGCTTCTTTAATGTAAGCTTATTTATACGGGCTTTATGCCCATCACATGTGTCAAACTTCCGCATGTACCTTTTATTCACCATTATATGCATCGATATGACTTAAGTTTTGGCCAAGCTGGGTTGCTCGGCTCTGTGCTTACCCCTACATTCCCGATTGTTCGCTAGGTGGTAAAGGGAGCACCTCTGCGATTGTTATCGCTGGTCACCGGATGTGTACCTCAGATCGGGTGAAGCCGAAATCTAGCATCCTTAAGGGAATATTCGGTCGGTGAACTGAAAGATGATTTTTTTAACTATTTATCCATCTGCCCCCAGATGATTTTCTGCTTTCTTAGCAGTTTTGACATGCACTTTAGGGCATGCATCCCAAATGAAAAGGAACCCTTAACGGAACTATTCTCCCTGGAAGATGTTTCTTACTATCCATGTAATATAACATAACTAGTTGGGCACTTGTATGATACAACAATAATGACCCCTACGCCTTGTCTCCATGCATGCCCCGGTTCTTATATAACCGTGAGGGTATTCGGACACACCTGCACTATTGGGTCCCGAGGTCGGGCGAAAAGGTCCGCTATGACAAACGATCTACAATCCGCTAGAAGACATTTTTCATGTCATATTTAATTACATAGTCAACTCGACTCATTGTATTCCTCCTTAATGCCATCTAATAGGCTATCTAATTTACAATCTTGCTGGGAATACTTGGCGGCCAATTCTACTTGGCCGTACACTTAGCTTACAGGGATCTCCTTCCCATCAGGCCCCACAGGTTCGACCTCGGCCATGTGGTTTGGGTCAGCCTTCGTGTGCCGCGTCTTTACCATGGCCCAGGCCTCCCTGGCGCCTTGACGGCAGGCCGATATCTTCCATAGTCGGAAGCACCGCCGTGCTCCTTGAAGCCGCTCTGCCAGCTCCCCAATGCCTTCAGGCAGGGAGATAGATGGCCACAAGCCCACAAGGCCTGGGCGACGCCTTTCATCGCCTGCCGAACTCGTTCGTGCAGCTGACGCAGTTCGGGAAGAAGATCACTCGAAGAACTGGGCATCTACTCCTCAGGATGACCTGTGAGCAAACCTACATACATGTTTATGTTAGTCGCCTTCCTCGCCGAACTCTTTCAAAGTTCGTTCAAGCACTTACTGAAAATGCCGCGATGAAGCCGTCGATTCTCCTTTACGGAGTCAGACAACTGGGCTCGAACATCCTTTAGTTCCTCACCCAGCTGGGTGTTGGCATCTTGGAGGTTATTTTTCTCCTGCCGCACCCTCGTAAGCACGCTCTCGCCGGCCTTCAACCGGTGCAAGAGCTGTTGCTTGTCCGGATCTAGTCCGGCGTCATCTGCAATATTATTGTCAGATACACACACACGCCACACTTCATAAACTATTTATCTTTTTAGGCATATAATACCAGAGGGGGTCTCTGTGGCTCCCCCTGTAGCGGCTAGTGCGGCCTCAAGTTGGGCCTTGCATCCTTCGAGCTCCTGAGACAGTCGGGTATTCTTTTTTACAAGATCCTGCATAACAAATGATCCTTAAATCAGTTATTCTAACTATTTTAAGTCTTGGGGGCTACTGGCATATATAACTATCAAATTTCCTCACCTGTATGTCCTTTACATACTGCTCTGTGGCTCTGGCTAGACCATCTTGAGCGGCACGGAGGTGCGCATCTCCCGAATTAAAGGCATTCAAGGCCTCTTGGGAGAAACATGTGTCACGAAGAACTGTCCGGCGGCGCCTATGATTCATGGCGCTCTCCACCTCGGAGTTGGTGGCGTATAATCTGTCGGCATCCTCTGTTGAAGGAGCATCCGACTCACGCCTCGTGCTCGCCTCCACTTCTGGACCCGGCTTTGGAGCCTGGCCGGCGGGGGCTCGATTGGCAACCCCTCTGGACTAAGTCCGGCGAGCGCTCTTTTTCTGAAAAGAGCACCAGCTTTAGTACGCCTTCTTGGAATCAATCCTGGGGATATGGTGACACGCTATACCGTTGCGGCGGAGTTTCGATCCGGACCGCACTTCTTTTAACTGAGGCCGTCAGACGCCTTTGTTGGGTAGCCGCAGCGGGCTCGGCCTCCTGCCTCGAAGGCACCCCCTGCGAAACACCGTCAAATACGTGGTGATTAGAAATAAGCACAGATGGGTCATTATCAGAGTATCGGGACCTCGGTCTCAGTTAACTGTGAGGCTAGAAGTATTCCGGGGTAATCGGCCGTAATGGCAACCAAAGCATTGTTGATGCTAAGTTGGTGGAACACCCCGTCGATCAACTCCACCTTTATATCCGGATCCTCTTCGGAAGCCGGATCGAGGGACCGTTCCGGATCCTCGGGTTGTGGGGGCTGGCTGTGTATCTTCTCCACGGCCTGGCGCAGCTCCTGCGTAGAAACCATGAAATGAGATATTTAACCACGGGAACATGGATCGGACAGGCCACTAAGGTATTTGCTTACCCAACTTCGAGGATTATTGGAAGAAAACTCGTTCAATGGATTGACGCGGAGAAAATCCTCCTCTTCCCCTTTGTACATAGCAGACAAGGTCTTCACCAGTTCGGTGACCGATCCCGACCCTTTCCGGCCATGGCGGGTGGCATCGTCCTCCCCGTTGAAGTCCCACATGAGGTGGCCCCTATATTGGAGCGGCTGCACTCCCCTCATAATGCAGATTGCCATGACTCCAGTCATGGTCAATCCGGCATGAGCCAATAATCTTATTCAGCTCATCAAGTAAAGGACGTCCCGGTCATTTTCCCTCTAGGGGCTCATGGGCGCCAGCTTAGGCGCTTCTTCAGAGGAGCGTTGCTAAACTACGGAAGGCCGATCCGAACAGGATCCGGCAGCGGGACGTCCTGCATGTAAAACCATTCCAAAGGCCAGTCTTCGGATGCCTTCTTCGGGGTTCCAGATAGATATCCGGTCCCGGCGATGCGCCATAGTTCAGCTCCGCCCACTTGATATATTGACCCCTCATGAGAACGGGGTACAAAGCAGAATAATCTCTTCCACAACACAAAATGAGCCTCGACGCCCAAGAACAGTTCAAGAAGGGCCAATGAAGCCCGCGATGTGCAAAATGGAGGCAGGCGTAAGGTGGTGCAACTAGAGGCCGTAGAACTCCAAGAGACCCCGGAGAAACGGATGAATTGGAAATCCAAATCCTCTTACTAGATAAGAGATAAAGCACACCCGCTCTCCTTTAGAGGGATCGGGGACACTCTCCGCTTGCTTTCCGCCCTTGTAGGTGGCAAGTCCGGCTCGAACCGGAACCATGAAGGCCGGGGGAAGAAATCCCTTGGTTTGGAGTATAACTAGCTCGCTATGCGGGACTGAGCATCTCTCCCAATTTCCAGGTTGAGGGCTGGGAGCGCGAGAGGAGGAGCCGCGTCGACTGTCCATGATGGAATGGGTTTTTGGTCAGAGGCGCTCTGATGAAAACTTGCGGAGGGAGGATGGTGTGATTCAGATCTAGATCCTCGCCCCTTTTATGGGCGGCTCGTTTGCGCAGCTAGGGGGGTAAGTGTAGAAATACCCTGGCTTTTCGCATTCATTCAAACACATGGAAGATGGCCATTACTAGGCGTAGAAGCCAAGGAGCGCAGCATTTATCAAAAGCCGGACACTATTAGACAAGTATATGGAATTTGGAGAAGAACCCGCCTCGCAATGCCGAAGACAAACTACGCGCCGGACTCATCGTCATTGAAGCCTGGTTCGGGGCTCTTGAGGAGTCCAGGATTAGGGGTGTCCGGATAGCCGAACTATCACCGTCGGCGGACTCTGGACTATGAAGATACAAGATTGAAGACTTCGTCCCGTGTCCGGATGGGACTTTCCTTGGCGTGGAAGGCAAGCTTGGCGATACGGACATGTAGATCTCCTACCATTGTAACCGACTGTGTAACCCTAACCTATCCGGTGTCTATATAAACCGGAGGGTTTTAGTCCAGAGGACGAACAACAATCATACCATAGGCTAGCTTCTAGGGTTTAGCCTCTCCGATCTCGTGGTAGATCTACTCTTGTACTACCCATATCATCAATATTAATCAAGTAGGAGTAGGGTATTACCTCCATCGAGAGGGCCCGAACCTGGGTAAAAACATCATGTCCCTTGTCTCCTGTTACCATCCGCCTAGACGCACAGTTCGGGACCCCCTACCCGAGATCCGCCGGTTTTGACACCGACAGGAGGCATGTTGTTGGTTTCAAGATTCGAGAAGTGGTATATGTCTAATTTCTACTCTTACTAGCAAGATGCCCGTGTGTTGCACGGAACATCAAAATCTCATGGGAGAAAAGGATGAACGAGGGAAGGCCTTATCTACAAATGTGGTGAAGAGTGTGGGTAAATTGCCATATTTTCCTTCCTATCCGTCAGATATAAATCGGACGACCTACATTCTTGAGGATGGCAGGCCCACCATCATCACCAACTCTATTTTTATCTCTACTCTTATAAAAAGCATTGTCGGTGATGATCGTGTGCCTGCCATCCCGCAATATAGGCCGTCCGATCTATATCTCGATAGATAGGAAGGAAACTATGGCAATTTTGCAAAAGATACCCACACCCCTCTCCACATTTGCAAATAAGGTCTTCCTCGTTCATCCTTTTCCCCACAAGATAAACTACTCATACAAATGCATCTTTGATAAATTTCAGGCAACACATGGCATCTTGCTAGTTGTTGCAAAAATCCCATGTGTGTGTGTGTGAGAGGGAGAGTGGAGGAGGACGGAGTGCATGTGTGACAAAGACACAAGTAGTGTGTGTGTGATAGGTATCAGCTTAAAATGAGGCGATAGTGTGTGTGTTCACGATCGAGAGGGCGTGTCTCAAGAAGGGAAGAAAAAGCTACATAGATACAAGGAGCGAGAGAGAGACATGTATGCGATGGTGGAAGCATGAGTGTGCGGGTGTATAAACCTATCTAGAGGCTAGCTAGTCGATAAATGCTTGTGAGAGAAATACGAGTCGGGGTGCGAAAGCGAGAGTTTTGTGAGAGAGAGAGAGAGAGACGGTAGTCGGGAAGGGGGGTGGAAGAAGGAGTTGTGTGTGTGTGTGTGTCTATGAGAGAGAGAGAGGAGACGGTAGTCGGGGTTGTTTGATCGGTGTCAGTCAGGGATGGAGACGAAAAGGAGACCACAACAAATGTTGTGTCTACAGGAGAGAGAGAGAGAGAGAGAGTATTTTTAGTGGTATGAGTCATATGTAGAGACATATAGGGTGTGTGAGAGAATCCCATAGAGAGAAAGACAAAGTGAAAGATGAGTGGAGACTGTGTGTGTGGCGGTGAAATAGAAAGCTTAGGTACCGAGTGATACCAGAGAACAGTAGAGACGTGAGAGATAATGAAAACCGTGTAATGTATAATGATAGGGAGAGTGTGACACTTCTCAAGGGAGACGTCGAGAGACCATGTTTGCGAGGATAGGAGAAACATGAAGTGAGCGTCTTGGGTGAGCTGGAGAAAAGAGAGTGATGGCTACTCAAGGAGCATGCATGCGAGAGAGATGGGCATGAAAGGAGTGAACAAAAAGGATTCAAATATTTGAATTCGAGATGATCATACATGTAATCCATACTGAACCAAAATTAATCTATCAAACATGCATACTCATATGGATTCACGCACATCTATGTTATTTAATATGTAGATATTCTTGATCCATACATTTTAGTAGAACATAATTTGGTTAATTTTTTTGAATTCAACCTTAAGATTTCGAGATCGTTGTATTTGTAAATCATATTATACATATAAAGGAGCAGAATTCTTTGTTGTGCTTTTGAAAGTATATATGTAAAAAAGATGTATATAGAATGTAATTCCAATTGAAAATGGATCCCTTTGAAAAAAAAATAGTAGAATACAAACGGGATTCGATTGAGTTGGCACGGTAAACGTGCAATCGTGCAAAATTTGAACGAAGCGGGAAAGTCGTAGTAACCGCCAAACCAAAATCTGCGAGATGGAAATCACTATCGCCTATCCTCGCCGCAAAGCCTATCTGCTGGATTTCTATAGGTTTCGATAGGGGTAGGTTTGTAATTTCACCCAAACGTGACGTAACCGCCTCTCACCCGGATTCATACGGTGGGCGCCAAAACACAAGGTGCCCTCGGCCAAAATCGACTCCCTCCCGATTCATATTCATACACGGTGGGCGCCAAAACAAACTCTCGTCGGCAAACATTCGATTGTATGCGAGATTACCGCCCTATCCCCAACCGACTAATGTTGTTGTGATGTAGTAGAAATTTGAAATGGGGGCTAAGTTTGTAAATTTCCTTGCATTTGAGACAAGCGCCTGCACTACATGGTTCCCCCCTTCCTCTCTACCTCCCTTTTCCCCATTCGTACTCCGTGGGCGCCAAAACACCCTCTCCACCCCCACCCTCCTCCGTCCGCCGCCGTCCGCCACCCCATCCACCGCCGTCCGCCACCCCATCCACCGCCGTCCTCCTCCACCATGTCGGAGCTGATACCCCGATGCCGCCGTCCATTACAAGAGATCGACCTCTCTCATCCACGCCTTCGGACCGGGATCCTTGCATCCCGTCCTCTCGCTTCATCCCCGCCGTCGTCCACCTTGCCGGCGCCGCCTCACGACCGTCTCGCCCACCGCACCCCGCCGCCACCGTCTACCCTCCTAGATCTGCTTCCACGCCACGACAGTATCGCTACCACAAAGACCGTCAAATTCTCACCAGACAAGACACGGTGAAGCACCAGAGGCGGTACTCTTTCAGATTCTGCTCAACTTATTTATCGCAGCAAGAAAATAGATCGCCACCGCTTTACTCGATTTTTTGTCTTGGTTGCGAAGTTGCCTTTGTCCGGTTTGCACCTTCAGATCCGCCATGGCACGCTCAACACTATACTCCCAATGCTTATGGTTTTCCCCTTTTATATTCCACACTAGTTAAATCACAATAGACAAAATTTTGAAATTGGTTCAGTCGATTTTCAGAGCTCACGGGAGTTCGCGGTGCGATCCAAGGGCTCGGGTGGTTACGGGGCCTCGCCGAACAAATAAAACTTGACGCGGGTGGGGTGGGGGTGGTGGAGGAACACAGGCGGTGGGGGCCGGTGGTCCGGCCGGCCCGTCTTGATGTTGTATGGGAAGAATCACAGACGAGGAAGAAGAAGGGTTAGGAGGCGTGGGATCTTCATCCAACCTTTGAAATGGTCGAGACAACTGGGAGTTGCATTCTTAATGCGCTCTGGTTCCTCATGTGTGGGCACTGCGCAACCAACATTTTATTATCCAAAATCTGCTTGCTCTTCTTTACCATGTTCGATAGAGCTGTGACACAAAACGTAGGACCGACTCCAGCAGACTGTACCCATACTTCAATCGGCCACACCACTAGCCCCACCACACGGGACCTGCACTCCAAAGAAAAGGTATACCGATTTCATTTGCCATAGCACCAGCTGTACCACAGAAAAATCCCACTCCAAAGAAAAAGTACAAAGCAAGTCCACCGTCAAGACCTATCCCAACTACGAGACGGCCAATTCTCGCAGATTGGAACCCCATTCCATTTATTCCCAGTTTAAAAGACAATGCTTTCAATGTTGTTAGGGACTACGTGCATATATTCCCATCATGGGAAGATTATTGTGAAGACAAACACCATTTTCACATCGTCTGTCCAACTTACGTGTAAGTGCTATTATTCATGGTTATTATTTTCATGTTTTACGCTGATTGAACACATCAATGATTTACATTACATTGTTGTAACTAGGCGAGGGTCAATCTGGATAGTCATGACGAGGAAAGCTTGCTTGTGCTTTTCAAGGAAGCATTGCAGCAGTATCGGTGTTACCTAAGGAAATCACACTTTGGTGGCAAATCTATGAACGAATTTCCGGTGAAGTCTCCTGTGCTAAATTTAGAAGACATTGAATGGAAAAACATTGTTATGCAATTGGTCTCGTTCCTGTGATGAGATCATCGCCTATAAAATCACATGACAATTTGAACTTCTACTTTTCCGCATGTGCCTTACAGATCTTGTTTGCGGAAATCTGCTCGAAGAAGAATTCGGTTTGAAAAGAACGACAGGGATATCGCAAATATGCTGCCCGCTGCTTTGCTCTTGTTAGTACTGTTGTCCTGTATCACTCTACTTGCATACATACCGGTTCATTATGTGACAAAGAAGATGCATGATAGCTTGCTTATCAATTGTTCGCTCTAAATTCTTCAAAGATCCAATGCCAATGTTTTTTAGCTCTGCATTGTTCTTGTAGGTACATGATGTCCTTTATCGGTGTACTTATAATGACAGTAGTTGTTCATGTACCATCACTGCAGCTTATTTTCCTTTTCCCTCCATTTTCTACACATCAGATCTATATTTACTCTTACCATAAGGTTGGTACTGAAGATGTTTAGCTGTGCATTGCTCTTGTCTGTACCTTTTGCCTGTATCGCTGCACTTACATTTATAGCTACTTGGTTATGTAGCATCACTCTTCATCTTATCTTAAATATTCTCCATTTTTTCGTATATTATCACATCTATATTTACTCTTAACAAAATGTAGAATAAAGGCAATGCTTATGAAGAAGATTCTGTGGTAAACTTCTTGAATTGCCCCCCATCGGCATGGACAAGGCCTTTATAGAGCTGTCTTCACCAATAATGTAAGTTTGTCCATCTCAAGCCTTCAAACTTTGTTGTATATATTTGGTTAGGCATGACTGCAAATAACTGTTTATTTTTGGTGTTTGCATCAAATTGCATGTTTAAAGTTTATTATGTACTCCCTCCGTTTCCAAAATAGATGACCCAATTTTGTCTTTGAAGTTAGTATAAAGTTGGGTCATCTATTTTAGAACGGAGGGAGTAGTTCATAAACAAAAGTTTGTCCTTTCTCAATTTAAGTTTTCAGTTGTACAACCAAGTTCATTATTCATACCATGTAAATTAAAGTATACAGAGCAAGTGATCTTCTTTTGCACTGCATGTATGCTTCTGTTCTTCATTCGTAATCCAGTGGTGTGGTGAACCTACCCACTACATCACAATGTCATATTCTGCAATGTCTTAACTATGAACAATGTCATATCATTCTACTACTCCCTCCGCCCGAAAATACTTGTCATTGAAATGGATGTATCTAGATGTATTTTAGTTCTAGTCACATCCATTTTGATGACAAGTAATTCCGGACGGAGGGAGTATTATTTAAACCGTCTCTTTATTTGCCAATCTGAAATGGGATAAATTGACAAAGACACTAACCATTGATACTTATGAGTTCTTGATCTGTAATCCAGTGGTGTCGTGAAGCTGCCAACTCCTTCACAATGTCATTTCCTGCCATGTCTTGACCTGAACAATACCATATATTGTGTTCATGCAATTTTAAACTGTGTCACTTTATTTGTCAGTAAGAAATGTGATGAATTGTCAGCACTGATACTTTTATGTGCAAAACCTGTCATCTGTCTGCTTGTTTATCTTTCAGAGTGAGGAAGATTTAAGTGTTGAACAAGCGCAGTCTCATCATCTTGCTTTCAGTTGCTATGCTGCAGCTCCCAATGAGGCTAACCTTTCTTGAACTCTATTGAAGTGTTGTCGGTTTTGTATATTATTTTGTCGGCGTGTTTATTTGCAATCGGTGGCGATCTTTGATGCCCAGTGTATGTAATCTGTTGTCTGCTTGTGCTTTATTATCATAGTGGCGAACTTTGATGCCCAGTGGATGTAATATGCTGTAATTTCTTTATTGTATAGTCTAGGTTTTTTCTTATTCATGATGTTGTAGTTATTTTACTGTCTTCGCAGTAAACCGGCCAAACCATAAAATTACGGTACATAATCGGGCCGTCATGCAATCATGATGTAGGTTGGGCCTGAAACATGCCGAACAGCTAACGGGCCGGCAGTAGCCCAAAATGAACTCCGGCCCATGATTGTGTGAATCAAATCACGGGCTTTAAACAGGCCAAAATTGTCTCGGTCCTTGTTTGGCCCAATCAGATATCGGTCATGAAAGGTGCCGGATGCAAACCGGGCCGTAGTTAGGCCCAACTATATGACGGGCATTTAACATGCCGAAATTAATATAGGGCCGAAATGTTAAACGGGTCCTTAAGAGGCCAAAACTAATGTCAGGCCGAATTACTAAGTGGGCCTCTAGCAAGTGGGCCCAAAAGCATAGTGTCCAGTTGATGGGCCGAATCTGATATGGGCCATAATTGAGCCCATAGCCTCTTAAAGGGTCAGACTGATCCGGGCCATAATTTGGCCCGTAACATGGTAGGCTTTAACAGCCGGATCTCATATGGGCCAATATTAGGCCCGGTACGTGACAGGCCATTAATGGACCGGATCATATTTGGGCCAGCATTTGGCCCAAAACATGGCAGCCAGTTATTGGGCCGGCCTACTAGGGCTCTAAAATTCTTGTGGGCCTCACAATTTGGGCCGCCCGTTAATGTCGGCGAAATCTCGTGGGCCTTTAGCCGGCCACCCATTACGATCATAAGAATCTTGTGGGCCTTTACCTGGGCCGGCCCATTATGGCAAACAAAAATCTTGTGGGCCTTTAACTAGGTCGGCCCATTATGGCCCATGAAATCTTGTGGGCCGTTAGCTGGGCCATCCCATTATGGCCCACAAAATCTCGTGGGCCTTTAGCTGGGCCGGCCCATTATGGTCCGCAAAATCTTGTGGGCCTTTAGTTGGGCCGACCCATTTAAACTTGATGGGCCGGTCCATGTGTCAACATATCATAAGCGCGTCTTGCCCATTGGATGAGTGACACCTGTGCCAGCGCGGACCTGACACGAGTCTCCTCTAGCCAATGATGATTTTACACGTGGAAAATCCCCATTGGTCGGCGCTATTAACGGGTTATCGGATCCAAAACCCGACCCGATAGCTTAACGGCGTTCCGTTACGGTGGATGCCATGTGTCGGTCACCCTTGACGAAAAGCACTTCAGGACGCGATGATTTATCGTCATGGAAGTGGACACTTCCATGATGATAATTTTGGTAATGTCATGGAACACTTCTACAACAGCACAGGTATGACTATCTTGATTCTGTCATAAATTTGTCATGGATGTACATGCATGACAAAAAAGGCGACCTACTGTGACAAACACGTATCATCACAGAAGTGTTTTTTTTGTAGTGCAATAGCGGAACCTGGATGCTCATATTGGCTCCCATATATTCTACGAAGATCTTTATCGGTCAAACCGCATAACAACATAAGTTTTTCCCTTTGTCATCGGTATGTTACTTGCCCGAGATTCGATCGTCGGTATCTCAATACCTAGTTCAATCTCGTTACCGGCAAGTCTCTTTACTCGTTTCGTAATACATCATCCCACAACTAACTCATTAGTTGAAATGCTTGCAAGGCTTATAGTGATGTGCATTACCGAGTGGGCCCAGAGATACCTCTCCGACAATCGGAGTGACAAATCCTAATCTCGAAATACGCCAACCCAACAAGTACCTTCGGAGACACCAGAGAGCACCTTTATAATCACCTAGTTACGTTGTGACGTTTGGTAGCACACAAAGTGTTCCTCCCAGAACGGAGTTGCATAATCTCATAGTCATAGGAACATGTATAAGTCATGAAGAAAGCAATAGCAACATACTAAATGATCAAGTGCTAAGCTAACGGAATGGGTCAAGTCAATCACATCATTCTCCTAATAATGTCATCCCGTTAATCAAATGACAACTCATGTCTATGGTTAGGAAACATAACCATCTTCGATTAACGAGCTAGTCAAGTAGAGGCATACTAGTGACACTCTGTTTGTCTATGTATTCACACATGTATTATGTTTCCAGTTAATACAATTCTAGCATGAATAAAAAACATTTATCATGATATAAGGAAATAAATAATAACTTTATTATTGCCTCTAGGGCATATTTCCTTCAGTCTCCCACTTGCACAAGAGTCAATAATCTAGATCACATCGCCATGTGATTTAACATCAATAGTTCACATCACCATGTGATTAACACCCATAGTTCACATCGTCATGTGACCAACACCCAAAGGGTTTACTAGATTCAATAATCTAGTTAACATTGCTATGTGATTAACTCCCAGAGAGTACTAAGGTGTGATCATGTTTTTGCTTGTGAGAGAAGTTTAGTCAACGGGTCTGCCGTATTCAGATCCGTATGTATTTTGCAAATTTCTATGTCTACAATGCTCTACACGGAGCTACTTTAGCTAATTGCTCCCACTTTCAATATGTATCGGATGAAGACTTAGAGTCATTCGGATCGATTATAAAACTTGTATCGACGTAACCCTTTTACGACGAACCTTTTGTCACCTCCATAATCGAGAAACATATCCTTATTCCACTAAGGATAATTTTGACCGATGTCCAGTGATTTACTCCTAGATCACTATTGTACTCCCTTGCCAAACTCAGTGGTAGGGTATGCAATATATCTGGTACACAGCATGGCATACTTTATAGAACCTATGGCTGAGGCATAGGGAATGGCTTTCATTCTCTTTCTATCTTCTGCCGTGGTCGGGTTTTGAGTCTTTACTCAATTTCACACCTTGTAACACAGGCAGGAAACTCTTTCTTTGATTGTTCCATTTTGAACTACTTCAAAATCTTGTCAAGGTATGTACTCATTGAAAAAACTTATCAAGCGTCTTGATCTATCTCTATAGATCTTGATGCTCAATATGTAAGACTTCTCCGAGGTCTTTCTTTGAAAAACTCCTTTCAAACACTCCTTTATGCTTTGCAGAATAATTCTACATTATTTCCGATCAACAATATGTCATACACATATACTTACGTAAATGTTGTAGTGCTCCCACTCACTTTCTTGTAAATACAAAGCTTCACCACAAGTCTCAGATAAAACTATATGCTTTGATCAACTTATCAAAGCGTGTATTCCAACTCCGAGATGCTTGCAACAGTCCATAGATGGATCATTTGGAGCTTGCATATTTTGTTAGCACCTTTAGGATTGACAAAACCTTCTGGTTGCATCATATACAACTCTTCTTTAATAAATCCATTAAGGAATGCAGTTTTGTTTATCCATTTGCCAGATTTCATAAAATGCGGCAATTGCTAACATGATTCGGACAGACTAAAGCATAGATACGAGTGAGAAACTCTCATCGTAGTCAATACCTTGAACTTGTCGAAAACCTTTTGCGACAATTATAGCTTTGTAGATAGTAACACTACTATCAGTGTCCGTCTTCCTCTTGAAGATCCATGGCTTGACGATCATCGAGCAAGTCCACCAAAGTCCACACTTTGTTCTCATACATGGATCCCATCTCAGATTTCATGGCCTCAAGCCGTTTCGCTGAATCTGGGCTCATCATCGCTTCCTCATAGTTCGTAGGTTTGTCATGGTCAAGTAACATGACCTCCAAAACAGGATTACCGTACCACTCTGGTGCGGATCTCACTCTGGTTTACCTATGAGGTTCGGTAGTAACTTGATCTGATGTTACATGATCATCATCATTAGCTTCCTCACTAATTGGTGTAGTAGTCACAGGAACAGATTTCTGTGATGAACTACTTTCCAATAAGGGAGCAGGTGCATTACCTCATCAAGTTCTACTTTCCTCCCACTCACTTCTTTCGAGAGAAACTCCTTCTCTAGAAAGGATCAATTGTTGGCAACGTATGTATTGCCTTCGGATCTGTGATAGAAGGTGTACCCAACATTTTGGGTATCCTATGAAGACGCACTTCTCCGATTTGGGTTCAAGCTTATCATGTTGAAACTTTTTCACATAAGCATCGCAACCCAAACTTTAAGAAACGACAACTTTGGTTTGTTGCTAAACCATAATTCATACGGTGTCGTCTCAACGGATTTAGATGGTCCCTTTTTAACGTGAATGCAGCTGTCTCTAATGCATAACCCCAAAATGATAGTGGTAGATCAGTAAGAGACATCATAGATCGCACCATATCTAATAAAGTACGGTTATGACGTTCGTACACACCATTACAATGTGGTGTTCCAGGTGGCATGAGTAGTGAAACTATTTCACATTGTTTTAACTGAAGGCCAAACTCGTAACTCAAATATTTTACCTCTGCGATCATATCATAGAAACTTTTATTTTCTTGTTACGATGATTCTCCACTTCACTCTGAAATTCTTTGAACTTTTCAAATGTTTCAGACTTATGTTTCATCAAGTAGATATACCCATATCTGCTCAAATCATCTGTGAGGGTCGAAAATAACTTGATACCGTCGTGAGCATCAACACTCATCGTAATGCATACATCAAGATGTATTATTTCCAACAAATCATTGCTTACTCCATTGTTCCGGAGAACGGAGTCTTAGTCATCTTGCCCATGAGGCATGGTTCGCAAGCATCAAGTGATTCATAATCAAGTGATTCCAAAAACCCATCAAAGATCGAGTTTCTTCATGCTCTTTACACCAATATGACCTAAACGGCAGTGCCACAAATAAGTTGCACTATCATTATTAACTTTGCATCTTTGGCTTCAATATTATGAATATGTGTATCAAGATGATCGAGATCCAATGAACCATTTTCATTGGGTGTATGACCATAGAAGGTTTTATTCATGTAAACAAAACAACAATTATTCTCTAATTTAAATGAATAACTGTATTGCAATAAACATGATCAAATCATATTCATGCTCAACGCAAACACCAAATAACATTTATTTAGGTTCAACACTAATCCCGAAAGTATAGGGAGTGTGAGATGATGATCATATCAATCTTGGAACCACTTCCAACACACATCATCACTTCACCCTTAACTAGTCTCTGTTCATTCTGCAACTCCCGTTTTGAGTTACTACATTTTAGCAACTGAACCAGTATCAGATACCGAGGGGTTGCTATGAACACTAGTAAAGTACACATAAATAACATGTATATCAAATATACCTTTGTTTACTTTGCCATCCTTTCTTATCCGCCAAATACTTGGGGTAGTTCCGCTTCCAGTGACCAATCCCTTTGCAGTAGAAGCACTTAGTCTCAGGCTAGTGTGAGGACTTAGTCATGAGGCCAACACATCTATGTGGTAGCTTGAGAGGGGTTGAGCAGAATCGAGAGACGCAACACAAGACAAAGATTTAGACAGCTTCGGGCCCCGGGAAACATCATCCAGTAATAGCCCTACATGCTGTTTCAGGCTAGATCTCGTTATCATCACGAGGGAGTCGCCGTAAACCGGCTCTCCTCTAGTTGTGTCTAGCCCTAGAGATTGTTTCTTGCTTGTCCCTCCTTGGGGAGCCCTGCCCCTCCTTATATAAGTTGAAGGGGCGGGTTACATGTAGAGTCCATCTTGGACTAATACTTAAACTATTTTGATTTCCTTTCCTGGGCTTCTTAACGTCTGCCGGTTTAACATTGTCTGCCGGTTTAACATTGTCTGCCGGTTTAACACTCGCCGGTTTACCGTCTGTCTTAGCCATCTGTCTTCACTGTCTGTCGGTTTAACACGCGCCGGTTTACCAAGTCCCAGCCGGGTTATGACTCCGGCCGGGTCATACCGCGGGGTATATCCCCGGCACTTAGGTCCAGATTTTGGCTTCTTCACTTGAGCAGCAACTTGCTTGCCATTCTTCTTGAAGTTCCCCTTCTTCCCTTTGCCCTTTTCTTGAAACTAGTGGTCTTGTCAACCATCAACACTTGATGCTTTTCTTAATTTCTACCTTCGTTGATTTCAGCATCACGAAGAGCTCGGGAATTACTTTCGTCATCCCTTGCATATTATAGTTCATCACGAAGTTCTAGTAACTTGGTGACAGTGACTAGAGAACTCTGTCAATCACTATCTTATCTGGAAGATTAACTCCCACTTGATTAAAGTGATTGTAGTACTCATACATTCTGAGCACATGCTCACTAGCTGAGCAATTCTCCCCATCTTGTAGGCAAAGTACTGTCAGAGGTCTCATACCTCTCGACACGGGCATGAGTATGAAATACCAATTTCAACTCTTAGAACATCTTATATGCTCGTGGTGTTCAAAATATTTTTGAAGTCCGGTTCTAAGCCGTAAAGCATGGTGCACTAAACTATCAAGTAGTCATCATACCGAGCTTTTGTCAAACGTTCATAACGTCGCATACCGCTCCTGCAATAGGTCTGTCACCTAGCGGTGCATCAAGGACATAATACTTCTGTGCAACAATGAGGTTAATCCTAAGATCACGGACCAAGTCCGCATCATTGCTACTAACATCTTTCAACTTAGCTTTCTCTAGGAACATATCAAAATAAAACAGGGGAGCAAAAACCGAGCTATTGATCTACAACATAGATATGCTAATACTACCAGGACTAAGTTCATGATAAATTTAAGTTCAATTAATCATATTACTTAAGAACTCCCACTTAGATAGACATCCCTCTAATATTCTAAGTGATCACGTGATCCATATCAACTAAACCATAACCGATCATCACGTGAAATGGAGTAGCTTTCAATGGTGAACATCACTATGTTGATCATATCTACTATATGATTCACGCTCGACCTTTCGGTCTCAGCGTTCCGAGGCCATATCTGCATATGCTAGGCTCGTCAAGTTTAACCTGAGTATTTTGCGTGTGCAAAATTGGCTTGCACCCATTGTAGATGGACATAGAACTTATCACACCCGATCATCACGTGGTGTCTGGGCACGACGAACTTTGGCAACGGTGCATACTCAGGGAGAACACTTTTATCTTGAAATTTAGTGAGAGATCATCTTATAATGCTACCGTCAATCAAAGCAAGATAAGATCCATAAAAGATAAACATCACATGCAATCGATATAAGTGATATGATATGGCCATCATCATCTTGTGCTTTTGATCTCCATCTCAAAGTATTGTAATGATCTTCATTATTACCGGCATGACACCATGATCTCCATCATCTTGATCTTTTATCAATGTGTCGTCACATGGTCGTTGTCGGTGTCAAAACCGGCGGATCTCGGGTAGGGGGTCCCGAACTGTGCGTCTAGGCGGATGGTAACAGGAGACAAGGGACACGATGTTTTTACCCAGGTTCGGGCCCTCTCGATGGAGGTAATACCCTACTCCCCGCTTGATTAATATTTGATGATATGGGTAGTACAAGAGTAGATCTACCACGAGATCAAGGAGGCTAAACCCTAGAAGCTAGCCTATGGTATGATTGTTGTTTGTCCTACGGACTAAAACCCTCCGGTTTATATAGACACCGGATAGGTTAGGGTTACACAGAGTCGGTTACAATGGTAGGAGATCTACATATCCGTATCGCCAAGCTTGCCTTCCACGCCAAGGAAAGTCCCATCCGGACACGGGACGAAGTCTTCAATCTTGTATCTTCATAATCTTGGAGTCCGGCCGTGATGATAGTTCGGCTATCCGGACACCCCCTAGTCCAGGACTCCCTCAGTCGTCTCACCAGCTATTGCTTTTGCAACTATTGCTATCGCATAGCGATAAAGTAAAGCAATTACATGGCACTTGCATCTTATGAAATAAAGAGACAACCATAAGGCTTCTGCCAGTTTCCGATAACTTCAACAAAACATGATCATCTTATACAACAACTTATATCTCATCACATCTTGACCATATCACATCACAACATGCCCTGCAAAAACAAGTTAGACGTCCTCTACTTTGTTGTTGCAAGTTTTACGTGGCTGCTACGGACTGAGAAAGAATCGTTCTTACCTATGCATCAAAACCACAACGATAGTTTGTCAAGTTGGTGCTGTTTTAACCTTCGTAAGGACCGGGCATAGCCATACTCGGTTCAACTAAAGTTGGAGAAACTGACACCCGCCAACCACCTGTGTGCAAAGCACGTCGGTAGAACCAGTCTCGCGTAAGCGTACGCGTAATGTCGGTCCGGGCCGCTTCATCCAACAATACCGCCGAACCAAAGTATGACATGCTGGTAAGCAGTATGACTTATATCGCCCACAACTCACTTGTGTTCTACTCGTGCATATGACATCTACGCATAAAACAAGGCTCAGATGCCACTGTTGGGGAACGTAGTAATTTCAAAAATTTCCTACGCACACGCAAGATCATGGTGATGCATAGAAACGAGAGGGGAGAGTGTCGTCCACGTACCCTCGTAGACCGAAAGAGGAAGCATTAGCACAACGCGGTTGATGTAGTCGTACGTCTTCACGGCCCGACCGATCAAGCACCGAAAGCACGACACCTCTGAGTTCTTGCACACGTTCAGCTCGACGACGTCCCTCGAACTCCGATCCAGCCGAGTGTCGAGGGAGAGTTCCGTCAGCACGACGGCGTGGTGACGATGATGATGTTCTACCGTCGCAGGGCTTGGCCTAAGCACTGCTACGATATTATCGAGGAGGACTATGGTGGAGGGGGGCACCGCACACGGCTAAGAGATCAATGATCATTTGTTGTCTCTATGGGGTGCCCCCTGCCCCCATATATAAAGGAGCAAGGGAGGAGGAGGCCGGCCCTAGGAGGGGCGCGCCAGGGGAGTAGGATTCCTACTCCTAGTTGGAGTAGGTTTCCTCCTTTCCTAGTCCAACTAGGAGAAGGGGGGAAAGGGGGGAAGAGGAGAAGGAAGGGAGAGGGGGGCCGCGCCCCAAACCCTTTGTCAAATTCGGACTGGGCTTGGGAGGGGCGCGCGCCACCTCCTGGTTGCTGCCTCTCCTTCCTACTAAGGCCCATTAAGGCCCAATACTTCTTTCCCGTATTCCCGTAACTCCCCGCTACTCCGAAAAATACCGAATCACCCGGAACACTTCCGATATCCAAACATAGGCTTCCAATATATCAATATTTATGTCTCGACCATTTCGAGACTCCTCGTTATGTCCGTGATCACATCCGGGACTCCGAACAACCTTCGGTACATCAAAACATATAAACTCATAATATAACTGTCATCGAAACTTTAAGCGTGCGGACCCTACGGGTTCGAGAACTATGTAGACATGACCGAGACACATCTCCGGTCAATAACCAATAGCAGAACCTGGATGCTCATATTGGCTCCCACATATTCTACGAAGATCTTTATCGGTCAAACCGCATAACAACATACGTTGTTCCCTTTGTCATCGGTATGTTACTTGCCCGAGATTCGATCGTCGGTATCTCAATACCTAGTTCAATCTCGTTACCGAAAAGTCTCTTTACTCGTTCCGTAATACATCATCCCGCAACTAACTCATTATTTGCAATGCTTGCAAGGCTTATAGTGCTGTGCATTACCGAGTGGGCCCAGAGATACCTCTCCGACAATCGGAGTGACAAATCCTAATCTCGAAATACGCCAAGCCAACAAGTACCTTCGGAGACACCTGTAGAGCACCTTTATAATCACGCGGTTACGTTGTGACGTTTGGTAGCACACAAAGTGTTCCTCCCAGAACGGGAGTTGCATAATCTCATAGTCATAGGAACATGTATAAGTCATGAAGAAAGCAATAGCAACATACTAAATGATCAAGTGCTAAGCTAACGGAATGGGTTAAGTCAATCACATCATTCTCCTAATGATGTCATCCCGTTAATCAAATGACAACTCATGTCTATGGTTAGGAAACATAACCATCTTCAATTAACGAGCTAGTCAAGTAGAGGCATACTAGTGACACTCTGTTTGTCTATGTATTCACACATGTATTATGTTTCTGGTTAATATAATTCTAGCATGAATAATAAATATTTATCATGATATAAGGAAATAAATAATAACTTTATTATTGCCTCTAGGGCATATTTCCTTCAAGAATCGGTGGGGCCGAGTTTGACTTTTGGTTTAGGTCATATGTGGATGTGGGAAAGTAGTTGAGGGTTTTGGAGCATATCACTAAGCACTTTGAGCAAGCAAGCCATTAAGCAACACCTCATCCCTCCTTGATAGTATTGGCTTTTCCTATAGACTCAATGTGATCTTGGATCACTAAAATAGAAAATGTAGAGTCTTGAGCTTTGAGCTTGAGCCAATCCTTTTATCCTTAGTATTTTGAGGGGTCCACTTTTCTCATCCATGCCATGCCATTCATTGAGCTTTTCCTGAAATATTTATCTTGGAATAATGTTAGCTCAATGAGCTATATGTTGTTAGGAATTACCAAAACCACATAGGACAGTTGCACTTTCAATCTCCCCTTTTTGGTAATTGGCGACAACATATAGATCAAAGCTTCGACAAATGATAATAAGAGTGAAAAACATTGTCGCTTTGAGAAGTATGTGATATTGTGCATAGTTTAAGATTTGCTTTGGACTGCAAATGCACAAATAGTTAGGATCATGGATTACCCTTCCATGTCACATACATCTTGGTGGAGCGCTCAAAATGATAACAATAGAATACATGCACTCATCACCAAGCAAAGTGAATGATCATATAGAGATAAAAGGATAATGTCATCCAAGAAGCATTAATGTAGCATATGATCAAACAAATGATCATCCAAGTATCACATGCATGAAGGTATCTCAATCAAGCAAATAAAATTCAACTACCAAAGCAAGAGAGAATAAAAAGAAACGCTCTCTCTTGAAGCCTATGATCTATACATTTTTCTCCCCCTTTGGCAACAAGTTACCAAAAAGTTCATAGAAAATGCATAGCACTAAATCGTCTCTCGTGCTTGATCTTGGTGGTGGTGTAGATAGAACTCCAAGGACGAAGGCATCAGTTGATGTAGCTGGAGCTGGTGGAGTGGAGTCTTTGGAGCAGTGTACTGAAGGCATGGTAGTGCGAGATGAAGTGGCTCGTGTATGCATCCGCACTGCGGTGACCTCTGAGCTCTAGGCACTCTGGCGAATGCCTCAGTGGTTGTCTTGCCCTTCCTCTCCTGCGCAGATCATCACAGAGTTGCTCAACAACAATTTGGATCTCGATTACCTTCACATCCAAGTCATAGAACTTCTGCTCCATGATCCTCTCAAGGCTCTCCTGGTTTTGAGTCAGGGTGGCCAGTCCCTTCTCAATCCTCAGAGTGGATGCAATCAAGTAGCCAAGCTGATCCTGTTTGCTCTTCAAGAAGTACTGAGATGCGTCTTCCATTGTTGGCATCTTGGCAGCCTTCTCAGTCCTTGCCTTCTCCTTCTTTTCTTGTGCTTGCACAGAAGATGGTTCATTTTCATTCATCACAACGGTGTTATCCTCAAAGTCTGGGTAGATGGGCAGGTGCTCCTTGTCCAGAAGATATGTGCCAGTGCCCATCTTGGAGTTAATCAGCTCCACGGATGCGTGGGGCATACCCACAACTTCTCTTTTGGTCGCATTGTCCTCTTGATAGTTTCAACTATAAGAATCATGACCTTGAACTTTTGTGGCACATCAAATAAGTGTAGCAGATTTATTGCATGGCCTCTGATCATGTTGTGATCACCTGACTTGGGCAAAAGAGTGTGCCTGAGGATCCAATTGATGGTTGGCAGTCTTGACAGAAGGTAATGTACTGATCCAAACTTGTGTGTTTCAATAGCAGCATCTGGGATCTCCTTGTACATATGTGCCATAGTGTTGTGATCCATCTTCTTCTTGTCATAGACATCCAAGTCATCCTCTTTCTCCTTAGGTGCATTGATCAGATTAGCCCATTCTTCAATTGATGATTGGTACCTAGTACCTTCAGACATCCATACTATCACGCCTATACGGATAGAAGTGTCTTTGTGGAGTAGAATTGCATTATTAGCTCATCATTCCACTTTGTGAGCTTCTGCCCAACAAAGTCTGCCACTCCACAAGCACTGAAGTTGTCATACACACCAGGATAGTGTTCTTCATTCTCCTTGATGTATTCCCAGTTCACCCATCTCATGTCACACACTATTGGCTTCTTGTCCAGTAGAATAGTCTCATAGAAATCCTGATGTTCCTTTGTGTGGAACATGTAGTCTACAGCAGTTCTCCTCCTGGTAGCATATGGATCAGACTCTCTCCATAGTCTCAATGTTGAATCCTTTCTGATTTTCATGTTCTCAGCTACTGGATGAGCATCATTGTGATCTGGAATTTTGGGCATCAATTTTCTCAAGACATGTGACTCATCATCTTCTTCTTCAGCAACAGTTTCAGGAACTGGGGCCTTGTTCTTCTCAGCAGCTGGGATGTTTCTGGTACTCCTCTTGGGTGCAGTCTTGGGCTTGGAGGCAGCCTTGGGTGCTTCTTTGGGCTTTGATGAAGCATCCACTGACCTGATGGCATCACCCATAAGCTTCTGAGCTTTAGGTGCTGGTGCAACAACCTCTTCCTCTTCCTCTTCCTCTTCCATCATGGAAGGCTTTCCAACAACCCTGGCCATGGTCTTCTTGACCCTTTCCTTCCTCTTCTTCCCTTCTGCAGCAGCCTCTTTGGGTTCAGCTTCCAAAGATGCTTGAGTGGAGGTTCTGGCTTTAGACATGGGAATCCTTTTGGCAAGTGCTTTGGTCTTCATACCAGGCTTAGTGGCAGCAGCTGTGCTATACTCCTTATTGAGCACCTTCTTCTTGGAAATGGCCTCATCCTCAACAGCCACATAGTCTTCATCCTCAGAATCTGAAGTTCTCTTCTTTCTGGTCCTGGTGGCTGCCTTGGGTAAGTTGTTGGGTGTGCTCCTGCTACCCTCATCATAGTTGCTAGAGGGAATAGTGCCCTCACTCATGTGAACCTGCTCCTCTGACTTGTTCTGACTGTAACTTTGATCAGACATATTGCAAACACTGACAACATACCCTGTGAGTAGATATAGATGAGATAGAGTGGATGAGCATCACAAAATACAGAGGTTTTTGCGAAAGAATGAGTCAAAAACTTAGTTTTAATTTTCCATAGAAAGCATTTCGGATCTACCAATTTGTAAACTCGGTGATACCGAAGCAGCTTTTGGAACCTAAACTAGTGAACTCAGTCAGACCGAGTCACTGTTTGGTGGCACCGAGACTGCTAGGGTTTCACAAAGTCCTGAACTCGGTCACACCAATTTGCAATTCTCGGTCAGACAAAGAATTACATGTGCAATGGCCTTAGCCGAATCGGTGGTACCGAGTTCTACAACTCGGTTGGTCCGAGATGGTTTCAACGGAAACCTACCCCTAAATTTTCAATTCATCTCAAATCTACAGAGTGTTTTGACTAGATAAGATTGTTTCAATCGTGGCAAGATTCATGGCGAACACAATGTGCTAGGAATCAGATAGGGATAGCATAGTGATCGAGTTCATACCCTAGTTCGGCGATGAACTCGCTACGGCGGCAACGGTGGGATAATTCCTGTTGACGGTGGCGGAGACCAGTGGCAGGAGGCAGCTGGCGACGAGGGGGACGATCCGGAGACCCTGGAGGCAGAGTGGGCTGAGCGCGGGCGAAAGAGTTCGGAGAAAATTTCCAAAGTTTTGCCCGTGGGTATACATAGCCCGACCCTGTCGGTGTGACCGAGTGGAACAACTCGGTGGCACCGAGATGCATAACTGCAAGTAGTTACAGCAACTCGGTGTGACCGAAAAGTTCAAATCGGTTGCACCGAGATTGAAAACCTAGATCGACTTAGTGATCTCGGTATGACCGAAATGAAAGAATCGGTCAGACCGAAATGCACAAAGAAGTTTTGGAAGTTTAAGTCTATGACGAATCGGGGACTCCGAGAGCTCCTCACACAGAGTGGTTCGAATCTGACTTAATCAAATTTTGTGATGCAGCATGAATAGAGTTTGAGACGAGAAGAGCATAGATAGCTAGAGAAGGTTCTTAGGCATTCTTGTCCGTCCACTTGGCAAAAGAAAAAGAAACCAATCAATCAAAACAACAAGTGGATGTCCTGGAATGAGTAAGATATGCAACCAACATGCTCACACAATAAAATGGCAAATGAAATATGTGGCGAAGCATGCACAACCAATTCTAGCATCTATCAAGCAATTGGCAATGACTAGGTCATCTATATATGAGTATATTGACTTAGGAGTCAAATGAGAACATTTGATCATAGGTCATACTCATCGTTTAAGCTCAAGTGGGGTTACCACTTTTACATAATGCATTGTTGTGTTCACACCATTAGAGTTGCTTTAGCTCAATTCTTAGAGTAAAGCTCCCCCTAGATGTGAGATCGCCCCTTAGAGGGATGAACTAACCTTGGGTTTTGTCGATGATGACTTCATGTAGGTGTTGAAGATGTGGATGCTCAATGTTGATGTAGATCATTTGGAGCAATCCTTTGGAGTGAGTTGCACTTTCAATACCTACACGGGTTAGTCCCACAAGGAACAAACAAGGATATCCATAGACATAGAGTGATGCACACACAAGATGATGTCTATGAGAGCATTAGGTTACCTTGTCCCTTGTCTTACCAACAAGAGGGTTTGTGACTCCTTGAACTAGTGCAAAATGTGGAAGTTGATTGCACTAGTTATTGCCAAAATGATATGAGTGAAATATGTTGGCGGAGTCACCCTCAAGAACTCTCTAGTTCTTCTTCTTTGGGACCCACATCATCTTGATGGGAATCCTTGGAGTTGTAGTCATACTTGATGAAGTAGAACTTGATGTAGTCTTGGGAACCCACTTGACCAAGGCCTTTGGAGCTTCTTCAAATGCATCAATCTCTTCTTGAAGCTTGTCCTTGCCTTTTTGCTTGTGGTCTTGTGGTGGAAGATCATCTTGGGCTTGTGTCCCCTTGAAGGAAGTAGGATCATACTTCTCTTGTTGAGGAACAGACTTCGTCTTGGGGTATTGATCTTCTTCCCACTCAACTCCATTGCATTGAACTTTTGTTCAAAACCAACACCTTGATTCTTCCGGTGCCTTCCTTGCTTATGCACAATTTCCTCAAATTGCTTACTCCCGGCAAGGCTCTTGTAAACACCTTTCTCTATAATTCCCTTCAATAAGCTATTTTCTTGCTCAAGTGTAACTTGGCTAAGAGAATCATTAGTGGAATCAAGAGAACTACTAGAAGCAACAACATTGGATTTAGCATGATTATTGTTACTACTAGAGGAAGAATCCTTCTTATTCTTGTTACTAGACTTGACTTGAGGCATGTAAGTAGATAAGAGTAAATGCTTGGCAATGTAAGAAGAACTTTTCTTACGAAGATCATCATTGATTGCCTTTAAGAACTCATGCTCTTGCTCAAGGTTGAGCTTTTCAAAGCATAACTTCTCATGAGTCCTTGAAAGTTCTCGATGATCTCTTAAGATAGTTTCATGAGCTAACTTAAGAGTGTTTAGTTCTTTAGTTAGAGACTCAATCTTCTCCTTATCCTTGCCATTCGTTTTATCTTGATTAGCATGATTAATTGACGTTTCATCATAGTATTCATCACTAGAGTTGTCAACAAGTAAATCATCATCACCTAACAAGTCATCTTCATCACTATTGAAATCAACATACTCGGGGTGTGACACCTTTGGGCCTTTAGCCATGAAGCATCTTCCAATTCCTTCATTTGGTGAATAAAATATGTCGTAGGAGTTGATTGACACAAGTGCTAGACCGGCAACACCTTCATCTTGAGTATATTCGGAGTCGGAGTGATAGCTTCTCTCGGAGTGATTGTCGGAGTCGGAGCCGGATACCCATTCACCAACATGAGCTTGATGTCTTCGTTTTGTGTAGCTCCTTGATGACTTGTCCTTCCTTTCTGAATCCTTGTTTCTCTGGGATGTTCTTCGTTCATAACGATCATCTCTACTCCTCCTCTCTCTTGATGGTGATTCTTCTCTTCTACTTCTCCTCTTAGATGATTCTTCTCTTCTTTTGTAGGGTGTCATACACTCATTGGAATAGTGTCCGGGTCTTCCCCAATTGTAGCAATTACGCTCACGACTAGAAGATCTTTTGTCATTGTAGGACCTTGACTTGGAGCTTCTCTCTTTGCTTCTACTTTTGTAGAATTTGTTGAAGTTCTTCACCATTAAGCTCAATTCTTCATTGAAGGTTTGTTTCTCACTTGATGATGTGGGGGCTTCACATGAGGCTTTGTAAGCACCACTTGATTTGTTGTGAAGTTCCTCCTTATCCTTGAATGACATCTCAGAGCAACAATTCTTCCAATGACTTCCGTTGGCTTGAGATCTTTGTAATTGGGCATCATTTGGATCAATGTGCACACGGTATCATATTTTCCATCCAAGGCTCTTAGGATCTTCTTGATGATGAATTTGTCGGTCATCTCTTCACTTCCTAAGCCGGCAATCTCATTTGTGATAAGAGCAAGCCTAGAGTACATTTCAACGACACCTTCACCATCCTTCATTTTGAACTTGTCAAGTTGACTTTGAAGCACATCCAACTTGGATTCCTTGACGGAGTCGGTACCCTCATGCATATCAATCAAAGTATCCCAAATTTCCTTTGCATTCTCAAGACGGCTGATTTTGTTGAATTCTTCGGGGCACAATCCGTTGAAGAGGATATCACAAGCTTGAGTGTTGTATTGCAGCATCTTCAACTTTTTTGCGGTAGCTTCACGGTTCGGTACTCTCCCATCAAAGAATTCACCTTGCAAGCCAATACACACAATAGCCCAAATGGCGGGGTTATGTCCAAGAATATGCATTTTCATCTTATGCTTCCAACTAGCAAAATTAGTACCATCAAAGTAAGGACCTCTACGGTGATAATTTCCCTCGCTAGACGCCATACTCTCCTAGGTTGTGAAACCAAGGCTATGACTTCCAAAAGCTATGGAAATCAAAGCAAATGGAGACCAAAGCTTTGATACCACTTATAGGATCGAAAGTATGTCTAGAGGGGGGTGATTAGACTACTTGACCAAATAAAAACTTATCTTTTTCCCAATTTTAGTTCTTGGCAGATTTTAGCAACTTTAGAACAAGTCAAGAAATCTTAACAAAATTCAAGCAAGCATGCAAAGAGTATATGAGCAGCAGAAAGTAAAGCATGCAACTTGCAAGAATGTAAAGGGAAGGGTTTGGAGAATTCAAACGCAATTGGAGACACGGATGTTTTTGTCATGGTTCCGATAGGTGGTGCTATCGTACATCCACGTTGATGGAGACTTCAACCCACGAAGGGTAACAGTTGGCCATGAGTCCACGGAGGGCTCCACCCACGAAGGGTCTCTGAAGAAGCAACCTTGTCTATCCCACCATGGTCGTCACCCACGAAGGACTTGCCTCACTAGCGATAGATCTTCACGAAGTAGGTGATCTCCTTGCCCTTACAAACTCCTTGGTTCAACTCCACAATTTTGTCGGAGGCTCCCAATTGACACCTAGCCAATCTAGGAGACACCACTCTCCAAGAAGTAACAAATGGTGTGTTGATGATGAACTCCTTGCTCTTGTGCTTCAAATGATAGTCTCCCCAACACTCAACTCTCTTTCTCACGGGATTTGGATTTGGTGGAAAGAAGATCTGAGTGGAAAGCAACTTGGGAAGGCTAGAGATCAAGATTCATATGGTAGGAATGGAATATCTTGGTCTCAACACAAGGGTAGGTGGTTCTCTCTCAGAAAATGTGTATTGGAAGTGTAGGTTCGTTCTGATGTCTCTCTCCACGAATGAAGAGGAGGTGGAGGGGTATATATAGCCTCCACACAAAATCTAACCGTTACACACAACCTGCCAAAATCGGTGGGACCGAATTGATAAACTCGGTCAGACTGATTCAGCAAATCTAGTGACCGTTAGGATTTTCGGTGTGACCGACATGCAACTCGGTAGGACCGATATGGTTAGGGTTAGGGCATAACGTAATCTCGGTGAGACCGATTACACAAACTCGATGGGACCAATTTTGGTAATAAGCTAACCAGAGAGTTGGTCAGGTAAACTCAGTGGGACCGATTCGCTCATTTCGGTGAGACCGAAATGTTACAAAAGGGAAACAGAGAGTTTACATTGCAATCTCGGTGGGAACGATTGCTCATCTCGGTAGGACCGAAACGTTATGAAGGGAAACAGAGAGATTACAATCCCATCTCAGTGA
Source organism: Aegilops bicornis (assembly GCA_021605145.1). Classification (NCBI taxonomy): domain Eukaryota; kingdom Viridiplantae; phylum Streptophyta; class Magnoliopsida; order Poales; family Poaceae; genus Aegilops; species Aegilops bicornis. The sequence goes on from CM038670.1 coordinate 706,228,615, forward strand.
GACCGAGATCCCTATCAGTGAGACCGATTTGCCTAGGGTTTGTGGCAGTGGCTATGACATCTGAGCTCGGTGGCACCGGATAGAAATAATTGGTGGGGCCGAGTTTGACTTTTGGTTTAGGTCATATGTGGATGTGGGAAAGTAGTTGAGGGTTTTGGAGCATATCACTAAGCACTTTGAGCAAGCAAGCCATTAAGCAACACCTCATCCCTCCTTGATAGTATTGGCTTTTCCTATAGACTCAATGTGATCTTGGATCACTAAAATAGAAAATGTAGAGTCTTGAGCTTTGAGCTTGAGCCAATCCTTTTATCCTTAGTATTTTGAGGGGTTCACTTTTCTCATCCATGCCATGCCATTCATTGAGCTTTTCCTGAAATATTTATCTTGGAATAATGTTAGCTCAATGAGCTATATGTTGTTAGGAATTACCAAAACCACCTAGGGATAGTTGCACTTTCAAAGACCGAATACCTTAGGGAGTGTTCGGCGTCGCGAGTTTGGCCTTATATGCATCAGCTACGAATCATGTCTTCGGTCAAATGTTGGGTTTGCCCGGCTCCCGTGTTTTGCTACCTTACGTTCCGCTCTATCGGCTAAGGTGGCACTGGGAGAACTACTGCGATTGTGCCCTGGTTCATCCGGATGAGCACCTCAGTGGAGAAAGCCAAAAACCGGCTGTCATGATAAAGCATGAGACTGGTCAACCACTCGATGACCTAGCGAAATCTTCAGGATTCCTCCGCATTAATGAAGGGCCGGTTTTCTCGGTCACGTACATACGCGCCCCGGACTCGGATGAGCGCGGAAGTACCAGGGGCTATATAGTAGCCCCACTGTCAAACTCCTATGGCTAAATGAAAGTGTTAAAGCAATATAGTCCGGTTGCCTTGTTCACCGCGCTACCACCTCCTTAATGGACCAAGACGTTGGATCAAGTGTGAACACGCGCTTTTTGCAAACACCCCCGCATTATATGCGTAAATTTGAAATAACGATCGCAAACTTTCAGGTTATATACATATATACATAAACGGCCGCACAGGAGGCATCCTAATACTTTCAAGCAAAAGTATAAACATAGCCTTTATAATTTAAATATCATTGTTTTTACAATCGGGATACATGTCACTTGAACATGACACTCTTCGAGCACTGAGTCTCTATTAAACGAGCACCTTCCAGGACTTCTTCAAAATAGTGCTCGGGTGAAACCTGGCCTGCGGCCGGATTCTGGGTTGCAATAGCGGTGGCCTCCATCTCTGCCCAGCATGTCTTGACACGGGCAAGAGCCATCCACGCACCTTCTATGCATGCCGACCTCTTTACATCGTCGATGTGCGGCACAGCTCCAAGGAATCGTTGCACAAGACCAAATAACTATTCGGCCTTGGTCCTTCCGGCCAGAGATGATCCACGACAGACCTCATGGCAAGTCCGGACAACCTATGGTGCACAGCCCACTCGGCCATTTGCTCATTTAATAGCAGTGGACGCGCCGGAGCATGGAATTGCGGCCAGAACGACCTTTCCACTTCATGATCTTTTTGATCTTCGAAAAACTTGGTCGCATCAGCGGCATTCGCTGCCAAATCCAAATACGCGTCTGCAGAACTCCATAATTGATCCAAAAGGGCATACTTAGGATCTCCGAACTTCATCCGCAACAAAAAGGGCTTCCCAGCCATGATATCTCCAGCTTGACGTAGCTCCTCCTTTGCCACTCTGATCTTAGAGCGGGTTTCCTTGACAGCTACCACGGCTTTCTCCAGGTCTGCCGTCTTCGTTTGGCTTTCCCTCTCAAGAAGCTCACAATGGTCGGCGGCACCCTTCAACTCAACAACCATCTTGGCTATTTTCTCTTTGCTCTCGCAATGTGCAGCCTGTTCGGCTCTTAATTCTTCGACCGCCTTCAGGGCGGCCGCATCACTCCTCCTGGCTTGTTCCTTGGCTCGGGCAAGTTCCGCGCAAAGGGTCTCCACGGCGACAGCTCCATCTGCAGTCACAACATATTATAGATACTAGCATTATGCCCCTCTTAATATATGTTGAACATCGAAGAATACATACCCTGTGCCTCGTCAAGCTGCCTGTTTACAAGCACGATGTCAGCGTCCGCCGCATCAAGTTGCCGCTTCAGTTTGACAAACTCCCCAGTCCGGCTAGCCACCGGATCCTCAGCCACCCGCACATGAAGGCGACATGATTATTACCTGGGACTATGATCATCTGTTTGCCGCCTTTTTTGACAGCAACCAGAGTCTCAAGGGCTATTATCTGCATAGGGCACACCTAGCGTGTGCGGTACCGTCAAAAATATATGTATTACTTTGCGTACCTCAAAGCCTCTCAGCAGGCTCATAAAAGCTTCATGCAACCCGCTTTCGGCGGATGAAATCTTCTCAACTACCGTACCCATTAACGTACGATGCGCTTCTGAGATAGCCGCTTGCTCCAGAAGATTCCTCAGTGAGTCTAGTCTCGCACCGGACAGTTCTGGACTCTTTCTGTTGCTTCCCCTAGGAGCCAAATACTCCGGACTCCGGGTGGACGAAGGGTCGCCTTCCGGCCTTGGCGGATCAGGAGAAATCCTTTGTGACGACACCTCAGGGTCGTCCGCTTCATGAGGCGGGGAGGCATGGGGAGGTGTTTCGCTCTCCATCATCTCCGGAAGAAGATCCCCCGAAGACGAACTCTGTCGAGAAGGACTACGATCCGAACTACAAGACATACGTCTCGGTTATTGTCCTCGGAAATAAAACAGAATATATTTACTATAAAGTACTTTTATCTACTTACAGCTCGGTGGGGGGCTGATCCCCTTGCGGGCACTGTGCGGGAAGGGTACCCTCTGGGGTAGGACCCCCTGATGAAGATTTCTTCCCTCGTTTGGAAACCGATGTTTCCAAGTCTTCATAGGCGGTCCTCTTCCTTCCTTGGGGAGAGGGGATTTTGGACTCTTCTCCCCGGTTATCCTCCTTCGCGGAGGCACTAATTCCCCTGGTCTGGATGAATAATGAGTGAGGCCCACTTTCAGCTTCTTTGCTCCTCCCTTTCTCTTCCCCTGAGGGCGCTTGATAAGGCGCGAGCTCAAGCATTACAGCTAATCTTTGGATCTGTTGAGCCTTGGGAAGGGGGGCCGAACACCTGATCATCTTCGCCTTTTTACCCAGTCCTGGTCAAAGAGCGATTTTTCAGAATGATGTTGTGATAAATAAAGAGACAGCATGTTCGGCTAAAGAACTACTTACTTGGGTGTCTGGACGATTGCAGTTTAGACCCTCATCCTCGGTGGTGTCCGGACACTTTATTCGTGATCCGAAGAACAATTTGTACATCTCTTCGAGCGTTGCACCGAAGAAGTGCTGAATAGTTTGCGGTCCTTCTGGGTTGAACTCCCACATACAGAGAGTTTGACGTTTGCAAGGCAGGGCTCGACGAACTAGCATGACTTGCATTACCTTGACAAGGCTGACATCTCTCTCGAGGAGATCTCTGACTCTGCAATGTCGGCACATCATTTACTGGTCCCCAGTCCAGCCCCTTGTTGACCCATGATGCCAGTTGTGGCGGGGGGCCCGAGCGGAAGGCAGGGGCGGCTACCCACTTAGTACCTCTGGGAGCTGTGATGTAAAACCACTCCCGTTGCCATAAGCTGGACATCTCCGGGAAGGAACCCTTTGGCCATGGAGCATCGGCACCTTTGCTTATTATGGCACCTCCGCATTCTGCGTGTCGCCCATTAATCATCTTCGGATTCACATTAAAGGTCTTGAGCCATAAGCTGAAGTGTGGGGTGACGCGGAGGAAGGCCTCACACACGACGATGAACAACGAGATGTGAAGGATGGAATCCGAGGCTAGATCTTGGAAATTTAGCCCGTAATAGAACATGAGCCCTCTAACAAAGGGATCTAGACTAAAGCCTAGCCCTCGGAGGAAGTGGGAGACGAATATGACACTCACGCTGGGTTCGGGAGTGGGGATGGCCTGCCCTCGAGCAGGCAGCCTGTGCGAGATTTCGGCAGTCAGATACCTGGCTTCTCTTAGCTTCTTGATATCCTCCTCTGTGACAGAGGAGGGCATCCACCGACCTTGAAGGTTGGATCCGGACTTGATTGAAGGTCCGAAGCGCCTAGCATGAGCCTTGGGTGTTGGAACTCAAGGTGGGGGAAGGATTCGATTGAGCGTGAGAAGAAAAGGACAGGCCTCGGCCCCTTTATAAAGAGGGTGAATATCAAGCGTCCTCCGCGTGGCCGTTTGGAACTTGTCTAAAATCGAGAAGTCATACCAACATGCACGATTGGGTTACACATACCCATATTGATGAGAATCCCGTGATAAGGGGAACACGATCTCTGCTTCGACAAGACGTGCCAATAAAACTGCCTCGCGAAACGTGCAGTGGCAGGCTGGGAAAAACGGTTTGAATAATGACCAGGCCGTGGTATGATGTCATGTTCTGAAAAGTTGTCAGCAGATTATATTTGTGGAAATATTATTCTCTCTACGGTGGTATGCGGAATTTGTTTTGCAGAGCCGACACTACCCTTGTGTTCAAAATCTTCTATGGAGTATTCGGAGGAAGAACCCACCTTGCAATGCCGAAGACAATCTGCGCGTCGGACTCATCGTCATTGATGCCTGGTTCAGGGGCTACTGAGGGAGTCCTGGATTAAGGGGTCCTCGGCTAGCCGGACTATATACTTTAGCCGGACTGTTGGACTATGAAGATACAAGATTGAAGACTTCGTCCCGTGTCCGGATGGGACTCTCCTTGGCGTGGAAGGCAAGCTTGGCAATACGGATATGTAGATCTCCTCCTTGTAACCGACCCTGTATAACCCTAGCCCCTTCCGGTGTCTATATAAACCGGAGGGTTTAGTCCGTAGGACAACAACAATCATACCATAGGCTAGCTTCTAGGGTTTAGCCTCTACGATCTCGTGGTAGATCAACTCTTGTAATACTCATATCATCAAGATCAATAAAGCAGGAAATAGGGTATTACATCCATCGAGAGGGCCCGAACCTGGGTAAACATCGTGTCCCCCGCCTCCTATTACCATCCGCCTTAGACGCACAATTTGGGACCCCCTACCCGAGATCCGCCGGTTTTGACACCGATAGCTGCCACTGGGATTGCCGACGGAATCGACCTGGACGAATTCGTCGAGCCTGCCAGCCGTCCTCCTGCGGAGTGAACAAACTTTTATGCCTCACCTTAAATTTGCCTCGGAATGCCGAGTGATTTTGTAACCGTTAAACTCCTTCGGGCTTGATGCCCGAGTAATTTAATCCGCGGTCGGAACCTTAGGATTGATCTGAATTTGGTTTATCTCCGAATATGCTTGTGCTTGCCTTCGAGTGGAATTTGTTCTTCACTCGGAATATTTTTTGTACTTGAGATGCAGCTCTGAGGAAGAGGTTCCAGTCAACCTGCACCTCGTCGCTCTTGCGGATGAGGATGGAGCGTACGTTATACTTGTGGTGCAGCTCCTAGGAGAAGGTTGCAGTCGACCTGCACCTCGTCGTCCTTGCGGATGAGGATGGAGCGCACATTATACTTGTGGCGCAGCTCTAAGGAGAAGGTTGCAGTCGGCCTGCACCTCATCGTCCTTGCGGATAAGGATGGAGCGCACATTGTATTTGTGGTGCAGCTCCGAAGAGGAGGTTGTAGTCGACCTGCACCTCATCGTCCTTGCGGATAAGGATGGGGCGCACATTGTATTTGTGGCGCAGCTCCGAAGAGGAGGTTGCAGTCGACCTGCACCTCGTCGTCCTTGCGGATAGGGATGTGTTTCAAACTTAGGCGAGTACTGGACTAGAGCTAAGCCCCCGAGTGGGAGGGTTGCTCATCACTCGGTGGGATTTTTCAAACTTAGGCGAGTACTGGACTGCAGCTAAGCCCCCGAGTGGGAGGGTTGCTCACCACTCGGTAGGATTTTTTAAACTTAGGCGAGTACTGGACTGCAGCTAAGCCCCCGAGTGGGAGCGTTTCTCACCACTCGGTAGGATTTTTTAAACTTAGGCGAGTACTGGACTGCAGCTAAGCCCCCGAGTGGGAGGGTTGCTCACCACTCGGTAGGATTTTTAAACTTAGGCGAAACGGATTCGCAGCTAAGCCCCCGAGGGAGAGGCTTGCTCACCACTCGGTAGGATTTTTTTAAAACTTAGGCGAAACGGATTCGCAGCTAAGCCCCCGAGTGAGAGGCTTACTCACCACTCGGTAGGATTTTTTTTAAACTTAGTAGTCTTGGACTGCAGCTAAGCCCCGAGTGGGAGGCTTGCTCACCACTCGGTAGGATTTTTCAAACTTAGGTAGTCTTGGACTACAGCTAAGCCCCTGAGTGGGAGGCTTGCTCACCACTCGGTAGGATTTTTTAAACTTAGGCGAAATGGATTCGCAGCTAAGCCCCCGAGTGAGAGGCTTGCTCACCACTCGGTAGGATTTTTTTTAACTTAGGCGAAATGGATTCGCAACTAAGGCACCCACTGGGGGATTCGAAACATATAAAAAACAAACAAAGAAACATTTAGGAGATCAGAAACTGTGTCTTTGATACTCAAACTAGAAGGTATTTCTTATTACATCTGAATGCTTAAGTGTAAAAGGGGCGGAGCAACTCCGCATTCCAAGCGCATGGCTCGTCTTTCTTGTGCTCGACGTTGTAAAGGTGGTATGCTCCATTGTGGAGCACTCTTGTGACGATGAAGGGGCCTTCCCAAGCAGGAGCAAGCTTGTGTGGTTTCTGCTGATCCACTCGAAGAACCAAGTCTCCCTCTTGCAATGCTCGACCCCTCACGTTTCTGGCGTGGAATCGACACAAGTCTTGCTGATAGATGGTCGACCGGATCAGGGCCATCTCTCTTTCCTCTTCCAGAGATCAAGCGCATCTTCTTTGTGCACTGCTACGCTTCATCTTCTGAGAAAAGCTCAACTCGGGGTGCATTGTCAAGCAAGTCACTCGGGAGTACAGCTTCAGCTCCATAGACCAACAAGAATGGAGTTCGGCCAGTCGACCGATTGGGAGTTGTCCTCAATCCCCAAAGCACCGATGGAAGTTCATCAACCCAGGCGCCTGCTGCGTGCTTGAGATCACGCATCAATCGGGGTTTCAGTCCTTTGAGAATCAATCTATTTGCTCTTTCAGCTTGTCCATTTGACTAGGGGTGGGCGCCTGAAGCATAGTTGACTCGAGTGCCTTGGGAAGCACAGAAGGCTCTGAACTCATCAGAATCAAAGTTTGACCCATTGTCAGTGTTGATGCTGTGCGGAACACCATATCTGAATGTTAACTCTCTGATGAAGCTGGCATCAGTATTGGCTTCAAGACTTTTGATAGGCTTGGCTTCGATCCATTTGGTGAACTTGTCGACTGCCACGAGCACATGAGTGAAGCCGCTCCTACCAATCCTCAAAGGTCCAACCATATCCAATCCCGAAACAGAAAAGGGCCAGACGAGTGGAATGGTCTTCAGGGCTGATGCAGGCTTGTGGGACATGTTGGAGTAAAACTGGCAACCTTCACATTTGTCGACTATTTCCTTTGCCATCTCATTTGCTCGCGGCCAATAATATCCCGCTCGGTATGCTTTGGCCACAATGGTCCGAGAGGACGCATGGTGACCACAGGTCCCCGAGTGGATGTCATTGAGGATCACTCGACCTTCTTCTGGTGTTATGCATTTCTGGCATACTCCAGTCACACTTTCTCTGAACAGCTGTCCTCTTATCACAGTAAAGGCTTTGGATCGACGGACGATCTATCGAGCCTCTTCTTCATCCTCTGGGAGTTCTTTCCTAAGGATGTATGAAATGTACGGCACTGTCCAGTCGGGAGTGATGGCCAAAACCTCCATGATCAAGTCGATCACGGCTGGGACTTCGACTTCAGTCGGATCAGCGACACTCTTTGGTTGTGGGGGCTCTTCAGTGAAAGGATCTTCTTGAACTGAAGGTGTATGAATATGTTCCAAGAACGCATTGCTGGGAATGGCCTCCCTCTTGGAACCTATCTTTGCCAGATCATCGTCTGCTTGATTTTTCAGTCGGGGTATGTGATGGAGCTCTAACCCCTCGAACTTCTTCTCTAACTTTCTCACTGCATTACAATAGCCAGTCATAGCTGGGCTTCTGATGTCCCACTCCTTCATCACCTGATTAACCACTAAATCCGAGTCGTCGTAGACCATGAGGCGACGGACGCCGAGTGAAATGGCCATACGCAACCCATACAGAAGTGCTTCATATTCAACTTCGTTGTTGGAGGAGTCAAAATGAATCTGGAGAACATAGCTGAGTTTGTCACCTCGGGGGGATACCAATACCACCTCAAAGACCGGAACCATTCAGCATCTTGGATCCATCGAAGAACATGGTCCAATGCTCCGAGTGAATCTGAGTCGGCAGTTGCTGTTCAACCCACTCGGCGAGGAAATCTGCTATTGCTTGGGACTTGATAGCTTTATTTGCCTCAAACTTGATATCCAAGGGAAGGAGTTCAATCGCCCACTTTGCCACTCGACCAGTTGCATCTCTGTTGTTCAGGATCTCCGACAATGGTGCGTCGCTGATGACTATAATGGAGTGATCAGAGAAGTAATGTGCAACCTTCTTCGTGGTCATGTAAATCCCATAAACAAGCTTCTGATAATGTGGATATATTTGCTTGGATGGAGTCAGAACTTTAGAAACATAGTATCTTTGGTATTTGAACTTTATAGGCTTTTCCTTCTTCTTCTGCTTTCGACCGTGAGCACCGTCTTGATAACTTGTCCTGTGGCTGCAATATAAAGCAATAAAGGCTCTTTCTTTGATTGGGGCAGCAAGCACCGGCTGGGTGGAAAGCGAGGTTTTGAGTTACGCAAACGCCGCGTCGCCTTCATCATCCACTCGAACTTGTCAGATTTCTTCATCGATCGGTAAAGAGGCAGGGCCTTTTCACCGCACGAGATATGAATCGACTCGGGCGGCCAAACAACGATAAACTTACGGACATCATGTACACGCAGTATGCTTCATCCGGAGTATGGCACCAACTTTCTCTGGGTTTGCGTACGATCCTCGCTCGTAAACGAGGAAACCGAGCAACTTTCTGCCAGGAACTCCGAATTTACACTTTGATGGATTAAGCTTGATATCATACCTTCTGAGGTTGGCAAAAGTTTCAGCAAGGTCAGCCAGCAGGTTGGAACCCCTTCATGACTTGACCACAATGTCATCCATGTATACTTCCACATTCCGACTGATTTGAGTGAGCAGACACTTCTGAATCATCCTCATGAATGTGGCTCCAGCGTTCTTCAGGTCGAATGGCATGGTGACATAACAGAAGCATCTGAATGGAGTGATGAAAGCCGTTTTTATCTCATCGGGTCCATATATTCGGATCTGATGATACCCTGAATAAGCGTCCAGAAAAGATAATCGCTCACACCCCGCAGTTGAGTCGACGATTTGGTCGATGCGGGGGAGAGGAAAATGATCTTTCGGGCAGGCCCGATTGATATGCTTGAAGTCAATGCACATGCGAAGTGAATCGTCCTTCTTAGGGACCATGACAACATTGGCGAGCCACTCGGAGCGGTAAATCTCTCGGATGAACTCAGCTGCCAGGAGCCGAGCCACTTCCTCACCAATTGCTTTTCTCTTCTGTACGGCAGACCGTCGAAGATGTTCCTTGAATGGTTTTACTTTCGGGTCGACTCGAAAACGATGCTCAGCCAGTCCCCTCGGTACACCCGGCATGTTAGAAGGTTTCCATGCAAAGATGTCCCAGTTCTCACGGAGGAACTGGATGAGCGCTTCTTCCTATTTGTTGTCGAGTGATGTTGAGATATGAGTAGGAGCAGCATTAGGGTCCATCGGGTGAATATGAATCGGCTTGGTTTCATCGGACGACTGAAATGCAGAATCAGTGGCGGGCTTCTTGGAGCGCAACAAATCACTCGGATCTGTGTTCTTCCGGTATTCTTGCATTTCGACTGCTGCCATTTGTGCGTCGGTGATTTTTGAGCCCTTCTGGAAGCACTCTTCTGCCTTCTGCCTATTGCCAGTGATAGTGATCACTCCTCTGGGACCAGGCATTTTTAACTTGAGGTACACGTAACATGGTCGAGCCATGAAACATGCATAGGCAGGCCTACCCAGAATGGCATGATAAGCACTCTCGAAATCCACTACTTCAAATGTCAACTTTTCTTTGCGGTAATTCTTGGAATCACCAAAAACCATATCAAGGGCGATCTGGTCGAGTGATTCAGCCTTCTTGCCAGGTATGACACCGTGGAAACTCATATTGCTTTCACTAAGCTTGGACATCGGAATGCCCATTCCCTTCAAGGTCTCAACATACAGGATATTCAGGCCACTACCACCATCCATCAGCACTTTAGTCATCGAGTGCCTTCAACAAGCTGGAGTCGACCACCGGTAGCTTGCCTCCTGTGGTGGCTATCGTCTTTGGATGATCGACCGATCGAATGTGATGGCGATGCAGGGACCACTTCAAATAACTTGGTGTTGCCGGAGCAACCATGTTCACCTCTCTGTTTATAACTTTCAGTCGACTTTTGCTTTCAACACCAGCAAAAAATCATCAGAGTGGAATTGACGTTGGGAAAACCATCATCGTCTTCTTCCTTGTCCTCACCCTTGTCCGACTCCTTTTCCTTCTCCTTGGGTTGTTTCTCTCGGAACTGTTGGATCAGGAGCCGACACTGCCAAGTGGTGTGTTTAGGGTAAATCAGATTACCCTCTTCATCCTTCTTGATGTGAATGTGACAGGGTAAATCTAACACATCATTTCCATCTTGATCTTTCACTTTCTTGGGGTTCCAGGGCCCTTTTGGCTCCCCCTTGAACTTTCCTTGAGCCACAACTAAAGCCTCACCAGGAGCAGCTGGTTCGGCCTTGCGCTTTTGCTTCCGACTGGAATTCCCTCCTCCAGTTTCCTGGGTGACTGTTTTATGCTTGCCACTCCAGAGTTGGTCTTCCTCTTCACCATTAGCATACTTGGTGGCGATCTCCATCATCCGGGTCACAGACATATCTCCTATCCGACCGAATTTCAGATTCAACTCTAGATAGTTAACACCCTCCTTGAAGGCACAAACTGCTTGGTGATCTGACACATTCTCCACTGTATGGTGCAATGTGATCCATCTCTGGATGTAATCTCTCAAGGTCTCATTCGGTTTCTGCACGCAGGAATGAATTCTGTTAACCCTGTCGGCCGTTTGCAAGTACCCTCAAAGGTTCTGACAAACACTCGGGCGAGTTCTTCCCAACTATATATGCTGCCAAGTGCTAACTGATTCAACCATGCTCTGGCTGAACCTTCCAACATAAGAGAAAGGTGTTTCATGGCCACTTCATCATTGCCGCCGCTGATCTGCACAGCCACTTGGTAGTCCTCAAGCCAAGTGTCAGGCTTGGACTCACCAGTGAACTTGCTGACTCCAGTCGCCAACCTGAAGTTGGGAGGAATCACCGCAGCCCTGATGGCTCTGCTAAAGCACTCTGGGCCTGAAACATGTACTCTGCCGCGGTCGGGTGATCTCTGTCATGACCCTCTCTGTGTGCTCTGTTTACATCGACCGGACCTTGAACAAGAATAGATCTCGCATCAAAGCCCGGCTCCTCGGGTCGTTGGAATTCTTAAGCTCGGCCTTTGTGAGGGCGTCTGTCATCGTGCTGCCGAGGCACATATGACCCACTCCTCGGGGGAGGTGTGGGCACTCGACGACGATCATCGTGGTCGAGTCGGCGATCATACTGCTCACGGTTTCTGTACTGATCTCGCCGGTCCCCACGTCCCTCACGCCGCGGGGGCGATCTTGGGCTGTGAGCCGACTGAACTGTGTCTGCCATCACAGACCTGCTATGAATTCTATTCCATGACTGCGATACTGCTGTGTTCTGCTCTCCTGCAGCCCAGAGTAAAGCCCGGATCTGCATCAAACCTCTGGCAGCTTCCGACTGGGAAGGCTGAATCGACTCTGCTATTTGGGCTGCAGCTGTGAGATTTTGAATCGGAGTTCGGTATACCTGAGTGGGAGGCCGAAAAAGTTGTCGTCGACTGGACTCAGGAATCCGCTGCGGAGCACACTCGTCGAGTGCGTGCTGGAGGTTCTCCAGTCGAGTGCGCTCAGCCAAGTTGGCCAGGCGCGCCTCCGCCAAGGCCCGGGCCTCGGGGGTTTCTCCAATGATAGGAGTGTGAAGTGCACCCATGTTGCAGCGGTGAAGCTCTTCCCTCTGCTGTGAAGACAGAGGCTCGGGGCGAAACTCTTCGTGAACGCGCGATGGATCGCTGCCGCCATCGCTACCGTCATCACGGGGGAAGCCAGGAGGACTACGCGGTCCGTTGACCATCAGGACTTCCGCGGGAGTCCTTCTTTGTCGCACTTTCGGATGCGATCTCGTGAGCCCGGTCGAGCAGTCGTAGAGAGTTTCGTCGGGCTCGCACTACAAAAAAAAAATACACTTACGTGATGATACGTGTTTGTCACGATGGGTCGCGTTTTTGTCATGCATGTACATCCATGACAAATTTATGACGTAATCAAGATAGTCATACGTCCGTCAGAGAAGTGTTCCATGACATTACCAAAATTATCATCGAAGTGTCCACTTCCATGATGATAAATCGCGATCACGTAACTGCTTTCGTCAAGGGTGACCGACGTGGCATCCACCGTAATGGAACACCGTTAAGCTATCGGGTCGGGTTTTGGATCCGATAACCCGTTATCGACCCGACCAATGGGGATTTTCCACGTGTAAAATCATCATTGGCTGGAGGAAACACGTGTCAGCTCACCGTTGGGACAGATGTCATCCGCTCATTGGACCGAAGGCACCTATGATACGGCGACACGTGGCACGGCCCAACAAAGGCCCATTCCTGTGAAAAGGCCGGCCCGTTTGACTTGGTCAAAAGGTGGCGGGTCGGCCCATGGAAAGCCTGTTAACGGCATGTTCGCATATAGCCCATTTACAGCCTGCTAACCCACGGCCCGTTACGCCCTATCCGAATTAGGCCCAGTAGCGTCATCTAGGCCGTCCAATATGATTCAGCCCGTTTTAACTTCCGGCCCGTGTGTGGCCCATGACTTCTTTCGGCCCATATGAGGACCTTTGTAACTCTTGGCCCATTAAAGGCCCGTAGTGAAACTGGCCCGTAATGAACAGTGTATCACTTTATACCCATTAACGGCCCGTTATTCCATTGGGCCGTTTCCAACTAAGTTATCTTCGACCTTCTCGGGGCCCATTGATTCTTGGGCTCATTTGCGACATTTGGTTACATACGGCCCGTTCTTGTCATTTTACGCTTGTGGGCCAAATTCAGCCCGTCGTTACGATCGGCCCGTTTGCGGACCGTTAATACGTCGTTGAGCGTTTTCATGTAAAAAAAACCTGTTGGGCTGTTTTCATAGAGTTATCAAATACGGCCTATTAACGGCCCGTTATGGTCCACGAATAGTACGGACCATGATTGGCGAAATGATAATACGCCCCGTAGAAGGCCCATGGATCCTACGGCCCATATGAGGCACATGGATAGTACGGCCCGTAGAAGGCCCATGGACCCTACGGCCCGTAGAAGGCCCATTGATCCCTAAGGCCCGTATAGAAGGCCGATGAATCCTACGGCCCATATAGAAGGCCAATGGTCCTCTGACGAGCGAAGGCCCATGGATCATACGACTGCAGGAGGCCCATGGTTACAACAGTCCGTGTGTTGCCATGATTATTTTGGCCTAATTACCAAAACTAGGCTATTGTGGCCACTAGAAAAACACAGAAAAAGAACTGCAGTGACTACAAGCAAACAACTAAACAAGACAATAAGGAAATAAATAAGCAAGCAATTAAGGCTAGTCTATTACCGCTATTTACATCCACTGGGCATCAAAGTTCGCCACCAGTGCAAATATAGGGAACAAAGCAGCAGATTACATACACTTGGCCGTCAAAATTGGCCACCAGTGCAAATAAACGCGGCAGCAAAACAAGAGCATAACTGAAACAACGGAAGAGCTCAAGAAAGCGTTATCCTCGGTATCCACCATGTCGGCAATAAGCTTTGCAAGCTGATTAGCTTTGTCCTATTTGGCGCTAAAATCCTCCAACGTTTGTTGTTGCACGGAAAGTATGCATCTGAATGCTCCAGGACTTCATGATCCTTCCGCTTCTTGTCGCAAGACAGTGATCGATATCTTTCGACTTGTCGTTGAGACTCAAGAAACCGAACTGATTGTGACGGTGAGTTTGAATAGCTTGTGCATGCGGTAGTGGCGATGCTTTCGAACACTAAACCAAGACAGGACTTTGGGGTTGTCTCGTTGTCTTCAAGATAGTCTTCCTTAGCTGTTTTATCAGCTTTCTTGGAGACCAACAAGGATGTTTCACTATCCTGAACCTTATTTGCATTACTTCATTTACCATTGCTTAATAAGGCACTCATCCCCAATATTACATCGACATTCTAAAAGAAGAAACAAGCAGACAAATAACAAGTTTAGCATGTACTAGTATATGAAACTCATTTCGGTGAACCAGTTCATTAGTAAGGTGGGCAGGATTAAACTACCAAGTCTTCTATTGCCAAGTACTAGTACATAATAAAAGCATCAAACAAACGTATATCTATGTCCTATGGTCACTGCATTGTCTTGCCAAATCAAAATAGAGACACGGTTCAAATCATATCAGTTCAAGGCAAAGCAGCAGTGAAAGAATACAAAGCGTGGGAAACTACACGGCACAACAAGATTTCAGATGGGTACCATGGGTCTACATGTACAACAACACTATCGGCTCTGTTGTGATGCTAGTAATGTGCATGATATGAAAGTCAACTGTATACACAATTGAAATTGAACTCAAAAGAGCTATTGATAAGAGCAAACCTGTTAAAGAAACATGCGTGAACATACCTGCCATGCCATTGGAGTTTCGATTGGATCCTTCAATTTAAAAATAAGTTTGTATGAGTAAATACAATGATACAAGAGCAAAGCAATCATAGTTAAAAAAAGGCGCGCCTAAGCGAGCGCTTAAGCGTGCCTAGGCTCTAGGCGTTGGCAAAACGCATTGCGCATAACTACGCTTAATCTGTGCATAAGCATGCGCTTTGGTCAGTAAAGCGCAAGGCGGTGGCAAAACGCACAATTAACACCTAGCGCTTTTTTGAACTATGATAGCAATGGAATCTTAAATTAGAAACAGTTGTTCTTGAGGTTTAGGCACTTGTTCTACTTGAACAGTACAAGAAGACACAAGAATATAATACTTAAAAATAGAAAATGAGCTCATAGACCTTACCACATTCTTGGTTCGCGACCAAGATCTGAACAAGGCGTTCCGGTCATCGCCCAAAGAATGTGTCTCAGGAGAACGTAAGGGAATTTGATGAGTTTCTTCACGGTGAAGTACGTTTTCTTGTGTAATTCGATACTTCCACCAAGCATTCTTGAAGATAGCAGAGGTATTAGCACAAAGTTACCTCATCCCGAAGTTTCCAAATCGGTCCTTCTCTATAGAGAAAAATGGGAAAATTTCGTATTATAACCATCATGGAGGTAGGATGTATGGGATGAAGCAAAGTAATTGCCATGAATAACATTACTTACACATAACTCCTGGACAAACACCTACAACTGGCATTTTCCTTCATCTTCAGTATAATATTTCCAAGATGGGAAGATAGCACATACGATTTAACAACATCAAATGTGATAGATGCTAAACTACGACTGGTTGGTTGTGCTTCCTCCACGGGAATAGGCATACTAACTGGTGGAGCTGGGGTTCGCCGTGATAGTACTGACCCTTTGGGCACTGGAGCTGCCTTACTAACTGCTCTTGTTTGGGAGCTCTGTGGTGGAGATGGTCTTTGTGTCAGCTTGAGGCTGGGTTACTATCGGCTGGGGTTGGGGTTAGATTGGGTGAAGCTGGTTCTCTGTCCATCGCAAAGAGGGGTACAATCTGCGAGAGTTTGGGTTATGTGTGGTAGGGCTGGTTCTTGTGCATGTACAACCGGGGTGCTATCTCCACCAATAGGTAACATTGTTTTATTTGAAGACCGTGTTTTTATTCCGCTAGATACTGGCATCACCCGCTCCAATTCAAATGGATGATAAACAGGAAACATAGTTGAATATACAGACATTGTATGAGAGATAGATGCAATAGATAGTGTGGAAAAAAGAGGGCATGAAATAGTTGACATGTATATTGTTTAACTAAAACGGATAGCATGACATAATTTCACATATATGATGTCTATCTAAACTGGATAGCATAGCATAACATAATTCAAATATATGATGAATAACAAAACAGAATCGCATGACATAATTCACCTACATGTTATCTAAGTAATCAGGACCGCATCATTTAATTCACATATGTGATTTATATGCTAAACAGAGGGCATTCGATATGATGTCTGAACTAAGAACATGGTGTTGAATATTGTGTATATGATGTATAAACTATGCAATGCAAGACACTGTGTGCATGATATGAGCAGTATAACCATGCCAAGTTAGAGTATACACCTCAGTAGGGGAATAGGATGGTCAGCTGTCTCTGAATCCATCTCTGAGGAGCTATCGGGACCCAACAAGAGATCTGCTCGGCTGTGTGTAGCACTCTCGCTCAAGGCCTTGTTTTCACTCCAATTTTTCCATCTCCCACCCAAATGGCTGATTCACGGAAGACTAGTTTAATGTACAAACATTGTCGACAAATGGAAATGTAATGAAGAAAAGGATGGGCAAGATATCATTCAAATATATGATGCCTGGTTAAACAGGATGGCATTGCACATTTCACATATATTATGGCTGGCTAAAAGACATGAGATCGCATAATTCCCATATATGATATAGAAACTAAACAGTGGCATTACGTAACATGTCTAAATCTAAGCAGATGACATATATGATGTCAAAAGTAGGCACTGCAAGGCAACATATGCATGATATGACTAACATCATCATGCCAAGGTAGAGCAAACACCTTGGGGGTAAATAGGAGTGGTCGTGGCGTGCCCTAATCCGCCTCGTAACAGATATCTTCCTCTGGATTACAACTGGAGAGGGTGGGGAGGGTTTGCCATTGAACCCACCATGGAGCGATGTCTGCATGACATTGTATTGTCAGCATAAAACTCTTCTCTCTTTTTCTCTACATGTTCAGCATGACTGTGTACAATATCTGACAAGCATACGAAAAAATATGGTGAGATTATGTAAGGAGAGCATGCAGAAATTTGAGTGATGGTAACAACCAGTGGATGGATCCAAAAATAATGATAGCAGGCTGATGATTGCTTTAAATTAATAAAAAGACAGATGATGATTGATTTACTATTTGTTTCCCACCCAAGATGAACAACATAGGCATACCCTAGGTGAACCAGATATTAGACAGACATACTATTCATTGCTGCCTCGATATGTGCCCCACAACTAATTTAGAACTCAAGTTTGAACATGAATTTGGACCTGAGTTGGGAGTCCAAGAGCTGAACAGGACGATAAAGTAGCAGGTAAGTTTAAGCAATGCATAACATAAGCGTAAACAAAAGAGTGTGGCCTCTCTACGGACCCGTGTACTCCTCGTGTTCATCTCACGAGTCGATGATGGTGATGTTGTTGGGGTGTGTGCCGTGGCGAGGGAAGGATATCTCGAGGCGGCGAAAGACGGTCGAGTCGTGATGTCCGGTTTGGTGGATGCTTCATCGATGGAGCAGCTCGGTGAGGTGGACGACGTCATGGCAGGAGCAGGACAAACCACACAAAGTTCCCTTCGACACGCACTCCTATAATCAAGTAATTCTGTAAGGGCTTATTTGGCTTGCATGATTCTTAAAACGCAGGATAGGAAAAACACGGAGTAGGATAGGAAAATGCACATGGTAAATGAGCATTTGTAAACACAGGATTTCTATCAACTTGGGTGTTTGGTTTACAGAATTGGAAGAGCAGAGGAATGCAAAGAAACATGGCCAAAATAAAGAGAAACCATATGAAAGCGTGTACAGTTAGAATGTTATTCGGCACTAATGCACTTGGTCTTGTTTTCATGCATAGGATTTTGAAAAGTAGGTCCGTGGATGTTTTGCTTCATTCCTTTCAACAAAATGCATGAATAATTTAATAGTAGAGTGCCATTGGAAAATTCCCTATTGCTATGTTTTTCCATTGAACCAAAATAGCCCTAATGGATCGACGTGAATGTATAGTAATAAGTGACGCAACAAGTGTACAACCTCTTTGTCAGAAGCCGTGTCGACCTCAAAGATCATTGGGTTGGTCATTGAACCAGTTGACGCAGAGGTGGCTGTCGGAGGTGTGGAGGAAGATCCGAGGAATCAGAAGCGGTGTCTGTGGCAATCGCCTGTTGTGATGGATCGCTCGTCGTTGGAGCAGCTCCGTGAGTCAGAAGACGTCAAGGTCAAGCAAAGACAAGATGTACATCGTCAATCTCAAGTGGGATTCTAATAGCATCTCCAATATATGATGAAAATGGATGTAAAATTAACATCACCAAAAACCACCTGACTACAACAGATGAGGTAAAAACTGTTGACTCTGAACTTAACTATCGAAACTGAAATTAATCAGGAAATCTGAATGCTACCGTCAAATCGAACGCAATGGTAGCAGAGAGACAGTTGACATGTAGTTTAGGAGGGCCTGCAGTTCATCTTCAACTCTTGCACACCTCGAGCCGCCTGCCACCACCGGCCGAACCGCCGGCCCGAGCGCCGCCTCGCCACCCCGAAACAACTCGCCACCGCCGCCCCGGCCGGCCCTCTAGGCCCCCCACCCTGAACCCTAAGATAGATAGTGGGGTACCTCTCCGGCGAGCCCCCGTCCCTGCTGCGGGTGGTTTTTCCTTAACTCCCATGAGTCCCCCCAACCCCGAAAATCGATCGACCCAAAAGTCGATTCAATCGACTAAAGTGTGGCTTAATCAGACCAGATCAAGAAAGACGAGCGAGGGGGAGAGCAGCAGAAAGAATTGGGCGAAGCGAGCGATCGAGCGAGAGCTCGAGCAAAGAAGAAGAAGCGGAAAGCGAAGCGAGAGCCGAGCAGCAGAAGAATGAAGGGAAGCGAGAGCCGGAGCAGCAGCAGCAGATCCGGCTGGTATGGACGCCGCCGCCGAAGGGGCCTCGCACTAGGGAGAGACGACGTGGAGATGTCGCCCGCGGCGCCGGCTTCAAGGTAGCCGCACCATGGCGATGCGGGATGGAGCACCGTCGGCGCCGGGAGGTCGAGTTAAGGAGAAGGTGCAATGCGATGAGTGTACAACCTCTTTGGTGGCGCTGAGTAGGCCTCGGCTTCGTCCGAGGAGTCGGTGAGGATGCTGCGGTTACGGTGGAGCAGGTTAAGGCGGCGCTGTGGGGATGGAGCAGCCGCGATAGACGAGGCGATCGTCGGAGCAGCTCCTGGGAGGTGGAGGACGGGGCGGCTGAACCGGCGGAACGGCGAGATGGACGACGGATCCTCATCCGGGGAGGTGGACGAGGGACGTCGAGCTGTTGCGGTGGACGACATCGTCGGGGAAGAGGCTCCGGCTGGGCAGCGGTGACGTGGCGGATGGAGGAGGGTGGGGTTTCGCGGCTGGAGCGGAGAGGTTATGGCGGCCTGGGATTTCGAATGGCGAAAAGGGGGCGATGGGAGGGGGTGAAGCATGACTTAGGGACGCGCTTGTCCAAAATATAGGGTGTGTTACAAATGTGCCCCCACCGATTTGAACTAGCGGCCCTTTTCGGCTCAGGTTTAGAAGGGGATTTCGGCGTGTCGATTTGGCGGTGGAGGGAGTTTTCGGCGTTGTAATTTCGGGTTAGCAAGGCGCGGGTTGTGAAGGCGCCAGTTTTGGGAGCACGATATCTGAATTTTCGGGATATAACAAGACGCTGGTTGAATTTTAGGGACAAGCCTAACATGTAGTAATATTGTACTTGTACGTACCAAATCAATTCGCACTTCCCTCAACCAAAAAGAAAACAAAAAAATTAAAACTATTCACACCACACAAAGAGAGAGTCTTGCCCGCTTTACTATACAAATGTTATTCAAAGCTACTCCTCCTTCCATCTATATAGGGCCTAATGCGTTTTCGATGCTAACTTTGACCAAATATTAGAGCAATGATATATGACATGCAACTTACACAAAGCACACCGTTAACTTCGTGCGTGGAAAGGTTCTTTCAATGATATAATTTTCACATTGTGCATGTCATGTACTATTAATCTTGTCAATAGTCAAAGGCGGTCTTAAAAATCTCATTACACCCTATATAGATGGAAGGAGGGAGTATGAATCCATGTTATGTCCGATTAATTTTTTCGTTTTGCTGTATAATGCATGTAACCTACTCATACCAACATTTTAGTGCATTCCAAATGTCTATACTACCGCTGCAATTCGAACTAAATTTGAATTCATTTCTCTATTTCAATAAGAATCTACAATCATGATTGTTGCCAACTTCAACCATCATTCGTGTATTACCTTAATAACACAGCACATGATTACTATAGAGATAGATATGAACTATGTGTACTACATGAACTCGAATTCCATTTTTTGAATACACTTGATGTTGATTCCAAATAATAGTACATTTGATGTACTAACTATATATTCATAATCTAAACCATGTTCCATAATGCACACCGTGTTTATCACACAAAGTATAGTGCCCCGCCCCTACATTATGACAAGTATTTAGACCTGAGTTGCAAAAGCCACACATTAGCCCAAATTATAATCAATGTTGTACATTATGATATCTTCTTCGAGTATCCGTATCCACCTTTTTATAATGAATTATGATCTTTGTTCGTCTTTTACACCTTCACGATCCTCTTCTATTTGTAGCTAGCTAGCGCTAACTTTTTATCGTGCATGCACACGCCCGCCCCCCTCACACACCCTTAGCGTCCCCTCCATCGCGCATGTTCATTATTTCTCTTTAGGTCGTCCACCAGCGGTGTGTGTAGGCCCCCGGCTCCTTCTTTCTGGCACACACCGGTCGATATACCTCTCTAGCCAAGTGTGCCTACAACAAACACATATATACTTCCCCTCTTCTCTTCTCACCGTCCATGCCCCCATATGTCCAATATGATTCCACACAGGTGCACACTCCTGCCCCTCTTTTCATTAGTCACATGCTCGCACACCTCCCCCCTCGACATGGTAGGCCTCTCGCACCACCTCCTAGCCACACTCTCTCCCCTTGTCCGCCTCTCCGGACCTTATTTTCTTCTAACACATGCAAAGGCGTATATGAACTGATCTCCCTACATATATCCAGGTCGACTATAATTCGTTTCACCAAGCAATCGATACACTTACCTTGCTAGTTATGTCTCTCCTTTTCTCGGACACACGACGGTTGATCTTCCTATGTAGTTACGCATGCTTACCACAACCATATCTTCTCCCCTCATCATCCTTGAATACCTCCACCCGTCTCTCACACGCACGTGCATATGCATGCAGACATCCCCGCCCTCTCTTATTGATATTCCACTCATACCCTCCGCTTTGTCTAGCAGGCCTCTCCCACCATTTGTGAGACGCCACTCCACCACCAACCCTCCGACGCCTACCTTTGTCTTTTTCCCAACCTTATTCCTCTGCTACACATATCCATGGATGTCGATCGATCTCCCTCAATACATAGCTAGGTCTCTCTCCTTCCTGGACATATACTAGTCGACCGGTCTCTACCCCCCCACACACACACACACACACCGATAGTCGAACGTTGTAGGTAGGTATCCATGCCACGGAGAAGAACTGCAACTCTGCCCTCTCAAATTCCAGTAGGCCAGCCGCCATGTATCTTCGACGTGGGCAAACACAAATTCGATGGCACTCTTTATCGATCGCGCAGCCACACACTTCATCCATGTTTTCAATTCTATCGATATCTCACGTCCATGACTCCGTTTCACACACATTGCATATGTTACGTTTTTCTGATTGAGATATCATCAACATATTGCCTCTCGCTTTGCACAAACCATCTCTCTCACACCCACCCACGTGCGTACCTGCACCTAAAGAAGAAGTGCACGCAGGACGCACGTACTCACGTCTCGTTCCCGGCCACACCCGCGCGGGTACACGGTGGAGTTCGTTTCTGTACGAAAAGGCAGCCCATGTGATAATTTGACGCGTGTAGCGGTTGTTTACTCGAAGGAGGGTCGGGTACCACGCCTAGAATATAAAACGATTGTCGTGGGGAAAATGGAAAAATGGGTTTGTCTCTCGTGAGTCTCGTCACACAATCTCACACAAGGCCGCCGTGGCCTCTCTCTCTCAGCGTTGGTCAGTGATTCGGCCGCATCCCGTCCGCCGGCGGAAAGGGAGGATGTGCATCGTCTCTCCGTTCGACGGCGTTGAGGCAGCTCGTCCCGATCTGCAGTACCCGCTGTTCTCTCTGACCAAGCTTCGGCGCAGTAGGGCCGTCACCACTTGCTCGCTGTCGCAGTATGGGCAGATCCCGGCCGCCGGCGCCCTCCTAGTAACATCCCGACGATCCTCAGGTACAGCTTCCTCTGGCCTTGCTCCACTGCCCATCTTCCCACGTTGCTACATGTGGATCTTCTTTAGTTGTTTTCTTAAATCGTATCTCGGCCGGCGTACTTTCCATCTTGCAATCTTGTCCTCAAACCATTTTTGATAAACAACCATGTGCTATCTTTCCCTTTTTACATGGAACATGCTTCTTTTTTGTCGGCGTATGTGTCTTCAACTCGTGTTATTGGGCGGTAATTGTTTCCTTTCGACCTCCTTTTGCAAACAGGGCTATCCATTTTCACCTCGTTGCTATTGCGACCTTTTGGTGAACTGCACAAATCACTTTTCTCGAAGAGTGTTTTGTGCAGTTCCGCCAAAATGTCACACGGGCAACGCTTTTTACATTTCGTGGGATCATGGAAAGGGAGATTGGTTTTGCTATCCTCCTCATCCAACTCCATGCCTAATCTTCTCCCACAAGAAGTTAGTCCTAAAGAGAGATCGTAGAGGTGATCGGCTTCTATTTATGTGTGTTATGTTTCATCATCTAGTTCCACTATTATTGTAATCACACTGACTGGATATCTTTGCAAACAGGGATGGTCCGCCCGATTTTAGTGGAGCTGCACAAAATGATCAGATTGTGGTGTCCTTCATACACCTCTTTTTTGGCTCTGAGAGCTGGGTGAAACTAGCTGCCAAACAATGAACACTGTGCCAAGGAAATGGAGCCATGCCTACGAACAGCATCGATCAATTATATTTTTTTCTTTATTTGTACACCTTCTCACAACTTTATCTTCAGTTGTGATGTGAATATTGGCGCTGATCTGTGAACAATTGAGATGCATTAGCCATGGTAGTTTCATTTGTATTTGATGGAATGTTGTAACGAGATAATCTCGAGGCAAGACACATGAATCCTAAGTTGAAACCTTTTTTCCTGCGGGAACCAGAGTTGAAACCTTCATAGCATCACAAAGACAATTTCATCAAAATTATGCGTACATATAAACAAATCACGAAGGATTGATAGCAATGCCATAAACAATTCAACTTCATTTCACCGACATGTTGGACATCCTTCATCCGCTCCACCGCCATGCAGCAATATTGAGTGCACAACACAACTTCGTGGAAAGATTCACCCCGGTCGTAATCGCAAAGTAGTAATGACTAGTGAGCAGTCAAATCACGAGCCCCACCTTCGCCACGAAGTTGCTCTGGACGAAGCAACTATCATTTCTCTGTTCCTTGAACTACCGGTACTCCCATATTCCCACAAAGAAAGTTGCTCGGTCGAATCAACCATCACTATATCCGCTCAGGTGTGATGACCACAGGAGCTATCCATTCAGATTGCATGTTAAAAAAAATAAAGGTCGATAACTAATGCGGCAAACTTTCAAAAAAAACTAATGCGGCACTTCGGGCCAACGCGGCCAGATCACATTTTGCACGAGAAATTACACACCATGTTTCGTTGACATGTGGTCCCGTTCCAACATATCAGTGAGACGACGACGAGTAGTAGGAGTATTTCCGAACCGACGTGTAGGCCGGGGCGCCCCTTCATGAACCGTGGCAAACTGGCAACCGTCCACCGATGCTTCGCCTTTCCCTCTCGATTTGGAACTGTTGTCGCACGCTCTTCCTCTCCCTCCTCCATTTTCCTTCAGCCCTTCACGCTTTCTTCTGCCATTGTTCGATCGTCTTCTCCATGGAGGGAATAGGACGGAAACGACCCTGTTATTCTTGCCCCGATCTGAAAGATGACGTGGTGGAGGAACTCATTGATCGGTGAGACGTCATCACCTCGGCTAGCATGGCAGGTTCGTTCAAGCCCATTCTTGACTCAACTAATAACATCATTACAAGGAACCCAAGAGTCAAGGAACGGTTTGATCTCCCTATCTTCTTCGCCGTGACCCTGATGACCGGCGCCGTCACGACGGAGGCCTCGCCCTGTGCAAGTTGATGCCGCTTGATAATGATACGTATGATGTTAAGATGCCATAGCTTGAGGGCAAGGCCTGGGCAGGCGCAAATGGAGATTGGGTTGTTTAGATTGGGTCCAACTGCGAGTGGGAACTTGTGAATGTGTACAATCGTGACCGGGTTCCACTTCCAAAAATCTCAGCAGACTACCCAGAGGTTGAGCACACCGGTATTGTACGCACGTTCAAATACAATCATGGTGACTGTCTTCTACGGAAGATAGCAATTTCTCGAGTTCCCACCCGCTCTTGTACGTGCATTGCAATAGGTTATCGGATGAGGCCAATCATCAACAATAGTAGTACACTATTTGTACTAGCTTCACATGCTTCAAGCGTATGGCGGTGTTTTTATCAGTAGCCATATTGTACTACGTAACCAGCACCTCGAATCCTCGATACTAGTAGTACTATATAGTAAGTAGTAGTAGGAGTAGTAGGGTGGCATGGGCCAGAACAAGCATTCACGCCCGTGAGTACGGCACACGCCACCAAAGACGACGACTTCCATCTCGACACCATATTTCTTGGAGTCCGTGCTAAAGCAATCTCTTCAACCTCATCGCTTTCTCTAACTCAGCTATCGCAAGCAAGGCGAGGTGGGGGTTTGCCTATAGTCGGTTTCCTCAACTGCGGTCCCACTTGTAAGGCCAACTCCAACACTCTATCAATATAAGGATGTACTCTTCTTCCCAATACAAAAACTTGCATCCATTCTACTCCCTCCGTTCTACTACCTCCGTCCTGGTTTATAGGTCCCTTTTGTAGTTTGTGTCAAATTTTGACTAAAGATTTAACTAACAAAATGTTAATGCATGTCAAGAAAAATTATCTCATTGGATTCAGATTTGAACATAGTTTTCAAAATATAATGTTTGGTGACATGCGTAAACATTTTGTTAGTTTAATCTATGGTCAAAATTTGGCACTAAATATAATGGGGACCAATAAACCTGGACGGAGGGAGTATTTGTCAAAATATATATGTATCTAGACATGTTTTAGTATATAGGCACATCCATTTTTGGACAAATGGAAGTCAAGTATTTTGGAACGGAGGAGTACACAATAAAATTTTTAAGTTAGCACAACTAGTCTAATCCGAGAGCACAACCAAGAAGATTTGGTCGGGTTCTTCCTCCTTTGCCGACAATGGGACATCCAAAGATCCAGGTCGTGGTCATGAAAGAAAATAGAGTGGTAGTTGATAAGTTGAAGCCACGAGATGTGCATCTTGGGTTAAATAAAGAATAGAATCTTACTACTCTTGAGTAACTCCAAAAGCTGCCACCGAAGATCTTTCTTGGATTTGTTTTTCATCACCAAAGACGCCGAGGTGAAAGATGTGCAGGTTTAGTGGGTCCTCTTATGCTTTCACCGACATGTGGGGCCGCATGTGAGCAAGCAGACGATGGGCTCACAAGGCGCTGGCTGGCTGAGAAGAGAGATAGAGGAGTGCCGAGCACGGATCGCAGGAAATTTGTTCTACGTAACCAGCACCTTGATATTCGCGTGTGGTTGTTTCTAGAATAAAAAAAAGGATGTACCTCTACTTATGTTACTCCCACTATGCGTAGCCTAAGGTTAGTAGGTGACCTTGCGCTTGGCTCTTCGCCTCTTCCGGAAGTCGATGGTTCTACAAAGAGTGCTTCCGCAACTGACACCAAATGACCTGCTGCACGTCCACCGTTTGTAAGCAAAAGTTTCTCCTCGTGTTGCGAGCCACCGCACACGCGTTGGCGAGGGAGAAGGCGTAATCAAGCTTCTCGGCATTCTGCGAGTTGACGGGACACATCAAAGTTATTTACTAGTAGTACGTACTCTCTCCAAAAAAGGGTTGACCATGTCATTGCTACCATCCCGTGCTCCGTCGTTGAGTACGTGCACTATTCACGTGCCATCGAGGAGAAAAATATTGCGTGAGGTGCCATCGGCGCACGACTCACTTACGGAAAAGGGTTTCCCCCGCTTCCCCCACCCCCTCCCGCAAGACGACTCACTTACGACCGCTTATCTGATTATCTCCATTTTCTTGCATGACACGTGCACCTTGATTCTAGATGTCTCGCGTGTTGGGAAAAGGATGAACAAAGCTCACGTAAAAGAAAGAATTGAAGAGCATAGATTCCCGACGACCGAGGAGGAGCAAGGAACCTCGCGGTGGAGCGTCTGCAAGGAACCTTGCTGCTTTTCCCCTGTTTTTGCCGCCGCCCACCTATAAACAACTAAAAGAACATGAACTCTTCGCTAACCACTAGAAACGGTACATCAGGATGCTAAGTTGAAGATGTTTTATACTCCCTCCGCTCCCAAATATAAGTCGCTTTTAGATATTTCAATAAGGGACTACATAATAAACAAAATGAGTAAATCTACACTCTAAAATATGTACATGTTTAATGCACTAACTCCATCCGATCCAACTCATGCACATACGCGACAAAGATGGAGCACACAACACACGTACACAAGACGTGCATGCACACACGCCGCCGCAGAATGCACGTGAATAACACATGCATGCGCACACACTCGGCTGCATGGAGGCGTGCGCCATCCGCGACGACGCCAGTTCGCTGTGGTTACGGGCGGCTCGTGACGCGAACGGGCGTGACACGCATCTCTTGCAACACCTCTTTGTCGTCGTTGCTCAACTATTAGTCGGAGACGAAGACGATCGCAGCCTCGGCCTTAGAGCTAGCACCGATGGAAAAACACGCACGCTGCACGCACACGAGCACATACAGAGTGCCCACGACGTGGTGGTGGTGTGTCCCCAGTCGCCTCTACTCCTTCTGCGCACGTTGTCTATCAAGGCGGCTGCATGCTAATGATGATGTGGGTGAGATCTTCTAGGACTCGAGATGATGACGAGGAAAATTATGAGACACAAGGTGACGTACACCGTCAAGGTCCACGGTCAAGGGGGTGCTAGCAAGTGCTTAGATGTGCTTAGAGCAAGTACAATAGAGCTGAGTCAGCAGACTATAAGGAATAAACAATATAGTATATTTCTGCTTAGTTGGAGGAAAGAGAAGAGGAGAGAGAAGGTAAGCGGGCTCTTCGTGAAGAGCCAGCTCTAGCACGTGCTCCTAGGCACTTTGTAGTACATGTTGACTATAAGATGGGTTGTAGGCTTATAGCCAAGAATGGCTATACTATTAATGCTCTTTAGATGAGGTGCTAAGTGCATTAAATGGCTTAGTAACTCAAGTGTTCAATGCATAGGTGCTTAGTTTATTTGTGCCACATCATATTTTATGCCTACGTGGCGGGTGCTTAGCAGCTATACATGGTGGAGCACTGGGAGAGGCCAAGGCTGGTCATAGTGGGGAGTAACTTGTCTTGTAACATATTACTATGTTACTCTAAACATCTCTATAAACCGGAAAGGAGGGAGTAGTAACATACACTAGTGTCATATGCAGTATGGGAGCACATGATATTTCCCGTCCGGACCGATCCCAAGTTGGCTTCTCACCTTCTTGGCCCAACGAAAACCCTCCTCCCTGGCGCTGCTTCCCGCCCGGCGGTGAGCCACCGCTCCACATTGATGGCAAGTCGTATGACGCGACCTCTCATCGCTTCCGCCCGTTGAAGGGCAAGCACCGATCGAGGGCACCGCCACTGCACGCCCGACATTTCAGACTACACAGTGGATAGTAACTTTTAGAGCAAGTACTACTATAATTACATGACATAAGCAGGCTATAAGGATTTAAATATAGTATTTGTGCTTAGATGAAGGAGAGAGAAGAGAAGCGGATTGTAAACGTGTAGCCGGTTGTACTCCAACATACTCTACTTTGTGAGACAAAAGGTGGGGCCATTATTAATGATATTGTATTTATACTAAAGGGACTAATGGATGCCTTAATTAGTCCTTTTTTTAGACAAACCTTGGTGGGGCTATTATTGACTTTTTTTTGAGCTAGTATTGACTTGAACGTGGGGTTTGGGGGCCAAAGGCCTACTATTATACTCTGACCTGACATGCTCTACCCTAGCCATTGTATCATATGGTTTCGCACTGTTCAGATCTTAGCGCCACCACGCAATTCTTCTCCAACCCTCCTTCCGGCGTGCACCGCGAGAAGGGACAGCGATCCTCCGAACCCGCCTTTCGTGATCCATGCACGGAGAGGGCGATCAGGTTTTGGGGAGCACACTCATGTGATCGCTGCCACGCATTTACTTCCTCAACGATGCCTTCTTCCCCGACCTCGGTAACCTCTTCATCAACGACATGAGTGACAACATCAACCACATCGGTTCTGCTCATGTCAGACAAAGTATGTGATTCTGTCCTCCTGGTTTAGTCCGCATCATTACTTTGATGTTTGCAATTGTCGTCATGATCTATTTATCGCTGATTCGTATTAAATCTCATACTAAATTGCTCATATATTCAACAATCCAATCCAAAAACCTGATCACAGGCAATTTACTCCGAGTTGTTTTGCTGCGCTTTTGAAGCCGCCTACTGTGCAATATAAAAGGTGGCGCACAAGAGCAGTATATTGGTTTCCGATCATGTGCTGCTATGACGCCACTAAGGGTAAGCCTGAGGGCGATCTTAATCCTACACAGCAGGAAGCTTTTCAGAACATGGATACCCTCTTCAAAGACGCCCTACTGAGTGTTCTTGATGATTCCATTATGGATTCGTATATGCTGTTTGACAGCGGCAAAGACATGTGGGCTGCTCTCGAGGCCACGTTTGGGCCCTCGGGTGCTGGCAACGAGTTGTACGTCATGGAGCAATTATGTGACTACAAGATGACTGATGAGCGCCTGTTGTTCAAAGACACTCATGAGATCTGATCACTCTATAAGGAACTTGAGTACTTTAAGTGTGTGTTCTTAGGACAATTTGTTCTTTGGGACCATCATTGCCAAGCTTCCACCTTCGTAAAATGATTTTGCTACTTCTCACGAAAAACAAGAGACATGAGTTTTCTGTTTTGGATCTCATTAGCACTCTTGATTTTGAGGAGAAGGCGAGAGCAAAAGACACACGTGCTTGGTCGCCGAGGGAGCTTCTAGTGCCCACATGGTACACGAGAAGAACTTCCAGCCCAACCAGCCCCAAAACAACAAGAACAAATCTAGGGGAAAGGGAAGTTTGATGCAAAGAACAAGCCGTCACATTCTACCAACTTCAAGAAGAATTCTCATAACGGGAAGGATACAAACCTCAATTTTGGTAGCACCAAGACAAAATTTATATGGCTGCATCTACCTGCTGTCATCTAACCTCATGGTGCTCCGTATTCCTACATTCGTAACTAGGTACAATGACCACCGCAAGATGAAATTAGCTTATTCAGACGCTGACTTGCTGAATGCGGCGGAACGATCCTGTCATGTCCGGAGGAGCAAACAAGCGGTCAAATCGAAGGTGGAAATCAACCAAGGACTTATGAAATTATATGTAATCTTCCTCGTGCAGGTCAAGATCCCCTTCGTCCGGATGATCGTGTTTTGTCATGCCGAGCTATTGATATGTGCTACTATTTTGCAACACCGTTTAAGTATAGCTACTGTTTTTCTATCTTTTCAGATTCGGGACAATGAATAGGATATCAAGGAACCGCACAATATGGACCCATGTTGAGTCATCTCTATTGCCTCATGTGTTTGCTTTGCAAATGTGTCAAGATCAATTGCAAGATGAGGCAGCTAGATAGCTGTGGAGTTGCCAATATGCTCAAAGTGCTCGCAACATTGAGAAGAAACAAGCATGCCCAGAAATTAATGCGTCATGCTAGGGAGGCCCTTTGCTCGTAGAAGCATCGACCGATTTTCTTTATTTCCACACCTTCTCACAGTTTTGTATATTGGTTATAGTATGGTGAATCATTGAGATGCATAGACATGCTGAACTTTTGTTCTTCCGAATGTTAGTTTAATGTGAGTGTTACGCATCCAAGATCCGCATCCTCTAATTTGGTGGATGCACAGAGAAAATAAACCTCCTTAATTTACTCCATAACCACCCTATTAAATAGGCCTAGTAACAAACCAGGCGCATGCAAAGGGCCGGCGGGCACATGCATCCTGCATGCATGGCCGATCATGCAAAGCAATGCAAAAGAAGAGCGGTTCTTGGGAAAAAGTGAGTAGTTAGTGCAGCATGCCTTATAAACACGAACAGCTCGCTCTCCGCCTGCCTCCCCACCCAATTCCCCCGCTCCCCAATCTTCCTCACTCGTCCGGAAAACCCCGCTCACCTTCTTCCTCACTGCATGTAAAACGCCTGCCTCCTCTTCTTCCACTCCTACGTAAATCCCGACCCTCCTTCTTCCCCACTCGACCGCCACTAGGCTCGTCTCGCTACTCTTCTCAAACCCGTGAGCTCGGCGCGACGCCCACAAGGAAAATGAAGTCGGCTGGCCCCAGCCATAAGAAGATGAGGCTTTCGCCCGGGCGACGCCGGTCGTAGATCCCAAGACCCGGTAGCGCGGGGAGAAGCGGCGAGCCCCCCCCACCCGGATCTGAGGAACTGGTAGAATCTCCAGTGGACCGCATCAGCGATCTCCCGGACGTCATCCTTGAGGAGATCATCTCGCTTCTCCCCACCAAGGATTGCTGCCGCACACAAGTCCTCTCAACTCGGTGGCGCCCTCTATGGCGCACCACGCCCCTCAATGTCAACTGTCGTCAGATATTTGTCCTTCCTGAATTTGATCTCATCAGAGCCATCGTCTCTTCTCACTAGCAGGGCCCCGTTCAATGCCTCTGCATCCCGACAAGCTACCTGATGTCCATACCCTAAGGTGGACGCTATCGACATCCTGAATTCTGAAAACTCCAGCAGTTTGAGTTCTAACATTTCAAAGAAAGTTTCATACACGAACATACCAAGAATTTGTGCCCACACCACTGTTGTCCATCTCGCGTTTTTCCTCCTCTCTCCACACCGCCACCTTCGCCCAGTGCCATCTACCAGACGATCTGGTACAAATGCTTCGACTCCACTGCTAAAAAAACTTTCGCTTGTGGTGGTTTATCCGTCGGAGGCCTCACCGCACAAAGCATCATCCACTCTAGTTGCCCTGCCTCGAGCGCTTCTTGATTGTTTTGGGAATAGAAATCCGTATCAGTTGTCTCCAAATAAAGTCGCCTCACCTTAAAAGCATTGGAATTTATTTTGAAGGACATCAGCTCATCATCGAAGATGCCCCTTCACTTGAAAGGTTGCTCCTTCATAATTGTTATACACCGTCAGAAATAATCGCTGCCTCTGCGCCCAAACTGGAGACCTTGGGTGTAATTCGTGACCCGTTTAATAATCACAAGGAGTTGGTGTTTGGATCCTCACCTTTTCAGGTATCGTATATTATCATCTACACATTTGTAATCATATGCTGCATTTTTCATTTATGCGCATAAGTTTTATATCATATTGGAGTACACTTTGGGTACTAATATTATGTTATATGCTCAATGAAGAGTTCGTCCATTGATAGCCTATCAATCTGCTGGATTCTGTCAAGATCATATATATTAGAATGTATAGTTTTGATCTGGACATAATTATTGGCTTGCTGCGATGCTTTCGATCTCTGGAGAATTTATACATAGAGGTGATGATTTCATGCACATTGAAAGCCCGTATATATTGTACTAGAATTAACTGCTCAGTCGTTCTTTCAGCATACTCTTTTTTCAGACCTTAACTGTTTTCAATCTTCATGTCTACTTAGGCAGAACCACATGGACAAAAACATATAACCAATCATTGGCGTAATAAGCACAAGGATTTTCTCAGTTATCATGACATTCATTTGAGGAAAATAACGATGGGACAATATGCATCCAACCAGGCAAACAGAAGCTTTGGCACATTCTTCCTGTTGAATGCGAGGTTACTATTGTCCATGAGGCTTAATTTTTACAGCAAGAGATTTCTCACGGACGAACATGTTGAACAGCAAAAAAAGAAGTTTCAGGTGGACAAATGGGCTTCTAAATGTGCTCGGCTTCTATTTACAACAAGTTGTAGACATCCTAAAATAAATTTTTTTTGCACGGGATGTTGATTTTATGGATCAGACCGATCCATTTGTTTGTGACTACAAAAAAGAGTGGTTGGGTTAGATGTTACTATCATGTTCAATCTGGGTTTTGTCTAAAAATTTGATGAACAATTAATCCTTGGGCTTTTTGTACCATTTGTATGCTTGACTTGCATGTTGTTGCCCTCGTACTCCCCTTGACCGCCACTACTGCCGCATCTTTCATGGCTGCTGCTCGTTCCCGTCCCGAGGCCTTGCCGTCGTTCTCCGCTTGGTTAGCTCACTGTGCTCGCCATTGCCGTCTGGGTGTTGTCAACATGGTCAACAACCAAGAGGAATCGGGAGATGATCAGACGTGGAGAGGCTGACAGTAGGGACCCACCAGAGTCATTGCATTTCGCAAGCAGGTGCCTCGTTATTACAAGCCAAAACAATACTTCCTCCTAATTGTTTGACAACTAGGTTCCACACCATTTCAATGTAGTCAACAAACGAGAAAATTACACAACGAGCGGATAGCACCAGGGACCCAGCAGCTCGCCCAGTTGTTTTTCAGTTTCAGAGACGAAGCTCAATCACAAGATTGCGTGGGGCTGTGGGGTCTGTCTAGCCCACGCCACGCTTTTATTAAGCACATGATGAGCCCGATTGATATTTTTTCTTTACGAAATTGGCTAGCCCAGCTTTTTTTTTTTGGAGAATACCAAAACCGAGGCCCACTTGCTTTTCTCAGCCTGGCTGCAAATCTTTCAAGACGAGGAGGGATAAGAAATGGGCTTCCCTAAAACGGGCTATAAGTTGTAAGAAATGGGCTGTAATTTTTTTAACCAAAGCCAACTGGCAATTACATTAAAATATCATTTTTTTTTCAGGATTTCTCTACTCTCTTCTCTTATAAAAACCAAAGCCAACTGGCAATTACATTAAAATATCATCTTTTCACCCACAAGATAAACTACTCATACAAATGCATCTTCATGTTCCGTGCAACGAACGAGCATCTTGCTAGTTAAGATTCTAAATTTCATTCATTCTTTTTACGGAGAATTGTTTTTTGAATTTTATTTTGATATAATTTTTTGAAAACTATTTTTAACGAGACTCGAAATTTCGTGATTAAAAGAGTTCGGACCCCACCGAAATATGCAAAATTTCGTTGAATTTTTTAGCAGTGCCCAGAATATATGGTCTGTAATGCTAATAAAAAGAATATGAGCTTCAGATATCCTTAAGAATTAGCAAATGGGTCGTAAATTATTGAAAATAATGGCTAATGGGTTGTATGCTGTTTTCCACAGATTTGGAGGCTGACTTCTGGGCCTACTAGGTTGACAATGACGCTGTCCTAAATTTTTTTTTGACGCGTACATAAGGCTTTGTCAACTTAGTCAACACACAGCAGTGACTGTTGGGGGTTGAGATCCTCTGCAGTACCGTATGGTGCTGTAGTGTCGATGACATGTGGGGCCAGGTCCCACATGGCAAAGGATCAGACAAAGACCGTGACAAGATCTGCAGAGGATCCTAACCCGTAGATGTCCATCCAACGGCCGCCGTGTTTCTTCAATCTCGATCTTCCTGCTCCGGCCGCCCAAACGGTAGCCGGCAGGATCGCCGCTTCCTCCTCCGTGGTGGCTGCCGAAATTTGCCGCCAGCCATCCCTCTAACCACCCACACATCCTGTTATTTTCGTGACGTCGGCCTCACCCGTAGGTCGACCAATCAGCGCTTCGTTCTCCCCTCGGCGTGGGCATCCGCTGCGGTGGCTTCACGGCTCGGGTGGTTCTCTTCCTGGGCCCCGCCCTCGTCCACCGCGTTTGTGCTCTCGGCGCGGCGAGGTCAACATGGTCAACAAAGAACAGCCATCGGAAGAGGCTGACCGTAGGGGCCCACACAGGAAAATGCCTCCTTATTACGCGCAAAATAATGATTCCTCCACCTGATAGCTGGGACCCACCGGAAGGGTCTCTGTATTTCACGAAAAAACATTCCCCGGCCGTCACTCGGACCCACCGGAAATGCCTCCTTATTACGCACAAAAAAATGAATACTCCCCCTGCTAGCTGGGACTCACCTTGGTGGGAGCCTAACTTGTGGGCCTACTAAGTTTACGGGGACGGAGGGCTTTGTCAACTTAGTCAATATGAACGATTCTAGCTCCAAAGGACTGTGACGATGTCCATCCAACAGTAGTGCTTCTTGAACCTCTGGTCTTCGTGCTCCGGCCGCCCAAAGCGGCCGGTCGTGCAGCGTGCTCACGCCTCCCGTGGCGGTGTGATGTCGCGGAGGCCTCACCGCCCCTACTACTCCCACCGCTGGCAGGCCATCCCTCTACTCACCCACACCCTCGTTATTCTGCGGCGATGGCAGCCTCACCTCACTCCTCTTGGCGTGGGCATCCTTCTTGCATCTTCCCGGCTCCGTCGTCCCCTTCCTAGGCCTCGCCGTCGTCCACCGCCGTGGTGCTCTCGGCGCGGCGTGGTCAATGTGGTCAACGACCGACTTCCATCGAAAGAGTACTGTGTGTGGAGAGGCTGACAGCTGGGTCCACGGCGGCCACAAGGAAGTGCCTCCTTATTATGCGCAAAATAATTATTCCTCCACCTAACAGCGGGGACCCACCGGACGGGCCACCGTATTTCACGAAAAAATGTTTCCCCCTGACTGATGGGACCCACCAGCTACATCTTCGCACGCAAGGAAGTGCGTCCGGGCGAAAAAAAACGATTCGCCCCCCTGACTGCTGAGACCCACCAGCTACATCTTCGCACGCAAGGAAGTGCGCCCGGGCAAAAAAACAAAACAAAATGATTCGCCCCCCGACTGCTGGGACCCACCAGCTACATCTTCGCAGGCAAGGAAGTGCCTGACAGTCGGGACCCACCTGGTCGAAGCGTACGTAGCGTTGTCATTCTGGTCGCGAACGTGTACGTACATACTGGTCGTAGTAGAGGCGCGCACGCATACGCACGCATGGAGGGTGCAAGAAAGAAAATACGACCACGTACGTACATACGGGCAGGGTCTCGAACGCCTACTCGCGCATACGTACATGGCTGGGTCGGAACGGAGAAACAGCGCCGTCGTCGTGTCCATGGGAAGGCAACGGAATGCGTCGTGTATTCATCGGGAGGCAACGGAACGCGTGGGAGCCAACCGGCTGGGTCGGAACGGAATGCGTGGTCATGTTCATCGGGAGGGATTGGATGGAACAGGCGATGGAAACGAGGCCTGACGTACCGCACAAGGAGGAAACGACCTTGTGTTCGACCGGCCACGTTTGAAACGGGGTCCTATTGATCGGGAGGGGCCTGGCGTCTGTAAAGCGAAGGAAAGCGGACCTCCCTACGGTCAAACGGGGTCCTGTTGATCGGGAGGGTGTGGCGTGCCGCAAAACGGACGAAACGGACTTGAGTTGGAGCGCCACGGTCGAAACGGGGGTGTGTGGCGCATCGCAAAACCGACTCCACGGGATATCGTTCATCTCCACCGTCGACCTCCTCCGGCCTCCACGGGCTCCAGTGAGTTGCAACGCCATCGCTTCATCCCAGAGGCGATCGATCGGCTTGATTAGCGGCGATAGCGGCGAATCGCTCCATCGGGTTCGATTAACAGCCATCGATCGATCGCCGGGTTCGATGAACGCGTAACTGCGCAGCAATCGCCGTTCGGGTTGATTAGAGCCCAACGCCTCGCTTTCGCTTAGAGCCAACGCCTCGCACACAC
This sequence comes from Aegilops bicornis, assembly GCA_021605145.1. Classification (NCBI taxonomy): domain Eukaryota; kingdom Viridiplantae; phylum Streptophyta; class Magnoliopsida; order Poales; family Poaceae; genus Aegilops; species Aegilops bicornis. The sequence goes on from CM038670.1 coordinate 706,264,925, forward strand.
GCTGCAGCACGTCACGAGAACGCGCATCGCTCGCCCCGACCTCCCACCGTAACCGCAACTCCACGAAATTTTCCTCCCTCGCTTCTACCACGGTTTTTCCGTCATGGACGGTCCAAAGAATGTCATGCCGTGTTTCCGGCCCGCCCAGACGAAAAGCCCATTTTCCGTCATGATTTTTGTCATAGAAGTAGGAGCCCACCACATCTATGATGATACCGGTTTTGTCACAATTATCGTCATAGAAGTGTCATATGTATGATGAAAAAAAATTGCTCGCCCAAAATGTCACGGATGTGTCTTTTTTGTAGTGTCGATTGCGACTTGTGGGGTGGCTGATTGGCGAATACCGCATGCCTCACCCACCACCGGAGCCGCGACCGATCGGAATGCTTGCGTCAAGCAATGGGAGCGAGGACGCCACGAGAGCCGACCGACATCTTGAGTCGACGATCGACGAAGAAGGGCGTCGCGACGACGCCTGGCGAAGTGCATCGCCCATGGACGGGGAGCGCCTCGACATCGAGTGGAGCCTCTTGGAGCCAAGCGGAGTCGTCGGCGACGAACACGAGCGCGCCGAGACGGATCTCGCGGCCCTCAGCCAATCCTCCGCCGAAAACCATGATGATGGGAATCAGAAAAATCGCAATTTCTCCAACAAGTCGCTCAGACACCTGCCCCATGGTAGGCGCCAACTGTCGTGGATCTAAAACTGACAGTAGAATGGGGGGTAGGTATGAGGAGGCAAGATCCTAGCTATGGTGAAGTTGTACACTCGAGTTTTACAAGTTCAGGCCCTTCGCGGAGGAAGTAATAGCCCTACGTCTCGGAGCCCGGAGGTGGTCAACTGGATTATGCATGTGTGAGTTACAGGGGGTGCGAACCCTTGTCCCAGAGGAGGGGGGTGGCTTATATAGAGTGTGCCAGGACCCCAGCTCCCCTCCGTTACACAAGGTTCAATGTTCATAAAGAAGAAGCGTTACAGGTAACGTCCGCAATAAAGTGTTATAAATGATAATTAAATCTATGAGTAAACGCCCGACCGGTGCTGCGTAGGGTGACTTTAGATCTTCTGTATGTCGAGTGGTTTCTGTGACGGTCGAGTGACATTGATTCTTCCGAGTGGAATGTCTATGGTCGAGTGGATGATGGTACCCTTCGAATGCTTCTGGCTTTAGGGCGATGTCCTTCGGGAGGGCGTCTAAGTCAGGCCTATGACCCTACCCTAGATATATGGCTTCATCAGGTGGGGCATAGTAGGGGTCCGACTGGAGATGCTGTACCCTCTAGCAAAGCACCAAAGCAATCATGACCCGGTTAGCCTCAAGCGTGCTAACTGTTGTGCCAAAAATTTCTTTCCTTTCATCCTTAAAAGAAAAATATTTGCAAACCAACCCATGGTTGGATGGTTAGAAGAACAGTGGTATTCCTAACCCATTAGGATTTAAGTCTAAATTTGATATTGGTGCTTGCATTATTCCTGAATTTATTTCAGTCATCCTACGATGTTCGTCTCAGTTTCTCAGAGGTGGTGTGCATGTGTGGGAGCATCTCTAGTGGCTAGTGTATCCCATAGTCTAAGTCAAATATAGACCATCAGAGGCCAAAAAGTGTGTCCAGCGGCTTGTGTTCCTGGTCTAAATTTTAGACATCCATCAGAATCGCTACGCATTGTTCATATTTAGACGTCCGAGCGAGGACGTCCAAACCAAAGCTGCCCCTTCGCGAGCTCGCTCCCGCGCTGATCTGGAGCAGTTGGAGACGACGAGGACGCCCGCGCCACTGCCCCGAGCTCGCCGTCGCTGAGGTACGCTCTGTTTTTTCAGATTCGGAGAAAGGGAGAGTGATCGAAGAGATGGGGCAGGGAGATGGGGCCGATGGATCTGACGCCAAATCCGGCCGCCGCCGCCGGCCACCGTCGCCCTTGCGGAAGTGGATGCGAGAGAAGGGGCAAGGAGATGGGGCTCCGGCTGCGAGCGCGGCGCCGGTGGCGAGCATGTGCGCGAGCGGCGGGTGTGAGGGGGGTGCACGAGCGGCGGCCGTGAGGCACGAGCGCGAGGCGGCTGCGAGGCGTTAGCGCAGCTGCCTGTCTTTGTGCTCTCTGAATATTGCTGCTGCTATGTGTGTGATATCTGAATATTGTTGCTGCTATCTGAATATATACTGCTGGATTGCTCTTTGTGTGCAGATGGAAAACTCATATGAGATAGACTCACAGATGAACAACTCCTCATTTTTGGACATGATGAATGTAGGATCGAGTGACATAAATTGGGTTGGAACACCAGATTGTAGCCCACTTGCAGAAGAAATGACGATGCCGTTGGAGAAGTAGCTGTTGAAAATATAGCCGTTGGAGACATAGACTACCAAATTTAGACAATCCACTGAAAAACTGAGGTTGTCTAAAATGAAAATTTTTTACACCATTGTGTATGTGAAGATATAGACTACCAAATTTACACAAGCCACTAGAGTTCATACAGGCGAGTGTATGCTCGTGTATATGAGCGACTTCGATTGTACTATGTTTTTCTTAAACATCCTTTTCCTCTATTAAAAGGATTTCACTAAAATTTAGGACCCTCTTAGCCGACGAACATTCTCTAGTAGGAGGAGGAACGATTTCACTGACAATTTTAACCGTGCGGGAATGGTAATTTCTTCAAAACCACATTCGCTAGGAGGAAATGACAAGAAGGTATTTTTCGTTTAAAATTGCCACCATCTGATCTCGCGAAGCAACTGTGAGGAAACAAACCCCTTTCCGGCTGACATTCCTCAGATAACATTACCAAAAATATTTAAACGAGTACAATGGCTATCGTCCAGAAGGCAGGATCAAAATTCGAGCAAACAAAGCTTTCGCTACAAAGTTACGGAGTACAGTAGTACGGTACAGATGTGATTATTGCTTTGCATCTCCCAAATGTGTGATCATCTGAAGCAATCCAGATCACATGGCAACTCTTGCCGCTAGAGTAGTTTCCTAGATGAAATCCATGGCAGCACTACTACTCGCCTCCCTCCACCCGGCGAGGAGGAACTCTGCTCCACTTCCGGATCCTCGCGCCCAAGCCCTTCATCTCCTCCACCTGCAGATACAGAAACAGAGACGCGCGGTGTAAAAATTTTGCCGCATCCAGATCGAGAGTCCGTCACACGGATGCGAGGAGCTTTGGCTCCGGCGACTTACCGATCCAACGCCCGCGGCGGACACTCCGGCGGTGACGGCCGTGGCGCCGGCGCCGACGAAGAGCGAGGCGACGGCGAACGCCCTGAACGGCATCGTCATGTCGCTGCCGCCCTTGCCTCGCCGGAACCAGACCAGCGCGCCGGTGATCTGCGCCGCACTCGCTCCAAGCCACCAGGGCCATGCCTTGCCCTTCTTCCCGCCGCCTCCACCCAGCTCATCCATCACCGCCGCCGCCGCCGCCGCTAGGTTATTTGGGGGACACCACAGCTCTGTGGGAGTTGCAAACAATGCACACACTGAAACACACAGTGCTCACCGACATGTGGGGTCCTTGGGAGGCCGTGTCATGTCCACCACTGACATGTGAACTGGCAACGGGTCCCACATTGGGGTAGGTTCTTCTCTCCCACCTCTCAGTGATCACCAGTACGGCCATTCCCCAATCCGCCTCAACCGCCCAGCTTCCATGGCTCGGAGCAACCCGGGGCTTCTCCTGGGGCTCCTGCTGCTGCGGTTCAATTGCTATTTGGTGAGTTGTTGATCCGATCCGATCCGATTTTGCACGAGTTCGATTTTGTTCGTGTTATCGTTGATGGAGTAGCTGCGATTGAGGGAATTTAAACCAGGCCGTGGATGGCGGGGGCGCGGAGGAAGGGGGCGGCGTGTTTCCGGTGGTGGTGAGCACCTGGCCGTTCCGGGAGGCGGTCAGGGCGGCGTGGGACGTGGTGAAGACCGGTGGCGCAGGGGGGTCGGCTGTGGATGCCGTCGTCGCCGGCTGCTCCGCCTGCGAGGAGCTCCGCTGCGATGGCACAGGTCAGTCGCTTGCTGCCGTCCTTCTCTGTACAATTCGTCCATGTGTGCCCGCGATGGGGATTGGTTGTGGCTTGTGGCATGGTACCATCTCAATTTTAGTGGGAGCACTGGGGTGAATGGCGACGATACATGAATTATGCTGGTGCAGTGGTCAAACTAGAGTGGAAATACCTGCTAAAACCGATATTTATAATACCGAAGTTACAAAATCATTTTGTTCCCGGGAGGTTGATTGATATGATATTTTTCCGGTTGCAACTCCCAGAGGCTTGCTTACATAGAAACCAGGGATTCTGCCCAATTATTCTGTAAGCAATCCTGTAAATGGGTTTGCATACAAGAAAAAAAAATCTCTGATGAACATACTTGCAGGTACCAGACAGCAAAATGATATGGCCTCACAGGAAAAAAAATCAATAGCTCAAATAGGATTTTATTCGGTGCTTTAATACTTTTTTTATGGTGAGAACCTTAAGCCTTACTACTGGATTTTGCAAGCCTACTTAAAACAATTCTGGAAGAAACTTAATCCTTTAAATTTGTCCATAACATCTATTATCAGAAGTTCTATTTTACACTAATTTTAAAATCAAGTGTACTCTTTATTGATGTATTGCCCTGGAGATCAGTACTTCTTGGAGCTTAATTTTACTCTGAGAAAATTATGATGGATATCAAGACTTAACTCTCAATAATCAAAAGATCAAAAACATTGGTCATGCCAGCTTGCCCACTCAATCTATTTACAAACGTTACCAATTCACTCATTTATTTATCTCTACCTAACATCGTGAAAAACTGAAGACAACGGTAAGTGCAGCTGCGGTTATGCCGCAGATAAATATTAGCAATGAAATGATACTTTGTTCTGAAAGTACTCGCCTGTTGTTCCCATTGCCTTGTGTTTGAATCCATTAATATTCTCTATGCACTAAAGATATAGTAGAACCCCATGATTGTGTCTTTGCAACTTTTTTAGTTTCACAACTTGCCTATTTTTGGTGTGTATCCTGAATCAACCATAGTACTGGTTTTAACTGGTTTATAACTTTATGCAGTTGGTCCAGGTGGAAGTCCAGATGAGAACGGTGAAACTACCTTAGATGCTCTTATCATGAATGGGGTAAAAGCTGCTTTAACCACTCAAGCTACAGTATTTGCTGATGTTTATGTTGTGGCATTTATGGTGGATGTAATAGAGCATTCTTTTTGCTTAAGAAAACTGGCAGAAAACAATGGAAATTGGAGCTGTGGCTGCCATGAGATATGTGAAGGATGCAATTATGGCAGCAAAGTTGGTCATGGAGCACACTGGGCATACTCTTCTTGTTGGAGAGAAGGCGACATCCTTTGCAATTTCAATGGGTCTTGCAGGACCAACTGACCTGAGTTCACCAGAGTCAATTGAGAAATGGTCAAATTGGAGACAGAATAATTGCCAACCTAACTTTTGGAAAAATGTTGCTCCTGCTGGCAACTGTGGTCCATACCATCCTATAAATATACCTAAGGACCCTGTTAAAAGTGCTGTATGGGAGAATCAAGGAATCCCCTGTCAGGAATGGCTCCAAAATGATAATTCACTAGAACCGACAAACTCCCATTTCAACTCTGTTAATCGCCACAACCATGACACAATCTCTATGGCCGTCATTGACAAGGTACCTAGCGCGTTTAAAGGAAAGCCACTCTTTCTATTAATATGAAACTAAACAGTGTGCTTTTGTTAAGATGGGTGATGTAGCAGTTGGCACATCAACTAATGGTGCTACGTTCAAAATTCCAGGAAGGTAAGTATCTTGCCTCTGTTAAGGAATTTGAAATTACAATTTAGTTGGCCACCTATTTTTTGCTTAATCAATGATCTGTCTATTGATCGCATCTGCAATAATGTATGAACGACAGCAGTATTTTTTTTGAGGGAAACGACTGCAGTATTAAGTTGGCCTTGTATATATTCGAACTTCTGTCTGAGGGATAATAACAGCCATAGAACTCACCACTGCCGAATCCTCTTGTAGTATTGATGCTATGCACTGGTATATTTGCAAAGTCACTAACGTGTGGTGAGTCTTGATGATGTTGTTACTTTCTTTATGGCTGTATAAAAGCTAACAAAATAGATGGTGCATAGTTAGAGGTTACATGACCTCATTATAGTGGGACTAACATGTCTCTCAGTATATAGGTTTACAATATTTATCCTAACTGGATTATGACAGACATATTTTCGGTTTATTCAACTTATATTTACATAAGAATACTACTTGAAGCTTCCTTTTGATATGTATATCAACTTCTGAAATACTCTGGTATCATATATCAACTTCTGAAATACTCTGATATTGTATATCAACTTCTGAAATACTCTGTATATTTGACAACATAATGACGTCGGCATCATGCCACAGTTTTCCCTTTTTCGATGTTGTGGAAGTGGAACAGCTATTAACCTCTTGATAGGTAGTACTGACTAATCATTTGCTTCCAGGGTAGGTGATGGACCAATACCAGGATCTTCTGCATATGGTGATGCTGAAGTTGGGGCTTGTGGAGCTACTGGCGACGGTGATGTTATGATGCGCTTCCTTCCATGGTAATTGAGAAATGAGTTTGTTAGAAAATTTATTGTTCTTCTTTCCAAAAAACCACAGATTTTCTTGTTTTGACCTCTGCCTTATCAATTATAACCTCATAACTTCATTAGTCACTGCAAGCTGTTATTTTCTCTGAACTCGCTTTACTCATGCACCTATTACCCCTTTGGTCTTACTTGGAAGTTAGATCTCAGGCTATGATGGTATTCAACCATGTCCATATTCTAATTTGGGTCTAAGACTGAGTATTGCAATATGAATTTTTAGTTTACGTTAGCTTTTTATTAGTAGTCCAAGTTAAGCAACGCCCATGAACCACAATGTTGTCGCAGTTATCAAGTAGTAGAGAGCATGCGACTTGGAATGGAGCCTCGAGATGCTGCCGTGGATGCTATATCAAGAATTGCTCGTAAGTACCCAGATTTTGTTGGTGCTGTATTTGCGCTTAACAAGAAAGGAGTGCATGCTGGGGCGTGCCATGGATGGACCTTTCAGTATTCTGTCAGGAATTCCAGCATGCAGGATGTGGAGGTCATCACAGTAACACCTTAACATAGGCAGATCCTTGTTAAAACAAAAAGGCTGATTCGCCAATAAGGTGTATTCCTCTATGCCAAGTTCTCTCTGTTCACACCCATGGTAATGCAACAATATTATGTTGGGCTTGTTCCCGAGTCATCTATTAGACTGCAATTTTCTATTGAAACTGCCATGTTATATACTCCCTCCGTCCCATAATGTAAGACGTTTTTTGGCACTAATTTAGTGCCAAAAACGTCTTACATTATGGGACGGAGGGAGTAGGTAGTAGATTCATTGAATCGCACGTAGTCAACTTTTGTCTTGCAACTACGAGTTTTAATGTACTAGCCAGGTGTAGTACTTTCTTTAAGTCATCTTCAGAGTTTCTGTGTGGAATAGGTCTTGTTCAGAGTTGGTTAAGGGCATATAATATTTCACGTACGCTTTGTCAGCTTTGAAGATTCCCAGAGAAGCTCCTCCTTGTTGTTTTTGCATTTGGTTCATTTCGCACGTTTTGTCCTTGATCAACCTAAGTTTGTTGGCAGTATCGAGTTGACACCCATTTCTTATCTCTCTATGGATATGATATGTTTTCTTGTTGTTAATTTTATCAATCATTGTGTCTTACATATTTATCGCCATAATGCAACTTTGGCAGCATTGCCAAGAAAAAGGGTATCTTGATGAAGGTCGTATTAGGCAGCAAAATTTGTTGTTTATTCTCTGAATATGCTTTTGGTGTCAAGGATGGTGCGTTTTTGGCTTGAAGACCTCGGGTTATTGCGATCATGTTTGCAGGAGATGAAACTCGGGTTGCGATCATGTTTGTACGAAATGAATGTGTACAACCCACCAGGACTGGAAAGAAACTTGGATAATAAACTCATAAATGAGAGTTGGGGTTGCTGTTTCACTAAATGCATTTGTTAGAAAATGGGCTCCCGGTACCATTGTTTGCGTAATGGTACCTGGCCCGTTACCGTGCCCCCTGAACTTCCGAGGGGCCATCCACACCCCAGGGGCGCTGCCGATCGCCTCCATTCCATTTTCCCGGGGAACAACTGGAATAATGGTGCTGTTGTTGATGGCTTATCCGGAGAGAGGTCCCCGTCGACTTTACGGGACACACGGATTAAACAGGGCACATACTGACGTACACACAAATGACCGAACGTGCCGATCAATATGAACGGGGTGACCGGTCATGTTTCTCCGTCTTCTCTTCTTTAAGCTGGGCGAGGATGACCCTAGTCACCGGTTACACGTCATGGCAGGTCGACAAGAATCCACCCTGTACCAGCTTATCTAGGCATCAAGTGGACTTGGAAAATACAAGATCTTTTACTTTTAATAAGTTGTTTGGGAAAATAGTTATTCCCAAGTTGATCAAGTTTTTTTTTGCGTGGAGGAAAAGAGTGTTTTTTTACTCAGGAATCAAGTTGATCAAGTTGTATATATTCCAAATTGTGTAACAATTCTTTGTTGGTATTATATACGGAAAACCAACGTCAACTAAGAATTTCCCTAAAAAAAACGTCGACTACCAAATAAACACACTAGAAAATAACTTCGCTAAACTATATATATATATATAGGTGTCATAAAGGAGATTAATAGCCTGACAGTGACAGCTCCCCCACGGCCTTCTTCTTCGTCGTAAAAACTAAACATTTCTTGATTTCTCTAGCTGCCACGTCCGTCGTGTAACATGGGACTCGCAAGTCGCAGCAATAATAAGTTCAAAACGCACCGAGAACAATAATTTCAAAAAAAAAAAAACGCACTGACAACAATCATTAGAGGCCAGGGGATGTAAACTAAGCGCCACCGTACGTACGCCAATGAGCAACAGGGTAGAGATAAGAGAGCGTTTTCTTCGCCGAAAAGAAGGCTATATATGCAAGCAACCCCCCAACTGCAACTCCACAAGGCAAAGCAACGGCACTTACCCAAGCAACGAAGAAAGCTACCTCGCCCGTGGAGTAGGGAGCACACGGCGACCCAGTTGCTATCTTGCTCCGTGGAGAAGCGAAAGGGAGGGAAGCCTGCAAAGCCACAGCAACCGTCGAGAAGCCTGGGCGAGAAGAGATTGACAGGCGAGAAGCGAAGGCGTGGAGCTAATTGAGCAGGCATGCTGATACTGGAGCTGGGGGCGTGCATCATCCCAATGACGCTCATCTTCGTGCCGCTCCGGCGGCTGGTCCTGCTGGTGGCCAAGCTGCAGGAGCTGGAGGAATGCTTCGTGCGCCCCAGGCCGCCGCCCCCGCACATGTCCGCCGAGATGTACGGCCACATGTCCACCCTCCACACCATGGCCATCATGGTGTGAGGGAGGTTCTTTGAGCCTTCGCCGGAGGAGGCGCGCCAAGGTGGGGAGATTCTTCTTCACCTTCGTAAGGTTGGAGTTTTCTTATAGGATTATACTGATTCCCAATCATTGTACCTAGATCGTCGTCTCTCTGTGAATACCTCTTCTCCTTCCTTGCTATTGTCATTGTCTGTTCAGGCACACTATCTTGCTGTCAGAAAAGAAAGAAAAAAAATACTAAGCACTGTGGTTCAGGCATTGTGTGCTTTCAACATGTTTCCAGGCACATGAGCTGCAGCAAGCCTGCGGGCAAACATTTTTCACTGAATTACTGTGAAAATTGAATGAAGTGTAATTTTTTCCAATACCAGATGTATGTGTTTTTATATCTGAAACCAAGGTTTTGGCTACCGAATCCCCAAAAAAATACCCGGGGGAGGCGAGAAACGCGGTAACAGTAAAATACCGAGTGAATGCCGTTCAAAATTTACAAATGAATTTCGAACTTAAATTTATTTGAGCTAGTTATATATTTGTATTATACTCATATTAGACAAAAGATCACTCGTGTCGCTGTGGTTGGTCAGGTCATCTCCAACGCCGGCCCCCAGAACAGACATACATTTGTCCGCTCAAGCGTCCGGATGCGTCTGCGGATGGTGATACAGGAGCCGGCCATCCAATTCTCACCGTAAACGTCGGTCCGCAATACAAACAAATTCAGACGAAATTCATGCAAACACGGCGGAATTCATTCAAACGGGCTTAAATTCGACATATTTTAAATAAACTGGACGATATTTCGTTCGTTCAACTAATAAAACCTAAAAAAACTTAACTAGCTTGTAGCAGACAGTGAATGGTCGGCGGCACCTTCGTCGTCGTGGTCAGAGTGGTCCTTCCAGTGGCGAAAGGGTGCGGGGACCTGGCCAGCCGTTGTCTGGCGCCCGCGAAGGAGCCGCCCCTGAAAGGACCGAGATGGACCTAGATGAGGGGGGGGGGTTGAATAGGTACAATTACAATTTTTGATTATTACTTAGCAGTTTTAGACAATAATGTGAAATATGAAAGTGGGTCCAACAATTGCTAGAGCGATTCCAGAGGTAGCAGTATAACCACCAACAACAAATAGATAGTCAAATTACAAGTAAGGACTGGATATGGATTACCGAAACTCCAGAGACAAGGATGTATCATGATGTTCACTTCCTTGGAGGGAAGTTAGTCACCATTGAAGGGATGTGTGTTACTATGAAGGCACACCAACACCACGAAGGCTCACCATATTCTCTTTGAGATATCACAACGAATGCATTTCTAAACCATTATTGGTAGACCTTGAGGTGGTCTCGAAACCTTCACAAACTTTTCGGGGTGAATCACAAGAATTGTTTCCTCACCGAAGAGCTCCTACCACATAGGAGTCTTCGACCTCCAAGAGTAACACGATAAATGGTGAAAAGCTCAAGACTTGCTCAAATTACGATTTCCTTTGGTCAAGAGATAGGGAAGGAGTGAATCTATCACTTGGTGGAATATCTTTCAAGAATTCCCAAGAATCCCGCTGGAATCTAGGATTTGGTGAAGAGGGGAGAGAGGGGAGCACTTTTGTGTTCTAGGGTTTGCTGAAATGAAGTGGTCAACCCTCTATCGGAGTGGTAGAGGGGTATATATAGCAAGCCAAGAAACTAGCCGCTTTTTAGTAGTGACTTTTGATGACCCACACGTATATGACATCAATCGTAGTCCTTTAGATAAGTAAGGGTGTCGATTTTTAGCAAGGTATTTTCGGCAAGTGTTGTAAGATAGTTTTGATAGCAAGATAATTGATAGCAAGTAACAAGTAACCAAAGTAACAAGGTGCAGCAAGGTGGCCAATTCTTATTATTCCTAAAGACAACCCGGAGGAACTTCTTATAGTGATTAAAGCGCTTTTGAGGGCAGACGAGAATTCATCTAGTTACTTTCACCACCATCCGTTGATTCGCGTTCATTGCTTTGATAAGTTGCTATGTGGGTGGACCGAAGCTAAGGTGCTATTCTTACTTGATGTTGACACCAGAATCTGGCACGGTACAAAACACAATTAAGATGGCCTCGAGAAAGGGTTTTCAACATGAAAATTTTCCGTGTCACCGAGTGGAACAACTTTGATGTTTAGGTTATCGCCATCCGACCTCATCTTAGGGGCCGAAACTGTACTCGAAGTGGCAGAATTTAGTGTTCCGTTTCCGCCGATTATGCCTCCAAGACGACCTCGGATGAAGGAGCACTCTACATGGGTTGTCTTCGTCTCGTCGAGGCAATCGATTTTCATATATAAATCATCTAAATCTGAGTTCGTATGCGAAAATTAGAGGGAATGCACTGCAGACTGCCCCTAAGGTACCAGACACCCACCTGGTGATGTTTGATGGGTCGCACGAGCAATTCGGCCCTCGAGACAGCCTTGAATAAAAAAATATTCAACATGAATAGGCTCCGTCTCGTCGAGCCGGATGATTTTGATATATAAATCGTCTCAAACCGAGGTCGTATGCGACCTGGAGAGGCAAAACAAGATCAAACTGTGTTTTCAGTCGGGAAATCCGAGTGAAAAGCTTACCATCCGAGTGAAAACTTGCCGTTAGAGTAAGAAATCACCGCCCGAGTGAAAATATTGCCATCCGAATGAAATATTGTCATCCGAGTGAAAAGTTGCCATCCAAGTGAAGAAATCTAGTCGGACAATCCTAGTGAAAGACCATAACATTCGAGTGGAGTAATTCAAATCCGAGTGCTATCGGCCAATCCGAGTGTTGTCGGCCAATCCAAACAGAAGCTGAAGATGGGCCCAAAAGGTTATCTGGATCACATCGGATGGAAAAGTGTTCTACATGGAAGTTGTGTGTATCGTCGAAGCGGTCAACTTTGGTTTTGGAGTCATCATTATCTGAGATAGTATACTGCTTGCAACGTCGCTACAAGATTCGGACAGTCCAGTCAGCTGCATAACCGAGTCCAACTAGAGGTTAAAAATGGTCTCGTGGAGTATTGGAGATTGCCTTGTTTGGAAAAGTGGTCAACATGAAAGTTGTTCGCCTCGTCGAGATGCACAAATTTAATGTTTGGGCTGTCTTGATCGGAGGTCATATGCAAATTTGACGGCATGCACAAGGAGCAAGATAGAAGTTTGGGCCAGATTCAGACTGAATCCAAATTGGACTAGAACTAGGACTCTAGGACGTGAATTTTTCGTGTAAGGAAAGCCTAAATGAATCCTTTGCTTATACGGGAAGTCTAGCCGCCTCTTATATATGTTGAAGGTGACAGCCTATTGAACAACACACAATCGAACAAATCCATCTACCACTTTTACCTTTATTTTTATCCTTCTCCCTTGTATATTTCTTCTCGTTCTTCGTTCGCTCTTCTTCTTGCAGGGCGACGATCCACAAGGCCCTAGGGGCGACCATGTCGACCTAGGGCATCCCAAAGCCGCTGCGCGTCCAGACGGGTCCCTCCCGGGCGTGTGGGATTTCGGGTCTGAAAAATCACCCCCGGTTGTCCTGCGTACCGCGCTGTCGGTCGGATCTCCTTCGACGTGAGCTGCGGTGCATCACCCCCGGCGTCGAGGGTACATGTGACGTGTTTGTGTGCGAACACTTGAACAAACAACATACTTATGATTATCCCCTCCATGCAAGCATCCACAAATACAAAAGAAGAATTAAGATAAACCTAACCATAGCATTAAAAATAAGGATTCAAAACAACCCCTTATGAAATAGCTCATAAGCTGGGGTTTAGGTTTCCGTCACTCCCGCAAACCATCATCTACAAACTAATTCCACAATACCTCCCCCTAGGTCCAAACATGGTGGAGTGTCGTGTCATCGACGTTCACACGGCACCACTAGAGGAAGAATAACATAACATACCATCAAAATATTGAACGAAAACCAACTTCACATGATTACTAGTAACACGACTTCTCTAATGTCCCCAAGAACAAATTAAATAGAACTGCTCAAAAAGCATAATTGTGTTCATGATCAGAGGATATAAATATGTGATTAATAATCTGAACATACTTCCACCAAGTAAACCAGATAGTATCAACTACAAGATATAATCAACACTACTAGCACCCCTAGGTACCAATCTGAGGTTTGATACAAAGATTGAATACAAGAGATGAACTAGAGTTTAGAGATGAGATGATGCTGGTGAAGATGTTCACGGAGATGATCCATCCCATGATGAGAGGAGCATTGGTGATGACGATGGCTTCGATTTTCCCCTTCCCGGAGGAAGGTATCCCCGGCAGAATTGCTCCGCCGGACAGAAAAAGTGCTCCACCACTGGTTCCACCTCGAGATGGCGATGACTGGTCAAAAGTTCTCTCTCTGTTTTTTCTAGGGTAAATGACTTCATATAGGAGAAGGTGGGCATCAATGAGCCTCGTTGGAGCCCAGAAGTCACCAGCACACGCCCCCTGACTTGTGGCCCCACCGGGGGTCTTCTCTAGTACTTCTTTCTTTCGGTATTTTTTAAATTTCCAAAATAATTTTCCGTAGGTTTTCACATCATTTTGAGCTCCACAGAATAGCTATCTCTACTGTAGCTTCTTCATGTCAGAATTCCAACTGCCTACAATCTCCCTTTTTTGGTATATCTTGAATTTTAAGAGAGAAAATACATTAGAATTTGATGTCTACTACACAACTTGTTCTTGTAGACTCATGTTGGGCCTCCAAGCGCAGAGTTTTGTAGGACAGTAGCAAATTTCCCTCAAGTGGATGACCTAAGGTTTATCAATCCGTGGGAGGCGTAGGATGAAGACAGTCTCTCTCAAACAACCCTGCAACCAAATAATAAAAAGTCTCTTGTGTCCCAACACACCAAATACAATGGTAAATTGTATAGGTGCACTAGTTCGGTGAAGAGATGGTGGTACAAGTGTAGTAATGAGTAGATATTGATTTTTGTAATAGTAACAATAAAAAACAGCAAGGTAACAATTGATAAAACGGAGCACAAATGGTATTGCAATGCTTGAAAATGAGGCCTAGGGTCCGTACTTTCACTAGTGCAATCTCTCAACAATGCTAATATAATTGGATCATATAACCATCCCTCAAAGTGTGATGAAGAATCACTCGAACACAATATAAGCTTGCACAAGTAAAGGTAAGAGATAACCAAGAGTGGAGCCGGTGGAGACGAGGATGTGTTACCGAAGTTCCTTCCCTTTGAGAGGAAGTACGTCTCCGTTGGAGCGGTGTGGAGGCACAACGCTCCCCAAGAAGCCACTAGGGCCACCGTATTCTCCTCACGCCCTCACACAATGCGAGATGCCGTGATTCCACTATTGGTGCCCTTGGAGGCGGCGACTGAACCTTTACAAACAAGGTTGGGGCAATCTCCACAACTTAATTGAAGGCTCCCAACGACACCAAGAAGCCAATGGAATATGACTCCGCGGTGACCTCAACCGTTTAGGGTGCTCAAACACCCAAGAGTAACAAGATCCGCAAGGGATTAGTGGGGGGAATCAAATTTCTCTTGGTGGACGCATAGATCGGGGCCTTCTCAACCGATCCCTAGAAAATCAACAAGTTTGATTGGCTAGGGAGAGAGATCGGGCAAAAATGGAGCTTTGAGCAACAATGGAGCTTGGGGAGGGAAGAGGTGGTCTTCTTGGGGAAGAAGACCCCCTTTATATAGTGGGGGAAAAGATCCAACCGTTACCCACCCACTCAGCCCGTGAGACGCGGTACTATCACACACGCTTGCGGTACTACCGCAAGGCGCCACAGTAATACCACATCTAGTTGCGGTACTACCGCTCATGTGGTAGAATCCAGGTGAGGTCCTGTTGCACTAGGCAACAAGCGGTAGAACCGCCGAAGCGGTACTACCGTGCACCCCTGCGGTACTACCGCAGGGCAGGGTTCAACCGGGCTGGAAAAAGCACAGACAAAATAAATTACGTCCGTGACTACTTCCGCTGAGTTTGGGACGTGCGAAAATCCGACACGGTACTACCGCTCGTAGGTAGCGGTACTACCGCGTAGGGGCGGAAGTAAAAAATTACTTCCGCGCCTACTTCCGCATGCACCAGTGTCCGAGCCATAAACAACAGTACTACCGCTCACC
Source organism: Aegilops bicornis (assembly GCA_021605145.1). Lineage (NCBI taxonomy): Eukaryota > Viridiplantae > Streptophyta > Magnoliopsida > Poales > Poaceae > Aegilops > Aegilops bicornis. Next base: position 706,280,499 of record CM038670.1, read on the forward strand.
AGGAGCGGTACTACCGCGTAGGGGCGGAAGTAAGAAATTACTTCCGCGCCTACTTCCGCATGTGCCAGGTTAGGGCCAGAAGCAGCGGTACTACCGCTCACCAGGAGTGGTACTATCGCTAGTCCCTGCGGTATTAGCGCTACCATGAGTGGTACTACCGCAAGCCCCTGCGGTACTACTACTCCCTTGAGCACTACTACCACATGGCATAGACACTCTAGCATTTGAAAGCCTTCATTTCACAGAGATAGGGAAAAACAGACGGTGCTCCAATGAAGCGAAGGAAAGGTGGTGCAAAGGAACAGATGTGTACGTGTTGATTCCACTCCAACCTTTCCGATGCGGACCCCCTCTTAATAGTACGGCTTTCCTACGACTCAAATCCACAGAAAAGAAACGTAGAGAACCGCTGTCTTCGATAGGCTCCGAGGGGCACCGAATCATCTTGTGCCTAAACATGAGATATCTGAAATGCTCAATGCACACGATTAGTCTGCAAATGCACTGTCATCAATCACCAAAACCACATAGGGAGAAATATGCCCTTACAATGGTTCTACTTCCTTCTCTTCCTTTTCAATTTCATCTACATTAGGGATAGTGATACGTCCATTTTGCATCATGTTTTCCTACTGTTATTTATAATATTTTTATGGATAATAATTCTTTATGGAGTAATTATAATGCCTTTTCTCTCATAATATGCAAGGTTCACACAAGAAGGGAGAATACCGGCAGCTGGAATTCTGGACCTAAAAAAGCTACGTCAGGCCACCTATTCTGCACAACTCCAAATGAGCTGAAACTTCACGGTGATTTTTTATGGAATATATATAAGAATTATTGGAGCAAATAACTACCAGAGGAGGCCCACCAGGTGGGGACAACCCACCTGGGCGTGCCAAGGCCCCCTGGCGCGCCCAGGTGGGTTGTGCCCTCCTCGGCCCACCTCCAGTGCCCCTCTTCTGGTATATAAGTCATTTTGACCTAGAAAAAATTATAAGAGGACTTATGGGACAAAGCGCCGCCGTCTCGAGGCGGAACTTGGGTAGGAACACTTTTGCCCTCGGCGGAGCAATTCAATCGGGGGAACTTCCCTCCCGGAGGGGGAAATCATCGCCATCATCATCACCAACAACTCTCCCATCTTGGGGAGGGCAATCCCCATCAACATCTTCAATAGCACCATCTCTTCTCAAACCCTAGTTCATCTCTTGTGTTCAATCTTTGTACCGGAACCTTAGATTGGTGCCTGTGGGTGACTGCATTGTTGATTACATCTTGTAGTTGATTATTATATGGTTTATTTGGTGGAAGATTATATGTTCAGATCCATTATGCTATTTAACACCCCTCTGATCTTGAGCATGATTATCATTTGTGAGTAGTTACTTTTGTTCTTGAGGTCACGGGAGAAATCTTGTTGCAAGTAATCATGTAAACTTGATATGTGTTTGATATTTTGATGGTATGTATGTTGTGATTCCCTTAGTGGTGTCATGTGAACGTCGACTACATGGCACTTCACCTTATTAGGGCCTAAGGGAATGCATTGTGGAGTAGTTATTAGATGATGGGTTGCGAGAGTGACAGAAGCTTAAACCCTAGTTTATGCGCTACTTCGTAAGGGATTGATTTGGATCCAAAAGTTTAATGTTATGGTTAGATTTTGTCTTAATACTTTTCTTGTAGTTGCGGACGCTTGCGAGGGGGTTAATCATAAGTAGGAGGACTGTTCAAGTAAGAACAACATCTAAGCATCGGTCCACCCACATAAATTATCAAAGTAGCAAACACAAATCAAACCAACATGATGAAAGTGACTAGATGAAATTCCCGTGTACCCTCAAGAATGTTTTGCTTATCATAAGAGACCATTTTGGCCTGTCCTTTGCCTCAAAAGGATTGGGCTACCTTGCTGCACTTTTGTTACCGTTACCGTTACTTGATCGTTACAAATTATCTTGCTATTAAACTACTCGTTACTTATAATTTCAGTGCTTGCAGAGAATACCCTTACTGAAAACTACTTGTCATTTCCTTCTACTTCTCGTTGGGTTCGACACTTTTACTTATCAAAAGGACTACGATTGATCCCCTATACCTGTGGGTCATCAGATAGTATCATTATTATTTTCCTAGATGGGTTCGTGTTCTTTCCCATCCTGGGTTTCAGCATCAGAGATAGATATGCCATTAGGATTCTCTTTACGTTCACTTTCTCAATCAATGTTAGGTTCTCTAGAATTCTCAACAATTTTAGTTTTCTTCTTTTTCATTTCCTTTCTAGGAGAACTAGGATGACTACCTTTAACTCCTTGATTATCTTTTTCTGCTCTTTTAAGGTCCTATTCTGGATATAAAGGTTCTTGAGTGGTGGCACCTCCTCTAGTATATGCGACATAGGCATCATGTTTCTTAGCATTTTTAGATATGTTAAGCAATAAATCTTGTCGAGCCTTAGTGACTTGTTCAAGTTGAGTTTGTATCATAGTACAATGCTTAAAAATACCTTTAACATCATTAGTGGGTTTTAATGGGACAACATGTAAGTTTCTAATTATACTAGTATTTTTCTACTTGCATTTGTAATTACATTTCAAAGCGATGTTGTTTAACCAAGAATTTATCAAATTCTTCTAAGCACTGACTAGGAGACTTATTATTAGGGATATCACCTTCATCAAACCTATAAAGAGAGTGCACCTCTACCATAAGGCTTGGAGTAATAGGCTCGCATAAACATTCAATTGGAGGTATCTTTTTAACATTTTCATCTTTAATACCCTTCTCTTTTGCACATTTCTTGGCTTCATTCATATCTTCTGGACTTAAAAAATCATTCCCCTGTTCTTTGGAGTAGGTGCTTGTGGAGGCTCAATAATATTCCACTCATTATGATTCTTTGTTATATTATCCAAAAATTCCTTGGCTCCATCCAATGTCATTCCCCTAAAAGCATTTCCTACACAACTATCTAGGTATGTCCTAGATTCAAGGGTTAAAGCACTATAGAATATATCGAGCAATTCATATTCCTTGATAGGATGATTAGGATCATTCCTTTCTAACTTACACCCCAAGCTTGAGGGGGCTCTCTTCCTCAAGTTGGGTAAGGTTATAGACATCCTACAAGGCTGCATGTCTCATATGTAAAAGGAAATACTTGTCCATGAAGCAGTAAAAGATTCTTACAAGCTAGTGATGCTTCTAGGCCTCAAGTTATTATACCAAGTTTTAGCTTCATATTTTAATGGCATGGGAAATATCTTGAGCAAAAGATAACTTTTATTCATATTTTCCTTAGCAAAGATATTACCAATAGAAAGGACCTTATCGAAATGATCAATAGCCCTTTCCATCTTTACTACCATAGAAAGCATGGATCTACTAGAGCAATAATTTAAGGATCAACACAGAATTCATAAGCATCATATTTAATGTATATAAGAGAAGCACATAATTCATCATTAGGAATAATCATATCTTTTAGAGCTTTTTTATTAAATAACTCAATCATACCATCTATCCCACCTTCTATGTCATAAGCTATAAATTCCTAGAGAATTCTTCATCAAGTATAATAGTTGTTGTGGATAGTTCAGGATAATATATTTCAGTAGGTGTGATAGGTGATGTTTCAAAATTCTCAGCATTCTCAAGTTCTTCGACTTTAGCAATGTGAGCATCAAAGCATCATCACAATTTTCATCGGAAGCATAAGCAGAATCAACTATATGTGACATAGCAGAGAGTGGAATATGTGTATGTGAAGGTGATTGTGATCGTGTCACAATTTGATTTTAATCAATAGGAGAATCAAGAGTAGCACTAGTACCTAGGATAGTACCTTTCCTTCTAGTGGAAGAGAATATCTTCGGTGAGGTTGATGACACTTGCACTGGAGCATAATGAAGGAAATATGCCCTAGAGGCAATAATAAAGTTGTTATTTATATTTCCTTATATCACGATAAATGTTTATTATTCATGCTAGAGTTGTATTAACCAGAAACTTAGTACATGTGTGAATACATAGACAAACAGAGTGTCCCTAGTATGGCTCTACTTGACTAGCTCGTTAATCAAAGATGGTTAAGTTTCCTGACCATAGACATGTGTTGTCATTTGATGAACGGGATCACATCATTAGAGAATGATGTGATGAACAAGAACCATCCGTTAGCTTAGCATAATGATCGTTAAGTTTTATTGCTATTGCTTTCTTCATGACTTATACATATTCCTATGACTATGAGATTATGCAACTCCCGAATACAGGAGGAACACCTTGTGTGCTATCAAACGTCACAACATAACTAGGTGATTATAAAGATGCTCTACAGGTGTCTCCAAAGGTATTTGTTGGGCTGGCATAGATCGAGATTAGGATTTGTCACTCCAAGTATGGAGAGGTATCTCTGGCCCCTCTCGGTAATGCACATCACTATAAGCCTTGCAAGCAATGTGATTAATGAGTTAGTTGCAGGATGATGCATTACGGAACGAGTAAAGAGACTTGCTGGTAACGAGATTGAACTAGGTATGATGATACCGACGATCAAATCTTTGACAAGTACCATACCGATGACAAAGGGAATAACGTATGTTATTATTGCGGTTTGACCAATAAAGATCTTCGTAGAATATGTAGGAACTAATATGAGCATCTAGGTTCCGCTATTGGTTATTGACCGGAGATGTGTCTCGGTCATGTCTACATAGTTCTCGAACCCGTAGGGTCCGCACGCTTAACGTTCGATGACGATTTGTATTATGAGTTATGTGTTTTGGTGACCGAAGTTTGTTCGGAGTCCCTGAAAGTGCTAGTTATCGACTAGAGGGGGGGGGGGTGAATAGGCGATTTTTAGGAAAGTCTTCAAAACACGAATCTTTCGAAGACAAACAATAGAAATGACCTAATTGATATGCAGCGGAAGATAAACTACAACAAGCAAGCCATAGTTAAGTATGCAATAATGTGAACGGACAAGACTAATAACAGCTATGTAGTAAGGATCAGGATGGAAGATAGTATGAAGCCAAACAACGATAGAAGTCAATCAATGAAGTCAAACAGATAAGACATATAAGCAATGACTTCATGAAGACAAACTCAAGGTAAAGGACGGAAGGGATAGAACCAGTCACTTGTTGAAGACACAGATTTGTTGGACCAGTTCGATTCTTTGTGACAACTGTACATCTGGTTAGGGAGGCTGAGATTCAACTCAGAAGACCGCGTCTTCACCTTATTCCCCTTGAGCAAAGGACACATGGTCCTCGCCCAATCACTCTGGTAAGTCTTCAAGGTAGACTTCCGAACCTTCACAGACGACGTTCACCAGCAATCCACAATGACTCTTGGATGCTCAGAACGCGATGCCTAACCGGCTGGAGGATTCACAATCCTCAAGTGTAATAAGTCTTTAGGTCACACAGACAGAAAGACTTCAGTGATGCCTAACACTCTTTGGCTCTGGGTGTTTGGGCTTTGTCCTCGCAAGGATTTCTCTCTCTCAAAGGCTTCGAGGTGGGTTGCTCTCAAACGACAAAAGCCGTGCACTAACTCTGAGAAGCCACCAATTTATGGTGTAGGGGGTGGGCTATTTATAGCCACTAGGCAACCCGACCTGTTATGTCCGAAATGACCCTAGGTCACTAAGGAACTGGCACGTGTTCCAACGGTCAGATTTCAAACACACCTGACAACTTTACTTGGGCTACAAGCAAAGCTGACTCATCCAGCCCTGGATAAGTTTTGCTCTCATTGTCTTCGCTCGAAGACATAGGATTTGGGTTGAGCATCACTTGATCATTACGACTATGATCACTTGGACCCCACTTAACAAAGACGGTGGTTCCTACGACTCAACAAAGAAGAAAAGGAAACAACGAAACAACACACGATCTTCAAGGCGCTCAATAGTCTTCACTCAATGTCTTCTCATGTCATAGTCTTCAATGTGAATATCTTCACATACCACCATTGTCGTCAATGTCTTCATACATTTTTAGGGGTCGTCTCCGGTAGGTAAACCGAATCAATGAGGGACACTACCTACGTTATCCTGCAATTCTCACAAACGCATTAGTCCCTCAACCACATTTGTCGTTAATACTCCAAAACCAACTAGGGGTGACACTAGATGCACTTACAATCTCCCCCTTTTTGGTGATTGATGACAAACTGGTTCAAGTTTTCAACGGGGATAAAATATGTGAAATTGTAAAGGATAGGGAATTGTCTTCATAAGTGGCAAAGGCTCCCCCTGAAGATGTGCATATAAGTAGTTTGCTTTTGGAATGCAAATGCACATGGCAGGTTGTACTTTTGGAGATCCTCTTCAACTTATGAAGATAATTCATCATGCATGAAATAATATAGCTAAGAGAATGACATGCATAATGAAAAATGGACGTCTGCGAGAATGATCTAAGTGCGGAAGTTATAAATGCACATGCAGAATTTATCATCGCACCAGAGTAAAGCAAATAAGTAGCAGACGACCATCGAGTTTAAGTGTTACAACTCAAAGAACCAAATGTATCAAAAGAGAGAGTTGTAAACACTAGGCAAAATATTTATGCAACCGCCCTTATGAACCCGCTTGAAGACTATCAAACCCATATGCTTCTCCCCCTTTTGTCAGTAAGGACCAAAAAGGTTTGAAGACATAGAGCATCTACTCGTCCTCTTCTGAAGAAGATGATGCAGCGGGGTTGTCGTTGTTGGTTGGCGGTGCAGACGAGCTTGGCGCAGTGTCGATTCGTGCAAAAGTAGGGGGCGGTGAAGTAGCATCGGCTTCATCATCGATCACTCTGGCATTGATAGTTGCCGCGAAGGAAGAATAGTCAGAGTCTTCAAGTGATGGAGTTCGTCGTAGGACTGCATTCCATGGAGGAGTGGAGTCAAACTTGAAGCATTTGGTGAAGCCATCGTCTTGAAGATCTGCTTCAGCACTGAGCAAGGTGAAACTCTTCCATGATCGCCGACAAGTCTCGTGAGTGACAAAAGCATTCTTGGTGGCAAGGTTTCGAATGCGATTGACGTCCACCAAGAGGCTTTGCATTTGACGCTTGAGCCAGGAGTGATGCTTATCTTGCTTTTGATGCAGCGCCACAAGAAGTTCTCGATTATTGAGGACTCGAGAGCGCTTCCGAGGCCTTTGGCCAATTTTGCTCTTAGTGGCTTCAGTCCGTGCACGATGAGGCAGACGTGTGCTCCCAGCCAGAGGATAGACACGAGATACCGCTTGGACGCCTTCCATGGGTTGAGAGAAGCTTTGGTGATCTGCATTCTGAAGACTTAGTGGCGTTTTGGCGGGCTCGGGGTATATGGCTTCAGCGGACATATCAACCTCTGGTAGAAATATCGAGATGATTGCGGCGGAGGGTTGATAGTTGATAGCAGAGTGCATCTTGATGAGGCGCATGACCCATGGAGCATAGAACTTCAGACCAAACAGATCAGATCCAGACGCAGCCAGTTGTCGAATGAAGAATTCTTGTGTGTTGAAGCTAATGCCATTGAGGATGTAGAAGACCAATGTCTTCTTTGCTCCTTCGATTTTGCAGGATGATGAATGCCCTTTGATTGGCCATAGAGTTACTTTGATGATGTGATATATGGTGCGAGGCGGATACTCAAGGTCATCAACAAAGAAGTGTTGAGGGTATTCAGCGTCATGTGGCGAGCTTCATCATGCTCGACATCGACTCATGTCGGGTTCTGGCTTATGAAATATGCTCTCCAAGGCATCGTGGTGGAGTTGACATCCAGGTTCAAACAGCTCTCCGGGAGTGGGTAGGCATGTGAGCTCAATGATGTCAAGAGCTTTGGCTTCATGATGGACATTTCCTGTCATCCACTCGAGAACCCATGTCTTCGTATCTCTGTTGTAGCCGCGGATGTGGAGGGTAGCATAGAATTGAAGCACAAGTTCTTCATTCTAGTGCTCTTTGTCTATTATGAAACCAAGCAGACCTGCATCATGAAAGCAATCAAGTGCTTCTTCTAAGCACGGCAGTCCGGCAATAACCCGGTGTCAAAGGCGCATATGAGGGAAAATGCGGCCTTGGTCATACATAACACAGGAGTAATAGCTTCTTTCTTGATAGCTCCAAAAGCGGTCGAGATGAGATCCTTGGCCTTGTGTAGGGGTTCTTTGCCTTTGTCAAAGAAAGTGTTGTGGGCTTTGAAGCCATTTGCATTGAAAGAACACATTGAGGTGGCGGTGCACAGAAACCTTGGCGATCTTGGCCCGGCTTACGGACTGAGGCCTATGCCCAATATGATAGTCGAAATGTGGACCCGGAGGCATGAGGCGGAGGGACGTAACGGGCCATCTTATTGTGCCTAGCTCGCCATAGTTGTATGCTTGCTCGATTGTGTAGGGCCTTGGTGGCGGAACAGGAGCAGTGGCAGCAACTGAGGCTTCAGGCTGCTCAGCAGATACTTCGGGAGCAGTTGCCTCATTGGCTTCAGGCACAGTTCCTGCAGTGGCTTCAAGAGCAGTTGGTACAGGCTCCACATTGGCTTCAGCCATGACCACGTCATTGGCTTCATTGGTGTTGGAGGTGGCAGCCTCAATGTTTTCAACCCCACTTGAGGAGGCTGGAGGGTGAACCGCACATTGGTATCGGTATAACTTCTTGATTCTGAGGGGTGTAGGGACACATTCTTCTTCTTCTTGGGTGTCTGCAGCTGATGCAGCCGGATTGTCTTCAGGAGCTTTGGCTTCAGACTCAGAGACATTCACAGTTGGAGTGGCTTCTGAAAACACTTGACATGCAACAGGTTGGTGGTGCACTTCTCCTTCTGGAATGCTCGAAAGAGGTACTTGAGGCCTTTGACCTTTGCAAAGCCTGCGAAATGCTGGGGACGCCTTTGGAGATGGGGTTGGCTGGGCCTCAAAGTCTTCCTCTTCTTCTTCTTGTTGTTGTTGTTGTAGGGGAGTGACTTGTTGTTGGGGAGTACTGGGGGAGTCTTGTTGTTGCGGGCGATCAGCCCATGACGCATCCTGAGCAATTGGCGTCAGAGGACGTCCAATGCTGATGAGGTCGATGTTCGTACGAACAGGCGATGATACAACATTGTACTCGATCTGAGAAAGAACTTCATCATCTTCAACATTGTCATGGTGACCAATGTCTTTAGCAGTGATGGGATCAGCTGCTGGAATTTCTTCAGCTTCAGGAGCCTCTGTGGAACCAGGCTCATGAACAGTCATGCGAAGTTCTTGAGTTGCAGACGCGGGACGAACCACAGAAATGGGTTCAACAATCAAGGGCTCTGTGGGAGCAGCCCGATTCTTCTTGGTCTTTAGCTTCTTCTTGGAGGGAGCAGCATCAGAGGCATCCGGATTTTTCCTTTTTCTGGCTTTAGCCTTGGCAGCCCTCGTCTTCTTCTGTTCAGAAGCGGTTGACCGGACCTTTGGCTTCGAGCCAGTCATGCTGCTTGGGAAGACTATGCGGGGTTCTTCCTGCCTTGAAGATGCAGCTTGGTCAGTTGAAGACTTCTTTTTCTTTGCAGCCATCCTGGGGTCGATGCCAGGACGGCCAAGAGCCTTGCGCTTCTCAGCCTCATTGTAGGAAAGCACGCACTTGTCAGCCAGAGCCTTCATGCGCTCACGAGAGCCTCTGGCTTCTTCACGCTTCTTGACAAAGTTCTCTTTGAGGTCGTGCAGCATGACCTTGAAGTTTTTGACGTCTTGCACACTGAGTGCAGCCATATGCTTCTTGGCCGAGCCTTCTCATAGTCAATCTTGTGCTTCAGTTCAACAATGCGCTGAGCTAGAGCTAGCTTCGAAGCAATGGCGCCCGTTGAAAGAGACGCCGAGGCCAATAGGAAGTTGCGAGATCTTCAAAACTAATGTTTGGGGTATCAAACCATTCATCAATGAAGTGATGGATGATTGCCACATCAAAGAGAGGCAAGTTGTTGAAGATTTACGCTTCTTCTTTGCTCTTGATAAGTTGCTCAAGGGCATCATCTGCAAGATCGTCATCACTAGGCAGATCAATGTGCTCTTCACGCAGAATGGCGGCGAAGGGTCGATGTCGATTCGGTGTTCTTGACAATTTTCTTTCTCTTCTTCGTCTTCTTGGAGATACGGATTGATCTTCAGTGACCGTAATCGCTTCAGGAGGTGCAAGTGGCGATGGCTTCGCGCGTGAAGCTTTTGGAGGAGCGGTGACTTTGGAGCCTTGACTTTCTTAAGCCTGCGGCTTTGGAGCGGGAGGCGGGAAGCTGGGCTGGGGCTTCATCGGACTCGGCATCGTCATCGAGAATGATCCACTTTGGCACCTTGGACCAGGATGTAGGTGATGAGGCCATCAAGGTTTGAAAAGGGACCGATGACATTGGGTTGACATCACGTGAGCCGTCGGCCACGGGGAAGCGGAGGGACCAGAGGTTGAAGTCTAATCCCAATGACTTCTTGTTTTCCTTTGCAGAAGCCTTTGCGTGTTGGAAGTTGCGCTTGAAGAGATTGTCATCACGACACCAGAGCAAAGACGTCGGGTCGGCATTCTCAGGCTGAGGTCCATGGACCATACAAGGATAGAAACCTTGTGCAATAGCTTCAGCCTTGTTCTTGGGAGGAAGGCCTCGAAACAGAATATCACCCCAAGGGCTTCTGATGGCATTCTTCTCGGCATATTCCTGTGTGACGAAATTGTACTTGAACCACTGTTCCGCCCAATATCGTCGAATCCATTGGATTCGCGTCTTGCGCTGATTGTAAGACTCTTCGGGATTTGTTTTGTACAGCTCCACGAGGTCATCAGGCAGATCTTTTGAGGTTCCCTCACGATGCTGTCTGCCGCCCTTCCTGACTGATTTATCTGCAGCCATGAGCTTCAAACTGAATGGCATCATGTTCAAAGGCTTCAAAGGCTTGCGTTTGCTGGACAGACAGGAACTAGCTTCGGGAGAGTTAGTTTGATGCTGTAAGAATTCTACAAACGAATGCAGACTATGAGAACCAAGGGATTCTCCCACGGACATGTACCTGTGACAGCATTAGAGATGTGAGGGAAGGGGAAGAGGTCATATGCATTCTCAGAAGATTTTGAAGATAAATCAGTTTGAAGACATTGACCTCATGATGCGAAGTCATTCACTTATATCTTTGAGAGTTGGTTCCAGATTTGTATGAATCCGTGAATAAGTACAAGTGAGGAATCTAACTAGTTGTGAAGCTTAAGTGAATATACTAGGCAGTACGAGATGCAGACAGAATAGATCTAACATAGTATGGGCAGAAACCAATTTTGGCAAGTAGGATGACTCTTGAAGACCAAAAAGATGGTAAAAATAGAGTTATATTTACCACTCGAAGAACTGCTAGACGGGAAGAAGGGAGGCCGAGCAGTTCAATCCACCGTGCCCTAACTTGGCGACAGAGGACACCTAAGGCAGCGACGGAGATGACGATGTTCGCGGCCGGCGTGAGGACGGCGTCGGAGAAGTCGCGGCAGCTAAGCGCTTCGTCGCCGGCGTCGTCGAGAGCTAGCAGGGACAGGTATTTATAAGGGGGTGTGTGGCACAGCGCAATTACGCATGTGCCCCTGGCGGTTCACATCTGAGGGGCACGTGGCACGCATGCAACATACTCTGAGATGTCCCACGTTCCCACGCCCGCCAGGTTTGTCGGATGGTCCTTCCGGCTTCTCCGAATTCAACGATGAGGATGAATCATTTAAAACAGACTTAAAGTTTGTCTCGTGTCTTCTGGCGACAAGGACGCAGAGAAGACATTCAACGATTTCAATAGAATGCATATGATTTGGACAGATAGAGTTTGAGATAGAAAGCATAGAGAGATTGGGGTCCGATCACATTCACTTAGTTCAAAAGATTCAACTTGAAGACATAGCTATAAGTGAATGCTGTAGAGGTAAATATATATATATATATATATATATATATATATATATATATATATATATATCGACTGACAACCAAATCAACATAGTAAAAAAATGAAGATAGGTTGAAGTTGAAGACAAATCAAATGCGAAGATATTGCGAAATAACGCCATGAGTGAAACACTTCAAACAAAGAAATTTGGTGGTGGCGTTACCCACCGTATAGGAAGTATTAGACCCGGACACGGCGCACAATTATCGTGGCGCTCGAAGTCAAATTCACGTTAATGTATTCACACACAGAATGTAAGTCTTCATTGATTGAAGATATCGTTATCGTGTGTTGCACATCTAAGTCATCAACATGCATAAGTGTTAGGATGTGTGCTTGATCACAGGACATTTGAGGATTCCAAGATATTTAGCTCACACTGTAACTTGCAAAACCTTTTCTCATCCAACGGCTTTGTGAAGATATCTGCGATTGCTCTTCAGTGTTGACGTGAATGATGTCAATATCTTTCTTCATGACATGATCCCTGAGAATATGATGACGAATTTCAATGTGCTTTGTCTTCAAGTGCTGGACTGGATTGTTGGCAATCTTGATGGCGCTTTTGTTGTCGCAGAAGAGAGGTACTTGTTTCAGATTGATGCCATAGTCCTTGAGAGTTTGCTTCATCCATAGAAGCTGAGCACAGCAAGATCCAGCAGCAATGTATTCAGATTCAGCAGTTGAGAGTGATACCGTTACGCTTCTTTGAAGACCAACAGAAAGTGATCGTCCCGAAAGTGACATGTGCCTGATGTAGACTTGCGATCCACCTTGTCACCAGCATAATCAGCATCCGAAAATCCAACCAAATCAAATTTTGAGCCCTTTGGATACCATAATCCGAGTGTTGGGGTGTGAGCCAAATATCGAAGAATTCGCTTCACAGCTAAGTGATGTGATTCCTTTGGTGCCGCTTGGAATCGAGCACACATGCAAACACTAAGCATAATATCTGGCCTAGATGCACATATGTAAAGTAAGGAACCAATCATGGAGCGGTATACCTTTTGATCGAACTCTTTACCATTGTCGTCGGGACCCAGATGGTGTTTGGCTGGCATTGGCGTGGTGTATCCTTTGCACTCTTGCATTCCAAACTTCTTCAGGCAATCTTGGAGGTATTTTTCTTGAGATATAAAGATGCCATTCCTTTGCTGACGAATTTGAAGACCAAGGAAGAACTTGAGCTCTCCCATCATGGACATCGATATTGTTCTTGCATCATGTATCCAAACTCATCACTATACTTACGGTTGGTGCGGTAGAAGATAATGTCATCCACATATATTTGGCATACAAACAGATCACCATCATATGTCTTCGTGAAGAGTGTGGGATCAAGGGATCCAGGTTTGAAGACTTTGCTCTTGAAGTCTTTGATTGTATCATACCGGTAGCGAGGAGCTTGTTTGAGGCCATCTGATTGCTTTATTTAGCTTGTACACCATATCGGGATGTTTTGGATCTTCAAAGCCGGTGGTTGAGCGACATATACTTCTTCTTCAATCTTGTCGTTGAGAAATGCACTCTTCACATCCATTTGATAGAGCAAGATGTTGTGGTGGTTAGCATAGGCTAGTAGTATGCGAATAGCTTCAAGCCTAGCTACGAGGAGCAAATGTTTCATCAAAGTCAATTCCTTCAACTTGAGTATATCCTTGAGCCACAAGCCGTGCTTTGTTTACGATGACTTGACCATGCTCATCTTGCTTGTTTCGATATATCCATTTGGTGCCAAAATGTTATGCTTGCGAGGGTCGGGGCGCTTGACAAGTTCCCAAACATTATTCAGCTTGAACTGTTGAAGTTCTTCTTGCATAGCTTGAATCCATTACGGTTCCATAAAAGCTTGACAACTTTCTTGGGTTACGATATTGACACAAAAGAAAAGTGCCCACAGAAATTTGCTAGATGTGTTGCTCTTGAGCGAGTAAGCGGACCAGGTGCATTGATGCTATCGATTATCTTCTCAATCTGTACTTCATTTGCAACTCGAGGATGAACTGGACGAAGACTTTGCTCATGGTGATCATTGTCATCATTGTCTTCTGGCTAAGCATTGCCTTCAGGTTGGTTAGGTGCAGAAATGATAAGTTCCTCTTCAGGCTGTGCTTCAGAAGGCATGATTTCACCAGTTCCCATCAGCTTGATAGATTCGTTGGGCTGAGCTTCGTCTAGAGTGCTTGGCAGGAACTCTCTTTGTGAACCATTGGTTTCATCAAATCGCACATCTGATTTCGACGATTTTGTAGAGATAAAGATTGAAGACTACTGTAGCAGTGTGAGTCCTTTCCATAACCGAGCATGAAGCCTTCATGAGCTTTGGGTTCAAATTTTGACTTGTGATGGGGATCCTTGATCCAGCACTTAGCCCCAAATACTCTGAAGTAGCTGACATTTGGCTTCTTGCCAGTAAGGAGCTCATAGGATGTTTTGTTGAAGCTTATGGATATAAACACGGTTGATGACGTGACAAAATTTGTATCAATGGCTTGGGCCGTAACTTTCTTGGTGTCTTGTACTCGTCGAGCATTGTTCGAGCCATCTCAATGAGGGTTACATTCTTGCGCTCCACGATGCCATTTCTTTGAGGTGTGTACGGGCAGAGAACTCATGAGTGATTCCCATGGTATCGAGATAAAGACCAAGTCCGGTGTTCTTGAATTCAAAGCCGTTATCACTTCCGATATGCTTGATCTTGACGCCATAATTGTTCATTGCTCGATTGGCAAAGCGTGCGAAGACATCTTGCACTTGATCTTGTAGAGAATTATGTGCACCCATGTGTATCTTGAGTAGTCATCAACAATGACGAAGCCATAGAGACAAGCAGTTGTTGTGAGGGTAGAGTAATGAGTAGGGCCAAACAAATCCATGTGTAACATTTCGAAGGGTTGAGATGTCGTCATGATTGTCTTCGAGGGTGCTTTGCCCTCGTCATCTTTCCGACTTAGCGAGCACCACACGAATGATCCTTCTTGAACTTGACACCTTCGATGCCTATGACATGCTTCTTCTTGGCGAGTGTGTGTAAGTTCCTCATGCTGACATGCCCGACCTCCGATGCGAGCCAAAGATTCTGAAGCTTTTGCAAGAAGACATATGGCAAGCTGTGGACCTACTAAGAAATCTACCATGTATAGATCATCTTTCCTATACCCTTCAAAGACTAGAGACTTGTCAGATTCCATTAGTACAAGGCAACCATATTTTCCGAATATCACAATCATGTTCAAGTCACAAAGCATTGAGACAGACATCAAGTTGAAACCAAGGGATTCAACAAGCATCACTTTATCCATGTGTTGATCCTTTGAGATTGCAACTCTACCTAGACCCAATACCTTGCTTTTACTAGTGTCGGCCAAATGTGATATGACTCTTGTCGATGGACGTAAGGTTGAGTCCATGAGAAGACTTGATCACCAGTCATATGATTAGTGCATCCACTGTCCATAATCCATTACGAAGCATGAGGTGTCATACCCTCTGATGCAGTTAGGGGATAGGCTTCACCAAGAGCATTGTGAAGCATAAACATTTGAGGAAAGTGGATTATTGAAGCTTAAATCAAGATTAGGACTGATAGGATGAATGGCAAACGATTCAGGAACAAAATACATAGTGAGACCATTTGGGCATTTGATCTTGTGCCCTACAAGATGTTTTAGGTCCCTGACAATAGCATCGGGCGCCTTTGATTTTCGGTGGAGACCCTTTCACGCAAAGAGAGTTAATTCTTCTTAACCACCCACATCTTGAGGGTGGCTTAGAAGCAATGAGTCTAAGTGCAGCATCTGAGAATTCAGGCTTTGGAGCCCTAGCAAATAGCCTTGCAGGAGATGAATGATACTCATATGAATAAGCAGAAAAGTTCTTAGTTCTATGAACATAGCGGTTTGAAGACACACGCTCATATTCATAAATTTGAGTACAGTTTCCCTGCAAAACATTGGCGTTAGGGCGACTCAGGTGAGTCCTCGGTCTGGGGTTTGTCTTCTTCCCAGGTGGTGTCATAATGACATTCAATGGAAGATTCTCAAGACAGCTTTTGGGAACCCAGATCTTGTTCATAGGGGGTCCATTCCTGCAGTTAGTACCAATATACCTGGCAAACACTTCACCAATATGATTCTTGAACAACTTATAGTTTGCATCAAAGGATTCATCAATGATAATAGGGTTAGCATAGGTAAAGCCAGATAAGGTGGATGGATCCACTGAAGGTCCCTTTGCAGCAACCCATGTGGTATTGGGATACCGCTTTCGGGCTTCGAGGAACCATCAACATTCATTTTCCTTTCAGACCCAACACCCTCTTTCCTAGGGTTTCGGTTCAGAATCGCTTTGAGGACATCGCAAAGTGTCTGATGCCCTTTCAGACTTTTATACATCCCTGTTTCAAGCAATGTCTTCAACATAGCATTTTCATCAGCAATAGCAGTGGTATCCTCCGCAGAGGGGTTAGTTACCACATTAGTAGTTGAAGACAATGCAACAGTAGCAGCAGTTGAACATTTAGCAACAGAGGTAGCTATATCACGCTCAAGGCATTTTAGACATGGTGGTTCAAATCCAACTTTGGCCAGGCCCGATGCATTGGCCTTGAAGTGACTCATTCTCTTTTGAAGATCTTCATGAGCCGCTCTCAATTTCTCAAGCTCTTGATTCCTTTGAAGATAATCATAGGAGAGCCTTTCATGAGTAGTTGAGAGCGTTTCATGACGACTTTCAAGTTCTTGGTACTTAGCATGAAGATTTTTAATGTCTTCAACTAAGGGGCGTGAACGTGTCATTTCCGCGTCCAACAGGTCATCGCTTTTGTCTAACAGTTTTTGAGTATGTTCCATAGCTCTTTGTTGTTCGGTTGCAATTTTAGCAAGTGTTTTGTAGCTGGGTTTGGATTCACAATCGAGTCATCTTCACTTGATGTTTGAAACTAAGCATCACGTGATTTTACCTTGGCACAGCGTGCCATGAAGCGATAGGTGGGAGTGGTCGTCCTTGTCATCGGCTTGACGTTGGTGTAGAAGTCATTGTCTTGATGTTGAAGATGGACTTGGCAACATAGGTTGTGGCTAAAGCTAGACTTGCAACGCCAGGTGGACTCCTCTTGGACTCCACCTCCACCTCCTCGAGGCGGACTCCTCCTCTGAATCCATTTCCTTGCCAACAAAAGCACGAGCCTTGCCAGATGAGCTCTTCTTATGAGATGAAGACTTTGATGAGGACTTGGAAGAAGACTTTGAAGATTTCTTCTTCTTCTTGTCATCAGAATCATATTCCTTGCTCTTCTTCTTGTTCTTCTCATTGTCCCACTGTGGACACTCAGAGATATAGTGTCCAGTTTTCTTGCACTTGTGATAGGTTCTCTTCTTGTAGTCATGAGTGGAAGCTTCATCATCTCTTGAGCTGGATCGTGAAGACTTTCTGAAGCCTTTCTTCCCAGTGAACTTCTGGAACTTCTTCACAAGCATAGCAAGTTCCTTTCCAATGTCTTCGAGGATCATCGTAACCGCATGATGATTCTTCTTGGATGAGGAAACAACTTTTGCCTTCAAAGCGCGAAGTTCGGCCATAGTTGGGACCATAGATATCTATTTTCTCGAGAAAATTTGGAACTCATGTGTGTTGAGCCTCTCAAGTATATCAGATGGATCGAGTGTCTTGAAGTCAGGACGTTCTTGTATCATGAGGGCAAGGGTGTCAAAAGAGCTATCAAATGATCTCAGTAGTGTCTTAATGATTTCATGCTTGGTGACCTCAGTGGCGCCGAGAGCATGAAGCTCATTTGTGATGTCAGTGAGGCGATCGAACGTGAGCTGGACATTTTCATTGTCGTTTCTCTTGAAACGGTTGAAAAGGTTGCGAAGAACACTGATCCTTTGATCTCTCTGGGTTGAGACGCCTTCGTTGACCTTGGATAGCCAGTCCCAGACTAGCTTCTACGTTTCCAGAGCACTCACACGACCATACTGTCCTTTGGTCAGATGACCACAGATGATGTTCTTTGCAGTTGAGTCTAGTTGAATGAACTTCTTTACATCAGCAGGGGTGACACCTTCACCAGATTTAGGAACGCCGTTCTTGACGACATACCAGAGGTCGACATCAATGGCTTCAAGATGCATGCGCATCTTATTCTTCCAGTAGGGATAGTCAGTTCCATTGAACACGGGGCAAGCAGCGGAGACCTTGATTATCCTGCGATCGACATAGCTAAAACTCCGGTGGTTAAACCGAATCACCTGAACAAGGAGTACCTTGCTCTGATACCAATTGAAAGTGCTAGTTATCGACTAGAGGGGGGGGTGAATAGGCGATTTTTAGGAAATTATTCAAAACACGAATGTTTCGAAGACAAACAATAGAAATGACCTAATTGATATGCAGCGGAAGATAAACTACAACAAGCAAGCCATAGTCAAGTATGCAATAATGTGAACGAACAAGACTAATAGCAGCTATGTAGTAAGGATCAGGATGGAAGATAGTATGAAGCCAAACAATGATAGAAGTCAAGCAATGAAGTCAAACAGATAAGACATATAAGCAATGACTTCACGAGGACAAACTCAAGGTAAAGGACGGAAGGGATAGAACCAGTCACTTGTTGAAGACACAGGATTTGTTGGACCAGTTCGATTCTTTGTGACAAGCTGTACATCTGGTTAGGGAGGCTGAGATTCAACTCGAAGACCGCGTCTTCACCTTATTCCCTTGAGCAAAGGACACACAGTCCTCGCCCAATCACTCTGGTAAGTCTTCAAGGTAGACTTCGAACCTTCACATCTGACGTTCACCGGCAATCCACAATGTCTCTTGGATGCTCAGAACGCGACGCCTAACCGGCGGGAGGATTCACAGTCCTCAAGTGTAATAAGTCTTGAGTCACACAGACGGAAAACTTGATGATGCCTAACACTCTTTGGCTCTGGGTGTTTGGGCTTTGTCCTCGCAAGGATTTCTCTCTCTCAAAGGCTTCGAGGTGGGTTGCTCTCAAACGACAAAAGCCGTGCACTAACTCTTAGCAGCCACCAATTTATGGTGTAGGGGGTGGGCTATTTATAGCCACTAGGCAACCCGACCTGTTATGTCCGAAATGACCCTGGGTCACTAAGGAACTGACACGTGTTCCAACGGTCAGATTTCAAACACACCCGGCAACTTTACTTGGGCTACAAGCAAAGCTGAGTCATCCAGCTCTGGATAAGTTTTGCTCTCATTGTCTTCACTCGAAGACATAGGATTTGGGCTGAGCATCACTTCAGTCATTCTGACTATGATCACTTGGACCCCACTTAACAGTACGGTGGTTCCTACGACTCAACAAAGAAAAAAGGAAACAACGAAACAACACAGTCTTTGCGGTCCATAGTCTTCACTCAATGGCTTCTCATGTCATAGTCTTCAATGTGAATATCTTCACATACCACCATTGTCGTCAATATCTTCATACATTTTTAGGGGTCGTCTCCGGTAGGTAAACCGAATCAATGAGGGACACTACCTGCGTTATCCTGCAATTCTCACAAACGCATTAGTCCCTCAACCACATTTGTCGTCAATACTCCAAAACCAACTAGGGGTGGCACTAGATGCACTTACAGTCCCGGATGAGATCACGAACATGACGAGGAGTCTTGAAATGGTCGAGAGGTAAAGATTCATATATTGGAAGGTAGTATTCGGACATCGGAATGGTTTCGAGTGGTTCGGGTATTTTACCGGAGTACCGAGGGGTTACCGGAACCCCCCGGGGGAGTATTGGACCTACATGGGCCCTAAGGGAGAGAGAGGGAACCCCACGGGGGGGGGGGGGGGGAGGGTGGCGCGCTCCTCCCTCCTAGGGATTCCGAATAGGACAAGGAGGAGGGGTGCGGGCCCCTTTCCTCTCCCTCTCCCTCTCCTTCCTTTTCCCTCCGGTGAAGAAAGGAAAAACGGGGGTGGGGGGGAATCCTACTCCTATTAGGACTCCCCCCCCATGGCGCGCGCCTCCTGGAAGGCCTCCTCCTCCCCTCCTTTATATAAGGGGGCATGGGGGCACCCCATAGCACATCAATTGTTCTCTTAGCCGTGTGCGGTGCCCCCCTCCACAGTTTACTCCTCCAGTCATAGCGTCATAGTGCTTAGGTGAGGCCCTGTGCGGATCACATCACCATCACCGTCAGCCCGCCATCGTGCTGACAGAACTCTCCCTCGACCCTCTGCTGGATCAAGAGTTCTAGGGACGTCATCGAGCTGAATGTGTGCTGAACTCGGAGGTGTCGTACGTTCGGAACTAAGATCGGTTGGACCATGAAGACGTTCGACTACATTAACCGCGTTAACCTAACGCTTCCGCTTTCAGTCTACGAGGGTACGTGGACACATTCTCCCCCTCTCGTTGCTATGCATCTCCTAGATAGATCTTGCGTGAGCATAGTATTTTTTTTTGAAATTGCATGCTATGTTACCCAACCGTGGCATCCGAGCCAGGCCTATGTGTAGATGATATGCACGAGTAGAACACAAAGAGTTGTGGGCGATAATAGTCATATTGCTTACCACCAATATCTTATTTTGATTCAGCGGTATTGTTGGATGAAGCGCCTCGGACCAACATTACATGACCATGTTCATGAGACCGGTTCTACCGACGTGCTTTGCACACAGGTGGCTGGCGGGTGTCTGTTTCTCCAACTTTAGTTGAATCAAATTTGACTATGGCCGGTCCTTGTTGAAGGTTAAACAACACACTTGACGAAAAATCGTTGTGGTTTTGATGCGTAGGTAAGAACGATTCTTGCTAGAAGCCCGTAGCATCCACGTAAAACTTGCAACAACAAAGTAGATGACGTCTAACTTGTTTTTGTAGGGCATGTTGTGATGTGATATGGTCAAGACGTGATGAGATATAAATTGTTGTATGAGATGATCATGTTTTGTAAAAGTTATGGGCAACTGGCAGGAGCCTTATGGTTGTCGCTTTATTGTAGGAAATGCAATCGCCATGTAATTGCTTTACTTTATCACTAAGCGGTAGCGATAGTCGTAGAAGCAATAGTTGGCGAGACGACAACGACGCTACGATGGAGATCAAGGTGTCAAGCCGGTGACGATGGACATCATGACGATGCTTTGGAGATGGAGATCAAAGGCACAAGATGATGATGACCATATCATGTCACATATTTTGATTGCATGTGATGTTTATCCTTTATGCATCTTATTTAGCCTAGTACGGCGGTAGCATTATAAGATGATCCCTCACTAAATTTCAAGGTATAAGTGTTCTCCCGGAGTATGCACCGTTGCTACAGTTCGTCGTGCTGAGACACCACGTGATGATCGGGTGTGATAATCTCTATGTTCACATACAACGGGTGCAAGCCAGCTTTGCACGTGCAGAATACTCGGGTTAAACTTGACGAGCCTAGCATATGCAGATATGGCCTCGGAACACTGAGACCGAAAGGTCGAACGTGAATCATATAGTAGATATGATCAACATAGAGATGTTCACCATTGAAAACTACTCCATCTCATGTGATGATCGGACATGGTTTAGTTGATATGGATCACGTGATCATTTAGATGACTAGAGGATGTCTATCTAAGTGGGAGTTCTTAAGTAATATGATTAATTGAACTTTAATTTATCATGAACTTAGTCCTGATAGTTTTGCATATCTATGTTGTTGTAGAACAATGGCCCGTGCTACCGTTCCCTTGAATTTTAATGCGTTCCTAGAGAATGCTAAGTTCAAAGATGATGGTAGCAACTACACGGACTGGGTCCATAACTTGAGTATTATCCTCATTGCTGCACATAAAAATTACGTCCTGGAAGCACCGCTAGGTGCAAGGCCTGCTGCAGGAGCAACTCTGGACATTATGAACGTCTGGCAGACTAAACCTGATGACTACTCGATAGTTCAGTGTGCCATGCTTTACGGCTTAGAATCAGGACTTCAAAGACGTTTTGAACGTCATGGAGCATATGAGATGTTCCAGGAGTTGAAGTTACTATTTCAAGCAAATGCCCGAGTTGAGAGATATGAAGTCTCCAACAAGTTCTATAGCTGCAAAATGGAGGAGAATAGTTCTATCAGTGAACACATACTCAGAATGTCTGGGTACCATAACCACTTGACTCAACTGGGAGTTAATCTTCCTAATGATAGTGTCATTGACAGAGTTCTTCAATCACTGCCACCAAGCTATAAAGGCTTCGTGATGAACTATAACATGCAAGGGAAGGAAAAGACAATTCCCTAGCTCTTCGTGATGCTTAAGGATGCGGAGGTAGAAATCAAGAAGGAACATCAAGTGTTGATGGTTAACAAGACCACTAGTTTCAAGAAAAAGGGCAAAGAGAAGAAGGGGAACTTCAAGAAGAATAGCAAGCAAGTTGCTTCTCCCGGGAAGAAGCCGAAGTCTGAACCTAAGCTTGAAACTGAGTGCTTCTACTGCAAAGGGACTGGTCACTAGAAGCGGAACTGCCCCAAGTATTTGGCGGATAAGAAGGATGGCAAAGTGAAAGGCATATTTGATATACATGTTATTGATATATACCTTACTAATGCTCGTAGTAGCGCCTGGGTATTTGATACTGGTTCTATTGCTCATATTTGCAACTCGAAACAGGGGCTACAGATTAAAAGAAGATTGGCTAAGGACGAGGTGACGATGCGCGTCGGAAATGGTTCCAAGGTCGATGTGATCCCCGTCGGCACACTACCTCTACATCTACCTTCGGGATTAGTTTTAGACCTGAATAATTGTTATTTGGTGCCAGCGTTGAGCATGAACATTATATCTGGATCTTTTTTGATGCGAGACGATTATTCATTTAAATCAGAGAATAATGGTTGTTCTATTTATATGAGTAATATATTTTATGGTCATGCACCCTTGATGAGTGGTCTATTTTTGTTGAATCTCGATCATAGTGACACACATATTCATAATATTCAAGCCAAAAGATGCAAAGTTAATAATGATAGTGCAACTTATTTGTGGCACTGCCGTTTGGGTCATATTGGTGTAAAGCGCATGAAGAAACTCCATACTTATGGGCTTTTGGAATCACTTGATGCTTGCGAACCATGCCTCATGGGCAAGATGACTAAGACTCCGTTCTCCGAAACAATGGAGCGAGCAACTGACTTACTGGAAATAATAAATACTGATGTATGCGGTCCGATGAGTGTTAAGCCTCGCGGTGGGTATCGTTATTTCCTGACCTTCATAGATGATTTGAGAAGATATGGGTATATCTACTTAATGAAACATAAGTATGAAACATTTGAAAAGTTCAAAAAAATTCAGAGTGAAGTAGAAAATCATCGTAATAAGAAAATAAAGTTTCTATGATCTGATCGTGGAGGTGAATATTTGAGTTACGACTTTGGTCTTCATTTGAAACAATGTGGAATAGTTTCAAAACTCACGCCACCTGGAACACCACAGCGCAATGGTGTGTCCGAACGTCGTAAATGTACTTTATTAGACATGGTCCGATATGTGATGTCTCTGGCCGTTTTACCGCTATCGATTTGGGGTTATGCTTTAGAGACGGCTGCATTCACGTTAAATAGGGCACCATCTAAATCCGTTGAGATGACACCATATGAACTGTGGTTTGGCAAGAAACCTAAGCTGTCGTTTCTTAAAGTTTGGGGCTGCGATGCTTATGTGAAAAAGCTTCAACCTGATAAGCTCGAACCTAAATCGGACAAATGTGTCTTCATAGGATACCCAAAGGAAAATGTTTGGTACACCTTCTATCACAGATCCGAAGGCAAGATATTCGTTGCTAAGAATGGATCATTTCTAGAGAAAGAGTTTCTCTCGAAAGAAGTGAGTGGGAGGAAAGTAGAACTTGATGAGGTAATTGTACCTTCTCCCGAATTGAAATTAGTTCATCACAGAAATAAGTTCCAGTGATTCCTACACCAATTATTGAGGAAGCTAACGATGATGATCATGAAACTTCATATCAAGTTACTGCCAAACCTCGTAGGTCAAACAGAGCACGATCCGCACCAGAGTGGTACGATAATCCTGTTCTGAAAGTCATGTTACTAGCTCATGATGAACCTACGAACTATGAGGAAGCGATAATGAGCCCAGATTCTGCAAAATGGCTTGAGGCCATGAAATCTGAGATGAGATCCATGTATGAGAACAAAGTGTGGATTTTGGTTGACTTGCCCGATGATCGGCAAGCCATAGAAAATAAATGGATCTTTAGGAAGAAGACTGACGCTGGCGGTAATGTTACTATCTACAAAGCTCGACTTGTTGTGAAAAGTTTTTCGACAAGTTCAAGGAGTTGACTACGATGAGACCTTCTCACCCGTAGTGATGCTTAAGTCTGTCCGAATCATGTTAGCAATTGCCGCATTTTATGATTATGAAATTTGGCAAATGGATGTCAAAACTACATTCCTTAATGGATTTCTTAAAGAAGAGTTGTATATGATGCAACCAGAAGGTTTTGTCGATCCTAAAGGTGCTAACAAAGTGTTCAAGCTCCAGGGATCCATTTATGGACTGGTGCAAGCCTCTCGGAGTTGGAATATACGCTTTGATAGTGTGATCAAAGCATATGGTTTTATCTGAGACTTTTGGAGAAGCCTTGTATTTACAAGAAAGTGAGTGGGAGCTCATAGCATTTACAATATTATATGTGGATGACATATTGTTGATTGGAAATAATCTGAATTTCTGGATAGAATAAAAGGATACTTGAATAAGAATTTTTCAATGAAAGACCTCAGTGAAGCTGCTTATATATTGGGCATCAAGATCTATAGAGATAGATCAAGACGCTTAATTGGACTTTCACAAAGCACATACCTTGATAAAGTTTTGAAGAAAGTTCAGAATGGACCAGTCAAAGAAAGGGTTATTGCCTGTGCTATAAGGTGTGAAGTTGAGTCAGACTCAATGCCCGACCACTGCAGAAGATAGAGAGAAAATGAAAGTCATTCCCTATGCCTCAGCCATAGGTTCTATCATGTATGCAATGTTGTGTACCAGACCTGATGTGTGCCTTGCTATAAGTTTAGCAGGAGGTACCAAAGTAATCCAGAGTGGATCATCGACGGTGGTCAAGAACATCTGAAATACACGAAAAGGACTAAGGATATGTTTCTCGTTTATGGAGGTGACAAAGAGCTTGTCGTAAATGGTTACGTCGATGCAAAGCTTTGACATCGATCCGGATGACTCTAAGTCACAAACTGGATACGTATTTATATTGAATGGTGGAGCTGTCAGTTGGTGCAGTTCCAAGCAGAGCGTCGTGGCGGGATCTACGTGTGAAGTGGAGTACATAGCTGCTTCGGAAGTAGCAAATGAAGGAGTCTAGATGAAGGATTTCATATCTGATCTAGGTGTAATACCTAGTTCATTGGGTCTAATGAAAATCTTTTGTGACAATACTAGAGCAATAGCCTTGGCGAAGGAATCCACATTTCACAAGAGAACCAAACACATCAAGAGACGCTTCAATTCCATCCGCGATCAAGTCAAGGAAAGAGACATACAGATTTGGAAAATACATACGGATCTGAATGTTGCAGACCCGTTGAATAAGCCTCTTCCACGAGCAAAACATGATCAACACCAAGACTCCACGGGTGTTAGAGTCATTATTATGTAATCTAGATTATTGACTCTAGTGCAAGTGGGAGACTGAAGGAAATATTCCCTACAGGCAATAATAAAGTTGTTATTTGTATTTCCTTATATCATGATAAATGTTTATTATTCATGCTAGAATTGTATTAACCGGAAACTTAGTACATGTGTGAATACAAAGACAAACAAAGTGTCCCTAGTATGCCTCTACTTGACTAGCTCGTTAATCAAAGATGGTTAAGTTTCCTGACCATAGACATGTGTTGTCATTTGATGAATGGGATCACATCATTAGAGAATGATGTGATGGACAAGACCCATCCGTTAGCTTAGCATAATGATCGTTAAGTTTTATTGCTATTACTTTCTTCATGACTTATACATATTCCTCTGACTATGAGATTATGCAACTCCGAATACCGGAGGAACACCTTGTGTGCTATCAAACGTCACAACGTAACTGGGTGATTATAAAGATGCTCTACAGGTGTCTCTGAAGGTGTTTGTTGGCTTGGCATAGATCGAGATTAGGATTTGTCACTCCAAGTATTGGAGAGGTATCTCTGGGCCCTCTCGATAATGCACATCACTATAAGCCTTGCAAGCAATGTGACTAATGAGTTAGTTGCGGGATGATGCATTACGGAATGAGTAAAGAGACTTGCTGGTAACGAGATTGAACTAGGTATGATGATACCGACGATCGAATCTCGGGCAAGTAACATACCGATGACAAAGAGAATAACATATGTTGTTATTGTGGTTTGACTGATAAAGATATTCGTAGAATATGTAGGAACCAATATAAGCATCCAGGTTCCGCTATTGGTTATTGACCGGAGATGTGTCTCGGTCATGTCTACATAGTTCTCGAACCCGTAGGGTCTGCACGCTTAACGTTCGGTGACGATTGGTATTATGAGTTTATGTGTTTTGATGTACCGAAGGTAACTCGGAGTCCCGGATATGATCATGGACATGACGAGGAATCTCGAAATGGTCGAGAGGTAAAGATTCATATATTGGAAGGTAGTATTCCGACATCGGAATGGTTTCGAGTGGTTCGGGTATTTTACCGGAGTACCAAGGGGTTACCGGAACCCCCCAGGGGAGTATTGGGCCTACATGGGCCCTAAGGGAGAGAGAGGGAAGCCCGTGGGGGGATGGCGCGCGCCCCTTCCTAGGGACTCCGAATAGGACAAGGAGGAGGGGGCGCGGCCCCCTTTCCTCTCCCTATCCTTCCTTTTCCCTCCGGTGAAGAACAAAAAGGGGGGCGAATCCTACTCCTAGTAGGACTCCCCCCATGGCGCGCGCCTCCTGGCGGGCCTCCTCCCCCTCCCCTCCTTTATATACGGGGGTAGGGGGCACCCCATAGCACATCAGTTGTTCTCTTAGCCGTGTGCGGTGCCCCCCTCCATAGTTTACTCCGGACATAGCGTCGTAGTGCTTAGGCGAAGCCCTGCGTGGATCACATCACGATCACCGTCACCACGCCGTTGTGCTGACGGAACTCTCCCTCGACCCTCTGCTGGATCAAGAGTTCAAGGGACGTCATCGAGATGGACGTGTGCTGAACTCGGAGGTGCTGCACGTTCGGTACTAAGATCGGTTGGATCGTGAAGACGTTCGACTACATCAACCGCGTTAAACTAACGCTTCCGCTTTCGGTCTATGAGGGTACATGAACACACTCTCCCCCTCACGTTGCTATGCATCTCCTAGATAGATCTTGCGTGAGCGTAGGAATTTTTTTGAAATTGCATGCTACATTACCCAACACAGAAGGCCTCATCATTGTTAGCCGCTCGCACAAACTCGTCGGAGCACCCGACTGCCTCTTTGGCATCATCGTTGCGCTGTTCTATTTCCTCATCGTCCTCGGTCTTGAGCTCCTGAAAGATCCCGATGTGTTGCCTTGTTCATGTGAAGCCAGTGGAGTTCACGGTTGACCGTGCATGACCTTTGCACATAAGTGAGCTCCTGTTTCTCGTTGACGATTTCCGCGTTAGTGAGGAGCATCATGATGGAAGCGGCATCCGCGCGCTCCACTGATGTCTACTACACAACCTTCTTCTTGTAGACGTTGTTGGGCCTGCAAGTGCACAGGTTTGTAGGACAGTAGCAAATTTCCCTCAAGTGGATGACCTAAGGTTTATCAATCCGTAGGAGGCGTAGGATGAAGATGATCTCTCTCAAGCAACCCTGCAACCAAATAACAAAGAGTCTCTTGTGTCCCCAACACACCCAATACAATGGTAAATTATATAGGTGCACTAGTTCGGCGAAGAGATGGTGATACAAGTGCAATATGGATGGTAGATATAGATTTTTGTAATCTGAAAATATAAAAACAGCAAGGTAACTAATGATAAAAGTGAGCGTAAACGGTATTGCAATGATGGGAAACAAAGCCTAGGGTTCATACTTTCACTAGTGCAAGTTCTCTCAACAATAATAACATAGATAGATCATATAACAATCCCTCAACATGCAACAAAGAGTCACTCCAAAGCCACTAATAGCGGAGAACAAACGTAGAGATTATGGTAGGGTACGAAACCACCTCAAAGTTATTCTTTCGGATCAATCTATAAAAGAGTTCGTACTAGAATAACACCTTAAGACACAAATCAACGAAAACCCTAATGTCACCTAGATACTCCATTGTCACCTCAAGTATCCGTGGGCATGATTATACGATATGCATCACACAATCTCAGATTCATCCAACCAACACAAAGTACTTCAAAGAGTGCCCCAAAATTTCTACGGAGAGTCAAGAACGTGTGCCAACCCCTATGCATAGGTTCATGGGCGGAACCCGCAAGTTGGTCACCAAAACATACATCAAGTGGCACATGATATCCCATTGTCACCACAGATAAGCACGGCAAGACATACATCAAGTGTTCTCATAAAAGACTCAATCCGATAGATAACTTCAAAAGGGGAAACTCAATTCATCACAAGAGAGTAGAGGGGGAGAAACATCATAAGATCTAACTACAATAGCAAAGCTCGGGATACATCAAGATCGTGCCATAGAGGGAACACGAGAGAGAACACGAGAGAGAGAGATCAAACACATAGCTACTGGTACATACCCTCAGCCCCGAGGGTGAACTACTCCCTCCTCGTCATGGATAGCGCTGGGATGATGAAGATGGCCACCGGTGATGGGTTCCCCCTCCGGCAGGGTGCCGGAACGGGCTCCCAAGAGGCTTTTGGTGGCTACAGAGGCTTGCAGCGGCGTAACTCCCGATCTATCTTCTTCTCTGGAAGTTTTACGATACGTAGGTATATATGGGTGCATGGGTACGTCGGTGGACGAAGGGGGCCACGAGGCGGGCGCGCCTGTGGGGTGGGCGCGCCCTACCCTTGTGATCACCTCCCTTCTTTCCTGACATGCACTCCAACTCCATCGGGTGGCTTTCCTTCCAAAAATAACTTCTCCAGTTGATTTCGTTCCGTTTTGACTCCGTTTGATATTCCTTTTCCTCGAAATACTGAAATAGGCATAAAACAGCAAATCCGGGCTGGGCCTCTGGTTAATAGGTTAGTCCCAAAAGTAATATAAAAGTGGAAAATAAAGCCCAATATTGCCCAAAACAGTAGATAATATAGCATGGAGCAATCAAAAATTATAGATACGTTGGAGACGTATCGTCCACCTCCCTTTGCATCATGGACACGTGGTGCTCCTCCAGAAGGGCGAGATGGACTTGCTCCTCTACATCTGCCATGGAGTAGGGCGTGTTCGCCTCGCCGCCTGGAGCCGTTGCCTCAACGACCATTGCCTTCTCCTCCTCCGCGACCTTTGCGGTGCCATGGGGTCGCCCTCATCCTCCTCGTCCATCTTCTCTTCCTACAAGCTCAACTCCGAAGAGCTCGTAGTTTGGCCCACCTCAATGCGGGTTGGGCGCTACGCCCATGGTGCGGACTCTGCTGCAATTTGGCGACATCGGCTTGTACCATGTATCTTTGTCTGCACCATGGCAACGACAGAGGGCGAATGGCGGCTGACGAACTATGGTGGCACAAATGACGTCAAAGAGATATGCTCCTCGGGTGGCTCACCGGCTGCCCAACCATAAATGCGTTAGGCGGGTAGCCGCTCAACCAGTGTGAATGGGGCAATGGTTCTAAAGCTAGCCAGGATTTTTGGGAGGAACTGGGTTGTCGGACGCCGATATGGTGAACGCCCGAACTCTCCCAAACCACCTCCCGATTCTGGCCGCCTAAAGATTTCGGAGGCCCAAAATGACCGCCACGTTGGAGGCGTAAAAAGTGTTCACGGTCCAAACATATATAAACAAATTTGGCAAACTGCATTGAGATGCCATTGAAGCATCTCCAACGGCTTCCTGTTCCCCAATGTTTTTCTGGTATTATGCGAGTTGACCCTCTCCTAATATCCTCTTCAATAAAAGCCATGCCAGCACGCTGTCGCTGAATCCCGCCAGACCGTCATCAGACCATCGCGCCACCGCCACGTGTCCCCGTCGAACGCTACCACCAGCCGCCGGGCCACCATCAGACCATCACGCCACCACCACGCGCCGTCGTCAAACGCTGCCACCAGCCGTCGGGCCGCCATCAGACCATCGCGCCACTACCACGCACCGTCGTCGAACGCTGCCACTAGCCGCCGGGCCACCGCTGCCAGACACCAACCACCACCGCACCATCGCCGTCGTCCATCATGCCACCGCCAAGCGGACCCTTAAGGTCAAGTTGGATACTAAGGACTGGATTATTGGAAATATGTGAAAGCGTTCGTCTCCAATAAGCGAATATTATTACTTAGGCGGGGAAAAAATAAGTGGTTATTGGGGAGTTTTTTAAAAACTATTGGAGATGGTGTTATGTCGTCTCGTCCAGCACTTCTTCCTCAGGCGGCACCTAAGAGCATCTCCAGCCGCGCTCCCAGAAAGGCCTCCCCGGGCGATTTTTTCGCCAAGCTGAAAAAACGCCCGATCAAGGCCTCAGAGCCCGATTTTCGCCACTGGCTTAAATCAGCGCCACGACCAGGCCAAACCCGCGTTGGGGCGCCCGGGGGCTCGGGCGAAGTTGTTTTGGCGAAGCAGCGGCCCGCCGAAGTCGGCCGAGACGGGCGCCGTCGCCCTCATTGCCTCGGTTCCTACGGAATCAATGCCAAGGCTGCAGCGTTGCCGCCGCCACGGTCAGCCTTTGCCATTGATTCCTCACGGCCAGCGTCAAGGGCGTGTGACGCCTCCCTCCCGCGCATGCGTACACACGGGCACGGCGTACACACAGGAGCGGCTATATAAGCCGGTGGCCTCCCTCGCCTCTGGCCACACCGCCGAGCTCTACCTCTCCCGTGCGCCGCCGCCGAGCCCTCCCTCTCCCTCTCCCGTGCGCCGCCTCCGAGCCCTCCCTCTCCTTCTCCCATGCACCGTCGCCGAGCCCTCCCTCTCCCTCCCCCGATGGCCGAACGTTTCCCCGGCGATGAGGTGGCGGCCAACGGCTTCGGCCGCCGCTTCTCCGCGAATGAGTCGTATCTCTGCTCGAGGTTAACATCCGGCGCCGCCGGACATGCGCGCCGGGCCGACGGGGTGGAGGCTCAGCAACGGGGGAGTGCCCATTCCCCTATTGCCCGACGCCGTGGCGCGCCCCTACTACTTCGCCGCCGAGGTGGAGATCGTGCGCGCCTCCCTCACCGACGAGCAGCTCGGCCTCCCCCAGTACGCCGCCGACAACCACACGGGCGTGGCGGCGATTGAAGCGCCGTCGGCAGAGGTCGGCATCCACTAACGGGCACCGTGGTGGGCGACACGAAGAATGAGGGGCGCCACTGTGGGCGTGCCCCACCGCATGCTCGAGGGCATGCTGACGCACCTTGAGGGCGGCAACAACCCGCCACTGGCATACCCTCCCCCGGCAAGGGCGGTCGCCCGGCCCACCGCCGACACGCCGGGCAATGGATGCGCAGGAGGTTCGGCTCCTCCTCTTTGTCCTCCCCGCACTCCTTCTCACGGGCTTCTTCCCACTTCTCCGGCTCTCGGCTTTTCGGCGTCAAGGCCGAGCTCAGCGAGACGCCGCTCGGCCAGCGACTTTCGCAGCGCCGGCATCGTCATCAACGAGGGCGTCCGGCGCGCCTCCTCGTCGGCTCCTCCGCGCTTCATCAAGCCAAAGACGGAGCCGGGGCTCGCGACGGTGAAAACGGAGCCGGGTCTCCCCGCCGTGAAGACGGAGCAGGGTCTCCCCGCCATGAAGACGGAGCACGGCGACGTGGAGCTCGACGACGACGCGGCCCTGAAATGGGCGCGCAAGGACTCCCTGAAGATGGCGAGGGAGTGCCAGTGCGCTGCCCTGCGGCGGTTCGAGCAGCGCCGCCGGGGCCGCGATGAAGGAGGAGTCGTCGTCATCGAAGACAACGACGACGACGATGACGCACCGCCGCCACCAGTCCGCGTTGGCGACGCCGGTCAGGGATCCACTAGGGACGGCCGCGTCAAGGAGGAGAAGGCCGACGACGACGACGGCGGCGAGGACGGCGGCGACGACGGCAACTACTCGACCAAAGCCAGACCACTCTCCTCCCCACTCATCTACTCCGTATAAAGCGCGACTCCGCACCGCAGTGGCAACGACGCGACCAAAGCCAGACCACTCTCCTCCCCACTCATCTTCTCCGGCCCAACCGCGGCTGGCATTCCAATCCGCCTCGGCTGGGGCTCCATCTGATCCACGGATTCTGGTGCGCAGTTCCTCAGATCCCCCTCTTCATCCTCCTTTACCAAGTTTTATTGCTTTACTAATTGACGATGAACGCGTGCAGTAGATTGCTAAAACAGTTCTTGATCCTGAATGATACTTACTTTGCGATGCGTGGTGCTATGTTAATTTGCCCTTCCCTTCCAAGTTCCAACCCTCGGTAGATCCACTGTTCTTGGAGCCGCCGAGTGCTTATCCTTTCGCCGCTCTTCAAAAATCTCCGAGGAAATGCGTGACATGCATGCATGGCCCCCCCAAAAGGCGCCAAAGCCTGTGGTGGTTGGACCAGCAGGGTTGTATGTATCCTTCCTGGGGCCCTCCACTGTGGTGCTCGTGTCTGTTGCGGCATGCTAAGGCACTCTTGTGATCTTGTCCTGTGCGATGTAAAAATGGCGTCTCCTTCTTGGCTCTCCTCGTTTCAGTTTCAGTTTTCACCCCTTGCGTGTGGGACTCTGGGAGTTGCAATGTAAAAATGACAGCCTGCAACGCCTTCAGAGAAGAAACCTAGCTAGCTTTCTCATTTTAGTTAGCCAGTTTTCACCGCACTGCAGCAAGATGTAGATTTCGCATTAATGCATTTGTCTCTGAAGGTAAATTGACTGCTAAGTGCTAACAGAGCACTACACATCGACCATTCTAGCTCCCGAGTCGTACGTGTTCCTGCTGAAGCGTGAGCTCGAGCTACAGCTACGCAGGCAAGGCAGGATGGTGACCAAGGTGGTGGACCTCCGCTCGGACACGGTCACCAAGCCGTCCGAGGCCATGCGTGCCGCCATGGCCGCGGCGGAGGTGGACGACGACGTTCTAGGCGCGGACCCGACCGCGCAGCGCTTCGAGGCGGAGATGGCCAGGATCACGGGCAAGGAGGCCGCCCTGTTCGTGCCGTCGGGCACCATGGGCAACCTGATCTCCGTCCTCACGCACTGCGACACCAGGGGCAGCGAGGTCATCCTCGGGGACAGCTCCCACATCCACATGTGCGAGAACGGAGGCATCTCCACCATCGGCGGCGTCCACCCCAGGACCGTCAGAAACAACCCTGACGGCACCATGGACATTGACATGATCGTTGCTGCGATCAGGCATCGGGTTGGGACAGGGGCGCTGCATTATCCCACCACCAGGCTCATCTGCCTGGAGAACACGCATGGAAGGTGAGTGAGTTGCTCTCATACATGTTGCTCATGTTACTGATCGGGATGGTAGTGGTTACTGGTTGGTATATATATTTTCTTCTTGTTGCTGCAGATCTGGTGGAAAGTGTCTGTCTGTAGAATACATCGACAAGGTTGGTGAAGTTGCTCAAAGTCATGGCTTGAAGCTTCATATCGACGGAGCTCGTATTTTTAACGCGTCAGTGGTAAGTAGTATGTGATCAGTAAACCGACACGACGAAGTACGAAGTATTCATATCTTTCCCTGACATTTTCCATCACTGTTGTCGTGTCAGGCACTTGGAGTTCCTGTTGATAGACTTGTGAGAGCTGCTGACTCAGTTTCGGTATGCCTGTCGAAAGGTTTAGGCGCTCCTGTTGGATCAGTTATTGTTGGTTCTAAGGCCTTCATAGACAAGGTGACGATGGATATTCTGCTACTACTAAGTTTAAGCTGCTTAAGAGAACATGTAACGGAAATCTGAAGAGTAATTTCAGGCTAGGATTCTTAGGAAGACACTAGGTGGTGGAATGAGGCAGGTCGGAGTTCTCTGTGTTGCCGCCTATGTCGCATGTTCGCGACAACGTAGGCAAGCTTGCCAATGACCACAGGAAGGCAAAAGTTTTAGCAGGTTTCATCTGATCACAAGTTTTCCATGTGGATTCACACTTATTCCATCTATATCACAAGTCATACAATACAACCCTGAATCTGCCTGTCTTGTCCAATTGTTCAGAAGGACTGAAGAAAATTAAACAGTTTACAGTTGATTTAACTTCAGTGGAGACCAATATGGTTAGCCTACTAGTCCATCTATTGAGTCTGATGTTTTCTAATATGTTGCCTTTAAAGATCATATTCCTAAACCCCTGTGGTTTATTCTCTAGGTATTCTTTGATATCGCGGATCCACGCATAACATCTGACAAACTGTGTCAACTCCTGGAACGGCGAAATGTGCTTGCGATGCCAGGAAGCTCCAAGAGGTTCAATTCAGTTTGCTCAACTGCGTTTTGTATCTGCTTAGTATAGTATTGTCAAGCTCAGCTGCTCAGTATAAGCATCCTTATGCCTGCATTGGCCTCTTAAGTCTTAACTAAAATAAAAACTTCAGACTGCATCAAAAAGAAACTCGGTCTTATTTCATACGGAGTATGATGTATGCTTCATACTAACTTCTAAGTTTTATAACCCTCCATTTGAACTCCCTTAATTTGCAGCGTCAGACTTGTCATTCACTACCAAATTTCAGATAGTGACGTCCAGTATACTTTGACATGTATTGAGGTACGAATGTCTTACTATGGATTCCTTTGAACTTCTGTCACCCACGCTCTCTGTTTGTTGGTGTGTGGGTATCACTGACTTGTTGCTCTGTTTTCAGAAAGCCGTGGGGGAAATACTGTCAGGCAATGCTAAATTCGAGCACTTGACAAACGGCAGTACCACGAATTCATATGGGCACTAGGCCACTTCCTTTGGCGCCCACCTATGAAGTGCAATATCCAGCTTGTTTGTGGCCATGGCCTTTTGTGGTAACAACTTCGCAGAATAATATATGTTGCTGTTCGGGCCGATAGGAACCGAATTTCCTAACTGACGCTCGTTGAGTCAAAATGCCAACTTTTCACACAGGAGAGAGACTCACCTAGAATGTGTTACTGGCCGGCCCATTTAGATTCTGCGAGAGGTTTTCTCGTTCCGGTTGTGGGAACCTTCTGAAGGTTCCAATACGGGGTTTTTTTAATCGATTTTGGGATAGTTCCTGAGCCGGCTTTCTTTTTTCTGTTCGTTTCTTTATGCATTTTTTGGTTTTCTTTTTTTCTCTATTTCCCTTTTTCCTGTTTCTTTTTTCCTTTGTTTCAAAAAAATCACTATTTTTTAAAAAAGTATGTTCAACCTTTTGTTCATATATTCAAAAACTGTTCAGGTTTTCAAAAAATATTTGATAATTTTTAAAAATGTTTGTGTTTTCAAATATTGTCAGGAACTTCAAACAAAAAAAAATCCTGTATTTAAAATTTGTTCACAAATTCCAAAATGTTCGTGTTTTAAAAAATTGTTGTCAATTTCAAAAACTTCTCCCGTTTTCAAAATTTTGTGCACATATTCAAAGAATGTTGGTGCTCTCAAAACGTGTTCTAAAATGCACAAAAATGTTCACAATATTTTTTGTTGTTGTGGCCTTTGTAGGGGAGCTTCTATTCGGCGCCTTCGACAATAAGCACTGGAGCGAACTCACTTTGTTGCCCGTTTTGAGGAAAATACTCTATTTGACCCTTCTTTTAGTACAACATTAACATGTAGAAGTATATATACCCTGTCTATTATGCGTGTTATTTTAAGTTAAAAATGAAAATAAAAAAGAATTCACAATAAAAAAAGTGAACTTGAAGAAAGTTCATAAACTTGAAATGGTTCGTACAAATTGAAAAAAAAGTATGTGAATTTGAGAAAAGATCATGAATTTGAAAAAAATCACAAATTTATAAAAGTTCATCAAATTTTCACAAATTTGAAAATAACTTCATGATTTTTTAAAAGTAAGAACTTGAAAGGATTTGTAGAAATTAAAAAAGATCACAATTTTTTAAAAAAAAATCACGGATTAGAAACAAGTTCATGAACTCAAAAAAGTTTACAAGCTCAAAAAAGTTCACAAGTTCAAAAAAATCATGCAATTTGAATAAATTCGTGCTTTTGAAAAAATTTCAAGAACGAGAAAAAGTGCATGAGTTCAAAAAAAGTTCACAAAATTCGAAAGAAGTTTGGAAAAAATTCACGAAATCGAAACAAAATCATTGATTTTGAAATAACAAAAAATAACGAGTTTAAAAAAGGTTCACGAATTTTAAGAAAAGATCGTCATTTTTTTAAAAGTGCACGAAATTGAGAAAAACACGAATTTTCAAAAATATATTCATGAATTTAAAAAAAATTGACATATTTTAAAATATGAAAAGGAAAGGGAACAAGAAAAAAATAAAATAAATAGAAAAAAGAAAGAAAAGAAACGAGATCACGCGCGCACACAAACGACATAAGAAATAGCAAAAGGGGCACACGATCTTAGCTATCCTAGTTGGTTAATTCGTCTGGTACTAAACCTCATTGTTCGAGTTTGAATCCCCTAGCCGCAAGAAAATGTTCTGAAGGTTCCAAAAAATGTAAATAGGTCGAGCCCAGGACAGAGGGTGCTGCGCGCCAAGTTGCGGGAGCAGCATAAAACGGCGCCTGAACCACCAAATAGGGATTGGGCTTCTGTAGTAACAATTTTGCAGAATAAATATGTTGTTATTTGGGTGAATGGAAGGCCCCCACTCTGAACTTTGGGCGTGTTTGGTTATATTGCCAATCCAGCCTGGCTCTATTGAGCCGGTTTGAGGAGATGCAGGTAAAAAAAAAAACCAGATGCACATAGTTTGGTTGCCTACATGCCCCTAGTTGCATGACAACCATTTTCGACCCGGCGTTTGGTTGTCCGCATTACATTAGGCGCACATATGACATGATGTTTGGTTGCAACCCGCATAAGGTGTTATCACCATTCTAACTAGTGGTGAGCTTACCACACGGAATTTGAACATGTAGCGCTAGCTACTTAAACAAATGACAGTTCATCCTAACTACTATCAAATGATAGTTCAAATTATTAAGAGCCATTGGCTAAATAGGGGATAGTTCATCAGTGTTGCTGCTACCAGATCTTCCTCTTCCTCTTCTTCTGCTTCTGCTTCTGCTAGTGATGCTGCTGCTTCTTGTTCTTCTTCCATCTTCTTCAAATCCTGCACTGACCTCTGTTAAGCCACATCGCATCTGCCCACTCCAACCTTTTGTTCCAAGCGTCATTGTCAAATGCCTCCACACCATGGCCAGAGCTAACGACATCATCAGGCTCGACCTCTTCCTCCTCAGGCACGTGTTCATCAAAGCCCCACTGGAGGATCCAGTTATGCAGAATGCAACAAGCAAGAACTAGCTTAACTTTGAGTGGAGTATGGGTGGAATGGCTTCGATCCGTGATCTTAAACCTATTCTTCAGAGCTCCAAATGCCCTCTCAACAGTTACTCTAAGGCTGGAGTGTCTGAGATTAAACAGCTCTTGTGCAGTCCTAGGATAGTTCCTACCAGAGAACTCGTTGTGATGGTACCTCCACTACTGCAGGATGCTGCTAGCGCGACACTACGATCAGAGACCCTTCGACGAAATTATGTGCGATGCAATAATTGCAAATGGTGGTGTAAAAGAACCGTCAAAAAAGGTGCAAAACGTTTGCGATGGCGGAGCCATCAAACACGGTTCAGATTTTAGTTGCATGTGCGATCCAGGGCATACGGTTCAGTCCAATGAACTGTTTGCGATGAGGTGGAACAAAAGAAACAGGCAGCCTGATGAAGGCGTGTGCGATATAGAGCATACAGTTCGCTCAGATGAACTGTTTGTGATTAGGCAACACGAAAGAAACGGTCAGCCAGATCAAGGTATGTGTGATTGAAGGCATACGCTTCAGAAGGATTAATTGTTTGTAGTTAGGCAACAGAACAGAAACCGGTCAGCCAGATCAAAGTGTCTGCGATTGATGGCATACACTTTACATGGATGAACTGTTTGCGATTAGCCACAACAACTGAAACAGTTAGATAGATCAATGTATGTGCGCTAGACAGGCACACACATCTATTATATATAAAAAGTATTTGACGGGTTAACCAATAAAAAGAGAAATAAGCTAGAAATTACCACAATAATTAGAATGGCTCCTGTTTGTAAGAAGATTGTATCAAAACTTGACCCAAATTAGACTAGTTTTTTACCACAACATGTTGGTGCTATGAAATAACACCATGCCAAGTTTCATGATTTTGAGGCGAGTTTTGGATTCTGATGAATTTTAAAACCAGGTTTCTCAATGTTTCTTTATTGAGTTGGCACATACTGGATAGGTTTTTCCTCGTGGGTCCCAAATGATAAATCCAAATATGTGACTACCATGCAGCTTTTCTTATTAAGAATTACAGCCCTTGGTGTGCAAGCTGAAAATAAGTTTGTGGGTGCTGGTGGGCACTAAAAACTTGTGGTTCTGTAATGAACAAAGATCTCAAGGATCCCGCGAGAGTGATGTTCTTTGCCTATGTTGTGAATGCTTATAATATCTATGTCTTAATTAAAGAAATGGCAAGCCATTGGCCCAGTATGAAAGAAAATATGGGTCAAAGCCGAGTTGAAAAGGGCAACAATATCCAACTCTAGCTAACAAACAATACAAATGCACGAGGATTAATTGCTCATCATGTTTAGATAAAATCCAGATTGAACAAGACAATGACATCTAACTCAACCAAAGTTTTCAGCAGTCACAATCAAATGGATCGGTCTGATCCACAAAATCAAGATCAACGGCCAGAAATTCTACTCGTCCATGATGACAAGTTGTTGTAAATAGAAGCCGAGCACGATCAGAAGCCCTTAGGTCCACATGAAACTTCTTTTTATGTTGTTCAACACCTGCAGCCGTAAGAAATTTCTTGTTGAAAAACTTAATCCTCACGGACAATAGTGCCCTCGCATTCGACATGAAGAATGTGACAAAGCTAGTGTTTGCATTGTTGGATGCATATCCTTCCAAAGGTTATTCTTGTCTTCAAACGAATGTCGTGAGATCTGAGAAAATTCCGGTGCTTCTTGAACCATCGGTTGGTTATACCCTTTTTCCATGTGTTAGTGCCTAAATAGAGATGAAGATTGAAAACAGTTAATGTCTAAAAAAGATTATGTTGAAAGAGTGATAGCTGAACGATTAATTATAGTACATTATATATGGGCTTACAATGTGCGTGAAATCATCACCTTCATATACAAATTCTCCAGACATGGAAAGCATTGCAGCAAGGCAATAATGATGTTGAGATCAAAACACCACATAGTGATATATAAGGTCTTGACAGAATCCACCACCACTGATAGGATGGACAAGCGCTTCATTGAGCATAGAACATAATATTAGCACTAAAAGTGTACTCCAAGATGACACTTAACTTATGCGCACAAATGAAAAATGCAAACTACAAAAGTGTACGTGAATAATATACAATACCTCAATAGATGTGGAGGCAAACACCATCTTGGGCCATTCAAATGGATCACTAATTGCACCCAAGATCTCCAGTTTAGGCGCAGAGACCACAATTATTTGTGAAGGTTTATAACAATTAATGTCGGGTGGTAGGTGCGACATATGCCAACGGGTGGCTTATCATTGTGGGAGCCAATAAGACGTCGCCGGTGCCTGGAAACGGGATGAGGCGAAGACATGCACGCCGGCGAATCTTACCCAGCTTCGGGGCTCTCCGTGGAGATAACACCCCTACTGCTGCTCTCCGGGTTCTCCGCATGATCACTAGATGAACAAGTGGCTACAAGAGGCTCCTTGAGCTGTTCGGTGAGAGGAAGAAGAAGGGCACGACTAGCTCTCCTCTTCCCTCTATGTGGTGTCTAAAATTCTAAGAGATCCTCCCCTTGCATGGGTGCCCTGGGGGGTTTATATAGGCCTACCCCCAGGGGTACAATGGTAATCCGGCTAGGCGCGGGCCCTAGCCGTCAGTGTCTACGCTTCATGGCTTCTCACGGCCGGCTTTGGGCCCGGCTGGTGGGTCTCGCTGCCACGGCTTCTTGGTCGACAAGCTGGCCCCACCGCTGAGGGCCTTGTCGGGGGCTGGTTACTGTTGCCTCAATCCTGATGACGAGGGCTTTGTCGGGGTAAGTATGGCTACAGTGCCGCCGCCTTGGCGGCGATCACTGTAGTCTCACCTCGTCTTGTCTCCTTAATGAGGCGCTTCCTTCGAGGGAGGGAACAATCCGGCTATGGGAAGCCGGCCATATCTCGGGCCGACTGGGGGAGGCCGAGCCGCCTTAGGGTATCTCTCTGACCGGACGGGCCCGCCGCCTGCGGGTTGTACTGACAGCCTGTCGTGGGTGATGTCATGGTCAACATGGTAACAGTGCCACGGACGGTGATGGCCGCCCGTCTGGCAGACTTGTGGCCAGGCGTGCTCGGGATCTGAGGTGGCAGGCCTCACTGTAGCCGCGCCCCGTCTCATCACTGTTATGTGGGTGCAGATTCTGAGGGTGCGGCCTTGGCCGCTCGCTGGAGGGGGGGGGGGTGGGGGGCGGCTTTGTGGAGTCGGCCTTCTCGTGGCCGGCTTCGCGGGGTCGGCCCTCTGGTAGCCGGCTCCTTGGAAGCCGGCCCTCTTGTGGCCTTCTTCCTATAGGTTTTGGGGCCGGGCCGCCCCCTGACAGCCGGCCTGAGGGGCAGCCGGCCGAGGGAAGGCGACCCTGCGTCTTGGATGTTGGATGGCTTGATTGGTTTGTAATTTTTTCAGAAGTTCCAGGGGAGCGGGCTAGGCTACCCGTGGTCATTTACTCCGACAGCAGTCCCCGAAGCTGACTGAGCTTCGAGGCAGAAAGGAGGACGAGAAGCTCGATCAGCTTCCTATCTTGAGGAGCCGGCGGCTAGGAGCCGACCTTGAGCGGGTGTACCGTCTTCGGGAAGTTCCGCAGCCAGAAGGTGAGAACGCGAGCCGAATCGCGCGTTGACCGCGCGCCACCCTGCGCGCAACGTGGCCAGAAAGGCCTGCCAGCCCACGCGCGCGACGGGACGTCGCCGCAGGCTGGGGCCCACCATACCTAGGCCTCGGCCCATGTGCGGATCCTCTGCGGCCCGAACGGACCGCTCGCCATCCCGCGGCGGTTTCAGCACGCCTTTAGGGCGCAATAATCGCGGGACGTGGGGGGAGTGGGCGCAGTTAATTCCACGTTCCCCCACGCCTCGCCTCCTCGGCTCCGCCGCACGAGCCTATAAGTAGGGGAGGAGGGGGAGCGGCAGACGCTCGCACGCTTGCCCTCGCTCCATCCTTCCCTCTACCTTCTTCTCCTTCCTTCCGCCGCCGCAGCGCCCTCGCGACCGCGCCGTTCCGTCGTTGACCCTCTTGGTCTGCCGCGGCTCCATCGCAGCGTGGCTGTGCTCTCCGCCGCGGCGTCTCTCTCGCTTCCTCTTGTTCCCATGGCGCTGTCCAGCTCGTGGGATGGCTCCAACGTCCACGAGGACCATATCGATTGGCTTCGCAAGACGCGGCGGTTGTCGGGCGAGGACCTCGTGAAGACCCGCCTCACGCCGGAGGCGGAAGTTTCGCCGGCGCCGGAGGAGGGCGAGCGGGTCATCTTCCGCTCGCACTGCCTGCACGGCCTTGGCCTGCCGGCGAGCGGGTTCTTCCGCTCCTTCCTCGAGTTCTACCACCTCCAGCTGCATCATCTCACCCCCAACACGGTGATACTGCTGTCGGCATTCGTCACCCTGTGCGAGGGTTTTCTTGGCGTTCTCCCCACCCTTGAGCTCTTCGGGGAGTTCTTCCAGTGCAAGCTTGGCACCGTCTCCGCGGGTGTGCCCGCCCCCGGTGGCGCCTTTATCGCCATGCAGAGGACAGCCGACAACAACCCATTTCCGCCTATCCCGCTGATCCAGTCGGTGAAGCTCTGGCAGCAATCATACTTCTACGTGAAGAACGTCGCCTCGCAAGGCGACTTCGTCAACCTGCCGGCTTACATAGCCGGCCCGCCGGCTGGGAGGCAGCCGTCTTGGTCCTTCCGAGCCCGGTCGCTCTCCCTGGCCGGGAACGCCGCCGTCACCCGGCTCCGGGTGATGATCCAATCGGAGGGCTTGGTGGGGGCCGACCTGGTCACCGCCTTCGTGGAGCGCCGGGTGCTCCCGCTCCAAAGCCGGCCGCACATGATCTGCCAGATAAGTGGCCGCTTCGACCCAAGCCGGCTGAGCACCAAAGAGATGCCTCGTGGTGAGGTGTCTTATATGGTAAACTACATCTCCAACTGCAAGCTCACCGAGGAGTGGCAGTATGGCAAGGCGCCGTATTCTCAGGCTGATCCCCCGCCTGTGGTGAGTTTTCCTTCTTTTCTTCTTCTTTTGTTGCCGGGTTCGTGACGGCCGACTTTTGACTAGTTGGCTTGTCTTTGAGCAGAACCCCCTTCTTCGACCGGCGGCCGGGGCCGCAGGGTCGGAGCGCCAGTTTATGGCCGACTGCACGATGGACGACTCCGACGACCCAGATCTGGGGGCGACCGCCATGGACGACGCCATAGGCGGAGCCGGCGGAGAGGCAGGCGGCCCCGAGCTCACGGCCGGCTTCGGGGACTGGCCAGACGATGACGAAGCCGAGGCCATCCCACCTCGCCAGCCGGCGGTCGATCGTCAAGGCGCGGGACCTTCTGCCGCGGCCCGCCGGGTGGCGCAAAAGCGTCGGGCCGGGCCGGGTCTCTTCGGCAGCCGGCCGAAAAATCCCAAGGGCTCCACGGCGGCGACCAAGCGGGACGAGGCGGCCGCGAAAGCGGCCCGCTTCCGTAAGGTGGTGAAGCAGCCACAGGCGGTCTCGGCGTAAGTGTTGGATGTCTCGTACTTTTTGTTGTCTTCTTTGGTTGAGGCTCACCTAAGCCGTCTTCTTGACTTGCTAAACAGGGCGTCGCTTTCCCTCGAACGGGTTGACGCCGCCTCCATAGTCGGACCGACGGGAGGGTCTTCGAGCTCCTGCCGCGTGGATCCTCGTGCCTACCTCATGGAGGTAACGGAGCGGAACGCGCGGGAGGCGCGGGAGGAGCGGGAAGCGGAGGAGTGGAGGGCCGCCAAGGAGGCGACGGAGAAGTCGGCCGAGGCGCAAGCCGACGCAACGGCCAAGGCCCGGGCGGAGGCCGCGGCCACAGAGAGGGAGGTGGAGGCCCTGCGCAATCAGCCTCCGCGGCTCGTTATTCCTCTTCGCGCCATGGCTCCCAACATCCCCGTGCCCTAGTCGGAGGAAGCCGACCGCGACCAGGCGGTGATGGAGAGGAGGGAGGATGACGCGACCATCCTGGGCCAAGGCGGCCGACCTTCTGCGGTGCTGACCCGGCCGGGGCGGTTCGATGGCGGGGCGGATCTTGTGGTGCGATCGCCGCGCCTCGCGGTCTGTGAGAGGCGTCCTAGGTGCCGGAGCCGCAGCGAGCTGCGAGCGCCAGCTCGACGGCTCATGACCTGGAGGCGGCCAGTGCCAGCACGTCCGAGTGGACGCCCAGGGATGGAACGACCGAGCTGAACGTGGCGGCGCAGGAGGTCCGACGTCGGCTTCAGACCCAGGCCGCCTCGCTGCAACGGTATACCCAGGAGTTTCTTGCTACGCGAGCGGTCATCCGGGTGAGTCTTTTGGCCTTGGTCGATTTCTTTCTTGATTTCTTCCGTGGGGGCGCGTCAGTGCACCCACTGGGTGTAGTCCCCGAGTTTCGAGTCGGCTGCTGAGCGAGC
Organism: Aegilops bicornis; assembly: GCA_021605145.1. Classification (NCBI taxonomy): domain Eukaryota; kingdom Viridiplantae; phylum Streptophyta; class Magnoliopsida; order Poales; family Poaceae; genus Aegilops; species Aegilops bicornis. The sequence goes on from CM038670.1 coordinate 706,324,292, forward strand.
GGCTTGGAACTTTTAGCAGGCCTTGGCGGCAATCTTATTCTTATTCGCACTCCGTCTGATTTTTAGGAATATCACAATCTTGTGCTGCCTTCAACTCCTGTGCCTGTGGAGCTGAGCCAAAAGGCCGCCAACCTGACTAAGAGCCGGAGTGAGTGCTTTTTATCTCATGTGGGGGCATGTCAGCGCACCCACTGGGTGTAGTCCCCGAGACTCAGACCGACTGCTGAGCAGTCGGGTCGGATCTTCCCTGACGACTTCTTCCTTATTGCTTTTCCTTCTTCTCCACGCTTGCGAAGCTAATCTTGACTTGAGGGAGCAGCTAGGCGGGGCCCAGACCGCCCTTCGCGCCAAGGAGGCTGAGTGCAGCGCCTTGGCCCAGGAACGCGACCGCCTGGCCAAGAGACTGGCCGACCAGGAGGAGAGCCATAAGGCGGCCCTGAAGAAGGCGCAGGACAGCGAGGCCGCCCTTAAGGCCGAGTTCGAGACCGAGGCGGCGGGCTGGGCTGAAGCGAGGCAAGCGCTGAGCGAGGGCTATGGACGGGTTGAGGATCTGATCGACGGTAAGCCGCCTTCCTTTTCATCCCTTTGCTTGCCCCTTGCCCTCTTGTTTATCTTCTGATTTTCGTGTTGTCTCTTTGTTCTTCACGCAGATTACTTCCCGGTTACTCCGTCGCCGACCAAAGCCATCGAGGCCCACCGCGAGGCACGCCGCAGGGGGTTGAGATCGCGCCAGATGCGGCCGATCGCTTGAGGAGCAACTTTTGGCGATCCAGTTCGGTTGCAGCCGGCTCACCGCATGCTCCGCCGTCTTCGTCTTGGGGCGCAAGTCTTGACCGCCTCCGCCCGGGCGAGGCGATTCCCGTACCCCAGTCCGGACTGCCGACTGGCTGGAGGTTGCGGTTGGCCGCTTCGAGGCCTGGAAAGCTTCCGCTGCTCGGTCCGGCGCCAGGCGGGCGCTGGAGCTTGTTCGAGCCTGGTATCCTGGGCTGAGCTTGCGCCAGCTGAGCACCTGGAGGCAGGAGGCCGACGAGGAGCTGGTGGCGGTGCGGCCGGCTATCATCCAGCGCGCCTCGGCTACCGCCGAATATACCGACACCAACATTTTTGCTCCTTAAGTGAATGACACCGGCGTTGCCCAGCCGGAGGAGTGGTTTGGGCTGAACCCGGCGGAAGGTGAGGACTCGGCGGAGGAGATCGCCTCCAGCGACGAAGGCGAAGACGAAGAAGGGGAGGGCGGGGAAGACGTCGTGCCCGACGGCGAAGCGACCAGCCAACTTCAGCCTGATCGTGCCTCCAGCTACGAGGCACGCGCGAGCGCGCCGTCTGCCAGGGGTGATGATCAGGCCGAGACCCGCCAGCCGGCCACTCCTCCGGCCAGCACTACCGCCTCCGCCGACCTGCCCGACTCACCTATTGCTCCCTTGGCCTGATCTGTCGTTCTTGCTTTCCTGCTGTTACTCTTTAAACAACTTTTTATTAAATTTGCGCAGCTCCACCCACTGGGGGTGTATTCAGACTATGTTGAATGCCGGCCTTTCGAAGGCTTTTGTGTAAATATAATTATGCATGTGTTTGGCTTCCATTCGAATTTGCTTTTTATCCTTAGGCTTGTTTCCTTTGCCGCCTTCCTTGGTCGCCGCCTTCTTCCGAGCAGTCGCTCTGCAAATTGTGGGGAGGAACCAACCATTGGTGGGAAGGCAAGTACTTGAGCTTTCTTGGATTGTGGCAAGGTGGAGCAGGAAGCGGCCGGCAACGGCTACTCTGTAGCCGGTCGGCGATGGGAAAAAGCGGCTTTTGTTATACGAGTTCGTTAGTCCTTAGCCGTTTTTCGTGTGGGCATTCTTTCCTGCCTTTGACTCTTGCCAGCCGGACAGTCAGTTCTTCGAGCTGCGACTTTTGACAAGAGAAGGCTTGAGTGCCGGCACACTACTTGTCTGACTGCAGGTGGAACTTGCATATAACTCAAGGCGGCGATCCGGGCCGACTAGTCGAACCAGTGCGGACGAGGAGGAAGAGTGTAATGACAAAATCATAAGCATGATACTCTTCATTCATAGATAAAAGGTGGCAGTCACAGAGTGCTCCTCGGGGGGCCCATTGGCTCATACTTAGTACAAAAGGTAGCGTGATACATACTGCATTTTAACTGTAAAATCTTCGGAGGAGGTTGGCGTTCCATGGTCGTTTTGACTCCTTGCCGGAATCATCTCTCTTTTGTGCCTTCGGCTTCTGTGCGTCAACTAGGTAGTAGGAGTCGTTTCCCAATGCTCTGCTGATGACGAAGGGGCTTTCTCAAGGGGCCGAGAGCTTGTGATGGCCGGCTGTTCGCTGGATCAGCCGGAGCACAAGGTCACCCTCTTGAAAGGATCTTGGCTTGACCTTCCGGTTGTGGTAGCGGCGCAAACCCTGCTGGTAGATGGCGGACCGGCTGAGGGCTAACAGCCGGCTTTCTTCCAGCAGGTCGACGCCGTCTTCTCGTGCTTCTTTGGCCTCTGCTTCCGTGTACATGGTCACCCGAGGCGAGTCGAACTCGATGTCAGTTGGGATGACAGCCTCGGCACCATATACAAGGAAAAAAGGGGTGAAGCTGGTTGACTTGTTTGGGGTAGTGCGCAGACTCCAGAGGACGGCCGACAGCTCGTCGAGCCAACGGCCGGCCGAACGCTCGAGTGGCACGACCAGTCGGGGCTTGATGCCAGAAAGGATGAGGCCATTGGCTCGCTCAACTTGGCCGTTTGACTGCGGGTGGGCAATGGACGCTAGGTCCAGTCGGATGCCCTGCGTCACGCAGAAACGTGCCAATGCTCCCTTGGCAAGATTCGTTTCGTTGTCGGTGATGATGCTGTGTGGCACGTCGTACCGAGTTGTGATATCCGCGATGAATGTCACGGCAGTCGGCCCATTTAGCTTCTTAATCGGCTTTGCTTCGATCCACTTGGTAAATTTATCCACGGCGACAAGCAGGTGTGTCATGCCGCCGCGCGCCGTCTTGAATGGGCCCACCATGTCCAGTCCCCAGATGGCAAAAGGCCAGGTGAAGGGAATGGTCTTGAGTGCCTAAGCTGGCAGGTGTTGCTTGGAGCTGAAGACTTGGCACCCTTTGCAATGTTTGACCAACTCCTTGGCGTCGTCCAAAGCAGTCGGCCAAAAGAATCCATGGCGGAAAGCTTTGGCAACGAGGGATCTTGAGGCTGCGTGGTGGCCGCATTCGCCTTGGTGAATGTCCTTGAGGATTGCTATGCCCTTCTCTGGCATGACGCAGCGCTGAAAGACTCCAGTGACACTACGTCTGGCGAGCTCTCTGTTAGCAATTGTATATGCTCCGGCTCGGCGTTGGACTTGTCTTGCCGCGATCTCGTTAGCCGACAGCTCTCTGTTTACCAGGAAGTTGAGGATGGGCTGAGCCCATGATGGAGCTGTGACTTCTTCTATAGCCAACGCGGCTACTGCAACCAGGGCGGGTGGGCTGGGTGGTGAAGAGCTGGAGTTGGCCACCGCCTGTGGTGTTGAAGCAGTCCCGGCCGACTACCGTAGTCCCCGGGCGGGTGCGACTATGGCAGTCCCGAGCCGCCTATCGAAGTCCCGGGCGCCTTGCTTGGTTCCCCAAGGCGGTTCCGCTTCTTGTCGAGTTAAGCGGCACGAAGATGGAATCGGATTCGGAGATGGCTTGATAGGCGGCTTGAGGAGGCGTTGGAGAGAGACGCCGGTTGGTATAGCTTGTCGAGTGGAGCCTATTCGTGCTGTGGCATCTGCTTGCTCGTTGTCGGCTGTGGCACGTGGAGGAACTTCGCATCCTTCAAAGTACCCGCTGATTTGTTGAGCGAGGAAGCGGTAGCTTACCATGTTTGCGTCCTTGGCGCCCCGATCACCGGATGGCTCAGCTTTGGACCACCAAATCCAGTCGCCATAGCACAGGATCCGGCGGATGCCGAGCTCTTTGGCTAGCCGGAGCCCGTGTATGAGCGCCTTGTACTCGGCCACATTGTTGGAGGCGGCAAAGTGAATTTGCAATGTGTATCTGAGTTTGTCGCCCTTGGGAGAAGTGAGGATGATGCCGGCTCCCAAACCGGTGCGCATCTTGGACCTGTCGAAGTGCATCCGCCAATGAGTGGAGTCGGGAGCCGGCGGCAGGTACTGGGTCTCGGCCCAATGCTTGGGACTTGATGGCGGTGCGAGGCTGGTAGAAGATCGTGTAAGGGGCCAGCTCAATGGCCCATTTTGCCACCCCGCCGGACGCGTCCCGGCTGCATATGATCTCGGCGAGCGGGGCGGTGCATACGACCATGATGGGGTGCTCTTGAAAGTAGGGCTTCAGCTTCTTGGCGGCGAAGTAGATGCCATAGCACATCTTCTAGTAGTGCAGGTAGTTCTGCTTCGAGGTGGACAGTACTTCACTTAAGTAATACACCGGTCTCTGGACTGGTTGAGCTCGGCCTTCTTCTGGGCGCTGGACCACGATGACGGTGCTGACCACCCGGCTAGTGGCGGCGATATAAAGGAGCATGGGTTCTTTCTCAGTCGGCGCCGCCAAGACAAAGCGGCGTGTGACATCTTCTTTAGCTCATGGAAAGCTTGGTCGGCTTGGTCGTTCCACTCGAAGTGAGTGGTTTTCTTCATGAGTCGGTAGAGGGGAGAGCCTTTCTCCAAGCCGGTGATGAAGCGATTCAGGAGGCCAGCACCGGTAAACTTCTGGACGTCCTCGCAGCTTGGTGGGAATATCCATTCTCTCAATGGCTTTGATCTTTACTAGGTTGCATTCAATGCCGCTTTCGGAGACCAGGAAGCCTAGAAGCTGGCCGGCTGGCACTCCGAACATGCATTTCTCGGGGTTGAGCTTGATCTGAAACTGGCGCAGGTTCTCAAATGTCTCTTTGAGGTCTTCCAGCAAGATGCCGCGCTTCTCCGTCTTCACCACGATATCGTCTACATAGACGTGGGCATTTCTGTCGAGTTGCTTGAGGAGGCATTTCTGCATGCAACGCTGAAAAGTGGCACCGGCATTTCTCAAGCCGAATGTCATAGTCATGTAACAGAAAGCTCCGAATGGCGTGATGAAGGCGGTCTTCAGGCGGTCAGCTGGGTCCAACTTTATCTGGTGGTAGCCCGAGTAGGCATCCAAGAAACTCAGCAGCTCGCATCCGGTTGTGGAGTCTATCACTTGATCAATCCTTGGCAGGGCGAAGGGATCTTTGGGGCAGGCTTTATTGAGGCTTGTGTAGTCTATACACATGCGCCACTTGTTATTCTTCTTCAGCACGAGGACCGGGTTGGCAAGCCACTCCGGAAAGAACACCTCCATTATGAAGCCGGCCGCCAGGAGCCGGGCTATCTCTTCTCCTACAATCCTTCTCTTCTCCTCCGACAGCCGGCGGAGGGGCTGCTTGACTGGTTTTGCGTCCGCTCGGACGTGTAGCTTGTGCTCGGTGAATTCCTTCGGAACACCTGGCATGTCCTTGGGGGACCATGCAAAGATGTCCCGATTCTCACGGAGGAAATCGACGAACTCGCCTTCCTATTTGCTGTCCAGGTTTGCCCCAATGACGGCAAACCTTTCTGGGTGCTCTGGGTCCAGAGGTATCTTCTTCGTTTCCTTGGCCGGCTGGAAAGAACCTTGGGCACCACATTCCTTGGGGTCGGGGGCGGGCTGGCTGCTTGCCGCCATGGCCACGACTTCGTCCAATATCTTCTTCTCTTCAGCGATCACAAGGAGTCGACCAGCCAATTCTGGCTGCGGCCTTTTCGGAGGATTTCTTGTAATCGCGGCTATGGTGATGATGCCCTTGGTGCTTGGCATCTTCATCTTGAGGTAGGCGTAGTGGGGTACAGCCATGAACTTGGCGAGCAGGTCGGCCAAGCAAAGGCGTGATAGGGGCTCTCAAGGTCCACCACTTCAAACCAGATTGCTTCTCGGCGGAAATGATCCTTGTCTCCGAAGAGAACATCTATCTTGATCTTGCCGATTGGTGAACAATACAGGCTGGGTACAATGCCATGGAACACGGTCCGGCTTGGCATGAGGTGCTTGGTCTTGATGTTTAACTTCTCCATGGTGTCGCGATACAGGATGTTGATGCTGCTCCCGCCGTTTATCAGTACGCGGGAGAATCGGGCAGCAAGCCTGTCTGTTGCTAGGGTTGCCTCCAGAACCAATGCATGAGAGCCCGGGGACGGCATCATCTCTGGGTGGTCGGCCCGACTCCAGCTGATAGGCTTTTCTGACCAATGCATGTACTCGGGGTTGTTGGAGGCTACCGCGTTGACTTCTTGGTGCTGTCGGTGCCGGCTGCGCCGGTCTTCAGGCTGGCTTGTAAAGACGACGGAGGCGGCATGCTCGTTGGGGAACTTCGTCTTGGGCCGAATCCATCACCGGGTCGAGCGGCCGATTGTTGAGGAGCCGAGGCGGCTGTCCCGGCGAGGCGGCACCAACTTCGCCTTTGGTGATTCGGGTGAGCGATGGCATTTCCGGGTCGTATGGTTGGACGGCTTCGCGCCGCTGTGAAACTTGCAAGGGGCGTCGAGGGCTTGCTCGTAGGAGAAAGCCGGCTGCCAAGCCGGCCTGCCGCCCTTCGGCTTCTTGGGTGCGGGCCACCCCTCGGGTTGCTCGTCTTCGACGGTGGCCACCTGCCGATTGGTTGGAGGCGGCATTGGGCCCTTGCGCTTGTTGTCGCTCTGGTACGGACGTCGGCTGAAGTCGCCAGCCGACGTTTTGGGAGCCGGGTTGAGTACCTTCCCAGAGGCGTCCACCCGGAGCTCGGTCTTCATCGAGGAGTCGACGGTGGCGTACTTGTCCGCTATGACTAGTAGCTCATCGAGGGTAGTCGGCTCATCGCAGAGAAGCTTGTGCTTGAGGAGGGTGCCTTCTCGGCACCTGGCGGTGAAGTACTATATGGCTTGAACCTCGTGTACCCCCTCGCAGGAATTGCGGAGCTCGGCCCAACGCGTGAGTTAGTCGCGAGTCGACTCGGTGGGTCCTTGTACGCACAAGGATAGCTGTCTGGGCTTGGGAGCCCGCTTGTAGGTGCTGGTGAAGCTGCGGATGAAGGCTTCGGAGAAGTCTAGGCAACTGTTGATGCTATACAGCTTGAGGCTGTTGAGCCAGGTTCGCGCCGTGCCCTGAAGCATGAGGGGCACATATTTCACGGCAACGCGCCTGTTGCCGTTCGCTATGCTGACTGCGGTGGAGTAGTTGATCAGCCAATCCTCCGTCTTCACAGAGCCGTTGTACTTGGGCGTGTCTCTTGGGAGCGAGAACCCTTTAGGGAAGGGCTCGTCGCGGATGCGGGGGCCAAATCAAGGCGAACCGACATCGTCTTCTTCTTCCAATGCCAGGGATCGCGCTAGGCGATCGATCCGGTGGCGGGCGTCGTTTTTGCCGACTCCTTCGCGGCGGCCTAGTCGGCCGCTGAGAGTCGGATGCGTGATAGGCGGCGGGATGGGATATCTTTCCCCGTGAGGCGGAGGAGGGGGAGGGTTGCCTCGCCGCTCCACAGCTCGAGGACGGCCTTCCGCGTCGCGCTCGAAGGAGATCCGGGTTCAGCTGTGGCTGGTAGCCGGCTCCTTTTCTCGCCGGGTGCGGGTGTTGCCCGCAGTCAGCATGCGTGACGTCGCGCCGTGATCTCGGCGCGGGAGCCGTCTTCATGCCGCTCTGCGGCCGCGCCAATCAGTTGCTGGATGCGCCTAGCCATATAGGGGAGCTCGTCGGGCCCTAGTCCGTTCAGCTCTTCTCTACCGGGCGGCGCTGTGAGGTTCTCGAGGGGCGTGGCGTAGACTGGGCGGTCCACTCCCAGCATGTTGGCGATGACTGTGCCGCGTTTCTTGACAACGCCGATTCGGCTCGGCCCGTCAGGGGGTGGCGTGCCAAAGGCGGCGCGGTCGACTTCGCGCTGGTGGGCCTCAGTGAGGCGTCTCATGGAAGCTATCCTCTGGCCCTCCGCGTGGAGGGCGAGGCAGCGCGCCTCCAGTGCCTTGGCGTTAGCGTCGGCCGGGAGAGGGGCGGACAGGTCGTGCAGCGCCGCTTGCAGGGCGTCGTGGGCGTTCTCGCCAGAGGGGCCGCCGTGACTGATGACCAGCACCTCGGTGATGGCACTGCCTGGCCACCAGCCGGCTTGGGGAGCGGGTCGTTGAAGATCACAACGTTGGTGGGGAAAGCGTCGAGTGACGCCGTGTCAGAGTCGACAAGCATCGGGTCGGTGGAGCCGACCGACTCCAAATCTACAGCTTGCTCGCTGGAGACGTGGAGCTGATCAAGGAGGCTGACGAGGTGGCTCTCGCGGCAACCTGTGCCCGCGTCGGAGGCAGGCTCGTCGGAGATGCGAGCTTCACCAAGAAGATTGGCGAGGCAGCTCACCGCGCAAGCGTCAGCGACGCCTTGCAGCGCGTCGGGGCAAACGCCATCGGGCGCGTCGGGCTGGCTACGCTCGCTGGGAAGGAAGAGGGTTCCCGTCCAGAACAGGTCTCCGGACGACGGTGCACCTTTCCCCATGGTGGGCGCCAAATGTCGGGTGGTAGGTGGGACATATGCCAATGGGTGGCTTATCATTGTGGGAGCCAATAAGACGTCGTCGGTGCCTGGAAACGAGATGAGGCGAAGACATGCACGCCGGCGAATCTTACCCAGCTTCGAGGCTCTACGTGGAGATAACACCCCTACTGCTGCTCTGCGGGGTCTCCGCATGATCACTAGATGAACATGTGGCTACAAGAGGCTCCTTGAGCTGTTCGGTGAGAGGAAGAAGAAGGGCACGACTAGCTCTCCTCTTCCCTCTATGTGGTGTCTAAAATTCTAAGAGATCCTCCCCTTGCATGATTGCCCCTGGGGGGTTTATATAGGCCTACCCCCCAGGGGTACAATGGTAATCCGGCTCGGCGCGGGCCCCAGCCGTCAGTGTCTACGCTCGTCGGCTTCTCTGCCGGCCGCTGGGGCCCGCCGACTGCCGGCTTCTTGGTCGACAAGCTGGCCCCACTCGAAAGTGCCTTGTCGGGGCTGATTCTCGTTGCCTCAATCCGGATGACGAGGGCTTTGTCGGGGTAAGTATGGCTACAGTGCCGCCGCCTTGGCGGCGATCACTGTAGTCTCACCTCGTCTTGTCTCCTTAATGAGGCGCTTCCTTTGAAGGAGGGAACAAGCCGACTATGGAAGCCGGCCATATCTCGGGCCGACTGGGGAAGGCTGAGCTGCCTTAGGGTATCTCTCTAACCAGAGGGGCCCGCCGCCTGCGGGTCGTACTGACAGCCTGTCGTGGGTGATGTCATGGTCAACATGGTAAGTATGATGCAGCGCCCGGACGGGTGATGGCCGCCCGTCTGACGCCTGTGGCGGGCGTGCTCCGGGATACGGGGTGGCAGGCCTCACCGTAGCCTTGTGGCTACCGTCTCATCACTGTTATGTGGGTGTAGATTCCGAGGGTGCGGCCTTGGCCGCTCGCTGGGGTGGGGGGGGGGGGGCTTTGTGTATTCGGCCTTCTCGTGGTCGGCTTCGCGGAGTCGGCCCTCTGGTAGCCGGCTCCTTGGAAGCCGGCCCTCTTGTGGCCTTCTTCTTGTAGGTTTTGGGGCCGGGCCGCCCCCTGACAGCCGGCCTGAGGGGCAGCCGGCCGGGGGAAGGTGGCCCTGCGTCTTGGATGTTGGATGGCTTCATTGGTTTGTAATTTTTTCAGAAGTTCCAGGGGGAGCTGGCTAGGCTACCCGTGGTCATTTACTCTGATAATTAAGGAGCAACCTTTGAAAGTGAAGGGGAGTCTTCGATGATGAGCTCCTGTCCTTCAAAATGAATTCCAATGCTTACAAGGTGAGACGACTTTATTTTGAGACAAGGGATATGGATTCCTATTCCAAAAACAAGCACCAAACGCTGCAGTGCAGGGCAGCTAGAGTGGATGATGCTGTGAAGTGAGGCCACCAACAGATCAACCAACACAAGCGCAAGTTTTTTCAGCACTGGCAGTCGAAGCATTTGTACCAGATAGTCTGCTAGATGGCACTGGGTCAAGGTCACGGTGTCGAGAGAGGAGGAAAACCATGAGATGGGCATCAGTGGTGAGGGCACAGATGCAGCTCTTAGTGGAAACCTATCGCTATAATGGTAGAACTCAAGCTGCTGGAGTTTATCGAATTGACGGGATGTCAGGCAGGCAGCCACCGTGCAGGGTATGTCTAGCAGGTAGCATGCCGGGATGCAGATGCATTGAATGGAGCCTCCGTGGGAGGAGATGATGGCTCCGGGGAGTTCAGAATCATCATCGACAGATAGCTGACGACAGTCAAGATTAAGAGGCGCGGTGCGCCACAGAGTGCACCATCGATGCGAGGACTTGTGTGCGGCAGCCATCCTTGGTGGGGAGAAGGGAGATGATTTCCCCAAGGATTCCGTCCGAGAGATCGCTGATGCGGTCCGCCGGAGATTCTACTGGTTCCTCAGGTCCAGGGGGGCGCTTCGCCGCCTGACCGGTCGAAGATCTACATCCGGCGGGCGGCGCTGGTCGGAGCCTCATACTGTGTTCATACCAATCTGAAAGAAAAATGGCATAACATGTAGGACATTCAAATCAATTCCCAAGATCAGGATGAAAAAAGGCACAAACATATATGTAGGTGACTAACGGTTTTCCGTCGAGTCACAGCTTGTTGCCGGAGTTGCTGTTGACCTCCGGCTCCAGCTGGGGGGCAGGACGACGCCGATGAATTCAAGGCCGTGTTGCTGCCCACGCGAGACCTCGTCGGCAGCGACGGAAACCTCTGTGGCCAGCTTGACGCGTTGTGCGGGTGCTTCACCATCCACGGCGTTGCCACTCCTTCCGATGGTGTGCTTCGGCGGCATCGTCATACACTCCAAAGTCCAGACGTCGGTGACCACTGTGGACCAGGGGTGCGGCCGCGTATTATGGCCGGCGGCTTGGGCGCGCAATTAATACGGACCAGTGGGATCGAGGCAGGCCGCGGTCAAAAGTTGTCTCGCCTCCCGGTGAGCCTGCGTGGCGGACGTCTGCCATTCCTACCATCATTTCTCACAGCTACTTGCACGCCTCCCCATCGATACCACACCTACACGCACGTCTATCGGTATGCCTGCGCAGCGGACTGCTCGCATGCGTCCCGTTAACTCACGCCTGCATGCACGACACACGGGGCGTGTGGCAACACATATATTTTTTGGTTTATTTTCTTCTGCTTTACTGCTTCACTGAACCGTTTGCATTGAAGAGATGCACAAATCCTGCATTGAACATCTCGCACCCTTCCCAATGAACTTGCGCACCAGACAAGTTTTGGATTTACTAGAATTTAAAAACCAGGCATCTAAATGTTTTGCCGGCAATCAACAGTGCCCTGGTGTTTGAAATTCATTCTCATTTCTAGCATGGGACCTAAGCATGAACATAAGGACACATATTTGATTTTTCAACCAATTTATGGTCACTGGAGCATGCGCATGTAGTTCAAATTTGAATTATGCACATAAATGCATTGAAAACTCAGTTAATGCATAAAAATGTCCAAACGAACCCCGGAAAATCACAGAAATTGATACAACACTCCTATTGTTCTATGTTGGCACGAGAAAAAGGATTGAAAGCAATAGGTGAAGGAAATATGCTCTAGAGGCAATAGTAAAGTTATTATTTATTTCCTTATATCTTGATAAATGTTTATTATTCATGCTAGAATTGTATTAACCGGAAACATAATACTTGTGTGGATACATAGACAAACAAAGTGTCACTAGTATGCCTCTATTTGACTAGCTCGTTGATCGAAGATGGTTATGTTTCCTACCATTGACATGAGTTGTCATTTGATTAACGGGATCACATCATTAGGAGAACGATGTGATTGACTTGACCCAGTCCGTTAGCTTAGCACTCGATCGTTTAGTATGTTGCTATTGCTTTCTTCATGACTTATACATGTTCCTATGACTATGAGATTATGCAACTCCCATTTACCGGAGGAACGCTTTGTGTGCTACCAAACGTCACAACGTAAATGGGTGATTATAAAGGTGCTCTACAGGTGTCTCCGAAGGTACTTGTTGGGTTGGCGTATTTCGAGATTAGGATTTGTCACTCCGATCGTCGGAGAGGTATCTCTGGGCCCACTCGGTAATGCACATCACTTAAGCCTTGCAAGCATTGCAACTAATGAGTTAGTTGCGGGATGATGTATTACGGAACGAGTAAAGAGGCTTGCCGGTAACGAGATTGAACTAGGTATTGAGATACCGACGATCGAATCTCGGGCAAGTAACATACCGATGACAAAGGGAACAACGTATGTTGTTATGCGGTTTGACCGATAAATATCTTCGTAGAATATGTGGGAGCCAATATGAGCATCCATGTTCCGCTATTGGTTATTGACCGGAGACGTGTCTCGGTCATGTCTACATTGTTCTCGAATCCGTAGGGTCCGTGACGCTTAAAGTTTCGATGTGCTTATATTATGAGTTTATATGTTTTGATGTACCGAAGGTTGTTCGGAGTCCCGGATGTGACCACGGACATGACGAGGAGTCTCGAAATGGTTGAGACATAAAGATTGATATATTGGAAGCCTATGTTTGGATATCGGAAGTGTTCCGGGTGAAATCGGGATTTTACCGGAGTACCGGAGGGGTTACCGGAACCCCCGGGGGTTAATGGGCCATAGTGGGCCTTAGTGGAGAACAGAGGCGGCCAGGGCAAGGGCCGCGCCCCTCCCCCTGTCCGAATAGGACAAGGAGAGGGGGCGGCGCCCCCCCCCCCCTTTCCTTCTTCTCCTCCACCTCTTTCCCCCTCTTCTCCTAATCCAACAAGGAAAAGGGAGGGAGTCCTACTCCCGGTGGGAGTAGGACTCCTCCTGGCGCGCCCCCTCCTGGCCGGCCGCACCTCCCCCCTTGCTCCTTTATATACGGGGCAGGGGGCACCCTAGAGACACAACAATTGATCGTTTGATCTTTTAGCCGTGTGCGGTGCCCCCCTCCACCGTAGTCCACCTCGATAATACTGTAGCGGTGCTTAGGAGAAGCCCTGTATCGATAGGACATCATCATCGTCACCACGCCATCGTGCTGACAAAACTCTCCCTCAACACTCGGCTGGAACGGAGTTCGAGGGATGTCATCGGGCTGAACGTGTGCTGAACTCGGAGGTGCCGTGCGTTCGATACTTGATCGGTCCGATCGTGAAGACGTACGACTACATCAGCCACGTTGTGCTAACGCTTCCGCTTTTGGTCTACGAGGGTACATGGACAACACTCTCCCCTCTCGTTGCTATGCATCACCATGATCTTGCGTCTACGTAGGAATTTTTTTGAAATTACTACGTTTCCCAACAGTGGCATTCGAGCCAGGTTTTATGCGTAGATGTTATATGCACGAGTAGAACACAAGTGAGTTGTCGGCGATATATGTCATACTGCTTACCAGCATGTCATACTTTGATTCGGCGGTATTGTTGGATGAAGCGGCCCGGACCGACATTACGCGTACGCTTACGCGAGACTGGTTCTACCGACGTGCTTTGCACATAGGTGGCTGGCGGGTGTCAGTTTCTCCAACTTTAGTTGAACCGAGTGTGGCTACGCCCGGTCCTTGCGAAGGTTAAAAAAGCACAAACTTGACAAACTATCGTTGTGGTTTTGATGCGTAGGTAAGAATGGTTCTTGCTAAGCCTGTAGCAGCCACGTAAAACTTGCAACAACAAAGTAGAGGACGTCTAACTTGTTTTTGCAGGGCATGTTATGATGTGATATGGTCAAGGCATGATGCTAAATTTTATTGTATGAGATGATCATGTTTTGTAACCGAAGTTATCGGCAACTGGCAGGAGCCATATGGTTGTCGCTTTATTGTATGCAATGCAATCGCCCTGTAATGCTTTACTTTATCACTAAGCGGTAGCGATAGTCGAGAAGCATAAGATTGGCGAGACGACAACGATGATACGATGGAGATCAAGGTGTCGCGCCCGGTGATGATGGTGATCATGGCGGTGCTTCGAGATGGAGATCACAAGCACAAGATGATGATGGCCATATCATATCACTTATATTGATTGCATGTGATGTTTATCTTTTATGCATCTAATCTTGCTTTGATTGACGGTAGCATTATAAGATGATCTCTCACTAAATTATCAAAGTATAAGTGTTCTCCCTGAGTATGCACCGTTGTGAAAGTTCTTCGTGCTGAGACACCACATGATGATTGGGTGTCATAGGCTCTACGTTCAAATACAACGGGTGCAAAACAGTTGCACACGTGGAATACTCAGGTTAAACTTGACGGGCCTAGGATATAACAGATATGGCCTCGGAACACGGAGACCGAAAGGTCGAGCGTGAATCATATAGTAGATATGATCAACATAGTGATGTTCACCATTGAAACTACTCCATCTCACGTGATGATCGGACATGGTTTAGTTGATATGGATCACGTGATTACTTAGAGGATTAGATGGATGTCGATCTAAGTGGGAGTTCTTAAGTAATATGATTAATTGAACTTTAATTTATCATGAACTTAGTCCAGGTAGTATTAGCATATCTATGTAGATCAAGAGCTCGCGTTTAGCTCCCTGCTTTTATTTTGATATGTTCAGAGAGAAACTGAGTTGAAAAGATGTTAGTAGCAATGATGTGGATTGGATCCGTGATCCGAGGATTATCCTCATTGCTGCACGTAAGAATTATGTCCTTGATGCACCGCTAGGTGACAGACCTATTGCAGGAGCGTATGCGCACGTTATGAACGTTGGCTAGCTCAATATGATGACTACTTGATAGTTTAGTGCACCATGCTTAACGGCTTAGAATCGGGACTTCAAAGACGTTTTGAACGTCATGGACCATATGAGATGTTCCAGGAGTTGAACTTAATATTTCAAGCAAATAGCCGAGTTGAGAGAAATGAAGTCTCCTACAAGTTCTATAGCCAAAAGATGGAGGAGAATAGCTCAAGCAGTGAGCATGTGCTCAGATTGTCTGGGTACTACAATCGCTTGAATCAAGTGGGAGTTAATCTTCCAGATAAAATAGCGATTAACAGAATTCTCTAGTCACCATCACCAAGTTAGTAGAACTTCGTGATGAACTATAATATGCAGGGGATGACAAAAAAAATTCATAAGCTCTTCGCGATGCTAAAATCGACGAAGGTAGAAATCAAGAAAAATATCAAGTGTTGATGGTTGACAAGACCACTAGTTTCAAGAGGAAGGGCAAAGGGAAGAAGGGGAACTTCAAGAAGAACGGCAAGCAAGTTGCTACTCAAGTGAAGAAGCCCAAGTCTGGTCCTAAGCCTGAGACTAAGTGCTTCTAGTGCAAAAGGGACTGGTCACTGGAAGCGGAACTGCCCCAAGTATTTGGCGGATAAGAAGGATGGCAAAGTGAACAAAGGTATATTGGATATACATGTTATTGATTTGTATTTTACCAGTGTTTATAGCAACCCCTCGGCATAAGATACTGGTTCAGTTGCTAGGAGTAGTAACTCGAAATGGGAGTTGCAGAATAAACAGAAACTAGTAAAAGGCGAGGTGACGATGTGTGTTGGAAGTAGTTCCAAGATTGATATGATCATCATCGCACACTCCCTATACTTTCGGGATTAGTGTTCAAACTAAATAAGTGTTATTTGGTGTTTGTGTTGAGCATGAATATGATTTGATCCTGTTTGTTGCAATACGGTTATTCATTTAAATTAGAGAATAATTGTTGTTCTGTTTACATGAATAAAACCTTATATGGTCATACACCCAATGAAAATGGTTTGTTGGATCTCGATCGTAGTGATACACATATTCATAATACTGAAGCCAAAAGATGCAAAATTAATAATGATAGTGCAACTCATTTGTGGTAATCGCTGCTTAGGTCATATTGGTGTAAAACGCATGAAGAAACTCCATGTTGATGGGCTTTTGGAATCACTTGATTATGAATCACTTGGTACTTCCGAACCATGCCTCATGGGCAAGATGACTAAACCGCCGTTCTTTGGAACTATGGAGCGAGCAACAGATTTGTTGGAAATCATACATACTGATGTATGTGGTCCGATGAATATTGAGGCTCGGGGCAGGTATCGTTATTTTCTGACCTTCACAGATGATTTGAGCAGATATGGGTATATCTACTTGATGAAACATAAGTCTGAAACATTTGAAAAGTTCATATAATTTCAGAGTGAAGTGGAAAATCATCGTAACAAGAAAATAAAGTTTCTACGATCTGATCGTGGAGGAGAATATTTGAGTTACGAGTTTGGTCCTCATTTGAAACAATACAGAATAGTTTCACAACTCACGCCACCTGGAACACCACAGCGTAATGGTGTGTCCGAACATCGTAACCGGACTTTATTAGATATGGTGCAATCTATGATGTCTCTTACTGATTTACCACTATCGTTTTGGGATTATGCATTAGAGACAACTGCATTCACGTTAAATAGGGCACCATCTAAATCCGTTGAGATGACAACTTATGAACTTTGGTTTGGCAAGAAACCAAAAGTTGTCGTTTCTTAAAATTTGGGGTTGCGATGCTTATGTGAAAAAGTTTCATCCTGATAAGCTCAAACCAAAATCGGAGAAATGTGTCTTCATAGGATACCCAAAGGAGACAGTTGGGTACACCTTCTATCACAGATCCAAAGGCAAGATATTTGTTTCTTATAATGGATCCTTTCTAGAGAAGGAGTTTCTCGCGAAAGAAGTGAGTGGGAGGAAAGTAGAACTTGATGAGGTAACTATACCTGCTCCCTTATTGGAAAGTAGTTCATCACAGAAATTTGTTCCTGTGACTCCTACACCAATTAGTGAGGAAGCTAATGATGATGATCATGTAACTTCGGATCAAGTTACTACCGAACGTCGTAGGTCAACCAGAGTAAGATCCGCACCAGAGTGGTACGGTAATCCTGTTCTGGAGGTCATGTTACTTGACCATGACGAACCTACGAACTATGAGGAAGCGATGATGAGCCCAGATTCCACAAAATGGCTTGAGGCCATGAAATCTGAGATGCGATCCATGTACGAGAACAAAGTATGGACTTTGATTGACTTGCCCAATGATCGGCGAGCCATTGAGATTAAATGGATCTTCAAGAGGAAGACGGAAGCTGATAGTAGTGTTACTATCTACAAAGCTAGAATTGTCGCAAAAGGTTTTCGACAAGTTCAAGGTGTTGACTACAATGAGAGTTTCTCACTCGTATCTATGCTTAAGTCTGTCCGAATCATGTTAGCAATTGCCGCATTTTCTGAAATCTGGCAAATGGATAAACAAAACTGCATTCCTTAATGGATTTTTATTAAAGAAGAGTTGTATATGATGCAACCAGAAGGTTTTGTCAATCCTAAAGGTGCTAACAAAATATGCAAGCTCCAGCGATCCATCCATGGACTGGTGCAAGCATATCGGAGTTGGAATATACGCTTTGATAAGTTGATCAAAGCATATAGTTTTATACAGACTTGCGGTGAAGCCTATATTTACAAGAAAGTGAGTGGGAGCACTACAACATTTCTGATAAGTATATGTGAATGACATATTGTTGATCGGAAATAATGTTGAATTATTCTGCAAAGCATAAAGGAGTGTTTGAAAGGAGTTTTTCAAAGAAAGACCTCGGTGAAGCTGCTTACATATTGAGCATCAAGATTTATAGAGATAAATCAAGACACTTGATAAGTTTTTTCGATGAGTACATACCTTGACAAGATTTTGAAGTAGTTCAAAATGCAATAGTCAAAGAAAGAGCTCTTGCCTGTATTGCAAAGTATAAAGTTGAGTAAAGACTCAAAACCCGACCACAGCAGAAAATAGAAAAGAGAATGAAAGTCATTTCCTATGCCTCAGTCATAGGTTCTATAAAGTATGATATGATGTGTACCAGACCTATTGTGTACCTCACCATGATTTTGGCAAGAGGGTACAATAGTGATCTAGGAGTAGATCACTGGACATCGGTCAAAATTATCCTTAGTGGAATAAGGAAATATTTCTCGATTATGGAGGTGACAAAAGGTTCGTCGTAAAGAGTTACATCGATGCAAGTTTTTACACAGATCTGGATGACTCTAAGTCTCGATCTAGATACATATTGAAAGTGGGGGCAATTAGCTAGAGTAGCTCCGTGCAGAGCATTGTTGACATAGAAATTTGTAAAATACATACGGATCTGAATGTGGCAGACCCGTTGACTAAATTTCTCTCACAAGCAAAACATGATCACACCTTAGTACTCTTTGGGTGTTAATCACATAGTGATGTGAACTAGATTATTGACTCTAGTAAACCCTTTGGGTGTTGGTCACATAAACGATGTGAACTATGGGTGTTAATCACATGGTGATGTGAACTATTGGTGTTAAATCACATGGCGATGAGAACTAGATTATTGACTCTAGTGCAAGTGGGAGACTGAAGGAAATATGGGCCAGAGGCAATAATAAAGTTATTATTTCTTTCCTTATATCATGATAAATGTTTATTATTCATGCTAGAATTGTATTAACTGGAAACGTAATACTTGTGTGAATACATAGACAAACAAAGTGTCACTAGTATGCCTCTACTTGACTAGCTCGTTGATCGAAGATGGTTATGTTTCCTAGCCATTGACACGATTTGTCATTTGATTAACGGGATCACATCATTAGGAGAATGATGTGATTGACTTGACCCATTCCGTTAGCTTAGCACTCAATCGTTTAGTATGTTTCTATTGCTTTCTTCATGACTTATACATGTTCCTATGACTATGAGATTATGCAACTCCCGTTTACCGGAGGAACACTTTGTGTCCTACCAAACGTCACAACATAACTGGGTGATTATAAAGGTGCTCTACAGGTGTCTCCGAAGGTGCTTGTTGGGTTGGCGTATTTCGAGATTAGGATTTGTCACTCCGATCGTCGGAGAGGTATCTCTGGGCCCACTCGGTAATGCACATCACTTAAGCCTTGCAAGCATTGCAACTAATGAGTTAGTTGTGGGATGATGTATTACGGAACGAGTAAAGAGACTTGCCAGTAACGAGATTGAACTAGGTATTGAGATACCGACGATTGAATCTCGGGCAAGTAACATACCGATGACAAAGGGAACAACGTATGTTGTTATGCGGTTTGACCGATAAAGATCTTCGTAGAATATGTGGGAGCCAATATGAGCATCCATGTTCCGCTATTGGTTATTGACCGGAGACGTGTCTCGGTCATGTCTACATTGTTCTCGAACCCGTAGGGTCTGCACGCTTAAAGTTTCCATGACAGTTATATTATGAGTTTATATGTTTTGATGTACCGAAGGTTGTTCGGAGTCCCGGATGTGATCACGGACATAACGAGGAGTCTCGAAATGGTCGATACATAAAGATTGATATATTGGAAGCTTATATTTGGATATCGGAAGAGTTCCGGGTGAAATCAGGATTTTACCGGAGTACCGGAGGGGTTACCGGAACCCCCCGGGGGTTAATGGGCCATAGTGGGCCTTAGTGGAGAAGAGGAGAGGCGGCCAGGGCAAGGGCCGCGCGCCCCTCCCCCCAATCCGAATAGGACAAGGAGAGGGGGACGGCGCCCCCCATTTCCTTCTTCTCCTCCACCTCTTTCCCCCTCTTCTCATAATCCAACAAGGAAAAGGGAGGGAGTCCTACTCCCGGTGGGAGTAGGACTCCTCCTGGCGCGCCCCCTCCTGGCCGGCCGCACCTCCCCCCTTGCTCCTTTATATACGGGGGCAGGGGGCACCCTAGAGACACAACAATTGATTGTTTGATCTTTTAGCCGTGTGCGGTGCCCCCATCCACCATAGTCCACCTCAATAATATTGTAGCGGTGCTTAGGCGAAGCCCTGCGTCGGTAGAACATCATCATCGTCACCACGCTGTCGTGCTGACGAAACTCTCCCTCGACACTCGGCTGGATCGGAATTCGAGGGACGTCACCGGGCTGAACGTGTGCTGAACTCGGAGGTGCCGTGCGTTCGGTACTTGATCGGTCGGATCGTGAAGACGTACGACTACCTCAACCGCGTTGTGCTAACGCTTCCGCTTTCGGTCTACAAGGGTATGTGGACAACACTCTCCCCTCTCGTTGCTTTGCATCACCATGATCTTGCGTGTACATATGAATATTTTTTAAATTACTACGTTTCCCAACAATAAGAGGCAATGGATATCGTTTCGTCCCCAAAGGTGGGATGTTCCCTAACGAAAACCATCATGCTTGTTGTGCGAAGCTCCGGTTTGTGAGAAGCATATACCCAAACCTGCCCCAGATGGGATAAAATTTGTACCACGGCATGTTGATGCCGCTCCATGATAGCATGCCAAGTTTCATGAATTTCAGACGAGTTTTAGATTTACTAGAATTTAAAAACCAGGCATCTCAATGTTTTGCCGGCAATCAACGGTGCCCTGCTGTTTGAAATTCATTCCCATTTCTTGCATGGTACCTAAGCATGCACCCAAGGACACAGATTCAATTTTTTAACCAATTCATATGCACTGGAGCATGTGCATGTAGTTCAAATTTGAATTATGCACATAAATGCAATGAAAACTCAGTTAATGCATAAAAATGTCCAAACGAACCCCGAAAAAACACAAAAATTCACACAACACTCCTGTTGTTCTATGTTGGCATGAGAAAAAAACTTGAAAGCAATAAGAGGCAATGGATATCGTTTCGTCCCCAAAGGTGGGACGTTCCCTACCGAAAACCATCATGCTTGTTGTGAGAAGCTCCGGTTTGTGAGAAGCATATACACAAACCTGCCCCAAGTGGGAAAAAATTTGTATCACGGCATGTTGATGCCGCTCCATGATAGCATGCCAAGTTTCATGAATTTCAGACGAGTTTTGGATTTACCAGAATTCAAAAACCAGGTATCTCAACGTTTTGCCGGCAATCAACGGTGCCCTGGTGTTTGAAATTCATTCCCGTCTCTTGCATGGGACCTAAGCAAGCACCCAAGGACACACATGTGATTTTTCAACCAATATATATGCACTGGAGCATGTGCATGTAGTTCAAGTTTGAATTATGCACATAAAATGCCTAGAAAACTCAGTTAATGCATAAAAATGTCCAAACGAACCCCGAAAAATCCCAAAAATGGACACAACACTCCTGTTGTTCTATGTTGGCACGAGAAAAAAGATTGAAAGCAATAAGAGGCAATGGATATCGTTCCGTCCCCAAAGGTGGGACGTTCCCTAACGAAAACCATCATGCTTGTTGTGAGAAGCTCCGGTTTGTGAGAAGCATATACCCAAACCTACCCCAAATGGGACAAAATTTGTACCACAGCATGTTGATGCCGCTCCATGATAGTGATAACGCAGAAGTACAGGGGATTGCAACAGCTTTCGAGGGTAGAGTATTCAACCTTAATTTATTGATTCGACACAAGGGGAGCCAAAGAATATTCTCAAGTATTAGCGGCTAAGTTGTCAATTCAACCACACCTGGAAACTTAGTATCTACAGCAAGGTGTTTAGTAGCAAAGTAATATGATAGTGGTGGTAACGGTAACAAAAGTAAAGACAACAAAAGTAATGTTTTTGGTATTTTGTAGTGATTGTAACAGTAGACCCTGAAAAGTAAATAAGCGAGAACCATTATATGGAAAGCTCGTAGGCACCAGATAAGTGATGGATAATTATGCCGGATGCGGTTCGTCATGTAACAGTCATAACATAGGGTGACATAGAACTAGCTCCAATTCATCAATGTAATGTAGGCATGTATTCCGAATATAGTCATACGTGCTTATGGAAAAGAACTTGCATGACATCTTTTGTCCTACCCTCCCGTGGCAGCAGGTCCTATTGGAAACTAAGGGATATTAAGGCCTCCTTTTAATAGAGAACCGGAACAAAGCATTAGCACATAGTGAATACATGAACTCCTCAAACTATGGTCATCACCGAGAAGTATCCCGATTATTGTCACTTCGGGGTTGTCGGATCATAACACATAATAGGTGACTATAGACTTGCAAGATAGGATCAAGAACTCACATATATTCATGAAAACATAATAGGTTTAGATCTGAAATCATGGCACTCGGGCCCTAGTGACAAGCATTAAGCATAGAAAAGTCATAGCAATATCAATCTCAGAACATAGTGGATACTAGGGATCAAACCCTAACAAAACTAACTCGATTACATGATAAATCTCATCCAACCCATCACCGTCCAGCAAGCCTACGATGGAATTACTCACGCACGGCGGTGAGCATCATGAAATTGGTGATGGAGGATGGTTGATGATGACGACGGCGACGAATCCCCCTCTCCGGAGCCCCGAACGGACTCCAGATCAGCCCTCCCAAGAGGTTTTAGGGCTTGGCGGCGGCTCCGTATCATAAAACGTGATGATTTCTTCTCCCTGATTTTTTTCTCCCCGAAAGCCAATATATAGAGTTGGAATTGGCGTCGGAAGGTGTCCAGGGGGCCCACGAGGTAGGGGGCGCGCCCCCACCCTTGTGGACAGGGTGTAAGCCCCCTGGTCTTCATCTTTGGCGAGGATTTTTTATAAGACATCCCGTGGAGTTTCAGGTCATTCCGAGAACTTTTGTTTCTTCACATAAAACAACATCATGGCAATTCTGCTGAAAACAACGTCAGTCCGGGTTAGTTCCATTGAAATCATACAAGTTAGAGTCCAAAACAAGGGCAAAAGTGTTTGGAAAAGTAGATACGGCGGAGACGTATCAACTCCCCCAAGCTTAAACCCTTGCTTGTCCTCAAGCAATTCAGTTGACAAACTGAAAGAGAAAAAGAAAAACTTTAACAAACTCTGTTTGCTCTTGTTGTTGTACCTATGTCAAGCCAGCATTCAGGTTTTCAGCAAAGATCATAACTAACCACATTTGCAATAACTCCTAGGTCTCATGTTTACTCATATCAATAACATAATCAGCTAGCAAGCCATAATAATAAATCTCGGATGACAACACTTTCTTAAAATAATCATAATATGATATAACAAGATGGTATCTCGCTAGCCCTTTCTGAGACCGAAAACATAAATGCAGAGCACCTTCAAAGATCAAGGACTGACTAGACATTGTAATTCATGGTAAAAGAGATCCAATCATAGTCATACCCAATATAAATTAACAGTCATGAATGCAAATGACAGCTGTGCTCTCCAGCTAGTGCTTTTAATAAGAAGGTGATGACTCAACATAAACGTAAATAGATAAGCCCTTCGCAGAGGGAAGCAGGGATTTGTAGAGGTGCCAGAGCTCGGTTTTCAAATAGAGATAATTTATATTTTGAGCGGCATACTTTCATTGTCAGCATAACAACTAAGAGATGACGATATCTTCCATGCTAAAAAAATTATAGGCGGTTCCCAAACAGAATGGTAAAGTTTATACTCCCCCTCCTCCACAAGCATCAATCCATGGCTTGCTTGAAACAACAAGTGCCTCCAACATTCAACGGGTCCCAGGGGGAGTTTTGTTTGAAATTATTTTGATTTAGTTTGCATAAAGCATGGGTCTGGGCATCCCGGCGACTAGCCATTTTCTCGTGAGTGAGGAGCGGAGTCCACTCCTCTTGAGAATAACCCACCTAACACGGAAGATAAGGGCAGCCCTAGTTGAGATATGAGCTATTCGAGCATGCAAAACATAATGTTTATTTGAAGGTTTAGAGTTTGGCACATACAAATTTACTTGGAACGGCAGGTAGATACCGCATATAGGAAGGTATGGTGGCCTCATATGGAATAACTTTGGGGTTTAAGGGATTGGATGCACAAGCAGTATTCCCCCTTAGTACAAGTGAAGGCTAGCAAAAGACTGGGAAGCGACCAACTAGAGAGCGACAACAGTCATGAACATGCATTAAAATTAATAAACATTGAATACAAGCATGAGTAGGATATAATACACCATGAACATAAATATAGTGAAGGCTATGTTGATTTGTTTCAACTACATGCGTGAACTTGTGCCAAGTCAAGTCACTTAAATCATTCAAAGGAGGATACCGCCCCATCATACCACATCACAACCATTTTAATAACATGTTGGCACGCAAGGTAAACCATTATAACTCATAGCTAATCAAGCATGGCACGAGCAACTATGATCTCTAATTGTCATTGCAAAACATGTTTATTCATAATAAGCTGAATCAAGAACGATGAACTCATCATATTTACAAAAAAAAGAGGTCGAGTTCATACCAGCTTTTCTCATCTTAGTCAGTCCATCATATATCATCATAATTGCCTTTCACTTGCACGACCAAACGATGTGAATAATAATAAGAGTGCACGTGCATTGGACTAAGCTGGAATCTGCGAGCATTCAATAAACATGAGTCAACAATGATGCATATAAGAGCCACTTCAACAATTTAATCATGGTCTTCTCCTACTGACCCCCAAAGAAAAGAAAAGAAATAAAAACTATTTACACGAGAAAGCTCCCAACAAGCAAAAGAAGAACGGGAAATATTTTTGGGTTTTCTTTTTAATTATTACTACTACAGCAGGAAAAATAAACTACTACTAATTTTTTTTGTTTTTCTTAAGGTTTAACAGACACACAAGAAGAAAGCACGAAAAAGAAAATAAACTAGCATGGATATTAGAGTGAAAGAGTATGAGCACCGACATCTAGCAATGAATGTGTGTGAACATAAATGTAATGTCAGTGAGAAATACGTACTCCCCCAAGCTTAGGCTTTTGGCCTAAGTTGGTCTATTGCCAGGGATAGCCTGGCGGATACCCATAGGTGTAGCTGGGGTCATACTGCGATGAAGAATAGTTGGGATCATACTGTGATGAAGAGGACTCTGACTGCCACTGGCTGGCAACTGCCTCCGGATCCCAAGAATAAATAGACTGTCGTGGAGGCTCATCTTGTGGTTCCGGTCCCGGGGCTGGTGCAGGATTCTGATAGCTTGAACGGCCGCCCACGGAACGAGGTGAGGACCTATAGACAAGTTAAACAAAGAGGGAGCAGGCAAAGTAATAGTCTCAGGGTGATGTTTATCAAAGTACAATTTATATTTAAGCTCCTCTTCCTTGCCCTTAACAAGAAAGTCATGCGCTAGCATACTCTTATAGTCTAAATAAGCACTGGGCAACGATGTTTCTTCTTTCTCCAAATGCCTAATAGGTATGTCAAAATGTGCAGCTAGGCGTGAAGCATAAATACCTCCAAAGATGGGGCCTTTAGTACGGTTCAAACTTAACCGTCTAGCAATAATTCCGCCCATACTAACACTGTTGTTGCGGTATAAACCATGGAACAAAATGATAATATCAGGAACACTAAGGTTTCCATAGTTCCCGCGACCAATCAAGCAACGACTAGCAAATAAGGCAAAGTAGCGTAAAACAGGAAAATGTATGCTAGTAATTCTTGCATCAGAAACCTTCCTGGTTTCTCCCACAGTTATAGTGTTAATAAAAGCTTCTACTTCATTACGGTGTGGTTCATCCAAGGTACCCTCAAAGGGTATTTTGCAAACCTCGCAAAATTCAGCTAATGACATCTTCTTAACAACGTCATATAAATGAAACTCTACTGATGGAGGTGATTCCTTAGGGAAATAGTAGAAGTTTTGCACAAAAGTATTTGTGAGTAAGAGATACTGATGACGTTGGTCGCAGAGGAAGTTGGTGAGGCTAGCATTCTCAATCAATAAATAAAAATCCTCATACAACTCTCTTCAAGAAGTCATCGGAAGGCCATTCACACGGTCGGACCTCCGCGGTGCGAGGCAAATTATATTTGGGCTTCTGTGCTTCTTCCTTTTGTTTTTCCTTCAAGCTTCGGCTGGATGAGCCCCTCAAAAGTCTCTTCATTATTTTCTGAAATAATCTGAAATTTTTAGTAACTTCAAAAAAAAGTGAACCAACTTCAATAAAATTGATAACAACTACTCCTACAAGTGCCTAGAGCCTATATCAAGCATTAGAACTACTTGGAACCATATAAATTTGGCATGCAAGCTCAAGAACATGGTCACCTATGTAGCACAAATTTGCAAAGAATAAAGCACTAGAACAAAAACTAATTGGACCAATGGAGGAGTCACATACCAAGGAACAATCTCCCCAAGCAGTTTTATGAGAGGTGCTTTTAGCAAGGAGATCGAAAATCACAAAGAAACTGGCTGGAACTCGTGCTTGAGTTGGTTTTTCGGGTTTGTGTGAGGCAGAGGAAGAAGATGGGTGCAGGGATAAGTGGAGGAGGTCCACCGTGGGCCCACGAGGCAGGGGGGCACGCCCAGGGGGGTAGGGCGCGCCCTCCACCCTCGTGACCAGGTGGCTGCTCCCCCGCGGTGATTTTTGCACTATAAATCCTCAAATATTCCCAAAAAAATATATTAAATTGGCATGGCATTCTGAGGACTTTTATTTTTGGGGTACTTTTATATTGCACATATAAATCAGGAAACAGACATAAAAAATACTATTTTTACTTTATTTTAACTAAATAACAGAAAATATAAAGAGGGTATAGAAGGTTGTGCTTCTAGTTTCATCCATCTCATGCTCATCAAAAGGAATCCACTAACAAGGTTGATCAGGTCTTGTTAACAAACTCATTCCGACTAACATGGAAGCGGAGAAATTTCGAATAACACTATGTTACCTCAATGGGGATATGGACATCCCCAATAATAAGTATATCATATTTCTTCTTGACAGTAGGGAGAGGAAATTCAAAACCTCCAAATATAATCGATGGAATTTTTCCAATAGAGTTGATACTATGAACTTGAGGTTGTTTCCTCGGAAAGTGTACCGTGTGCTCATTACCATTAACATGAAAAGTGACATTGCCTTTGTTGCAATCAATAACAGCCCCTGCAGTATTAAGGAAAGGTCTTCCAAGAATAATAGACATACTATCATCCTCAGGAATATCAAGAATAACAAATTTCGTCAAAATAGTAACGTTTGCAACCACAACAGGCACATCCTCACAAATACTGATAGGTATAGCAGTTGATTTGTCAGCCATTTGCAAAGATATTTCAGTAGGTGTCAACTTATTCAAGTCAAGTCTACGATATAAAGAGAGTGGCAAACACTAACACCAGCTCCAAGATCACATAAAGCAGTTTTAACATAATTTATCTTAATGGAGCATGGTATAGTAGGTACTCCTGGATCTCCAAGTTTCTTTGGTATTCCACCCTTAAAAGTATAATTAGCAAGCATGGTGGAAATTTCAGCTTCCGGTATCTTTCTTTTATTGGTAACAATATCTTTCATATATTTAGCATAAGGATTCATTTTGAGCATATCACCAATCGTGACACGCAAACAGATGGGTCTAATCATTTCAAAGAAAGCGATAAAAATCCTCATCATGCTTTTTCTTGGATGGTTTTGGAGGAAAAGGCATGGGTTTCTGAACCCATGGTTCCCTTTCTTTACCATGTTTCCTAGCAACGAAGTCTCTTTTATCATAACGTTGATTCTTTGATTGTGGGGTTATCAAGATCGACAGCAGGTTCAACTTCTACATCATTATCATTACTAGGTTGAGCAACATCATGAACATCATCATTAACATTTTCACTAGGTTCATGTTCATTACCATATTGTGTTTCAAAGATCGCATATAGAGATATCATTTGGATTCTCAGGTGGTTCAGCAATAGGTTCACCAGAAGTTTGCAAAGTCCTATCATTTTTCTTTTTCTTCCTTTTTGAAGAACTAGGTACATAATTATTGTTTCTCTGAGAGTCTTGCTCGATTCTCTTAGGGTGGCCTTCAGGATACAAAGGTTCCCAAGTCATTCTACCAGTTCTAGTAGCCACTCTAACAACATAATCATTTTTCTTACTATTCATTTCATCAAGCACTTCTTTCTGAGCTTTAAGTACTTGTTCTACTTGAGTAGTAACCATAGAAGCATGTTTGCTAACAAGTTTAAGTTCACCTCTAATATTAGCCATATAATCACCCAAGCGTTTAATCATATAAGCATCTTGTTTTAATTGTCTACCAAAATAAGCATTAAAGTCATCTTGCTTAAACATAAAGTTATCAAACTCGTCCAAGCAATCGACTAGCAATTTTAGTAGGAGGGACTTCAGCTTTATCATATCCTCAGAGAGAGAATTTGCCTTTACTACCGTGGTCGGGTTATCGTGGATCAGGAGGTTCTTCAATAAGTAATGGATCAATATAATAAGTTTCTTCAACAAAGTGTAGATTAAGACCATGTATTTCTTCAATAGGAGGTAAATTCTTAATATCTTCGCTTTAATACATTTTTCTTTCATAGATTTCTTTGCCTCTTGCATATCTTCGGATCGAGAAATAGAACACCTCTTCTTCGGAGTTGGTTTAGGATAGGCTCAGTAATTGGAGCAGAAGCTAGCTCAGGAGGTGCCCAATTATTTTCATTTGTCAACATATTATTCAATAGAATTTCAGCTTCATATGGTGTTCTTTCCCTAAAAAGAGAACCAACACAACTATCCAGGTAATCTCTGGAAGCATCGGTTAGTCCATTATAAAAGATATCAAGTATTTCAGGTTTCTTAAGTGGATGATCGTGCAAAGCATTAAGTAACTTGAGAAGCCTCCCCAAGCTTGTGGGAGACTCTCTTCTTCAATTTGCACAAAGTTGTATATTTCCCTCAAGGCGGCTTGTTTCTTATGAGCAGGGAAATATTTAGCAGAGAAGTAATAAATCATATCCTGGGGACTACTCACACAACCAGGATCAAGAGAATTAAACCATATCTTAGCATCACCCTTTAATGAGAACGCAAATATTTTGAGTATATAAAAGTAGCGCGATCTCTCATCATTAGTAAACAGTATGCTATATCATTTAACTTAGTAAGATGTGCCACAACAGTTTCAGATTCATAGCCATAAAAAGGATCAGATTCGACCAAAGTAATTATATCCGGATCAATGTAAAATTCATAATCCTTATCAGAACACAGATAGGTGAAGTAGCAAAAGGTGGTCAGGTTTCATTCATCTCTAAGAGATTCTTTGTTCCATTTAACTAATAACCTCTTGAGCTCATATCTATCTTTGCAAGAAAAAATAGTTGCAGAAGATTCCATATCAAAAACATAACCCTCAGGAATAGCAGGCATATTTTCATCATCACTTTCATCACCGTATTCAGATTCAATAATTTCTTTCTCTCCAGCCCTAGCAATTTGTTCATCTAGAAATTCACCAAGGGGCACAGTAGTATCAAGCATAGAAGTAGTTTCATCATAAGTATCATGCATAGCATAAGTGGCATCATCAATAACATGTGACATATCGGAACGAATAGCAGAAGCAGGTTTAGGTGTCGCTAGCTTACTCATGACAGGAGGTGAATCAAGTTCAGAGCTAGATGGCAGTTCCTTACCTCCCCTCGTAGTTGAGGGATAAATTTTTGTCTTAGCGTCTTTCAAGTTCTTCATAGTATCCAGCAGATATAAATCCCAAGTGACTCAAAGAATAGAGCTATGCTCCCCGGCAACGGCGCCATAAATTTGTCTTGATAACCCACAAGTATAGGGGATCGCAACAACTTTCGAGGGTAGAGTATTCAACCCAAATTTACTGATTCGACACAAGGGGAGCTGTCGGGGATATACCCCGCGGTGTAAACCGCCTGAAGTATGACCCGCCCGGAGCTTGGTGATTCACGGGTAATCCACCCGGACTTGGCGGCTCATAGTAACCCGGCAGGCGGATCAGATGGATGACAAGGCCCAAGGCCATGAAGGCCGGCTCATGTTAATGGTGGGTCGGTTTATGAGGAAAAGCACAAGGAATATTCTCTTATAAAGGAAGCAAGACTAGGACTCCACTTGTAATATGTTAATCCTAATCCTACTAGGACTAGTCATGTAACCCGCCCCTTCAACATATATAAGGAGGGGCAGGGCTCCCCAAAGAGGGACAGAAAAAAGCAACAAGAAAATAATCTCTAGGGCTAGACACATCTAAGAGGAGAGCCGGTTTATGCGGCGACTCCCTCATGAGTATAATGAGACCTAGACACAAACATCATGTAGGGCTATTCCGGATGATGTTTCCCGGGGCCCGAAGCTGTCTAAATCCTTGTCTTTTGTGTCGCGTCTCTCGTCCCGATCAACCCCTCTCAAGCTACTACATAGATGCATTGGCCTCGCGACTAAGTCCTGACACTAAGGACATCTGCCGTGACAAATCCACGACAGTTGGCGCCCACCGTGGGGCTCGCGCATGGTGGTGTTGAGTTCTTGAAGGGATCTCCTATTAGGGATTGAGAAGCTTGTGATTAGTCAGATGAGAAAAGACCTAGCTCGGAAGGATCGGCGTCCGTTTTCAAGTTCATCGGTCCGGATTTACAATCAGTGGGATTTAATATCGAGAAAGATTAGGATTATATATTTGGTTAGCCGTTGTCTTATGATCGTTTGGAGTGATTTCAAGTCGCCAAGGCGGATGGATTTCTGAAGAAGACATGTCAGATCAACCAACAAGTCGCTGATTCATATGCTCATGGTTACGGCTACTCTTGAGAAGAATAAAAGTTATACACGTGATTGATTCGCCGAGACCGACTGGGTGTCGTCCGTATCTAGATCAACTTGACACGATTCGTAGGACTACAGCAGTACCGAGGCGAACTCTGCAACAACATGCAATCGTTTCCTTGTTGTAGAGTGCAGACAAGTTCAATGGGCGCCGGTGGCTGAAATAGTATAAAAGGAAAATCCCATGATGGGATCTGCGGTCTTGGTGTCCAGATCAAGGTGCTAAAGTGAATCAAAGGTACTATTAGGAAAAGACAAAACTATTACTACTACTTTGCTCAAGCCTGGGAAATACCTCCCTTACGTGGAGATAGATGGATTCCATCATATGAGATGTTGGTGCTACAGGCCACGAGCCCACGACCTGGAAGTGGAGACAGCATTGACCCGGTCTCGTCGCGCTGCTTTACTTCGCCGGCATTGCTTCTGGGCCGCCGTTGTCGAGGCCCCGCCTGCGAGTCGCCACCTCGGGCCGGCCCTGTCGCCTCTGAGCTGCGCGCCCGACCCGGGTTGCCGTTCCGGACAGCTCCGGCGCGCCCCGCCACCTCGTTGCCTCTACTCAACTCTGCTCTGACAACCTCTGGGTCGCCACGCCCTGATGGCCGCTGCAAGCCGCTGCTGGCCGGAGCTGCTGCTGTTCGCCTCTGCAGAGTCGCCAGACCCTTTGCAATCAAACAGACAACAATCGAGACAAACACGGGAACGGGGAATTGATTCAGACTCTGCCGCCTCGCCGTTCTTCCTCCGCCCGAGAGCCGCCCTGGCAGGTCCATTCCGAGTCGCCCTCGCCTCCGGGCGTCGCCCCCGCCAGGTCGTCATCTCAAAAAGTCACCAGACTCATCCACCGCGGTCGGCCCAGATTTCGCCAAGAGCTTCCCCCACTGGTTTGGCTCCACCTTCTGTCAAGCTGGCCACATCGCCACCAAACGCCACCCCGTCGGCTGCGGCGCCTTTGTATCTGCGACTGACCGCGCTAATGCCTCCTCCGGCTCAGCTGGGTGTTGACCGTTCGCCCGCCGGCTCGTCTGCTGCGTCCTCTGCCATAACTCGGTCACTCCGCTCCCTACTACGGCCTCCTTCACGCTCCAGCGTTGGTTCTACGACCGAGCTCTGAGCCATCGCCGTCGTGCCTCGCTGAGCTGCTATGGCCCGCCGCTTCAGCCGCCATGCCTTGAGTCGCCTCGATGGCCTTCTCTCTAGAAGTGCGCCTTGCTGGCCTCGCCGGCCTTTCTCCAAGTCGGCTGCCTACGTCTTCAACCCGCTGGCATTTGCCTTTGACCCGCCGTGGCTGTGGCCTCATCTTGCCGCCAGAGTCACGCCCGTGAGCCGCCCCTCTGTTTGGCTTCCTCCAAAACGGCCATGAGATGGACTTCGTCAAACCGCCGTGGCCTCGCTGTCAAACCACCGCGGCCTCATGTCACCTCAAGCGCCGCCCTTGTGCTTTGTCAGCCGCCACCGTTGAGCTGCCGTCGTGCTCACCCCTGCTTCAACCCGGCTCTGCCGTGCGTCGCTGTCATGCCGGGTCGTCGCTCCGGCCTCGAACCGCAGCTTTCTGACGAGCGCCTCGCGCCTCCATTGGCGTTGCCCCTGCATTGAGCATTGCCCATTCCGTACCGTACCAAGCTACTCACATCTGTACGGTGTTGCAAGTTGCCAAAGATCAGATCCTGAGGCTACAAGTAAACGTTCAAGTCACCAAGGCGTTTGTTTGTGCTACTGTTTTCAACTTTCTCACACAAGGGGTCAATCGAGTTGGTACTGCTCACTGTTGTGCAAAGAAAATTCAATTACGGAGTAGTACTCCATGAGTACTGTTTACACACGAAAGTTGATAAGGACACCCAAGTTCAGTGCGCTGCTCAGGCATGATTCATTTAAAAATTGGATGTATGCGTGGTTATCATTTGGTCAAGTTATCGTGCAGGCACTTCATCCGAAAAATACATCAGGTGATACATATTCTATTTATTTCATCTGTATATAATAATCTGTCTGCGAACAGCTACTCTGTTTTGCGATATTTTCCAATGCAGGACAATTGTTCACTGCAAAAGCGATGGCCATATCATGGATATAAAATTCGCGCCAATATTATTAAGCGCCAGCATCCAACCATACCGCATTGTTCAACAAATGCGTGTGCAAGCCGCCGCCCGTGCATCTCGATCTACATCAACTCGCTGAAACCATGCCCAGAATTGACTCGCCGACCGCGCGGCTTACCACTGCTGCGATTGATTCACCCGTCCGCACCGGCTTACAACGCCGCGACCGGCTCATCTACCTGCTCCCGTGGCCGAATCGGTTGTGATTGATTTCAGCTTCACCATGGTGATCATCAACTCCGCGGTGGATAGTTACTGGCCTAACTTATCAGGTGAAATCCATCCAATATATTTTGTATTACATATTATTTTCTTTAAAAGAGCAATTACTTTGGCTTGCAAGTTCTCCCATGACAGGACTTGAACCGGTCTATATCACAGTCAACTATGGAGAATCTCAAGCCAACTCCTCAAGTCGCCTTGAGACTCGGGGGCTATGATGACATGGCTCAGTAGATGTTGCCTGTTTAAAAGCGTCAGAAAATTTTCGGCTCAAAATGAATAATTCCGGTTTACAATCCGGCTCAAGGTAAACCTGTCTCCTACAAGGCTTTGAAAACTCTCAATATCCGGTTCAAAATCCCGGTTCAAGAAGAATTTATCTCTTGCAAAAAATTAAAGGTTGCCAAAAAGAACTTGCTACCATGATGCGCGGTTCAAACATAGGTATCCTGCCTTACGGCTTATCTTATTATGGTCACTTGGGGGCTTCCTGCTCATCGAGCATAGCTGTCGGTACCCTCTTGATCGGTGCAATGCCAAAACTTATATGGTCACTTGGGGGCTTCCTGTTCAAACATAGGTCGTATTCGAACCAAAGAGAACATAGCTGTCGAAACCCTTTTGATTGGCACACTGGCAAACTCACTAGGGGGCTTCTTGATCGTATCTGAATCATAGCTTAACCTCTTTTGGGTCCGACGTGGATCGTATTCGAATCAGCGTCGTTAAACAACTCTCAAGGTCATTTGGGGGCTTCCTGTTCAAACATAGGTCATATTCGAACCAAAGAGAACATAGCTGTTGGTACCCTCTTGATCGGCAACGCCAGAGGCACTGGGGGCTATATGATCGCATTCGAATCTTAGCTCAACCCCTTTGGAACGGTTTTCTGATCGTATACGAATGAGAAGCCTTAAACTTTTTAAGTCTTTTTTGCAAACAATTTTGGGTTTGACTTGAGACCTTTTTTGGATTATATCTCAAATGTATATAAGTGTTTTATGCTTAACCCGGCTTGACTTTTGACTATAAGTCGCCAGTTTATGACAATCATCATCTAGGTGGAAGCATTGGCCTCTAAGGATTTGGTTATCACCCTTACCGCACAGGTCATGTGAACCCGCAGTACAAGTTCAATATCACAGTGGTTATATGTGAGATATTATGACCCACCCTGGCTTTGACGTTAAGTCGCCAGGGCATATGTTGTTTAAACTCTTTGCAGGATTTGCAGAAATATGACATATAAATGATTAAGTTGAAGCTCATTACCAAAGTTGGTGCTTCAAAATGATTATCCGTTCTGGATTTTTCTCAAAGGCTATAAGCCGCCGGGTTATACAAATTCCGGCTTACAATGGAGGCGTATTAAATCGCCATCGGCCAAGAGCCGCCGGGTATTTAAACCCTGGATTTACTTATCTATAGATGAGGAATTCAAAGTCACTTTGGCGCAATGGCTATTATTTTATTAATGTATATGATTTATTCTACAATGGAAGGAATAGTCCCGAGTCAGTGCAGGCTTACGACCCGGCACTTGGGGGCTACATTATTCAAGTTGAGGTTACATCAAATATGCAAGTCTCATGTCGCTGCAGGCAT
The DNA here is from genome assembly GCA_021605145.1 of Aegilops bicornis. Taxonomy (NCBI): domain Eukaryota; kingdom Viridiplantae; phylum Streptophyta; class Magnoliopsida; order Poales; family Poaceae; genus Aegilops; species Aegilops bicornis. Next base: position 706,358,752 of record CM038670.1, read on the forward strand.
GCACCATGACACTTGGGGGCTAATGCAAAGTCATTTTTGCTCACCTCATTGAAGACCCGACTCATCACATCGTAATGAGCCTGCCCTTGGGGGCTACCAATTGCTCTTGTCAGCAGTTCAAGGTACACAAGTATTGATCCATTATATTGAAGGATCCATTGCTCAGTTGGTAAAGCACAAAGCTCTTAAACTTGTGGATGTGGGTTCAAGCCCCATGGTGGAGATTACGTCATATGATGTTATTATCAATGAATTATATACAAAGTCCCAGCTCAGTAATATCTTACTAAGCCGGCCCTTGGGGGCTACACGTTGCTGCTCCAGTTTACATGATAATATTTACAAAGTCCCTGCTCATTATTGCATAATGACCCGGCCCTTGGGGGCTACACTAGTTAAAGTTTTATGAGCATAAGGCAATTACAAGTCCCAGGTTGCTGCAAGCATGACAACCCGACACTTGGGGGCTACAGGTGATATACATATAACGGGAAAAATCTTCAAATTCTCAGTTTTGAGTAGGTTAGATTGACCCAGTGTTTGCAACAATCATGATCCGGTGTGACCAATAATTATGACCCGACATCGACAATAGTTATGGCCCGGTGCTATCAATATTTACAAGCCGACAATTTTGGCAGTTATAACTAGCCAGCCTCTACATCTTTAAACCGGCGGATCACCAGATGAATCTTGAGTCCAATATGTTTATGAAGCCGGAGCTTTGGAAACCGACTCAAATGGATTATTTCTTATCATATTTCTCAACAAGAGACCAATGTCAGCAAATTGACTCTGAAGCTAGCCTATTGACCCAGATTTCTCAAAGGAAGTATCTGGATCTTTTACATTGGTAAAATTGGGACATATCTGCTAAGGAGATTTGCTATGAGATCATGGATACATATCAAGGACATAAGGATGATCAGGTGCCGACTTACAAGAATATTTAACTCGGAGTACAACCTATCAAATTTGTTCTTGTGTTAATGTTGCAGATCAGTTTAACATGGATAAAATCCAAATTAAACTGGGGGCTAATGTCGGGGATAATACCCCGCGGTGTAAACCGCCAGAAGTATGACCCGCCCAGAGCTTGGCGATTCACGGGTAATCCACCCGGACTTGGCGGCTCATAGTAACCCGGCGGGCGGGTCAGATGGATGACAAGGCCCAAGGCCCTGAAGGCCGGCTCATGTTAATGGTGGGCCAGTTTATGAGGAAAAGCACAAGGAATATTCTCTTATAAAGGAACCAAGACTAGGACTCCACTTGTAATAGGTTAATCCTAATCCTACTAGGACTAGTCATGTAACCCGCCCCTTCAACATATATAAGGAGGGGCAGGGCCCCCCAAAGAGGGACAGAAAAAAGGAACAAGAAAATAATCTCTAGGGCTAGACACATCTAAGAGGAGAGCCGGTTTATGCGGCGACTCCCTCATGAGTATAATGAGACCTAGCCACAAACAGCATGTAGGGCTATTCCGGATGATGTTTCCCGGGGCCCGAAGTTGTCTAAATCCTTGTCTTGTGTGTTGCGTCTCTCGTCCCGATCAACCCCTCTCAAGCTACAACATAGATGCGTTGGCCTCGCGACCAAGTCCTGACACTAAGGACATCTGCCGTGACAAATCCACGATAGGAGCTAAAGAATGTTCTCAAGTATTAGCAGCTGAGTTGTCAATTCAACCACACCTGGAAACTTAGTATCTACAGCAAGGTGTTTAGTAGCAAAGTAATATGATAGTGGTGGTAACGGTAACAAAAGTAAAGACAACAAAAGTAATGTTTTTGGTATTTTGTAGTGATTGTAACAAAGAGACCACGAAAAGTAAATAAGCGAGAACCATTATATGGAAAGCTCAGTAGGCACCAGGATAAGTGATGGATAATTATGCCGGATGCGGTTCGTCATGTAACTTGATCATAACATAGGGTGACATAGAACTAGCTCCAATTCATCAATGTAATGTAGGCATGTATTCGAATATAGTCATACGTGCTTATGGAAAAGAACTTGCATGACATCTTTTGTCCTACCCTCCCGTGGCAGCAGGGTCCTATTGGAAACTAAGGGATATTAAGGCCTCCTTTTAATAGAGAACCGGAACAAAGCATTAGCACATAGTGAATACATGAACTCCTCAAACTATGGTCATCACCAAGAAGTATCCCGATCATTGTCACTTCGGGGTTGTCGGATCATAACACATAATAGGTGACTATAGACTTGCAAGATAGGATCAAGAACTCACATATATTCATGAAAACATAATAGGTTCAGATCTGAAATCATGGCACTCGGGCCCTAGTGACAAGCATTAAGCATAGAAAAGTCATAGCAATATCAATCTCAGAACATAGTGGATACTAGGGATCAAACCCTAACAAAACTAACTCGATTACATGATAAATCTCATCCAACCCATCACCGTCCAGCAAGCCTACGATGGAATTACTCACGCACGGCGGTAAGCATCATGAAATTGGTGATGGAGGATGGTTGATGATGACGACGGCGACGAGTCCCCCTCTCCGGAGCCCCGAACGGACTCCAGATCAGCCCTCCCAAGAGGTTTTAGGGCTTGGCGGTGGCTCCGTATCGTAAAACGTGATGATTTCTTCTCCCTGATTTTTTTCTCCCCGAAAGCCAATATATAGAGTTGGAGTTGGCGTCGGAAGGTGTCCAGGGGGCCCACGAGGTAGGGGGGCGCGCCCTAGAGGGGGGGGGGCGCCCCCACCCTCGTGGACAGGGTGTGGGCCCCCTGGTCTTCATCTTTGGCGAGGATTTTTTTTATTTTTTATAAGACATCCCGTGGAGTTTCATGTCATTTCGAGGACTTTTGTTTTCTGCACATGAAACAACATCATGGCAATTCTGCTGAAAACAACATTAGTCCGGGTTAGTTCCATTCAAATCATACAAGTTAGAGTCCAAAACAAGGGCAAAAGTGTTTGGAAAAGTAGATACGACGGAGACGTATCATATAGCATGCCAAGTTTCATGAATTTCAGACGAGTTTTGGATTTACTAGAATTTAAAAATCAGGCATCTCAATGTTTTGCCGGCAATCAACGGTGCCCTGCTGTTTGAAATTCATTCCCATTTCTTGCATGGGACCTAAGCATGCACCCAAGGACACAGATTTGATTTTTCAACCAATTTATATGCACCGGAGTATGCGCATGTAGTTCAAATTTGAATTATGCAGATAAATGCATTGAAAATTCAGTTAATGCATAGAAATGTCCATATGAACCCTGAAAAATCACAAAAATTCACACAACACTCCTGTTGTTCTATGTTGGCACGAGAAAAAAATTGAAATCAATAAGAGGCAATGGACATCGTTTCGTCCCCAAAGGTGGGACATTCCCTACCGAAAACCATCATGCTTGTTGTGAGAAGCTCCGTTTTGTGAGAAGCATATGCCCAAACCTGCCCCAATTGGGACAAAATTTGTATCACGACATGTTGACGCCGCTCCATGATAGCATGCCAAGTTTCATGAATTTCAGACGAGTTTTGGATTTACTAGAACTTAAAAACCAGGCATCTCAATGTTTTGCCGGCAATCAACGGTGCCCTGCTGTTTGAAATTCATTCCCATTTCTTGCATGGGACCTAAGCATGCACCCAAGGGCACAAATTTTTTTCAACCAATTTATATGCATTGGAGCATGCGCGTATAGTTCAAATTTGAATTATGCACATAAATGCATTGAAAACTCAGTTAATGCATAAAAATGTCCAAACAAACCCCGAAAAATCACACAACACTCATGTTGTTCTATGTTGACACGAGAAAAAAACTTGAAAGCAATAAGAGACAATGGATATCGTTTCGTCCCCGAAGGTGGGACGTTCCCTACCGAAAACCATCATGCTTGTTGTGAGAAGCTCCGGTTTGTCAGAAGCATATACCCAAACCTGCCTCTAATGGGACAAAATTTGTAACACGGCATGTTCATGCCGCTGCATGATAGCATGCCAAGTTTCATGAATTTTAGACGAGTTTTGGATTTAATAGAATTTAAAAACCAGGCATCTCAATGTTTTGCCGGCAATCAACGGTGCCCTGCTGTTTGAAATTCATTCCCATTTCTTGCATGGGACCTAAGCATGCACCCAAGGACACAGATTTGATTTTTCAACCAATTTATACGCACTGGAGCATGCGCATGTAGTTCAAATTTGAATTATGCACATAAATGCATTGAAACTCAGTTAATGCATAAAAATGTCCATACGAACCACGAAAATCACAAAAAATCACACAACACTCCATTTGTTCTATGTTGACACGAGAAAAAAACTTGAAAGCAATAAGAGGCAATGGATATCGTTTCACCCCCAAAGGTGGGACGTTCCCTACCTAAAACCATCATGCTTGTTGTGAGAAGCTCCGGTTTGTGAGAAGCATATACCCAAACCTGCCCCAAATGGGACAAAATTTGTACCACGGCATGTTGATGCCACTCCATGATAGCATGTCAAGTTTCATGAATTTCAGACGAGTTTTGGATGTACTAGAATTTAAAAACCAGGCATCTCAATGTTTTGCCGGCAATCAACGGTGCCCTGGTGTTTGACATTCATTCCCATTTCTTCCATGGGACCTAAGCAAGCACCCAAGGACAAAGATTTGATTTTTCAACCAATTTATATGCACTGGAGCATGTGCATGTAGTTCAAATTTGATTTATGCACATAAATGCATTGAAAACTCACATAATGCATAAAAATGTCCAAGCGAACCCTGAATAATTCCAATTCTTTTATGATCACTGCAAATAAAAGGTCTAGTAATTCAAACACCGTCCATGGCCGCTATGACCCCATTATGTAATTCAAATCAAGACAAAAAATCAAGTACATCCCACACAGTTTATTATAACCAACCGTGTGAGATGCGGCACAAATATCTTCGGACCGTGTCTGATGACACTTTGCGCCAGTTTATTGGCTGAAGCGATTCCAAATTTTCGGCTTCCACGGAAATATCTACCTCCCCGCCCCCTCCCCCTTACCAAAAGCCACATTTCCCCCCTTTCCGCCTACCTTTCCAAGTTGAAACCTTCACTCCTTGCTTGCAGCGCCGCCGCCTCCTCGCCGGCGACCCTCCTTCACGCTGCTTCGCCTCGCCTATCTAGGCAGGTAATCCACACCCGACCCCCATCCTCGTCCTCCTTCCACATCCCACATGCCCGACCACAAGGCCATGAAGCGACACCTTCCACCCAAATCACCGACCCCTCCACCAAATAAGCGCCGGCCTAAGCCATGGTGCACGCAGTATAGCCAGGACCTCAAGGAGCATTTGGCAGCGGAGAAGCAAATCGCGGCCGCACACGCGGATGAGGTCTCGATGGCTGCCATTCGTGCCGACCCCCAGATCTTAGAGGAGCACCTCGCCGTCGAGGCTACCGTTGACGCCTCGCACGCCGACGTCGCAACGCAGTTGGCTTCTTTAAACGACAATTCATGGTGTTTTCTCGAGGCCACCGTCGGTGCCTTCAACAAAGACTACGAGGTGTTTTCTCAGCGTGCACATGCTTACCTCATCTCGAGAGCCAGCAGGTTGGTGCCCGGAGCGGCTCAGGCAACTCACCACTACAACGAGGGCACCCACGATGTGGAGGCCTCGCCCTCTTCCATGTCCAAGAAGCCAATCGTCATCGATATCCCCGACAATGAGGAGTAGCTTGTCTTATTAGCTCACTATAAGGACCCATGTTCAGTTTGCTAGCTACTGCGTTTCCTTAAAAAATTCTAGTGAATTGTGCTATCTACTTTCACCAAGCAATCTTCTGCTATAGTGTATATGTTCTATATATGTCGTGCAATGTGGTGTTCAATTAACTGCTTGGTTTAATTCTGCAAATGTGATGTTCAATTCTTCAGGGTGCAATATTTCCAAGTTGTTAAGCATGCTTGGTTTGGTTAACTGTCTGATCTTCTATTAGGAGTATGTTATATTGTTCAATTGGTGTTTAGTTAACTGCTTGGTTCATTTGTTGTGGATTGGTTCACTTGTTGTGGTGTTTAGCTAACTGCTTGGTTCAATTCTGCAATGCGATGTTCAATTGTTGTGGCTGCATTCTGTTATTGTATACCATGTGAGGAATAAATCGAATTTGGCTGTACTAAATACATGAGAAACAAATACAGTTGCTATATTTCCAAGTTGTTAAGCATGCTTGGTTTGGCTAACTGTCTGATCTTCTATTAGGAATATGTTATATTGTGCAATGTGGTGCTCAATTAACGTTTGGTTCATTTGTTGTGGTGTTTAGTTAACTGCTTGGTTCAATGCTGCAATGCGATGTTCAATTGTTGTGGCTGCATTCTCTTATTGTATAACATGTGAGGAATAAATCGAATTTGGTTGTACTAAATACATGAGAAACAAATACAATTGCTATATTTCCAAGTTGTTAAGCATGTCGGATTTCGGGTTCCGGCAGACCCTCTAGGTTCGAACTCTGGGGTGCGCGCGGAGATCTTGCCCCCTACCTACCTGCACCTCGCCGCCTCGCTAGGGTATAAACTACCAAAGGAACAACACAAGAGACACAGGGTTTATACTAGTTCGGGCCACCATTGTGGTGTAATACCCTACTCTAGTTTGTGGTGTGGTGGATTGCCTCTTGGGCTGATGATGAACAATACAAGGAAGAACAGCCTCGCGAGGGTCTGTTCTTGGCTGATGCGATGAACTGCTAGGGGGAGTTCAGTCGCTTCTCTCTCTCTCTACGATTGATCTCTTGATGCCGGATCCCGCTCTCTCTCTCTCATTGCCTCTACCCTGTGGGTGGCTAGTCCTATTTATAGGCAAAGGCCCTAGGCCTCTTCCCAAATATTGAGCGGGAAAGGCGCCAACAATTGGCCATTTTGAAGGGGAACATCTGGTACACTTATCCTGACTAAAGTTGGTCCTCGCCTATCAAAGGCTCTGGTGGTGACGCCGGCTTGGGCTCCACGATGACTTCCTTCCTGCCGCTCTGCTGGTCTTGGTCTTGTTGCACCGAAACGGGTGCCTTTGCTTGATGCTCTCGCCTACGCTTGCCCCCTTTGCACCAAAGAGGAAATGAGGACACTGCGCGGGCTGGCGCCCGCCTGGCGCCCTTGGTCATCATGGCTTGCGTCATGGGCACCTCGTGAGGTACCCTGCCTTGATCTCTCCGCCTCCTCGCGAGCTAGCCTGACGAGGCCATGCCTGAGGAAGCTTCGTTGTCCGCCCATGAGGCTTGGCCCCTCGCGAAGGTCTTGAGCTTGTGCTGATGAAGATGGGCCGTGCTGGGACACCCCTTGAGCCATGCCGCAGGCCGCAGGCAGGCAAGTCTGGGTACCCCCGTTCCGAGAACGCCGACAGTAGCCCCCGGGCCCAAGGCGCGCCTAGACTTGGCTGAGCAGAGAAATGAAGGGGCAAGTGCGAAGCGCCGCGGGCCCTAACAGCCTGCGGCCTTGGGCACCGCGTGGCGGTTGATTGGACGTGGGCGCTCCTGCTTCCCCACGACGCCTCGGCAACTGCATGAATTGACAAGTCCCTGCCTGCAAAGTGGGTCATGATTACCTGCGAGCGTGGAGGTCAACGGTTGGCCTTCCCCGGCTATAAGTACGGAATGGTGCGTGCCCTTCTAGTCCATCTCTTCTTGCTTCTCCTTCTTCTCCGTCCTTGCTCCACTTCGCGGCAATGGCTCTGATCCACCGGTTCTCCATGGAAAAGAAGGGAAAGGCCCCCCGAGAGGGTCCCGACCCGCTTCCGCCGAAGAAACGGCTAGCCCTATGCCGTCGAGATGAGGGCGCCCGGTAGGAGGTGTCGAGGCCTTGGTGCGAGCGGCCGCCGCCAGGGTTCCCGCTGCCCTTGTATGCCCGCATTGAGGGCCCTGAAGGAGTTGACGTCGGGCGCCATGGACGACACCGCCGTCGGCGGGTCACGGCGGTGCGCGTTGTCCCTCCTGGAGTCCATGCTGAGGGCTCCTCCCGAGAGTTCGTGCTCCACGCCGCCATCCCTCCTTAGTCTTGGATCTGCCTTCCTCCCTCCTTCGCCTTCGTGATGCCGCAGGGGGGATACTTGGAGCTCTAGTTGCAGCACGCCGGCTGCAACACCCTCGCGACCGAAGCGGAGGTCGCGGTCGTCGCTCCGGGCAAGGTCTTCATGACTCGAGGCTGGGGCGAGATCGCCCAGGTCTGCAGGACGGGGGGCGCCCTCGCGATCCACCTGGAGTACGACGGCGCTTCCATGATGCTCTTCAAGGTCTTCGACGCGGAAGGACGCCGGCTGGAGTGCTGCCCTAAGAGAGGTGGCCGGGGCCCTACCGCGGCGAGGACCAGGCTCGCCGATCGCTCCCTCAGCAGCTCCTCAGGCGGCGGAGGCGTCGAAGGGTCCAGCGACTCCGCCGAGCTCTTCGTGACTCCGGACACGAGCGACGACCACGAGCCCCGAGCTCGCGCCGCCTCGGGCAGGTGGGCTCGTCAGGCTGCCGCCGCCTCTGATCTGGATGAGGTTGGCGCCGGTGTTTGACGGCCCGCTGTTGATGATGGCGTCTCTCGTGGAGGCGCGTGTAGTTAACGTTCTTTAGGATCTGCTCCCTCTGTTCCCTGCGAGGAATCGAAAAGCGTGCCCCATGGGGGCTTGTAAGGTGCATGTGGTTCCGTTTGTTAATATAATCCTTGCCGTGAAGTAGTGCGAGATGCTCATTCCGTCTTAGCTTAGTTCTTCCTTTCGGACCTCACGAGGGCTTGGTGCTCTGCGCCGACAGGTCCAGTCCCAAAGGCAGGCTTACATCATCGCTGGTATGCTGTGTCGCAATGCCGTGGTCAAGGCCAGGAGGTGAGCGGCCCGGGGTCCAGTAAGAGCCCCTGAGTCGCGATGCTCAGGAGGTCCCCTTTAGCACTCAAGCAGCCATCGTTCGGCGAGAAAGGAGCGCGACGTTGCTAACACGGGATTGCATTAGGTGCGGGGTCGGTGCTGTGATAGCTAGTGTTTCCGGAGGGTGACTTATCTCGGGGGCCAAGAACTGCTTCCTAGTGCGATGTTAGGTCCGCGCGTCGGCAGGCGAGGGGTTGCCTGGCGAGGTCCCCGCGTGCCTCTTCCCTCTCGCCTTTGCTCGCCTTTCTGCTCTACGTCCTCGGGTCCCGGCCCTCGAGCGGGTCTCAGCCGTCGCTGGTATGCCAGGTCGCGATGCCGTGGACAAGGTCAGAGGGTGAGGGCTGGAGAGCCAGTAGGAGCCCATGAGTCGCGATGCTCAGGTACCCCCCTTTAACATGCAAGCGGTTCGCACGGACGAGAGTGAAGAGGACGCCGTGAGGGCCTCGCCTGGCGCTGCGCCTTGAAGGGATCCTGCAGGCTCACCACAAGAAGAACAAGAGTCCGCTATGACAAGCGATGGTCAGCCGTTAGTTGCTTTGGAGGGATGACGAGGCACTGAAGGCCTGACGAGGTGGCGCTGTGTGGGGTTGTCGCGGCCAGAGCTCAGCCATTCAGGTTTGTCGGCGTTGCAGGGACGGACCCATGCGCAAGCGTCGTGCCGTTGGGGAGCAGCTCCATCAGTTGGTGTCAGTCGAGCAGGCAACTAGGTCAAGCACGTTAATCACGAAGAAGCAAGTTCATTTAGATAGGTGCAGGAAAGGCATACGTCTCTGGGTCTGGCCCGAGCGACTTGGGGATGATGCAGCCCGTGGGGCGCCCCCAACAAAGTAAGCTAGGAACATGACGTAAAATGGATACATGCCGCAGGGACGGACCCACGTGGCCTGGGAATGATGCAGCCCTGGGGGGCGCTCCTAGCTGGAAATGAAACTCGAAGGATGTCACCTGATAACGTTGAAGACGAAAGGATGCTGAAGTAGCAGACGTCGTGGGCTGCGGAAGCCGATCTTCATGAGCCCCTGTGCCTGTGGAGCCTCGGGAAGCTCTGGAGGCGCTGGTGGCTCCTCGCGGACCATCTCCATCTCCGCCAAGACTGCGGAACGCCTGGCCTCTTGAGCCTCCAGGATGCTCCCCATGAGGCGTTGGCGCGTGGCGGCCGCGTTCGGCACGCCGTAGGGCATGCGAACGTAGTTGTGGGGTGGACCTTCGCAGCGCCCCACGCGTGAGGGCTAGAAGCGCTCCTGAAAGGCGACCCGGTTGAGCCCTGGTATGTCGATGCAGACGCGCAGCCCACCATCATCGCCTGGATGGGGAGCTACGGCGGGTAAGCGGCGGCTGCCACTCACGACTCTTGACTCCTGCAGCTCCCCGACCGATCTGGCCGATGAACTCCACGAGGGTTTGGCCCTCCTTGCCTTGCTCCTTCCTGAGGGAAACGTGCTTTGAAACACGCCTCCAAGTGGTGCCCAAGCGCCTCCCTCGTGACCTTAGCAAGGTCGGTGGCCCTCCAGGAGAGAGCCCCGAGCCTTGCTTGAGGAGGCGCCGGGCGCGCCTTCCTATGCGACAGAAGGAGGTGCCCCCTGAGCAGGCGCGGACCCTGAGGGGCCTGCCTCCTGAGGGGTCGGGCCTGGCGATGTCTTCTTCTTCTTAGGAGCAGTCTCGGGGAGCCTCCCGCTCCCGTGATCTGGGTCTTCAAGTGATGCAGCTTGAAAGGCTCGCTCCAGGGAGCACACTGCGTCTCTCTCTTCACAAGGCACCGTGATGACTCCGCCGCTTCCGGGCATCTTGAGGATGTTGTAGCCGTGATGAGTCACGGCCATGAACTTGGCCAGAGCTGGGTACCCGAGGATGACATTGTATGGCAGTCGAATGTGGGCGACATCGAAGTCGATGAGATCGGTGCGGTAGTTGTCGTGTGCCCCGAAGGTGACAGGGAGGCGGACCTGCCCAATCGGGACTATGGAGTCGTCGGTGACTCCGGAGAAAGGCTTGGTCGGCTGAAGCTGATTGTAAGGCACTTGGAGATTGTTGAATGTCTCTACGGACATGACATTAAGCCTTGCTCCGCCATCGATGAGGGTCCTGGTGACATGCACGTTGATGATGATTGGGAAACAAAGCATCGGGAGGACTCCGGCTGTGGCCGCGCACTTGAGCTGATCTGCTGAGCTGAACGTGATGGCGCACGCTGACCACCTGAGAGGGCACGTTCCCTCGAGCTTGGGGAGGACTGCATTCACTTTGCGGGCGAACTGCTTGAAGATGCGTTGAGAGGCTAGGGCTTGAGCTCCACCCAGGATGCAAGCGATCGCGTGTGGCTCCTGGAAGCCCCCAGTCCCCTCGTCCTGATGATGGTCCTCATTTCTCCTCAGCTGCGGCGGCAGAGGAGGGAGGCCTGCGTTTCCTTGCGGGCGATCCTCGCGAGGTTGATCCCTCCAGCCTCCCTCGCGAGGCTGATCCTGCCAGCGATCCTCGCTAGGTCGGTCACGCCACCCTTGACGAGGGCCACGGTCTTCTCAGCGTCCTGCGTTTCTTCCTCCTCCTCGGCCGTAGCCTCGATCGTTGCGGTCGGGGCGTCGACCAATTCTCCCTTCTCGCACGGCTCGGAGCTCTTGACATTCGTTGGTGTTGTGGGTGTGGAGGCCGTGGTACACACAGTACCGGCTGCCCTTGGAAGACTCGGGCTGATCTCTGCTTCACTTGGTGTCTGGTTCTGCCGCGAGCACGGCAGCCCCCTTGCGATTCACGTCCTTGGCCTTGGACTTCTTCTCTTCCGGGTCTGCGGCTGGCAGCTCGAGGAGGGAAAGGCGTCCTTCCCCAGCCCTGGCGCACTTGGTCGCCAAGTTGAACAGCTCCAAGGATGTGCACAGATCTTCTTGCATCGCCAGCTCCTCCTTCATCTTGACGTCACGCACACCGTCGGAGAAGGCAGAGATGATGGCCTCCTCAGTCACCTTGGGAATCTTGAGGCATGCGTTGTTGAAGCGCTGGATGTACTTCCGCAGGGTCTCCCCTGGCTGCTGCATGATGTAGCGCATGTCGCTCATGGCAGGAGGCCGGTCGCGAGTACCTTGGAAGTTGGCGATGAAGCGGGTGCGCATCTCGTCGAGAGGAGATCGTGCCAAGAGCCGTGTTCGAGGAGCCAAAAGTAGCTCCATCCTTGAGTGCCATGGGAAACCAGTTCGCCATGACCTTCTCGTCCCCGTTGGCGGCTTCGATGTCCAGCTCGTAGAGCTGAAGGAACTCCGCAGGGTCGGCCGTGCCGTCGTAGCGAGGAGGCAGGTCTGGCTTGAACTTACCGGGCCACGCGACGCTGCGCAGCTCGGTGGTGAAGGCGCGGCAGCCAGCTATGGCCACGGGAGGCCTTTGGTGACGAAGGGCCTGGTCTTGCGGGTCCCCATGCGCTGCCGCTGGGAGCAGCACGGGGTCTTGGCGTGCTGGAGCAGGAGCGCGGGAACTCCAGGCCTGGGGCCATTCCTTGGAGCAGCAGGTGGAGCTGCGTGAGACGGCCCTAGCATTGATGAAGGGGGCTTCGGTAGACCAGGCAGAGCTCCAGAGGCGCGAGGAGGCATTGAAGCTGGAAGCTGCCGAACGCGCCCGCGATCTTGAGCGTCTGGAGACGAGGGAGCGCTTGGTGACGCAGGCGGAGGATGACGCCGCTGCGCGGGAAGCCCGAGTCCTGGAAGAGGTTGGACGCCGGGTGGCGACAGCCCGCTTGAACCTCGAGCGCGAGTACGAGGAGAGGCTGGGGTTGATCAGGGTCGAGCCTGAAGGCAGGACCGCCGCCCCGAGGGCCAATCTGGAGGAAGTGACGCGGGCGGGCCGACAAGCTTCCGCCGCCCGTTGGCGTGGCAGAGGAGCTGACTACCTCCCGCGCCAAGCGCTTCTTCTCCGTCAACGGGTGGGCGAGGCTGAGGCATTCTTGGCGGCGAGCGAGGATGAGATACGCCAGCCGGGCGGATCTCGAGCACGAACATGGCCCCATGCTCTCCACGCCCGGAGAGAGCTAACACGGCCTTAGGTAACATTCGCGAGGCGCCCGTTGGCGAGCCTCACGCGATCAACTATGCTGGCAACCTTGAGTTCTTCACCGGCGTGGTGACGCAGTGGAGGTGCGGTCGGTCGAGCCAACAGGTTGGTGGAGGAGGAGCGCGCCTGCTCGGGCGCCGCTTTTCTCGTGTCTTCAGCCATCTTGAACATGGACCCCAACCGGTTTTGACGCCACCATCGCTTCAAGACCCGGGCCGTCCGGGATGACTGGCGACCTTGGGTGGAAGACAACGTGGATGCCCTTGTCAGGGCCTTCGCTTCTGATAACGACGGCATGGTTGTGGCTGCTGATGAAGGTAGCATGGTGAACGGCCCTGACGCCGCTGATGGCAACGCGGAGAGTGATGGCGAGGCCAGCGACGATTCAGGAGGTGCCCCTGAGGATGCATTGGGGGATTTATCCGACTGGCCGCATGTTGTCCTTGCTTCCTTACCCTGCGCAGATAGAGTTCGGGCTTTGCCCTGAAGGTTGTAAGAGCATTTTGGGAGGGGGAGCCCCTCATGTAAAATCTTGCATTCAGCGTATTAGTAGGTGCGGTATCACCCGTACGACTGCGCCAAGTGGCTGGCTTTGCGACGAGTTGGCTGGCTTGTTTACCTTCGACCCGCGTGGGCCCCGAGATAGCCTGCGGAGGGCTGTGGTGTCTCGAGTGTCTCCTGAACGAGCCCATTGAACCTGTAATGAAAACCTCCTGAGAGGGTGTGGTGACGGCAGTCCGGGCTGCACGCAAGCTAGGCCTGGCCCGGCTCGCGAGGGGCTCGCGAGGGGAGGCAGCTGAGGCAAAGTGGTAACCAGAACGCGAGAGATTGCTCGAACGAGACTAAACACCCCTTCCCCGAACACACGCAAATTGCAAGCTCAAATCCAACTTAAATCCAACGGGGGAAAATGACAGCCAAGGGAAAATCAAGGAAAGCAGAAAAAGCCGCGTCCGGCACCTAGTCTAGTCTTGGACGTCTTCTCACCAGCGCGGAAGTGCTACCACTGGGCGTCGGAGGGAGCCCCAGGGCCTGAGGCCGGCACCCCTGAGACTCCGGGGCGTGTACAGCCCCACTCATTATTACGTGAGAGTGTCACGGGGCGGCGAGCTTCACAGGCACTGGGCCTTCTTCACAGGTACCGGCCTTGCTTCATATCGCCAGACGAGGGCCCCGCCTTGCGCCACACTCTAGTGCCACCGACAACGACCGGAAACCAAGGACGCCGCCGATGGGGTAGAGTGGTCGCCAGCGGTTCCCCCGACGACCACGGGTCCTCTGCCAGGGGTAGGCCCTGAGGCACCTCCCCGGCAGAGGGCCTACCTCCTGAGGACGCCTTGCTCCGAACGCCGCGGTGGCGATGCCGGATCTCGGCCCCTCTCCTGCAGCCCCCGGCGCCCTCCTCCTGAGGGGTAGGAAGCTGCGGGAGTGGGGCAGCCATCCGCAGTGGTGACATGTACCTCCTGCGATCCATGATTAGCGTATGCCTGCTCCTGAAGAATTAGCGGTACCCGATAATCGTTGCTTCCAGCGCGGCCGATGGGGCTTTCCCGGGGCTCCTGGAAGAGCTCAGCTTCATTGCCTCGCCCCCAGCTTGGGCCGAGGAGCGAGCCATGTTCGCCTCCTCGCGTGCCCTTGATCCATCATGTGGGGCACGTACTCTTCCGGGGCCGCCATCCCGAAGGATGCGCCGTAGTGCTTCGTGTGCCATGCAGTTCTGCTTGAGGCGCCCACCTGGGGGTGGTAGCGCGGTGGCCCACTTGGGCCGTGGGTCGTGGCGAGTCCTTCTTCACTGGCCGGGGGCGGAGGCAGCGCCACTGCTGGCCCAGTGCTGACGGCCTGGCTGGCGCTGGGGTGGCCTTGGAGTCCGCTTGAAGCTGCGCGGGCGTGGGTGGAGCCTCCGCGCCGACCACCCTGGACCTGAGGTGGGAGTTGGGTGCAGAAGGGGTGAGCCCCCGAGGCGGCGAAGCCCAGGAGCTCTGCCACCCGCTCTAGCAGCACGTCGCGGCCGCCCTCCAACAGCCTGCATTGCAGTAGCTCTTGGGCCACCGTGAGCGTGGCCCTTGAGTTCGCCTGTTCCCCTCGGGTGTACGTCGTCGTGGCCGCGGCGTGGTTGGAGGCCCTCGCCGCCGACCGCGCCTGCCGCGGCGTGAGAGCTGTCGTTGCTTGTCCGCATCGCCCGTGGCCCGCAGCACCCTGCGGACCGCGAGCTGCCTAGGGCATGGGGTCGCCTGGGGCGAGTGGCTCTGCGTGGGCGGGCCAGGCCGCCCAGGGATCAGGGTTGCCTGCCTGGTCGTCGGACATGATGATGATGATGCAACGGGACACGAAGCGGCAGAAGGCGGATTCCGGCGCACCCCTACGTGGCGCGCCAAATGTCGGATTTCGGGGTTCCGACAGACCCTCTAGGTTCGAACTCTGGGGTGCGCGCGGAGATCTCGCCCCCTACCTACCTGCACGTCGCCGCCTCGCCAGGGTATAAACTACCAAAGGAACAACACAAGAGACACAGGGTTTATACTAGTTCGGGCCACCACTGTGGTGTAATACCCTACTCTAGTTTGTGGTGTGGTGTGGATTGCCTCTTGGGCTGATGATGAACAATACAAGGAACAACAGCCTCGCGAGGGTCTGTTCTTGGCTGATGCGATGAACTGCTAGGGGGAGTTCAGTCGCTTCTCTCTCTCTATGATTGATCTCTTGATGTCGGATCCCGCTCTCTCTCTCTCTCTCATTGCCTCTACCCTGTGGGTGGCTAGTCCTATTTATAGGCAAAGGCCCTAGGCCTCTTCCCAAATATTGAGCGGGAAGGGCGCCAACAATTGGCCATTTTGAAGGGGAACATCTGGTACACTTATCCTGACTAAAGTTGGTCCTCGCTTTGTCAAAGGCTCGAGTGGTGACGCTTGGCTTGGGCTCCATGATGACTTCCTTCCTGCCATTGTGATGGTCTTGGTCTTGTTGCAATCAAACGGGTGCCTTTGCTTGATGCTCTCGCCACGCTTGCCCCTTTGCACCAAAGAGGGACTCTGCTGGCTGGCGCCCGCCGCGCCCTTGGTCGACATGGCTTGCGTCATGGGCACCTCGTGAGGTACCCTGCCTTGATCTCTCCGCCTCCTCGCGAGCCAACCTGACGAGGCCGTGCCTGAGGAAGCTTCCTGTCGTCCGCCCCGAGAGGCTTGGCCCCTCATGCCTGAGGAAGCTTAAAGGAAAGAATACCCGGCCGATATGCATAGCCAGCATCTCTAAGGTAGAACTTGTCGTCGGGGATGTTGATCCCATCAGGTCGAGTCATGCTGTCAGTGAGAATGTTAGCATCATGCGTTGACCCCTCCCAGCCAGCCAACACATATGTGAACTTCAGATCAAAGTCAACAACAGCAAGCACATTCTGGCTTGTGTAGTGCTTCCTCCCTTGTATGCTGCAGACTGTGACCTAGGAACTCTGGAAGTGACATGAGTACCATCTATTGCCCCAATGCAATCCTGAAAATGGCATCACAATCCCGTGTTACTGCTCAACTTGAACAATACAAGCATATCAAGCCATGAATAGTGTATATTGTCAATGCTCACCTTGAAGTATGGATACCATCTTGGGCTTTCGCGAATCTTGGGTGGAGTCTGACCAGATGGTCTCCTGATCATCTCTCCTTTAAGCTCCCCTATAGCAAAAAGCACTTTCTTGAAGTACCTAGAGATGGTCTCCATTGATCTCCTGAACGTGTTGTGAATGAACCTGAACCTCTGGTTATGGCCAACAACATGGAGGAACATGGCCACTTGCTCTTCGACACTGGTGTTGATGCTATCTTGTAGCAGCCCCCTGCTCCTGAAGGTCTCGACAAGCCTGGCAAATGGTGCTCTTTTCATTCGAAGCATCCACAGAGCCTCGACGTCATTGCAGTTGTAGATGTAGTTCAGAATTTGGATCCTCTCCTGTTCCCGGAGAAATAATGGACCATAGCGGATCAAAGGTCTCGCAGCATGATGAACAACTCTCTGGTGCATGAACATGAGCCATGCCTGAATCACACTACTCAGTGCTGCTGCCTGGATTATCAGCCTCATCCGTGCATCCATAACCGAGTTGACATTGATGGTTCGTCCAGTGGGAAATCGATCCTACACCTAGCCTACCGGCCTAACCATTGAGCTAACAAAGGGGGGTGCTTACCGGCATCGGAGACGAGGAGGGCGTAGGGGGAGCCATGGCATAGACTAGGTCGACCAGATGGTGGCCAACAGCAAGGGGAGTGGCAGATCCGCCACAAACGCCGCCGCCTCTTCCGCTGTCGCCGCCTCTAGTGCAGATCTGAAATCGCAGCCGCCGCCGGTGGTGAGGCAGTAGGGAGGAAAGGGGGGCAGTGGCTATGGGTGAGCGAGTGAAAGGGGGGTGAGGATAGATTTGGCGTCGGGACGGCGCGCCAGATTTCCATCTCCTGCCATCCCCCCTCGCCCTCGCCTCGCTCCTGCCCGTGCGACCTCACGCCGCACTCAGCCTGGCTTGCGAGAAACTGCCGATCCGAGCGTTTCTAGCGAGCCAGGCTCTGGGCTGCTTTGAGAAGCATGCGATGCAGCCCCAACAGTAAAACCAGGCAACCAAACAGGCCTCTCCCTTCCCGCGCGGGCCTGGTTGGGCTGGATGCGGGCAATCAAACACGCCCTTCGTGTTTGTGCATGCCTGATACAAGAAATGTTCGCCAGGCCGACCCATCACTTGTCAATCAAGTGCACTCTACCTTTCCTGCAAAAAAAAGTACATGTCAACTTGTTTCACACGAAATGTGGCACCCCGAACCGCATGGAGCAGGGGGCCTTCGCACGTCAGCCCAGGATAACACCTGACGCGCGACAGGTCCATGATACAACATTCCAGGTACAATAATATTCATCAAACACATGAGTATAAGATTACATCATTGATGAATACAATTATCTGGCATAGCCCTAAGGCTATTATATGGCAGCGGAAGTCTATTTAATTGGCAGCGGAAGTCTTGGTTTGGCAGCGTCTCATCTAGGTTGGGCTCCACAACTCATAGGACTGGCAAGATTATGACCTAGCACGACCGATCAAGCGAACAATTTGGGCACGACCTACAAAACTGGAATGACACGCCAGGTCAGTACATTGAATGTACTTGCAAGACAACCAAATACATAGCATCCAAACAAACAGATGACAACGCAAGAACCAAGCGTATGAAACAACCTACCTCATAGCAGAAACTAAGCATGGCAATGGCATATCAAAACTTACTTCTAACATGGCTACCGTAAAGCATAACATATCAAAACATGGCATGCCAAAGCATGGCATAAATTCAGGCAAAGCATGGCATGCCATCATGAAACTATGTTGAAAATAAACTACAAGTCATATACGATGCAAACATAACATGTTAACTTTATGCAACGATCTACTGTTCTACTATAGTTCTTTAAATGCAAATAACAACTTACTACTCATGCAATGCAAACAAAATGTGCACCGAGTCCCTCGGACTCTGTTACCAGTGGGTTGCCACGCAACCAAGCGATGATCATGCACGGATAACTAACGAAACCACACTTGGTTCAACACTCACCGAGACCTTGTCTCGTGATCATACCAAATCATCATCGTGATTACTCACCACTGTCTCATAGTCCAAGTCATCACATTATTTCACATTATTCATCAACTTAGCTATATTAGGTTTATCCTCCATTTCTACCGAGACCTGATAGTGTGACCTACTACGAACTTGTGCCCATGACCGAGGACGCGGCTATCGATAGATTTAACACACACACTCTGCAAAGGTAGCGCACTGTACCCACACCACGAAACCCATGGCCTCGCACTCCCATTCGGGTGGACCAACGGTGTTCCGACAAAACTGATCTATTGCCATGACACTCTCCCGGCCACTCCGACCAACACTCCTTTTGGGTTCAGTCCTGGGTGGCCCATGCCTACCAAAGGCAAACGACCACTGTCGTGGCAAAAACAGTCCCAAACGGGAACAAAGCGCGCAAAACAACTCGGGCTCACAAGGTTCATGTCCGCCTACCTGATTAGGGTAGCGCGTGCCCATAACCTTCCCTACGTTGGAGGCACCGTCGAGAGGCATGACAATAGACCTGTTAGGGCCTTTCCATACCAAGGCAAATGTGGCTGCACTGGAAAAAGCCTAATTTGGTGGCACTATAACATCCCAGTGATGACGGAGGGGGTTTGTTATTAAGTCATATTATTAATCTTTCCATCATCGATCATTATGCGAGCATTATTAAAATGAATGCAACAACTAACATGCAACATACCGATGCAGTAACAAAACATCAAGCATTTCAGATAAACAATGATAGCATGCGAAACATAGCAGTACCAAGTACTAGCAATCTTAGAAGTGCAACAGAATTATCATAGCATCGATACTACTAACATGAAACTAAACAGAGGCATGATATTATCAGCAACAACATCAAACTAGCATGTCAACTATTTCATGAAAACTTAAGCATGCAAGGCAGATAACAAAAGCATATCGTACAAGTGAAATATTAGCAGACGAAACAAACAGGAAACTACTGCAACTAAATACACACACGAGGTGCGAGCAAAGTCAACATGCGAGTTCGGGGCTCATGATAAGAGGTTGGCTTGCCTGGGGTCGAGGAATACTCCGGAAAGAAGTGTGAAACGATCGCGGAAAGAGTTGCCGGAAATAGTTCTCTCTCGGAGGGGGCTGTTTACGGGCAAGGGCAAAGTGGTCATTTTCAATGTGCGTAAACATAATGAAAATGATACCAACGGAAAGAGTTTGACGAGACAAAGACGTGAGCGTTGGTTTCACCTCAATCGGAGTTACGGTTGTCGAGATACGCAGGGTTGAAGTTCAGGGACCTATCGGTGAAAGTTTTTCAGCAAACAGGCCCCTGGAGGAAAAACTGAACGCGTCTTTCACAGAAATACGCTTTCCAGAGAGGAAAGCGCATTCAGGCCCGAAGAGGAAGCGAATACGCTTTCGGTTCAGGGAAGCGCACTCCAGGGGAAAACGCCTTCGGGGTTCCGAAAACGGAAAGTGGCCCGAGGCACCGCCACTTAACTGACGTGGCGAGGTGGCGTCAACGCGGGGACACTGCCAGGTGGGGTCGCGCAGGGAGGGCCCCGCCTGGCCTGCGTCTTCTACCTTCATCTCATGCGCGCGCCTGGCAGAGGGAGGCATCTGCCCCGACGGTGATTGCCGTCGGCTCCGGCCACCGCAGACGACGACCGACCTACCCACGAGCTCAGGAGGAAACAGCGCATCTCGGGGTGGTCTCCGTTGCCGGCGAGGAGCACGGGAGAAGGAGTAGCAGGGCTCGTGACTGTTCGCACACGAACACGTCACCGTGTACCTCCAACGTCGAGGGTGATGCACCGCAGCTCACGTCGAAGGAGACCCGTCCGGAAGCGCGGTACGAAAGCAATCCGGCGGGTGCTTTTCAAGACCCGAAACCCCACACGCCCGGGAGGGACCCCGTCTGGACGTGCGGCGGCTATGGGCTGCCCTAGGTCGGTTCGCCCGCCCTAGAGCCTCAAGGATCGCTGCCTTTCAACACGAACGAACGAAGAACGAGAGAGAAAGAACAAGGGAGGGATGTAAAACTAGGGTAAAAAGTAGATGTGTTTTGCGATTGTGTGTTGTTCAGCCGGCCGTCACCCCTTAGGTATACAAGAGGCGGCTGGACTTCCCGTGCAAGGAAAAGGTTTGGATTCATGTCCAAAACCCTAGTCAAATTCGGATTGATTTTATGTGAACTTTTCAAAACTGTTCGGTCTAAAACTGGCTGCACCTTGCGGGTCTCTTTTGTGGTGGTAAACGACCTCGGATGGAATGAGTCCAAAAGCAATCTTGACTGTTTCGATGAGACGAACAACTTTCATGTTGAACATTTGTTCATTAGAGGTCATCTCAAGGGTCAAATCGCTCATGCAAAACAGCTAATTATTCACGCAACTCATCACACATACCCACATATGTGTTTGGTTCCGGGCGTCATATTTTGCTCACTGAAGGGTCGCGCTGTGCGGGCTCTAACTTTTGCATACGATCTTGTATTGGGACGATCTTTATATCAAAATCGATCGTTTCAACGAGACGCACAACATTCATGTTGAAACTTTCTCCATTTGAAGCAATCTTCATTGGGTTTCTAGCCATTCTTTAATCTGGTGTCGACATGAGCATCTCTGAACTTGTCATAACTTTTACATCCGAGCTCCGTTTTAGACGATCTTCATATTCATCTTCATCTTCTCGAAGAGAGCCATCACATGGTGACTTTCAATATTAAGTTTGAATTAATATTGACATAGCTTCAATCCACTCTTTTATAAACGTGCCACTTTTGAGCGTCAACACATGCCCCCTGTTTTTCGGCAAAGCTAGCGTGCCGAAAAATAATTTGTACCAAGTTTGTTCTAAGGACGATGTCAACACTCCATCGGCTATTTATATGTTCCTAGGATGATAAGTATATATCGGCCATGTCTTGTGTGAACTTTCTGATGCAAACTTGGGTGAAACCTTATCAGCTTCATTAACAGTCCGACGATAAAGTTCCATAGATATGTATCTCAAGGTCATCCACCATATTGTTCACCCTTTTGCTAGGATTTTTTAGATAATCAACAATAAACTTTCTCCAATCCTTACTTTCTCCTGCATACACTACAAAAAAAGACACATC
This sequence comes from Aegilops bicornis, assembly GCA_021605145.1. Lineage (NCBI taxonomy): Eukaryota > Viridiplantae > Streptophyta > Magnoliopsida > Poales > Poaceae > Aegilops > Aegilops bicornis. The sequence continues at coordinate 706,380,383 of CM038670.1, forward strand.
CGTGACATTTTGGGCCGAACGAAATTTTTTTCTGTCATACATATGACACTTCTATGACGATAATTGTGACAAAACCCGGTATCATCATAGATGTGGTGGGATCCTACTTCTATGACAAAAAAACATGACAGAAAATGGGTTTTTCATCCTGGGCGGGCCGGAGACGCAACTGCATGACATTCTTTGGGCCATCCATGACGGAAAAAACCGTGGTAGAAGCGAGGGCGAGGAAAATTTCGGGAGTTGCGGTTACGGTGGGAGGTCGGGGCCGAGAGATGCGCGTTTCTCAGACGACGCTGCGTGTGCGGCGTTGTCTCTAACTGAACCCGAGCGAGGCGTTGGGCTCTAACTGAACCCGAGCGATTGCACTGCAGGCTACACGTTACTGAACACGAGCGATCGATCGATGGCTGTTAACTGAACCCGATGGAACGATTCCTTCGCTGCTGCTGCTGCTAACTGAAGCTGATCGATTGGATGAGCGATTAATGCGTTGCGGGGGGGTGGATGAACAAGGAGCGGTGGCGTTGCCTCTGGATGAACAGGACCCGTGGTGTGGAGGGCTAGATGAGCGATGAAGCGGTGGAGGTGTGGCCGTGAGGGGTGGTTGAACAGGACCCGTGGTGTGGACGGCTGGATGAGCGATGAGACGGTGGAGGGTGGTTGAGCGATGGCCGGTGGAGTAGCGCGCGGTGGAGGCTGGATGAACAGGAGCCCGTGGAGGCTGGAGGAGGTCGACGGTGGAGATGAACAGTATCCCGTGGAGTCCCGTTTTGCGGTACGCCACACCCCTCCCAATGAACAGGACCCCCATTTCGACCGTTTTGCGGTACGCCACACCCCTCCCGATCAACAGGACCCTCGTTTCGACCGTAGGAGGTCCGTTTCCTCCGTTTTGCGGTACGCCACACCCCTCCCTATCAACAGGACCCCTGTTTCGACTGTAGGAGGTTTGTTTCCTCCGTTTTGCGGTACGCCACACCTCTCCCGATCAACAGGGCCCCGTTCCGAATGTAGGAGGTCTGTTTCCTCCGTTCTGCGGTACGCCAGGCCTCATTTCCATCGCCTGTTCCGTCCAAGCCCTCTCGATGAACACGACCATGCATTCCGTTCCGACCCATCCGGTTGGCTCCCACGCGTTTCGTTGCCTCCCGATGAACACGACGCATTCCATTGCCTCCCGATGAACACGACGCATTCCGTTGCCTCCCCATGAACACGACGACGACACTGTTTCTCCGTTCCGACCCAACCATGTACACGAGCCCTCGCGGTACGTATGCGCGAGTAGGCATTCGAGACCCCGCCCGTATGTACACATATGTGGCCGTATTTTCTTTCTTGCACCCTGGCCGTTGTACGTACGTGTACATGCTACGTGTGCGCCTCTACTACGACACATGCGCGCCTCTACATCCACGGTATATATATGCGTACCGTTCGCGACCAGAATGACAACACTATGTACGCCGACCAGGTGGGTCCCGGTATCACGACACTTCCTTGCCCACGAAGATGTAGGTGGTGGGTCCCGATGAGTCGTGGGGCGAATCATTTTTGCCCGGACGCACTTCCTTGCGTGCGAAGATGTAGCTGGGTCCCAGCAGTGTGGGAAGCGAATCGCTTTTTTTTGCGGGACGCACTTCCTTGCGTGCGAAGGTGTAGCCGGTGGGTCCCCAGCGATGGGGGAAACGTTTTTTCACGAACACGGTGGCCCGTTCGGTGGGTCCCTCATTGTCGGTGGAGGAATAATTATTTTGCGCGTAATAAGGAGGCACTTCCTTCCTGCGTCCGTGGACCCAAATCGACCTCTCCACGCACAAGATTACTCTTCCGATGGAAGTCGATCGTTGACCACATTGACCACGGCGCCGAGAGCACCACGGGCGGTGGACGACGGCGAGGCCTAAGAAGGGGATGACACGGAGGCGTGGAAGACTTCGGCATTGTTTCCCATGCGAGGGGAGTACGTTGTCTGAGGGTTTCTTGGTTCGTCTGCCCGTCACCGGAGAATAACAAGAGGTGTGGGTGAGTAGAGGGATGGCTAGGCCAGCGATGGGAGTAAGGTGGGCGATGAGGCTCTTGGCAAGGCCTGACCGGCTTGTGAGGAGGAGCGAGTAGTCCGCCGGCGCTTGTTTGAGCGGCCGGAGCAGGAAGAGCGGAGATTGAAGAAGACGACGGCCGTTGGATGGACATCCAACTGTCATTGCTTAAAGGCCAACCATTTTTAGGAAAGCCTCAAATCTGTGGAAAACAGCATACAACCCATCTGCCATTATTTCTAATAATTTACAGCCCATTTGCTAATTCTTAAGGTTTTTTTGGAGCCCATATTCTTTTTGTTAGCATTACAGCCCATATTGTGGTCAGCGGTGGGAATAGTAGGGGGCGGTGAGGCCTCACATGACAGACCTGACCCGGCCACGGAGGCGGGGAGCATGCGGCATGACCGATCTTTGCTTTGGCCGGAGCAAGAAGAGCAGAGGTTGAAGAAGCACTACGGCCGTTGGATGGACATCGACGGTCCTTTGGAGCTAGAATCGTTCATATTGACTAAGTTGAGAAAGCCCTTCGTCCCCGTCAACTTACTAGGCCCACAAGACAGCCTCCCACCAAGGTGGGTCCCAGCTAGCCGGGGGAGTATTCATTTTTTTGTGCGTAATAAGGAGGCACTTCCGGTGGGTCCGAGCTGACAGCGGGGGGAACGTTTTTTTTTTGCGAAATACGGTGGCCCGTCCGGTGGGTCCCAGCAGTCAGGGGGAAACGATTTTTTTCGCAAAATACTGTTGGCCCGTCCAGTGGGTCCCCGCTGTCAGGTGGAGGAATAATTATTTTCCGCGTAATAAGGAGGCACTTCCTTGCGGCTGCCGTGGACCCAGCTGTCAGCCTCTCCACGTATAGTACTCTTCTGATGGAAGTCGGTCGTTGACCACATTGACCACGCCACGCCGAGAGCACCACGGCGGTGGACAACGGCGAGGCCTAGGAAGGGGACGGCGCGGAGCCGGGCCACGGGAGGCAGGAGCAGGCGGCACGACCGGCGCTGCTTTGGGCGGCTGGAGCAAGAAGACCAGAGGTTGAAGAAGCACTATGGCCGTTGGATGGACATCATACGGTCACTGGAGTATTGACTAAGTTGACAAAGCCCTCCATCCCCGTCAACTTAGTAGGCCCACAAGTTAGCCCAACAATATGGTGGGTCCCAGCTAGCAGGGGCGTATTCAATTTTTGGGCGTAATAAGGAGGCACTTCCTTGCGTGCGAAGATATAGCTAGTGGGTCCGACACATCGTGAGGGACGTTTTTTCATGAAATCTGAGGCCCTTCCTGTGGGTCCTAGCTGTCAGGTGGAGGAATCATTATTTTGCGCGTAATAAGGAGGCATTCAAGTTAATTCAGTAGCGGCCCCTATTCTTAATGATTGCTTTGAGATTTGTAATAAGGAGGCCATGTTAGTTTTGAGCATTGTGCGCGTAATAAGGAGGCCATGTTAGTTTTGAGCGTAATAAGGATGCCATGTTAGTTTTGAGCATTGTGCACGTGATTCGAATCGCGTGGCTCATGAGCTGGCTAGAAGGACTAGGGTTGATCCTCCGGGTGTGTACGGTGGGGCGGTGAGGCCTGCGATGGGAATCTGGTGGGGGCGGTGAGGCATCTTGTGACAACCGGCCGCTTGAGGAGGAGGGAGCAGGCAGTCCAGCGGCGCTTGTTTGAGCGGCCGGAGCAAGAAGAGCAGAGATTGAAGAAGACGACGGCCGTTGGATGGACATCCAACGATTATCTGAACCATCTGTGGAAAGCCTCAAATCTGTGGAAAAGCAACATCTGACCCATCTGCCATTATTTCAAATAGTTTACAGCCCATTTGCTAATTCTTACAGGTTTTTGGAGCCCATATTCTTTTGTTAGCATTACAGCCCATATTGTGGCCACGGTTAAAAATTATACGAAATTTTGCATATGTCGGTGCGGTCTGAACTATTTTTAATCCCGAAATTTCGAGTCACATTCAGACTGATTTTAAAAATAAATGTGTATCAATATAAAATCCAATAAATTGTCTAGCATAAAAATCAATGCAATTTAAAATCTCGAAATGAAAAAAAGATATTTGAAACTAATTGCCGGTTTGATGTGTTTTAAAAATGTACATCCCATTTCTCATTACTGATAGGCCATTTTCTCGGCCACCCGAATGAAGCTCTCCTCGTCTTGAAAGATTTGCAGCCCAACAGGCGTGATAAAGTGACTTACTTGACAAATCACAAAAAAACTAGGCTAGCCATTTTCAAAAAGAAAAAAAAACTACTGGGCTGGTCTGTGATAAACATAAAAGAAAAGGCTGTCTAGACAGGCCAGAGTGTCCCGCACAACCCAGTTGACACCCTCCTTCCGTCTTAAAAACAAATTAGATAAATGCCACTCCAATTATGGTGATTCATAAAAATGCCACTGCAATTTCCAAACTTTGAAAAATGCCACTGCAATTTTTGCAAACTTTGAAAAACGCATACTTTGCAGTTTGCAAACTTTGAAAAATGCCACTCCAGACTTCAAAAAATGCCACTAGAAATGGCATGAAATGGCATTTTTCAAAGTTCAGAAATTGCAGTGGCATTTCTCGGAGGCATTTATCAAATTAACCCAAAACAAAAATAACTGGGCGAGCTGTTGGGTCCCTAGTATCAGCCGCTCGTTGTGCAAATCTCTCGTTTATTGACTACGTTAACAATGGCATGGGACCCAGATGTCAGAAATCCACTAGGAGGAGCCAGTTTTTTATTGGCTTGAAATAAGGAGGCACTTGCTTGCGTCTGCCATGACCTTGGCGGGTCCTCGCTGTCATCCTCTCCACGTACAATCATCTCCGATTGTATGCGCGTCAACTTGCTAGGCCAACAAGTCAGCCTCTAAACCCGTGGAGGACAAATACAACCCATTTAAAAAATAACAGCCCATTCCATACGTTCCAGCGGAAAGTTCAACATTGAGAGCAAAGTAGCAGTCCGATCCACATATAGAGTACTGAACTTCCACGTTGACAACCATCATAGCCAAGTTAACTATCTACTACCACTAGACAAGTACTAACTTACTCTTAGCTAACTAGACGATGCCGGCGGTACATGCTAAACGCCGGCACCGGCGTCCTGCACCTCGCCTCGGACTTGCCAGACATGCGATAGGGTGCGTTGCTCGCGCGCGTTGGCCCTTTCCATGCCAGCGTGGTCCACCGAAGCTTCGGCTTCCAAGCAGGAAACCCACTTGACGAGCTGGTAGTAAAAATCGGCGTCGGGAACGCGTGCGTGCCCGTCAGCCTCCAGGGCTATTTGCCGGGCGCCGGTCTCCACGTAGTCGGCCCAGTTGCGGGCGCTCTGCTCGCGACTCAAAGCGTCGGTGCGATGCTGCTCCATGTCCTGGCGGTGCAAATTGGCGATACGCTGCTCCTCTGCCAGGCGGTCGCGCTCCAACAACTCCTGCTCCTCCGCCATGCGGTCGCGCTCCAACAACTCCTCGATATGTGCATTGCCATCTAAAGACAGATAGAATGCCTCCTCCCTCCATCTGCCTTCCGGTGAAAAACCGAACACTAGTTCCAGCGGTGACCGCCTCCGGCGTCACCTACCACGGACGGGCGGGGGCATGGCGGACGTGGAGAGCGACGCCGGGCTGGTGGGGGCTTATGAGGATATGGCGAGTTGGGTCACGGTGGCCTTTGGAGAAGGCGGAAACAGTACTTATAGGGGAAGGTAAGCTGACGGTCATCGAATTCAATGCATAATGGCTTAGCGCCCGACTTCTTTGTGGAAAACTAGGAAATTGAAATTATGGTATGCCTTCCCGTCCCATCTGGGTATACGCCCGGCATGGCGGTCAAACGAGTGCACTCGAATCATCTCCCTCCTTGTCAATAATGATTTCACGGATTTAAAAAGCCTGCAACAATTAAAGCGTATCTTAATTAGCAACAGTGAGCTGCCTTAATTACGGCCGGCAGCATGCGAGCACTCGAGAATCGCTTCATGAGCGATGCAGCGAAGCAGCATGCAACGAAGTCACAGCCGCCGAGAACACGCATGCAGCCACTTAAATCACTGGAATTAATTAGGCTTACACTACGCATGCCGTTAATTATTGCCATGCCTTGGTCTTGCCGCTTTGCTCACGGGACTAATAAAGCCGGACGGAGGAGCCCCTTGGTTGGTGAGAGGTTTGAATTAAGCCCTGCAAACCGGAAAGGAGGTACTAGTACGTGTGTGATCCGCTATTTATTCGTGTAGGATCGAGTAGGTCGTTTCTTGAATTGAGCATTGCAAATTGGAAAGGAGGTAGTACGTGCGTGATCTGCTATTTATCCGTGTAGGATCGATAGTGTAGCTTGTCAGTTTCTTCGGAGGTAGGAATTTTTATCCGTGTAGGATCGATAGTGTAGCTTGTCAGTTTCTTTAGAGGTAGGCATTTTTATTCAAAAAACTGCCACTTCGCATCTTGCGTCGCAAATGAAACTACCAGGAGCGCATTTGTAGCCTAGCTAGTGATCGACCAGTAACTTGTAAACACTGAGCGAACGGAAATAAGTAACTGTAATGCATCTCAATGATTCACAGATCATATACAAATATGTAGCTCCAAAAGCAAAGATCAGCCACTTCGGATCTTGCGTGCCAACTAAAACTCACTAGTACGATTCCCATACATAAGATCAACATGTTAATGCATCTCAATGATTCACAGATCATATACAAATATGTAGCTCCAAAAGCAAAGATCTAGAAAAAACATATGTTCTTCCTACTAACATGGATGCTTATCTTGGCCAACATTCAGTATAGAGTGAAAGACAAATTTGTTTGTGAAGTCTACAATTCCTCTTGCAAACGTAAGTGGTTTCACCAACAATTTGGAACCATGAGAATGAACCACACATGATGGAGGAACATCCTTTGCAATATGATTTGGTCTTCTCTCGATCACACCATGAGACTATTTTGAATACAAACTTTAACTTAGGTAAAATGATGCCCATTGTATAATCATACCAAAGCAATGAAGCACCTAGTGGTGGCGATAAATAGTACAAGATTACTACTTTTCTGCAGTCCATGAAGTGACTATCCAATCTTTGTGTCTATTTTCAAATGGCACCGCATGCGATGACTATACTATTCTCTTGTGCAGTTCAACCAAAATTGCGGACACTCTGTTTGTTTGCCAAATAGCAACAGGCAGACATCTCAGTCTGCACAAATATCAAGCAGCTAGTAAACATATACCACACCATGTTCGCAGTGATGGAAGAGGTGAAATCGATACAACCAAAATTGAGCATCCAATCATTAAATCTTGTCCTGCACCTCCAATGTAGGTCCACCCTGCCAATAAATTCACATGCAAACCACTAGTATTACTATCTAATGAAAGTACAAAAAGAGTAGCAAGATAGTAGCAAACCATGTACCTTCGTAATGAACAGCTCATAGTGCCACCAATTGGATATAAAGGTTTGGAAAAAAACATGCTCCTAATGTTGAACCAGTTGGACTTTTGTGCAGCTCCACTAAAATCGAGCATCCCTATTTGCATAGATATTGAAAGTGTGATTACTATAAAAGTGGCACTAGTTGAAGCATAGATTCACAAATATAAGTATTCCAATTTCTTAATGGGAAAAGGTAGCAAGACTGTTTCTAACCACCTGTTTGAAGGAATAAATAAAGCAACAACGACTGATGTCAGGAAGGCATACATAGTTTTTACGAAAAACTAAGCCATTCTGACCTTTCCTCTTCTTTTAAGCAAATTTTGTGCAGTTCTACTAAAATAAAATGCCGTCACCGCCTTGACAATTTAGTGACACTGTACAAAAGGAAATGACTTAACATTACATCATGATGTCAGGTATGTAGTAGACATGCATTAGAGACAAACATACAGACCTCCTCCGATAACATAATGAACATTAATTTTAACAAAGGTGTGACTAGCTTTACCGGGTTAATTTGAGTGAACTCTACACCCTCTGTTCCTTAATATAAGACGTTGCGGTTCAATTTAAAGTACCCAAACGTCTAGTATTTAGAAAAACAGGTAGTAGTTTTCTTGAGCACATATCTGGGAAAGCTTGCCACACTTTATTTATGTCCATACGCTAATGCAACACCATTCTAATACTACAAATATACACTAATCCAGTGGCTAGTGCAACATTAGAGTAGTTAGTTTATTACAGGGTACAGTACAATGGTTTTTACTGAACATATTTCAATAAACTCTAGCCTTTGGAAGGTTTCTATAAGAATTAACAATACAAAATGTAAAGGTAACAAGTTTCAGCATTGGTATACTAGCTGTGCATGAGCATTAAACCAAATACAGAAGTCTGAAGGTAACTAGCATTACTAACTAATGACAGTATAAAAAAATTGCAAACCATGTACCTCCAAGGTAAATATCATTTCGAACTCGGGGGGACCTTAAAAATTGCTATCCCAATATTGATAATCGATCAAACATAAAAACTTGATCAAACGAATCAAGAGAATAGCCAGAGGAGGAGGTGCCCACTCTTGACCTTTCCTCTTGTCTTCATAATTATGCATGCGGTTTAACCAAAATAAAATGACATCAGCGCCTTGGCATTTTGGTGACACTATACAAAAAAATTAACTTATCTCATGAAAGTGAGGTATGTAATCTATAAGCATTAACAGTGCAAAAATCTGAAGGTAGTAAAAAGTTTCATCGTTGGTATACTGGCTGTGCAACAACATTAGAATGCCTTAGCTGAAAAATCTTTATTACATCCACAATCAACAGCTAACCCTGAAATGATCCAGTGACATTAAATGGCGCTGCTTAAATTTATCTGTGGCATTAGACTAAGAGCAACATTAGTTAAATGTGGCATCACTTTAGCAGTAGAATTGCTTGACTTGACTGCTGGCGTTATACTAACAACAAAAAAAGTGGCAATAAGAGCATGGGAGGCCCATTCGGACGGTGGCGCGCAAGACGATGTACCTCCACGGACGCAGAGTGGTGAGGGAGGTATGGTTGCCCGAGCAACAAATATCCAGGCAGCATATGTGGATTACGTCCCATTTTTGTTCTCTTTAGCCACCTTTTTCCTATGTGAGGACAACAACCCGATCGACCTGTCATTCTCTATTGTGTTGTCATGCCTTTCTACCCTTCTTCAACCATGAGACATGAGACTCGTTCCTTAGCTACTGATTTTCCCCTTTTCAACCTAGATGCGGGTTCGATGCCTACTCTCTTGGAAAGTACAGTCTCCCTTCCTTTCCTTATTCAACCCAGACATGCATTAGTCTGCATGAAGTAGGGTTTCCTTTAATAGTGCAAATTATGGTTTTAAATCTGCGTGGCGGTGAGAGCAGAGATAGCAAATTGGGAAGATGGTGGAGTGGAAAAAGATCCATATGCAACGACGTGCCAGATGGGGCAATAGAACAAGGGTATGGTTCGAAAAGAGGTAGCATACCTGAGGGTCGGCGGGAAGTGGCTTCGCTCGTGGTCGTCGTCCTCCGCACACACTACGGCAGCAAGCTTGGGGACGGAGGCCATCCCGCGCGGGCACTAGGTCTGAGAGCACGGCCTTGTCGTCAGTGCGTGACCTCGCTCGCCGACGATGAGTGCGTCAACGATGCATGTCCTTTTCTTCCCCGGTGGATCTGTGACCACCGATGAGGAGGGAGAGAGGGGTCATCTTTTTTAGATCTGGAGAGAGGGTGGTAGTGTGAGAAGCAAGTGTGCAGCCCTTGGCAAGAAAGCGCTGAAGCTCCATCCTATATATCTTCTTTATACTACTAATCTTTGGAGGTGGAGTAGTGGTAGATTAGTTTATATTTTCTCTGCGTCTGATGCAGTTAGTCGTGTTTCAAAACTGAGCGGCACGCCATTAAAAAATAAAGGCCAATAACTAATGCGGCACCTCGGGCCAACGCGGCCAGATCGCATTTTGCATGAGAAATTACACACCATGTTTCGTTGACATGTGGTCCCGTTCCACATATCAGTGAGACGACGGCGAGTAGTAGGGGTATTTCCGAACCGACGTGTAGGCCGGGGCGCCCCTTCGTGAACCATGGCAAACTGGCAACCATCCACCGACTCTTCGCCTTTCCCTCTCGATTTGGAACTGCCATGACGCTCTTCCTCTCCCTCCTCCATTTTCCTTCAGCCCTTCACCCTTTCTTACGCCATTGTTCGATCGTCTTCTCCATGGAGGGAACAGACGGAAACGACCCGTTATTCTTGCCCTGATCTGAAAGATGATGTGGTGGAGGAACTCATTGATCGGTGTGACGTCATCACCTCGGCTAGCATGGCAGGTTCGTTCAAGCCCATTCTCGACTCAACTAATAACATCATTACAAGGAACCCAAGAGTCAAGGAGCGGTTTGATCTCCCCTATCTTCTTCGCCGTGACCACGATTTGGCGTCGTCCTGACGGAGGCCTCGCCATGCATGTTGATGCCGCTTGATAATGATACGTATGATGTTAAGATGCCATCGCTTGAGGGCAAGGCTTGGGCAGGCCCAAATGGAGATTGGGTTGTTTACATTGGGTCCAACTGCGAGTGGGAACTTGTGAATGTGTACACTCGTGACCGGGTTTCACTTCCAGAAATCTCAGCAGACTGCCCAGAGGTTGGGCACACTGGTATTGTACGCACGTTCAAATACAATCATGGTGACTGTCTTCTACGGAAGATAGCAATTTCTCGAGTCCCCAACCGCTCTTGGAATTACAACAACTATGAAGTTGTTGCTATCTTCTACAATCTTGTTGCCGTCCTCGGTGGTTTATTTGGATGGATATTGCTCAAAAATCAGTTTACGTACCTGCGGATGAGTACTGTGATGCAATTCAATACGAGGGACTTGTGTTTGCTGCCACCACTCGTGGCACTGTTTTTGCATGGCATCCTCGTTGTTTCGGTACATTTGTCTTCCACCGTAATTATAATTGTTCCATCCACATGCATGCGGGTTAGCAAGTTTCCCTTTAGTGCATAGTATCTTAGATTAGTATCATAGGTGGTCTCATTTATTGCCATGCATGACACATAGTAGCATCACATTTATTATGTTACGGTATCTACCTATGTTACTATAACCATCTCTCTCTTCCTTAATTGCCTGCCACATAAGCATGTTTGCGAGTCCCAAGTGCATGATACTACTTATGTTACCCCCACTATGGCCAGCCTTACTAATTAACCTTCTTATTGTGTTTCCAAGGTCCTGTGAACATTCCACCACCTATACTAGAAGATTTTTATAACCAAGGGGGAGATGATGATGGTGATGATCACGAGCATGAGGACGAGCAGCGCCCATATACTATTTGGCGCCTGGCAACTAATTCCGATGGATCACCTCTTCTCATGTGTATACAGCCCACTGATGATGTTCTTGCTAAGGAAGCGGTGTAGTCTCTCATGGTCGCACTCTCCGGACCTATTCCAACACCCGTTGCATGGTATTCAGGATGGATACTAGTGTGCTAGCGCCAACTCCTTCTCCACAGTACAGAATTGATAGTCTTGGAGAAAACTCGCTCTTCCTTGGACAAAACTATCCAATGATGGTGAAAGGCGATCCAACTGCTGTTGACACAACATTACTACCATTTATGAGAAGAAACTGTGTCTATACCTCAGACATTTGGGTGGTTCCCTACCCTGGTACTGATATAGTAGGCCGATTCAGCCTGGATGATCAGTCATGCGTTGGTCTCCAGATAGACAATGGATGGCCCGTCCCAGAGAATCACTTGTGGTTAAAAGCAAGCGTTTCCAACGCCGAGGAATGGTTGAGTTGAAGTTCATTTCATTGCTTGTTATTTGTTGTGTGGTGAAAACTTTAGTATTTATAATGTATCCTCGTTGTCGATGTGGGTTGATGACCTGTTGTATGTAATAAAATGATATGCCTGTGATAAACTTGCTAAATTTATGAATGGCTTTCTAGTTGCTTCTGTGAGTGAGTGGTGCGACGAGGCAAAAAAATATTTTCCGAATACATAATTGTACGTGCATTGCAACAGGTTATCGGATGAGGCCAATCAACAATAGTAGTACACTATCTGTACTAGCTCCACATGCTTCGCGCATCGTGCGGGTGTTTTTACTGTAGCCATATTGTACTACGTAACCAACACCTCGAATCCTCAATACTAGTAGTACTATATAGTAGTAGTAGGAGTAGTAGGGTGGCATGGGTCAGAACAAGCATTCACGTCCAGGAGTACGGCACACGCCACCAGCACAACTTCCATCTGACACCATATTTCTTGGAGTCCATGCTAGAGCAATCTCTTCAACCTCATCGTTTCTCTAACTCAGCCATCGCGCGGCGGGCGAGGTGGGGGTTTGCCGATAGTCGGTTTCCTTAACTGCGGTCCCACTTGTAAGGCCAACTGCAACGCACGACCCCAAATGGACCTCCGTTTTGCACGAACTCCAACGATAATTTTGACTAGAAAAGCAAGATCAAAGAAAACAAGAACCACAATAATACATTTTACTACTCATGTAAGTTGGATTAGTGCCTTCTCGATGCATTCATTGTTGATTTGAGGAGGCTCGATCTTGCGTGCTTCTTTCTTCTTCGAGTGTAAAGAAGTAGACGTTGCTTCCTCGCATCTAGTCTCATGTCTAGCCTCTATTCTAGTACTCCCTCCAGTCCGTTTTTCTCTGCGTCTAAGCAGCAACACGCATACCAAGTAGGAGTATCAACAAGTGCACTAATCTCATCTATAGCCTCTGTGCTAGCTAAAAGTGATAGAACATCTACTACATTGCGCTCTATCAATATATGGATGTACTCTTTTTCCCAATACAAAAACTTGCATCCATTCTACTCCCTCCGTTGCACAATACATGCCTTCTATTTTTTAAAATATATATGTATCTAGACATGTTTTAGTATATAGGTACATCCATTTTTGGACAAATGGAAGTCAAGTATTTTGGAACGGAGGGAGTACACAATAAAATTTTTAAGTTAGCACAACTAGTCTAATCCGAGAGCAGAACCGAAGCTTTGGTCGGGTTCTTCCTCCTTTCTTGACACATGGGACATCCAGCATCCAGGCCATGTCATGAAACAAAATAGAGTGGTAGTTGAAGCCACGAGATGTGCATCTTGGGTTAAACTGTAAATAGAATCTTACTACTCCTGAGTAACTCCAAAAGCGGCTACCGAAGATCTTTCTTGGATTTGTTTTTCATCACCAGCACGTCGAGGTGAAAGATGTGTAGGTTCAGTGGGCCCGCTTGCATTTTCACTGACATGTGGGACCGCATGTGAGCAAACAGACGATGGGCTCCGCGCGTCCGCTGGCTGGCTGAGAAGAGAGATACAGGAGTGCTAAGCACGGACTGCAGGAAATTTGTTCTACGTACCTCGATATAGGCTTGATATAGTGGGGTGGCATGGGCCATAACTAGCATTCACGTCTAGCAGTACGGCACACGCCACCCACACGAGTCCCATCCGACACCAATTTTCTTGGAGTCCGTGCTACAACCATCTCTTCTCCCTCCTGTTTTCTCAGCCATCGCGCGGTGGGCGGGATGGGGGTTTGCCGATAGTCGGTTTGCTCAACTATGGTCCCACTTGTAAGTGAAAATGCAACACTGCACGCATTCCGGCTGAGCGGCGTGCGGACCAACCGTGTGGGGGTGCGGCGAACACGGCAGGCTTTTCCTTTTGAACTCGTAACTTGTAAAATTTGGTTCTGCTCCATGGCGCGATCGATAGAGTAATGAGAAGTTTGGTTCTGGCGCCGTTCATGCATGGAGTACGTATGAAAATTATGAAGTTGATGCGAAAGGTAAGATAATTACTGTAGTATCATATACTACTACATGGATTTAACGGAAAGATAAAAATACATACGGATCCATCAACGACATCCTCACGCCCTAGTGCGCCGGGTCACCAACCGACGTGTGAGGAGCAGCGGCGTTGGCGGCGAGCTCAACGTGCTTCTGAACAGTGCCGTCCAAGGTTGCCCTGCGGTCCAAGAAGGCCAGCGTCCTATCGTCCTCCTCTTGCATGCGCGTAGATGTGGGTGATTATGTCGATGGTGTCTTGCTGCGCGCCAAGGCGCAATGAGCTTCGACCTCGAGGTGGACATTCTCGGTGACGGCGGGCGATCTCAAGGCCACCGGTGCGTCGAAGAGGTTTTCACCATAGTATTTATTCTGAGAGGAGTAGTACATTTTTGTGACATGCATTACTAGATATTGCTAGTCAAATACTAAAATCCAGATGGACGTGGTAGTACTCCTAAATCCAGACGGTGGTGCTACTAGTACTAGTAGTAGTACTACCAATGTAGTACTCCTAGGAGTACTAACCTTTGTACTACCCGTTGGTCAAATTATTACGTGCTGCTCCTCACGGTGAAGTGTCAAGACCTGCACGGAGATGACACCTGAGTATAGGCGCCGTGTTCGGCATACCATAGTCAGCCTCACCGTTTGCAGTCACTATCATCATGGCTGTAGAGCTAGCCTGCTTACAACTAGCCATGTTCGACATAATTTCCCGTGTGTAGATGCCCGTGCATTGCACGGACCACCAAGATTGGGGGTGGACGGCTCCGGCAGCGGCCATCGCACCAGATTTTTCCACGGCCTTCTAGATGTGGTGGGAAGGAGATAAGGTTGATTGTGAGAGACAAGGAGTTGTTTGTAAATAGGGAACAAGTGCGGGCATCTTTCTGCAAAAATGGAGAAGCTTGGTTTGTACGCGCCAGATCTAGATCCGACGGCTATTGGTGAAAGATGGGAGGCACAACATCATCACCAACTCAGGACCTGTTTCTCGCAGGATTTTGAAAACGCAGGAAGAGGACACGGCAATATTACAAGTTTCAAACTGATATTACAAATGTTAGGAGTAATGTTGCACCTAGGAAGAGGGAATTAATTGGAAGTTTACGTAAGAACTTTCGTTACTTTAGGTGGATGCAGCATTATCGTACAAACTAAAATCCACCGCCTTGACAAGTCACTAATATGCAAATAAGTTTTCGAGTCTCTGGCCACTTGATGTTTCAAAAACAAATTCAGCTTCTGCGGAGACTTTGTCATTTAGGCTTAGACGCTTGCGGTGATCAACACGCCATTCATTGTTGCGCCAGAGAACGCCAAACCTCATTACCTTGAGCACACTTGCCTCCAGAACAAAGAACCTGGCCAATTTAATCTCAGATGTGCTGCCTCGGTAGTCGATCAAATAAATTTCTTTAAGATGGAGATCAAGGCATTCGATGAGATTGTTATAGTCTAGCACATTTTTCACTTTCGGGTCTTTTTTATCTGCAAAAGAAGAGAACATATTAGAGCAGCTGGCTGCATAAGATTGCCGTGTCATCAAGAGGTACCAATATCATTCGCTTATACGATAGGGTTGGCTGGCTAGTGATATTTTTTCACTCTCTCTCTCTCTCCCTCTCCCTCTCTCTCTCTCTATCTTTCTGTTTCCTCTCATTTAACTAGGAGCACGTGAAGAGCTTGGGCATTTGTTGCCTTCCACTATGTGGCCGATGCAATATTTCGCAAAAGTATGCCACATAATACGGATCGATGTCAAATCAAAAGATTTTGGCACCGCTCTCGCAATGTGAGAGAGTTGGCACTGCTATGCACACAGACCCACATGTATAAACAAATCAATCAAACCAACTACACCAGCCTCTCACTCTCCCAAACAAGTGTTTTTATTGCCTCGGTCCTCTCTCTCTCTCCCAAGCAGTGTTTTTTCATTGCGTGAGTTAATTTGGCACAGGAGCAAAGTAGGTGATCCAGATTGGGGCACCATGTGAGCAATGGAGGGGCATCGATGCCAAATGCATCACAAGTGAATTTGACACGTGTTTTGGCCTACATAGCCCACTTTTGTACTCCCTCCGTCCCAAAATTCTTGTCTTAAATTTGTCTAAATACGGATGTATCTAGTTGCATTTTAGTGTTAGATACATCCGTATCTAATCAAATGTAAGACAAGAATTTTGGGATGGAGGGAATAGTACCTCGTCTTTAGTATAAAATTTTGACCATAGATTTACCTAAGAAAATGCTAATGCAAGTCACTAAAAATTACACCATTTGAAATTATGTTCAAATACATAATCCAACGATATAGTTCTTAGTGACATGCATTAACATTTTGTCAGTTAAATCTATGGTCAAATTTTGATACTAGTACAAAATTGGAAGAGTAAACCAGGACGGAGGTAGTACTTGCCCTTAGGGTAACCATAGAGTTACTGGAGTAGTCTAAGTTACTTTCCACTATGACTAGCCTAGGCTACTATAGTAGTCTGAATAAAAATGATGCGGTGATCACGTGAGAAAAAATACTAAAAACATTTCTTTCGGTGCAGTGCGTAGATGTAGTTTTGAGCACTACACTTGTCATCGTAATTTGGGAAAATTACGAAAAAAATTGAGCTACGTTGTGATTACCATTTACTAATAGGAAAGAAGTTTCACCTCGATGAGTAGCTTCTCCGTGCATGGAAAGCATGTAAGTAATCCAACAACTTGATCCAGATTGGAGCCGATAGATTTTAGTGCTAAGATCTTCACTGTGCGCATGGACTGGTTCAAGCTTGTGGGAATCATTTTACGGAAGGCGATTAAGTAAATACATCAAGAAGAAATTTAAAAATGTGAATTTCAAGAAGACGAAGAAGAAGATGAGTGTTGTACCTGAACTATTACGGATCCAATAAAGAGTTCGGAGAATTTGGCAGACGAGTACACCAACACTGTCAATTTCGACGCGTCAATGACCCTGATTTTTGTTGGACCTTCTAGATCCGATACAAGCAATCTCTCAAGGAAAGGCGCATTCTCACTGACCATAACATGGAACAGCTGGAGTGATCTCTTCCCAATTGATGTCTTGTTGCGGGGCCATCAAGACACATAAATCCATCGGAGATTCATCGAGGCGATGTGGAGGCTAATGAACCCGTGGATCTGCTCAAGACGAAGGTACTCATGCAGCTGCGAAGCAGGTGCTCCATAGCCTTCTTCGAGATGACAACGTCGAAGAGGTCGAGCTGCTTGAGTTGAGGGAGAAGAAGGGCGGGCGCGACATTAATCTGGGAAGATAGCAGAGCTGAAGTCGGGCGCAGGCGGCTGGCGTGAGGCGGAGCGCGGACGGTGGCGAGAGAGCGACATCGTCCAGCTTCAAAGCTGAGCTCCTCGAGCTGATCTAGGGCGGGAATAAGAACCACTCGTCGAACTTGGGTTGGACCTTGCAATTGGTCTTGAACATGCGGATGTCAAGGCGTCTGGCTGGCCCGAGATGCGATGAAAGGATCTTGGAGGCTGCGGCCATGCGTTTGCAATCCCCATCGCAGAGGCATTTGTCGACGGTGAGGTTGAGGGGATCTGGCGCCAGATGGGCGCCACCGCCGGGAGAGCGAGGCGGCCCGCACGGCAGATTTGGTGGGGAGGAGGCCGATGATGACGAGCAGCATGTCGTCGAGGAGGCTGCTGATGAAGTACAGGCTCGCCGGATGCGGTTTTGGCTCGAGCCGCCTCCGCTTGTTGGCTGCCTCGCCGTCCATCTCAACCGGCGGTGACGCCGGTGTACACGTGTGCTGGTGTGTGTTGTGTGCTGGGTGTGCGCGAGTGCGTCCTTCTGTGCATGCCGCCGCGCAGTGGTGAATTGTGCGCGAGTGCGTCCTTCGCGCAAGAAGTTTGCCCTCTAGTTTACTTATTTTCACCCACTGCCACATGGGCCAGCACACCAAGATACAGAACACGAGCTGACAACACAACATGTGGATTGGTTGACCAGTCAACTAAACAATATACGGAGCTATACGCTGACACAGTGAGCGTATAATCCGTCGGTATAGAGTTCGAGTGAGAGGGGAGGCCCGTGAGAGATAGCAGAGAGAGAGAGAAAGAGCTACTCCCTCCGTTCGTTAATGTAGTTACAACATTTTTTTAAGTCAAACTTTTGAAACTTTGACCAAGTTTATAAAGAAAGTACTTATATCTGCAATACCACAGATAAATGATAGTATGAAGTAAGTACATGTTGTGATGAATCTAATGATCGTTCCAGATGTAAATGTTTTTCTCCACATATACCTAGTCAAACTTTTCTGAGGTTTGACTTTTCAAAACATCCATATGCTTATGGACGTGACAGAGTCCCTAACGAGAGGGAAAGAGAGAAAGAGAGAGAGAGTGAGTGAAAAAAGTGTGTGTGCGTGTGTGAAAGAGACATGGACAACACACGATGAAAGTGGAGAAAAGGCGTGCGTGTCTTATGCAAATATATCACACATGCATCTTCGACAACGGAGGCAAGGTGAGGAGATAGTGTGTGGTTGTTTGGAACCGAGAGAGGAAGACCCCTAGCACGTGGCCAAGAGGGGTCTAACAAACAAGGGATAGAGGTCAAGAGAGAAGTACGGAGAAAATGCAGACATGGGGAGGAGAGAGTGTATGTTTGTCATAGAGAGATCCCCTGGAGATCGTGACGGGACTACATGGGTGGGAGATCGAGTGAATAGGTGTGTGCGCGATAGAAGATGCCCCGAGAGATATCGAGATAGACGTATGGATGGAAGGAGACAATACGTGTCAGGACCCCGATTCCAAGTCACATCGATCTAGCCGGTAACACCTCATATCACTTTGCGGCCTCACGCACAGTATTCACATGGGTGTCGCCTTACCATGGCCCGGCACCGTTTGCGCCTTTTGGCTCACGTATATGATAGTGTCGCTAGCATCCATATGACAGAGAACCTGGGCCGACATGGCTAGTCGTGAACCCAAAGCGGCACTAACCCATGGGGACATGCATACATGAATCACATCGAGCATGTCGGTCGACGTGTGAACCCGGGCTGTAACCTGGGCTAACAGGACTCGGAACCCGGCTGTAGCAGGCTAGGCAGGACTCAGATGTCACCGCGTGACATTTCCCGAAGGATGTATACAGGAACGAAGTGAAACACATGTCGGCCGGTCAAGTGTCACGAGCGGTAGTCTTTGGGCTAGCAGGACTCCGGTGAACCGGTCAGAAGCGGACTACTATGGCTCATGAAGCACTAGACTACATTTCCCCATAAGAGAGACTGCCAAGGATAAACAACTAGATTGTCGGATCCCACACATACCAAGCATTTCAATCATACACACAATATGCTCGATATGTGTAAATACAACATTGCATCACAACATAACTCTACGACTCAAGTATTTATTCATTAGGCTCCGAGGAGCCAAGATATTACAAACATGGGTCTCATGACCCAACAATCAAAGCATACAAGTCAAACACATGCGGAAGCTTAACATGTCTGAGTATGCATAACTATAAATGAAAAAGGCCGAGAAGCCTGACTATCTACCAGATCTGCCGAGGGCACAAGATCGTAGCTGAGGTAACAAGCTAAACATCGAAGTCCACGCGGGACTACTAAGCGAGACCAGCGTCTCTCTGCAAAACATAAAATAAGCACACGTGAGTACAAATGTACTCAGCAAGACTTACATCAGACCTAACTACATATGCATCATTATCAACAAAGGGGGTGGTGGAGTTTGACTGCAGCAAGCCATCTTTGACTCGGTGGCTATACTAAACTATGACTGCAAGTAACTCTTTTGAGGTGGCGCACATGAGACGACATATTCACCATATCAATACACCACTATGGATTCGACCCCGCCTTCCTACGAGAACGCCATCCATAGCACTCACGCTTATCTTGCGCATTTTAGAGTATCCACTTTCACTTGTCTATGAACTGTTATAGGCAACCCAGAAGTCCTTTACCGCGGACACGACTATTCGAATCGATCATATTAACCCTGTAGGGGTGTACTTCTTCACACACTCTCTCACCACTTACCGCCGTTTACACAACATGTACTCGGCAACCTTCAAGCAGAAGCCCAACGTGGGTGTCGGCCACAGCCTACCTAAACACTCAAGTCTCTAGTCCAGGTTTATCGCCTATTCAGGTTCCATCCGCAGGGAGTCCGGCCGAGGTTTCCACATACGGCCCCGAACGATGTGTGCAGGGTTCCCGAGATACCAAACGGGCATTCGGTACACCGTGCCACGTGCCTACCACAACACAGCCCACCCCTAAGGTCAGCGCTGCGTGCGGCCCCCAGCATACTACAAACACCAGAAACTACTTTGCAACTCCCGGACAGGGGACAACAGTGGTTAAGAAGCCGAGAGGGTCCATTGATTTCGGGCCCAATGCATGGTAGTAACTGTTTCATGGATCACAAACACAGAACTTAGTTCCTGAGGACGGCTTCAATGAGACAACCCACCATGTACTCCTACATGGCCTCTCACCGCTACCTTTACCAAATCGTGTTCACACACTTAGCTCACACACGATGGGACATGTTCACACACCTCCAATTCATTCCCGATGAATCGGACTGACTCAACTCTAAGCGATGGCAGGCATGACAAACAAGCATGAATGAGTAGGCACAATAGGGCTCAAACAACTCCTACTCATGCTAGTGGGTTTCATCTATTTACTGTGGAATGACAGGCCATGCAGAGGATAAAGGGGTTCATCTACCGCAGCATGTAACAGATGAATCGTGGTTGTCCTAATGCAGTAAAAGAGAGCAGTAGCGAGAGAGTGGGATTGTATCGGAATGAACAAGGAGATTTTGCTTGCCTGGCACTTCTGAAGATATTATATTTCTTCATCGGTGTCATCGAACAATCGTCGGAACGTCGTCTACTGAGAGGGGACAAACACCGGCAACAGAGAAAGAACACAATCAATGCAATGCGACAATATGATGCATGATCATGACATGGCAATATGATGTGTGATTGGTCTAATGCAACTTGGGACAGAAAGGTTTGAGTCCATTTGAATCAAGGATTCAAATGATCACCCAAAATAATAAGTCATATAAGTGCATTAGCTTGTTTCACCTAAACAGCAAGGTTAAACTGTTCTGACATGCATGAAACTAGTACATATGGAAAGATTGGATTTTTCTGATCATTTTTCATATATAATTTGTTTGATTTGGAGTTACGGTTGAATTTCTATGATTTTTAGAAGTTAGCTCTATTTTCTGGAATTCCCTAAAAAGAATAAATCCAGAAAAGGATTTACTGCGTCAGCCTGGCGTCAGTGTGACGTCACCAGGTCAAAGGCACCAGCCCAAGTCAAACCTGACGGCTGGGACTCACATGTCGGTGAAACAACTAACTAACAGAGTTAGTTTAGTGTTAGGTTAGCACTAACCTAGGTTAATTAGGCCTGGGCCCACACGTCAGTGGCTTGATTAGTTAACTAAATTAATTTAACACTAATTAAACCTACGCTAATTAAGCAGGGGCCCGGGCCCACCTTTCGTTGACCCAGGGGAGTCAAACCCCAGGTCAACAAGGTCAACTAACCGGCGGCTCGACGCCGATGAGGCCAGACGCGGCGGAGGGCCTCGGGTTTGGTCCTCCGGTGACCAAATTGATGGCGGACACATGCTACGCGTAGCTGGGGAGCTGCCGCATCCAGTGGTGCAAGTGGCTGGACACGGGGACGCCGGAAACGACACCGGCGAGCTCGGCAGCGGCGGCCGGAGTTCGGCACGCACGGGCACGACGTTGGGGAGCACGGCAGGGCTAGTGAGTGGGTGCGCTCGGCTCCTGGAAGCATGCTGAGTACGGTGACGCGCGAGGGGGCGGCTGGGTCGGGCTCTGGCCATGGTGGCACCATGGCCGGTGGCACAGAGCTCTCGGCTCCGGTGGCAGAGGAGGCTAGAGGAGACGAACGAGCTCGGGGAGAAGGGGAAAAGGTGGAGGAGCTCACAGAGAGGCTAATGGAGGGCTCGGCATGCGCGGGGACGGCCGGTGGGCAGCGAATCGATTGCGAGGATCTCCGGGCACCGAGGTTGAAGAAGACGTCGGGGACGGTGTTCCAGGGCCTCCGGTGAAGCCTGACTCAGCGAGGAGGTTGAGGGCGACACGACGGAGCTTCTAGACCTTGCGGCAGGGCGAGAGAGGGCTGGTGGCTACGGCTATGGCCAACGGCGGTGACTAGCTCCGCTCGGCTTTGGGAGAGAGAGCGAGGGAGGCGAGGCAGGGAGAGAGTGGAGCGGTCGAGGGGTCTAGGGGGTCTGCGTGGCAACACCAGAGGCACCCAGGCCCTCGGCGGCAAGCAGGAGGTGGCGCACGGCGGTGCGCACGCGTCGGGCACGCGCCCGTCCTCCTGACAAGGAGGAAGACGACAGGGGAGGGGCCAGGCGGGCTGGGCCGGCCACTTGGGCCGCCAAGTGGGCTGCGCAGGAAAGCCGATAAGTCTCTCTCTCTCTCTCTCTCTCTCTCTCTCTCTTTGTTAACGTTTTTCTATTTCTCTGTAACTTCTGGGCTTTATTAAAAATACTAGGACGTTTCCAAAAATCCTGAAAATAATTGTGGGCTCCGATTGGAATATTTCCAACAGCCCTCACTTAAGTTCAGAATTATTTGGACATTTTAAATATTATATAACATTTAATTGTCCAAATTCAAATACGTATGAATTAATTCAAAAATCCAGAATAGCCTAAAAATAGGTGCATCATTTTTGTCAAAGGTGCTGGACCATTTCAAAAATCATGAACATTTCTAAAGGGCATTTGGGATCATTGAAATTATTTTTAGTAAACCCTAGTTGGTTTAGGGGGGTGTTGGGGGTTCTGTCTTCCCCATTTCAAGTTTCTTTAAATTTAAACATGTTGCATGAAAGCTTATGCAGGGTCAAGCAAGGACTAAGCTAGGGCTGTGACAACTCACCCCCACTAAACAAGAATCTCGTCCTGAGATTCGAGAGGTGAGGTAAGAAGACAGAGGGGACACTAGCTAACACGATCTTCACGATCCAGGTTGCACTTCATAGGTACGTTGAGTCGATCATCATCTTTGTCTCGACGTCTTGCTATGAGAACTCCATCCAACATGAAAACGAGAAGAAAAGGAAAAACTAGAAGAATCGGTCTTCTCGAAGATCGACCAACTGACGAACAACTCACGGAATGAGACGTTGAACATTTCTCGAGATGAGACATGAAACATACATCCAGAGGGATGAAGTGTAACAGATGACGAAGGTTCACTATGTAGACACAATTCCACACTTTAAAAGGTGGTGAACGGTTGTCAACGTAGCGAGGGGTTGAGTTGCCATGATACCATAACGAGACATCCTAAGGGAGGCGACTCGCAGGAATATTCCCTTAAGTGGCAAAAGAATTACTTTTGATTCAGAGATCATTGAAACTCTTTATACCAGCCTAAGGCAATCACAATCGATCGTTTGGCGGTGTTCAAAGGAATGGCATATCCGGATTCGAATGGATGATGTGGACTAACTTGTTGAAGACAACGCAATGGATGACTTTTGCTTATCACAGGAAATGGATGGGACTCATGGCAAGTCCACTATTAAAGATGATCTTGGACAGCAACTGTTGAGAAGGGCAGCCCATGGGAAATTGGCACAATGGCGGTGCAAGCTGGGGACAAAGTGCTAATGCTTGGAATGTTCCAACCATCATATCTGCCTGAGATTCAGATCTGGTTGGTGTTAGAATATTCCAGACTCATCAAGTCTAGAAATAAAAATGAAGGTTTGCAACACAAATCGACGAGATGACGTTGCGAGATTCTCGGGGAGTGAACTACGATAGCAAGCTCCAAAACATGAGCTGGTTCTGCTACAACATGTGAACACGTTGTCCGAGACAAGCATGACCACATAGTAGTCTTATAATAAAATACTATCGAGTTCTGGTTGGGAACCATCATTGTGGAGAGCGAAGCCCTTGCATAAGTCATATGATTAGCTCTTATGAAGGAACTTCTTCTCCTTGAACAAGTCAATCAGTGGCTTGGTGTGCTAGGAACACATATGGAGTGGAGGCGGCCAACCTATCAAACCATAGGGCACTTTGCACGTGCATGACTAACTTGGGATGATTCCAGAGGAAGTAAAAAAAACTTTCTTGAATTCACGGTGGCAACTTACATCATATACATGTGAATTAGAGGAAGTCACTTCTCTCATCCAAACATATGCTTCATGAACGGAACACGAAGGCATTTCTTACAAAGTTTCCAACACTAGGTTGATGTTCAACATGAATCATGGGGGAGACAAAATGTTGTTGATGGGCTCAACAACAACTCATCAGAATTCCATATCACTGGACTTCCACCATCATGTGAACACGGAGATAGTATTGGGCATACCAAAAGAGTATAACGGTGTATGCTCGAGGAATCAACCACGAGTAAGACAACATTACGAATATCGTTGGTTCTGATTTGATTTGAGGATAGCCCACACTCAAGTCAAAGCTTTGGCAAGACAATAGGTCCAACAACTGGTCACGAGGATCAATCGATGAAGATATCATCTTTCTTCAACACACATACATGATATCCCTTAAGATGAACTGAATCGGACAAGCTTCCATCTTACAACTCTCCAAGTTGTTGTTTAGCTTGACCAAGCAGCTCGAAGTGCATAACCTGATTCTTGGAGAAGGGGTGGTTTGTATGAAACCAACTTGATCACGAGCTCAACATAACAGTCGAGTGACGACCTGGTGATACTTTCGAGAAGATATTCGAAAAATCACGAACCTCCGATATGTTACTAAGCTCGAGAACAGTCTTGCTTTTCAGGGCAAGACGATATGATCAAAGAGCGAGGGATTGACACAATCCTAACTCATTGATCAAAGAGTGCACCGGGAATAAGGACTAGGTAGCACGATCAATCTTAGGATGATGATTTAATAACCAACACGCTAAGAATGAGAATATTGTCCATTTACTACCAAGCAACGAGGTTGCTAGGAGTATCGATTTCACACATCACAGTTCACTTGTCGGCATTCCGGTTACAACAACACGGGACCGAGGAATGAACAATGATAGCGAGAAGTATCAATACGTCAAGAATTCATGAGAGATGGTGCAATTCTCATGACAATCCTGACATAAAGGGGGTAATACTCCGAGGTAGAGCAGAATCAAAAGTTGGATTGGCATTTGATTTGCGGGTTTCAACTGCTTGGACCCAATCCTGGATATGGATGAGGTACTGGAGTTTGTTTCTCCTAGTCATTCCAGAACATAATGGCTTGACGGACCACAAGAATAATAAGCATCGATAACACGGATGCACAATTACTCCTGAATAACGATTGATAGGCGAGGGTTAGAATACAACTAAAGAGAACAACTCAAAGGAACATATAATTTTCTGAGTTGTGGATGCATAGATTAGTATGTCGAGCGAAGCTCAACATTTCTTCCGGATAACCCATGCGGAAAGGTAGAACTGGCAGATTCACAATTATGAATGGAGGACTCCTCAAGAGTACTCTGATTGTGATCCTTCGGTTCAGCGAGGAACTTCTGCCATAAGCGGTTCATAGCATTTGGAAGAAGGAAATACCACGGACCTCGAGGACTATCGCAAGTTACTAATATGCTAAAGGAACTAGCAAACACCATCAACATGAGGTAAGTAGGGTGAATCTCGGGTTCAAGAACCCAGGAATAGAATACCTACTACTAAATGGCATCACGGGATGCTCTTGAGAATGATGGCCAGAAGCATCACACGGGGAACGCGAAACATGGCTAGATTACTAGGTGATACTCTAAACACCTAGGGTCATAATAATAGCACCAACATATATGTCAAGGCAATAAATTACCTCAACACACCGGTTTAGTGTGCTTATTCTGACCATAAAGGACATCGGGAATGGAAAGAAAGGATTTGCAAATGCATCAGACTATTTAGAGACCTGGGATGACTCGGACAGCATAACGGTTGTAAATGCTCAAAATGATTTGAGACATCCTGCAAAATAGTGGCATGACCACTCAACATCACAATATCAAGGTTCTGAGACCAACTATGAACACACGGAAGTAGTAGAAACTGAACTGGGCTTAAAACCAACAATCTTAAAAGTCTATGGATTAGTAACACGTCATCCTGATAGATAGATGAGAAGCCTAGTTATTAAACCCCGTAGAAGAGAAGAGGATGACTCAGATCAGAAGGCCATGAGGTATAAGGAGTAAAAAGAGCCTTACGTTCCCTTCCACAATCAATTCCCTTACATAACTAAAGCATTTCCAGACACAACTTCGACCAGTTTGGCTTGGTAATCCTACAGGCAGTCAGGCTCGGATACCAACGCTGTCAGGACCCCGATTCCAAGTCACATCGATCTAGCCGGTAATACCTCATATCATTTTGCGGCCACACGCACGGTATTCCCATGAGTGTCGCCTTACCATGGCCAGGGACCGTTTGCGCCTTTTGGCTCACGTATATGATAGTGTCGCTAGCATCCATATGACAGAGAACCCGGGCCGACATGGCTAGTCATGAACCCAAAGCGGCACTAACCCATGGGGACAGGCATACATGAATCACATCGAGCATGTCGGTCGCTGACGTGTGAATCCGGGCTGTAGCACTTTGGGCTAACAGGACTCCGGGAACCCGGCTGTAGCAGGCTAGGCAGGACTCAGATGTCACCGCGTGACATTTCCCGAAGCGACAGAACCACGAACGAAGTGAAACACATGTCGGCCTACCAAGTGTCCCGAAAGTAGTCTTTGGGCTAGCAGGACTCCGGTGAACCGGCCAGAAGTGACTACTATGGCTCATGAAGCACTAGACTACATTTCCCCATAAGAGAGGCTACCAAGAATAAAAAACTAGATTGTCGGATCCCACACATACCAAGCATTTCAATCATACACACAATATGCTCGATATGTGTAAATACAACATGGCATCACAACATAACTCTACGACTCAAGTATTTATTCATTAGGCTCCGAGGAGCCAAGATATTACAAACATGGGTCTCATGACCCAACAATCAAAGCATACAAGTCAAACACATGCGGAAGCTTAACATGTCTGAGTGCAGACAACTATAAATGAAAAAGGCTGAGAAGCCTGACTATCTACCAGATCCTGCCGAGGGCACAAGATCGTAGCTGAGGTAACAAGCTAAATGTCGACGTCCACGCTGAACTACTAGCGAGACTGACGTCTCTCTGCAAAACATAAAATAAGCAAACGTGAGTACAAATGTACTCAGCAAGACTTACATCAGAACTAACTACATATGCATCATTATCAACAAAGGGGTGGTGGAGTTTGATCATAGCAAGCCAGCTTTGACTCGGTGGCTATCCTAAACTATGACTGCAAGTAACTCTTTTGAGGTGGCACACACGAGTCCACATATTCACCATATCAATACACCACTATGGATTCGACCCCGCCTTCCTACGAGAACGCCATCCATAGCACTCACGCTTATCTTGCGCATTTTAGAGTATCCACTTTCACTTGTCTATGAACTATTATAGGTAAACCAGAAGTCCTTTACCGCGGACACGGCTATTCGAATAGATCATATTAACCCTGCAGGGGTGTAATTCTTCACACACGCTCTCACCACTTACCGCCGTTTACACAACATGTACTCGGCAACCTTCAAGCAGAAGCCCAACGTGGGTGTCGGCCACAGCCTACCTAAACACTCAAGTCTCTAGTCCAGGTTTATCGCCTATTCAGGTTCCATCTGCAGGGAGTCCGGCCGAGGTTTCCACATACGGCCACGAACGATGTGTGCAGGGTTCCCGAGATACCAAACGGGCATTCGGTACACCGTGCCACGTGCCTACCACAACACAGCCCACCCCTAAGGTCAAGTCCGCATGCGGCCCCCAAAGATACTACAAACACCGAAACTACTTTGCAACTCCGGACGAGAGGACAACATGGTTAAGAAGCCGAGAGGGTCCATTGATTTCGGGCCCAATGCGTGGTAGTAACTGCTTCATGGATCACAAACACGTAACTTAGTTCCCGAGGACGGCTTCAATGAGACAACCCACCATGTACTCCTACATGGCCTCTCACCGCTACCTTTACCAAATCGTGTTCACACACTTAGCTCACACACAAGAGGACATGTTCACACACCTCCGATTCATTCCCGATGAATCGGACCTGACTCAACTCTAAGCAAGAGGCATGACAAACAAGCATGAATGAGTAGGCACAACAGGGCTCAAACAACTCCTACTCATGCTAGTATGTTTCATCTATTTACTGTGGAATGACAGGTCATGCAGAGGATAAAGGGGTTCATCTACCGCAGCATGTAACAGATGAATCATGGTTGTCCTAATGCAGTAAAAGAGAGCAGTAGCGAGAGAGTGGGATTGTATCGGAATGAACAAGGAGATTTTGCTTGCCTGGCACTTCTGAAGATATTATAGTTCTTCATCGGTGTCATCGAACAATCGTCGGAACGTCGTCTACTGAGAGGGGACAAACACCGGCAACAGAGAAAGAACACAATCAATGCAATGCGACAATATGATGCATGATCATGACATGGCAATATGATGTGTGATAGGTCTAATGCAACTTGGGACAGAAAGGTTTGAGTCCATTTGAATCAAGGATTCAAATGATCACCCAAAATAATAAGTGATATAAGTGCATTAGCTTGTTTCACCTAAACATCAAGGTTAAAGTGTTCTGACATGCAAGAAACTAGTACAGATGGAAATATTGGATTTTTCTGATCATTTTTCATATATAATTTGTTTGATTTAGAGTTACGGTTGAATTTCTATGATTTTTAGAAGTTAGCTCTATTTTACGGAATTCCTAAAAGAATAAATCCAGAAAAGGATTTATCGCGTCGACTGGCGTCGGTGTGACGTCAAGAGGTCAAAGGCGCCCGGCCAGTCAAACCCGACGGCCGGGACCCACATGTCGGTGAAACAACTAACTAACAGAGTTAGTTTAGTGTTAGGTTAGCACTAACCTAGGTTAATTAGGCACAGGCCCACACGTCGCTGGCTTGATTAGTTAACTAAATTAATTTAACACTAATTAAACCTATGCTAATTAAGCAGGGGCCTGGGCCCACCTTTCGTTGACCCAGGGGAGTCAAACCCCAGGTCAACAAGGTCAACTCGCCGGTGGCTCGACGCCGACGAGGCCAGACGCGGCGGAGGGCCTCGGGTTTGGTCCTCCGGTGACCAAATTGATGGCGGAGACATGCTACGCATAGCTGGGGAGCTGCCGCATCCACTGGTGCAAGTGGCTGGACATGGGGACGCCGGAAACGACACCGGCGAAGCTCGGCGTGGCGGCGGAGTTCGCACGCACGCGCACGACGTTGGGGAGCACTGGCAGGCTAGTGAGTGGGTGCGCTTTCGGCTCCTAGAAGCATCTTCTGATGTGTGGGCGGCTGGGTCGGGCTCTGGCCATGGTGGTGCCATGGCCGGTGGCACGGAGCTCTCGGCTCCGGTGGCAGAGGCGGCTAGAGGAGAGTAACGAGCTCGGAGAGAAGGGGAAAAGGCGGAGGAGCTCACAGAGAGGCTAACGGAGGGCTCGACATGCGCGGGGACGGTCGGTGGGCAGCGAATCAATGGCGAGGATCTCCGGGCACCGTGGTTGAAGAAGACGTCGGGGACGGCGTTGCAGGGCCTCCGGTGAAGCCTGACTCAGCGAGGAGGTTGAGGGCGACACGACGGAGCTTCTGGACCTTGCGGCAGGGCGAGAGAGGGCTGGTGGCTACGGCTATGGCCAACAGTGGTGGCTAGCTCCGCTCGGCTTTGGGAGAGAGAGCGAGGGAGGCGAGGCAGGGAGAGAGTGGAGCGGTCGAGGGGTCCAGTGGATCTGCATGGCAACGCCAGAGGCGCCCAGGCCCTCGGTGGCAAGCAGGAGGTGGCGACGGGCTGCGCTGCCGGGCACGCGCCTGGCCCTCCCCGGCAAGGAGGCAGACGACAGGGGTGGGGTCTGGCGGGCTGGGCCGGCCACTTGGGCCGCCAAGTGGGCTACGCAGGTAACCCGGTAATTCTCTCTCTCTCTCTCTCTCTCTCTCTCTCTCTCTCTCTCTCTCTCTCTTTTTAACGTTTTTCTATTTCTCTGTAACTTCTGGGCTTTATTAAAAATACTAGGATGTTTCCAAAAATCCTGAAAATAATTGTGGGCTCCGATTGGAATATTTCCAACAACCCTCACTTAAGTTCAGAATTATTTGGACATTTTAAATATTATATAGCATTTAATTGTCCAAATTCAAATACGTATGAATTAATTCAAAAATCCAGAATGGCCTAAAAATAGGTGCATCATTTTTTGTCGAGGTCTGGACCAATTCAAAAATGATGAACATTTCTAAAGGGCATTTGGGATCATTGAAATTATTTTTAGTAAACCCTAGTTGGTTTAGGGGTCTTTGGGGGTTACATCATCCCCATTTCAAGTTTCTTTAAATTTAAACATGTTGCATGAAAGCTTATGCAGGGTCAAGCAAGGACTAAGCTAGGGCTGTGACAATACGTGTGTTCCTGATGGCTAGTAAGAGATAATCATACTTAGGAGGGGGGGAGTGCTTGCGCCTATGGCCCTGTTTGGATACTCTAACTCAGTTAGAGGTTAGAGTTAGATTCTAACCTGAACTAACTCTAAGTAAAGAGGTGTTTGGATGGCAGGGTTAGATGGAGCATGGATACAGTGAGGCACCTTCACCTTGTGGCGAGAGGGAGGGAGGGAGAGGACGAGAAGCTTCGAGGAAGTTGGGAGGGATCTGCTGCGGGGAGAGCGAGAGAAAAAGAAGTGTTTATTAGTGGTCCCGAGAAGAACTAACCAAATAAGCACCTCTTGGATGGGTTAGTTTTTTTGGATGGGTTAGATGCATCTAACCTAAACAAACCCTCCTGTTTGGATCTTTTTGGGTTAGCTGACTCCAAACTAACCCAAACTAACTCTAACCCATGGATCCAAACAGAGCCGATGATGGAGTGAGGGATTATGGTACTTAGGGGGGTGCGTGTCACATGGAGAGAGAACAAGGCGGAGAGTGTTGGATCATGGCGAGACATGTGTATGTGTGAACCAGGGAGATATAAGGCTAGTTTGGCTTGCGTCGTGAGCATCTTTTGCGTGGCCTGGGGTTTTGGCTGGATTTCATGCACGCTTGTTTGGTTGCTACCTTGTGAAAAAGAAAGCTCGCCTGGGCTGGGTTCCCTTGCACTTTAATTAGCCTAGCTGAACTCCAGACACTGCAAGTAGCTTGGCCCAAGCGACCGATTTTGAACGCCAGGTCGTGCGGCCACGAGGCTAACAGCAACATGGATGGATATTAGCATTAAATAATTGATGCATGGATTGATTGATGGGACGTTGATGCTTTGTTCGCCTGTGCATGAACCAAACGCTTCAAAGACTACACAAGCCTGGCCAGCAGAAATATTTTACATCTCACGTCCACACCAAAGACCGCCATCAAGGCATGAGGGTCAGTCACGAACCAAACTGACCAATAAAGTTTGAGAGAGATTGAGGAGCCCGATAAGGCTGAGTGGTGTGTCGAGATAATGAGAGGGGAAAGAGATATTCCATCCGCTCGATAATGCAAAGTGCATGTAAATTTTTAGAAGTCAAACTTTGGAAACTTTGATCAGGTTTACATAAATGTTATTTATATCTACAATACCAAAGATACATCATACAAAACTACATCTCATGGTGAATCTAATGGTATATGTTAGCCGTACTAGATGTAATTCTTTTTCTCCACGTACATGGTCAAACTTTGTGATGTTTGACTTTTCAATAAATCTATGTGCTATGGACGGAGGAGAGTGCCTCAGTCGAGACAGATCAAGTGTGTGTGAAGGAGAATGAGTAAATATGCAAAAAGAGTATGTGTGTGAAAGAGAAAGTGACAACAAACGATAAATTAGAGAGAGTGTGTTTTTTCGTTTCTTATGCGAATATATCACGCATGCATCTCCGAGATGGAAAAGCGAGGCGAGGAGATACACGAAGATAGCTAGTGTGTGATTGTTTGCAACGGAGAGAGACACCTCAGTAGCACATGTCCAATAGAGGTCTGGCCAACAAGGAAAAAAAGGTTGAGAGGGACACATGGATGGCATGGACGCATGGGAGGGAGAGAGGGTGTGTTTGTGATAGAGAGATCCCTCAAGATCGTGAGGGGACTATATGGAGTGGGAGATCGAGGAGGTGCGTGCGCGATAGAAAGATGCCCCAAGAGAAATCGAGATAGACCATGCACATGTTTGTGATGGAGACTAAGATTAGCTAGTCATATACATATAGGGGGACTGCGTGTGCCTACAATTGAGTGAGAGACCATCATACTTGGCTAGCTGGGCATGAGATTGTGTGTGTGTGTGCGTGTGAGATGGAGAGAGAAAGAGGAGAGAGATATAGTTTTAGATGGGCCTATCGAAAAGTGCAGTGAGATATGCATGTGTATGTGTGACCCAAGTGGATGGAGAGTTTGAGAGAGGGGAGAGCTCCGAGGCGACATAGTGGTGCGTGAGAGAGTTACGGGCAAAGAGCCAAGGAATTTGTGTGCGTACGATGAGTGCACCCACGATATCTAGCTTGGACTAGCTAGAGTATCATACATAGCGTGCGAGAGAGACATATAGATGATGAATATATGAATGCGAACTAGAAAGACCCCCCCCCACACACACACACACAAAGAGAGAGAGAGAGAGAGAGAGAGAGATAAAGGGAGAGGGACCAACAAGGTTTGTGTGTCGGATGCGTATGGCATGTAATTGAAGATTGTCGGCGAGAGAGTGAGAGAGAGAGAGAGAACAGGAGTCCGGGAGAGGGGGAGGTCGCGTTTTATGCATCAAAGACTGATATAAACCATGTTTCGATATAAACTTGCATTCAAATATTTAAATTGGAGAACATGTTGTCTGCAATCCACACATGAACGGATATATGCGTATATCAAACAATTTCTTTAATTTGACTTTCAACATGTTCATGGAGTACTATAACACTGTACAACATGCTACTCGATTGAGGTGTTCAGTTTTGGATTTAGTTCACTATTTTGACCCTCTTGAACGAGCTAGTTCATTGAATCGAGATATTTCATTTTGGGTTTGATTCGTGTTTTTGAGTGGGTCAACTATTTGTCATATAGTAAATCGCTAGCAACGAGCATGTAAAAACACATTATTCCCGAGCATCATCTCTCCATCTAAAAAAGAAGTGGCAAGCTAATATTTCAAAATTTGATTCGAATCGACTTGGTAAGGTAGACGTGGATGCTCGTTCTCCCAAAATTTGAACGAACCGTTAAACATCCTCTCTGCTCGATGGAATTCGCCCGAGCAAATAAATGGGAGATGTGAAATTACCGTCCTATGTGGGACACGCATCAATTGGCCCGTTGTACATCGAGGGTAGGTTTGTAACTTCATCCAAGCGCACCTTCACCTCAGCCGAAATGACATGTGCCGAATAATTTATAAACCATGGTCGGCAAAACACGCTCTCCTCGCCTGAAATAGCTCGCGCCCACTATTTCAAAACACGCTCTCCTCGCCCGAAATCGCTCGCGCCCACTATAGTTCAAAACACGCCCTCCTGCTTGAAATCGCTCCCGCCCACTATTTGGGGAGAAGCAAAGTTACTCTACTATCCCTCACCTCAAAGACAGACCAGGCCGAGAAGCCTATAGGCAAGGGTAGAACTGTAACTCCCCTCACATTTCGCATAAATGCGTCTGTAAGACATGGTTTCACTCCTCCCAATTCCCCCCGCCCCCCATTCATACCTCGTGGGCGCTAAATCACCTTCTCCCGGAAGCTCCCTTCTCCGAGCATGAAACCTCAGCCCCACCTCCATGGCGCCCCCCGCCACACCAATTTCACAGCCGCCCTCCTCCCTAATGCCGGAGACGCTGTCCAATTGCCGTCGTGCACTGGGCCGTGTGCCTCTTACTCCGTGCTGCTTGTGCTGCCTCGACGACGGCCGTGTGAACCGTACCGGAGCCGATTCACCCCCGCTGTTGTTCACGGTGCTGGAGCGGCTCCAACTTCGGATCCGTCCAGAGTCCTGGCGCTGCCGCCAGTAGCCGCCGAATCGCGTGGCGACATCGCTCTTTCCTCGCCACGGCCGCCATCAAGAATCAAGGCCGCCTCACCGACTCCACTGACCCGCCTACTTCACCATGCCACCAGATAGGTCGCACCCTCATCTCAAATCACTTTATTTAGGCGTCAGTTGTCTGAATTTTTATTCTGGGCCAATCGATTCCCAATGGGAAGCAGCACCCCTCGAGGCGGCGAAGCTCCTAGGCTGCCGGTTGGCTGATGTCTAACGTAAGGGTGCGGGGCCGCAAGTTCGCCGCGGAAGCAGTGCTTAGATGGCTATCTTTTAGAGTTGCGTGGGTTGAAGGTACTGCCGCCGCCGGATCTGGATGATGGGGAGTCTTTGTCGATTGGCCCGGGGGCGGCGCAACCACGGCAGGCGGTGGGGCGAGGCGGGGGTTTTGGCCGGGAGCCACGCAGACGGCGGAGGCAGGCTTTCTGCCGTTGGTCGCCGGCTCTTCGGGAAGATTCGAACAGTGTCACCGGAGGCACAAGACGGCCATCAAGCCATCCGGCGTAGATCGGACGATACCAAAATAAAATAAAATCATGTGACCCCAATTTAGTCTTGATACCAGACGATGTGACCACTCTCGTACCTTGTTGTTGATCTCTTAGTGTATTTCTTGGATCAAAGAGATATGTCGTTCTTAACATTATGCGTTATCTGCATCTTCGCACACACCGTCTTCCGACTCACCGCAGCTGCTCCAACAAGGGAAGCATACACGGAAAGGGGAGCTACAGCCCCACTCAATAGTTCCTCAGATCGAATGCGCTGCGTTCGACATGGACAGCCACAACAACTGCAGGGCCATCGACAAGTCAGCACATGATGCTCACTCCTATGGATGGCAACATTTATGGCTTTGTTATTCATTTAAGCACGGAAAATAGATCATCACATTTGACTGTATGTTCATGCTGATCTCTTACGGGTCTTGTTCAGGAGTTCACGCTGTTCCATAGTTCAGCTAAGATACTTGTTCTTTAGGTAACGCTGTTCCATAGTTATCATCCATCAGCCAATGCTATCCCACATGCTGGTGATTATAGTATTATACCACTTCTAGTATTACCTATGTTGTTCTTTAATACTTTTATGCGTGCCATCTAGTTAATCTCGAGTACAAACGATACATATTACGTAGCTTTCATCCGTGTTCTCCCTTTAGTTTATGAGACCTGTTGCTGCTAGTTAACCCTAGTCCTACTATTTATGTCGTCTCCTCTGAGGCACTCATTTACATAAATCTAACTACTGGTTGTCTTCCATGCATGTCAGATATAATTGCACAAACTGATATATCCACAAGAACCTCACGGAGCAATGTAAAGGCCAATAAACTTGATGTCAATGATACCCAATATGATGGAACATGTAAACGCGGTTCTTCAGAAGACTTGTAGAAAGATGATGAATCCTCTTCACCCCACAAGGTCCTTGCTCTAACTTGGCCTGTGATATGGGTACAACATGCATATAATGTCCTAGAGTGTATCTACTCTGTTGTAATGCCATGTGCTTAGCATGTTGATCATGCATGTAAATATGTCATGCCTTCCTGTTTTCAAGTACCTATTCCATTCATGATAACATGTTTTCAAATTCAAATCTTGTCATTCTACTCTATCGCAATGCCATCTGCTTAATTTGGACATCATGCTTCGAATATCTTATGAATTGTTATTCATCAAGATGTACTTCATCCGTCCGCCATACCATGTTTTTTACGTTGAAGTGTTGTTCTAGTGCTCTGTTGCAATGCCATCTTATTTTCCCAATCATACACGTGTATGTTGCCTTAGTTATTTCTGTACGTATTCCGCTAGCATATAGTTTTACATTCAACTAGTGTTTTTTTTGCTGTGTTGTCCTGTCATATCCCTAGCTCTTACACCATACTCCCTCCTTCCGGATTACATGTTGCCGAAATGGATAAAAAAGGATGTATCTAGGATTGAAATACGCCTAGACCCATCAATTTTTTTCCGGATGGAGGGAATACATGTCAATATGTCATGCCTTTCTATTCTTCAGTACCTATTCCATCTCTCTGTTGTCGCATGTTTTATAACTAAAGCACCATTCTTCTATACAAGGCATGCAAGGGAAGGCGACTATGTTAGAATCTAAAGGGTTACAAACAAGGCCTTTGCAAAAGATCCATATGCCGGAGATAATAAACCAGCTCCAGCTTTTATAGATCTTGCTCCAAAGACAGAGAAACCCAACTCCTCATCGATAATAAGCAGATTCCAGTGGCCAAAGAACTAGTCCGCTCAAATGAGCAAGCAAAAATATGTCAACTCAATTCTAAGAAGCGTGTGCGTATCCTTGCATCATGAAATTTTATAGCATGCTGATCATATTTTCTACATGTTTCTTACGCATCTCTCTTTTAGAAAATAAGCTTAACAGATAGAAGAATTTACGCAATGGTATCGCTTTATGAGGAAAGATTCTTGCGAATTCTCTGTGCTCCAATGTAGATGTAAGTACCTGTTGTATATCACTATATTTTTACATCAGCATGTATTTTGTTAATCGGCGTGAATCCAACCTTTATCTGATCTAACTTTAGTTGTAGCAAAATGTATGATTAAAGACCACAATGTTGATTTTTGTAAGGAAAACTGCCAGGTAGTTTTGCATCCTGAGCTGCATGAGTGTACTATCTCATATTAGTGGGTTTGAATACTTTGGTTCTGCAGTGGGTTTTTCAGTGCTTTTTTCCTGTGTTGTCCTGTCGTATCCCTAGCTCTTACATCATACTCCCTCCATCCAGATTAAATGTCGCAGAAATGTATAAAACTGGATGTATCTAGAACTGAAATACGCCTAGACCCGTCCATTTGTTTCCGGATGGAGGGAATACATGTCAATATGTCATGCCTTTCTATTCTTCAGTACCTATTCCATCTCTGTTGTAGCATGTTTTATAACTGAATCACCATTCTTCTATATAAGGCATGCAAGGGGAAGACGACTATGTTAGAATCTGAAGGGTTACAAACCAGGTCTTTGCAAAAGATCCAAATGCCAGGAGATAATAAACCAACTCCATTTTTCATAGATACTGCTCCAAAGACAGAGAAACCCAAGTCCCAATCGATAATAGCAGATTC
Source organism: Aegilops bicornis (assembly GCA_021605145.1). Classification (NCBI taxonomy): domain Eukaryota; kingdom Viridiplantae; phylum Streptophyta; class Magnoliopsida; order Poales; family Poaceae; genus Aegilops; species Aegilops bicornis. Next base: position 706,417,573 of record CM038670.1, read on the forward strand.
GGTGGCCAAAGAACTAGTCCGCTCGATCCAAAGAAAAGAATGTCAACTCCATTCTAAGAAGCGTGCAGCGTATCCTCGCATCATGAAATTTTATAGCATTCTGATCATATTTTCTACATGTTTCTTACACATCTCTCTTTTAGAAAATAAGGTTAAACGATAGAAGACTTCCTCCATTGGGATCGTAATCGAGGAAAATATCTTGCGGGAATTCTCTGTGCTCCAATGCTGATGTAAGTACCGGTTGTATATCACTATATTTTTACATCAACATGTATTTTGTTAATCGGCATGAATCTAACCTTTATCTGATCTAAAATTAGTTGTAGCAAAATGTTAAAGGCGCCAATGTTGATTTCTGTAAGGAAAACTGCCTGGTAGTTTTGCATACCGAGCTGCATGAATGTACTATCTCATATCACGCACATTACTGAATTGTAGTGCTTCCCTGGTTGCCCATTCATTCATTGTGTCAATATTGCTTTCGTACTACCTTACCTGGCTGATGATAGCTGTGCCACATTGTGTTAATTTCGTGTAGGCTAGTTGCCCAAATGTTCGTTGTGTCAATGTTGCTTTCCTATTATCTGACTTGGCCAATGATAGCAATGCTAGTGTGTTAATTTTGTGCAGGCTGCTGAAGATAAGAAGACAAACTCTAAAAACAGCAAGGCAACCCCATTGTTTCTTTCCGGTAAATCTACGCTGTGTAATATGGCAATAACTCATGATTAATCTGTTTGGTTCCCGTCCTAATTTATGTTATGATGCAGTGGTCGAGACACTCTCCACTATCAATAATACAAGTCTGCCAAAATCGCCATCTGAATCTGTTCAATATCCTCTGTCTTGAATGTAACGAAATAAATGTATGTTTGTGAACCAATTAATGGCTGAAGCAATGATGAAAATGGTGGATGAATCAGAGGTGCAGAGTCGTGCGACACAACAACTGATCAATGTTTTCAGAGAAAGTGTAGCAAAGCGTAAAGAACTTGCCAACATGCTTATGGGCGTCATCTCAGGCTTGAGGTTGCAGATTGTGACATTGTAGATGGTTAGGTTACGCTCATTTATTTGCACCGGCATCAATCTTTGATTGCCCGATGGATGTAATTTCTGTAGTATATGCTTTGGATGTGCAACGTTATTCCACGTATGTCGTACCTTTGCGTGATCAGTTTTGGTCATGTGCATAATTGCTTTCGTTGTAATGGGCTCAAATTATCTAATTTGGCCTAAAGACATGTCACGAACTTTAGTGGGCCCATTAAGTTAATGGGCGTTACTAGGCCGAAAGTTAATGGTCGGCCCTCTTACCTCCGGGTTGTTAACGAGCCGACATCGAAGCGGGCAACAGGTGGCCCTGATTTATTTCACGGGCCGTTAACGAGCCGTTACAAAGTTTGGGCTACATATGGCCCAACTATCTCAGAGGCCTTTAGCAGGCCAAAAGAGGCAATGAGCTTGTCTTGGACCATGAAGACCATGGGCCGCTAAGAGGCCGAAAGTCGTCGTATTGTAAATGGCCCAATCAGGTTGTGGGCCTTTAGCGAGCCGAAAGAGAAACCGGGCTGGTATTGGACCATGAAGGGCATGGGCCGTTAAAAGGCCAAAACTAAGGTCCGACTACAAATGGCCCAACTCATTTATGGTCCGTTAACAGCCGAAGGCACACAGGGCCGGAATTGGCCCAACACTTAAATGGGTCGCTAAAAGGCCAAAACTCAGGTCCGACTACAAATGGCCCAACTGATTTATGGGCCGTCAACAGTGAAAAGTGACACCGGCCGTAAAATTTGCCCAACACTTAAATGGGCCGCTAAAAGGCGAAACTCAGGTCCGACAACAAATGGCCCATCAGATTTATGGGCCGTCAACAGTCGAAGACACACCGGGCCGTAAACTAGCCCAACATTTAAATGGGTCGCTAAAAGGCGAAAGATGTACATCTGAAAATTGGCCCATCCATTAAATGGGCCATTAACAGCCGAAATCTCATCGGGCCGATATTGAGCCCAAATATATAGCGGTACGTTAACGGGCTCGAATCGACGATGGGCTGCAATGGTGTCAAATCTTTAACGGGCCGTTGACGGGTCGAATTGGCACATCTCGCATGGGCCGCGGGCTTAAATGGACCTGACACAAGTAGGCCTTATATGGGTTGGCCTGCTAATTTTTACTGGGCCGGCCTTTTCACAGGAATGGGCCTCTGTTGGGCCGTGCCACGTGTCGACGTATAATAGGCGCCTTCCGTCCAATGAGTGGATGAAATATGTCCCAATGATGAGCCGACACGTGTTTCCTCCAGCCAATGATGATTTTACACGTGGAAAATCCCCATTGGTCAGGGCTGTTAACGGGTTATCGGATCCAAAACCCGACCCGATAGCTTAACAGCATTCCATTATGGTGGATGCCACGTGTAGGTCACCCTTGACGAAAGCACTTCTGTGACGCGTGATTTATCGTCATGGAAGTGGACACTTCTGTGATGATAATTTTGGTAATGTCATGGAACACTTCTACGACAAAGACAGTATGACTATCTTGATTCTGTCATAAATTTGTCATGGATGTACATGCATGAAAAAAAACGCGACCTACTGTGACAAACACGTATCATCACGGAAGTGTATTTTTTTGTAGTGATAAAAATTTCATTAGTGGCCGAAGCTGTGGACTTTGGTTCGGCCTTACCTATGTTGACGAGACTAAGCATCGGCTATTGAGAGAAATGCAATACAACATGATAGACATGGTAGCTGGATGCTTGTTATGCCAACTCTCTCCAATTGTCATGTCTAAATATATGAACAATTTTAATGAAACCCAAGGTAAATTCTGCATCTAGACATACCCCAAGATAAACTATAAGTGATTCGTCAAAACATTGATAACCCTTGGATATTTGTTGCACTACTCATAACGAATCACCGAAAGCCTCAATATGTATAGCACTTATAGCAAGTAAAAGAGTCAATACGAATAACAATGCATATCCGGCCTTGATTAATCGTGCATAAAAATATTCTAAGCGGCACGAGGCTTCAAAAATAGTACCATAAAGAGATATATAAACAACACCAACACTTTGGCCATTGCTATGAATTGAACCATGAAAACATAATCTCTGTAGTACTAGAGAGACAAGGCTAATATCAATATTATGCATGTCATTAATCCGATGTTTAGTAATAAAATCAGCTATGATTTGGCCTCTTATAGATCTCAGAGATGCATAAGCCAAATCATATCCAAACAAAGTATAAGCCCACTAGCCAATTCTGCAACTATGAATTGGCCTATGCAGCATATATTCAATGACATCGGTCATTATGTCCCAACTCCATTCAATATAGGCATACATATAAATTTCCATGAGCACGTACCTTGTCTCGCTCTCCAATCGAACTAAGGACGATGTTAGAATACTACACCGGCCATGCATTGACATACTCTTAGGATGATAGATAAATATCGGCCATTACCATGTAAACTTCATTCAAAACACATATAGCCGAAATAAACAAATGAAATGACACATCAAGTATTTCGACCCTTTGGATCAGCAACAAACTTGTAGCTAATCAAATATATAGTGACTTGGTAATACCCTTTCATGACGTAAGAAATTATATTGCATCCATGGATTCAAATAAGCCCATTAGGGGTTACCAATCATACCTGATGACGAATTCCATGGCATAGGCGTTAATGGCATAGTTGAAGAATATGGATAATGTGTAGACCAAAGATGTTGAAACCTTCAACTTGGTCCTTCATAGTTTTCACTCTTTTCCTTCTTCACCTTTGCCGCACTTCTTGTAATGGAAGCTTGCACATAATTCTTATTTTGAGCACTTCCTTTGGGAACCCATGCCATGTTCCTTTCTTCAAGTTCTTGTGCACTAAGTTTTTGTAATTTCTTCTTTTACCAATACGATAAGCTGAGAAGGCATCTCGGCTATGATTCTGTTCTGACCAATGGCAGTTCCTTTTTGGCCTTGTGCACTCTCAACTTCTTTTCTTCAGATTTGGCACTTCGACTCTCAATAATTGGTTGCTTTGTCTCACTGTCTTTAGTAGCCAATGTCAACACATTAATTGGCTCTTTTTCATTTGAGATCAAATCTGAAGTTGCACTCTTACGACCATCTCTTTTAACACAGTAAACTTGCTTGACCACCTCTTTCTTCTTCCTTGAGCTCTGCACCGATTCCTTATGATTGAAACGGTCTTTAACATGTGATTGTTCAAATGTTGATCTTCTCGGAGCTGCATAATATTGGTGAGATGGTCTAAAATAAGATGGAGAATGTGCCCTTGTATCATACCTGTCCCATGAGTAATATGGATCTATATGAGCATAGGGAGGCATCCACGGCATTGGCATTGGCGGCCCAAAATAAGGATATGAATATGTTGCATTAAAATTCTCACTTTGCCAATACCGATCCTCATATTTGCGCCTTGGCGGTGATCTTGGTTTCTTTGCATGATTTGGCCGATAAGCCTTCTTCTCTTCACTCTTCTTTTGATATTTATCCAATAGTTCAGCGAAGGTGATTTTTGATCTCTTACACTTGCGCTTATTTTGGCCTTTGTTTTCTTTTGGTTTGCTTTCATCGATCATTGGATTTTCTTGTTGCCCCCCAGTCCTTGGCGTCTCCATTGTAGCTTCGATGGAATTCTCACCCTTAAGATTATGTTCATTATGCTCTTCAACAACTTCTTTACTTGAAAGCTTGATCCCATCACCTGCAGTTTTTACCTTCTCTTTAAATGGATCGTCTTGAAGCAGCCGATGCAAAAACTTTTTGCCATCGGGACCAATCGGAATAGACTGGTCATCTCTTGGTATTTCAACAAACTTCAATCGTCCTTTTTCAATGGCCGATTTAACTATTTGACGAAACATGTTGCAATCCTCAAAATTATGCTTGGACGAATCATGCAACTTACAATACATTCGTCCTTGGATTGATGGCTTAACATGGTGATCAAGAATTGTAATGTAATTATTTTTCAGCAACAAATCAAATATTTGATCACACATGCTTGAATTGAAGGTATACTTCTTGTTTTCTAGCCGATCTTGCTGTGAGAACGGCTTTGGAGTTAAGCAAACGAATGGTTCAGATTTTGTATCACTCCATTCGGCTATGAATTTTATTTTGCATGCTCTTACCGATGTCATTGGATAAGATATTATACTAGCATCGGTTTTCTGAAAAGAATCTAACCTTGGCTTTAAGTTTCTGAAACAAAAATAGTTAGAACATGCATGCCTCAATTGCGACCAAGAGTAAGCCAAGTATGAAACAAGCAAAGCTACCCATGTAGATACAAACTTTAAATAAAGCAACGAGGAAAGCTTTGGCTGCAACAATAAGTCATTATCGGTCTTTATAAATGGCGCAATGGGTTGACCGATATATTCTATAATGATTTTATTGCTAACAAGTAAATTACCCTTCTTCATTGGTCTTTCAACATTAATTAAGAGGATTTTTCTAATAGATGCATCAACAATAAAGTTTTGACCAAATCTAAAAATAGGTAAATTACTTGCTAAACATACCTCTTCAAATATGTTGGGAGAGCATGATGGTGGTGTGACTTGAACAATATCTTGATCAGCCTTTGGATGGCTCCCCAACGCCTCTTCATCATTTTTTTCTTGATTCCGTGCATCATTATACTGAAGTTTTTTGTCGGTCGTACTTTGTTCGGCCACTTGTTGAAGCTCATCAATTTCTACAGCACGAAATTCATAGGGCAGGAAGTAGGTTCCAATAACTTCAAAAAAATCAAGCACCGTTGTTTTCCTATGCTTGCCATGCCCTTTCTCAGTGATGCTTGCCTCATTGGATTTGATGGGTTCATAATATATACTTCTTGATTCAGCTTTTTCAACCGAAGCACTTTCATGTTCTGAATCATCTTTGTTTACATCGGTTATATCAATTGGCAAGGCTTCTTTTCTTTGAGCCAATTCCCTATCAATTCTCTCTTGGCGAAGTACTTGCACTCTATCGCGCAAAGCTTTAACTCCCCTCTCAATTTCAGCCCGCTCTAAATCAGTTTGCCCCCCAATGCTTTTAGGATCTTTCGGCAATGAAGTGTTAGTGTTGCCGAAATTTTGCAATTGTGTAGGGGGTGTATAATATGTTGCGGTACTAGGTGGAGGTGTATGCACTGCTGTATAACCATATGCTCTCTCACCAATACTATCAATTGATGAAGTTTCATCTTCCTGCAAAACTCTAGCACTTATTGCAGCATAATCAGGAAACAACCCCTTTTCATATTGTTCAAGGCAAAGAGCACTAATTCTCTTGTTTTGTGCCAAGATCTTTTTTAATGCAGCCACAACTGCTTCTGGAAGGGATTGCCCCACAATACTTTCAGATTCTTTCAAAGAATGATTCGTGAGTGTTGCGAAATTCTTGAATTGCGTAGAGTATGCATTATATGCTACAAGATTTGATGATAATGGCACATGTGTTCTTGTTAAATTTTCACTTATTCGGCTATGGCCATGAAGATGCGGGGCCGAATTATGAACATCTACAGTTGCATACAGTGCTGAAAAATTACTAACATGAGGTGTAGCATATGATGGTTGAGAGTAACTGGCCGAATAGCTAGTAGTAGCATGGCCAATTCTCCCATCCATCGGCAAGATTGGATTCACATATTGCAAATTAGTTGCCGATGAATAAAAAGGTGAAACACTTTATTGTATGCTATTGGAAATTTTAACATGCGGTGTTTCAAATTGATTAGACAAACCCATCATGTTGTTCATCGACATATGGATTTGTGGGGTTGCCGATGCATGGGAGTTTGGATACATATGTTGTACGTTGCTAAAATCATAAGAATTTGAAGCATGAAGATTGTTTTGCATCAGCCCTTGCGCATAATTACATGAATGATTGATAAAACTAGCCGATACATTATGCTCATTAGGTGATCTAGCAACAACATATGGATTATTTGCATCTACAAAGGGGAATTGGGTATTCATATTATCTTTGTAGATTGCAGCAACTTGATGACGATCTCTTCATAGCAAGAATAGGCTGGAGACCATTCAAAGCTTCGTCCCCAGCGGAGTCGCCAAAAAGTGTGTTCACACACAAACACGTCACCGTGTACCTCCAACACCGAGGGTGATGCACCGCAGCTCACGTCGAAGGAGACCCGTCCGGAAGCGCGGTACGCAAGCAATCCGGCGGGTGCTTTTCAGGACCCGAAACCCCACGCGCCCGGGAGGGACCCCGTCTGAATGTGCGGTGGCTATGGGCTGCCCTAGGTCGGTTTGCCCGCCCCTAGAGCCTCGAGGATCGCTGCCCTTCAACACGAAGAACGAACGAAGAACGAGAGAGAAAGAACAAGGGAGGGTTGTAAAACTAGGGTAAAAAGTAGATGTGTTTTGCGATTGTGTGTTGTTCAATCGACCGTCACCCCTTAGGTATATAAGAGGCGGTTGGACTTCCCGTGCAAGGAAAAGGTTTGGATTCACGTTCAAAACACTAGTCAAATTCGGATTGATTTTATCCGAACTTTCCAAAACTGTTCAGTCTAAAACTGGCTGCACCTTGCGGGTCTCTTTTGTGGTGGTAAACGACCTCAGATGGAAACGAGTCCAAAAGTAATCTTGACCGTTTCGACGAGGCGAACAACTTTCATGTTGAACATTTGTTCATCAGAGGTCATCTCAAGGGTCAAATCGCTCACGCAAAACAGCTAATTATTCACGCACCTCATCACACATACCCACATATGTGTCTGGTTCCGGGCGTCATATTTTGCTCACTGAAGGGTCGCGCAATGCGGGCTCTAACTTTTGCATACGATCTCAGATTGGGACGATCTTTATATCAAAATCGATCGTTTCAACGAGACGCACAACATTCATGTTGAAACTTTCTCCATTTGAAGAAATCTTCTTAATCTGGTGTCGACATGAGCATCTCTGAACTTGTCATAACTTTTACATTTGAGCTCCGTTTTAGACGATCTTCATATTCATCTTCATCTTCTCGAAGAGAGCCATCTCATGGTGACTTTCAATATTAAGTTTGAATTAATATTGACATAGCTTCAAGCCACTCTTTTATAAGCGTGCCACTTTTGAGCGTCAACAACGCTTCGGCCGCCGGTGAACATGGTGCTCCGGTGGGGGAACGGAGGGGCTGAGGCTACGGGGAGGCTCGCCGGAGTGCGGCGCATCCATCCAGGGTGCGCACGGGGCTTGGGGGTGCTCGGGTGCTAGGAATCAAGAGGAACCCGAGGCGGCAGCCATGGCGATGGGGAGGAGTCAGAGAGCTCCTCGAGCTCGAGCTAGAGGTTCGGGGGGCTTGAGGACTGTGAGGGGCTCGGGGGCGTGTTTAAATAGCCGCGGGGAAGAGCTCTAGAGGGAGGGGCGAGGCGACACGCGGCACGGCTACGTGTCTGTGCGGCGGCGATGCGCAAGCGCGGCTAAGGACCATGGGGTGCGGCGGCAAGGCGACGAGGGGGACGCGGACAAGAGCCAGGAGGTCACGGAATCGAGCGGAGCTCGAGGTCAAGAGGGGGAAACGGACAGGAGCGAGGAAACGACGACGAGCTCACGGACAGGGGCTGTTTGACGATGGCCACGGCTCGTCGAGGAAGCAAATGAAGGGGGCGAGGAGTCCAGAGGGAAGAGGACGTCGAGGGGGAGCCGTGTGACATGCTAGGACAAGCCAGAATCGGCCGGAGCGGCGTTGTTGTTGCCAACAGTGGCGAGACCACCGATTTGGCTGGTAATGCCCCGTGGTCACCACCGACAATGCACGCTCTGGTCGTCTACTTGGTGCCAAATTATGTCTACAATGTAGTCCTTCCAAGGCTCATTAAATGTGAGGGGATGTCACAGGCAGAGGTGTAGAGAGCAGAGGGAACGAAGCTCGACAAGTTTGATTGTTGCAAACTTGGCCACATCTTGGTGATCAAACCAGAGAGGTTAAGAGTCAAACTTGATGTCTAAGAGGTTTAGTCTAGCAAGGACTACGGTCCTGGGAAGTTGGAACGGATTTGGGCAAGTATTTCACATAGCTGCAGTGCAACTAGGAAATATGGCCCATAAAACAAATGAGGAAGAAACACTCACTAGGAGTGTTGGATTGGTCTAAAACTTGGCAAAGCTTCCTGATTTGGTCATATGAATATGATGTAAAAATATCATACCAAATGGACTTGCCAAATTGGTACTTGTTTCACAAGCATCACATATGACCAGAAACTTTGGAAAATTCCAGGAAAATATTGGCTATCTGAAATGATCCAAAATTTGGTCTAGGTGGGTTATTTGGATAGGAGAAGGCTTGGGAATATTTTCAGCCATAATGGAGCAAGATAAAATATACTTGCTTCACAAACTGAAAATGTGGACAGAATCAAAGAATTGCTCATGTGCTCACATAGTTCAATGGAATGAACTGAAATTCAGGTGTAGGCTAATGATTTGAGATACTTGAGAAGATGGAAAAGTTTCATCCCATTTGGAAACTCTATGAAGGTACTTCCTTCACAAGCATGCCATCTGGTCAAAAACTTTGAAAAATTGCACAGGGAGCTAGGATCAGTAAATTGAGCTCATCTTTGGTATCCATGGGTGATTTATCAAAGTTAATCACCCTGCCAAATTGCAGCTCAAATGGAATTAGGAATAAACCACTTCCTTTGCAAACATTTCAGAGAGGGCAGAAACTTGCATTGGATCATGTGCTCAAATTATGATCTTTGGAGCATGGTTTTGGATGGAAATGATGAAGATATAGCAAGTGCAAGCTCCACAAATTATTTGGGAATTTTCCTTGCTGTATAAATGGTAGCTCCTTTGGAAACTGGCAAAAATGCAATATTGGCTTAAAATAGGAAAAGGCAATTTTCCTTATTTAATTAGGGGCCAGATGTTTGCCAGAGCTAGGATTAGGCATAAAGGTAAACTCCACCAATTCTCATGAATTTAGGAGATGGCTAGCTATGCCTTTGGATTTTATTCCTCGGAAAGGCAAGAAAAGGAATAAATCCCAAATGAAAAATATTGCATAAGACTTTGCAATATTTTTGCATATCCAAAGATTAGAAGGATAGGAGGGTCTCTTGGAACAGATGGGATGATCAATAGATCAAGGAAAATGATGGCTTCTTTGTAATCACAAAGGTCATATTCAAATTCCAAAAATTTGGAATTAGGGTTTGAGAGGATTTGAGATGATGCAAAAGAGGTCTTGCCCACTGACAAAGACATGAGCAAGGTTTTGAAAGGTTGGAAATGACAAGAATTCTCAGAGTCATCCAACAAACTCAGGAGAAAGATTTTGAAAATGAGTGCCGGGAAGGAATAACAACTCAAAAATTAATAACCCAATTATGGGGCTATTACACGAAACTCAAGAATCTTTATTGCTTAGTAGAAATTCGGTTACCATCTGCCACAAGCAGGGACAAAGTTAGAAAAAATGGTAATGGGATCATGTTTATGACAATGTGGTCTTCTTCTATACATGAACAATGATTAGTACTCCCTCCGTAAACTAATATAAGAGCGTTTAGATCACACTCTTATATTAGTTTACAGAGGGAGTACTAAATTAGTGCAGGATTTTCTATTTTCATTGGGGTCTACTGACTCCATTGCTTACAAGGAAGCTTCGTCCCTGGCCACAAGGTTTCTAACTAGAAAATTTGAGCGTTCGTCAATCCAGAATTCAGAACTACTCAGAACAGTAGCGTGTTTGGCACATACTAGAAGAGTTGAGCGTGTATGCTGCGCCGTTGGTATTGTTGGGTTTCTTTAAAAAAATACTCACTTTGTTTCAAAATAATTTTTTCAAAAGTCAAACCTGGTAAGTTTGATTAAATTTGTAAAGTAATATATCAGAATTCATAATATCAAATCAACATGATTAGATTCATCGTGAAATGAATTTCCATACTCTTTTTGTTTAATATTGTGGATGTCGATATTTTTTGCTCTGAATGGTCCAAATTAAAGAAATCTGACTTTCTAAAAAGCTAATACCCCTTATATTTTTTAACTGATGGAATATTTAGCTTGGCAGGTGCGGTGATTATGGTGTGTGTTTTATTTTTGGTTTATAATGTGATGATTTGATGGGCCTTTCATGGTGTGGTTTTGTGTTACCCGCTAACTAACATATATTTTTCTGGGGAAATTTCTTCCTCTGTGACTGCATGTTTTATATTGGTGCTACAGTATTCCTTGACGGTGCTTCTTTTTTCTATGTGGTGGAAGGGTGTGCGGGATTGATACGTTTCTATATGCCAGTTGTTGCTGATTTATTTGAAAAATCGTTGGCCCGATTAAGATCGTAAACCAAACAAAAAATGGAATAACTTAACTGAATGAAAGAGCTTTAAAAATAGGAAACATATGGAATTAAAAGAATTTCAATGAGAGCTCTTGTGAAATTATTGACCCGGTCAAAATCGGGTAAGTTGAAGACCACAAAAAATTGTGAGGTCTTAAAAATTAGGAAGCATAGTGTATAACTAGAAGGTTTGGGCACGCTTTGCTACGCCGTTGGTGTTGTTGGGTTCCTTAAAAATAATTAATCTATTTCAAAATATAAGGTGTATTACTTTTTTGAAAAGTCAAACCTTTTAGGTTTGATCAAATTTGTAGAAAAATATATCAAAATTAGATTCATCATGAAATGAATTTTCATACATTTTTTGTTTAACATTCTGGATGTCGATATTTTTTGCTCTAAACTTTATCAAAGTTAATTTTTTTCTTCCAAAAAACTAATACCCCTTATATTTTGGAACTGATAGAATATTTAGTTTGGTGGGTGGGGGAGATGACAGTGTGTGTTTTTTATTTATAATACGGTGATTTGATGGACCTTTCTGTGGTATAGTTCTGTGTTATACGCTAACCAACATATATTTATGTGGGACAATTTCTGCGTCAATGGCTGCATGTATTATATTGGCGCTACAATATCATTGACACTTTTTTCTAGGTGGTGGGCCGGATTGATATGTTTTAATAGGTCGGTTGTTGTGATTGATTTGAAAAATTGTTTGCCCGATCAAAATCATAAACCAAATGCAAAATTGAATACCTCAATTGAATGAAAGAGGTTTAAAATAGGAACATAGGGAATTAAAAGAATCGAATGAGAAAGCCCTTAAGAAATTGTTGACCCGGTCAAAATCGGGCTGACCCAAAATTGAAGGCCTTCATTCATCATGAGGCCTTGAAAATTAGAATCATAGTGTATAGTATAAAGAATTGAATGAGAGATCTTTAAGAAATTGTTGACCAAGTCAAAATCGGGTGACCCAATCCTAATTGGAGGCCTCATTTGAATGTGGGCTCTTTAAAACTAAGGAGCATAGTGTTATAGAGGATGTCTGCTGGGATGTTAACTTCACTCATGACATGATGAACCGAGAAGGGTGCAAATACGGAACACCTCTCCCCATTTCTTCGAAGATACGCTCCACAACTGATCTAGAATAATTGTGAGACGAAGACCAGAAGTTGAAAATCTCGAAACAATCTATTTTCATCACCACATGCGAGAAGCCCCTCAAGTGTGCAAATATAACATCTTCTTGCAAAGCTAGCACCTCGGCGATGAAAGGGTTGGAGTTACTTGGAAACAGTTTACTCCAAGCTCCGTCAAAGGAGAGATGAGATCTCATGATACCTCCTTGCCCTCCATCCTGAGCACCAGAATTAGTGGATCCACCTGTATTGATTTTTATCCATCTTGGATCAGGTCGCCGCCAACACCAGCCTACAAGGACACATCGTTGATCTTAAGGCATTTCCAACACCGATAGATCATACCCACTTGATAGCCTAGATAGGATGAAATTTCTCCTGGTCATTCACCCATCTGTTCCAAGATGTCCAGATAGGGTGCATTACAGTTATGATTTTGTTTCTATCAGTATCATAAAACCTCTTGTCTAGCACTATATCCTTTGTCCAAGTATCGTGGTGCAAATGAGATAGTTTGACATCAAGTTCCTCTTTGGCCGCAACCCAATAGTTTTTGGCATGGGAACGAGACACATTGGTGTGCATCAAATCTTCGTCCATTGCTTTGCAACGATCACATCTTTTGATTTTGTCCGATATGATGATATTTTCAAAGTGGCATAATTAGGGAGAATTCCCCTTAGTACTCTCCAAAAAATCTGAACTTTCCTGAGGACTTTGAGCTTCCAAAGAGCATACCATAGCGATGATTCCCATGATGAAATTCTTGCTAGTGTCCCTTCCTCTATAGCATGTTGCTCGTTTCGAGTCATGAGAGCACAATGAGATATGACACATACGTCAATGGATCATTGCCAAAGCGCCCCATAGGCTTAAAATTAGATTCGGTGGGGATCCATTGGTCTTCCCAGAAGGATATTGCTGAGTAATTGCTAACTTGTTTTATCAATCCCACATGCAGTTGCCTTCCAAGTTGCTGAAGCTGGCGATGGGGCATGTGCAAGCCTAAAATCACAATAAGGAAAATACTTTCCCTTCAATGCTCTCGAGCATAGGGGCCCTGGATGGCTCAAGAGGTGCCATCCTTGTTTGCCAAGAACGGCTAGATTGATTTTTCTAAATCTCGAAAATCCATGCCACCCTTTGCCTTTAGTGCTACAAGCTTCTCACAAGATAGCCATTGTAAGGATCTTTTTTCAATGGATCTGGTCCACCAATATTTTTGCCATGCTCGATTTGTCTACAAACTTTTTTTGTTAGTTGAGGCAACTCATGCTATATAATGGGGTGGCCTAAAAAAACTGACTTTAGAAGAACTTCTCTACCGGCCCAGGCAAGGGTTCTTTCCGACCAACCCTACATCTTACCAAGACTCCTTTCACCAATATGGTTAAAGCTGCCACTTGTGACTTTACCAACTATTACCGGGAACCCAAGATACCTTTTTGTAAATGCATCGACATGAATACTCGGGGTTTGGTTCATTGTATTCCGGACAAGATGAGAGGCATCGAGACTGAAATATATGGAGCTTTTCTTACGATTCATTGCTTACCTCGAACACTCAACATAATGTTGGAAATATGTCCTCGAGGCAATAATAAATGTGCTATTGCATTTCCATGTCAATATTAAAGCTTGTTTTTCTGTGCTATAATCGCATTGGTTCTTGAATATGAGATTTAGAGAAAACTCCATTGCATGGTTGGAAATATAAACACCAAATGAATCACGGGCTTTTACTTCTTGAAACAATTTTGAGTTTATGCTTTTTTACTTTCCATTTCTCGTTGGTGTTTTCTTCGTCCACCGACGCACCTGAATGTATGTTGCGGATGTATGAGAACCCCTTGATTATAAACTAGTTTTATCTCTAACAATAATAACCTCCTTGACTGTAGGTGTGAAACTTGATAACATGTTATAAGATGCAACACTGCCACATCTTCTTGGAGTCAATACCCAAGGTTATATGTCCCATGTGTGTAGATATCTCAATGGCATGGCGAACCACAAACATAGGATAAAATTTTGTTGTGCACCAAACAGCTTCATAATGCTCATTTGGAAGAGATTGTTGGTTTTCTCAAGGCCAGAGTGATCATAGGGGTATGTAGTTGTGTATTTTTGCATGATTTATTAGTACCTTTCACCTCGGGGAAGATATTTGGAACATATGTTAGAAGCTACTATCTCTACTTCTCTAGTCTTTAGTAATTCGAAAATACAAATATTCAATGCTTAAGACATACTCCCTCTGTAAAAATATCAAACATTTTTTTGGTGTAGTTGGCTAAAAAAACGTCTTACATTTTGTTACAAAGCTAGTACTATGTTAGTTGACCACGTAGGTTAGCCCTCCTATAATTACTAATTTCCATATTTGCTCTACTTCTGATGCAATGGTTTCTGTTCATGCATTCACGCAACATGAAAAACTTAATTATGCGGAAAAAAATCCTGTCAAATATTTATACAAAAACATAACTAAAACAAACAATAACAAACGATGAAAATAACATTGTTAGGATATTTACACAAATTATAGCTAATGGCATATATTGATGATATGCAGACACGAAATAAAGGATGTACTCCCTCTGTTTTAATTTACTCTGCATATTAAGTTTGACTGAAGTCAAATTTTGTAAAGTTTGACCAAGTTTATAAAAAAATATAAACATTTACCATAATAAATCTATATGATGTGAAAATACATTCAATAATGAATCTAATGGTATTGATTTGTTATTGTATATGTTGATATTTTTTTATAAACTTTGTAAAAGTTGACAAAGCTTGACTTTGACCAAAGCTAATATGCGAACTAAATAAAAATGAAGGGAGTATAATTTAGGAAATAAAAAGAGTTTGAGATGACGATCTGAATCTAAAAAAAAAGAAAGAGAAAGAAAATAAGAAACTGGAAAGGAAAAAAAATTATGATACTCGTTTGGGCTTTCTAAAGCTGCTAAAGCCACCGGCGGAAAATAGAAATTTTCGCATTCACTTGGGCTTTCGTATAAGCTGCTAAAGCCTGGCCGAGTTATGGGTCCTCTATAAAGGCCACAAGATAGGCCCATTAAACATCCTGAGCCTGAGTTCATGCACAGTGAGTCCAGCTCAGCTCGCATTTTTCTCAAAAAAAAAAAAAAGCTCAGCTCGCATGGGATTCCCACACGCCCGCGTGCCTGCATACGAGTATTATTACCACCGCAAGTCCGCAAGCATGGGCCAAGCTAGCGGAGTGTAGTGATGGGCTCACCCTCTTAGAATGGCGTCAGTCGCTCACCATGGCAGTAAAAACAATGGTTTACTAAGAGCATATCCAACAGTCGCGCTAAAATAGCGCCGCGCCGTAAATTGGTCAGTTTTAGCGCGCCCGTAACGCGGCAGGTCGCTCCAGCGCGCGCGTTATAATGAGTTGGACGCGCGGTCGAAAACACTCTCGTGCGCGGTGTATTTCGGGCGCCCACTACAGCGCGCGGCACACTCGAGCGCTTCGCCAGACTTCCTCTCCCACTTCCACCCCATCCGGCCGCGGCCTTGCCACCAGCGCCCGGCGACTGCTCAGCGCTTCCGGCCTATCGGCGCCATCGCGCTCGCCCCATCCTCCTAGTCCTGGCGCGCGCGCCTCCGTCGTCGAGGAACGGCCGGGCGCTGCTGCCAGCGCCGCGCCCGCAAGGTGTTCGACAAAACGCCTATAAGGTATGTATTGCTCAAACTTCATGAATTTGGTGCATGTTTTGAATTGTAGTTTTATAGTATAGTATTGAACATTGTAGATGAGTTCGTCAGATGATTCTTCCGAAGAAGAATTTGATATGGAAGAGGAGGAGGATCTTGCAATGATCCTAGCTATGCATATTAAAAAAAGCCAAGCACGGTGGTTCGGTTATGGGTCGAGTAAAATTTGGAGGATAGGATCGATGCCCACAATGATTGATCGGGCATTATTTTATGGAGAATCCCACATACCCCGAGTCGTATTTTCGCCCGGTTTAGGATGAGCACCGAGTTGTTCAGCGCATTGCGTAGAAACTAGCGAGCCATGACCGCTTTTTTCAAAGAAAGGAGGAATGCCACGGAGAGCTCGGGCATAGCACCTTTCAGAAGGTGATACCGCTGGCGTATGTTGGCATACGATATCTTGGCTGATCTTGTTGATGATCACTTGGCTATGGGTGAGAGCCAAGCCATCATTTGTGTCAAGCGCTTTAAAGGGAATTGTGCAAGTGTTTGGCGAGGAGTATTTGAGATCTCCCAATGTCAAGACGTCGCAAGGCTATTGGCGATGAACAAAGCTCACGGCTTTCCTGGCATGCTTGGCTCAATAGATTGCATGCATTAGAGTTGGAAGAATTGTCCAAAGGCATGGCATGGGCAATTCCACGGCAAAAAAAAGGTTCCACTATAATCCTTGAAGCGGTGGCCGATCAGGAGACTTGGATTTGGCATGCATTCTTTGGAATGCCTGGATCTTTGAATGGCGTCAATGTTGTCAACCGGTCACCACTGATGAATAAGATTGCAAATGGTGAGTTGCCACCGGTGCAGTTTGTAGCAAATGGCCAGACGCATACAACTATGGCTATTATCTAGCGGATGGCATCTATCCAAAGTGGCAAACCTTCGTGAAGCCGTTGAAAAAGCCGGAAGGTAAGAAAAAATCTTGATTTCCACAATGCTCATGCGGCGGCTAGAAAAGATATGGAGAGAGCATTTGGGATTTTGCAAGCCTAATTTGCTATTGTGAGAGAACCGGCTAGATTTTAGGATCAAAAAATGCTTTGGTACATCATGCACGCTTGTGTGATCATGCACAACATGATCATCGAGAATGAGCGTGGACAAGATTTAGACTACTCACAGTATGAGCTTTTGGGACATCCCGTGAAAAGTGCGACGGAGGGCTGAAAGGGTAGCCCGTTTTATTGCCTCCTATCATGCCATTCGGCGTCCCGCAACGCACAATGAACTTCAGAATGATCTGATTGAAGAGTGGTGGGCATGGCATGGACGACAAAGAGCATGATGATTTCTGCATTCGACATTGTATTGTTCATGAACTATTTGTTGTGTTTATTGCATTATTTGTTGTACTGAATGATAAACTATTTGTTTGAGTTGTAATGATAACGAAATTGAACTATTTATTGTTGATTTATTTTGGCTGTTTGATAATTTTTGCTCCTCTTCTTTGAAATGTATATGTGGTTTGTCTTGTTGTATTTGTATTTTCTTGCAATTTGAGCTGTAGCGCATTGCATTATAATGACTCTTTGGAGCCATTGGCTGGCCACGCTTAAACCAAAAGCGTCGCGATAAACAGGTTTTTGTCACGCGGCGCTTAGCGCGGCTGTTGGAGATGCTCTAAGGGTTTATAAGATTTTGTTGGTGTGAGTTGAACTGACGCAACGCCGCTCCTGACCTCACGCAATGCTAGCTCTGCCATCGCCCATGGCCCAATGTTAACGTTGCACACTCTCATCTCCTTTTTGCTGCAGAAGCATCCGGCCATTCAACGCGAACATGATAACCTGAATGATAACTCCCTCAGGAGGCAGAGGAGCCCTGGGAGGCAGGCTGGAGCAGCATCATGGCCATGAAACTTCGGTGCCTTTGAACCATCGGCTCGGAGGTGACTAAACTCCAGTCCGGTCCAGTGCAATCCGTTGGAACTCAGTGGCCAGCCGTAACGGGGCGGGCGCGGTCAACGGACGGACGGACGGACGGGCGGACAGGGGCACGCTCGCGATGGCACGGCCGGCGCCAATGATTCCAGCCATGCCATGATGAGGGAGCACGCATGATGGCAGGCAAGGACTGAAGGACGCCCGGTGGCTGATATAGGCACACATGCCCGGTCGATATGGCCGGCCGGCCGAGAAAGATCAGCCCCTCGCGCATTGTGATCCTCCCGTTCAGGATCATTGTTTCACTTATGGCGAGACAGGTGCATGCTAACCGCAAGGCTGTGGCTGTCATCCTGTCCCTTGCAAATCAAGCCTCTCCCGCTACCTTTCCGATGCAGTGGTTCCTGGCCAAAGTTAAGGCTTCCAAGTTTGAAAAGTGGTCATGGGCTCCTGCATGTTCGCTATCTACTTCAGCTTCAGAAATCAGAACTCATCGTATTCGCTCTTGAGTGTGGGAGTTATAGCGCTGGCAAGGGAAGCCGGTCGATCATGAGGTCTAGCAGCAATCAGTCACTCGGTAGATAGACTCTTCTGTGCATATATCTATCTGCCTACGGGTGTTATCTGAATATAGCTCATGATTCTGACGGTGACGGGGGCATGATCCCCGCAGGCGTTGCGACACGGCTGCTAAGCCAATAGGGACACTCGGCCGGCAGAATACCTCCAGGTTTCATCAAGCCTCTGTATTGCACATCATCGGGGAAATACTCCTGCCTGTACTACTGCACTGCTCCAGCCATCGATCTTCTTGGCTTCTACGGCACTGAATCTGATGCGCGGGCAGTCAGTGCAAGTATTTACTATCTGCAGACACGGCGCATTTACCTTTGTCCCGTCACGCGGTGAAAGCTAGCGCACGTCTGTCTGGTGGTAACTTTTCTCGTTTCTCAGCTTCAGGCCTGCGACATTCCCTGCCCAGGTCTGTCGGCCGGGTGCGCGGTGGTCAACCAGCCGCCCCATCCATCAGACTTCAGATCACTGCTGCATGAAGCGACGCCGTCGTCTCCGTCGAGAAGTCAGCTGGAATAAACTTTGCTTCTTTCATCTTCCTCTTTTCTTCTGAAACCATACGCTCAAAGGCTCAAAGCTAAGAGAGGCTCAAACTATTCGAGAGAAGATGTGACCGAACGATTTGACAGACGGCGTCCGACCTTTTCGATCTGTACGTATCAAGAACCATTGACGAACCCCCGTCTCTCTCTCCCCCCACTTGTCCAGAATCCGGATGCCTACATCCTACGACTGTTTTACAAATCTTTTAGAACAAGTTAAAAAACATATATAGAAGTACACCAAATAAGACCATATGCAGGGCTGCACGCACATGACGCAGTCGGGGCGAGGCGCCTTGATCGGTTTACATAGACGGATTGATATGCATGGAACGGATGATATGATCTCTCTCTGCCGCTGC
This sequence comes from Aegilops bicornis, assembly GCA_021605145.1. Taxonomy (NCBI): domain Eukaryota; kingdom Viridiplantae; phylum Streptophyta; class Magnoliopsida; order Poales; family Poaceae; genus Aegilops; species Aegilops bicornis. Next base: position 706,437,209 of record CM038670.1, read on the forward strand.
GCGAGCGAGCGGTCAGGGGCCGCGACAATGATTGGCCGCGGTGGGATGTCGAGGAGGACAGGAGTAGGGCGGGACGGCACGCGCGAGGGCGCGGGGCCGCCGGTGGCCGGTGCGGGTTCGCGGGCCCGCCGTCACCTGCGGCTTGCCGAGCCTTTTTCCCCGCTTTGGCGCGAGATCTCCCCGTCGCCGGGCGTACGGCGGGCCGATCGCCCACGTGCCGGCCCACGCCGTGTCGGGCCGAGGCCACGTGAACTCGGGATCCCGTCGGATTTCGCCGCGCGCGCGTCCGCGTCTGCGTCTCCGTCCTATCCTACTCGGCCGCTCACGCGCCGCAGGTTCGCTTGGTTCCCTCCCGCCGGGCGGCTCGCCGCAGGTCGCTCCCGCGCGCCATGCGCCTCCCCTCCTTTTCTTCACTGTGCGCGCGCCCGGCTAGGCTGCGCCCATGCCCCTGCGTGGCCGTGAATGATTGGGGCGGCGATCGAGGCCGGCTGCGTGCGAGAGGATCTCCCTCGTCGGTAGACGGATTGTCGGGTCGACAAACCAAAGTTCTCGTCAGCAAGGCTTAGTTCAGTCACGCATATTTTATAATTTCATTAGGCAGAGCATACATTTTCACGGAGCTGATTTTCTGATATGCCAACACAACATACAGTGTGGTGCTCTCCTCAACAAGAGAACACATGGCCTACGATGACGTCATAAATCTAGGAATATACCGGCTCAGTCTTTTAAAGGTGTTCATAAAGATAGGATGTGCGCGCGCGCGCGTTTATAGGGATGAGTGTATGCGCATATGTATGATCAATTGTGTTTGTACTGTGTTAAAAAAACAGAACGCATGCACTATTCGAGAAAAAAAAAGAAGAACACATGTACTATTAACAAGTCAATCCTGCAATTTCTTAGAACACGCATGAGCTTTTCGTGTTTGTATATGATAAGGTAGAAGCGGAAATTGCTAATGGAGCTTGAGCTCCAGCCCTTAATTTGAAAATTCGAGCTCCATGGAGCCTTTACTTTGAAAAAATCCACACAAAAAATTCAAATTGAGTTTCTAAAAAGTTCTGAAAAAATATGCGCATATGTACGAATGTGTACTCCTTGTCTTCAAAGTTTCATGGCGAAATACATTTATATGTGAGCTACACAAAAATAACCAAATCAGGTATTTCTAGCACATGTATTATTCACTATAAAAGTATATAATTTTTTTACAGCGCGCATCAAAATGTATATCATGATGAATTTTACACATATCTAGTATACATCTATAAGTACCTTTGTTCAAGAATTCATTCGATTAACCAGTTAACTTGTCGATTAATCCCTACTCGTTGGGTCACCGAGTAGCCGATAAACTGATAAATCAACCGATTAATTGATTATATGGCCGATTAACTTGTCGACTAGCCTATTAATCCTCGACTCGTCAGCCAATGGACCAACTACCAGTTAACGATTTTCTCAACAATGATAAGCACATATGTATTTATTTTCAGATTTTTTGAAACTTGAAAGGTTGTTCTCTGAATATTTTAAAAATTTAGGCTCCATGGAGCCTGAGAGTAAAATACCCACTCTCTAGAAGAAGCATCTTTTTTGTGAGGTAAGTTTATAGACGCAACTAATAATCTACTCCCTCCGTTTCATAATATAAGAACGTTTTTGACACTATAATAGTTTAAAAACGTTTTTATATTATGGGACGGAGGGAGTAGCTAGGAAGCACGAATATCGACCACACCCACCATCACATGTTATGAAATTACTCGTACTAGTTCCCACTCATTGCAATGCTCCTTAATTTTTTTCAACAACTACAATTGCGGGGAGCAAATCCCTCTAGAATGTGTACCGTTCTTGAATATGCTAAGAGAGCATACATGTGCCAGTTACATAGTCACATTATTGTTCTAGCCTTATATACTCTTGTATAACATGTTCGGGTGATGAAGCTATGCCATAATATTTGGTTATGTGCAAGAATTGATGCAGAGTCAGTGGTTTATCCTCTTTTTCTGAAAACAAATACCTTGAATATAGATGTCACCCTCCACTCAATCCCTAGGCGGCACCATCGTTGTCTAACATGGCTACTTGCACCCAATGGTGGTGCTAGAGCTAAGTAGTTGTGGGTTCAAATGAACTATAAATCTCTACAAGCAACTTTTTAAAAGTCTAAATGTGAATACAAAAATGATGTAAGGTTAGTTAACCCCACAACTAACATGTATAATCAACATTGTTTGTGTCATCATGTCCACCATCAATGTTGTACCTCTTATTACCCGTCTCCCCGCATCTTAGTGACATCCAATCTTGCTGAACCCCCCCCCCCCCCCCTATTACCTTCTATCTCCTCCCTGTGGATGAGGTAGCGCCACGGCTTGTAGTGGTGAGGCAATTAAAGGCCAGGAGGATAAAAATAGTCACATGATGTATCTATAGTAAGAGAAGCAAAATTAGGTAAGTGTTAATAGATTTATTTTAAACCTAAGGCGTTAACATTAGGGCATGTACAATGATAGCATATGGATACATATGCCTCATGACAAAAAGTAATTTAAAGCATATGTATTGATTTTTTCTCCCCAATGCAAGCTACTACTAGTGGACCTCATCAAAGAGTAGAAAGTGACTCTCACTACACATGCATCCCTCCTTTTCATTTCAACTTTTTCAACTTTATGTACTAGACCACACTTTTTGTCTCTAAGCACCTGCCTCTTGGAAAGGATCCCGCTTTCCATCCGAACCTACCTTTTCTGTTATCCGATCCTACATGCCATGTGAGGCATCACCCTGGGGCTATGCATTGGCCATGCCCTTAGGCATATTGTACAGTACAGATCATCCACATGGTCCCTATTAGTGCCACCTCTCTTTTCTACTGACTGCACCCCTAGGGAGTCATCGTCACCTACACCATACCTCCACCTCGCTATAGTGGAGAGTTCTACATGAACCCGAACCTAAAATGTTTTAAAAAATGTGATACTCTTTGAGGCCAATACATTTTCCGACAAAGGATGAATTTTATTAGCTCAAAATGAAATATCAAGAGGATACAAAACACAATGAGCACACACCCGGTCTCTGCATAACTAGGATGCACTCAACCAACACCAACACACACGAAAACACGCCAGCAACTAGCAAAGTCATACAAGACCAAAGCTATGTGTAGGCGAAGAAAAAAAAAACAAAAGTAATTTGATACACGATCGGCAAACTACAACACTGACTATATGCGCACCAATCATTTCATGACACCACACCGACGACAAGGTTCTTAAACAACAACTTGAGGCGAATACATAATGTGGTAATAAACTACAAATTGGAGTATTCTCTTAGAAATTAAAGTACCAATTGATGTGCAACATTTTTGTGATCCAATCATCTTGATATGCTTATGATTATTGGGGCAAGTAGCAAGAAACATATATGGGTTTAATTCTTGTTAATTGCAAAAGAATTTCCTTTTTTTTGGAAAACATAGAGTGCAACATAGGTGCATATGCGTGCGCGCGCACACACTTAGAGCAACTCTAGCAGATCCCGCATTTTGTCGACCCGTAAAATGTGTTTGCAGGTCGCACGGGGGCGGTTATGCAGGCCGAAATTTGCGGTGGCAGACTAGAAACCGCAAACAAACTCCTAAATTTAAAAAAAAAGTTGTTTCGCGTGAGAAATTTAAGCAACAGCTCGCCGGAGCTCGCTTGCATGCATACATGGTTCTATTTCACATAATATGTTCATACACGCCACATACATACATAGAGGTTAGATATGCTAGACAGGGCCTACGCTATCACATCACTGCAACAAAATTGAGCTCACCGGAGCTCCTGCGGTAGCTGCCCACCGGCGGCGATCAGTCGGAGTCGGAGGAGTCGGAGCCGAGGTCGACGAAGAGCCGCTGCTCCTCCTTCATCAAGCGCAGGTCGGCCTCCTTCGATGCTGCGCTGCGATGCCGTGAGGCCCGAATCGAGGAAGAGCCGCTAGTACTCGAGCTCGCGCCGGATGCGCTTTTCCATCTCCTACAGCTTCCTCGCCGACCGCTCGAGGACGACGCGCTCGAGGAGCTCCTCCTGCCCCGGTGGGAGGTAGTCCTCGGTCCGATGACGCCTCGGCGCGGCGGCGCATCGGACACGGCCTCCTCTGGCTCCCTCTTCACGGAACGAGCCATGAAGCTCGATGCGCCCGCTGGATGAGCTCCCAGCGTATGGCGGATGAGCTCCGCGGACCAGCTTGCGGAGGAGGCGCGGCGGTGACGGGCGCGGCTCTAGCTCGGACTTGTCGAGCTCAAGGCCGTCGAATGCACGGCGGCGGCCGGGCACCTGGTTGAGCCACCGACGCGCTTCGCTATGCTGGGCGTCGATCTGGCGCGGTGGCGGCGCTCCGCCTCATCCCCCGAGTCGGCCATGGTGGTTCAAGGCTCACCGGTGGCGAGAAATCGAGCGGCGCGGTGGGGAATTGGAGGGGAACACGGCGGCGGGAGGATAGGGTTTCGACCCGCATCTGCCCCGCAAACCCGCAGTTATAGTGGCTCGGGGGTTGCTTTTGCGGGCTACGGCAAAAAAAAATTACGGGACGGACACCGATGCGGGCTCTAGTCTGGCCAGAAAAATGGGCCGAGCTCGTATAATCGGCAGAATTATGCGGGTTTGCGTCGGATGCGGGGTCTGCTAGAGTTGCTCTTACACCTCCACCACACACACACACACTCATATAATGTTACAGGAGGTTAGAGTAGCAGCCAGAGCATTAAGCTTGGTGAAATCATCGAAAACATATGCGCTAGTTTTGTGGCCACGATATTGCAATTTAATTAGTGTTGTGCGCCCTCGTGCTATGTTTTATGCTAGAGACCGGAGTAACACGACATCAAGATTGATGGAATAACAGCTAATGTAATAATGGTACCATATAAAAGAAAACCACCATCTTAGACTAGAAATATTGCAAAAAAAAATGCCATGTAGAAATATTTCATTAGATCGATGGATAACATCTTGACACACTCTAATTTATCTCGGCCAAGAACACCTGTTAACGATTGATCTTCGCAGGCAAACAAAAACCACCTAAAGCTAAACCAATCCAACAGAAACAAATCATTCGCCTGAAGAAGTCACCAACCCCGTACAAGCCGGCCGAGTTCAAAGCTCAAATCCATGTAGACCAGGCTTGCTTGTGCTGCGTTGTCGAAAGGTGGTGGGCGGGGCAGGCAATGATGGGATGATGATGGGTGGGAGATGAGGCGGGTGCGCGGGGCCGGGGAAGGGATAGGCGCGTGCCGGCGCAAAGCGGGACACGATGATTTGGGCCTGGAGGAAAGGCCATGCGCTCGCATGAATGGACACTTGAACTGGCCTTTTCCCTGTGCCCCACCCAATGCGAGCGCGCGGAGCACGCCCTGCGCAATCATGCCCTCCCTCCATCCTCGACCCCTAGCATCATGGTCGCTACCAACTCGGAAAGCCAATCATTTCTCCATGCACTGCTCCTACGTGATGCGATCATTGCCTGTTAGCCCCCCCAAACCTCGCATGGCAATCCTCGTCCGAGTGCTAATCACTGTGTCGTCTGCTTATACTGGTAGTAGTTTGAAAAGGAACGATCGAGTAGTGGTTCTGAGACATGGGAAGTTCGATCTAGTAGTGGCCAAAGAAGGAAGAAACCAATCGATTTGGATGAGTGAAACTGGGATGTCTTTTTTTTTCTTTCCCTTTTGCCTACAATAAGTTTTTCTTTCGGAAATCCTATCTAATGACCGTTCGCTGGGAGAGGGGTGGCAAATGAACCTCATTTGATGACAATTTTAGTTCCGAGACGAGATCCAACGTCAGTTTTAAACGAAAAATTGCCTTCTCCGATAAAAATTGTCATGTCGCTCTGAAGAAACTGTCACGCTCATAAGCTCATAACTAAAAATGCCAATGAAATCATTTGCAAATACCACCCCCTTCCGGTGAACGTTCGCGGAGTCCTTTTTTTGCTGGGTTGAAGTCCATGTACAATCGTGAATCATCTAACTTTGAGTTCCGCCCACATCGAACACTGCCATTTAACGCATTTGCAGCCACACCACTTTGTTCACTTTTTATCATGACACTGAATAATAAATCTTTAAAAAAACATGGATCGCAACGTAGGCGCACACACGCACTCACACATCGTCTACTGAAGATTAGGTCGGCGTTGCGGAGCTTCAGAATTGATAAAGTCAGCACCTACGCCTCGTTACCAATGGAACATTGCCTCCACCGAAAGAATCATCAGTATTAATGAGACAACGAAAGGAAGAGGATTTGGAACACCTGAGTGTTCCAACACCCCCCCCCCCCTTATATGAACATTAAATTCAGAAAAATATAGGGGAAACTCAAAATAACCTAGGATTTTGGCATATCAAACCTGGGTGTCAATGTACTCCCGTGTGAAGTTTCGTGAAAAAATTAAATTTGTCGTATTCTCAGTAAAAATGACAACAACAAAAAACTCACGTATAGGAAAAAAATTGTTTGGATGAATCGTAGACCGGACTGTATTTTCTTCGTCACGGATACATTTCTTGGCATATAAGGGGTGGAGCACCCAGGTGCTCCTGTTTATTTCCCACAAACAAAACGTCAAACCTAAGGTTTGGTCCCTGGTGATATAGGGATGCCTCCTCTCTCCTAACCATCTAACCACTGGTTGGTTCTCGACGGGTGATCGGGGAAGAAAAATGCCTTGGTCACTGTTTACCGTAGTAGTTTTCCTTATCTTCGTAGTCCTCAAATAAGTTCATCCCTCTTTTCCATGCCGGGGAACATGAACTTTCCTCATCGACGGATCCATAATTCCATTTTTTTCTTTGAAAAACTCTTTTTTACAACACTATTGTCTCCCTCTTTCTCCTCGATGAGGCCACATCCTCTCGGACTTGTGTAGGGACGGGACATATAGATCCCCTCCTTGATCTTGGCGATAAGGTCGTCGGGCGAGCCGGTCTCTTCAGCATTTGCTTGTCGCTACCAACATAGGAAGTGCCCTATTCGGGTCCCAAATGTTACATGCTAGGAAGTCGAATTAATATCACGATGTCATACTAAGAACAAGGCTATTAGAACATAGATCATTGGACGTCACCAGTGATCAAGCCATCAAAGAATGGCATACCATCATTGATCAAAGTTGTTGGTGGCGACATAGATGTAGGAATCCTATAGGGACAGTTAAAGTTACATGAGGTGTTCTAAGAATATAACCATCGAGCATGTGTGGTCGACGAATCACTTTGCCGGAAATGGGAAGGAAGGAGTGAGACACAAGGGGTTTTGATAGGGGAAACATAACGTTGGGCACCGGCATGACTAGTTAATTACCATAGTTTTCTTGGTAACCGTGGTCAAAATATCTTCGAAGCTATGCAAATGAAATTTATTATTTTCTAGAATTTGATAAAGAAATTGTAATTCGGGCAAACTATGTCAAAATCTGTAAATAACCGAGCAATATTCATCTCTAAGGGGAGTGACGGTATCATAACCCCTCCAAATTCAGGCATTTGGACATAGTGCTATGTATAGTAACCAAGGATGGGAGGATCTATGTAGGGATATGAGCAGGAAACCAATTTCAGGAAAATTTCCTCCAAATTCAAGAAACAAGCAAATATTAATAACCGGTGGAGGTGCTAAGCGTCTAAAATTCAAACGTATGCTAGAATTATCTCAATATTCACGTGATTCCGGTGAATTGTGAATAAACTTTTCGAACCCTTGTTTTCCCTGGCTGGCTACAAGTGCACATAAACCAGAAATGCTAGTACTGCACATCAAAAGGGTACTATATATGGGAACAAATTTCTTCCTTTTCCCCTTTTTTGCTATATATAATATACATGAGACTGGTCCAACTAAAAAAAATACGACACTGGTGGTGACTGGTCCAACAGGTGAGTTGAGATAATTATACGCGCGATTATTCTATTTTGCACGTACGATACGATCATATAGTTGCCCACAGAGACCATAAGTCAAAAGGTGGTTGTTTGCTAGATATATACTCCACTCCGTTCGGTGGACAAAAACATTTGTCAAAGCGAAAATGCCCACCGTTTTTTTTTTCTCTATCTCTAAAGGAAAAATCCTGGTTCGAGTGGAGAATAGCTGAAGTTAGCTAACCTAGTAATTTCGAGCCTTTAGCGGTGGGGGGTTATGATTGCACCAATTAAGGAGCCAGCCCCCACAAGTTAATCATTGCTGTCCCAGAAACTGTGTGTGAGATCCAACATTCCTTCCCCGTCTCTTTAAAACCCTCACTCTCCCCCACTTCTTTATCACTTCCGAGTTCCAACCCCAACTGCAAACTCCACACACACACGCGCTCGGATATAAGTTGGGAGAGAGAGAGAGAGAGAGAGAGAGAGAGAGAGAGAGAGAGACGAAGGGGGGAGAGAGGTCAGGGAGATGATGGAGAGGGCCGAGGACTTAGGGCTCAGCCTCAGTCTCAGCTCGTCGCTCGCTCCTCGCACCCACCATGTCGCCATGCTGCTCCACGCTCCAGGTAAATGTTACTACTAGCTAGTGCTTACTGCTTCAACTCCGGCGAGACTATAGATCATACCTAATACTATACGAGATGTTGGCAACTGTTGATCAGAGAGGAGATTCCTGGAGATGCCACTGCTCCCTGCGAAGCGGGTCTGCGAGGCCTCTGCCGACGAGGAGCGCTCCGGGCAGCGTGGCGGTGGCAGCGACGACGACGACGGCGCCTGCGGCATGGATGGCTCCCGCAAGAAGCTCCGGTTGTCCAAGGACCAGTCCGCCGTGCTCGAGGACAGCTTCCGGGAGCACCCCACTCTGAACCCGGTAATTAGCCTTTTCTTTCGGAGTATCATCTTTAATTTATTTCCATGAAACATGCAGTTCTTAGTACTGTCTACTCTATAATCTTTCTAAACCCTGCGTGCTGTACGTGCTACGTGCAGAGGCAGAAGGCAGCCTTGGCGCAGCAGCTGGGCCTGCGGTCGCGGCAGGTGGAGGTATGGTTCCAGAACAGACGCGCAAGGTACGTATTAGCACATGCAATAGTATCCTGTAGATTTTACTTAAGCTCTATGGTGATCAGAACGAGTTCTCAGCCTGTGGGATCTTTCTCTGTTTCTTTTATTCTAGGACGAAGCTGAAGCAGACGGAGGTGGACTGCGAGTTCCTGAAGCGCTGCTGCGAGACGCTGACGGAGGAGAACCGGCGGCTGCAGAAGGAGGTGCAGGAGCTCCGCGCGCTCAAGCTCGTCTCCCCGCACCAGTACATGCACATGTCCCCGCCCACCACCCTCACCATGTGCCCCTCCTGCGAGCGCGTCTCCAACAACAACAACAACAATAACAGCTCCGCCGCTGCCGACCGCCGCAACGGCATCGAGGGCGCCATCTGCCACCGCCCCGTCGCCGTCCGGCCGCAGCAGTCATGAATCATGATCGACCGATCGACGACCTAGTAGCCACTAGACAGTCTACTTACTAGGCAGTAGGCAGTACACCGTATCAAAACCAACAGTTTCGCACATTTATTCGCGCAAGACTGTTGCCCTCGCTCGATCGTTCTGAATTTTTTCTTTGTCAGGAAGGAACACGAGTATTAATGCGTCACAAGTGCAGTAGAAGAGCATGCAGTAGCTTAGGGAATATTTAGCTGGTCCTAGAGAAAGCTGGATATGGTGGGATACGGGTGTAGGGAAGGTGGGGTGCAAGGGGATGGCACGGCGGTTTGTCCTGTCGCTTGGCTGATGATGACGGCGATGATGAGAGGTCAGTTCAGTTCGTTCCTTGGACAGCCGTGTCCCTCAAGCTTAATTCCAGCGATTGGTTAACGCGTGTGTGTGCTTCTGGCCAGTCTACTTAGCTTAATTTAGGCGATTAGTGTCTCCAGAAAGCATGCATATATCTATTAATTAGATCTATTAATCTATGCAAAGGGTTCTTCCATAGTTCTTTTTGCTCACGTATGTACCTAATTTAAAGTGGTTCGGTTATCCACTTATCATTTGGGGTTTGGATATAGACAACTAAACACGGACGGCCACCGACTACTCGATCGTGTGGACTGTACAATCAAACTGCCACACGGATGCAACTGATCCGGGATCATGAATACTATTCATGGATGACTAGATGTGCATGTCAGCTCAGACGCTGATGGAAATGGCGCCTTACTTGTTCCAGGTGGTGTTTGTTTCACGTTGCTCTCAGGGCCACGACGCCATAAAACCCCACAGAAGCTAAAGAATTTTCTAGTAGGGTGAATATATCTTCCGAAGTTTCTGCCGAAAAATCATGATCTTCGACGGCACTTCGTATGCATGATAAACTAACTACTTTTCATGCCATCTCCGTCTTCTAGTAGCCAGTAGCATCAGTCGGTGTCATCTTCCTCGGGTAATTTTCGCCACTTTATTCTTCCCATGTGTCCAACTGGACCGGAAATGCCGACAGAACCACTCGAACATAGGCGGACTTGTCTCCAAAAACGAATGAATATTCTGCACATGCCGAAACAATGCAGTTTCTCCTTTCCGTCGGCATCGATCGTCAGCCTCCACTTGAGTTGGTGCATGCTGCCGCATATGGCCTGAGGCTCTCAGCAGGTTCCATCCAGGTTTGCAGTGCACCACCTGCAGGAATATGCAGACGTGTGTGAGCAGGGCAGCCATAGATAGGTGATGATCAAGCAGGGACAGACTTTGGAGCTCACGCGGCTGCCCACCCGTAACTTCTGGAGCGAAAGCTGGGGGGGGTTCCTCCGTGGCGCGTGTTAAGCTAGCGTACTTGTAGTAGTAATCTTAATCCCGGCCTGGTGTTGCTACTCATTGGCTCCGCTCCGCCTTCTAGGAGATTGGCTAGCACAATGATTCGCATGTGAGAATGTCTTCACGTGGTTGGTCGTGCTGTACCTGCTGGATAGAACCCCCCAAATATATCACCCAGTAATCAAACACCAACTGAATGCTATTTCGCAAAAAAAAAAAAAAAAAAAAAAACCAACTGAATGCTGTATGAAGGTTTGTTGTGTCATTGTGGCGCTGGGAGAAGAGGCTATATGAACTTTTACCTGTCGTTTGGCAAAATTTAACAACTAACGTTGCGTGTTAACAGCTCAAATTGGGTGCTTTAGTACTACCTCTGTAACTTTTTTATAAGAAGTTTTTAGAGTCTATGATGGTGTCAAAAAACGTCTTATACCAAGCCACAGAGGGAGTAGTAGAAATATTATAGTTTAGACTTCAGAGCTGGTTACCTCAAATTATGGCAGTGTCAATACTTACCCAACTTAGAATTTGTTTCCTCTTTTTATTCCCTCACAATTATGCCTTATTCCATCATTGAACATTTTTTCTAAATCAGCTATCCACACATGAGATCAGTGTGGCGGCTTACTCAGTTTCCCACTACTGGAGAAACAACATTCCCTGATTGGTTATCACACTAGCATGGCGGCTCGGCATCCATCAATGGAGACTCTAGCAGTTGGTTCCGACCAGTGAAATGCCTAGGCTACTTTTTTATGTTTTTGAAAAACATGCCTATCCTCGCAAAGAGAGAGAGAGAGAGAGAGAGAGAGAGAGAAACATGCCTGGACTACTTTTTTTTTGGAGACAAACATGCCTGGACTACTTGACATAGCAGTGGCGGAGCCAGGAAAGTATGATCAGGGGGGCCGAGTGATGCTAAAACATGTTGGGGAGGGCCAAATCTCAGAAAAATGAGTGTTTAGCATCAAATAATCAGTAATGATGTACTGTTCATAAGCAAATTAGCATGAAATCCCTGTTGTTAGGGGGGGCCAGGGCCCCTGCTGGTCCCCTGCCTCCGCCACTGTGACATAGTACCTTGTTTTCTCCGTGTCTTGATGGGTAACCAGTCACTAGCGTTTTTGGGCCTAACCGTTCTAGCTCATGAAGCCCAGGCAAAACCCATGTGCACCACTTTAGGCCCTGTTCGGTAGCTATCCTTTTTTTTCACAAAAAGATCAAATCTATTATATAGGTTTGCCGGAATTACATAACACCTCAAACGTAATAAAAATTACATCGAGGTCCATGGACCATCGAACGACCATTGCCGCTGTCAGAACGAGTCGCCGACGCTCCGTTGTCACCGCTCCCATACCGGAGCCAGCCTGACCTTGTCGATGACAGTCGGGTAGTCTTCGTGCACATGCCCCTGAGGACGTTGCCGTTAAATTCTTGAATAGATCTGAAGAACCTGACATCAAATATCGCCGTTGTGTACGCACAGGGCACGACGAGAAACCCTAACCTCGCCGTCCCGAAGAGCTGGCAGGAATCTACACCAGAGTTCCATCTAATTCGTCCCAACGGACAAACTTGAGGAGGATCCGAGCCTGAAAGACTGACTCAAAGAAGAAGAATCCAGCCAAACGTCGCCCCTGCGAGGACGAAAACCCTACCTATCTACTAGCCGCAGCGGAAACACCAAGATTCCCCTCTCCACCACCGGCCGTCAGAGCGGCAGTCGGAGAGGAGGCGAATCTGCGGGCTCGCAGATGGAGATCAAGGGGAGGAAGGCTTTCCCTAGTCGCCTCGCGAGAGAGGAAAGAAAATAGGCACTGTTTGGTAGCTATCCAGTTGCCATCTCCTCCAACTCCACAGTCTGAGTCAGGCTGAATGGCCTAAATTTGCGAAGTTAAGGACGAGAAGCTTGGCGTGTAAAAAAGAACGAGAAGCTTGATGCCCTCGCAGTGCAATTTCGAAGGAGTTGGGAAGCTGGCCATTTGGATCTTCCTAAAATCAAAGGAGCTAAAGTTGGACGAAATAATGGGAACATTGCCACCGCCAAGTGAATTATGTCGACATACTGATACGTCTCCGTTGTATCTACTTTTCCTAACGCTTTTCCTCTTGTTTTGGACTCTAATTTGCATGATTTGAATGAAACCAACCTGGACTGACGTTGTTTTCAGCAGAACTACCATGGTGTTATTTTTGTGCAGAAATAAAAATTATCGGAATGGCACAAAACTTTTTGGCGGATTTTTATGGAATAAAAGAAAAATACTGGAGCCAAGAACCACCGGAGGGGGGCCCCTGGGTGAGCACAACCCACCAGGGCGCGCCCCCTCCTGGCGCGCCCAGGTGGGTTGTCCCCACCTGGTGGCCTCGCAGGTCCTGATTCCAACGCTATAAATTCACATTTTCGGAGAAAAAACTAGGGAGAAAGAATTATCGCGTTTCACGAGACGGAGCCGCCGCAACCTCCTGTTCTTCATCGGGAGGCTAGATCAGGAGTTCATTTGGGGCTCCGGAGAGGGGGATCTTCGATCTTTGTCATCACCAACCCTTCTCCATCGCCAATTCCATGATGCTCCTCACCGGGAGTGAGTAATTCCTTCGTAGGCTCGCTGGTCGGTGAGGAGTTTGATGAAATTCATCATGTAATCGAGTTAGTTTTGTTAGAGCTCGATCCCTAGTATCCATTATGTCTGAGATTGATGTTGCTATGACTTTGCCATGCTTAATGCTTGTCACTTTGGGCCCGGGTGCCATGATTTCATATCCGACCCATTTATGTTATCACCATTATATATTTGTTCTAGATCCGATCTTGCAAGTTATAGTCACCTATTATGTGTTATGACCCGTAAACCCCGGAGTGACAGTAGTCGGGATAGTTTCCGGTGATGACCGTGGTTTGAGGAGTTCATGTATTCACTATGTGTTAATGCTTTATTCCGGTTCTCTATTAAAAGGAGGTCTTAATATCCCTTAGTTTCCAATAGAACCCCGATGCCACGGGAGGGTAGGACAAAAGATGTCATGCAAGTTCTTTTCATAAGCATGTATGACAATTTACAGAATACGTGCCTACATTATATTTATGAACTGGAGCTAGTGTCGTATCGCCCTAGGTTATGACTGTTATATGATGAATATCATCCAATGAATTCACCGATCAAATGCCTACGAATTTCTCTTATATTGTTTTTGCTACGTTACTACTGTTATCGTTTCTATTACACTTGCTACAAAATCATTGCTATCACTGTTACTGTTACTATTGTTGTTGCTGCTAATATCAAAACTATCATACTAATTTGCTACTGATCACTTTGCTGCAGATAATTAATCTTCAGGTGTGGTTAAATTGACAACTCAACTGCTAATACTTGCAAATATGTTTTAGCTCCCCTTGTGTTGAATCAATAAATTTTGGTTGAATACTCTACCCTCGAAAATTGTTGCGATCCCCTATACTTGTGGGTTATCACGTACCTATTCGAGTGGACCAACCAAACTCAACGACTGGTCCCCCCATGTGTGGTTTTGGTAATTGATGACATTCTCTATGGACTAATGGTTGCCTTGAGTTATATTCGTAGGATTTGTCCATAGGCATTTCTTTAAGTCCATATGTTGGTGCAAGGAGTTTATGTGTTGACCAAGGTGCTACCCAAGGAATTATCCAAAGATTGGTCATAGAGAAGACATAATACAAGGTTGGTCAGGACTAATTCAAAGAGTGAATCAAGTTGATCAATGCACAAAGCGTACAAGATGTACCGAGAGGGATCAAGTGATCCCATGGTATGGTAAGCATTGTCGATTATGCTTTGTGTACTAACCCATGGTCTACGTGAGAGTTTTATGTGGGGTTAGGTATGTCTCCATGGGCTTGCGTCAAGAGAAAGATCTCATACAACCCATGGAGGATGAAATCAAGTGGTGTTCGCCATCAAGATTGTCGTGTGCAAGTTCAAGTGGAGCATCACGAAGAGATCATGCTTGAAGCTTGCCGTCCATTATTGTGACAATGGAGTTGTGAAGATGTGCTGAAGAGTGGCTCACCCATAGTGGATTATGGGGGAGCAATCAACTAGTCTTCATCGAGCCAACGCAATCAAGAAAGGTGGTCCAACTTGAGGAAGTCAAGATCGGCATCATCTAGCTCAAGTGGACTTTGTGCAAGGCAAAGGTTGGTAGTTTTTCTATTCTACCGATCTCTTGGTGGTAGTTGGGAGACCGGGTTATAGGATCGATTTTCGTACTATCAAGGGGGGCTCTCTAGTGAGTAGCTTGATCATATCATTCGTAGAGAGCTAATACGTCAATTTTGCATCATGTTTCCTTACTGTTATTTAGGATGTTTTTATGCATAATAATGTTTTTTGGAGTAATTCTAATGCCTTTTCTCTCATAATTTACAAGGTACACACAAAGAGGGAGAATTCCAACAGCTGGAAATCTGGACGTGGAAAAGCTACGTCAGGCTACCTACTCTGCACAACTGCAATCAAGCTGAAACTTAACGAAGATTTTTTATCAAATATATGACGAATATTGGAGCAAATAACTACCAGAGGGGGCCCACTAGGTGGGCACAACCCACCTGGGCGCGCCAGGGATCCCAGGCGCGCCTCTGGTGGGTTGTGCTCACCCAGGCCCACCTCTGGTGCCCATCTTCTGGTATATAGGTTATTTTGACCTAAAACAAATAAGGAGAGGACTTTCAGGACGGAGCACCGCCGTCCCGAGGCGGAACTTGGGCAGGAGCACTTTCGCCCTCCGGCGGAGCGATTCCGCCGGGGGAACTTCCCTCCCGGAGGGGGAAATCATCGTCATCATCATCACCAACAACTCTCCCATCTTGGGGAGGGCAATCTCCATCAACATCTTCAACATCACCATCTCATCTCAAACCCTAGTTCATCTCTTGTGTTCAATCTTGTTATCCGGAACTATATAGATTGGTGCTTGTGGGTGACTAGTAGTGTTGATTACATCTTGTAGTTGATTACTATATGGTTTATTTGGTGGAAGATTATATGTACAGATCCAATATGCTATTTAATACCCCTCTAATCTTGAGCATGATTATCATTTGTGAGTAGTTACTTTTGTTCTTGAGGTCACGGGAGAAATCATGTTGCAAGTAATCATGTGAACTTCATATGTGTTTGATATTTTGATAGTATGCATGTTGTGATCCCCTTAGTGGTGTCATGTGAACGTCGACTACATGACACTTCACCATGTTTGGGCCTAACGGAATGCATTGTGGAGTAGCAATTAGATGATGGGTTGCGAGAGTGATAGAAGCTTAAACCCCAGTTTATGCGCTATTCCTTAAGGGACCGATTGGATCCAAAAGTTTAATGCTATGGTTAAAATTTATTCTTAATACTTTTCTCGTAGTTGCGAATGCTCGTGGGAGGGTTAATCATAAGTAGGAGGTTTGTTCAAGTAAGTACATCACCTAAGCACCGTTCCACCCACATATCAAATTATCAAAGTACCGAACACGAATTAAACCAACATCATAAGAGTGACTAGATGAAATCCCGTGTACCCTCAATAACGCTTTGCTTATCATAAGAGACCGTTTTGGCCTGTCCTTTGCCTCAAAAGGATTGGGCTACCTTGATGCACTTTTGTTGCTACTATCGTTACTTTCTCGTTACAAATTATCTTGCTATCAAACTACTCTGCTACTTACAATTTCAGCACTTGCAGACATTACCTTGCTGAAAACCACTTGTCATTTCTTTCTGCCCCTCGTTGGGTTTGACACTCTTACTTATCGAAAAGAGCTAAAATTGATCCCCTATACTTGTGGGTCATCCAGGCTATTTTCTGGCGCCGTTGCCGGGGAGTGAAGCGCCTTTGGTAAGTGGAATTTGGTAAGGAAACATTTATATAGTGTGCTGAAATTTATTTTCACTTGTCACTATGGAAAACAATCCTTTGAGGGGTTTGTTCAGGTATCTTCACCTCGACCGAACCACAATTAGCTACCCCTCAACCATCGCACCTACTGAAAATATTGAATATGAAATTCCTTGCATGATAGAACAACCGCTAGCTAATCCTAATGCAGGAGATGTAACCGAACATCCTGATATGCACTTGATATATGTAGAACAAATTTGTGGATTGTTCAAGCTTGCAGGTTTACCCGGGGATGAAGTGATGCGGAGCATCGTTTGACCATCACCATGGACGTCACACCACCACCGCAAGTGCGAAGAGGACCGATGACGAGAGCTCACGCACGTACCATCGAAACCGAGGTTAACTCTTTCCTCTTCAAACTTCATTCAGTTTCACATGAGAGTCCGGTCCTACCTCAAATAGAAATGTTATCCCTTGTTAGGTACCAAGGAGTTGATCATGAATATGCTAGGACGGAGATACAAGCGACCACGGAGAAGGAAGGGATGGAAGAAGGACGCGAGAAGCACGAAGCTACAGAGAGAAGGCACAAGTGCTCGACACCCCGGGTGCAGCCCTCCTTCCCTCGGGTGTCTGGGCTCAGCCACCACCCAGTGCAGGCCCTCTCAGACACCGGGTGCTCGGCCCCGTGTGACCCGGGTGCCCGGCCGAAACCTGGGAGGCGCCCGGGGTGCACGGCCAGCTGGCCCCGGGTGCCCAGACCCCTTGACCCCGGGTGCCCGGACCCCTCCGAATGCGTGCGTGCATATTTGGGTTTTGGACCCTTGTATCCCCCTCTCCCTCACATTTCGTCCCAAGGCTATATAAACACCTCCCCTAGCTCATTAGAAGAATAGCAAAGTACATGTGAGATATTGAGAGAGCTTTGCTCATCTTCCTCCTTTTGGAGACCATGATCTCCTAAGGGAGAAGATCCTCTTGTGGATATCAAGGCCCCATCTAGGGAAGGATCCCCATCATAGGATCATCAAGACCTCTCTCCTCATAGGATTGGGATGAACTAGTTACCTCTTGTATCTTCTTGTGTTGGATTTGTACCTTTGTATCTCTCTTTGTGTGATTGGACCTAGCACATGTGTGATTGGATCAAGTCAATTTGAGTGTTCCTCTTGTTTTCCCCCTTTGTGTTCATCTTGTTCTTGGTGATTTCCCCTCCAATTCGTGAAAGATCTCCATCTAGGGTTCCACCCTACAACATCTTGATATCGTGAGCCATGGTTTCTCACAAAATTGGAGCCCCCCTTCTTGTTCTCTAGCCTAATTTTGTTGTGTTCTTCCCCAATTTCGAAAATTCCCCACCAAAAATAGCCCCAATTTTTTTGTGATTTGTTGGTTTGATGAAGTTTGGTTGGATTTGATCCATGGATTTGCTTGGTTTCAAGTGGATCTAGCCTTCCCCCCTTCCATCTCCACCTTTCCCTCCATGAAATCCACCAATTTCCCCCATTTTCCCACAAATTTCCGCCCACATCCGTCAACCCCGGGCACCCAAACCTCAAACCCCGGACACCCGGACCCACCCCCCCAACCCACCCCCGCTGACCACCCGGGGTGCATGCACCCCGAACCCTTGGCACCTGCACCCCTGGGCTGTTTGCCCCAGACCACCCCGGGTGCCCGCACCTCAAACCCCGGGCACCCACACCCCTCCGAATCAGCCCAACACAAAAACCGTTTCGGCCATAACTTTCGCTCCCGGAGTCCGATTTTGATGTTCTTTAGCTCATTGTGTAGCTATTTACATCCCCCATCCATCTAGATAGGTTCCAACACCATTGGACTCCATCAAAATTTTGCCATTTTGGCATCTTTGCCTAGGCCATCCACCATCTCATCCGCAAAACCACCATAGCTTTCCGCAACCTAACCCATTTTTTATCCTTATAGCATTTGTGGTTGCTTGAGTGGTGACTTGCGTCTCCTAAGGTGTTTCGGCTACTCAGGGATGGTTGCTTCATCATCAACCACCACCACCACTTTCGCATTGCTAACTTCGGTACCACCGAAGCCTTCCGCTACCACCATTTGACATTTTCCTTTGAGATTTTGAGTTTGCGGTTTTTCCGTTTCCTAGGGTGTTTCAGCTAACTAGGAACGGTTCGACATCGACAACACTGCCGCTCACCTTCGACAAGGATTTGACATCGACCACTTCACCATTTTGACAACCTAACCATAAGCAAGAACTGTAACCTCTATATCATCTTGGTATCGTGGTATCCCATCATTGTACATTCATTCTTGCCATTACATTGTTAACCCTTAGCCTATTTTGCGTCACTTGCCTATCGAGACTAGCCATTGAGTATTGCCGGCAACGTTACTTGTGCACATTAGTGATCCGTACCTTCCATTGCATACATACCATATCATCTTGGTATCATCATATCATCCCTTGTGTCACAAGATTGTTCCCGCATATACACAATTGCTTTCTTGGTTGGTGCATTTCTCATAAGTGGCCATACAAAAAAAAGAATAAGCTTTTAAGAAAAAAGAGAGCAAAGAAGCTTGTAAGCAAGAGCCATAGCATCATACCACATTGCACATAAGATTGTCATATCCGATCATCTTGGATCATCTTGAGAAGAACACCGGGAACATCATACACATAGCATACTTGGGATATAAAGTTGATACATTTTGCATCTTCTAGGTTGTGCACAAGTGTCGTATCCGCCTATTGAGCAATCGTGCTAGCGTCTCTCTAGAGTTGTGCAGCACGAGCGTTTTCCCTGGATTTCACATTTTTTGCTCATTCATTGGTTGCATGACCCCATTTATCTATCCGTGTGTGTGTTTCCGTGTGCCACATATTGCTATTGGTCTACTTGTTTCACTTGCGAATTTGTGAATCCTTTCCAACATTATTGACTCTTGCTAACATTTTGCATCAAATTTTTGTGCTACTATCCTCACCGAGCTCCACCATAAGCCTTAATTGTGTAGGTGTCAGAATTGACAAGATCCGGTACCAATTGTGCTATTTCCTTGATACATTATTGAGTGATCATTGATACATCTTCAACATTGGATAAGGTACATTGATCTAATTCTTTCCTTTCTTCCACTCACATTTGCTCGAGTCTTGTGATGGATAGGCAAGGCATTTCATCTTCGGTCTTCCACGACAACGATGGCGCGAACAACTACATCGTCAAAACGTCCATCTTCGGACTACAACGAGCAATGCACGGCATTGAGCGACTAACCGTCGACATTCACCAAAGCGAAGCAAGGAAAAGGGACTACATCAACACCAAGTTGGCAGAACAAATGGATCAAGTATGAGACATGTTGGCCAACTACAAGTCTTCTTCCCCTTCATCATCTTCTCGATGGCAACGCTCTAGTAGCAAATCTTCGGAATGCCATCGAGCTCAAGCACTACAACACCATCAAGATGAAGATGCTCGTGATGCATACACCTACATGTCCCAAAAAGCTCTACATCAAGCTATGGCCGAACTTCATGAGCTCAAGAGAAGACCGCGAGATGAGCACCAATAAGATGGAGCTACAAATACTACTACCACTTCGGCATCTTCGCCAAGTGTCATCAAGGCATCTTCGCCTTTCGACGTATGGCATATTCGCCTACCTCCGACGAGTACACCTACATCGGCCTTCCTCCACGGAGACGGTGATGAGATGATCGAGCATGGGATTTTCCCTTCGGTCATGGACGAGAGCAATGATGTGCCATCTTCGGCCTTCATCCATGGCGACGACGACGAGATGGTTGAGCATGTTATTTTCCCTTCGACCACGGTGACGTATGATGAGTTGAGTGACATATGCCACCATATTGAGAGTGAGAGTGACTTCGCCACTAGCCCAATATATGTTGAGTTGCCACAATTCCTATGTGAGGAGAGCCACAACCCCCACCACTTGATTGAGATGAGTGACTCCACCATATGTGACATTGAGTGCACCTATTTTGAGGGAGTGAGTGAACCACCACATAGAGAGAGTGTGATAGTTGATAGGGCATGTGAGGCCATTTCGATTTCTAACAACTTAACCTCTACCTCTATTGTGTCTTCTCATTTGGTGCTAGGTCCCATTTATGATGACGCGCTGATCCTTGATGACTTTGTCCTTCCTTTGGACATGACGATGGCCATGGTGGACTATGATGCACCCCCCACATGGTTCCATCAAGATGAAGATGACCACCATTTGGTCTTTGCTACCTCACCTACACCACTTGAGTGGAATGAACAAGGTAATATAGGTGAAGGTGATGCTCTAGTCCCACTAGTTGACATTCTTGACATTGATTGCTTGCATGATGTTGATCCACCTATTTTCATGCTTCATGCTAGTTCGACTTTCCATGCGATGATTTACCCATTTATGATGAGTTTCATGATTGCAATGTGGAGTCTATTAGTTGTGATGCCATGTTACATAGGATCTCTTGTGATAATTCTGTTGGTCACATCATGTTTGTCAATCCACTTGACTTGTCATATGCCATGCATGAGATCAACCATATGTCATATTTTTAATCTCTTCATAGTGACTATGCATATGCCATTAAGATTAACCCAATTTGCACATATGGCATAGATGACAAGCCCATGGTTATTGGCATTTGTTTCTCTTGTGATGATATTGATATGCTCCCTTTGCATCATTTATCTCATATGCCATGCCATGACCACCTAGCTTCGGATATGCATTGTTTTGGATGTTGTTCATATTCTCCATATGATGTTTCCACTATTGCTCATGAGGAGACCCCCGTAGTTTCCTCATACATTTTAGGAGATTTTGATTCATCCTATCCATTGCATGATCCCACTACTTGTGTGCACCATATGCTCCCCATGAATAAACATGCTAGTGATGTGCTATATACTTGCATTCTCAGTTTGTGTCCTCATTGTGTCATACATAACAACTATTCTTTCATGATGGATGGCATGTTCTTATACCATGCATCAAATTTCTTGGAGCGATGCTTATCTTGTGCTAACTCACACATGCACATACACAACATGATGGATGATGTGTACATTTACCATGCACACAACTTCTTTGGCTTATGTCTCTTTTGTGTAGGTGCCCATGAATACTTGTCAACCTCGCAATCCCACGAGTTGACAATACGAGCTCTAGAGAGCAACGATGACTTGGGATCCTATGGATTATCTTTCCCACCGCTCTCTTCGCGCAAAGACTTCGCGCTTTTCTTCTACATGGCCCTCACTTGGCTATGGGTTATTGTCCATTACATATTATATGCTCATCTTGCCATGTACACTTTGCATGACATGCTTATTCCGATGCCTTTACCATGCATTGATGACCCATGCTTCGCATTACACATGATGATTGATTCTCATACTTGTATGTGTATTTGCATGCTTGGTGGAGATATTGCTTGTTATTGCCATGTTTGCTATGTGCCCAATGCCTATGATGATACCTTGATCTTGCTTTGTGTTCGTGCTCGCGATATGTCATGGAAAAAAACATTTCCTATGTCTATTATTTGCTCACATGACATGATTGCCATGATTTCTATGCTTTCTTTTGTTGCATCCAATTATCGGATTACTTGCTCCTATCATATGTTTGGTTGCAACAATGTCATTACTTCACATATGCCATGTCCCTTTGCTTGTCACTTGCCTGATTTGATTGCCTCACACATGATGAACAATTGCTCTTTCCATTGTGTTGAGTGCCAGACTATTTTCACCACACCATATGCACATTATGTTTGGTTTGTCTTGCACTTACTCCATGTGTTTAGACATCTTCTCTTATTTGGTGTTGTGAATGGTTCATATGCATACCATAGACCATTTGTTGAGCAATTTATGCATGCTTGCTATGACATTGAGGTAGATGCTTGTTTACTTGTCCAATATATTAGCACCTTTACCTCACCTTTGCATGATTGTTTCCATGATGCTTTTCCATGTGCTCAATTTAGATGCTTCAATGCCATGCCACACTTCTTTGTCAAACCATATGCTATGCTTGAGGACAACACTTGTTGGGTTAATTATCTATCGAATGCTTGGTTTTGCTCTAACGCTAACTACATTTGTTTTTCCAAGTGTTTGTTGTACTTGCTACTTTAAAAGGAATCACAAGACGATGCGACATCGGAGAGTGCCCATCTCGAGCTTCCACATGATACGTGCTTGGTGGTCGTCCATTTCTACACGGCGACGCCCTATCTTTACCATGGTCATGAAGATCATGATCCATGGACAGATCTCTCCCAGGGGGGGGGGAGATGATGTTGAGCATCCTTTGACCATCACCATGGACGTCACAGTTCACACCACCACCGCGAGCACGAAGAGGACCGATGACGAGAGCTCACACACGTACCATCGAAACCGAGGTTAACTCTTTCCTCTTAGAACTTCATTCGGTTTCACATGAGAGTCGGGTCCTACCTCAAATAGAAATGTTGTGCCTTGTTAGGTACCAAGGAGTTGATCATGAAGATGCTAGGACGGAGATACAAGCAACCACGGAGAAGGAAGGGATGGAAGAAGGACGCGAGAAGCACGAAGCTACAGAGAGAAGGCACAAGTGCCTAGACACCCCGGGTGCCCGGCCCTCCTTCCCCTGGGTGCCCGGCCCTCCGGCCACCACCCCGGGCAGGCCCTCTGCACACCCCGGGTGCCCGGTCCCCTCCAACCAGCCCAGCCCGATCCGGATGCCCGACCCCTGCTAGCCCGGGTGCCCAGCCACCCATGGGCAGCCGCCCCTGTCCGGTCCGGGTGCCCGGACCCCTTTACCCCGGGTGCCCGGACCCCTCCGAATGCCTGCGTGCATATTTGGGTTTTGGACCCTTTTATCCCCCTCTCCCTCACATTTCGTCCCTAGGCTATCTAAACACCTCCCCCGGCTCATTAGAAGGATAGCAAAGTACATGTGAGATATTGAGAGAGCTTTGCTAGCTCATCTTCCTCCTTTTGGATATCAAGACCTCCTAAGGGAGAAGATCCTCTTGTGGATATCAAGGCCCCATCTAGGGAAGGATCCCCATCATAGGATCATCAAGGCCTCTCTCCTCATAGGATTGGGATGAACTAGTTACCTCTTGTATCTTCTTGTGTTGGATTTGGACCTTTGTATCTCTCTTTGTGTGATTGGACCTAGCACATGTGTGATTGGATCAAGTCAATTTGAGTGTTCCTCTTGTTTTCCCCCTTTGTGTTCATCTTGTTCTTGGGGATTTCCCCTCCAATTCGTGAAAGATCTCCATCTAGGGTTCCACCCTACAACATGAAGTTATGAAGAAGGTTTTTCCTTTATCTTTGAAGGGAAAAGCATTGGCATAGTATAGGCTATGCGCTGACATTGGATCTTGGAATTGGAATCGATTGAAATTGGAGTTCCACCAAAAAAATTATCCTATGCATCTAGTTCATCGTGATCGGAATTTTTTTTGTCCTCGTGAAGGAGAAAGTATCGCTCTAGCTTGGGGGAGGCTGAAGTAAATGTTATATTCATGCCCCAATCATGAGCTCTCAGGAGAAATTATTATCCAGAATTTTTATGCTCGGCTTTCTCGTAATGATGAAACCATGCTTGATACTTCTTGTGTTGGTTCTTTTATGAAGAAGACTATTGAATTCCGGTGGGATCTTTTGGAAAGAATTAAACGCAACTCTGAAGATTGGGAACTCGACGAATGTAAAGAGTCAGGTATTAAGCTTAAGTATGATTGTGTTAAATCTTTTATGAATATCAATGATTTTCAAAAGTTTAGCACTAAATATGGACTTGACTCTGAGATAGTAGCCTCCTTTTGTGAATCATTTGCTACTCATGTTGATCTCCCTAAAGAGAAGTGGTTTAAATATCACCCACCTATTAAATAAGAAATCAAAGAACTGGTACGAGTTAAAGAAGAAACTATACTTTACAATGTTGATCCAGTTGTTCCTTCTGCTTATATTGAGAAACCACCTTTCCCTATTAGGATAAAGGAACATGCTAAAGTTTCAACTGTGGTCAACAAGAGTTACATTAGAACACCTAAACCTGATGAACAAATTTAAATGGAACCTAGTATTTCTATGGTTAAAGATCTCTTGGAAGAAAATGTAGATGGGCATGTTATTTACTTATGTGAAGAAGCTGCTAGAATTGCCAAACCTGATAAAAAGGATAAACATAGACATGTTGTTGGCATGCCCGTTGTCTCAGTTAAAATAGGAGATCATTGTTATCATGGTTTATGTGACACAGGTGCTAGTGTGAGTGCTATTCCTTATTCCTTATATCAAGAAATTATGAATGACATAGCACCCACAAAGATAGAAGACATAGATGTTACTATTAAACTTGCTAATAGAGACACTATATCACCAATTGGGATTGTTAGAGATGTTGAAGTCTTGCGTGGGAAAATAAAATACCCTACTGATTTTCTTGTTCTTGGTTCCCCACAAGATAATTTTTGTCCCATTATCTTTGGTAGACCTTTCTTGAACACCGTTAATGCTAGAATAGACTGTGAGAAACAAACTATCGGTGTTAGTTTTGGTGATGAATCTCATGAGTTTAATTTTTCCAAGTTTAGTAGAAAGCTTCATGAAAAAGAATTGCCTAGTGAGGATGAAATAATTGGTCTTGCTTCTATTGCAGTACCACCCATCGATCCTTTAGAACAATATTTGCTAGACCATGAAAATGATTTACATATGCATGAAAGAAATGAAATAGATAAGATTTTCTTTGAGCAACGTCCTCTGCTTAAACACAATTTGCCTATTGAAACTCTAGGAGGTCCTCCTCCACCTAAAGGTGATCCTGTTTTTGAATTAAAACAATTGCCAGACACTTTAAATATGATTATCTTGACGAAAATAAGATATATCATGTTATTATTAGTGCTAACCTTTCAGAACATGAAGAAGAAAGATTATTGAAAGTTCTAAGGAAGCACCGAGCTGCTATTGGATATACTCTTGATGATTTAAAGGGCATTAGTCCCACTCTATGTCAGCACAAAATTAATATGGAACCTGATGCTTAACCCGTTGTTGATCACCAACGTCGGTTAAATCTGAAGATGAAAGAAGTGGTGAGAACAGAAATATTAAAACTTCTGGAAGCAGGCATAATCTATCCCATAGCTGATAGTAGATGGGTAAGTCATGTTCATTGTGTCCCTAGGAAAGGAGGTATTACTGTTGTTACTAATGATAAGAATGAACTTATTCCACAGAGAATTGTTACAGGCTATAGAATGGTAATTGATTTTAGAAAATTAAACAAAGCAACTAGAAAAGATCATTACCCTCCGCCTTTTATTGATCAAATGCTTGAAAGATTGTCTAAGCACACACATTTTTGCTTCCTTGATGGATATTCTGGTTTTTCGCATATAAATGTTTCTCAATCTGATCAAGAAAATACCACTTTTACTTGTCCCTTTGGAACCTTTCGCTTTATGTAATGCATCTGCTACCTTTCAAAGATGTATGACTGCTATACTCTTTAACTTTGTGAAAATATTGTTGAGGTTTTCGTGGACGACTTCTCTGTTTGTGGGAAGTCTTTTGATGATTGTTTAAGCAATCTTGATCGAGTTTTGCAGGGATGTGAACAAACAAATCTTGTCTTGAATTGGGAGAAGTGCCACTTTATTGTTAATGAAGGCATTGTCTTGGGTCATAAAATTTCTGAAAGAGGTATTGAAGTGGACAAAGCTAAGGTTGATGCAATTGAGAAAATTGCCATTCCCTAAAGATATAAAAGGTATTCGTAGTTTCTTAGGTCATGCTGGTTTCTATAGGAGATTTATCAAAGACTTTTCTAAAATTTCTAGGCCTCTTACGAATCTTTTGCAAAAGGATATTCCTTTTGTTTTCGATGATGATTGTTTAGAAGCCTTTGAAACACTCAAGAAAGCCTTAGTTTTTGCACCTATTGTTCAACCACCTGATTGGAACTTGCCTTTTGAAATTATGTGTGATGCTAGTGATTATGCTGTTGGTGTTGTTCTAGGACAAAGAGTTGATAAGAAATTAAATGTTATTCATTATGCTAGTAAAACTCTAGACAGTGCTCAACAAAACTATGCTACTACTGAAAAAGAATTCTTAGCATGGTGTTTGCTTGTGATAAATTTAGACCTTATATTGTTGATTCAAAAGTATTGTTCACACAGACCATGCTGCTATTAAATATCTTATGGAAAAGAAAGATGCTAAACCTAGACTTATTCGTTGGGTTCTCTTGTTACAAGAATTTGATTTACATATCATTGATAGAAAAGGAGCTGAGAACCACAGAGTGATAATTTATCTAGGCTTGAAAATGTGCCTGATGACCCACTACCTATTGATGATAGTTTTTCTGATGAGCAGTTAGCTGCAATAAATGTTGATTATAGTACTCCTTGGTATGCTGACTATGCTAATTACATTGCTGCTAAATATTTACCACCTAGCTTTACATACCAACAAAAGAAAAATTCTTCTACGATTTAAGACACTACTTTTGGGATGACCCATATCTTTATAAAGAAGGAGTAGATGGTATTATTAGACGTTGTGTACCTGAGCATGAACAGGGACAAATCCTATGGAAATGTCACTCCGAAGCTTATGGAGGACATCATGCTGGAGATAGAGCTGCTCATAAGGTATTGCAATCTGGATTTTATTGGCCTACTCTCTTCAAGGAAGCCCGTAAGTTTGTCTTATCTTGTGGTGAATGTCAAAGAATAGGTAATATCAGTAAGCGTCAAGAAATGCCTATGGATTATTCACTTGCTGTTGAACCATTTGATGTTTGGGGATTTGATTACATGGGTCATTTTCCTTCCTCTAATGGGTATACACATATTTTGGTTGATGTTGATTATGTTACTAAATGGGTAGAAGCTATTCCAACCAGTAGTGCTGATCACAACACCTCTATTAAAATGCTTAAGGAAGTTATTTTCCCAAGGTTTGGAGTCCCTAGATATTTAATGAGTGATGGTAGTTCACACTTTATTCATGGTGCTTTCCGTAAAATGCTTGCCAAGTATGATGTTAACCATAGAATTGCATCACCTTATCATCCTCAGTATAGTGGTCAAGTTGAACTTAGCAATGGAGAAATAAAATTAATTTTGCAAAAGACTGTCAATAGGTCTAGGAAGAATTGGTCTAACAAATTAGATGATGCACTTTGGGCTTAAAGAATAGCATAGAAAAATCCTATGGGTATGTCTCCTTATAAAATAGTTTATGGAAAAGCTTGTCATTTGCCTCTTGAGTTAGAACATAAAGCATATTGGGCCATCAAAGAGCTCAACTATGATTTCAAACTTGCTGGTGAAAAGAGGTTATTTGATATTAGCTCATTAGATGAATGGAGAACCCAAGCTTATGAAAATGCAAAATTATTCAAAGAAAAAGTTAAAGATGGCATGAAAAAAGAATCCAAAAGCGTGAGTTTAAATTCGGAGAATATGTTCTTTTGTACAAACTCGTTTCAGATTCTCTGCAGGAAAAATCCTCTCAAAATGGTAAGGCCCCTACGTTATCGAGGAGGTTTATCGGTCTGGAGCCATCAAAATAAATAATGCCGAAGGTACTAACCCGAAGGTTGTCAATGGGCAATGAATAAAACATTATATCTCAGGTACACCCATTAATGTTGAAAGTAATATTATTCAAACTTTGACACCGGAAGAACACATAAAAGAGTCCTTCCGGAACACTCCAGAATCATGAAAATAAGGAGATACGTGATACGGTAAGTAAACGGACTCCGAAAAATCCACAAAAATATTTTTTGTCAGTTTTGGAATATTTAGAAAAGTAGGAAAATAAGAAACTTTCAGGAAGCGTACCCTGGTGGGCACAAGACACCAGGGCGCGCCAGGCTTGCGTGGCATGCCCAGCTGGGTTATGCCCACCTGGGACACCTTCCAGGCTCCGTTTTTCTACAGTTTACTTGTCCCCAAGATAAA
Source organism: Aegilops bicornis (assembly GCA_021605145.1). Taxonomy (NCBI): domain Eukaryota; kingdom Viridiplantae; phylum Streptophyta; class Magnoliopsida; order Poales; family Poaceae; genus Aegilops; species Aegilops bicornis. The sequence continues at coordinate 706,465,911 of CM038670.1, forward strand.
AAATCTATATATACTCCCTGAACCTGTTAACCACCGTACCGCGGAGAAATCCTCTGTTTTCTTTTCCTTTTTGTTTTCTATCAGATCTCATCTACCATGGCCACCTCCAGCTCCTCCAAGGACAAGTTCTTCAAGAACGTCATCAACCCATATTTGCGGGAGGTGGTGCAGCACCCTCAGGTCATCTAGATGCATGAGGGGTTGCTCCACATCCGCGATGTGCAAGGTCCCAAAGGGACATGAACTATGGAGGCTAGGCTCGAAGCTATGGAGCAGGACGTCTTCCGGTGCAAGGGGATGGTGGAGTATGAACTCAATGCCAATCACCTCATGATCACGGACCTCTCCCGTGATCTCAAGGTGGATGGCAAGCCCATGAAGGACATCATCTTCACCCTCAACAAGCAAATCAACTTCCTCCAAAGCTAGATCTATGATCTCCAAAACCAAGTCTTTGAATATGAGACGAGGTTTAAAGGTATGAGTTTGGCTGCTAGCTGCAGGACCCGTGAGGCTCACTCCTCCTCTTATGATGGTGGACCACTGCCATGGAAATCCGAGGACAAGATCTCTTCACCACCACCATCTTCTTCATCACCAAAAGAGAACTGAGTATCGGGTATGGACACTCCCCTTGGCTTCCGCCAAGCTTGGGGAAGGTGCCCAGGTATCGTATCCCACTATATTTTTGGCTTTACTTATTTTATTTTGATCTTTTGCTTTAGATGAATAAAAGTTTAGTTTGATCCTTTCTGCTTTGAGAGTTTGCTTAGTGATCTATCCTTGTAATCGTGTGCAAGATATATATAATAAAGTTTAGTTTGAGTTTTTGCTTTCTTTACTTTCATGTTACAAATAAAAGAAAAGAAATAAGGAAGAAAAGAGAAAGGAAATAAATAAAAGAAAGGAAATAAATCAAGAAGATCATATACTAATCTTATGGTAGGTGATGACACCACATAAGGAAAAGTATAAGTAGAAAATTTTATTAGAGATTGACAAACATAGCATTAGTAAATGATGCAACTCATGAAAAATTTAATAAGGGAAGAGAAGATTCACATATAAATATACTATCCTAGAAATCTTTTGTGATTGTGAGCCCTCACCAAAATATTATATGCCAAAATTGTTGACGTTAGACAAGGAAGACAACTTAATGGTTTATGTTTGTTTATATTCACATAGGAGTCATATTGTCATGGATCCTTTTGTTGGAAATATGCCCTAGAGGCAATAATAAAATGATTATTATATTTCTTGTTCATGATAATTGTCTATTGTTCATGCTATAGTTGTGTTATCCAGAAATCGTAATACATGTGTGAATACATAGACCACAACATGTCCCTAGTGAGCCTCTAGTTAACTAGCTCATTGATCAATGGATGGTTATGGTTTCCTGACCATGGACATTGTCGAATCTCGGGTTCCGGCAGACCCTCTAGGTTCGAACTCTGGGGTGCATGCGGAGATCTCACCTCCAACCTACCTACACCTCGTCGCCTCGCAAGGATCTAAACTACACAAAGAGCAACACAAGGGACACAAGGTTTATCTTGGTTCGGGCCACCATTGTGGTGTAATACCCTACTCCAGTGTGTGGTGTGGTGGATTGCCTCTGGGGCTGATGATGAACAGTACAAGGAAGAACAGCCTCCCGAGGGTCTGTTCTTGGCTGGTGCGATGAACTGCTAGGGGAAGTTCAGTCGCTTCTCCCTCTCTCTAGATGCCTACTTTCCGGTCGATCAGGTCTCGGTCTCCCTTCTCCTAGATGCCTCTACCCTGTGGGTGGCTAGTCCTATTTATAGGCAGAGGCCCTGGGCCTCTTCCCAAATATTGAGCGGGAAGGGCGCCAACAATTGGCCATTTTGAAGGGGAACATCTAGTACACTTATCCTGACTAAAGTCGGTCCTCACTTTGCCAAAGACTCGACGGTGACGCCTGGCTTGGGCTCCACGATGACCTCCTTCCGCCTTTCTGCTGGTCTTGGTCTTGTTGCAACGAAATGGTTGCCTTTGCTTGATGCTCTCGCCTCGCTTGCCTCCTTTGCACCAAAGGGAAATGAGGACATGCTGGCCGACGCCTCACTGGCGCCCTCGGTCGTCATGGCTTGCGCCAGGCGCCTCGTGAGGTACCCCGCCTTGATCTCTCCGCCTCCTCGCGAGCCAGCCTAACGAGGCCATGCCTGAGGAAGCTTCCTGTCGTCCGCCCCGCGAGGCTTGGCCCCTCGCGAGGGTCTTGAGCTTGTGTTGATGAAGATGGGCCGTACTGGGCCACCCCTTGAGCCACGCCGCAGGCCGCAGGCGAGCAAGTCCGGGTACCTCCGTTCCCGAGAATCTTGTGATAGAGCCCCGGGCCCAAGGCGCGCTGGACTTGGCTTAGCGAGAGAAGCGAAGGGGCAAGTCACGAGCGCCGCTTGAGCCTAACATCCTGCGGCCTTGGGCGCCGCGTGGCGGTTGATTGGACATGGGCGTCCCCGCTTCCCCACGACGCCTCGGCAACTGCACAAATTGACAAGTCCCTACATGCAGAAACGGGTCATGATTACCTGCGATCGTGGAGGTCGACGGTTGGCCTTCTCCGGCTATAAGTACGGAACGGCGCGTGCCCTTCCAGTCCATCTCTTCTTGCTTCTCCTTCTTCTCCATCCTTGCCCTTGCTCCACATTGCGGCAATGGCTCCGATCCGCCGGTTCTCCGCAGAAGAGAAAGGAAAGGCCCCCCGAGAGGGTCCCGATCCGCTGCCGCCGAAGAAACGGCTAGCCCTCTGCCGCCGAGATGAGGGCGCCCGGCAGGAGGTGTCGAGGCCCTGGTACGAGCGGCCACCGCCAGGGTTCCCGCTGCCCTTGTATGCCCGTATTGAGGGCCCTGAAGGAGTTGACGCCGAGTGCCATGGACGACGCCGCCGTCGGCGCCGGTGGGTCACGGCGGTGCGTGTTCTTCCTCCTGGAGTCCATGCCGAGGGCTCCTCCCGAGAGTTTGTGCTCCACGCTGCCATGCCTCCTCAGTCTTAGATTCGCCTTCCTCCCTCCTTCGCCTTCGTGATTCTGCAGAGGGGGTCTCTGGAGCTCTGGTTGCGACGCCGGCTGCAGCACCCTGCGGCCGGGCGGAAGTTGTGGTCGCCGCCCGGCAAGGTCTTCATGACTCGAGGCTGGGGCGAGATCGCCCGGGTTTGCAGGACGAGGGGCGCCCTCGTGATCCACCTGGAGTATGACGGCACTTCCGTGATGTTCTTCAAGGTCTTCGACGCGGAAGGACGCCGGCTGGAGTGCTGCCCTGAGGGAGGTGGTCGGGGCCCTGCCGCGGAGAGGACTAGGCTCGCCGACCGCTCCCCCAGCAGCTCCTCAGGCGGCGGAGGATCCAGCGACTCCGTCGGGCTCTTTGCGACTCGAGAGACGGCGACAGCCTGAGCCCCGAGCTTGCGCCGCTCTCGAGCAGGGTGGGCTCGCCATTGCCGCCGCCACGATCTGGATGGGGTTGGCGCCCGATGCTGGCCACTGTTGATGATGGCGTCTTTTGCAGAGTCGCATGTAGTTAGCGTTCTTTATGATCTGCACCCTTTGTTCCCTGTGAGGAATCGAAAAACGCGCCCCATGGGGGCTTGTAAGGTGTCTGCGGTTCTGTTTGTTAATATGATCCTTGTCGTGAAGTGGTGCGAGATGCTCATCCCATCTTAGCTTAGTTCCTCCTTTCGAACCTCGCGAGGGCTTGATGCTCTTCGCCGGCTGTGTCCCGGGTCCCAAGGCAGGCTTCAGCCGTCGCTGGTATGCTGTGTCGCGATGCCGTGGTCAAGGCCAGGAGGTGAGCGCCCGGGTCCAAGAAGAGCCCCTGAGTCGCGATGCTCAGGAGGTCCCCTTTAGCGCTCAAGCAGCCATCGTTTGGTGAGAAAGGAGCGCGAAGTTGCTAACACGGGATCGCTTTGGGTGCGAGGTCGGCTAGTATTTCCGGAGGATGACTTATCTCGGGAGTCAGGAACCGCTTCTTGGTGCGGCGTTAGGTCCGCGCATCGGCAGATGAGGAGTTGCCTGGCGAGGTCCCCGCGTGCCTCTTCCCTCTCGCCTTTACTCCCCTTTCTGCTCTACGTCCTCGGTCCCGCCCTCGAGCGAGCTCAGCCGTCGCTGGTATGCTGTGTCGCGATGCCGTGGACAAGGCTAGAGGGTGAGGGCTGGAGAGCCGTGAGGAGCCCATGAGTCGCGATGCTCAGGTACCCCCCCTTTAACGTGCAAGCGGTTCGCGCGGACGAGAGTGAAGGAGACACCGTGAAGGCCTCGCCTGACGCTGCTCCTTGAAAAGATCCTGCAGGCTCATCACAAAAAGAACGAGAGTTCGCCATGACAATCGGCGACCACCGTTGGTTGGTGCGGAGGGGTGACGAGGCAATCAAGGCTTGACGAGGTGGCGCCATGCGGGGCTGCCGCGGCCAGAGCTCAGCCATTCAGGTTTGTCGGCATTGCAGGGATGGACCCATGCGCAAGCGTCGTGTCGTTAGGGAGCAGCTCCATCAGTTGGTGTCAATCGAGCGGGCGACTAGGTCAAACACGTTAATCACGAAGGAGCAAGTCCATTTAGATAGGTGCAGAGAAGGCGGAGATCGCTGGGTCGGGCCCGAGCGACTTGGGGATGACGCAGCCCGAGGGGCGCCCCCAATAAAGTAGACTAGAAACATGAATCAAAAGGGATACATGCCGCAGGGACGGACCCACGCGGCCTGGGAATGATGCACCCTTGGGGGCGCTCCCAGCTGAAAATGAAACTCGAAGGATGTCACCTGATAATGTTGAAGATGAGGGGATGCTGAAGTAGCGGACGTCGTGCGCTGCGGAAGCCGATCTTCATGAGCCCCCAGGCCCAGGAGCCTCGGGAGGCTCCGGAGGCGCTGGTGGCTCCTCGCGGACCATCTCCATCTCCGCCAGGGCTGCGGAACGCCTGGCCGCTTGAGCCTCCAAGATGCTCCTCATGAGGCGCTGGCGTGCAGGCAGCCGCTGCCGGCAAGCCGTAAGGCATGCGAACGTAGCCGTGGGGTGGACTCGCACAAGACCCCACGCGTGAGGGCCAGAGGCGCTCCTGAGAGGCGGCTCGGTTGAGCCCTGGTATGTCGATGCAGACGCGCAGCCCAGCATCCTCACCTAGATGGGGAGCTACGGCGGGTAAGCGGCGGCTGCCACTCATGACTCTTAACTCCTGCAGCTCCTGAATGATCTTGCTGACGAACTCCTGAGGGTTTGGCCCTCCTTGCCTTGCTCCTTCCTGAGGGAAACGTGCTTTGAAACACGCCTCCAAGTGGTGCCCGAGCGCCTCCCTCGTGATCTTAGCAAAGTCGATGGCCCTCCAGGAGAGAACCCCCGAGCCTTGCTCGAGGAGGGCGCCGGGCGCCTTCCTATGCGACGAAGGAGGTGCCTCAACAGCGCGACTCGAGGGGCCTGCCTCCCAAGGGGTCGGGCCAGCGATGTCTTCTTCTTCTTAGGAGCAGCCTCGGGAGCCTCCCGCCTCCGTGATCTGGGTCTTCAATTGACGCGCTTGAAAAGCACGCCTGTGGAACACATCGTCTCTTTCTTCACAAGGCACCGTGATGACTCCACCGCTTCCTGGCATCTTGAGGACATTGTAGCCGTGATGAGTCACGGCCATGAATTTGGCCAGAGCTGGGTACCCGAGGATGGCATTGTACGGTAGGCGAATGTGAGCGACGTCGAAGTCAATGAGCTCGGTGCGGTAGTTGTCGCGCGCCCCGAAGGTGACAGGAAGGCGGACCTGCCCTATTGGAACTGTGGAGCCATTAGTGACTCCGAAGAAAGGCCTGGTTGGTTGAAGCTAATTGTATGGCACTTGGAGATTGTTGAATGTCTCGACGGACAGGACATTGAGCCCTGCTCCGCCATCGATGAGGGTCCTGGTGACTTGCACGTTGCTGATGATCGGGGAACAAAGCATCGGGAGGACTCCGGCTGTGGCTGCGCACTTGAGCTGATCCGCTGAGCTGAATGTGATGGCGCAAGCTGACCACCTGAGGGGGCGTGTGGCTTCGAGCCTGGGGAGGACTGCATTCACTTCGCGGACGAACTGCTTGAAGATGCGTTGAGAGGCTGGGGCTTGAGCTCTGCCCAGGATGCAAGCGATTGCATGCGGCTCCTGGAAGCCCCCGGCCCCCTCGTCCTGATGATGGTCTTCATTTCTCCTTGGCTGCGGTGGCAGAGGAGGGAGGCCTGCGTTTCCTTGTGGGCGATCCTCGCGAGGCTGATCCCTCCAGCCTCCCTCGCGAGGCGGGTCCCTCCAACCTCCCTCGCGAGGCTGATCCTGCCAGCGGTCCTCGCGAGGTCGGTCACGCCACCCTTGGCGAGGGCCATGGTCTTCCCAAAGGTCCCGCGCTTCTTCCTCCTCCTCGATCGTAGCCTCGATCGTTGCGGTCGGGCGTCCGACCGATTCGCCCTTCTCGCACGGCTCTGAGCTCTTGGCATTTGTTGGTGTTGTGGGTGTGGAGGTCGTGGTACACGCAGTACCGGCTGCCCTTGGAAGACTCGGGCTGATCCCTGCCTCGTTTGGTGTCTGGTTCTGCAGCGAGCACGGCAGCCCCCTTGCGCTTCACGTCCTTGACCTTGGGCTTCTTCTCTTCGGGGTCGGCAGCCGACAGCTCAAGGTGGGAAAGGCGTCCTTCCTCAGCCCTGGCGCACTTGGTCGCCAAGTTGAACAGCTCCAGGGACGTGCACAGGTCTTCATGCATCGCCAGCTCCTCCTTCATCTTGACATCACACACACCGTCGGAGAAGGCTGAGGTGATGGCCTCCTCAGTCACCTTGGGAATCTTGAGGCGTGCGTTGTTGAAGCGCTGGATGTACTTCTGCAGGATCTCTCCTGGCTGCTGCTTGATGCGGCGCAAGTCGCTCATGGCCGGGGGACGGTCGCGAGTGCCCTGGAAGTTGGCGATGAAGCGGGTGCGCATCTCGCCCTAGGAGGAGATCGTGCCAGGAGCTGTGTTCAGGAGCCAAAAGGGCACCGCCCTTGAGCGCCATGGGAAACCAGTTCGCCATGACCTTCTCGTCCCCGTTGGCGGCTTCAATGCCCAGCTCGTAGAGCTGGAGGAACTCCGCAGGGTCGGCCGTGCCGTCGTAGCAAGGAGGCAGGTCTGGCTTGAACTTGCCGGGCCATGCGACGCTGCATAGCTCAGTGGTGAAGGCGCGACAGCCTGCAGTGGCCGCGGGAGGCCTTTGGTGACAGAGGGCTTGATCTTGCGGGTCCCGTCGGCGCTGCCTGGGAGCAGCTGGGTCTTGGCGCGGCCGGAGCAGAGCGCTGGTCGTGATGGGCGGTGCGAGGAGCACTCGGGCAGCTTCTTGGGGCGAGGGACCTCTTGGCAGCTCGCTTCTTGCCGTGGCCGGTGCTGGACGGAGTGGGTTCCACCCAGGGGCCACGCGCCTTGGGGGCAAGGCGCCTTCTTGAGGGGGAGGCGGCTGAGGCGCCCCCGGAGCTTTATCGCCTGCGCGAGGCGGGGCGCGGTGCAGTGAGAAGGACGGCGCGGGGGAGCCCCCCGCGATGCGGACGAGCTCGACGACGCGGTCGAGCCGCTCCTGGTAGACGTCGTCGACGGGGCAGTAGCGCAGGAGCATGTTTGCCGCGATGAGCGCGGCTCGAGCCTCCATGAGCCCGCGGAGCGCGCGGGACGAAGAACCAACTGGGGAAAGCGAAGGAGTAGCGGTGCGGCCATCTCTCCTCATGGATGGATGCTGGGACGATGCCAGCTGCTCGTTCCCCGCCGGGCCGGTGGCGGCATTGACGAAAGGTGACGGGGAACGGCGGGGGCGTCCGCCGACGGGGGCCGTCTGGGCAACGCGAGTAGTGAGGGCGGCCCAGCGCTCGGCGCGGGCTCGACGAGCGTCTGACATGGATGCGAGGGGCGGCGAAGAGCAGGGCGGCGGAAGGCGGATTCCGGTGCACCCCTACCTGGCGCGCCAAATGTCGGATTTCGGGTTCCGGCAGACCCTCTAGGTTCGAACTCTGGGGTGCACGCGGAGATCTCACCTCCAACCTACCTACACCTCGTCGCCTCGCAAGGATCTAAACTACACAAAGAGCAACACAAGGGACACAAGGTTTATACTGGTTCGGGCCACCATTGTGGTGTAATACCCTACTCCAGTGTGTGGTGTGGTGGATTGCCTCTGGGCTGATGATGAACAGTACAAGGAAGAATAGCCTCGCGAGGGTCTGTTCTTGGCTGGTACAATGAACTGCTAGGGGAAGTTCAGTCGCTTCTCCCTCTCTCTAGATGCCTACTTTTTGGTCGATCAGGTCTCGATCTCCCTTCTCCTAGATGCCTCTACCCTGTGGGTGGCTAGTCCTATCTATAGGCAGAGGCCCTGGGCCTCTTCCCAAATGTTGAGCGGGAAGGGCGCCAACAATTGGCCATTTTGAAGGGGAACATCTAGTACACTTATCCTGACTAAAGTCGGTCCTCGCCTGCCAAAGACTCTGACGGTGACGCCGGCTTGGGCTCCACGATGACCTCCTTCCGGCCGTTCTGCTGGTCTTGGTCTTGTTGCACCGAAATGGTTGCCTTTGCTTGATGCTCTCGCCTGTGCTTGCCTCCTTTGCACCAAAGGGGAATGAGGACACTGCGCGGGCTGGCGCCCGCCTGGCGCCCTCGGTCTTCATGGCTTGAGTCATGGGCACCTCGTGAGGTACCCCGCCTTGATCTCTCCGCCTCCTCGCGAGCCAGCCTGAGGAGGCCGTGCTTGAGGAAGCTTCCTGTCGTCCTGTTGGAAATATGCCCTAGAGGCAATAATAAAAGCATTATTATTATATTTCCTTGTTCATGATAATTGTCTTTTATTCATGCTATAATTGTAATATCCGGAAATCGTAATACATATGTGAATACATAGACCACAATACGTCCCTAGTGAGCCTCTAGTTGACTAGCTCGTTGGTCAACAGATAGTCATGGTTTCGACTATGGACATCGATGTCATTGACAACGGGATCACGTCATTAGGAGAATGACGTGATGGACAAGACCCAATCCTAAGCATAGCACAAGATCGTGTAGTTCGCTTTTGCTAGAGCTTTTTCAATGTCAAGTATCTCTTCCTTAGACCATGAGATCGTGTAACTCCCGGATACCGTAGAAGTGCTTTGGGTGTACCAAAGCGTCACAACGTAATCGGGTGACTATAAAGGTGCACTACGGTATCTCCGAAAGTGTCATTGGGTTGTACAGATCGAGACTGGATTTGTCACTCCGTATGACGGAGAGGTATCTCTGGGCCCACTCGGTAATGCATCATCATAATGAGCTCAAAGTGACCAAGTGTTTGGTCACGGGATCATGCATTACTGATGCAGTAAAGTGACTTGCGATAACGATCTTTGAACGAGGTATTGGGATACCGACGATCGAGTCTCGGGCATGTAACGTACCGATTGACAAAGGGAATAGTATACGGGGTTGCTTGAATCCTCGACATCGTGGTTCATCCGATGACATCATCGAGGAGCATGTGGGAGCCAACATGGGTATCCAGATCCCGCTGTTGGTTATTGACCTAAGAGCCGTCTCGGTCATGTTCAAGATGTCTCCCGAACCCGTAGGGTCTACACACTTAAGGTTCGGTGACGCTAGGGTTATTAGGAAGACTTGTATGTGATTACGAATGTTGTTCGAGTCCGGATGAGATCCCGGATGTCACGAGGAGTTCTGGAAGGGTCCGGAGGTAAAGATTTATATATGGGAAGTTGTCAAACGGACACCGGAAAGTTTCGGGGGCATATCGGTATTGTACCGGGGCCACCGGAAGGGTTCCGGGGGTCCACCGGGAGGGGCCACCCCTCCCGGGGGGCTACATGGGCTGCGTGGGGAAGGAGCCAGCCCCTGGTGGGCTGGGCGCCCCCCCCCTTGGGCCCATGCGCCTAGGGTTGGGGGGGAAACCCTAGAGGGGCCGGCCCCCTTCTCCCTTCCCCCTATAAATAGAGGGGTGAGGGGAGGGCTGCAAACACACACAAGCCAAGGCGCATCCCCTCCCCTCCCCAACACCTCTCCTCCTCCGCGTGTGCTTGGCGAAGCCCTGCCGGAGAACTGTCACTCCACCATCACCACGCTGTCGTGCTGCTGCTGGAGCCATCTTCCTCAACCTCTCCTTCCTCCTTGCTGGATCAAGATGGAGGAGACGTCGTCCGTACCGTACGTGTGTTGAACACGGAGGTGCTGTCCGTTCAGCACTTGGTCATCGGTGATCCGAATCACGGCGAGTACGACTCCGTCATCACCATCCCCTTGAACGCTTCCGCACTCGATCTACAAGTGGTATGTAGATGCAAACTCACTCCCTTGACTCATTTCTTAGATGAACTCATAGATGGATCTTGGTGAAACCGTAGGAAAAATTTTAATTTTCTGCAATGTTCCCCAACAGTGGCATCATGAGCTAGGTCTATGCGTAGTTCTCTATTGCACGAGTAGAACACAATTTTGTTGTGGGCGTAGATCTTGTCAACTTGCTTGCCGCTACTAGTCTTATCTTGCTTCAGCGGTATTGTGGGATGAAGCGGCCGGACCAACCTTACGTGACGCTTATGTGAGACCGGTTCCACCGGTGACATGCACTAGTTGCATAAGGTGGCTGGCGGGTGTCATCTCTCCCACTTTAGTTGGAGCGGATTCGATGAAAAGGGTCCTTATGAAGGGTAAATAGAAGTTGACAAAATCACGTTGTGGTTATTCGTAGTAAGAAAATGTTCTTGCTAGAACCCAATTGCAGCCACGTAAAAGATGCAACAACAATTAGAGGACGTCTAACTTGTTTTTGCTGCAATTGTCATGTGATGTGATATGGCCAGAAGTTGTGATGAATGATGAATGATATATTGTGATGTATGAGATCATGTTCTTGTAATAGGAATCACGACTTGCATGTCGATGAGTATGACAACCGGCAGGAGCCATAGGAGTTGTCTTTATTTTTGTATGACTCATGCGTGTCATTGAAGAACGCCATGTAAATTACTTTACTTTATTGCTAAACGCGTTAGCCATAGAAGTAGAAGTAGTCGTTGGCGTGACAACTTCATGAAGACACGATGATGGAGATCATGATGATGGAGATCATGGTGTCATGCCGGTGACAAGATGATCATGGAGCCGAAGATGGAGATCAATGGAGCTATATGATATTGGCCATATCATGTCACTACTATATAATTGCATGTGATGTTTATTATGTTTAAGCATCTTGTTTACTTAGAACGACGGTAATAAATAAGATGATCCTTACAACAATTTCAAGAAGTGTTCTCCCCTAACTGTGCACCGTTGCTAAAGTTCGCTGCTTCAAGCACCACGTGATGATCGGGTGTGATAGATCCTTACGTTCACATACAACGGGTGTAAGACAGTTTTACACATGCAAAACACTTAGGGTTAACTTGACGAGCCTAGCATGTACAGACATGGCCTCGGAACACGGAGACCGAAAGGTCGAACACGAGTCGTATGGAAGATACGATCAACATGAGAATGTTCACCGACGATGACTAGTCCGTCTCACGTGATGATCGGACACGGCCTAGTCGACTCGGATCGTGTAACACTTAGATGACTAGAGGGATGTCTAATCTGAGTGGGAGTTCATTAAAATAATTTGATTAGATGAACTTAATTATCATGAACTTAGTCTAAAACTTTTGCAAATATGTCTTGTAGATCAAATGGCCAACGCTCATGTCAACCTGAACTTCAATGCGTTCCTAGAGAAAACCAAGCTGAAAGATGATGGCAGCAACTATACGGACTGGGTCCGGAACCTGAGGATCATCCTCATAGCTGCCAGGAAACAATATGTCCTAGAAGGACCGCTAGGTGACGCCTCCGTCCCGGAAGAACCAAGACATTATGAATGCTTGGCAGACTACTACCGATGATTACTCCCTCGTTCAAGGCGGCATGCTTTCTGACTTAGAACCGGGGCTCCAAAAGCATTTTGAGCATCACGGAGCATATGAGATGTTCGAGGAGCTGAAACTAGTTTTCCAAGCTCACGCCCGGGTCGAGAGATATGACGTCTCTGACAAGTTCTATAGTTGTAAGATGGAGGAAAATAGTTCTATCAGTGAGCACATACTCAGAATGTCTGGGTTGCACAACCGCATGACCCAGCTGATTAACCTCCCTGATGAGGCGGTCATTGACAGAATCCTTGATCGCTTCCCACCAAGCTACAAGAGCTTTGTGATGAACTACAATCTGCAGGGGATGGTGAAGACCATTCCTGAAGTATTTTCAATGCCGAAGTCAGTGAGGTTGAGATCAAGAAAGAACATCAAGTGTTGATGGTCAATAAGACCACTAAGTTCAAGAAGGGCAAGGGCAAGAAGAACTTCAAGAAGGACGGCACAAGGATGTTGCCACGCCTTAAGCCAGTTCTGGGAAGAAGTCAAAGAATGGACCCAAGCACGAGACCGAGTGCTTTTATTGCAAGGGAAGGGTCACCGAAGCGGAACTGCCCCAAATACTTAGCGGATAAGAAGGCCGGCAACACCAAAGGTATATTTGATATACATATAATTGATGTGTACCTTACCATTACTCGTAGTAACTCACAGGTATTTGATACCGGTGTCGTTGCTCATATTTGTAACTCACAGCAGGAGCTGCGGAATAAGCGGAGACTGGCGAAGGACGAGGTGACGATGTGCGTCGGGAATGGTTCCAGAGTCGATGTGATCGCCGTCGGCACGCTACCTCTACATTTACCCACGGGATTAGTTTTGAACCTTAATAATTGTTATTTGGTGCCAAGTTTGAGCATGAACATTGTATCAGGATCTCGTTTAATGCGAGATGGCTACTCATTTAAATCCGAGAATAATGGTTGTTCTATTTATATGAGAGATATGTTTTATGGTCATGCTCCGATGGTCAATGTTTTATTCTTAATGAATCTCGAACGTAATATTACACATATTAATAGTGTGAATACCAAAAGATGTAAAGTTGATAACGATAGTCCCACATACTTGTGGCACTGCCGCCTTGGTCACATTGGTGTCAAACGCATGAAGAAGCTCCATGCTGATGGACTTTTAGAGTCTCTCGATTATGAATCATTTGACACATGCGAACCATGCCTCATGGGCAAAATGACCAAGACTCCGTTCTACGGAACAATGGAGCGAGCAACCAACTTGTTGGAAATCATACATACCGATGTGTGCGGTCCAATGAGTGTTGAGGCTCATGGAGGATATCGTTATGTTCTCACTCTCACTGATGACTTGAGTAGATATGGGTATGTCTACTTAATGAAACACAAGTCTGAGACCTTTGAAAAGTTCAAGGAATTTCAGAATGAGGTAGAGAATCAACGTGACCGAAAGATAAAATTCCTACGACCAGATCGTGGAGGAGAATATTTAAGTCATGAATTTGATACACACTTAAGAAAATGTGGAATCGTTTCACAACTCACGCCGCCTGGAACACCTCAGCATAACGGTGTGTCCGAACATCGTAATCGCACTCTATTGGATATGGTGCAACCCATGATGTCTCTTACCGATTTACCACTATCATTTTGGGGATACGCTCTAGAGACAGCTACATTCACTTTAAATAGGGCACCGTCTAAATCCGTTGAGACGACACCGTATGAATTATGGTTTGGGAAGAAACCTAAGCTGTCGTTTCTAAAAGTTTGGGGATGCGATGCTTATGTCAAGAAACTTCAACCTGAAAAGCTCGAACCCAAGTCGGAAAAATGCGTCTTCATAGGATACCCTAAAGAAACCATTGGGTATACCTTCTACTTAAGATCCGAGGGCAAGATCTTTGTTGCCAAGAAAGGATCCTTTCTGGAAAAAGAGTTTCTCTCAAAAGAATTAAGTGGGAGGAAAGTAGAACTCGATGAAGTACTACGTCTTGAACAGGAAAGTAGTGCAGCTCAGGAAAATGTTCCTGTGATGCCTACACCAACTGAAGAGGAAAATAATGATGATGATCAAGGTACTTCGGATCAAGTAGCTACTGAACTTCAGAGGTCCACAAGGACACGTTCCGCACTGCAGTGGTACGGCAACCCCGTCCCGGAAATCATGTTGTTAGACAACGGTGAACCTTGAACTATGAAGAAGCGATGGCGGGCCCAGATTCCAACAAATGGCTAGAAGCCATGAAATCCGAGATAGAATCCATGTATGAAAACAAAGTATGGACTTTGGTGACTTGCCCGATGATCGGCTAGCGATAGAAAACAAATGGATCTTTAAGAAGAAGACGGACGCGGATGGTAATGTCACCATCTATAAAGCTCGACTTGTCGCTAAGGGTTATCGGCAAGTTCAAGGGATTGACTACGATGAGACTTTCTCTCCCGTAGCGAAGCTTAAGTCCGTCCGAATCATGTTAGCAATTGCCGCATACTATGATTATGAGATATGGCAGATGGACGTCAAAACGGCATTCCTTAACGGGCATCTTAAGGAAGAGCTGTATATGATGCAACCGGAAGGTTTTGTCGATCCTAAGAATGCTAACAAAGTATGCAAGCTCCAAATGATCCATTTATGGGCTGGTGCAAGCATCTCGGAGTTGGAACATTCGCTTTGATGAGATGATCAAAGCGTTTGGGTTTATCTTGAGACTTATGGAGAAGCTGCGTTTACAAGAAAGTGAGTGGGAGCTCTATAGCATTTCTCATATTATATGTAGATGACATACTTTTGATGGGAAATGATATAGAATTCTTGGACAACATTAAGGCCTACTTGAATAAGTGTTTTTCAATGAAGGACCTTGGAGAAGCTGCTTATATATTAGGCATCAAGATCTATAGAGATAGATCGAGACGCCTCATAGGTCTTTTCACAAAGCACATACCTTGATAAGATTTTGAAGAAGTTCAAAATGGATCAGTCCAAGAAAGGGTTCTTGCCTGTCTGCAAGGTGTGAGATTGAGCTCAGCTCAATGCCCGACCACGGCAAAAGATAAAGAAGAGATGAGCGTCATCCCCTATGCCTCAGCCATAGGATCTATTATGTATGCCATCTTGTGTACAGACCTGATGTAAACCTTGCCATAAGTTTGGTAGGAAGGTACCAAAGTAATCCCGCAAGGAACACCGGACAGCTGTCAAGAATATCCTAAAGTACACGAAAAGGACAAAGGACATGTTTCTCGTTTATGGAGGTGATGAAGAGCTCGTCAGAAGGGTTACGTCGACGCTTAGCTTCGACACAGATCTGGATGACTCTAAGTCACAAACCGGATACGTGTATATGTTGAATGGTGGAAGCAAGAAGTCATGGCGCCGCAAGCAGTAGCGTCGTGGCGGGATCTACATGTGAAGCGGAGTACATGGCAGCCTCGGAGGCAGCGCATGAAGCAATTTGGGTGAAGGAGTTCATCACCGACCTAGGAGTCATACCCAATGCGTCGGGCCGATCAAACTCTTCTCAGAATAACAACTGGAGCTATTGCACTTGCCAAGGAGCCCAGGTTTCACAAGAAGACCAGGCACATCAAGTGTCGCTTCAACTCCATCCGTGAAAATGTTCAAGATGGAGACATAGAAATTTGTAAAGTGCATACGGATCTGAATGTCGCAGATCCGTTGACTAAACCTCTCTTCATGGGCAAAACATGATCAACAGTAACTCTATGGGTGTTCGATTCATCACAATGTAACTAGATTATTGACTCTTGTGCAAGTGGGAGACTGTTGGAAATATGCCCTAGAGGCAATAATAAAAGCATTATTATTATATTTCCTTGTTCATGATAATTGTCTTTTATTCATGCTATAATTGTATTATCCGGAAATCGTAATACACGTGTGAATACATAGACCACAATACGTCCCTAGTGAGCCTCTAGTTGACTAGCTCGTTGGTCAACAGATAGTCATGGTTTCACGACTATGGACATCGATGTCATTGACAACGGGATCACGTCATTAGGAGAATGACGTGATGGACAAGACCAATCCTAAGCATAGCGCAAGATCGTAGTTCGCTTTTGCTAGAGCTTTTTCAATGTCAAGTATCTCTTCCTTAGACCATGAGATCGTGTAAGTCACGGATACCGTAGAAGTGCTTTGGGTGTACCAAACGTCACAACGTAACTGGGTGACTATAAAGGTGCACTACAGGTATCTCCGAAAGTGTCTGTTGGGTTGGCACGGATCGAGACTGGGATTTGTCAATCCGTATGACGGAGAGGTATCTCTGGGCCCACTCGGTAATGCATCATCATAAAGCGCTCGAAGTGACCAAGTGTTTGGTCACGGGATCATGCATTACGGTACGAGTAAAGTGACTTGCCGGTAACGAGACTGAACAAGGTATTGGGATACCGATGATCGAGTCTCAGGCATGGAACGTACCGACTGACAAAGGGAATAGTATACGGGGTTGCTTGAATCCTAGACATCGTGGTTCATCCGATGACATCATCGAGGAGCATGTGGGAGCCAACATGGGTATCCAGATCCCGCTGTTGGTTATTGACACGAGAGCCGTCTCGGTCATGTACGCATGTCTCCCGAACCCGTAGGGTCTACACACTTAAGGTTCGGTGACGCTAGGGTTATTAGGAAGACTTGTATGTGATTACCGAATGTTGTTGAGTCCGGATGAGATCCGGACGTCACGAGGAGTTCAGGAAGGGTCCGGAGGTAAAGATTTATATATGGGAAGTTGTCAAGCGGACACCGGAAAGTTTCGGGGCATATCGGTATTGTACTGGGGCCACTGGAAGGGTTCCGAGGTCCACCGGAGGGGCCACCCCTCGGGGGCCACATGGGCTGCGTGGGGAAGGAGCCAGCCTCGGTGGGCTGGGAGCCCTCCCCTTGGGCCCATGCGCCTAGGGGTTGGGGGAACCCTAGAGGCGCCCCTTGCTTGGGGGCAAGCCCTCCCTTGGTCACGCCCCTCTAGATGCCATCTAGAGGGGCCGCCCCTCTCCCTTCCCCTATAAATAGAGGGGTGAGGGAGGGCTGCAAACACACACACAAGCCAAGGCGCAGCCCTCCCTCCCCAACACCTCTCCTCCTCCGCGTGTGCTTGGCGAAGCCCACGCCGAGAACTGTCACTCCACCATCACCACGCCGTCGTGCTACTGCTGGAGCCATCTTCCTCAACCTCTCCTTCCTCCTTGCCGGATCAAGACGGAGGAGACGTCGTCCGTACCATACGTGTGTTGAACACGGAGGTGCTGTCCATTCAGCACTTGGTCATCGGTGATCCGAATCACGGCGAATCGACTCCGGCCATCACCATCCCCTTGAACGCTTCCACTTTTCGATCTACAAGTGGTATGTAGATGCAAACTCACTCCCTTGACTCGTTGCTTAGATGAACTCATAGATGGATCTTGGTGAAACCGTAGGAAAAATTTTAATTTTCTGCAACGTTACCCAACACGTCCGCCCCGCGAGGCTTGGCCCCTCGCGAGGGTCTTGAGCTTGTGTTGATGAAGATGGGTCATACTGGGCCACCCCTTGAGCCACGCCGTAGGCCGCAGGCAGGCAAGTCTGGGTACCCCCGTTTCTAGGACGCCGACAGACATTGGATGTCATTGATAACGGGATCACATCATTGGGAGAATGATGTGATGGACAAGACCCAGTCCTAAAGCATAGCACAAGATCATGTAGTTCGTTTGCTAGAGCTTTTCTAATGTCAAGTATCATTTCCTTAGACCATGAGATCATGCAAATCCCGGATACCATAGGAGTCCTTTGGGTGTACCAAACGTCACAACTTAACTGGGTGGCTATAAAGGTGCACTACAGGTATCTCCGAAAGTGTCTGTTGGGTTGGCACGGATCGAGATCGGATTTGTCACTCCGTATGACGGAGAGGTATCTCTGGGCCCACTCGGTAATGCATCATCATAATGAGCTCAATGTGACAAGTGGTTGGTCACGGGATCATGCATTACGGTACGAGTAAAGTGACTTTCCGGTAACGAGATTGAACGAGGTATTGGGATACCGACTATCAAATCTCGGGCAAGTAACGTACCGATTGACAAAGGGAATTGTATACGGGATTACTTGAATCCTCGACATCGTGTATCATCCAATGAGATCATCGTGGAACATGTAGGAGCCAACATGGGTATCCAGATCCCGCTGTTGGTTATTGGCCGGAGAGCTATCTCGGTCATGTCTGCGTGATTCCCGAACTCGTAGGGTCTACACACTTAAGGTTCGATGATGCTAGGGTTATAAGGAAGATATGTATGTGATTACCGACTGTTGTTCGGAGTCCCGGATGAGATCCCGGACATCACGAGGAGTTCCGGAATGGTCCGGAGGTGAAGATTTATATATGGGAAGTTATCAGACGGTCACCGGAAAAGTTCGGGGGCATACCGGTATTGTACCGGGGCCACAATAGGGGTTCCGGGGGTCCACCGGGAGGGTCCACCTGCCCCGGAGGGCCTTATGGGCTGAAGGTGGAAGGGAACCAGCCCCTAGGTGGGCTGGGCGCACCCCCCCCCTTGGGCCCATGCGCCTAGGGTTGGGGGAAACCCTAAAGGGGGCGCCCCCCTTGCTTGGGGGGTGTCGGTGTCAAAACCGGCGGATCTCGGGTAGGGGGTCCCGATCTGTGCGTCAAGGCTGATGGTAACAGGAAGCAAGGGACACAGATGTTTACCCAGGTTCGGGCCCTCTCGATGGTGGTAAAACCCTACTTCCTGCTTGATTAACATTGATGATATGGGCAGTACAAGAGTAGGTCTACCATGAGATCGTAGAGGCTAAACCCTCAGAGCTAGCCTATGATGGTATGATTGTAATTGTGATCGGCCTTCTAAGGACCAACCTCTCCGGTTTATATAGACACCGGATAGGGCTAGGGTTTACATGGAGTCTGTTACAAGGAAGGAAATATAATATCCGGATCGCCAAGCTTTCCCTCCACGCCAAGGAAAGTCTCATCCGGACACGGGTCGAAGTCTTGAGTCTCGTATCTTCATGCTTCAATAGTCCGGACGTTGTACACAGTCCGGCAGTCTGGATACCCCCTAATCCAGGACTCCCTCAGTAGCCCTTGAACCAGACTTCAATGACGATGAGTCCGGCGCCCAGTATTGTCTTCGGCATTGCAAGGCGGGTTCCTTCTTCGAATACTCCAAAGTACCTGTTACGACGAATAGTGTCCGGCCTCCAATCAATGTTGTGCTCCTCGGCTTCAGTGCCTCAGTAATGACCATCTCCACGTGTCGAGCGAATGCGAGGAGTCGAGGAATTTTAGCATTTTCCACCCTCGATCCTCCGGTCTAACCGTCTATTTGAAGGGACGGCGATTCTCAGATCCAAACGTCACTTTCCCTCCCAGAGCTAGCATCCAACAGAGCGCTCCACGAAAAGCCATTCCAGCATGGCCGGCCGTCGCAGCTCTTCTGCTCGCCCTTCTCGTTCCAAGTCGGGGGATTGGGTAGAGTGTTTAGTTCCTCATAGCCGTTTGATAGAGTTACAAACCCAAGGGTTTCTCCCACCGGCGTTCATGGTCCCCGTCCGAGCTGGAATAGCCACTTATGACGGAGGGGAACAAGCTGAGGGATCTCCTAACCCATCTCCGGAGGAGCATATATGCCTCATCCCACATCTGCTGAGGGGCGTTGGGTTCCCTATCCACCCATTTCTTCACGGGCTCCTGGAGTTCTACGGCCTCCAGTTACACAATCTTACCCCTGCCTCTATTCTGCACATAGCGGGGTATGTTGCCCTTTGCGAGCTGTTTTTCGGCTGCAAACCACACTTCGGATTATGGAGGAAATTGTTCTGCCTCGTCCCCCGCACCCAGGGGGAGTCCCTATGTCAAGTGGGCGGGGCCGAAGTATGGCGCATTGCTGAGACTGGATACCTGTCCGGCACTCCTGGGAAGGCACCAGAAAACTGGCCTTCAGAGTGGTTCTATATAGACGACGTCCCCCTTCCGGATCCAGTCCGGACAGGTCTGCCCCAGTTCAGCAACGCCCCGCTGAGGGCACGCCTAAGGTGGCGCCCCCGGGGCCCTCAAGAAGAGGACACAAGGGAAATATTCCTCCTGATGAACAGGATAAAGTTACTGGCCAAATCCGGACTGACGATAGTTGAGGTTATGGAGTTATGCATAAGACGGGGAGTGCAACCGCTCCAATATCGGGGGAAGCCCATGTGGCATTTCAACGGGGAAGACGACGCCACCCGCTGCGGCCGTAAGGGTCCGGACCCCGCTGCCGCTTTGGCGAGGATATTGTCCGATTTGTACAAAGGGGAAGTGTAGGACCTTGAAGTATGTCTAGAGGGGGGTGATTAGACTACTTGACCAATAAAAACTTAACCTTTTCCCAATTTTATAGTTTGGCAGATTCTAGCTATTTTAGGACAAGTCAAGCAATCATCACACAATTCAAGCAAGCATGCAAAGAGTATATAGGCAGCGGAAAATAAAGCACGCAACTTGCAAGAAAGTAAGGGGAAGGGTTTAGAGGATTCAAACGCAATTGGAGACACAGATGTTTTTGGCGTGGTTCCGATAAGTGGTGCTATCGTACCTCCACGTTGATGGAGACTTCAACCCACGAAGGGTAACGGCTGCGCGAGTCCATGGAGGGCTCCACCCACGAAGGGTCCACGAAGAAGCAACCTTGTCTATCCCACCATGGCCATCGCCCACGAAGGACTTGCCTCACTAGCGGTAGATCTTCTAAGTAGGCGATCTCCTCGCCCTTACGAACTCCTTGGTTCAACCCCACAATCTTGTCGGAGGCTCCCAAGTGACACCTAGCCAATCTAGGAGACACCACTCTCCAAGAAGTAACAAATGGTGTGTTGATGATGAACTCCTTGCTCTTGTGCTTCAAATGATAGTCTCCCCAACACTCAACTCTCTCTCATAGGTTTTGGATCTGGTGGAAAGAGGGTTTGAGTGGAAAGCAACTTGGGGAAGGCTAGAGATCAAGATTCATATGGTAGGAATGGAATATCTTGGCCTCAACACATGAGTAGGTGGTTCTCTCTCTAAATGGTAAGTTGGAAGTGTAGGTTCGTTTTGATGGCTCTCTCCACGAATGAAGAGGAGGTGGAGGGGTATATATAGCCTCCACACAAAATCTAACCGTTACACACAATCTACCAAACTCGGTGGGACCGAATAGTTAAACTCGGTCGGACCGAATTAGTAAACCTAGTGACCGTTACTGATTTTCGGTGGGACTGACATGCGTCTCGGTGAGACCGATATGGTTAGGGTTAGGGCATAACGTAATCTCGGTAAGACCGATTACACAAACTCGGTGGGACCGATTTTGGTAATAAGCTTTCCAGAGAGTTGGTCAGGTAAACTCGGTGGGACAGATTTGCTCTTTTCGGTGAGACCAAAATGTTACAAAAGGAAAGCGAGAGTTTACATTGCAATCTCGGTGGGACCGATCGCTCACTTCGGTTAGACCGAAGCGTTACGAAGGGAAACAGAGATTGCAACCCCATCTCGGTGAGACCGAGATCCCTATCGATAAGACCGATTTGCTTAGGGTTTGTGGCAGTGGCTATGACTTTTGGAATCGGTGGCGCCGGATAGAAAGAATCGGTGTGACCGATTTTGGCTTTAGGTTTAGGTCATATGTGGATGTGGGAAAATTGTTGAGGGTTTTGGAGCATATCACTAAGCACATGAAGCAAAAGGCTCATTAAGCAACACCTCATCCCTTCTTGATAGTATTGGCTTTTCCTATAGACTCAATGTGATCTTGGATCACTAAAATGTAAAGAGTCTTGAGCGTTTGAGCTTGAGCCAATCCTTTGTCCTTAGTATTTTGAGGGATCCAGTTTCATCATCCATGCCATGCCATTCATTGAGCTTTCCTGAAATAATAGTCTTGGAATACCATTAGCTCAATGAGCTATATGTTGTTATGAATTACCAAAACCACCTAGGGATAGTTGCACTTTCAATCTCCCCGTTTTTGGTAATTGATGACAACATATAGATCAAAGCTTCGACAAATGATAATAAAATTTAAATAACATCGTCGCTTTGAGAAGTATGTGGTAAGCAAGAGCTCCCCCTAAATTTGTGCATAGTTTTAGATTTGCTTTGGACTGCAAATGCACAATGAATTAGGCTCATGGGTTACTCTTCCATGTCACATACATCTTGGTGGAGCGCTCAAAATAGTAAACAATGAATACATGCACTCAACACCAAGCATAGTGAGTGATCACATAAGATAGATAGGATAATATCAAGCATGCATAAGTGTAGCTCATGATCAAACACATGATCATCAATGTCTCACAAGCATAGTATCTCAACCAAAAGCAAACAAAGTTTGAAAAACCACCAAATAAAGCAAGAGAGAACAAAAGCAACACACTCTCTCTCTCTCTTAGCCTATGATCTATACATTTTTCTCCCCCTTTGGCAACAAGTTACCAAAAAGTTCATAGAAAATGCATAGTGCTAGATCGACTCTCCTGCTTGATCTTCAGGTGGTGGTGTAGAGATGGCTCCTTGGACGAAGACTTCAGTTGATGTAGATGGAGCTGGAGCTGATGTAGATCCTGGAGCTGGTGGCACTGAGGCTGTAGCTGGTGCAGATGAAGTTGCTCTTGTGTCAGAAGCTGGCATAGCTGATGACCTCTGGGCTCTAGGCACTCTGGCAAATGCATCAGTTGTTGTTTTGCCCTTCCTCTCCTGCATGTCCTCTTGTAGTTCCTCCACTGCAGACTGAATCTCAGTTACTTTCACATCTAAGTTATAGAACTTTTGTTCTATGATTCTCTCCAGGCTCTCCTGATTTTGAGTGAGGGTGGCCAATCCCTTCTCTATCCTCAGGGTTGATGTTATTAAGTAACCAAGCTGCTCCTGCTTGTTCTTCAAGAAATACTCAGATGCCTCCTCTTGAGTTGGCATCTTGGCAGCCTTCTCCCTCTTTGCCTTCTCCTTCTTCTCTTGAGCTTGTACTGATGATGGATCATTCTCATTCATGACAACCTCATTGTCCTCAAAGTCTGGATAAAGTGGAAAGTGTTCCTTATCCAACTGATATTTTCCTGTGCCCATTGTTGAGTTTATCAATTCTTGAATCTGAGGTGCATATCCACAGCTCCTCTTTTGATCCGCTGCAGTCCTCTTGATTGTTTCTATGATCAGGCTCATGACTTTGAACTTCTGTGGCACATCAAACACATGCAACATGTTGATGGCATGCCCTCTGATCATGTTATGGTCACCTGACTTGGGCAACAAAGTGTGCCTCAAAATCCAATTTATAGTTGGCAACCCTGACAGCAGAAAGTGAACTGATCCAAACTTGTGAGTTCCTAGTGCCTTGTCTGGAATCTCCTTGTACATGTGAGCCATTAAATTGTGACCCATTTTCTTCTTTGCATAAATGTCTAGGTCATCCTCATTTTCTTCTGGGGCATTTATCAGCTTTGCCAATTCTTCAACAGTGGACTGGTACCTTGTACCTTCAGACATCCAAACAATTCTCCCATCTGGGTAAACATGTGCTGTGGAGTAGAACTGCATGATAAGTTCATCATTCCAGTTTGTGAGCTTTTGCCCAACAAAATCTACAACTCCACAAGCAATAAAGCTGTCTTGCACTCCAGGATAGTGTTGTTCATTCTCCTTCATGAAATTCCAGTCAACCCACCTCATGTCACAAACAATGGGCTTCTTGTCCAACAAGATTGTCTCATAGAAGTCCTGTTGTTCCTTGGTGTGGAACATGTAATCAACAACAGTTCTTCTCCTTGAACCATATGGATCTTCCATCCTCCATATCCTCAGCCCTGAATCCTTCCTGATTCTCATGTCCTCAGCCACAGGATGGGCATCATTGTGTTCTGGTATCTTTGGCTTGAGCTTCCTCGTAACCTGTCCTTCTTCATCTTCCTCATCAGATCCTCGAGCACTTTGGGGCCTTGTTCTTCTCAGCAGCTGGAATACTCCTAGTATTCCTCTTTGGTGCAGACTTGGCCTTGGGGGCAGCTTTGGGTGCTTCCTTGGGCTTAGTTGTGGCAGCCCCTGATCTAATAGCATCACCCATAAGCTTTGGTGCCTTTGGTGCTGGTGCAGCAGGTTCATCCTCTTCTTCCATCATGGAAGGCTTCCCAATAACTCTGGCCATGGTCATCTTGACCCTTTCCTTCCTCTTCTTGCTCTCAGCAGCTGGCTCTTTGGGATCAGGATTTTCAGGTAGTTGAGTTGATGTTCTGGCCTTGGACATTGGTTGTCTTCCTGCAGGCCTTTTGGTCTTCATGACCCTTTCCTTCTTTAGCACCTCTTTCTTGGAAGTTGCCTCATCTTACACAGCTTTGTAATCTTCATCCTCTGAATCTGAAGTTCTTTTCCTCCTTTGCCTAGTTGCAGCCTTAGGCAAATTGCTAGGAGTACTTCGCTCCCTTCATCTGAAGTTGAGGGACTAGTGCCTCACTCAAGTTCATCTCGCTCTTCTCGACCTATTCGGCTGTCACTTTGATCGGACATACCGCAAAAGTGTTGTTGACCACTGTGAAGAGTTATAGATGAGATAGAAAAGATGAGCATCACAAAATGCAGAGGTTTTTGCAAAAGAATGACTCAAAAGTTCAGTCTTAGTTTTCCACAGAAAGCATTTCGGATCCATCGATCTTCAAACTCGGTGATACCAAGCAGTTTTGGAACCTAAGCGATGATCTCGGTTGGACCGAGTTTCAGTTCGGTGGTACCGAGACTGCTAGGGTTTCACAGAATTCTCAAATCGGTTGCACCGATTAGTAATTCTCGGTCAGACCGAGAGTCACTAGTGCAATGGCATATGCCAAATCGGTGAGACTGAGTTTTTCAACTCGGTGGGTCGGAGATGGTTTCGGTGGAAACCTATACCTAAAAATTTGAATCACATCTAATCTATGAACTACTTTTGGCTGTATAGATGAGTTGCAATCGTGGCAATATTCAATATGAAAACAATGTGCCAGGAACCAGACGTGGATAGCACAAAGATCAAGTCCATACCCTAACTTGGCGGTGGACTTGCTACGGCGGCAACGGCGGGGATGAAATCCGTTGACGGCGGCGAAGACCAGCGACAGGAGGCTGCTGGCGACGAGGACACGATCCGGAGACCACGATGGCAGAGCGAGCTGTTGCGCGGGCAAAGGGTTTCGGAGAAATTTCCAAAATTTGCCCGTGACTATATATAGCTCGACCCTGTCGGTGTGACCGAGTGGAACAACTCGGTGGCACCGAGATGCATAACTGTGTTCGATTCAGCAAATCGGTGAGACCGAAAAGTTCACATCGGTTGCACCGAGATTGAAAACTCAGATCAACTTGATGATCTCGGTAGGACCGAAATGGGAGGATCGGTCAGATGGAGAATCATTAAGAGGTTTTGGAAGTTTAAGTCTATGACGAATCGGAGACTCCGAGTGCTCCTCACACAGAGTGGTTCGAATCTGACATTTTGTGATGTAGCATGAATAGAGTTTGAGATGAGAAAAGCATAGATAGCTAAATAAGGTTCTTAGGCATTCTTGTCCATCCACTTGGCACAAAGAAAAGAATCCAAACAAGCAAAACAACAAGTGGATGTCCTTGAATGAGTAAAATATGCACCAACATGCTCACACAATAAGATGGCAATTGAAATATGTGGCAAAGCATGCACAACCAATTCTAGCATCTATAAAACAATTGGCGATGACTAGGTCATCTATATATGAGTATATTGACTTAGGAGTCAAATGAAAACATTTGATCATAGGTCATACTCATCGTTTAAGCTCAAGTGGGGTTACCACTTTTACATAATGCATTAATGTGTTCACACCATTAGAGTTGCTTTGACTCAATTCTTAGAGTTAAGCTCCTTCTAGATGTGAGATCCCCCTTAGAGGGATGAACTAACCTTGGGTTTTGTCGATGATGACTTCATGTAGGTGTTGAAGATGTAGATGCTCAAAGTTGATGTATATCATTTGGAGCAATCCTTTGGAGTGAGTTGCACTTTCAATTTGCCTACATGGGTTAGTCCCACAAGGAACAAACAAGAATATCCATAGACATAGAGTGATGCACACACAAGATGATGTCCATGAAAACATTAGGTTACCTTGTCCCTTGCCTTACCAACATGAGGGTTTGTGACTCCTTGAACTAGTGCAAGATGTGAAAGTTGATTGCAATTGTTCTTGCCAAAATGATATGAGTGAAGAATGTTGGCGGAGTCACCCTCAAGAACTCTCTAGTTCTTCTTCTACGGGATACACATCATCTTTAGGGGAATCCTTGAGTTGTAGTTGTACTTGATGAAGTAGAACTTGGCGTAGTCTTGGGGACCCACTTTCGAGCGAGGCTTTAGGTGCTTCTTCATATGCATCAATCTCTTCTTGAAGCTTGTCCTTGCCTTTGTTCTTGTGGTCTTGTGGTGGAAGATCATCTTGAGCTTGTGTCCCCTTGAAGGAAGTAGGATCATACTTCTCTTGTTGAGGAACAAACTTTGTCTTGGGGTATTGATCTTCTTCCCACTCAACTCCATTGGCGTTGAACTTTCGTTCAAAACCAACACCTTGATTCTTCAGGTGCCTTCCTTGCTTGCGTACAATTTCCTCGAATTGCTTACTCCCGGCAAGGCTCTTGTAAACACCTTTCTCTATAATTCCCTTCAATAAACTATTTTCTTGCTCAAGTGTAACTTGGCTAAGAGAATCATTAGTGGAATCAAGAGAACTACTAGAAGCAACAACATTGGATTTGACATTATTATTGTTACTACTAGAGGAAGTATCTTTCGTGTACTTGTTACTAGACTTGACTTGAGGCATGTAAGTAGATAAGAGTAAACGCTTGGTAATGTAAGAAGAACTTTTCTTGCGGAGATCATCATTGATTGCCTTTAAGAACTCATGCTCTTGCTCAAGATTGAGCTTTTCAAAGCGTAACTTCTCATGAGCCCTTAAAAGTTCTCGATGATCTTGAAGATAGTTTCATGAGCCAACTTAAGAGTGTTTAGTTCTTTAGTTAGAAGCTCAATTTTCTCCTTATCATTGTCATTCATTTGATTAGCATGATTAATTGACGTTTCATCATAGTATTCATCACTAGAGTTGTCAACAAGTAAATCATCATCACCTAGCAAGTCATCTTCATCACTATTGAAATCAACATACTCGGGATGTGTTACCTTTGGACCTTTGGCCATGAAGCATCTTCCAATTCCTTCATTTGGTGAATCAAATATGTCGTAGGAGTTGGTTGACACAAGTGCTAGACCGGCAACACCTTCATCTTGAGTATATTTGGAGTCGGAGTGATAGCTTCTCTCGGAGTGATGGTCGGAGTCGGAGCCGGAAACCCATTCACCAACATGATCTTGATGTCTTCGTTTTGTGTAGGTCTTTGATGACTTGTCCTTCCTTTCCAAATCCTTGCTTCTCCGTGAGGGTCTTCGTTCATATCGATCATCTCTACTCCTCCTCTCTCTTGGTGGTGATTCTTCTCTTTTGCTTCTTCTTTTTGGAGAATCTTCTCTTCTTTTGTAGGGTGTCGTACACTCATTGGAGTAGTGTCCGGGCTTCCCACAATTGTAGCAATTGCGCTCTCGACTAGAAGATCTCTTGTCATTGTAAGACCTTGACTTGGAGCTTCTTTCTTTGCTTCTACTTTTGTAGAATTTGTTGAAGTTCTTCACCATTAAGCTCAATTCTTCATTGAAGGTTGGTTTCTCACTTGATGATGTGGGGGCTTCACTTGAGGCTTTGTAAGCACCACTTGACTTTTGTGAAGTTCCTCCTTATCCTTGAGTGACATCTCATGAGCAACAATCCTTCCAATGACTTCCGTTGGCTTGAGATCTTTGTAGTTTGGCATCATTTGGATCAATGTGCACAAGGTATCATACTTTCCATCCAATGCTCTTAGGATTTTCTTGATGATGAATTTGTCAGTCATCTCTTCACTCCCTAAGCCGGCAATCTCATTTGTGATAAGAGCAAGCCTAGAGTACATTTCAGCGACACCTTCACCATCCTTCATTTTGAACTTATCAAGCTGACTTTGGAGCACATCCAACTTGGATTCCTTGACGGACTCGGTACCTTCATGCATATCAATCAAAGTATCCCAAATTTCCTTTGCATTCTCAAGACGGCTGATTTTGTTGAATTCTTCGGGGCACAATCCATTGAAGATGATGTCACATGCTTGAGTGTTGTATAGCAACATCTTCAATTCTTCCGCGTTAGCTTCACGGTTCGGTTCTCTCCTATCAAAGAATTCACCTTGCAAGCCAATACAAATAATTTCCCAAACGGCGGGATTATGTCCAAGAATATGCATTTTCATCTTATGCTTCCAACTAGCAAAATTAGTACCATCAAAGTAAGGACCTCTACGGTGATAATTTCCCTCACTAGACGCCATACTCTCCTAGGTTGTGAAACCAAGGCTATGACCACCAAAAGCTATGGAAATCAAAGCAAATGGAGACCAAAGCTCGATATCACTTGTAGGACCTTGAAGTATGTCTAGAGGGGGGGTTATTAGACTACTTGACCAATAAAAACTTAACCTTTTCCCAATTTTATAGTTTGGCAGATTTTAGCTATTTTAGGACAAGTCAAGCAATCATCACACAATTCAAGCAAGCATGCAAAGAGTATATAGGCAGCGGAAAATAAAGCATGCAACTTGCAAGAAAGTAAGGGGAAAGGTTTAGAGGATTCAAACGCAATTGGAGACACGGATGTTTTTGGCGTGGTTCCGATAGGTGGTGCTATCGTACCTCCACATTGATGGAGACTTCAACCCACGAAGGGTAACGGCTGCACGAGTCCACGGAGGGCTCCACCCACGAAGGGTCCACGAAGAAGCAACCTTGTCTATCCCACCATGGCCGTCGCCCACGAAGGACTTGCCTCACTAGCGGTAGATCTTCACGAAGTAGGCGATCTCCTTGCCCTTACAAACTCCTTGGTTCAACTCCACAATCTTGTCGGAGGCTCCCAAGTGACACCTAGCCAATCTAGGAGACACCACTCTCCAAGAAGTAACAAATGGTGTGTTGATGATGAACTCCTTGCTCTTGTGCTTCAAATGATAGTATCCCCAACACTCAACTCTCTCTCATAGGATTTGGATCTGGTGGAAAGAGGGTTTGAGTGGAAAGCAACTTGGGGAAGGCTAGAGATCAAGATTCATATGGTAGGAATGGAATATCTTGGCCTCAACACATGAGTAGGTGGTTCTCTCTCAGAAATGGTAAGTTGGAAGTGTATGCTCGTTTTGATGGCTCTCTCCACGAATGAAGAGGAGGTGGAGGGGTATATATAGCCTCCACACAAAATCTAACCGTTACACACAATCTACCAAACTCGGTGGGACCGAATAGTTAAACTCGGTCGGACCGAATTAGTAAACCTAGTGACCGTTAGTGATTTTGATTGGGATGACATGCATCTCGGTGAGACCAATATGGTTAGGGTTAGGGCATAACGTAATCTCGGTAAGACCGATTACACAAACTCGGTGGGACCGATTTTGGTAATAAGCTTTCCAGAGAGTTAGTCAGGTAAACTCGGTGGGACAGATTTGCTCTTTTCGGTGAGAGCGAAATGTTACAAAAAGGAAACAGAGAGTTTACATTGCAATCTCGGTGGGACCAATCGCTCACTTTGGTTAGACCGAAACGTTATGAAGGGAAACAGAGAGATTGCAACCCCATCTCGGTGAGACCGAGATCCCTATCGGTAAGACCGATTTGCTTAGGGTTTGTGGTAGTGTCTATGACTTTTGGAATCGGTGGCGCCGGATAGAAAGAATCGGTGTGACCGATTTTGGCTTTAGGTTTAGGTCATATGTGGATGTGGGAAAGTATTTGAGGGTTTTGGAGCATATCACTAAGCACATGAAGCAAAAGGCTCATTAAGCAACACCTCATCCCTTCTTGATAGTATTGGCTTTTCCTATAGACTCAATGTGATCTTGGATCACTAAAATGTAAAATGAAGAGTCTTGAGCATTTGAGCTTGAGCCAATCCTTTGTCCTTAGTATTTTGAGGATCCACTTTCATCATCCATGCCATGCCATTCATTGAGCTTTCCTGAAATAATAGTCTTGGAATAGCATTAGCTCAATGAGCTATATGTTGTTATGAATTACCAAAACCACCTAGGGATAGTTGCACTTTCAGGAAGAGGAGGAATTCCTTCGCATAAAAACGCGGGACGGATTCTCCATGTACAACCCCTCAGAGTGGGTAAGTTGCCATTCTTTTTCCCTGCTTTACTTACTCTAGCGTTCTTCTGCTAAGATTACTTGCATCAATGCTTCTGAGCAGGAACTAAGGAGGGTCGTAGAAGGAATCTTCAGCCCCTCCCCGCAACCAGAGGAACCTGGAAGGGCCCTAGATCCGGGACTTAAAGTGGATCCGGATATCACTATGGAGCTTGACAACGGGGTATTCTATCAAGCGAGCTGGGATGGCGCCCTAGTGGCCATTACGACCGACTACCCTGCACTGCTCCCCGCGTCGCATGTAAGCCGAACTAAAAAACCCTGTCATTCAAAGAGGACTCCCCCAGGTATTATAATTTACCCTTGAGGCATCATTCTATTTGCAGAAATGACGGACGGAGCGAGGGGCCGAGCCCCTAGGGACTCGTCAACGGGCGTCCGGATCGAGCAGGCTCAAGAGGAAGACGGTGAGGGTTGACACACCGCTACAGAGGTAAAGTAATAACCTGTCCTGTAATTATAGAATTTGAAATATGACAACGCCCTTCTTGTCTGGCAGGAAGAGGAATAACCGGACTATATCCGGAGACCCTACCAATCACGCCTCCACCAGCCGGGTTCCAGAACCGGCTTCGGGAGCGGAGGCGGACACGGGGCCAGCACCGCATAGTTTCCCGACGGAGGATGCGGATATGCGTTCGGCCACGAACTCCAAAGTGGAGAGCGCCATGAATCACCGGCGCCAGAGGGCCGTGCTCCGGAATAACATCTTTTCCGAAGAGGCTTTTAATGCCTTCAATTCAGCGGATGTCGTGGTTCTAAGTCTGACAGTAGAATGGGGGGTAGGTATGGAGAGGCAAGATCCTAGCTATGGAGTAGTTGTATACGCAAGGGATTTACGAGTTCAGGCCCTTCTTGGAGGAAGTAATAGCCTCACGCCTCGGAGCCCGGAGGCGGTCGATTGGATTATATGCGTATGTGTTGCTGTGGTGCGAACCCTTCTACCGTGGAGGGGTGGCTTATATAGAGTGTGCCAGACCCCAGCCAGCCCACGTAGTAGAGGGTTAAGGTGCGTTAAAGCTAGGCGTTCTTGGTAACGCCTTACATAAAGTGCCATTAAGATCATAAAGACTATTTAACTCTGAGACCGTTTGGGCACCGAGTGGCTCTTGGACTCTGGTGGTCGAGTGGGTCTTCATGGTCGAGTGTCTTTGAATCTGTCGAGTGGAAACCTACCAGGTTGACTGGAAGGCTGCTTCTCTTGCAAGTGTCCTTGTGGAGGGTACCTTTGGGCAGGTCTATGACCCTACCCCAGGTACATGACTTCATCATTAGCCCCCGAATGGATCGAGGTTTGAGTGAGGAAGGAGTTGATAATCTTTCCGACCTGTTCTTCGTGTTGCGAGTGTGTCTTACTCTGGATCAACGACCTTTCAGCGATGGCATCAACTTCTCTTTCAGTCGCCTTGATCCATTCTTCACGTTTTTCGAGTGAACTCCGTGAACTTGAGGATTTCCGAGCGACGGATCGGAGGAAATCTGCTATCTGACGAGTTGCTCTGCGGTTAGCGGATTTCGCGGGATCCAAATTTTGGGAAGCGCGGGTTTAAGAAAACTGCGGCACCCGGATGGGATAAGACGATGACGCCGATCTTCGTGCCGCCTTTTTCGCCATCGATGTCTTGCGCGCTTTATTCTTGGGATTGTGACGGGATTGCCTGGGCCTACCGGTCAGCCACTCGGAAGCGGCTCCATATAAAGCGTTGGACAGGGCATTTTGAACAGTGCGACCCCAATCTTCTCCTCCCTCCGCCTCCAAACCTTCTCGCTGCGCTCTTCGCCTGTCCAGCGCCGCAGCTCGGTACTTGCTTCGCCGGCGACCATGGTGAAGGAGAAGACCGCAGCCCTGGAACGGGTGAAGAAGGCGGCGGCGAAGGCCAAGGGGAGAGCGCCCAGTCGGGGCGGATCCTCTTCGCGGTCCAAACTGCCGCAAGGCTGGGTCCAAGGAGATTGGATCCGCTCGACCATCACCGAGAAGGATCTCGCCGATCTGGCCAATGAAGGACTGATCCCCCATGGGTCGGCGAGGCTTCCTGCACGGAGTGGCAACCGCACCTGAAGAGGGTGAGTGTGTCCTCCTGGCCACCCACGAGATCGGGGTTTTCTCGCCGCCAAATCCTTTTTTCCGGGGTTTTGAACTTTTTGGAGCGCAACTCCATCATTTCACTCCAAACTCCATTGTCTATCTTGTTGCTTTCATTTCGCTATGCGAGAACTTCTTGGGTTGTCGACCGACCTGGGGTCTCTTCAAGCACATATTCACTGTCGCCTCAGACGGTGAAGAAAACGAACCCGAATGACGAGAGGACCCAAGTAATCTAGATGTGTGGGGACTCGGGGTCCAGATGAGGGGAAGAGCGCCTTTCCGGCTATGACTCTCCTCGACTTCGGTTAGAGGGTGGCAGTCGACCTGGTTCTACTGCCAAGACCAGCTGAAGCCGGGGCAGTCGAATTGTCTCACTCCTTTCTCCATGAGTCGAGTGAACATGCCATCTTCCCTGAAGGTTCTACCAGAGGATAAGGCCCAAGTAAAGTTGCTGATGGAGCGTGTAGTCCAGCTTATTCGCGACGGGGTGACCGGCATGGATCTCCTGGAGGTTTTCCTCCGACGGCGTATTCAGCCACTCCAATACCGAGGTCATCCGATGTGGATGTACTATGGTACGGATGATACCACTTGGGTCCATCCAAAGGAGGTCGATGACGCCACGCTGGAGAACTGGATGACTGCCATCACAGGAAACAAAGACAACCCTCGCGGCGCTAGGAGGATTCCACCACTCGACCAGAGTTACGAACCAAACAAGGTATAACCACTTATCTCTGAATGTGATTCTGATGCATTCATTCTGTTTTGATGTCAGTTCGTCGACTGACTTTCGCCTTGTTTTATTATCTTCTAGGTCACCACTGAGATGTACTCGATGCCCAATGGGGCGCAGGAAACAGTCGACGAAGAATTAGGAAGTGGAGGTGAAAGTACGGAGGAATGGGAGTCCAACGGCGAGGAGGATGAGGAGGATGATAGCTCTAATGAAGAGGAGGAGGAGGAGGAAGAGGAGGAAGAGGAGGAAGACGTCGATCCTCCTCGCTCGGAGGGAAGGTCCAAGTTGACGCATGACCCGGCGGCCAGGCGTGGTAAACTGTTGTGCCCACTGGGCAGTCGACGAAGCGACCTAGGACAACTTCCCCTGTGCCGACTGAGAAACCGCCGAAGCAACCTCGAGCAACGTCGTCGAAGCCGGCGAAGGCCCTGCCCAAGATGCGAATGGTCATCCCCACCATCTCCGGGTAACCAACAGAACCTTGTATTTCCTTATTCAACATGAGTGAACTTTTGGTCGACTTGATGACTGATCAGCCGATTCTTGAAATCTACAGCGCCGCTACCTCCGAGACTTCAGCCAAGCACAAAGATCAGGAAATGGAGGATGCTGCCACCTCCAACCTTGGTAAGATCTCTGAGGTTTCGCTTTTAGTCGACTGGAGCTTTTAGTCGATTGGACTTCCATGTTTACTTCTGAATCTTTCTTGTAGTTCCGCCTCACGTCATTGATCTCCCCGATGATGACGAGGAAGCACCATTGAGGAAGAGGAAGAACAAGAAAGTGCCTGCTGGCAAGGCTGCTCCAGTCGTGGCGATTCCTGAGACGCTGATTTCCGAGGGAGGCAACCCCACTCGGGCTTCTGTGTCTTTCACTGTACCGCTGACAAGTGCCCGACCCACTTCGTCGACTGCTGATCCACCATCTCTCTTTGCTATACACCACGTCCCGGAAGACCAAGTGAGTGCTGCTAAGGAGGCCATACGCCAGGGAGGGATCATGATGGAGCAAGTGAAAGCGGTCCGAGAGGCTAGTCAGGCGGCCTATGATGCTAGTTCAGCTCTCTAGAGCAATGTCCAAGTAAGTCAATCGTTGCTTGATTTGTTAGGATATGCTACCTGAAACTGCTTCCTTCTGGAGATTTCCATATCAGTACACCCACTGGGTGGGTGTGTCGATTGAACTTTTGTGGGGGCACGCTGAGTGCACCCACTGGGTGTAGTCGCCGTGACTATGGTCGACTGCGTGCGGTCGGCGATAGTCTTTATCTTGTGAACTTCTTCACTCGACCTGAACGGACCAAGTCGAATGGAACCGTAAACCGATGGGGCACGCTAAGTGCACCCACCGGTGTAGTCCTCGAGACTATGGTCGATCGCGGCAAATCGACTATAGTCTAAAGAACTTTTTTTACCGGTGACCGACAATTAGCCATGGTTTTAGAATCATAACCTTTTGCCTCTTTTGGTCGTTGGGTCGAACCAAATTGGTAAACCAGCGGGGCACGCTGAGTGCACCCGGCCGGGTGTAATCCCGAGACTACCGTCGAATGTTTTGATTCGATCGTAGTCTTAGAAATGCTACTATTTTTCCTTAATCACCGGAAGTGATCTGTCTTTGATGTCTTTCGTTGGTTGACTCTTTGTAGAAATCTTGCGAGCTTGTGGCTCGCTATCTCGAAGTTAGAGAACAAGCAGATCCAGCTCAACCTCGATTTGAAGCTTGCTCGGGAGAATTTGCGTAAGGCAAAGGATGAAGCAAAAGGTATGGCTGGTGAGAATTTTGACGATCGCCTTTGTTTTTCTTGTTCATTCTCAACTCTGTTCTCATTGTTGCTTTGAGATAAACCTGGAAGCTTTGAAGAAGAAGGACCTTAACCTTGCGAGAGGCACGTATATGCGGCTTTGGAGAAAACGAAACTTCTGAAGAGAAGCTTGCCTCGGTCGACAAACTTGAAGATGAAAATGTTGTCGAAAGCCGCTCTTGACGTGACTAACAATTAAGTTAGTCGATCAAGAACGACAAGATTGTTCTGTCTCGACAAGGCTGGCTAATGGCGGGAAGCGAAACGACACGGAGATTTATCTTGGAGGGCTCGCCAAGAAGTCATTTCTCATGCTTGAAGGTAATCTCTTTTACCCGACTGTCTTGCTCTCACCGGCTCATCACATGATCGTTATTTTGAGTCTGAGATGTGTTTTCAGAATTCTGCCAAAACTTTGAAGAAGAAACCAGTCGAGTGGAAACGAGCTTGGACCCATCAACTCTCCTGTGAAGGACGAAGCTGCTATGAATGTGCTCCGACTGGAGTCTCGCGTTGCTAGCGTGGTGGATTATCTTGCTCGACTGAAAGTTACAGTGTCGCGGATCGACTCGACTCTCCGCCGTAGCAGACTCTTGAGAATGACCTTGAATCTCGATGACTCGATTGAATGAGATTCCAAGTCGAGTGCAAGAATGGAAAAGTCTTACGCTGTGTGGTCTTGATGTTGCTCTATCTCTGGTTCGTGTCCACCGCAAAGAAGCGCCAAGAGGACAAGCTGGTGTCTCTCAAGGTTGCTAATACCAGGAAGCACGACTTCAGATCTTTCATGGAGACTTTCATCGCTGCTGCTACTGTATTGCCGATGGAATCGACCTCGACCAGTTTGTTGCACCTTCCAATTCCTCCGCCGGAGGAGTAAAAACTTCTAAGTCCCACTTTAAATTTGCCTCGGAATGCCGAGTGGTTTTTGTAACCGATAAACTTTAATAGGCTTAACGCTTTGAGCACCTTTGGATCCGTGGGGCGTTTATCCGAACTTGATTTATCCTTTAACATGCTTTGTTTGCCTTGAGAGAACTTCTTCTTTATTCCTCATTCGGAAGATATTCCGTTGAAATTCCAGTCGACTTGTGCTTCATCTATCCTGCAGGTAGAGATGGAACACAGACTGCGACTGACCTTGTCGTCCTTGCGGATTGGGATGAACCGCATGTTGTACTTGTGGCGAAGCTCCGAAGGAGGAGGTAGCAGTCGACATGCACCTCGTCGTCCTTGCGGATTGGAATGGACCGCACGTTGTACTTGTGGCGAAGCTCCGAAGGAGAAGGTAACAGTCGACCTGCACCTCCTCGTCCTTGCGGATTGGGATGAATTCCTTACTTAGGCGAGCACTGGGCTGCAGCTAAGCCTCCGAGTGGGAGGTTTGCTCTCCACTCGGTAGGATTTTTATTACTTAGGCGAGCACTAGGCTGCAGCTAAGCCTCCGAGTGGGAGGTTTGCTCTCCACTCGGTAGGATTTTTATTACTTAGGCGAGCATTGGGCTGCAGCTAAGCCTCCGAGTGGGAGGTTTGCTCTCCACTCGGTAGGATTTCTATTACTTAGGCGAGCTCTGGGCTTCAGCTAAGCCCCCGAGTGGGAGGTTTGCTCACCACTCGGTAGGATTTCTATTACTTAGGCGAGCACTGGGCTGCAGCTAAGCCCCCGAGTGGGAGGTTTGCTCACCACTCGGTAGGATTTCTATTACTTAGGCGAGCACTGGGCTGCAGCTAAGCCCCCGAGTGGGAGGTTTGCTCTCCACTCGGTAGGATTTTTATTATTTTGGATGTTAAGGCGAATCCTTGGGTTGTTGTAAGCCCCCGAGTGGGAGGCTGGCTCACCACTCGGTAGGATTTGAATACTTAAGCGAGTCCTTGATCTGCAGCTAAGCCTCCGAGTGGGTGGCTGGCTCGCCACTCGGTAGGATTTTGAATACTTAGGCGAGTACTTGGACTGCAGCTAAGCCTCCGAGTGGGAGGCTGGCTCGCCACTCGGTACGATTTTGAATACTTAGGCGAGTGCTTGGACTGCAGCTAAGCCTCCGAGTGGGAGGCTGGCTCGCCACTCGGTAGGATTTTGAATACTTAGGCGAAGCGGATTCGCAGCTAAGCCCCCGAGTGAGAGACTGGCTTGCACTCGGAAAGGATTTTTTTTACAAACTTAGGCGAATCGGATTCGCAACTAAGCCACCCACTGGGGGAAATTTCAACAAAAAGCAATAACAATCACTGGGAAAATTATAACATTCGATAAACAAACTACAAAAGTACTTTTCTTACATCTCAACCGAGTGAGTTTTAAGTGTAAAAGGGGCGGAGCAGCTCCGCGTTCCAAGCTCGAGGCTCGTCGATCTGGCGATCAACGTTGTAGAGATGATATGCTCCGTTGTGGAGGACTCTTGTGACGATGAAGGGACCTTCCCAAGTGGGGGCGAGCTTGTGTGGTTTCTGTTGATCCACTCGGAGGACTAAATCTCCCTCTTGGAAGGCTCGCCTCTTCACATTTCTGGCATGGAACCGACGCAAGTCTTGCTGATAGATAGTCGAGCGGATCAGGGCCATTTCTCTCTCCTCTTCCAAGAGGTCGATCGCATCTTCTTGGGCTTGTTCTCGCTTCTTCTTCGTGAGTATAGCTCGACTCGAGGCGCATTGTGAAGCAGGTCACTCGGCAGAACTGCTTGACTCCATAGACCAGAAGAATGGAGTTCTCCCGATCGACCGATTAGGAGTGGTCCTCAATCCCCAGAGAATCGATGGAAGTTCGTCGACCCAAGCTCTTGCTGCGTGCTTGAGATCACGCATCGGCCGTGGTTTCAGCCCTTTGAGAA
The DNA here is from genome assembly GCA_021605145.1 of Aegilops bicornis. Lineage (NCBI taxonomy): Eukaryota > Viridiplantae > Streptophyta > Magnoliopsida > Poales > Poaceae > Aegilops > Aegilops bicornis. The sequence goes on from CM038670.1 coordinate 706,503,625, forward strand.
TGAGGCCGTTTGCTCGCTCGCTTGTCCATTCGACCGAGGATGAGCCATTTGAAGCATAGTCGACCAGCGTGCCTTGAGAGGCGCAGAAGGCTTTGAACTTGTCATTATCGAAGTTTGACCCATTGTCGGTGATGATGCTATGCGGAACTCCATATCTGAATATCAACTCTCCGATGAAACCGATAGCGGTGCATGCATCGAGGTTCTTGATGGGCTTGGCTTCGATCCACTTGGTGAACTTGTCGATCGCTACTAGCAAATGAGTGAAGCCGCTTCGCGATTCTCAACGGTCCAATCATGTCCAATCCCCAAACAGCGAAGGGCCGACGAGTGGAATGGTCTTCAAGGCTGAGGCGGGCTTGTGCGACATGTTGGAATAGAATGACATCCTTCACACTTGTCAACTATTTCTTTTGCCATTTCATTTGCTTTCGGCCGGTAAAATCCCGCCGGTATGCTTTAGCCACAATGGTCCGAGAGGACGCATGATGGCCACAGTTCCTCGAGTGGATATCCTCAAGAATTATCCGACCTTCTTACGGCATGATACACTTACGGCCGACTCTACCACGCTTTCTCACGAACAACTTTCCCTTGATCATCAGAAGGCCTTGGATCGTCTGGACGATCTGTCGAGCCTCTTATTCATTCTCCGGGAGCTCTTTCCTTAGGATATATGCGATGTACGGCCTTTGTCCGATCGGGAGGACGACCACCACTTCCATAATTAGGTCGACCACGGTTGGGACCTCAACTTGATCGGATCATTGGCACTCTTTTGCTGCGGGGCTTCTTCCGTGAAAGGATCCTCCTGCCGAAGGTGCATGAATGTGCTCCAAAAATACATTACTTGGGAATGGCTTCCCTTTTGTATCCTATCTTCGCCAAATCATCCATGACTTTGATTTTTTCGATGGGGTATATGATGAAGCTCTAACTCCTCGAATTTCTTCTCCAGCTTTCTCACTGCATTACAATAACCTGTCATAGCTGGGCTTCTAACATCCCACTCCTTCATCACTTGACTAACAACCAGATCCGAGTCGCCGTAGACCATAAGGCGACGGACGCCGAGTGAAATGGCCATGCGCAACCCATACATGAGTGGTTCATATTCTGCTTCGTTGTTGGAAGAATCAAAGTGAATCTAGAGAACATACTTGAGCCTATCTCCTCGGGGGGAAACCAATACAACCCCTGCACCAGAACCGTTCAGCATCTTGGAACCGTCGAAAAACATAGTCCAGTGTTCCGAGTGAACTTGAGTCGGAAGCTGCTGTTCAGTCCACTCGGCGAGGAAATCTGCTATTGCTTGGGACTTGATGGATTTCTTTGCCTCAAATTTGATATCAAGGGGAAGGAGTTCAATCGCCCATTTTGCCACTCGACCAGTTGCATCTACATTATGAAGAATTTCCGACAAAGGCGTTCTTGGCTTGTAATGGAATGATCGGAGAAATAATGAGCAACCTTCTTCGTGGTCATATAGATCCCATAAACAAGCTTCGATAGTGAGGGTATCTTTGCTTTGATGGGGTTGATTACTTGAAAAATAATAAACCGGGCGTTGAACTTTCAAGGCTTTACCTTCTTCTTCCCGCTCGACCGTAGTAAATGCAGTCGACGACTTGTCCAAAGGGTCGCAATGTGAAGCAGCAAAGGCTCTTTGCTGATTGGGGCAGCAAGCACCGGCTGGGTGGAGAGCAGAGCTTTGAGCTCTGCAAACGTTGCATCAGCTTCTAGAGTCCACTCGAACTTGTCTGACTTCTTCATCAGTCGGTAAAGAGGCAATGCCTTTTCACCGAGGCGAGAGATGAATCGACTTAAAGTGGCCAAGCATCCAGTAAGTTTCTGGACATCGTGCACACAGTATGCGCTTCATTCGGAGTATGGTGCCAACCTTTTCTGGGTTAGCATCGATTCCTCACTCAGAAACGAGAAAACCGAGTAACTTTCCACTAGGAACTCCAAATGTACACTTTGATGCGTTAAGCTTGATATCATACCTCCTGAGATTGGCAAATATTTCAGCAAGGTCAGTCAACAGGTCGGAACCCTTTCGTGACTTGACCACTATATCATCCATGTACGCTTCCACATTTCGATCGATTTGAGTGAGCAAACACTTCGAATCATCCTCATGAATGTGGCTCCGGCATTCTTGAGACCGAATGGCATGGTGACATAACAGAAGCACCCGAATGGAGTGATGAACGCTGTTTTAATCTCATCGGGTCCATACAGACGGATCTGATGGTACCCGGAATAGGCGTCTAAAAAATACAACCTCTCACATCCCGCAGTTGAGTCGACTATTTGGTCGATGCGAGGAAGAGGGAAATGATCTTTCGGGCAGGCCCGATTGATATGCTTGAAATCGATGCACATTCGCAACGACTTGTCCTTCTTGGGGACCATGACGACATTGGCGAGCCACTCGGAGTGGTAGATCTCTCGGATGAACTCTGCTGCTAAGAGCCGGGCCACCTCCTCGCCAATGGCCTTTCTCTTCTTGACGGCGGACCGCCGAAGATACTCTTTAACTGGTTTGAATTTTGGGTCGAATCGTAGGCGATGCTCAGCCAGCCCCCTGGGAACACCCGGCATGTCAGCAGACTTCCATGCAAAGATGTCCCAGTTCTCACGGAGGAACTGGATGAGCGCTTCTTCCTATTTTGAGTCGAGTGTTGTTGAGATGTTGGTCGGAGCAGCATTGGGATCAGTCGGGTGAATGTGAACCTGTTTCGTCTCACGATCGAAATGTTGACTCGTAGCAGTGCTTCTTAGCTCGCAACAAATCGCCGGATCTGCAGTTTTCGATACTCTTGTAGCTCTACCACCGCCAATTGAGCATCGGCGATCTTAGAGCCTTCTCGAAGCACTCTTACGCTTTCTTCCGATTTCCGTGATGATGATCACGCCCTTGGGACCAGGCATCTTCAATTTAAGATACACGCAACATGGTTGGGCCATGAACGCGTGCATAAGCTGGCCTTCCCGAATAGCGTGATAAGCGCCTGAAATCCACGACCTCAAAGGTCAACTTTTCTTTCCGGAAATGCTTCGAATCACCAAAAACTACATCAAGAGCAATTTGGCCGAGTGATTCAGCCTTCTTTCCAGGAATGACTCCGTGCAAGCTCATGTTACTCGTACTGAGTCTGGACATCGGAATGCCCATCCCTTTCAACGTCTCCGCGTACAATATGTTCAAGCACTACCACCATCGATCAGGACTTTGGTCGATCGAGTGCCCTCAACAACCGGGTCGACCACCAATGCTTGCCTCGGGGGTGGCAATGTGCGTCGGGTGATCGACCGGTTGAATGTGATGGCGGTCTGGGACCATTTCAGATAATTGGGAGTCGCAGGAGCAACCAAGTTCACTTCTCGATTGATAACCTTCAATCTACTTTTGCTTTCGTCGTCAGCAAAAATCATCAGGGTGGAATTGACCTGGGGATATCCACCATCACTGTCATCTTTGTCCTCAACTTTGTCTGTTTCCTTATCCTTATCCTTGAGTTGTTTCCCTTGGAACTGCTGAATCAAGAGCCGACACTGTCGAGTGGTATGTTTCAAGTAAATGAGTTTACCCTCTTCATCTTTCTTTGTATGAATATGACATGGCAAATCCAACACGTCGTTTCCATCCTGGTCTTTTACCTTCTTGGGGTTCCAAGGACCCTTGGGTTTCCCCTTGAACTTTCCTGGGGTCACGGCCAAGGCCTCTCCGGGAGCGGCTGGCTCGTCTTTGCGCTTCTGCTTTCGACTGGAATTTCCTCCGCCGGCCTCATTGGCGGCCGATTTATATTTACCACTCCGGAGTCGATCCTCTTCTTCACCATTTGCATACTTGGTGGCAATCTCCATCATCCGACTCAGGGTCATATCTCCGGTTCGACCAAATTTCAAACTCAACTCTCTGTTTTTGATGCCTTCTTTGAAGGCACAGACTGCCTGGTGGTCAGATACATTCTCAACTATGTGGTGCAAAATGATCCACCTCTGGATATAATCTCTCAAAGTTTCACTCGACTTTTGCACACATGACTGCAACTCTGTCAATCCTGCTGGTCGTTTGCAAGTTCCTTCAAATGTCCTGACAAACACTCGGGCAAGATCTTCCCAAGTGTAACATCGCTGGGTGCTAACTGATTCAGCCACGCCCTGGTTGAACCCTCCAATATAAGAGGCAAATGCTTCATGGCTACTTCATCGTTGCCACCGCCGATCTGAACAGCCACTCGGTAATATTCAAGCCAAGTGTCAGGCTTGGATTCACCAGTGAACTTACTGACTCCAGTCGCCAACCTGAAGTTGTGAGGAATCACCGCGGCTCTGATGGCTCTGCTGAAACACTCTGGTCCCGAGACATGAACTTCTGCTGGAAGGAACATCTCTATCATGGCCGTCTCGGTGAGCTCTGTTCCTGTCGACCAAACCTTGAATGATAATATATCTCGCATCAAAGCCTGGTTCCCTGGGGTCGACTGGAACTCTTCTCCCAGCACTGTGTTGGCGTCTGGCGTCCTGCTGCCGAGGAGCGTATGATCCACCCCTTCGGGGAGGAGTGGGCACTCGACGTCGATAGTTGCAATTGAATCGGTGCTCATACTGCTCGCGGCCCTTGTATTGATCATCACGTCGGCCCCCACGTTCCTCACGCCTCGGGGGCGATCTCGGACTATGAGCCGACTGGACTGAATTCGCAACGATGGATCAGCTGTGAACCCTATTCCGCGACTGGGATACAGCTGAGTTTTGATCTCCTGCCGCCCGGAGCAGATCCTCGATTTGTCAAACCCCTACCCGCCTCGATCGGGAAGGCTGAATTGACTACGCTATACGGGCGGCTGCTAAATTCTGAATCGGAGTTCGATAACCTGAGTTGGCGGTTGAAAGAGCCGACGCCGATCGGATTCTGGAACCCTTTGGTCGCAGACGCTGCCGAGTACTCGCTGAAGATTCTCCAGTCGAGTGCGCTCAGCCAGGTTGGCCGAGCGCGCATCCTCCAAGGCACGAGCCTCGGGGGTTTCTCCAACGATAGGAGTGTGAAGTGCATCCATGTTTCGACGGCAAAGCTCCTCCCTCTGGAGCGAAGTGAGGGGCTTGGGCACGTACTCTTCGTGGGCTTGCTCCGGATCGCCTCCACCGTCACCTCCGTTGGTGCGGGTGAATCCGGGGGACTGCATGGTCCATCGACCATCAGAACCTCTGCCGCCGGGTCACTGCTATCGCATTCGGACGCAGTCTCTGCGGAGCCAGTCGAACAGGCCGTAGAGAGATTCGTCGGGCTCGATCGCTGCGACTTGGGGGTGGCCGGTGGCGGGCCACTGCATGCCTCACCCACCGCCAAGCCTCGACCGACCGGAACGCTTGCGCTGGTGGGAGACTGGGAGTGAAGACGGTGCAGGAGCCGACCCATACTGGGTCGACGGTTGCTGCAGGAGGACGCCGCGGACACACGCGCGAAAGTGCGTCGCCCCGCGGACGGGGAGCGCGTCCACGTCGAGTGGAGCCTCCTGAAGCCAAGCGGAGTCGTCGGCGCATTTAACGTGAGCGCACCGAGACGGATCTCGTGGTGCCAACCGTAACTCCACCTGAAACCATGATGTCGGAGATCGAAAGAATCCCAACTTCTCCAACAAATCGCTAGAACACCGCCCCACTTGGTGGGCGCCAACCGTCGTGGTTCTAAGTTTGACAAAGAGAATGGGGGTAGGTATGGAGAGGCAAGATCCTAGCTATGGAGTAGTTGTATACGCAAGAGATTTACGAGTTCAGGCCCTTCTCGGAGGAAGTAATAGCCCTACGTCTCGGAGCCCGGAGGTGGTCGACTGGATTATATGTGTATGTGTTACAGGGGTGCAAACCCTTCTACATGTGGAGGGGGGTGGCTTAAATAGAGTGCGCCAGGACCCCAGCCAGCCCACTTAGTAGAGGGTTTAAGGTGCGTTAAAGCTAGGCGTTACTGGTAACGCCTTACATAAAGTGCCATTAAGATCATAAAGACTATTTAACTACAGACTGTTTGGGCACCGAGTGGCTCTTGGACTCCTGGTGGTCGAGTGGGTCTTCATGGTCGAGTGTCTTTGAATCTGTCGAGTGGAAACCTACCAGGTCGACTGGAAGGCTGCTTCTCTTGCGAGTGTCCTTGTGGAGGGTACCTTTGGGCAGGTCTATGACCCTACCCCAGGTACATGACTTCATCAGCGGACGCATACGGCCAAGCTGCTCGGTGCGGGCTTGCCCAAGCGACAAACCAGTATACCAAAGACATACGGGTAAATTTTTTTGATAAGTATGTATAGTAGTAGCCCCTGAGACTTAGAATAGTTGGGACAACTGTTTGAAGGATCAATATATACCTGAGTGTCCTTGTGGACAAGAATGAACAATTGGCTCGAGAGCTGGAGGCATGCAAGGCCCAGCTGATTGATGCGGTAGCCAAGTTAGGGGGATCCCAGAAGGCCCCCTCTGGTAATATTTGTCCCCATTATACGCAAATGTACCAGTTAGTAAATGGCTGGTATGGTTAGTCTAATGTAAAAATTCTGCAGACAATCCCGGGTGAACTGAGGGCGTAAGAGAGGACGCATCGCATCTCAAAAGGCAGCTGGAGGCTGGCGAGTGCGTTCTTATGCGAGTTAGGTAGGAGAAGAACAATCTTCAAGATGCTAAAGTCCAGCTGGACGTGGAGTTAAAAGATCTCCGCGCTCAGCTGGCGGACTCCGTGAAGGAGAACAAAAGGCTTCGACGTGGCATTTACAGTAAGTGCCTAGACGAACTGTAGTATAGTTCGGCGAGGAAGTATATTGAAAGAATTTTTCTTGCAGGAATGTTAACAGGTCGCCCTGAGGAGGATATGCCCTCATCTGCAAGTGATTTACTGCAAGACCTTTCAGAATCGCACGAGCGAAGCTCGGCAAGTGATGCAGGTGTTGCTCGAGCTTTGTGGCCATCAAGCTTCTGCCCGAATGGCATGGGGAGCTTGTGGATATGCTTCAAGGAGCACGGGCGCTTCCGACTGTGGAAGGTGTCCGCTTGCCGGCAAGGCACAAGAGAAGCCTGGGCTATGGTGAAGACGCGCTAAACCAAGCTGGACTCGAACCATATGGCCGAAGTAGGACCGGCGGGGCCCGGTGGGCAAGAAATTCCCGTGAGTCTGGTATATGACAAGGTAGGCGTTAGCCGGTAAGTATTCTCAACAGGATTGTAAGCTAGATAGCCTGTTGGACGGTATAGAGGAGGAATATAGTCAGTCCAAGTGACTGTGTAATTTAATGGGCTTAAGTAGCCCCTAGCCGGATTAAAATGATTTGTCATGGCGGACCTTTTCGCTTCAGCCCCTGGATCCTCTGATGCAGGGTGTGTCCGAATACCCACTCAGTTATACAAAACTGGGGTATGCTTGGAAACAAGGCGTAGGGGTCATAAGTGCTTGAACAGACAAGTACCCAAATAGTTATGTTATATTACATGGATAGTAAGAAACATCTTCTAGGGAGAATAGTTCCGTTAGGGCTTCCTTTCCCTGGGTACGCATGCAATGATGCACATGTCCGGACTGCGAACGATGGCGCAGGATACAAGACTTCTGGGGATTTATGTTATAATAAACGAATACATCTTTTGTTCACCGACTGAATATTCTCTTAAGGAAGCTAGCTTTCGGCTTCACCCAGTCTGAGGTACACATCCGGCTGAACCGGGCAAGAATAATCGCAGAGGTGCTCCCCTTATGCACTAGCCGAATTAACGGGAACGTAGGGCATAAACACAAGAGCCAGGCAACCCAGCTTGGCAACATCTTAAGTCATATCGATGCACATAATGGTGAAGAAAAGGCACATAGGGAAACATAATGCATATGTGATGGGCAGAAAGCGATGTGAGTAATTATTTTTAGCTTCCGTATAGGAAGCCCCCAGGTATTGCTTACACACCTAGTGCGGCCGGGGTGATCCGGGAATCCGCACTGTATTGAATACTTTGTGTGAAGAGAAAAAGGTCGAGAAAGGGAGAAGGGATGGAGCATAATTAAGAAGGAGGGGTTAGGAGACGACCATTGAGTTCGGCGTTAGGCGAAAATCTCCGTAGTCCGGCCGCGTTCCATGGGTTCACTCGAGTGCATATCGGATGCATTACGTAACGGCACGCTCCTCCGGTGAGAACTTTGTCAATGACGAAGGACCCTCCCACTTGGGTTTGAGCTTGTCCTTCTTCTTCTCCGGTAGGCGTAGAACGAGCTCGCCAATGTTGTAAGTTTTGGCCCGCACTTCTCTGCTTTGATATCGTCGAGCCTGCTGCTGATAAAATGCAGAGCGGGCTTTTGCAACGTCGCGCTCCTCCTCCAGGGCGTCCAAGTTATCCTGCCGATCTAGCTCGGCTTCCTTCTCTTCGTACATGCGTACGCATGGCGAATCATGTATTATGTCGCAGGGTAATATTGCTTCCGCACCGTACGCCATAAAAAATGGTGTATATCCGGTGGTGCGATTGGGTGTGGTCCGCAGCCCCCAGAGTACGGAGTCGAGCTACTCTACCTAGTGCGTATCCGATTCTGTTAGAGATCGCACTAGTCTGGGTTTGATGCCGCTCATGATGAGAGCGTTTGCCTGTTCGACCTGGCCGTTTGTTTGGGGGTGGTAGACGGAAGCGTAGTCGAGCTTAATGCCCATTTTGCTGCACCAAGTTTTCACTTTGTCGGCCGTGAAATTTGAGCCATTATCAGTGATGATGCTATGGGGGACACCGTATCGGTGTACGACCCCGGATATGAAGTCTATCACAGGTCCGGATTCGGCCGTTTTGACTGGTTTGGCTTCTATCCATTTGGTGAACTTGTCCACCATGACCAGTAGGTATTTTTTCTTATGGCTTCCCCCTTTAAGGGGTCCGACCATATCCAGCCCCCAGACCGCGAAGGGCCAAGTTATGGGGATTGTTTGGAGAGCGGTAGGGGGCATCTGACTCTGATTGGCGAAGAGCTGGCAACCAACGCAATGTTGGACAAGGTCCTGTGCGTCTGCTCGGGCTGTTGGCCAATAGAAGCCTGTACATAAGGCCTTGCTGACTAGCGCTCGAGCCGCGGCGTGATGTCCGCCCAGTCCGGCATGGATTTCAGCCAAGAGTTGCCGCCCTTCCTCTTCGGAGATGCACCTTTGGAGCACTCCGGTCGCGCTTTTCTTGTAGAGTTCCCCTTCGTGGACCTTGTAAGATTTAGGGCGCCGGACTATGCAGCGTGCTTCGTTTTGGTCTTCGGGGAGCTCCTGCCTATTTAGGTAGGCCAAGAAAGGCTCGGTCCACGGGGCAATTACTGCCATGATTTCGTGGGTCGAAGATGTTATTTCGGTGACAGAGCCTCTGATTGTGTCTGATGGTTCAGAATCTAGGGATGTGCTCGGGTCCATCCTGGTATTGCCGGACTCCCCTTCCCATACTACAGATGGCTTGAACAGCCTTTCCAGGAATATGTTAGGTGGGACAGGGTCGCGTTTGGCGCCGATGCGGGCAAGGACGTCCGTCGCTTGATTGTTTTCTCGAGCCACATGGTGGAATTCGAGCCCCTCGAACCGAGCTGATATTTTGAGGACGGCATTACGGTAGGCCACCATTTTCAGATCCTTGGCATCGAAGTCTCTGTTTATTTGTGATATTGCGAGATTCGAATCCCCGCGCACTTCTAGGCGTTGGATGCCCATAGAGACCGCCATCCGAAGACCATGCAACAAAGCCTCATATTCGGCTGCATTGTTGGAGTCTGTGTATAGTATTTGAAGGACGTACTGGACCGTGTCTCCGGTGGGAGACGTCAGGACTACACCTGCTCCCAGTCCGGCCAGCATTTTAGAGCCGTCAAAGTGCATGGTCCAGTTGGAGTATGCGCTGCATTTTTAGGGAGTTCGGCTTCCGTCCATTCGGCGACAAAAGTCGGCCAAGATTTAATACTTGATGGCCCGCCGTGGTTTGTACATTATGTCGAGCGGAAGGAGCTCGATGGCCCATTTAGCAATTCGCCCAGAAGCGTCGCGGTTGTTTATTATGTCATTGAGTGGTACTGAGGCTACCTTGTGATCGAACACTCTTGAAAGTAGTGTCGCAGCTTCCGGGATGCCATGAAGACCGTGTATGCTATTTTTTGATAGTGTGGGTATCGGGATTTGCATGGGGTGAGGACTGTGGATACGTAATAAACCGGCTTTTGGAGCGGGAATTTGTATCCGTCAACCACTCGTTTGACGACGAGTACTGCGCTTACAACTTGGTGTGTTGCCGCTATGTATAATAACATAGGCTTGCCGGTGTTCGGCACTGTTAGGACTGGATTACTGGCCAGTAAGGTCTTTATTTCATCGAGTCCGGCCGTGGCTGCATCCGTCCATATGAAGTGTTCGGTGAGCCGCAGGAGGCGGTAAAGAGGCAATGCATTTTCTCCTAGCATGGAGATAAAGCGGCTCAAAGCAGCCACGCATCCGGCTAGCTTCTGGATGTGCTTGAGGTCTGTTGGTATAGCCAACTGAGACAGAGCTCGGATTTTTGCCGGGTTCGCTTCAATTCCTCTATTGGAAACAATGAAGCCCAGCAGTTTCCCGGATGGGACGCTGAAGACGCATCTTTCCGGATTCAACTTAATGTCATATGTCCGGAGGTTATCGAATGTGAGCCTCAAGTCATCTATCAGGGTTTCGACGTGTCTAGTTTTTATGACCACGTCATCCACATATGCTTCCACCATTTTGCCGATTTGTTTTTCCGTGCATGTTTGAATCATGCGTTGATAGGTTGCGCCGGCATTCTTGAGCCCGAAGGGCATAGTGTTGAAGCAAAAAAGGGCCATATGGCGTTATAAAAGCTATTGCAGCTTGGTCAGACTCTGCCATCTTTATTTGATGGTATCCAGAGTATGCGTCGAGAAAACACAGCGAGTCGTGTCCAGCTGTGGCACCGATGATTTGATCGATGCGAGGGAGGGGAAAGGGATCCTTGGGGCAAGCCTTGTTGAGGTCTTTCAAGTCGACGCATAGGCGCCAGGATTTGTCCTTCTTTGGTACCATTACCAAATTTGCCAGCCAATCCAGATGTTTGATATCTCTGATGAATCTGGCCTCGAGCAGCTTGGCTAACTCTTCCCCCATTGCCTGTCATTTGGGCTCTGAGAATCACCTTAGGTTCTGCTTGACTGGCTTATATCCTTTTAGAATATTGATGTTGTGTTCGGCCAGTCTGCGTGGGATGCCTGGCATGTCCCATGGGTGCCAGGCGAAAATGACCCAATTCTCGCGTAAGAAATCTCGTAGTGCGGCGTCAATCGCGGGGCTCAGCTGTGTCCCGATGGAAGCTGTCTTCGTGGGGTCCGTTGGATGGACCTGGAATTTGACTATCTTGTCTGCAGGCTTAAATGAGGTGGACTTGGGTCGCTTGTCTAGTATCACGTCGTCCCTGTCCACGGTGGCCCGCAGTGTTGTTAACTCTTCGGCTACTAGGGCTTCAGATAATGCTTCCAAGGCTAGAGCTGCGGTTTTATTTTCGGCGCGAAGTGCAACGTCCGGACCACTGGCTAGAGTGATGGTTCCATTGGGTCCGGGCATTTTAAGCTTCATGTACCCATAATGGGGTACAGCTTGAAAGCTTGTAAATGTGTCCCGCCCTAGAAGGGCGTGGTATCCGCTGCTAAAAGGGGCCACCTGGAATGTGATTTCCTCAGACCTATAATTCTCCGGGGTGCCGAATACCACATCGAGTGTGATTTTTCCCGCACACCGCGCTTCCCGAGTAGGGATAATTCCCCTGAAGGTCGTGCCGCTTTGTTCAATGCGGCTTTTATCAATCTCCATATTGTTGAGTGTTTCTTCATAAATCAGATTTAATCCGCTTCCGCCGTCCATGAGTACATTAGTGAGCCGAAAGCCATCTACGATCGGACTAAGGACCAGAGCGGCTGGTGCCCGGACAGCCCGGAATCGAGGTTCATCACTGGCATTAAAAGTTATAGCAGTGTCGTTCTAAGGGTTTATTTTTTCCACATGGTAAATTTCAACCGAGCTTCGACGATCTCGCTTGCACCCATTGTTCGAGGTAAAAGTCTCGAAGATTGTCAGTAGCGTATTGTGTTCGCTGGCAGGATGTTGTTCCGTTTTATGGCCCGCAAGAATATCCTCGCCACTTTTTACCACCTGCCGGAGTATCCAACATGCCTTAAGGCTATGAGTAGGTGTTGTATCCGGAGTACTGTGGAGCTTACATGGCCCGTCGAGCCATTCTTCCAATCTGGATCCCATACAGGGTGGGCTTTGGTTTCTTGGGGGTTGGGTCGAACGACTTACGAGAGTTCGTCCATTTAGTTCGGACAAAGGTTTTGGTGAGAGCAGTACTATCCCAAAATTCTGTTTGGGTCTTCCAAGCGCTTTCCATCGCACAGTACTTCTGTACTATGGTTGCCAAGTCCGCGATGCATACTATGTCGTGGCAGCTTATAGCATTGAGGAGTCCTTCGTCCGTGCAGTTTTTGCGGAAAAGTGAGACCATATTCTCTTCGCGGCAGTCCCTGACCTTGTTAAGCGCAAGGAAGAATCTGGCCCAGTAGCGATGTACGGTTTCCTGGGGCTCTTGCCTGATGCGGGAGAGACAGTTTAGGTCCAGGCAGGTGTTGTTAGCAGAATCCAGATTTTGATCCGATCTAACGCCCAAGGGCGCGGGCGGTCCCGAGCTCAACAGCTCAGAATCCGGAGTGCCCAATTTCTTCGGCCCAATGCCCGATTCTAAGTCCAGGACCTGGGTCAGGTTTTCCTTTGAGCAGGTCTTTGGCTCAAGGAGTTTGGTGATCCGAACATAGCTTGTCCTCAAAGTTGAGGGGCAATCTGCGTGGGGTTCCTCCACTATCGCTATCTCATGGGTGGCCGGCGGGGACCTGATATCCCTTTGGTCGGGTTTAAGCCCAATCCGGTTGTAGTCTGTAGCGACTCCCAGAGCGGTGATGCGATCCAAGAGTTCGTTAAGGGAGGAGAGCTCCATTGGATCCATCTGTTCGGCAAGTTCCGAACTGACGCGAAGGTTACGATTGATGACCCGAGAAGTCATCATCGACGCCACCGCCGATGGGGCGGCCATGATGAAGCTGCCGAGCCGGAGCATCTGGCCTACAGCCAGAGCCCCCTCCGAGGTAATGTCGTCCTTGACAATGAGATGAGCCATCGAGCCTCGTGGCAACGTCACAGAGGAACTCTCAATGAAAGAACCAATGTCGATGTCAAAACCGGCGGATCTCGGGTAGGGGGTCCCGATCTGTGTGTCAAGGCTGATGGTAACAGGAAGCAAGGGACACAGATGTTTACACAGGTTCGAGCCCTCTCGATGGAGGTAAAACCCTACTACTGTCACATCCCTAGTTCTGGTATGACCTAGACTAGCTGGTCATTGTGCATCATGTTTAAATTTCATTTAAATTTGAAATGGGGATTTGTGAAACCCTCAGAATCATTTTTGGAAATGACCTAAATAAAAATTGCTCCAAAAGGGTCCAGGAAAATGCTCATGTTTCTCTCTGAAAATATTGGACTGAGATTATAGTCAATACATTATTTTAGGATCTCATAAGTATTTATTTTGGGCATTTGGAATTAATGCAGTAATTATTTGTTTTGGATATATATTATTATATATATAATATTTTCCAAAAATTATGCCATTTATAAAGGAGCTCCGGAATAATACCATTAGCTCATATAAAAATTGGCATAAGTAAATAAAATGATTTATTATTTTAAATAAGTCAAACAAATGTCAGAATATTAGAAAAGAAAACAAAGGGGATAAAACCCTTACACGAACTTACCTCCCCTCGGCCCAGCTCTGCTGGCGGCCTGGCTGCCCAGGCCGGCCAGCCCAGCCCGCCTCCCCTCTGCTGTCGTCTTCTCCCCCTTGCCAAGCAGTGCGTGCCAGCGCCACAGCCACCATGACCACGTGCCTGCCACCTCCTGCTTCCTCCCTCGTCGCCTGACGCCACAGAACGACGCCACACGCCGCCCGGGTCCTCCCCACTCTCTTGCTCTCCCCACGGTCTCTCTCCCACGCTGACGGCCGAACGCCACCGCCGCTGCTCGCCGTAGCCGTAGCCACCGCACCCCTCGAGAGCATCTGAGACGTCCCCGAGCTCCGCGTCGTCGACCACGCCCTCCCTGTCAAGCCACGCGAGCCCGGAGGCACCGCTGCGACGCCATCGCCGTCTTCTCCATCTCCAGCCACCGGAGATCGCCACCGTCGTTCGCCGCCGTCCGCGCTTCCCCAAGGCCGCCAACCAGCTCTCCGGATCCGCCGTGAGCTCCTCTACCTAGCCCCCTACCTCCCGTGCTCGACACGCGCGTAGCCACCGCCCCGCCGATCGGCGCTTCGCCGCCCGGCCATGTCGCCGTCGTGGCTACGGCCATGCAAGCACGCGTCCGAGCGCACCACCACATTCAGTGCGTCCTCAGGAGCCTAACACACGCACTCCGTCGCCCTGTCGTGCACCGTAGCCCTCTTTTCCTCTCCGCCCGAACTCCGGCCGCCGCCGCGAGCTCTGCTCCGGCGATCTCCGGCCACCCTGCGCCCTGCTGCTGCCTCGGCTCGATGCGGCCGAGCGAGGGCTTCCTCCTGGTGCCCCCAGGATGCCAAACGGTGACCCGCACGAGAAACCCGAGCAACTCCGGCGAAACCTCGCCGCGTTTCGTCATTGCCGACCAAGCTCCGGTGAGCCGACGTGGCCGGCTTAAGTAGTGCTAATGACCACCGCTAAAACCCCTAGATCCACCGCCATGTGGGCCCAAAGCCTGTTTAGTTTAACTTAATGTTATGTTTAGATTAGTTATTAACCCAATGGTCCCACACGCGTCGGTTTGACTTGCCGACGTGGCCTTTGACCGGCCCCCACACGTCGATGACTCATGCCCGGTGTGTCATCGACCGATGGACCCCGTAAGGTTTGACCCGAGGCTGCCTGTTGACTCTGCTGAGGTCAGCATGACGCCATCTTGACGCAATATTCCTTTTTACGGAATTTAGTTTATTTTATAATAATCAGGAATTTCCGAATATATTCAAAACTTCAATAAATCATATAAATTCAACCGTAGCTCAGATTGAAATAAGTTATATATGAAAAATTATCAGAAAAATTCAATCTATCCATCTGTACTAGTTTCATGCATGACAAACCAACTTATACATGCTGTATAGTGAAACACTAAAATGTCTTATATAAAGAGCTTATTTTGGAGATGCATTTGAACCTTTGGTTCAAATGGACTTCATTCAAATTGAATACCAGTTGCATTAGCTCAAATAGCATCACATATACATGCCATGTTCATGCATCATATTGTTGCATATGATTGTGTATTGATTGCCGGCACCGGTCCTTCTCGATAGGTCCCGCCTCAGGAGACGTTCCAGAGTACTTGCGTGAAGCGGTGCCTCCCTTGTTTATTTACTGTGCAAGCAAACCCCTTGTTCATTACGATACAATCCTACTCTCTCGCTCCTGCTCTCGGTTATTGCATTAGGACAACAACGATTCATACGCTACTTTGTGTCTGCGGTAGTTGAACCCATTCCTCTGCATGACCCGTCATTGCCACAGTAAATAGTTGAAACCCACTAGCATGCGTAGGAGTTGATTGAGCCATGTTGTGTTCCTACCATGCTATGCCTGCTATTGCTTAGAGTTGTGTTAGGTCTGATTCAATGGGAATGAATTGGAGTGTTACGATATGTTCTGATGCTGAGAGTGAAGTGTGTGAACACGTTTTGGTAAAGGTGGCGGTGGGAGGCCATGTAGGAGTACATGGTGGGTTGTCTCACTGGAACCGTCCTTAAGCACTGAGTTCTATGTATGTCGTCCAATGACTCGATACTACCACACATTGGGTTCCGATAACTCGACCCCTCTCGACTTATTAACCAACTTGATCTCTGTCCGAGAGTCGCAACTAGTTTACGGTGTTTGTAGGTAGTGCTATTTTTCTACCAAGTGGCACCCGGCAGGTGGGCTTGGGACAGACTAGGCACACGTGGCCTGGTGTGTACCGAGTGGCACCGGTTGGTGGGCTCGGGAACCCTGCACACATCGTTTGGGGCCGTGGCGACACCCGGCCGGATCTCCTTGCGGATGGTACCCGAATAGGCGATAAACACAGGCTAGGGTCTTGTGTGGTTAGTCGGTCGTGGCCGACACCCTCGCCAAAGCTTCCGCTTGAAGGGTGCCGAGGTACATGACGTGTACATGGTGATAAGTGGTGAGAGCGTGTGTGAAGAAGTACACCCCTGCAGGGTTATCATGATCTATTCAAATAGCCGTGTCCTCGGTTATGGACTTCTTGGATGCTTACGTGGTACATAGACAACTTGAAGTGGATACTCTAAAATGCTCAAGACAAGTGTGAGTGCTATGGATGGCCTTCTCGTATGGAGACGGGGATGAATCCATAGTAGTGTATTGTGTGGTGACTAGTGGACTCGTGTGCCATATCACCTCGGAGAAGTTACGGTAGTCGAGAACACGGGATAGCCACAGAGTCAAAGCTGGCTTGCTTTGCAACTAAACTCCACATTACCTTTTGATACTAATGCATGTATAATAGGTTACGATGTAAGTCTTCTTTGAGTACCTTTGTACTCACGTTGCTTTATTTATGTTTTTGCAGCGGAGACTTCGGTCTTTCTAGTAGTTCCGCTTGGACTTGACGAGTAGCTTGTTACCTCAGCTACGATCTTGTACCTTAGGAGGGTCTTGTAGATAGTCGGGCTTCTCGGCCTTTTTCTTTGTATTATGCGTACTCGGACATGTAATGCTTCCGTTTGTTGCTTGTATGCTCAATGATGGGTCATGTGACCCCTGTGTATTTGAAGCTATGTGGCTCTTCCGAGCCTTTATCTATCTGAAGTTTGTGTTATGTTGTGATGCCATGTTGTACAGCACATACTTGCATGTTATGCGACGTGTAACTTGTATTGCTATGAGTGGGATCCGACAACCTAGTTGTTTATCCTTAGTAGCCTCTCTTATGGGGAAATGTAGTCTCGTGCTTACGGCGATAGTAGTCCGCTATAGCCCGGTTCACCGAGTCCTGCTAGCCCAAAGACTACTGCTTGGACACTTGATCGGCCGGCATGTGTTTCACTTCGTTCCTATATGTCTGTCCTTCGGGAAATGTCGCATGGGATATTCGGAGTCCTGCCTAGCCTGCTACAGCCGGGATACCGAGTCCTGTTAGCCCAAAGTCTTTCTGACCGAATTCATACGTTGATGACAGACATGCTCGATGTGATTCATGTATGCCTGTCCCCATAGATTAGTGCCACTTTGGGTTCACGACTAGACATGCCTGTCCCCAAAGGAATGGCCTACCTAAACACACAAGTCCCAAGTCCAGGTTGATCGCCTATTCGGGTTCCATCCGCAGGGAGTCCGGCCGAGGTTTCCCATACGGCCCCGAACGATGTGTACAGGGTTCCCGAGACACCAAGCAGGCGAATCGGTACATCAGACCCTTGTGCCTACCGCAACACAACCCACCCCTACGGTCAGCGTTGCGTGCGGCCCCCAGCATGCTACAAACACCAGAAACTACTTGCAACCCCCGGACTCAGAACAAGGGTGGTTAAGAAGCCGAGAGGGTCCATTGGTTTCGGGCCCAATGTGTGGTAGTAACTATTTCATGGATCACAAACACAGATCTCAGTTCTTAGGATCGGCTTCAATGAAACAACCCACCATGTACTCCTACATGGCCTCTCATCGATACCTTTACCAAAACGTGTTCAACACTTTCACTCTCGAACCAACACAACCTTTCACTCCAGTTCATCATCCCGATGAGCCAGACCTGACACAACTCTAAGCATAGCAAGCACAGCATGGTAGGAATCACAAACATGGCTCAATCAACTCCTACACATACTAGTGGGTTTCATCTGAATTCTTGTGGCAATGACAGGTCATGCAAAGGAAGTGGGTTCAACTACCGCAGCACACAACAGTTTGAATCGCGTTGTCTTAATGTAGTAAACGAGAGCAGAAGCTAGAACATGGGTTTGTATCGGAATGATCAATGAGTTGCTTGCCTGATGGAACGGGAGTAGAGTACTGCCCTTCAGATGGATAGTCGAGGTTATCCTCGGGGGCAGAACCTATCACGAAAAGCATACCGGAAGTAAACACACATGACAATATGTAACAATATGATGCATGCTATGACATGGCAATATGGATGTGTGTTGGCCCAATGCAAGCTGAAATAATAGGGGATGAACTCATTTGAATCAAAGATTCAAATGATAGCTCATTTGAAATAGCCCTAAAGGTGCATTATCTTATTCTGGTTAAACAGCAAGGTTAACTTGTTTTAACATGCATGAAACCTGTACCAATGGATAGAATGGATTTTTCTGATCATTTTTCATATATAAATCTTTGCATTTTGTGTTTCAGATTAAAAGTTATAAGCATTTGAAATTTGAATTATATTCTGGAATTACTGTGTTAGAATAAATCCAGAAATTAGATTAATGCGTCAGCCATGCGTCAGCATGACGTCAGGGTCAACAGAGACGTCCAGGTCAAACCTGATAGTGGGTCCCGCGTGTCAAGGTAATTAACTTAACTAATGTTTAATTAAAACTAACCTATTTAGTTAGCAGGGCTGGGCCCCATCTGTCAGTGACTCGTCGGAGTCAACGAGGGCCCATGTGGTCAAGGTCCACGTCGGCTGCACCGGCGACTAGCCGCCGGCGAGCCCGACGCGGCGGAGGAAGTGCTTTTGGTGATTCCGGTGACCAAATGAGTCGCGGAGGGTGGCTACGGATAGCTGGGTGCAAGCCGCGGCTGTTGGTGGAGCCGGTTGGGGTCGGGTGGCGAGTCGGCGCGGCGGCGACGAGCTAAGCGGCCACCGGGTTCGGCCAAGACGAACTTGGGCTAGAGGGTCGGTGAGGTGCGGAAGTGTGCGGTTAGACCCCATGGGGTGCGGTGAGTGTGATGGACACCACGAGGTGGCGGAGAGTGACCGGGAGCACGTCGGCGATTTAACTCCACGGCGGGGTGCGGGTGAGCGTGGTTCGGTTGCTACGCTGCTCGAGGGCGCGAGAGAAAGGAAGGGGAGGTAGATGGGCTCACGGGCGACGCGAGAAGCTCTCGTCGAGGTCGAGGGAGACGAACCGGAGCGTCAGCGGCGTTGAAAGGATCTCCGGCTGACAGCGAACTCGGTCGAGGTCGATGGGGTGGACTCGGGGCACTAGAGCGGCGGGGCTCGGCTGGTTCGGGTAGTGGAGTGCGGTGAGCTCCTGGACATGGTGAGGAGGAGCACGGACGTGGGGAGCACGGTTATGACGACAGTGCGGGCGGCGGCGTCGGCCAAGGCGGGGAGCACGATGGAGAGGGACCGGGAGAAGAGGGGGTGTCCAGGGGTTACAGGGAGAGAGAGGAGGCGATCCTCGGCGGGCGAGAGGGGCGGCGAGGCGGGCGACAGTGCGTGGCACCCACGGTGCCTGGCCGCCGAGCACTGGCTGTCTGCTGGCCGAGCCAAGCAGCTGGGCGCTGTTGGCTGGGCGGGCAGGTGGGCCGGGTAGGTGGCGTCGAGTAAGTCTTTTCCTGGTTTTATTTTTTTCTAATATTCTGCAACTTTGTGGGGTTTTCTAAAATACCAAAACAGTTTTAAAATTCACCAAAATGCTCCTGGTCCCTTGTTGGAATATTTCCAACATGAAACATTCTGGTTTGGCAATTTTTGGACATTTAAAATATTTTATATAATTTGAAATGCTCAAGTTCAAAAACTTATGAATTAATCCAAGGACCTTTGGATGACCTAGAAAATGGTGCACCACTTTTGGCAGAGGCTTTGAACCAAAGCAAAGATGATGAACATTTTGAAGGGCATTTCAGGTTCATTGAAATAATTTTTAGTAAACCCTATTTGAGTTAAGAGGGGTTACGGGGTTTCTGTCTTCCCCATTTCAAATTCTAATGAAATTTAAACATGATGCACACACTAATGCATGGTCTAAGCGGGATGTGACAACTCACCCCCACTCAAAAGAATCTCGTCCGAGATTTAGGATCTGATGCGAAAAGGTGGGATACTCAAGTCGAAGACGATCCTCCCTTTCCCAAGTTGCTTCTTGCTCGGAATGGTTTGACCATTGAACCTTTAGAAACTTGATATTCGGCGTCGAGTGGTACGCTCGGCTTGATCGAGAATCTGAATGGGATATTCTCGATAGGTGAGGTTATCTTGGAGATCAAGCGTTTACGTGGTCCACTCCACGGATAGGATCCGAAGCAACGCCTGAGTTGGGAAACATGGAAGACATCATGGACTCTGGAAAGATGCGGAGGTAGTTCCAATTGGTAGGCAACTTCTCCTCGTTTGGCAAGAATGCGAAAGGGTCCAATGTAACGAGGAGCCAACTTGCCTTTGATGCCGAATCGATGGGTCCCCTTCAAAGGAGTAACCCGAAGGTAAGCCTTCTCGCCAATTTCATAAGCCATAGGCTTATGTTTGCGGTCATATTGACTCTTTTGACGAGATTGGGCTGTTTTCAATTTCTCACGAACAACGCGAACCTGCTCTTACGCTTCACGAATCATATCCGGGCCAAAGAGTTGTCTCTCCCGGTTTACGACCGATTAAGAGGCGTTCGACATTTCCGTTCATAAAGAAATTGAAAGGAGCTTTGCCTAAGCTGGCTTGATAGCTATTGTTATAAGCGAACTTCGGTGAATGGAAGGCATTTCTCCCAATTCATGCCGAAAGAGATGATGAAGCTCGAAGCATATCCTCTAGGATTTGATTGACTCGTTCTACTTGACCACTTGATTGGGGATGGAATGCGGTGCTAAAAGAGAGACGAGTTCCCATAGCATTTTGGAAACTTTCCCAAAATCGAGAGGTGAAGAGACTTCCACGGTCTGAGTTCATCTCTAATGGAACACCATGAAGAGACACTATTCGTGAGATGTACAAATCAGCTAGCTGGATAGCGGTTATACTCTCACGAACGGGTAGGAAGTGGGCTACTTTGGAAAGACGATCGACGACAACGAAAATAGCATTATTCCCTCTCTTGGTCCTGGGAAACCCGGTAATGAAATCCATACCGATTTTATCCCATTTCCATTCAGGAATTTCCAAAGGTTGAAGGGTACCAAAGAGGCCGTTGATGCTCGCCTTAACTCGACGACAGACGTCGCAATTAGCAATGTATTGAGCGATTTCTCTCTTCATCCTAGTCCACCAAAACCTCTGGCGTAGGTCTTGATACATTTTAGTACTACCGGGATGAATGGTGAGAGGAGAGTCATGAGCTTCCTTAAGGATCAATCGCCTCGGGTTGCGCACCTTGGGGACCACTAGGCGGTCTCCAAAGAACACGACACCTTGTTCATCAATGGAGAAAGCAATCTGCGACTCCTTTCTTGATGTTTCTCCTGATCACGGAGATTCCGGATCTACCTTACGTGCTTTGATGATCTGATCCGTAAGGGTAGGTTTCGCCACCGGGGTAGAAAGGAATCCTCGAGGAACAATGTGGAGATTAAGCTTACGAAATTCCTCGTGGAGAAATGGTTGACTTTGTTGTAACATCAGGTTGTTACAATAAGATTTCCGACTTAGGGCGTCGTCCATGACATTG
This sequence comes from Aegilops bicornis, assembly GCA_021605145.1. Taxonomy (NCBI): domain Eukaryota; kingdom Viridiplantae; phylum Streptophyta; class Magnoliopsida; order Poales; family Poaceae; genus Aegilops; species Aegilops bicornis. The sequence continues at coordinate 706,525,294 of CM038670.1, forward strand.
GCTTTGCCTGGGGTGTAAGATATTCCTAAGTCGTAATCTGTAATCAATTCGACCCAACGTCTTTGCCTGAGATTCAAATCCGGTTGGGTGAAGATGTATTTCAGACTTTGGTGATCGGTGTAGATTTACATAGCGATTACCAAGAAGGTAATGTCGCCAGGTTTTGAGTGCATGAACCATACGCAAGCTCTAGATCGTGTATGGGATAATTATCCTCATGTGGACGAATCGTCGAGAAGCGTAGGCAATCACATGACGATCTTGCATGAGTATGCAACCTAGTCCTTGTCGCGAGGCGTGTAATAGATAATAAAGTCCTTAGAAAAATCTGGTGGAACAAGCACGGAGCAGATGTCGAGCGTCTTTTCAGTTCTGAAAGCTGAACTTCGCCTTTATGGCGTCCATTCAAACTTTTTATCTTTCTTGAGGAGTTCGGTTAGAGGTTTAGCAACTTTAGAGAAATTCTCGACGAAGCGGCGGCAATAGCTCGCTAAACCGAGGAAACTTCGAACTTGCTTAACCGATTCAGGTGGGGTCGATCAGGGCGGCTTGAACTCGCTCGGAATTGACAGCAATGCCCTTACCAGAGATTACATGGCCTAGGTAGGTCACTTCTGGTAACCAGAATTCACACTTAGAGAATTTGGCATAAAGGTGGTGCTCTCGAAGTTTCACCAACACTAGCCTTAGATGTTCGGCATGTTCTTCCTCATTCTTGGAGTAGATGAGTATATCATCGAGGTATACCACTTACCTAATTTATCCAAATACTCCATGAAGATTGAGTTCATTAACCGAGAGAAGGTGGTTGGAGCATTGGTTAATCCGAAGGACATGACGGTGTACTCGTATTGGCCATAACGAGTAACAAAGGCCGTTTGGGAATGTCCCGTTCTTGATTTTGATTTGATGGTAGCCCAACCTCAAATCCATCTTGAAAAAGGCGAGGATCCAAATGAGCTGATCATACAGATCGTTGATCCCGGGAGCGGATACTTGTTCTTGATGGTGACCAGATTGGCGGTCGGTAATCCACAACCATCCGATCTGTACCATCCTTCTTCTTGACGAAGAGGACGGGCAAGCCCATGGAGATGAACTAGGACGGATGAAACCTTTTGCAAGGACTCATCGAGTTGTTTCTTAAGTTCAGCTAGTTCTAGGGGTGCCATCTTATAAGGTCTTCTAGAGATTGGGACGGTTAGGGAACAAGATCTATCACGAACTCGACATCCCTGTCAGGTGGAACACCTGGCAGTTCCTCTGGAAAGACATCCGGAAAATCACGGACTATCGGAATATCTTCGAGGTCTGAAAGGGGGTTGGCATTTAAGGAGTAAACTTGGCGCTTAGACACTCGGGTTAGAACATTCACTGTCTTGCCCGAGGGATGGGTGAGCTGAACAGTTCTAGTAGAGCAATCAATCTTAGCATAATGGGTCGACATCCGGTCCATACCCAAGATGATGTTTATGTCCGAGGACTTAAGAGCTATTAGAGAAGCAAGAAAGACTAATCTGTCGACAAGAATTTCATTCCATGACTTATTCTAGAGGTTTGCCATCTAGAACCAGGAGTTTGAATTTCCATAGAGGTATGCATGTCACAGAATGTGGTGTTGTGCGATCGAGCATAGCTCTCGAAATAAATGAATGAGATGCTCCGGTATCAAAAAAGAACGGTTGTCGGATGGCAATTAACAAGGAGCGCATCGAGGGCGGCGTTGGGATCCTCATAGGTTTCTTCAACGAAACATAGTTGACATGGCCACAGCGGTGGCAACTGGTTTAGCATAGGGCACCTTTCCTGCTGGCTTGCCACGGCCAACAGACTTTCCAACTTGACTGGGGTTGTTTTGGGGGCACTCACGGATATAGTGGCCCGTCTCTCCACACTTGAAGCAAGCTATCACATTTGGGCGTGGAGCAGCATTAGCAGTGGGGCCTCCATAAGTCTTGGGCGGAACATACTGCTGGTTGGGGCGAGGCACCTCAAAAGATGGCCTTGGGGTGAACCTGGGTGGTAGAGCAGTATTTGGAATCCAAACCCGGCGCTTCTGGGATCCAGAGCCGGATGAAGATCCAGAGTCACGGATGTGCTTGCGTGAAGCCTCAAAATCAGTCTGCCCAGTTTTGGTGATAGCCTTATTGACTAACCCGGAAAAGAGGTACACTCATGCAGACGAAGGTCTCGGCGTAGCTCAGGGCTAAGTCCCTTGCGGAACCTTGCCTGCTTCTTGGCATCGGTAGAAACTTCTTCGGGAGCATAACGTGCTAACCTCCCAAATTCACGGTTGTGCGTACGAGACTCCTCGTAAGTGAGCTGAGCTGTCTCTGCATTAATGGCCTTGTTCACCAGAGCCTGGAATGTATCACAATGATGTAGGTGGAGATCACGACGCAACATGGGGTTGAGACCCTTCCGGAACCTAATGTGTGGTAGTATCGAGTCATTGGACGACATACATAGAACTCGGTGCTTATGGACGGTTCCAGTGAGACACATTAGCTCTGATACAAGTCTTACAGCGTTGGAAGTAATCCAGGCATACATGGAGAGTTGTAGCGATTCCGGAACATAATGATGGTGGAAGTCCAGTGATATGGAAATCCCGATGAGTTGTTGTTGAACCCATCAGCAGCATTTTGTCTCCCCCATGGGTCATGTTGAACATCAACCTAGTATTGGAAAATTGTGTAAGCATTTCTTCGTGTGTCGTTCATGAAGGTTATGCTTGGATGGAAGAAGTGTCTTCCTCGAATTCATGTGCTTTAGGTGTAAGTTGCTGCCATGAATTTGAGAAAGGATTGTTTTGGTTCCCTTGGAATCATCCCAAGTCAGTCATGCATATGTGTGAAGTATTCTGTAGTCTGAAGACTTGCAACCTTCATTCTATATGTATCCCTAGCATACCAAGCCACTGATTGACTTGTTCAAGGAAAAGAAGTCTATGCTTGGGATCTAATCCATGGACTTGCGTAAAGACTTCGATATCCTCGATGATGGTTCCCCACACGAACTTCGGTAGTGTTTGAAGATAAGACTACTATGTGGACATTCTTGTCTTGGACATCATGCTCACATGTTTGTAGCAGAACCAGCTCATGTTTTGGAGCTTGCTATCGTAGTTCATTCCCGAGAATCTCGCAACATCCTCTCGTCGATTTGTGTTGCAAACTTTCATTTTTCTTTCTAGACTCGATGAGTAGGAATATCCTAACACCAACCAGATCTGAATCTCAGGGCAGATGTGATGGTTGGAACCTTCCCAACATTTGCATGTTGTTCCCAAATTTTGCACCCATTGTGCCAATTTTTCCATGGGATGTCCTTCTCAAGATTACTTGATGTCTAGGATCATCCTCAAAAGTGGACTTACTATGGGTCCCATCCATTTCGGTGATAAGCAAAATCATCCATTGCATTGTTTTCAACAAGGTAGTCCACATCGTCCATTCTAGTCTGGTATGCCTTTCCTTTGCACTCCACCAAACGATCTTTGTGAATTGCCTTAGGCTGGTATGAAGAGTTTCAATGATCTACGATTCAAAAGTAATTCTTTTTGCCACTTAAGGGAATAATTCTCTGAGTCACCTTTCCTAAGGTCTACCGTTATGGAATCATGGCAATCATCTCCTTGTTACTTTGAAACCAAGCACCATTTTACTTTAGCGTGGAATGGTTGCCTACCAATTTGAACCTTCGTCATCCATTTCTTTACCATCATTCCTAATGTGTGTTTGGTGTCTCAACCCAAGAGTTGTTCTTACGTCTCTCCATGAACTGATCTTGAGTTGCTCGATCTTCAAGAAGATTAAATCATGTAGGGTTTCCCCTCTTTACATTGTCGTGTCGAGTGAAGATCTCGAAAGCAAGGCGTCAAGACCAAGATGATGGAATGAATCAACATCTTCAAGAAGGGCAAATGGATCATGAAGATTGTGATAGTTTTGTGACACCCTTTTCCTCTTACCTCACGTCTTGAATCTCGGGCGAGATTCTTGTTCTTGAGGGTGAGCTGTCACAGCCCCAGATCAGCCCTAGCTTGATTTTCTTGCATCCATGCATCGTGTCTAAATTTCCATTAAATTTGAATTGGGGAATTGGAGAGCCTCAGGAATCATTTAAAATAAATGATCAACATTAAAAATTGCTTCAAATGTTTCCAAGGAAATGTTCCTTTTCAGCTTTGAAAAATATTGGCAAGAATAAAATTCAAACCAATATTTTTGGAGTGATCAAACATTTTAATTTGGGCCTTTGAATTAATTCAATAACTATTTGCATTGGAAATATATTTTATATATAATTAATATATGTCCAATAATTACGGGACATTTTATGTGGTTTGGTATACTTTAGTTCCAGCCACATAATTATCTTCAGATTTTATAAAATGGTTTAGTATTTTTCTAAACTAAAACAGTACAGAACAAAATAGAAAACAGACTTAAAGAGAGAGAAAGAGAAGCCCACTTACCTGGCGCCGCGAACCGGCCCCGCCTCCCCCCGGCTGGCCCCGCTGGTGGCCCCGCCCCCCAGGTGCCCCCCCGGTCGCCTTCCTCCTCGTGCCAGGAGGCGGAGGAGGGACACCATGACGCCGCCGAAGCTCGCCACGCCACCAGTTGCCTCGTCGCCGCTGCCACCGCGATGCCTCACGTCATCTCCTCGGCGCCGCCCCGACCCCCTGGACCCCCACGCTCTATACCTCTCCCTCGTTCCCCTCCACTGTCCCGCTTTCACATGCACGTCAACGCCGCCGCCATTCGCCATAGCCGCGGCCACCGTCCATCCCGTGCTTCCCCGATGGGTCCAGGAGAACCGCCATGGCCTTCTTCGTCATCTACACCAACCCATTCGACCGCGGGAGCCCTACATCGCCGCCCCGAGTCGTCTTCCCCGAGCATGGCCGCCGGACTCTACCGACGGATTCGACGCCGTCCGGCCTCCCTCGAGCCGCTGAGCTTTCCTGCGAGCCCCCTGTGAGCCTCTGGTCGATTCCCCTCTTCTCCCCGCGTCGATTTCGCGCTCTAGCCACAGATGCACAGAGCCGAGTTGTGCTCGCCGCCGGCCATGTCACCGTCATCCCTACGGTCGCTCAAGCTTGCGTCCGAGGGCGTCTTCGTACTCATCACGCTCCCAGGAGCCGAACACGACCAACGCCGGCCCCTGCCGTGCACCGTAGCATCAAAACCGACCCCGCCCGAACTCCGGCCGCCTTGGAGCTCGCTGGCCGTCGATCCGGCCACCCGACCCAGCTAACTCCACCAAGAGCTTGGCTCCTCCCGACTACTCCTAGATGCCCTCCATGCCCTTTTGGTCGTCTGAGTGGCTAAACCACTCTCGCCGCTGGCGTGGCTCGCCGGCTGACTAGACGCCGGCAACCGACGTCGACTTGACCACAGTGGGCCCTAGTTGACCTGTTGACCCTATGACAGGTGGGGCCCAGCCACGTTAACTATTTAGGATTAGTCTAATTAATTTTAGTTAAGCTAATTATCTTTGACACGCGGGACCTTGTCAGGTTTGACCGGACCGTGACCTGTTGACCACTGACGTCACACTGACGTCAGGCTGACGCAGTAATAGGTTTTCTGGATTTAATTTAATTCAGGAAATTTCAAAAAATACCCCAAACCTCAAATATTCATAACTTTTAATCTGTAACTCCAAATTAAATAATTTATATATGAAAAATGATCAGAAAAATATGAAGAATCTGTTTATGGCACTTTCATGCATGATTAAACAAGTTAACCTCACTGAATAGGATGAATCATGATTAGGGCAATTTATGAAATAACATTTGGAGTTGGAGTTTAACCTTGTTTGAATTCCACTTCAATTAACTTGGCTATATATTGCATTAGGTGAATTCAGTACCTTAACATGACATGTCATTCATGTGAATGTGCATTGCATTGATTGTGTTCTCTCTTGTTTGTCGTTATTTGTCCCCTCTTAGTAGACGACGTACCGACGATGAATTCGATGACACCGATGAAGAACTATATTATCTTCAGAAGTGCCAGGCAAGCAAAACCCCCCTTGTTCATTTCGATATAATCCCACTCTCTCGCTCCTGCTCTATTTTATTGCATTAGGACAACCACGACTCATGTGTTACTGCTGCAGTAGCTGAACCCCTTTATCCTCTGCATGACTGTCATTCCATAGTAATTAGATGAAACCCACTAGCATGAGTAGGAGTTGTTTGAGCCATGTTGTGCCTACTCATTCATGCTTGTTGTCATGCTCACATCGCTTAGAGTTGAATCAGGTCTGATTCATCGGAATGAATTGGAATGGTTGTGTGAACATGTCCTACTGTGTGTGAGCTAAGTGTGTGAACACGATTTGGTAAAGGTAGCGGTGAGAGGCCATGTAGGAGTACATGGTGGGTTGTCTCATTGCAGCCGTCCTCGGGAACTGAGTTCTGTGTTTGTGATCCATGAAACAGTTACTACCACGCATTGGGATCCTTAATTGACCCTCTCGGCTTCTTAACCACCCTTGTCCTCAGTCCGGGAGTTGCAAGTAGTTTATGGTGTTTGTAGTATCTTTGGGGGCACGCATAGCTGACCATAGGGGTGGGTTGTGTTGCGGTAGGCACCGTGGCCCGGTGTACCGATTCGCCCGTTTGGTGTCTGGGAACCCTGCACACATCGTTCGGGGCTGTATGGGAAACCTCGGCGGACTCCTGCGGATGGAACCCGAATAGGCGATAAACCTGAGGTTGGGACTTGTGTGTTTAGGTAGGTCGTGGCCGACACCCTCGCTGGGCTTCTGCTTGAAGGTTGCCGAGTACATGTCGTGTAAACGGCGATAAGTGGTGAGAGCGTGTGTGAAGAAGTACACCCTGCAGGGTTAACATCATCTATTCGAATAGCCGTGTCCACGGAGAAGGACTTCTGGGTTGCCTATATCGGTTCATAGACAAGTGAAAGTGGATACCCTAAAATGCATAAGATAAGCGTGAGTGCTATGGATGGCGTTCTCGTAGGGAGGCGGAGCGGATCCATAGTGGTGTATTGATATGGTGAATATGTGGACTCGTGTGCGCCACCTCAAAAGAGTTAATTGCGGTCGTAGTTTAGGATAGCCACCGAGTCAAAGCTGGCTTGCTGCAGTCAAACTCCACCACCCCTTTTGATAATGATGCATATGTAGCTAGTTACGATGTAAGTCTTCTTTGAGTACGTTTGTACTCACGTTTGCTTATTTTATGTTTTGCGAGAGAGACTTCGGTCTCGCTAGTAGTTCCACGTGGACTTGACGTATAGCTTGTTACCTCAGCTACGATCTTGTGCCCTCGGCAGATCTCGGTAGATAGTCGGGCTTCTCGGCCTTTTCATTTATAGTATACGTACTTTCAGACATGTTTAGCTTCCGCTTGTGTTTACGACTTGTATGTTCGAGTGTTGGGTCATGAGACCCATGTTTGTAATATCTCGCTCCTCGGAGCCTAATGAATAAATTTTTGAGTCGTAGAGTTATGTTGTGATGCCATGTTGTATCTACACATATTGAGCATATTATGTGTATGTTTGAAATGCTTGGTATGTGTGGGATCCGACAAACTAGTTGTTTATCCTTGGCAGCCTCTCATATGGGGAAATGTAGTCTCGTGCTTACGGCGATAGTAGTCCGCTACAGCCGGTTCACCGGAGTCCTGCTAGCCCAGTACTACTGCTTGGACACTTGACTGGCCGGCATGTGTTTCACTTCGTTCCTATGTCTGTCCCTTCGGGGAAATGTCACGCGGTGTTATTCGGAGTTCTGCCTAGCCTGCTACAGCCCGGGTGTCAGGAGAGTTGTAGCCACCTATTGATGTAGGTCAGATCCTACTGCTTCATGGCGAGAACAAATCATCCATTGCGTTGTCTTCAACAAGGCAGTCCACATCATCCATTCTAGTCTGGGTATGCCATTCCTTGCATTCCACCAAACGATCCTTGTGAATTGCCTTAGGCTGGTATGAAGAGTTTCAATGATTTCTGATTCAAAAGTAATTCTTTTTGCCACTTAAGGGAATAGTTCCTCGCATCACCTCTCCTGGGGTGCCCCGTTATTGAATCATGGCAAATATTTCCTCGCCACCTTGACACCATCCACCATCTTTCGAAGCGTGGAATTGTTGCCCACCAAATCACACACCGTCGTTTGTTCTTCCATCCCTCTCGATGTGTTTTGTGTCTCAACTCGAGATGTTCACCCTCTCATTCCGTGAGTTGATCGTGAGTTGCTCGATTTTCAAGAAGATTAAATCATGTAGGGTTTCCCCTTCTTTCATTGTCATCTGAGTGAAGATCTCGAAAGCAAGGCGTCAAGACCAAGATGATGGAATGAATCGACATCTTCAAGAAGGGCAAATGGATCATGAAGATTGTGATAGTTTTGTGACTCCTTTTCCTCTTACCTCACGTCTTGAATCTCGGTGAGATTCTTGTTTAGTGGGGTGAGTTGTCACAGCCCTAGAGCTTGCTTGTAACTAGTTGCATTGCATCCATGCATCATGTTTAAATTTCATTTGAATTTGAAATGGGGAAGCCGAAACCCCAGAACCCCTTACGAATCCAACTAGGATTTACTAAAATTATTTTCAATGAACCTGAAATGCCCTTCAAAATGCTCATCACTTTTTCTTTGGTTCGAGCCTCTTGCCAAAAGTGGTGCACAATTTTCTAGGTCATCCTAAGGTCCTTGAATTAAATCATAAGTATTTGAGTTTGGGCATTTAGAATTATATAAAATATTTCAAATGCCCAAATATTCTAAACTAAAATGTTTCATGTTGGAAATATTCCAACATTGGACCAGAGCAGTTTGGTGATTTTTGGAGCTGTTCTAGTATTTTTAATAACTCCACAAAATTACAGAATAATAGAGAACTAAAATAAATAAGAGAGAGAGAGAAACCCACCTGGCACTTACCTCTCCAGCCCACCTGCCCGGCCCAGTCCACCACCGCCTCCTCCCGCGTCGTCTACCTCCTGCCAAGAGGAGGCGAGGCGTGGTCGCCGCGTGCCTCGCCAGCTCCTGCTTGCCGCCGAGGGCCTGGACGCCTCCACGAGTGCCACGCCACCTCCCCGACCCCCTCTCACTTCTCCCTCGCTCTCTGGTCCCCTCTCCCCTTCCTTGGCTCTCTCCCGAACACACGTCGTCGCCGCCGCTCGCCACCACCGCGGCCACAGGCCCTACCTCGCCCATCCAACATGCCTTAGAGACCCGCCGTGCCTCCCTCGTCTTCCCCGACGGCTCACGCGACCGGAGAAGCCCCGCGGCGCCGCCCCGACGTTTTCCTCCCCTCGGCCGCCGCGGATCTCCATCGCCGACTCGCCGCCGTCCGAGCTTCCCCGAGCACGCCGAGTCCACTACTACACTCCACGTGAGCTCCCGGTCACCTTCCCCCTCACCCCGTGGCCTATTTCTCACCGTAGCCGCTGATTCGAAGAAGCCCGAAAGTTCCCCGCCGCCGGCCATGGCGCCGCCGTGGCCAGGGCCACCCCAGCTTGCGCCCGAGCACGACATCATGCTCCTAGCGTCTTCAGGAGCTCGGTGAGCCCCTTAGCCAGCCCTCCCGTCCTCTGTGGCCTCGCGCTCGAACCCGTAGCTCCGGCCGCCGCCAAACATGTCGCCGGCGCCTTTTCCGGCGACCCCGAGCCCAACTACTTGCACCACCCGACGCGGCGCTCTTCCAGCTAACCGTAGAGCCCCTCCGCCGCTCTTTTGGTCACCGGAGGGCGAATCCCGACGCCCTCCGCCGTCTCTGGCTCCGCCGGCGACGAGCCGCGGGTCAACTCCGGCGAGTTAACCCGGGTTTGACCATGGTTTGACCCCTCTCTCTCACTGACATGCGGGCCCCGCCCGGCTAACTAATCTAGTTTAGCTTTAAACTAATTTAACTTAACCTAGGTTAGTGCTAATTAAACTAGGTTAGTTTAGTTAGTCACTGACGTGTGGCCCCCACACGTCAGGGTTTGACTCTAGGTTGATCACGACTTGAATCGATTTTCTGGATTTAATTTAATTCAAGAAATTTGAAAATACCCCAAACTTCAAATATTCATAACTTTTAATCTGTAACTCCAAATTAAATAATTTATATATGAAAAATGATCAGAAAAATATGAAGAATCTGTTTATGGCACTTTCATGCATGATTAAACAAGTTAACCTCACTGAATAGGATGAACCATGATTAGGGCAATTTATGAAATAACATTTGGAGTTGGAGTTCAACCTTGTTTGAATTCCACTTCAATTAACTTGGCTAGATAGTGCATTAGGTGAATCCGGGTCAGTAACTTCCAACGCTGTCGGGACCATCTTTATGGCATTGATACCGGAGTCCTGTTAGCGGAGTTCTGCCTAGCGTCCTGTATGCCTAGACATGTTTAGCTTTCTCTTCTGTCTATCAGGATCACGTGTTACTACTCCGTAGCTCCATAGGGTTGGTTGATCAGAGTCATATCCCAGTTCGAGTACCTCCGGTGTAGCCTGTTTAGTAATATCTCAGAACCTTGAGTGGTGATGTTGAGTTGTTGTACTACCCCATTTTAGCAGGATGTCTCATTTGAGCATTTCTTTGTCGTTATGCTGCCGTAATTGCCCGGGGAGTTCGAGAGTTACTAATTTACGTGTCCTACATTTTTCGGTATGTAGTGATGTTGATTCCGTCCTTGGTTTCGTTTCTCGAGGATGTCACCAGTTAAGCGAAGTTTTGTTGCTTGTAGCCGTAACCACGGAGATGGTAGGGATGAGGATCCTCGACCAGCCCTCATTGGCGAAGTTTATGTTAGAGATGGAGAGGAACAAGCGTGAGTCTAACCGCTTGTTGGCACGTGTCGAGGAGAACACCGCCTGACAAGAGTTCAAAGTGCGCAACCATTCATGACTTCATTCGCTTGCACCCACCTACCTTTCATCATTCCATCGAGCCACTCGATGCGGATGGTAGCTCCGTAGCATCACACACAAGCTCCGCTCTCTGGCGTAGCTGAAAGTGACAAGGTCACCTATGCGCATACCACACGGAAGGTCATGCTAGTCTTTGGTGGCGAACTATGAGGCTATGCTTCCATTTGGTCGATTCCTACCGGAGAGAGATTTCACTGAGGCTTTTCGCGAGCATCACATTCCTGAAGCCCTCATCGATCGCAAGAGAGAAGAGTTCTGTAGTTTCATCCAGGGTAAGATGGCTGTTGATGCTTCTGCAGAGAGTTTGAGAACCTTGCCCGCTATGCTCTGAAGAGGTGTCCACGGACGCCAAGAAGCGAGCTAGGTTAGGAAGGGTCTCAACCCCAAGTTGCGTCGTGATCTCCACCTACATCATTGTGATACATTCCAGGCTCACGGTGAACAAGGCCATTAATGCAGAGACAACTCAGCTCACTTACGAGGAGTCTCGTGACGCTGTAACCGTGATTTGGGATCTTCTTGGGTTCTAGTTCTCAGAAGCGCCGGATTTGGATTCCGAACTCTGCTCCTCCACCCGGATATTCACCGAGGCCATCCCATGTGGCGCCTCACCCAGCTCAGTTACATGCTCCGCCCAGGCCTATTGGTAGACCACTTGTCAATGCGGGTCCACGTCCTACTTCAGGGACTTGCTTCACATGCGGAGCCAGGACACTATGCACGTGATCGCTCTCGAGACGATTATGCTCCACCCGGCTGAGAAGACTGTTGGCTGCGTTAAGCCATCAAGCAAGACGATCGGTGTCAAGTCAGCTCCCATCGAGCGTGGGCGTGTGCATCACGTCTCATTAAATCGCTCATGATGATCCGGATGTCGTTCTTGGTACACTCCTTGTCAAGCGTAATCCAGCTTCGGTTCTATTCGATCTGGAGCATCTCACTCCTTCATCTCTGAAGGCTATGCTCGTTTGCACGACATGTCATTACGTGATATGCCAACTCCGCTTGAAATCCAAACCCCTGTGGTCTAGATGGCAAACCACTAGAATCAGCCATGGTAATGAAATCCTTGTTGATAGACTTGTATTTCTTGCATCACTTGTAGCCCTCAAGTCCTCGTGATATTAACATCATCTTGGGTATGGGTGGATGATGACTCATCATGCCAAGATTGATTGTTACACAAGATCTGTTCAGCTTACACACCCATCCGGCAAGATAGTCACTATCTCCACTAGAGTTGCAACGCCGACAACTCTATTCTCTTAATGCCAGCCCTCTTCGACCTTGAAGATATCCCGGTAGTCCGTGACTTTCCGGATGTCTTTCCAAAGGAACTGCCAGGTATTCCACCTGACAGAGATGTAGAGTTTGTCATAGATCTTATCCCAGGAACCGCTCCAATTTCCAGGAGACCTTACAAGATGGCACCCCTAGAACTAGCCGAGCTTAAGAAACAACTTGATGAGTCCTTGCAAAAGGGTTTCATCCGTCCTAGTTCTTCTCCTTGGGCTTGCCCGTCCTCTTCGTCAAGAAGAAGGATGGTACGGACGGATGGTTGTAGATTATCGTCCGATTAATTTGGTCACGATAAAGAACAAGTATCCGCTCCCGGGATCAACGATCTGTATGATCAGCTTCATTTGGATCCTCGATCTTTTCAAGATGGATTTAAGGTTAGGATACCACCAAATCAAGATCGAAACGGGACATCCCCAAGACAGCCTTTGTTACTCGCTATGGTCGATGCGAGTACACCGTTATGTCTTTTGGTCTAACCAACGCCCCAGCCACATTCTCCCGCTTGATGAACTCGATCTTCATGGAGTACCTAGATAAGTTAAAGTGGTTTACCTCGATGATATTCTTATTTACTCGAAGAACGAGGAAGAGCATGCCGAACATCTTAGACTTGTGCTAGAAAAACTCAGAGAGCACCGCCTTTATGCCAAGTTCTCCAAGTGTGAATTTGGTTGCCAGAAGTGACCTACCTAGGCCACGTAATCTCTGGTAAGGGCATTGCTATCAATCCCGAGAGAGTTTAGGCCGTTCTCGATTGGACTCCCCCTGAAACCGTTAAACAAGTTAGGAGTTTCCTTGGTCTAGCCAGCTATTGTCGCCGCTTTGTTGAAAACTTCTCCAAAGTAGCTAAACCCCTCACGGAACTTCTCAAGAAAGATAAAAAGTTTGAGTGGTCCCCACAGTGTGAGTACAGTTTTCAGGAACTGAAAAGACGCCTGACTTCTGCTCCCATACTTGTGCCACCGGATTTCACTAAAGACTTTGTTATCTACTGCGACGCCTCACGACAGGGACTAGGTTGCATCCTTATGCAGGATCGTCATGTGATTGCCTATGCATCTCGTCGGTTGCATCCACATGAGGAGAATTATCCCACACATGATCTAGAGCTTGCGGCCGTAGTCTATGCACTCAAGATCCGGCGACATTACCTTCTTGGTAAACGTTGCGAGATCTACACCGATCACCAGTCTCAAGTATATCTTCACCCAACCAGATTTGAACCTTAGGCAAAGGCGATGGTTGGAGTTAATCATGATTATGATCTAGGGATTACCTACACCTGTGCAAAGCCAATGTCATGGCTGATGCGCTAAGCCGCAAATCCTATTGCAACAATCTCATGTTGCAGCAGGGTCAACCACCTCTCCATAAGGAATTCTGTAAGCTTAACCTTCACATTGCTCCTCACGGATTCCTTTCTACCTTGGTAGCAAAACCTACTCTTGTGGATCATATCATAGAAGGCGGAAGCATGATACGGGATTACGGGATCAAGAGAAACATTGCCAATGGTATTGCTGGTAGTTTCTCTATAGATAATCGAGGTGTCGTTTTCTTTGGGAACCGCCTGGTGGTCCCCAAGAAGCAGCATCTTCGACAGTTGATTCTTAAGGAGGCGCATGAATCTCCTCTTACAATTCATCCCGGTAGTACTAAGATGTATCGGGACCTCGCCCGGAGGTTACGGTGGACTAGGATGAAGAGAGAAATCGCTTTCGGTTTATTGCTAAGCTGCGGCGTTTGTCGTCGCGTTAAGCGAGAGCACCAAAGGCCTGCTTGGCACCCTTGACCTTTAGCTATTCACGAGTGGAAATGGGATAAAGTTGGTATGGACTTCATCACCGGCTTTCCCGGGACCAAGAAAGGGAATAATGCTATCTTCGTAGTCCTTGATCGTCTTTCCAAAGTGGCTCACTTCCTTCCTGCTCGAGAGAGTATCATCGCTAGTCAGCTCGCTGACTTATACATTCTCGAATAGTGTCACTCCATGGTGTTCCACTAGAGATCAATTCAGACCGTGGTAGTCTTTTCACTTCTCATCTCCGGGAGAGTTTCCAAACCGCCATGGGAACCCATCTTTTCTTGATGCCGCTTTCCACCCTCGGTCAAGTGGTCGGTGGAAAGGGTCAACCAAATTCTCAAGACATGCTTAGAGCTTGCGTTATCTCATTCGGTATGGATTGGGAGAAATGTCTTCCTTCGCCGAGTTTGCTTATAACAATAGCTATCAATCCGGTCTCAAGAAAGCTCCTTTTGAGATCCTCTATGGGCGAAGATGTCGAACACCTTTGAATTGGTCGAAACCGGTGAAAGACAATTCTTTGGACCGGACATGATCCAGAGGCGGAAGAGCAAGTTCGCATCATTCGTGAGAATTTGAAAACAGCCGGTCTCGTCAAAAGAGCCAAGATGACCGTCGTCATAAGGAAGTGGCTTATGAAATTGGCGACAAGGCTTACCTTCGGGTTACTCCTCTAAAGGGTACCCATCGTTTCGGTATCAAGGGCAAGTTGGCTCCTCGTTACATTGGCCCTTTCGCATTCTCGCTAAGCGAGGAGAGGTTGCCTACCGTTGGAACTACCCCACATCTTTCTCGAGTTCATGATGTCTTCCACGTCTCTCAACTCAGCGTTGCTTCTCGGATCCCATCCGTGGAGTGGACCACGAAACGCTTGATCTCCAAGATAACCTCACCTATCGAGAGTACCCTGTTCGCATTCTTGATCAAGCAGAGCGTGTTACCCGACGTCAGAATATCAAGTTTCTCAAAGTTCAGTGGTCTCATCATTCCGAGAGAGAAGCTACTTGGGAGCGAGAAGATCGTCTTCGACTGGAGTACCCCGCTTTCTTTCCGTCAACCCCTGAATCTCGGACGAGATTCTTTCAAGTGGGGGCGAGTTGTCACATCCCTAGTTCTGGTATGACCTAGACTAGCTGGTCATTGTGCATCATGTTTAAATTTCATTTAAATTTGAAATGAGGATTTGTGAAACCCTCAGAATCATTTTTGGAAATGACCTAAATAAAAATTGCTCCAAAAGGGTCCAGGAAAATGCTCATGTTTCTCTCTGAAAATATTGGACAGAGATAAAAGTCAAACCAATATTTTTAGGATCTCATAAGTATTTATTTTGGGCATTTGGAATTAATGCGATAATTATTTGTTTTGGATATATATTATTATATATATAAAATATTGTCCAAAAATTATGCCATTTATAAAGGAGCTTGAATAATACCACTAGCTCATATAAAAATTGGCATAAGTAAATAAAATGATTTAGTATTTTAAATAAGTCAAACAAATGTCGAATATTAGAAAAGAAAACAAAAGGATAAAACCCTTACGAACTTACCTCCCTGCTGGCCCGGCTCTGCGCGGCTCGGCCTGGGCCAGCCCGTGCCCAGCCCGCCTCCCCTCTGTCGTCTTCTCCTCGCCAAGCAGTGCGTGCCCGCGCCACAGCCACCGCGGCCACGTGCCCGGCCACCTCCTGCTTCCTCCCCTCATCGCCCTGGACGCCCTGGAACGACGCCACGCGCCGCCCCGGGTCCTCCCCCACTCTCTCTCGCTCTCCCCCTCCCCCGGTCTCTCTCCCAGGCGCACGGCCGAATGCCACCGCCGCCGCTGCTCGCCGTAGCCGTAGCCACCGCACCCCTCGAGAGCATCTGAGACGTCCCCGAGCTCCGCGTCGTCGACCACGCCCTCCCTGTCAAGCCACGCGAGCCCCAAGGCCGCCAACCAGCTCTCCGGATCCGTCGTGAGCTCCTCTACCTAGCCCCTTACCTCCCGTGCTCGATTACGCCGCGTAGCCACCGCCCCCTTCGATCCCGAGCGCTTCTCGCCGCCGGCCATGTCGCCGTCGTGGCTACGGCCTTGCAAGCACGCGTCCGAGCGCACCACCACATTCAGTGCGTCCTCGGGGAGCCTAACGACGCGCACTCCGCTTCTGCCGTGCCGTAGCCCTCTTTTCCTCTCCGCCCGAACTCCGGCCGCCGCGCGCTCGCTCCGCGAAGCTCCGCCACCTGGCGCCTCTGCTGCCTCGGCTCGATGCGGCCGAAGCGAGGGCTTCCTCTGGTGCCCCAGGGATGCCAAACGGTGACCAGACGAGAAACCCGAGCAACTCCGGCGAAACCTCGCTGCGTTCGTCGCCGCCGACCAAGCTCCGGCGTGACGTGGCATACCGGGCTTATGAAAAGTGCTAATGACCTGCTAAAACCCCCTAGAGCCACTGCCACGTGGGCCCAGTGCCTGTTTAGTTTAACTTAATGTTATGTTTAGATTAGTTATTAACCCAGCTGGTCCCACACGTCAGTTTGACTTGCTGACGTGGCCTTTGACCGGCCCCACACGTCAGTGACTCATGCCAGCGGTGTGTCACTGACCAGTGGACCCCCCTGGTAAGGTTTGACCCGAGGCTGCCCTGTTGACTCTGCTGAGGTCAGCATGACGCCATCTTGACGCAATATTCCTTTTTCTGGAATTTAGTTTATTTTATAATAATCAGGAATTTCTAGAATATATTCAAAACTTCAATAAATCATATAAATTCAACCGTAGCTCAGATTGAAATAAGTTATATATGAAAAATTATCAGAAAAATTCAATCTATCCATCTGTACTAGTTTCATGCATGACAAACCAACTTATACATGCTGTATAGTGAAACACTAAAATGGCTTATATAAAGAGCTTATTTTGGAGATGCATTTGAACCTTTGGTTCAAATGGACTTCATTCAAATTGAATACCAGTTGCATTAGCTCAAACAGCATCACATCTACATGCCATGTTCATGCATCATATTGTTGCATATTATTGTGTATTGATTGCCGGCACCGTTCCTTCTCGATAGGTCCTGCTCCGGAGACGTTCCAGAGTACCTGTCTGTGAAGCAGTGCCTCCCTTGTTTATTTACCATGCAAGCAAACCCCCTTGTTCATTCCGATACAATCCTACTCTCTCGCTCCTGCTCTCAGTTATTGCATTAGGACAACAACGATTCATCTGCTACTTTGTGCTGCGGTAGTTGAACCCATTCCTCTGCATGACCCGTCATTGCCAAAGTAAATAGTTGAAACCCACTAGCATGTGTAGGAGTTGATTGAGCCATGTTGTGTTCCTACCATGCTATGCCTGCTATTGCTTAGAGTTGTGTCAGGTCTGATTCAATGGGAATGAATTGGAGTGTTACGATATGTTACGATCTTTGAGAGTGAAGTGTGTGAACACGTTTTGGTAAAGGTGGTGGTGGGAGGCCATGTAGGAGTACATGGTGGGTTGTCTCACCGGAACCGTCCTTAAGCACTTTGAAGTTCTATGTATGTCGTCCAATGACTCGATACTACCACACATTGGGTTCCGTAACTCGACCCTCTCGACTTATTAACCAACTTGATCTCTGTCCAGGAGTCGCAACTAGTTTCTGGTGTTTGTAGGTAGTGCCATTTTTCTACCAAGTGGCACCCGGCAGGGTGGGCTTGGGACAGACTAGGCACACGTGGCCTGGTGTACCGAGTGGCACCCGGTTGGTGGGCTCGGGAACCCTGCATACATCGTTTGGGGCCGTGAGCGACACCCGCCGGATCTCCTTGCGGATGGTACCCGAATAGGCGATAAACCCGGCTAGGGTCTTGTGTGGTTAGTCGGTCGTGGCCGACACCCTCGCCAAAGCTTCCGCTTGAAGGTTGCCGAGGTACATGACGTGTACATGGTGATAAGTGGTGAGAGCGTGTGTGAAGAAGTACACCTCTGCAGGGTTATCATGATCTATTCGAATAGCCGTGTCCTCGGTTATGGACTTCTTGGATGCTTACGTGGTACATAGACAACTTGAAGTGGATACTCTAAAATGCTCAAGACAAGTGTGAGTGCTATGGATGGCCTTCTCGTATGGAGACGGGGATGAATCCATAGTAGTGTATTGTGTGGTGACTAGTGGACTCGTGTGCGCCATATCACCACAGAGAAGTTCTGGTAGTCGTAGAACAGGATAGCCACAGAGTCAAAGCTGGCTTGCTGCAACTAAATTCCACGTTACCTTTTGATACTAATGCATGTATAATAGGTTCTGATGTAAGTCTTGCTGAGTACCTTTGTACTCACGTTGCTTTATTTATGTTTTTGCAGCGGAGACTTCGGTCTTTCTAGTAGTTCCGCTTGGACTTCGACGAGTAGCTTGTTACCTCAGCTACGATCTTGTACCTTAGGAGGGTCTTGTAGATAGTCAGGCTTCTCAGCCTTTTTCTTTGTAGTTTTCTGTACTCAGACATGTAATGCTTCCGTTTGTTGCTTGTATGCTCTGAATGATGGGTCATGTGACCCCTGTGTATATTTGAAGCTATGTGGCTCTTCTGAGCCTTTATCTATCTGAAGTTTATGCGTTATGTTGTGATGCCATGTTGTACAACACATACTTGCATGTTATGCGACGTGTAACTTGTATTGCTATGAGTGGGATCCGACAACCAAGTTGTTTATCCTTGGTAGCCTCTCTTATGGCAAATGTAGTGTCGTGCTTCTGAGCGATACTACTCCGCTACAGCCCGGCTCACCAGAGTCCTCCTAGCCCAGCACTACTGCTTGGACACTTGACTGGCCGGCATGTGTTTCACTTTGTTCCTATGTCTGTCCCTTCGTGGAAATGTCGCACGGGATATTCGGAGTCCTGCCTAGCGTGCTACAGCCCGGGATACCGGAGTCCTGTTAGCCCAGTGCTACAGCCCGAATTCATACGTTGATGACCGACATGCTCGATGTGATTCATATATGCTTGTCCCCATAGGTTAGTGCCACTTTGGGTTCACGACTAGACATGTCGGCCCGGGTTCTCTGTCATATGGATGCTAGCGACACTATCATATACGTGAGCCAAAAGGCGCAAACGGTCCCGGGCCATGGTAAGGCGACACCCGTGGGAATACCGTGTGTGAGGCCGCAAAGTGATATGATATGTTACATGCTAGATCGGTATGACTTAGGATCGGGGTCTCGACAACTACCTGCTTGATTAACATTGATGATATGGGCAGTACAAGAGTAGATCTACCACGAGATCGTAGAGGCTAAACCCTAAGAGCTAGCCTATGATGGAATGATTGTAATTGTGATCGGCCTTCTAAGGACCAACCTCTTCGGTTTATATAGACACCGGAGAGGGCTAGGGTTTACATGGAGTCGGTTACAAGGAAGGAAATATAATATCCGGATCGCCAAGCTTGCCCTCCACGCCAAGGAAAGTCCCATCCGGACATGGGTCGAAGTCTTGAGTCTCGTATCTTCACGCTTCAATAGTCCGGACGTTGTACACAGTCCGGCAGTCCGGATACCCCCTAATCCAGGACTCCCTCAGGGGGCAAGCCCCCTCCTCTTCCCCCCCCCCCTCTAGATCTCATTTAGAGGGGGCCGGCCCCCTTCCCCTATAAATAGAGGGGCGAGGGGAGGGCTGCACACCACATCCAAGGCGCAGCCGCTCCCCTCCCCAACACCTCTCCTCCTCCGATAAAGTGCTTGGCGAAGCCCTGTCGGAGTACGGCCACTCCATCACCACCACGCCGTCGTGCTGCTGTTGGAGCCCTCTTCCTCAACCTCTCCTTCCCCTTGCTGGATCAAGAAGGAGGAGACATCACCGCTCTGTACGTGTGTTGAACGCGGAGGTGCCGTCCGTTCGGTGCTAGGATCATCGGTGATATGAATCATGACGAGTACGACACCATCAACCCCGTTCTCTTGAACGCTTCCGCTCGTGATCTACAAGGGTATGTAGATGCACTCCTCTCTCTCGTTGCTAGATGACTCCATAGATTGATCTTGGTGATGCGTAGAAAATTTTTATTTTCTGCAACGATCCCCAACAGTGGCATCATGAGCCAGGTTTATGCGTAGTTTCTATGCACGAGTAGAACACAAGTTGTTGTGGGCGTCGATTTTGTCAATTTACTTGTCGTTACTTGTCTTACCTTGACTCGGCGGCATCGTGGGATGAAGCGGCCCGGACCGACCTTACACGTACACTTACGTGAGACAGGTTCCACCGACTGACATGCACTAGTTGCATAAGCTGGCTAGTGGGTGTCTGTCTCTCCCACTTTAGTCGGATCGGATTCGATGAAAAGGGTCCTTATGAAGGGTAAATAGAAATTGGCATATCACGTTGTGGTTTTGGCGTAGGTAAGAATTGTTCTTGGTAGAAACCTATAGCAGCCACCTAAAAATTTTGCAACAACAATTAGAGGACGTCTAACTTGTTTTTGCAGCATATGTCGTGTGATGTGATATGGCCAAAAGGATGTGATGAATGATATATATATATATATATATATATATATATATATATATATATATGTGATGTATGAGATTGATCATGTTCTTTTAATAGGAATCACGACTTGCATGTCGATGAATATGACAACCGGCTGGAGCCATAGGAGTTGTCTTTATTTTTTGTATGACCTGCGTGTCATTGAATAACGCCATTTAATTACTTTACTTTATTGCTAAACCGTTAGCCATAGTAGTAGAAGTAATCGTTGGCGTGACAACTTCATGAAGACACGATGATGGAGATCATGGTGTCATGCGGTGACGATGATGATCATGGCGCTCAAGATGGAGATCAAAAGGAGCAAAATGATATTGGCCATATCATGTCACTATTTGATTGCATGTGATGTTTATCATGTTTTACATCTTATTTGCTTAGAACGACGGTAGCATAAATAAGATGATCCCTCATAATAATTTCAAGAAAGTGTTCCCCCTAACTATGCGCCATTGCGAAAGTTCGTTGTCTCGAAGCACCACGTGATGATTGGGTGTGATAGATTCTAACGTTCACATACAACGGGTGTAAGCCAGATTTACACATGCAAAACACTTAGGTTGACTTGACGAGCCTAACATGTACAGACATGGTCTCGGAACACGGAAGACCGAAAGGTCGAACATGAGTCGTATAGAAGATACGATCAACATGAAGATGTTCACCGATGATGACTAGTCCGTCTCACGTGATGATCGGACACGGCCTAGTTGACTCGGATCATGTATCACTTAGATGACTAGAGGGATGTCTGTCTGAGTGGGAGTTCATTAAATAATTTGATTAGATGAACTTAATTATCATGAACTTAGTCTAAAATCTTTGCAATATGTCTTGTAGATCAAATGGCCCACGCTAATGTTGCCCTCGACTTCAACGCGTTCCTAGAGAAAACCAAGCTAAAAGACGATGGCAGCAACTATACGAACTGGGTCCGGAACTTGAGGATCATCCTCGTAGCTGCCAAGAAAGCATATGTCCTAGATGCACCGCTAGGTGAAGCACCCGTTTTCCCAGCAACTCAAGACGTTATGAACGCCTGTCAGTCGTGTAGTGATGATTACTCCCTGGTTCAGTGCGGCATGCTTTACAGCTTAGAACCGGGGCTCCGAAAGCGTTTTGAGCAGCACGGAGCATATGAGATGTTCCAAGAGCTGAAAATTCTTTTACAAGCTCATGCCCGGGTCGAGAGATATGAAGTCTCCCACAAGTTCTATAGTTGTAAGATGGAGGAGAATAGTTCTGTCAGCGAGCACATACTCAAAATGTCTGGGTTGCACAACCGCTTATCTCAACTGGGAGTTAATCTCCTGGATGATGCGGTCGTTGACAGAATCCTTTAGTCGCTCCCACCTAGCTACAAGATCTTTGTGATGAACTTCAATATGCAGGGGATGGAAAAGACCATTCCTGAGGTATATTCAATGCTGAAATCAGCGGAGGTGGAGATCAAAAAGGAACATCAAGTGTTGATGGTCAATAAAACCACTAGTTTCAAGAAAGGCAAGGGTAAGAAGAACTTCAAGAAGGACGGCAAGGGAGTTGCCGCGCCCGGTAAGCCAGTTGCCGGGAAGAAGCCAAAGCATGGACCCAAACCTAAGACTGAGTGCTTTTATTGCAAGGGAAACGGACACTGGAAGCGGAACTGCCCCAAGTACTTAGCGGACAAGAAGGCCGGCAACACCAAAGGTATATGTGATATACATGTGATTGATGTGTACCTTACCAGTACTCGTAGTTGCTCCTGGGTATTTGATACCGGTGCGGTTGCTCATATTTGTAACTCAAAATAGGAGCTGCGGAATAAGCGGAGACTGACGAAGGACGAGGTGACGATGCGCGTCGGGAATGGTTCCAAGGTCGATGTGATCACCGTCGGCACGCTACCTCTACATTTACCTACGGGATTAGTTTTAAACCTCAATAATTGTTATTTAGTGCCAGCTTTGAGCATGAACATTGTATCTGGATCTCATTTAATACGAGATGGCTACTCATTTAAATCCGAGAATAATGGTTGTTCTATTTATATGAGAGATATGTTTTATGGTCATGCCCCGCTAGTCAATGGTTTATTCTTAATGAATCTCGAACGTGATGTTACACATATTCATAGTGTAAATACAAAAATATGTAAGGTTGATAACGATAGTCCCACATACTTGTGGCACTGCCGCCTTGGTCACATTGGTGTCAAACGCATGAAGAAGCTCCATGCTGATGGACTTTTGGAGTCTCTTGATTACGAATCATTTGACACATGCGAAACATGCCTCATGGGAAAAATGACCAAGACTCCGTTCTCCGGAACAAGGGAGCGAGCAACCAACTTATTGGAAATCATATATACTGATGTGTGTGGTCCAATGAGCGTTGAGGCTCGCGGAGGCTATCGTTATGTTCTCACTCTCACTGATGACTTAAGTAGATATGGGTATGTCTACTTGATGAAACACAAGTCCGAGACCTTTGAAAAGTTCAAGGAATTTCAGAATGAGGTAGAGAATCAGCTTGACCGAAAAATAAAGTTCTTATGAACATATCGTGGGGGAGAATATTTAAGTCACGAATTTGGTACGCACTTAAGGAAATGTGGAATTGTTTCACAACTCACACCGCCTGGAACACCTCAGCGTAACGGTGTGTCCGAACGTCGTAATCGCACTCTATTGGATATGGTGCGATCTATGATTTCACTCATCGATTTACCGCTATCATTTTGGGGATACGCTCTGGAGACAGCTACATTCACTTTAAATAGGGCTCCGTCGAAATTCGTTGAAACGACACCGTATGAATTATGATTTGGGAAGAAACCTAAGTTGTCGTTTCTAGAAGTTTGGGGATGCGATGCTTATGTCAAGAAACTTCAACCTGAAAAGCTCGAACCCAAGTCGGAAAAATGCGTCTTCATAGGATACCCTAAGGAAACTATTGGGTATACCTTCTACCTCAGATCCAAAGGCAAGATCTTTGTTTCCAAGAACGGGTCCTCTAGAGAAAGAGTTTCTCTCGAGAGAAGTAAGTGGGAGGAAAGTAGAACTTGATGAAGTACTGCCTCTTGAACCGAAAAGTAGCGCAGCTCAGGAAAATGTTTCAGTGGTGCCTGCACCGGATAGAGAGGAAGTTAATGATGATGATCAAGGTACTTCGGATCAAGTTGCTACTAAACTTCATAGGTCCACGAGGACACGTTCCACACCAGAATGGTATGGCAACTCCGTCCTGGAAATCATGTTGTTAGACAACGATGAACCTTCGAACTATGAAGAAGCGATGGCGGGCCCAGATTCCAACAAATGGCTTGAAGCCATGCAATCCGAGATAGGATCCATGTATGAAAACAAAGTATGGACTTTGACAGACTTGCCCGATGATCGGCGAGCGATAGAAAATAAATGGATCTTTAAGAAGAAGACGGACGCGGATGGTAATGTTACCATCTATAAAGCTCGACTTGTCGCTAAGGGTTATCGACAAGTTCAAGGGGTTGACTACGATGAGACCTTCTCACCCGTAGCGAAGCTTAAGTCCGTCCGAATCATGCTAGCAATTGCCGCATTCTACGATTATGAGATATGGCAAATGGACGTCAAAACGGCATTCCTTACCGGATTTCTGAAGGAAGAATTGTATATGATGCAGCCGGAAGGTTTTGTTGATCCTAAGAATGCTAACAAGGTGTGCAAGCTCCAGCGCTCCATCTATGGGCTGGTGCAAGCATCTCGGAGTTGGAACATTCGCTTTGATGAGATGATCAAAGTGTTTGGGTTTATGCAGACTTATGGAGAAACCTGCGTTTACAAGAAAGTGAGTGGGAGCTCTATAGTATTTCTCATATTATATGTGGATGACATACTGTTGATGGGAAATGATATAGAACTCTTGGAGAGCATAAAGGCCTACTTGAATAAGTGTTTTTCAATGAAGGACCTTGGAGAAGCTGCTTAGATATTAGGCATCAAGATCTATAGAGATAGATCGAGACGCCTCATAGGACTTTCACAAAGCACATACCTTGATAAGATATTGAAGAAGTTCAATATGGATCAGTCCAAGAAGGGGTTCTTGCCTGTGTTGCAAGGTGTGAAATTGAGCTCGGCTCAATGTCCGACCACGGAAGAAGATAGAGAAAAGATGAGTGTCGTCCCCTATGCCTCGGCCATAGGGTCTATCATGTATGCCATGTTGTGTACCAGACCTGATGTAAACCTTGCCGTAAGTTTGGTAGGAAGGTCCCAAAGTAATCCCGGCATGGAACCTTTGGACAGCGGTCAAGAATATCCTGAAGCGCTGAAAAGGACTAAGGATATGTTTCTCGTTTATGGAGGTGACGAAGAGCTCGTCAGAAGGGTTACGTCGACGCTTAGCTTCGACATAGATCTGGATGACTCTAAGTCACAAACCGGATACGTGTATATTTTGAATGGTGGGGCAGTAAGCTGGTGCAGTTGCAAGCAAAGCGTCGTGGCGGGATTTACATGTGAAGCGGAATAGATGGCAGCCTCAGAGGCAGCACATGAAGCAATCGGTATGAAGGAGTTCATTACCGACCTAGGAGTTATTCCCAATGCGTCGGGGCCGATGACTCTCTTCTGTGACAACACTAGAGCCATTGCCATTACCAAGGAGCCCAGGTTTCATAAGAAGACCAGGCACATCAAGCGTCCCTTCAACTCCATTCGTGAAAATGTTCAAGATGGAGACATAGATATTTGCAAAGTGCATACGGATCTGAATGTCGCAGATCCGTTGACTAAACCTCTTCCATGAAAGCAAAACATGATCAACACCAGAACTCTATGGGTGTTCAATTCATCACAATGTAACTAGATTATTGACTCTAGTGCAAGTGGGAGACTGTTGGAAATATGCCCTAGAGGCAATAATAAAATGATTATTATATTTCCTTGTTCATGATAATTGTCTATTGTTCATGCTATAATTGTGTTATCCGGAAATCGTAATACATGTGTACATAGACCACAACATGTCCCTAGTGAGCCTCTAGTTGACTAGCGCATTGATCAATGGATGGTTACGGTTTCCTGACCATGGACATTGGATGTCATTGATAACGGGATCACATCATTGGGAGAATGATGTGATGGACAAGACCCAATCCTAAGCATAGCACAAGATCGTGTAGTTCGTTTGCTAGAGATTTTCTAATGTCAAGTATCATTTCCTTAGACCATGAGATCGTGCAACTCCCGGATACCGTAGGAGTGCTTTGGGTGTACCAAACGTCACAACGTAACTGGGTGGCTATAAAGGTGCACTACAGGTATCTCCAAAAGTGTCTATTGGGTTAGCACGGATCGAGACTGGGATTTGTCACTCCGTATGACGGAGAGGTATCTCTGGGCCCACTTGGTAGTGCATCATCATAATGAGCTCAATGTGACCAAGTGGTTGGTCACGGGATCATGCATTATGGTACGAGTAAAGTGACTTACCGGTAACGAGATTGAACGAGGTATTGGGATACCGACGATCAAATCTCGGGCAAGTAACGTACCGATTGACAAAGGGAATTGTATACGGGATTACTTGAATCCTCGACATCGTGGTTCATCCGATGAGATCATCGTGGAACATGTGGAAGCCAACATGGGTATCCAGATCCCGCTGTTGGTTATTGGCCGGAGAGCTGTCTTGGTCATGTCTGCGTGATTCCCGAACCCGTAGGGTCTACACACTTAAGGTTCGATGACGCTAGGGTTATAAGGAAGATATGTATGTGATTACCGAATGTTGTTAGGAGTCCCGGATGAGATCCTGGACATCTCGAGGAGTTCCGGAATGGTCCGGAGGTGAAGATTTATATATGGGAAGTTATCATACGGTCACCGAAAAAGTTCGGGGGCATACCGGTATTGTACCGGGGCCACCGGAGGGGTTCCGAGGGTCCACCGGAGGGTCCACCTGCCCCGGAGGGCCTTATGGGCTGTAGGTGGAAGGGAACCCGCCCCTAGGTGGGCTGGGGCGCACCCCCCCCCCCCTTGGGCCCATGCGCCTAGGGTTGGGGGAAACCTAAAGGCGCCCCTTGCTTGGGGGCAAGCCCCTCCCTTGCCCCCTCTAGATCCCATCTAGCGGGGCCCGGCCCCCTTCCCCCTTCCCCTATAAATAGAGGGGCGAGGGGAGGGCTGCACACCACATCCAAGGCGCAGCCCCTCCCCTCCCCAACACCTCTCCTCCTTTGATGAAGTGCTTGGCGAAGCCCTGTCGGAGTACGGCCACTCCATCACCACCACACCGTCGTGCTGCTGTTGGAGCCCTCTTCCTCAACCTCTCCTTCCCCTTGCTGGATCAAGAAGGAGGAGACGTCTCCGCTCCGTACGTGTGTTGAACGTGGAGGTGCCGTCCGTTCGGTGCTAGGATCATCGGTGATTTGGATCACGACGATTACGACTCCATCAACCCCGTTCTCTTGAACGCTTCCGCTCGCGATCTACAAGGGTATGTAGATGCACTCCTCTCTCTCGTTGCTTGATGACTCCATAGATTGATCTTGCTGATGCGTAGAAAAATTTTATTTTCTGCAACGATCCCCAACACCTTTAACATGTGGTGCTTGCCCCCTATCTTTGCTAGCCAAAAAATCCGCACTAAGTAGAGATACTACTTATGCATCCAAAAACCCTTAAACCCAAATCTTATTTTTAAGTGTCCACCATACCTACCTAGGGATTGAGCAAGATCCCTCAAGTAAGTTGTCATCGGTGTAAAAAGGCAATAAAGATTGCTTCTAAAAGTGTAAGCTCATTTAGTGTAAGATAAAATTGAGCATTGCACGAACTTGTGATGGCAAAGAATAAAAGCGACAGATAGCATAATAAAGGTCGCTATCACAAGGGGCAATGCAACGTGACGTTCTTTTGCGCTAAGGGTTTGAGCATACAAACAAATAAGTGCATGGCAACCTCTGCTTCCCTCTGCGAAGGGTCTATCTTTTAATTTTATGTATTTGCTTTTATGCAAAGAGTTGAAGTTTTCCTTCTATTCCTTTTTTATTTTTCTCCTTTGGCAAGCACCATGTGGTGAGGAACGATCTAGGCACATATGTCCAGCTGAATATAGATAGCATGAGTTATTATTGTTGACATCACCCTTGAGGTGAATACGTTGGGAGGCGAAACTATAAGCCCCTATCTTTCTATGTGTCCGATTGAAACGTTTTGCTCATGTGTACGCAGTGAGTGTTAGCAATCATAGAAGACTATATGATGGTTGAGTATGTGGACTTGCCTAAAGGCTCTTATACGTGACCCTTCCTGAAAAGATGATGAATTGTAGTTGCAAAGTTGACTGAGAACATAGTTTGTTGGTTTTTAATAGAGTTTTTGCTTTATACTTCAATAGTGTGATGAATTGTCACTTATTCATGAGAAGTCTATGATAAGAACTTTATGATTAGAGTCTTATGTTTAAGTTTGTTGCTATTATAATAGTGAAAATGATGCTTCTATGTCCGTATTTTGTTTTTATCGACACCTCTCTCTCTCTCTAAGCATGTGGACATATTTTTTTATTACGGTTTTTCGCTTGAGGATAAGCGAGGTCTAAGCTTGGGGGAGTTGATACATCCATTTTGCATCATGTTTCCTTACTGTTATTTATGATGAGGTAATAGCATCAGCAGTCCTTGAACTTGTCCAGGATGTGATGATCTAGTCCAAAACTTGCAAAAGCCAACTATTGCATCCCACAACTTGCAGCCAATGTGCAAATTTAGTCCTAGCCAATCAGACGACGACAAGTGGAGCCTAGTCAGCAGAGCAGGTCAGCAACATATTTTGCAATTACCCCCTGGCCTTAGCACTAATCAACCCGCACTACACCACCTGAGTTTAACTGCGTGGGTATATTCTTGGAATATCCTCTCTCCTCAGCCCACTCCACTCACTCACCTCTCTGCTTCTCCTCTTGTTTTATTTATTTATGACGCATGATTTGTGGATGAGATTGTTGGGAGCCGACACAGCGACACATGGTAGCAGGTAGCGTCTGCTTTGCTGCCACACATGGATTTCTTCAAGAAACAGTTCTTCCTTCTGAACTTCTTTCTGTAATTTCGAAATATTGGCCGACCCATGTACTATGTTTCATCCAAAATTGCCCCAACAAACACAAGTCCTACTATAGTGCCTATTCATCTTGAATTCTTCCACCAAGTTATCTATTCTGAATAGTTATGAAAGGTGCATAGGATATGGCAGTGCAGCACTGAAGACAAAAAGAAAGAGCCAATGCATCTCTGAACATTGTGTTACACGTTTATCACTTTTCCCACACAAAGGGCAGGCAAAACCTTGCACATGCCATGGGTCTCTCGCACTTGCCTACTTCCATCGTGAGTCATGGCAGACGAACAACACTTGAGGAACAAGTTGCAACTGACGAGAGGTCAGCAACAAGTTCACCGGTAAGGGTTCTTTGAAGTTCTTGAGGAGGTCCGGGATGTCGATGCGTGAGCACGTCGTCCACGACCTGCACCATCTTGGGCTTCATCTTCTCAAATTTGTCAATGTTGTACCCGGCCAGCACTTGCTTGAAGTGCTCCACGTCGGGGAAGTTGCTCGCTGGAAGGTTGTACTCCCTCTGGACCTGTTTCCAATACATCTCAGGCCTCAATGGAGCGGGCAGATTGTGCATAAAGGACCAAGATGCAAGCAAATTAACATTATCTGAAATTCATTTGATTTCACTTTGCGATGGAAGAAGGGTCTAATGAATGGATCTTGGGACAGCTGTATGGAAGTACCTTTGCAAACTCATCTTGTAAGTTGTCGATGAGTCACTGTTGAGCCTTGGCTTTCCCCATCATTGCAGGCATCTCCTTCTTCAGTTGGCCAATTATGTAAGCATGGATCTTCGCAGCTCTAGCATGCTTCATAAACTCATTGACCTACGCATGGAAATGGTGGTCCAGTCAAATTGAAATTCTGCAGTCCATATAAGAATTGCATACACATGACACACTACTTACCCAGCGATCACAAGCCTTCTTAGGTATGTCTTTCAGGTCAGCAAGGAGATCCTCTTGCTCTTTCTCAAAAAATTCCTTTCCAATTAGGCCAACAGCTGATTCATTCATAGGTTTTTCATTAAACGACCTGCAAATATTAACTTCGACGTGAGTTTCAGGTTACTATGCAAAAATATGAACACACAGTCAATCCTACACCTGGTGCTGGATTCACAGTTTCACACTACATTTCGGTCTTCAAGAATATGCAAATTTTTTCTTTGATAATATACTAGAGCTGTACAACCTTCAGTCTCCATAAGTAAGATTACTAAAGCGTTAAAGCATTATAGAAAAGAGGACTATTACCCAATGTAGACACGCATAACCTCAGGGGTGTTTCGAACTTTCCCAAGAGACCACATCAGCGCACTATACACTCTCATAAGCTGCAGCACACATAAAGGAAAATTTTGGTTTCATATAATCATGTGTGCCAGGTTATACCTAGGGAAAAAAAGCAGGAACTTACAAGTAGATTGCAAGAAAAACATATACCTGATGAGTGTCAACTTGGTCTGCCTTGTTTAGCACCACACGTATTTTGTCTTCATTCCCACGTAAAGAAGAAATGACACGCTTGAATTCATCACTGATATCGAGCTTGTGAGGATCAAGCAATAGAAGAATAACATCGCACTTTGCAGCAAACCATGAAGTTACACCAGTGAAATCATAACTACGCTGGGTCCTTTGCTTTTCACCAAAGAGAACACCAGGAGCGTGGGTTGATTAGTGCTAAGGCCAGGGGTAATTGCAAAATATGCTGCGCTGACCGGCTCTACTGACTAGGCTCCACTTGTTGTTGTCTTATTGGCTAGGACTAAATTTGCACATTGGCTGCAAGTTGTGGGATGCAATAGTTGGCTTTTGCAAGTTATGGACTAGATCATCACATCCTGGACAAGTTCAAGGACTGCTTGTGCTATTACCTCATTTATGATGTTTTTATGCATAATAATGTTTTTTGTAGCAATTCTAATGCCTTTCCTCTCATAATTTACAAGGTACACACAAAGAGGGAGAATTTCGGCAGCTGGAAATCTAGACCTGGAAAAGCTGCGTCAGGCCACCTATTCTGCACAACTCCAAACAAGTTGAAACTTCATGAAGATTTTTATCAAATATATGATGAATATTGGAGCAAATAACTACCAGAGGGGGCCCATGAAGGAAATATGCCCTAGAGGCAATAATAAAGTTATTATTTATTTCCTTATTTCATGATAAATGTTTATTATTCATGCTAGAATTGTATTAACCGGAAACTTAGTACATGTGTGAATACATAGACAAAACATAAGTGTCCCTAGTATACCTCTACTTGACTAGCTCGTTTATCAAAGATGGTTATGTTTCCTAACAATAGACATGTGTTGTCATTTGATGAAAGGGATCACAACATTAGAGAATGATGTGCTGCACAAGACCCATTCGTTACCTTAGCATTATGATCCTTACTGTTTCATTGCTACTGCTTTCTTCATGACTTATACATGTTCCTCGGACTATGAGATTACGCAACTCCCAAATACCGGAGGAACACTTTATGTGCTATCAAAAATCACAACGTAAATGGGTGATTATAAAGATGCTCTACAGGTGTCTCCGAAGGTATTTGTTGGGTTGGCATAGATCAAGATTAGGATTTGTCACTCCGTGTTTCGGAGAGGTATCTCTGGGCCCTCTCGGTAATGCTCATCATTATAAGCCATGCAAGCAATGTGACAAATGAGTTAGTTGCGGGGTGAAGTATTACGGAACGGGTAAAGAGACTTGCCGGTAATGAGATTGAACTAGGTATGATGATACCGACGATCGAATCTCGGACAAGTAACATACCGATGACAAAGGGAACAACGTATGTTGTTATGCGGTTTGACCGATAAAGATCTTCATAGAATATGTAGGAGACAATATGAGCATCCAGGTTCCGCTATTGGTTATTGACCGGAGATGTGTCTCGGTCATGTCTACATAGTTCTCAAACCCATAGGGTCCGCACGCTTAACGTTCGATGACAATTGTATTATGAATTATGTGATTTGATGAACCGAAGTTTGTTCAGAGTCCCGGATGAGATCACGGACATGATGAGGAGTCTCGAAATCGTCGATACATAAAGATTGATATAATGGAAGGCTATATTCGGACATCGGAATGGTTCCGGAGAAGTTCGGGTATTTTCCGGAGTACCGGGAGGTTACCGGAACCCCCGAGGAGAAGTTATGGGCCTTATGGGCCATAAGAGGGAAGCACACCATCCCACAAGGGGCTGTGTAACATCCCAAAATTCTAAATTTTGGAATGTTATAATAAATAGATAGGTTTGTTTGATTGTTGTGTGATTGATTGACTGAAAGTGAGTGAATTGAAACTTTTGAAAGTTAAATGAGAGGGAATAAAAGGACTTTCCCAAACTTTCATTTTGCTTTTATGATCCTCGTGAATTCAAATTCTTTTCATCACAAAACCCTGGAGAGAAGATGACATGACTTCTTCCATTTAATTAAATGACAAGGGGTGTTGAAAATATTTGAATTTCATTTGGAAAATATTTCCAACCCAGGAACTTTAGGCAACTCAATGATTTTCACGATTGAAGATAAAATGACTTCTTCAAAACAAATGAAATATGATTTGGGAGTTTCAAAGAATTAAATTTAAAGTCCTTTTGGAAATTATTTTCAAGTTGGAGTTATTTGGGTTTTATTCAAATTATTTTTCTCCAAAAATAAAATATATGGAAAATAGGGTAACATGACTCCCTACATTAAACAATTGGAGAGAAATAAATTAGAATTAATTTTGGTATATTAAAAATGATTTTTACCGGATTTTTCTAGAGCAGAAGCACTATTTGATTTATATGAATTTGTGCGTCTTTTATTTGACTCTAGAAAAATGTTCAGGTTGTAGAAAATCATTTTCTGAAAATTTTGATATATAATATGCCTATATAAAATTTTAATTTATTTTATTTACCCGGTTTTCCTTCAGTTTCTATTTTAAAAAACTGTACGTGCGGCCCATATTTCTTTATCACCCATGCGCTGCATAATAGCATCTGGCGCCATAATGCTTTCCCATTTTTTTTCTCTCCATAGTTTTTCTTTTCTTTTTCTTTTTCAATTTCAAAAAAAAGGTGCACAAGTGTGCGCGCGCGGCCAGCCGAACTTTTAGCCCATGCGGTCTTTTTCAAATTTCATCTGCGTACGTATAGGTTTAGTCCCACATTACCTAGCCTTTGACCCCTAAGCCTCTTTTCCACCAATAAATATAGACCCATAGATCCTTCAAAAATCATCTGATTCGGGTTAAATCAATATTTTGGTTTGACTAGATTCCTTAAAAAAATATTTTTCTCCTCTCCGGCGCGACTTCTGAAAATTGTCTTCTCTCTCCAAAGTTGTCTTTTCTCTACCTTATGAAGGTATATTTCTTTGTATTTTTTTCATAGCTTGTTTTTTTTCTCCGTAAAACAGCTTGGCCCTGATTTTTCAAATAGCCATAATTTTTTCACTCGTTCATCCAAATTAGATGAAACCAACGCCCACTTCTTCGTTATGATCCCCTCTATCCGGATAAACAACTTAAAACATGTTTTTTTACAATTTAAAAATTGAGTTTAGTTCAGATTAGTATTCGAACTTGTTCCGTTTGTAACTTGAGTTTTATAACTCCGATTTA
This sequence comes from Aegilops bicornis, assembly GCA_021605145.1. Lineage (NCBI taxonomy): Eukaryota > Viridiplantae > Streptophyta > Magnoliopsida > Poales > Poaceae > Aegilops > Aegilops bicornis. The sequence goes on from CM038670.1 coordinate 706,558,558, forward strand.
GTTGATTCTTTTTGCAAATCGAAGCTCTTGACCTAAACTTTCTAATAAGGCCGAATTCACATAATTTTGGTACTATTAGAAATTGTTTTATGTTGCAAGAGTTATTTGCTTGGCTTTGATGTTTTCCGAATTGTTTTCTTCGTTCTTTCCGATCTTTTGAGTGATTGCTTATGTGTGGTTACTACAGCTTGCTTACGATAGATTGACCGGAGTGTGACGAGTAGACCTATCAAGAGTTTTGAGTGCGAATCATCTTCATCGACAGTCTGAGCAAGTTCACACTTTGATCATATCCCTTTCATACCCAGTTTTATGCATTAGTTTCACCTCAAACATTGATTGTGTAGGATTGATAAAATGTGGGTATTGGGAAGTAGTTGTTGAGGTAGAACCTATTGCCCTGTTACTATCAAACCCTTGGGAGTTACTTCTACGCGTTGCTTATATTGCCATGCTATGCTTATAGACGTGGTTCGCGTTTGAGTGAATCCATGACAGATGTGAGATTGCTAATTAATGGTTAACTTAAGGTGGCAACTTAAATTAACATCTGGGTGGATTGAGGCACTGGGGAACCCAAAGGTTGTCTGGTTTTTTTTGGAAATCCCGGGGTACCTGTGTGATCTTCCTACGGACCGCCACCTGTGCTCAAAGGAATCGAGATGATTCATGCTAGAAACTTCCGTGTGCAGCCACAAGCTATTATGGGCTCTAGCATAGTTGAGTAAGTTACGTGAAGCTCTTGAAGAGGTAGATCAGCAGGTAGTGGGTTTTGTAGGTTTGGTATGGTCTGCCCGGAGTAAAGAGTTAATGTTTCTGAAAAACTGTGTCTCGGTCATCCGTTTCTCAAACATCATGTAGTGCGAGAAATCCAACGGAGGCGATCGAGTCTTGTGGGGAAAAGTGCGCAAACCTCTGCAGAGTGTACAATCTAATCATGGTTAGCCGTGTCCCCGGTTATGGACAATTTTGAGTATCTAGTACTTGAGTTATCATATGTATCTCATCACTCTTAATTAATCTTGTTGGGATGTTAACTACTTTAATTGGGATTGAGTTGGGGTTATACCTTCTCAATGATGTTTCAACCACCATGATAGTTAAATTAAAATCTATTCCTTTGTAGTAGGGAAAAATTGGCTTTTCGCAAAAAACTATAACCATAGAGCTTTCCACCAGCCAAATATGCATCTAGTGATAGTTATTATTCATTATTATCCTATGGTGTGAATTTGCCAGTACATTCAATGTACTGACCCTTTGTGGCTGCAACGTCTCATGTTGCGAGGATCTTCTGACAGTAAGTGATACGTTAGGGTTACGATTCCTATACTCAACTTTGCCGTTGGTGTTGATGGGAATCCACAACCTTGTTACTTCCGCTATTTGGATTGAGGTAATAGTATTTACGTTATTTTATACATGTGATTTACCTCTGTTATAAATCCTCGAGTATTGTGTCAGCATACCGATCCAGGGATGACACTTAAGCACAGAGACTTGACCGTCTGAGGTCGGGTCGCTACAAGATGGTATCAGAGACAGGTTGACTATAGGACGTGACCCTAGAAACTGGCAAGCCCATAGGAAAGATTTCCTCTACAACTTTATTTTCAAAAAGATCTCTTACCTCTCTTCTCTTTTGAGCTTATTCAAATATTCCTTTCTAGTTAGACTATACCCTTTCCCCTTTTGACCGCATGAAGATTCGGCTGATGAGACCACTCCAAGAAGTACAAGATATCGGACAACTAAGACTACTTTGGAATAAAGAGGATTTTTACCGTGCATTACAATGAAGGAAACTACAACGGGGAAGACTCCGAAGACTAGAAGAATTAGAAGGCTTTGAAGAATTTCCGGATTTGTATGACCTAGGAAGGCACCCCTTATGGAACTTGGTAGACTATGGAAGTTGTCAATTGTGACGCCCGGGTAATCAAGCTACTGTAACCCTCTGGTAATGATGCCACGTCACCTCGATTATTGTCGATAATCTTGCGTTAGCTCAAAACCGATTCAAATTTAAAATTGAATTAAAGGCAAACATCAAAAGTTTTCAAACTTTAAAACTAAAATGTTCGAGTTGTGCCAAATAATGCAAAGGTAATTGTGATGAAGAAACCCCACTTTTATAAAATCTTTAAATACTCTAAAATGAATAAAACAGTAGCAAATACAATTATTTAAATGCTTTAAAAATAATAAACATTTTCAAAACTAAATTGTTATAAGTATTAAACTATTGTGGCAGTGGCATAATTTGTAAAATCTATTTAGGTGCCACTTTGGTAATTTACTAAAACTAAAACAAAAGGAAACTAAAAGAAAGCAAAAATAGCAAATAAAAATAAGAAAAGGAAAGAACCCCGCTTCCCCAATCGGGCTGGACCCAGGCCCGGCCGGGCCACCCCACCAGACAGGCCCAACCGGGCAAAGGCCAACCGGCCAGCCCACCCCTGCTCCCTTATCCACCCACCTACCGAAACCCTAGCCTCCCCACCGATTCCCCACAACCCCACGATCCCCACCCCCGCTCCCTCGTTTTCCCACATCGCCGCCACCACATGCAACCCTCGCACACATCGAGCCAGGCCTCAGACGCTGCTTTCGTGCGCGAGCCGCCGCTCCCGAGGCCACCGGCCACAGACGAGGCTGCACCACCGGGCGCCTTCCCTCGCCGCCTCTCGGCTCGCCTCCTCCTCGCTCCTCTTCCCCGACCCGATCTGGATCGGAAGGCAACGAGCCCGACGCCCCTAGACATCGGGCGCCCGTCAGTGTTGCACCACCACCGCCCGGAGACCTTGCTGCCTCGACCTCTTCCCCGTTGTCGACCCCGCCACCATCGACGACCCGTCCTCGCCCTCTCCATCAACGGCCTCCTCATCGCCGCGCCCGTCGCCGGACCGCCTCCCCGTCTCCGTCGATCGTCTCCGTCCTCCTCCCCACGGGTCGCCCCCGAGCCTCGCCGCCCCCTTCTCACGCATTTAACGTGAGGCCCATCCCCTCTCCCCTCTGTCCCCACATCCTCCCACGCGTTGTGCACGCAGGCGCTGACGACGCCGCGCTACGTCTTGTTGCGCCCGGCCACCCCCGGTCACCCTCGTCTGCGCCCCACATACCCCTCAAGGCGCGCGTCGCCATCGGCTCGGCCCAGCCCCTCGGCCACCGCCCTATGCGGCCCGCCACCGCAGCGCCCGGTGCTCCTCTGTCGCCGCCACGGTGGTCACTGCCATGGGGCCGCCACCGCCATGGCCTCGCTTCTCGAAAGCGGCGCCCGATCGGTCCCCGCCCCGCTTTGCGCCCAGCGCCCGCATGCCCGCTAGCCCCTCTGGGCCACAGACACATGGGGCCCACGCCAAAGAACGAAAAGAAAAAAAGAATAATAAAAATAATAAAAATAAATTAATTAATTAATTAACTAAATTAATTAACTTAACTAATCATGTTTAGTTAACCTAATTAACTATTGTTAATTAGTTAAACAGTAATTAGATTAGTTAAAACCTAATTAGAATAAACAGAGTATGACATGCGGGACCCACACGTCAGTTTGACCCAGTCAACCTCTATTGACTGCTGACATCATCTCGACGTCATGTCGACATCAACAATCACTGCTCGGATAATATTGCATTAAAATAATTAAATAAATCACGAAAATGATTTAAATCTTTTAAAATTAATAGAAAATAAACCGTAGCTCGGATGAAAGTACTTTCTACATGAAAGTTGCTTTCGAGCGACGAGGCGAACCCGGATACGCAGCCCGCTCGTCCGCCACACACCTCTAATATATCAAACTCGCAACTTTTCCCCTCCGCCCTTCCTGCTCAAAACGCGAAACACCGGGGATACATTCCCGGATGTTTCCCCCCTTCACCGGTATCACCTCATATCGCGTTAGGGCACGCCTAGCATCACGCTTTTCTTTGTCATGCATCGTCATGCATCTGTTTGCATTGTATTCATTGTTTCTTCCCCCTCTTCTTCCGCTAGACACCGAGACCGACGCCGCTGCTACCCAGTACGACTACGGAGTTGACGACCCCTCTCTCTTGCCAGAGCAACCAGGCAAGCCCCCACCTTGATCACCAGATATCGCATATTCTTGTCTATACTGCTTGCATTAGAGTAGTGTAGCATGTTACTGCTTTTCGATTAATCCTATCTTCTTTGCATAGCTTTGTCCTTGCTACTCTGTTGTTACCTTTACCTCGCTATCCTCATCGCTTAGTATAGGATGCTAGTATTCCACCAAAGTGGCCCTACACTCTTGTCAAAATGCCATGCTATACTACTGGCTGTGATCACTTGGGAGTGATCACGGGCATATACTATATACTTTACACTATTACATTACCCGTGATACTTGTTAGGAAATGAAATTTGAAAGGACAGGTGGCTCCATCCCGGTAGAGGTGGGCCTGGGTTCCCGACGGCCCCCGACTGTTACTTTGTGGCGGAGCGGCAGGGCAGGTTGAGACAACCTAGGAGAGAGGTGGACCTGGCCCTTGTCGGCGTTCGTGGATACTTAACACGTTTAACGAGATCTTGGTATTTGATCTGAGTATGGCCATTTGGTCTATACGCACTAACCAACTACGTGGGAAAGTTATGGGCACTCGACATCGTGGTATCAGCCGAAGCCTTCGTGGACGTCAAGACAGCGGCGCCACGCGGATTGGACTGGAACGCTGCTAGGCTAGGTGCGCTTCGGCCGCTGCATAGCGTCTTGGTGTGCTAAGGCGATGGGCCCGGACCATGCGCTTAGGTTTAGACCGGCGTCTTGGCCTCTCTGTTGGCCTAGGTGGGGCTGCGGCGTGTTGATCTTCCACGGCGGGCATGACCCATAAAAGTGTGTCCGACCAAATGGGATCAAGCGTGTTGGGTTATGTGGTGCACCCTGCAGGAAGTTAATCTATTCGAATAGCCGTGATCTTGATGAGGGCGACTTGGAGTTGTACCTTGACCTTATGACAACTAGAACCAGATACTTAATAAAACACACCCTTCCAAGTGCGGATACAACCCGGTGGTCGCTCTCTAATGAGGCTACGAGGAGAGGATCGCCGGGTAGGATTATGCTATGTGATGCTACTTGGAGGACTTGATCTACTCTCTTCTACATCTTTGCAAGACGGAGGCTGCTAGAAGCGTAGTCTTGACGGATTAGTTATCCCCTCTTATTCAAGCATTCTGCGATTCGGTCATCGATATGGCCCATTAGACAGATACCCTTGCATATGTAGTGTAGCTCCTTGCTTGCGAGTACTTTGGATGAGTACTCACGGTTGCCTTGTTCCCCCTTTTCCCCCTTTCTTTACCCGATTGCTGCGACCAGACAATGGAGCCCAGGAGCCAGACGCCACCGTCGACGATGACTCCTACTACACCGGAGGTGCCCTCATCGCTACGGTGCCACCGACGGCGACCAAGAGTAGTTTAGGAGGATCCCAGGCGGGAGGCCTGCGCCTCTTTCGATCTGTATCCCGGTTTGTGCTAGCCTTCTTAAGGCAAACTTGTTTAACTTTTATGCGTACTCAGATATTGTTGCTTCCGACTTCGTCTATGATCGAGCACTTGTATTCGAGCCCTCGAGGCCCCGGCTTGTATTATGATGCTTGTATGACTTATTTATGTTTTAGAGTTGTGTTGTGATATCTTCCCGTGAGTCCCTGATCTTGATCGTACACAATTGCGTGCATGATTAGTGTACGATTGAATCGGGGGCGTCACATCAATACCCGAGATCAAGGTGTATCGGAGAAAGACCTGAATATGGAGCGTTAGAACTCAAAAAATTTGTCAGGAAACCCAAGACATGAGAGATCAATTATGGAATTACAGCTCATGGAAGTAACATGGGCATAGACACGGCTATCCATGATGTTATCGCTTGTTTATGCTATTGTCACCGTGCTGAGTTAAGCATGCATATGCATGGAAGGATTGGATGGTAGAAGGCTGATGGAGCATCCGTCGGCAAAGGATGAAGTTTTAACCATAGCTGGTGCATCACCAGGATTTGGAGTATTACATCAAGAAGTTTAGGGTGGATCTGTAGGAAGCCGTATTTGACAAGGAAGCAGTTCGTGAAGAACCCAGGACCCAGAAGCTGAAAGTAGCCAAGCTAGAGGAGAAAAACCTTGAGACATCAAAGATACGTCAGGAACTGAAGGACAGTAGGACCATGGATCATGCCAAGGATGTTGAAACCCAGAAGTTTGGAACGCAACTCTAGAAATATTAAAAGACGTCACGAGAGACTTTGCGACAACAAAGATGAGCTGGCAAAAAGGACTTGAGAAAGACAAGCATGATCGGGAGAAGCCATCGGAGACATGAACATGACTGGAAGAGTTTGATGACCTTGAAGATTTATTGACCTTTAGAAGACCAAACCCCAGTTATATACCTACGTTAGATGCGACGATTGTGAGCTGTCATTTTGTTTGATGTTTTTTTCTGACAGCCACAATAAAAACCTGTCTCTTCAAAACCATTGTTTGTATTGTGTGTATCCCTCTCTATCTCTCTTATCCCACCCCAAACCCATGGACCTAATAGAGGATGAATGGAGATGAACCCATATTTCCTGGACCGATGAGTCAATTGGAGACAGACCGATGGATTTAGAACATGGAAGATCATATTTAGAATAACACTATAGCTGGAAAGTATATGACCCAGCATGCTCTTCAGTGCTTTGAAAGAAGTGCTGCTACCTGGGTGGAGGATGTACCAAACCATCAATGGATGGCAAGGAGTAACCACTTGGGAAGAATTTAAGTGGACTTTGTTAAAGTCTTGGCTAGTGTCCCAGAAATTGAGGCCTTATTGAAAGGATATGAAGAAACCTTGTGCATACAAGCTTTGTGGAGAAATAGGACACAACCATAAAGAAAACAAGGACGAATACCCTCATAAGCAGAGGATTACCAAAGGAGTTAGCCGAGGATCTCAGGGAACTTCGGTTGGAGATTGTTCCCAAAGGTTTTGTTGCAGCAATGGAAATTCAGTCTACATTGTTGGGAAAGAACCGTGAAGCTCAGAAGGATGACAAAGAGATTGTTGAGGTAAAAGAGAGGATGAGCGAAGGAAAGGCCGAAGGTTTTCGTAAGGATGAGCACAACACCTTATGGTTCGAGGATCGTGTATATGTGCCTAATAATGCAAAGATCAGGAAGTTAATACTTCAGGAGGCTCATGACTCACCATAATCGATTCGCCCTGGAAACATCAAGATGTATTTGAATTTGAAGGAGCGTTTATGGTGAACTAGTATGAAGAAGGATATTGCGGAGTATGTAGTCGTAGGTGATGTAAGCCAGAGAGTAAAAGCGAGCATCGAGAAGCGGCAGGATTACTACAGCCTATGCCCATACCCGAATGGAAGTGGGATAAGCTTGGCATGGATTTAATTACCGGATTTCCCAGAACCCGATCGGGATATGATTCTATCTGGGTAGTAGTTGATTCGCTTGACCAAAGTGGCTCACTTTATCCCAGTGAAAACCACCTATACAAGTGAGAAGTTGGCCAAGATATATTTGACCAGGATCGTATATGCGCATGGAGTTCCGAGGACCATCGTATTAGATAGAGGAACACGGTTTACCTCAAAGTTTTGGAATCAGCTGCACCGGACTTTGGGTACTAGGCTAGAGTTCAAGATCTGACCTTTCATCCGCAGTATGATGGATAAATCAAGAGAGTCAATCAGATTACGGAGGACATGTTGAGAGCGTGTGCGCTAGATTATGGATCTAGTAGTGATGATAATCTACCTTACGTGGAGTTCTCATACAACAACGATTACCAGCCCGGTTTGAAGATGGCCCCTTTTGAAGCTTTGTATGGGAGAAGGAGCCAGACACCGTTGATGTGGGATGAAGTTGGAGACCGTCAGTTGTTTGGACCAAATGTGATCAAGGATGTTAGAAGAGAATGTTAAGTTGATCCGAGATAAACTGAAGGTAGCTCAGTCCTGGCAGAAGAGTTATGCAGACTCAAAAACACAAGGAGGTAGTCTATGAAATTGGAGACAGAGCATGTCTTCGTGTGTCCCCTCTGCGAGGATTTAAACGATTTGGAGTTAAGGGAAAGTTAGCCCTGAGATTTGTAGGACCATACCGAGTTTTGGAGCGTATGGGAGCAGTGGCCAACAAGTTGGAGTCACCGGAAGGACTGTCAGAAGTTCATGATGTGTTTCACGTTTCCCAGTTGAAGAAGTGCCATGCAGAGATGGCCAATATTCCCCTGTAAGGACGCTTGACCCTGGAAAAGATAATGATGTTCCACGAAGTGGAGTATGGACTTCATAAGTATAAGTTTTTATCTCGGTATGTGGGACATCCCACAAGGATGAAGAGATGAATTACTATTGGATATAAAGGAGGTATGATGTTGGAAATATGGATCAATGGAAATTCCATGATGAGTATGAGTAATCATGTCCTAGTTTGGTGCCAATAGAAGGAAGGAAGACATTACAATTGGATGGATTTAAGAATACTAGGAAGTTGGAAGTTGGAATAATGATCAGAAGCCCGAGGATAAGTTCAAGGACTACAAGTGATGAGATGGGCCATAACCCACGGGCCCAGGGACGCCAAGAAGCAAGCACATTCTTCTTGAAGGAAAAACCTCCGGAAGAAGTTACGATTTTATCGATAGACGATTCTATAGGAGTTTACATAAAACACGAGAGTTGTTAAGGAGCGATAGATGTTTGTTTGGCTTGCGAGAATCAATGGATTTATCCGAACTTGGTTCGTCGACAAGAGAAATTCTGCAATGCTTGTGAGGATGACCGAGTGTTAGAATACGAGATTCGCTAAACCATGTACAAGGTAATGATTTGGGTGCGGGATGGATTGATCACCATACCGACTTACTCTTATTGTTCGCCTTGCTATATGGGATGGTAAATCTGAGTGACTTACCTATAGTAGAGAGACGACGGTATTAAACCTTGTTTAAACCTTAGAATGGTATAGGTATTTTTCCCCTTGTACACGGCAGTTGTTGCCAACCGTAGGTTATACGGTGAGGTTCAACCCAGACCCATTTCCTGTAGGAGAAACCATAAATTGTTGACCACCATAAGATATCGATAGTTGTTTAGTATTGGCGCCAGACCCACCAGCTAAGAAGACCCAGTCTCAGAAGAACCTTATCAAGATGAAAGGACAGAAGAATTGCGGTAGAGGTTAGGCCACTACCGGAAGAGCCCAGAGAAGGATTTTTTTCGAGAATTTGAGAAGACCGGCCCCGTCAAGAATAAGGATGGAGTATCTGAGTTTTTGATGGAACAGTAACCATGCTTCTAAGGGTGGTAGCACCCCAGACTCCCCCTATGATGATCGATTGATTTTGAGAAGACCCCAAACCTAACCTATTTCTTGCTAGCCTCTCCGAATCTCGAGGACGAGATTCATTTTAAGGGTGGTAGGTTTGTAACATCCCAAAATTCTAAATTTTGGAATGTTATAATAAATAGATAGGTTTGTTTGATTGTTGTGTGATTGATTGGTGAAAGTGAGTGAATTGAAACTTTTGAAAGTTAAATGAGAGGGAATAAAAGGACTTTCCCAAACTTTCATTTTGCTTTTATGATCCTCGTGAATTCAAATTCTTTTTATCACAAAACCCTGGAGAGAAGATGACATGACTTCTTCCATTTAATTAAATGACAAGGGGTGTTGAAAATATTTGAATTTCATTTGGAAAATATTTCCAACCCAGGAACTTTATGCAACTCAATGATTTTCACAAGTGAAGATAAAATGACTTCTTCAAAACATATGAAATATGAGTTGGGAGTTTCAAAGAATTAAATTTAAAGTCCTTTTGGAAATTATTTTCAATTTGGAGTTATTTGGGTTTTATTCAAATTATTTTTCTCCAAAAATAAAATATATGGAAAATAGGGTAACATGACTCCCTACATCAGAAAATTGGAGAGAAATAAATTAGAATTAATTTTGGTATTTTAAAAATGATTTTTACCAGATTTTTCTAGAGCAGAAGCACTCTTTGTTTTATATGAATTTGTGCGTATTTTATTTGACCCTAGAAAAATGTTCAGGTTGTATAAAATCTTTTTCTGAAAATTATGATATATAATATGCCTATATAAAATTTTAATTTATTTTATTTATCCGGTTTTTCTTCTGTTTCTATTTAAAAAAACTGTACGTGCGGCCCATATTTCTTTATCGCCCATGCGCTGCATAATAGCATCTGGTGTCCCATCATTTTTTTATCTCTCCAAAATGGGCAAGGCCCAGCCGGCCATAATGCTTTCCCATTTTTTTCTCTCCATAGTTTTTCTTTTCTTTTTCTTTTTCAATTTCAAAAAAGAAAATGGCGCACCAGTGTACGCGCGCGGCCGGCTGAACTTTTAGCCCATGCGATCTTTTTGAAATTTCATCTGCGTACGTATAGGTTTAGTCCCACATTACCTAGCCTTTGACCCCTAAGCCTCTTTTCCACCAATAAATATAGACCCATAGAGCCTTCAAAAATCATCCGATTCGGGTCAAATCAATATTTTGGTTTGGCTAGATTCCTTAAAAAAATATTTTTCTCCTCTCCGGCGCGACTTCTGGAAATTGTCTTCTCTCTCCAAACTTGTATTTTCTCTACCTTATAAAGGTATATTTCTTTGTATTTTTTTCATAGCTTATTTTTTTTTCCGTAAAACAGCTTGGCCCTGATTTTTCAAATAGCCATAATTTTTTTACTCGTTCATCCAAATTAGATGAAACCAACGCCCACTTCTTCGTTATGATCCCCTTTATCAGGATAAACAACTTAAAACATGTTTTTTTTACAATTTAAAAATTGAGTTTAGTTCAGATTAGTATTCGAACTTGTTTCGTCTGTAACTTGAGTTTTATAACTTCGATTTAGTTGATTCTTTTTGCAAATCGAAGCTCTTGACCTAAACTTTCTGATAAGGCCGAATTCACGTAATTTTGGTACTGTTAGAAATTGTTTTATGTTGCAAGATTTATTTAGTTGGTTTTGATGTTTTCCGAATTGTTTTCTTCGTTCTTTCCGATCTTTTGAGTGATTGCTTATGTGTGGTTACTACTGCTTGCTTACGATAGATTGACCGGAGTGTGAAGAGTAGACCTATCAAGAGTTTTGAGTGCGAATCATCTTCATCAACAGATGCGAGCAAGTTCACACTTTGATCATATCCCTTTCATACCCAGTTTTATGCATTAGTTTCACCCTCAAACATTGCATGTGTAGGATTGCTAACATGTGGGTATTGGGAAGTAGTTGTTGAGGTAGAACCTATTGTCATGTTACTATCAAACCCTTGGGAGTTACTTCTACGCGTTGCTTATATTGCCATGTTATGCTCGTAGACGTGGTTTGGGTTTGAGTGAATCCATGACAGATGTGAGATTGTTAATTAATGGTTCAACTTAAGGTGGCAACTTAAATTAACATCTGGGTGGATTGAGGCACTGGGGAACCCCGGTGTTGTCTGCATTTTTCTCGAAATCCCGGGTACCCGTGTGATCTTCCTACGGACCGCCACCTGTGCTCAAAGGAATCGAGATGATTCATGCTAGAAACTTCCGTGTGCAGCCACAAGCTATTATGGGCTCTAGCATAGTTGAGTAAGTTACGTGAAGCTCTTGAAGAGGTAGATCGGTGGTAGTGGGTTTTGTAGGTTTGGTATGGTCTGCCCGGAGTAAAGAGTTAATGTTTCTGAAAGACTGTGTCTCGGTCATCCGTTTCTCAAATATCATGTAGTGCGAGAAATCCAACGGAGGCGATCAAGGCTTGTGGGGAAAAGTGCGTAAACCTCTGCAGAGTGTACAATCTAATCATGGTTAGCCGTGTCCCCGGTTATGGACAATTTTGAGTATCTAGTACTTGAGTTATCATATGTATCTCATCACTCTTAATTAATACTGTTGGGATGTTAACTACTTTAATTGGGATTGAGTTGGGGTTACACCTTCTCAATGATGTTTCAACCACCATGATAGTTAAATTAAAATCTATTCCTTTGTAGTAGGGAAAATTTGGCTTTTCGCAAAAACTATAACCATAGAGCTTTCCACCAGCCAAATATGCATGTAGTGATAGTTATTATTCATTATTATCCTATGGTGTGAATTTGCCAAGACATTCAATGTCTTGACCCTTTATGTGACCAACGTCTCATGTTGCGAGGATCTTCTGACAGTAAGTGATACGTTAGGGTTACGATTTCTACACTCAACTTTGTCGTTGGTGTTGATGGGAATCCACAACCTTGTTACTTCCGCTATTTGGATTGAGGTAATAGTATTTACGTTATTTTATACATGTGATTTACCTCTGTTATAAATCCTCGAGTACTGTGTGTGTCAGCATACCGATCCAGGGATGACACTTAAGCACAGAGACTTGACCGTCTAAGGTCGGGTCACTACAGGCTGGTGCGCTCCCCCTTGGGCAGGAGGCCGATTAGGACTAGGAGAAGGGGGCCGGCACCCCTTTCCTTCTCCTTCTCCCTTCCCCCTTTCCTACTCCGTGTGGGAGGTGGAATCCTACTAGGACTAGGGAGTCCTAGTAGGACTCCACTCCTCTGCGTGCCCTCCTAGGGCCGGCTACCTCTCCCTCTCCCTCATTTATATACGAGGGCAGGAAGGCACCCTAGAACACACAAGTTGATCTTTTAGCCGTGTGCGGTGCCCCCCTCCACAGTTACACACCTCGGTCATATCGTCATAGTGCTTAGGCAAAGCTCTGCGCCGGTAACTTCAACATCACCGTCACCACGCTGTCGTGCTGACGGAACTCTCCCTCGGCCTCAACTGGATCAAGAGTTCGAGGGACGTCACCGAGATGAACGTGTGCTGATCACGGAGGTGGCGTACGTTCGGTACTTGAATCAGTTGGATCACGAAGACGTTCGACTACATCAACCGCATTACTAAACGCTTCCGATTTCGTTCTACGAGGGTACATGGACACACTCTCCCCTCTTGTTGCTATGCATCTCCTAGATAGATCTTGCGTGATCATAGGGAAATTTTGAAATGACTGCGTTCCCCAACAGCGGCATCAGAGCCAGGTCTATGCGTAGATGTTATATGCACGAGTAGAACACAAAGAGCTGTGCGTGATAATAGTCATACTGCTTACCAGCAACGTCTTACTTTGATTCAGCGGTATTGTTGGATGAAGCGACCCGGACCGACATTACATGACCGCGTTCATGAGACTGGTTCTACTGACGTGCTTCACACACAAGCGGCTAGCGGGTGTCTGTTTGTCCAACATTAGTTGAATCGAGTTTGACTATGCCCGATCCTTGTTGAAGGTTAAAACAACACACTTGACAAAAAATCGGTGTGGTTTTGATGCGTAGGTAAGAACGTTCTTGCTAGAAGCACGCAGCAGCCACGTAAAACTTGCAACAACAAAGTAGAGGATGTCTAAATTGTTTTTGCAGGGCTTGCTGTGATGTGATATGGTCAAGACATGATGTGATATAAATTGTTGTATGAGATGATCATGTTTTGTAACAGAGTTATTGGCAACTGGTAGGAGCCATATGATTGTCGCTTTATTGTATGCAATGCAATCGCCATGTAATTGTTTTACTTTATCACTAAGCGGTAGCGATAGTCGTAGAAGCAATAGTTGGCGAGACGACAACGATGCTATGATGGAGATCAAGGTGTCGCGCTGGTGACAATGGAGATCATGACGATGCTTCGGTGATGGAGATCATGAGCACAAGATGATCATGGCCATATCATGTCACATATCTTGATTGCATGTGATGTTTATCTTTTATGCATCTTATTTTGCTTAGTACGGAGGTAGCATTATAAGATGATCCCTTACTAAATTTCAAGGTATAAGTGTTCTCCCTGAGTATGCACCATTGCTACAGTTCGTCGTGCCGAGACACCACATGATGATCGGGTGTGATAAGCTCTATGTTCACATACAACGGGTGCAAGCCAGTTTTGCACACGCAGAATACCCGGGTTAAACTTGACGAGCCTAGCATATGCAGATATGTCCTCGAAACACTGAGATCGAAAGATCGAACATGAATCATATAGTAGATATGATCAACATAGTGATGTTCACCATTGAAAACTACTCCATCTCACGTGATGATCGGACATGGTTTAGTTGATATGGATCACGTGATCATTTAGATGACTAGAGGATGTCTATCTAAGTGGGAGATCTTAAGTAGTATGATTAATTGAACTTTAATATATCATGAACTTAGTCCTGATAGTTGATACGTCCATTTTGAATCATGATTTTATATCAATATTTATTGCATTATGGGCTTTTATTACACGTTATGTCGCAATACTTATGCCTATTCTCTCTTATTTTACAAGGTTTACATGAAGAGGGAGAATGGCCAATGGAATTACGGGCTGGAAAAGGAGCAAATATTAGAGACCTATTCTGCACAGCTCCAAAAGTCATGAAACTTCACGGAAGTCATTTTTGGAATTAATAAAAATACTGAGCGGAGAAAATACCAGAGGGGGCCACACCCTGGCCACGAGGGTGGGAGGCGCGCCCTACCCCCCTGGGCACGCCCGCCTGCCTCGTGGGCCCCTTGGTGGCCCTCTGATGCCAATCTTCTGCTATATGAAGTCTTTCGTCCGAGAAAAATCATAAGAAAGCTTTCGGGAGAAACTCCGCCGCCACGAGGCGGAACCTTGGCGGAACCAATCTAGGGCTCCGGCGGAGCTATTCTGCCAGGCAAACTTCCCTCCGGGAGGGGGAAATCATCGCCATCGTCATCACCAACGATCCCCTCATCGGGAGGGGGTCAATCTCCATCAACATCTTCACCAGCACCATCTCCTCTCAAACCCTAGTTCATCTCTTGTATCCAATCTTTGTCCCAAAGCCTCAGATTGGTACATGTGGGTTGCTAGTAGTGTTGATTACTCCTTGTAATTAATGCTAGTTGGTTTATTCGATGGAAGATCATATGTTCAAATCCTTTATGCATATTAATACCCCTCTGATTATGAACATGAATATGATTTGTGAGTAGTTACGTTTGTTCCTGAGGACATGGGAGAAGTCTTGCTATAAGTAGTCATGTGAATTTGGTATTCGTTCGATATTTTGATGAGATGTATGTTGTCTTTCCTCTAGTGGTGTTATGTGAACGTTGACTACATGACACTTTACCATTGTTTGGGCCTAGAGGAAGGCACTAGGAAGTAATAATTAGATGATGGGTTGCTAGAGTGACAGAAGCTTAAACCCTAGTTTATGAGTTGCTTCGTAAGGGGCTGATTTGGATCCATATGTTTCATGCTATGGTTAGGTTTACCTTAATACTTCTTTTGTAGTTGTGGATGCTTGCAATAGGGGTTAATCATAAGTGGGATGCTTGTCCAAGAAAGGACAACACCCAAGCACCGGTCCACCCACATACCAAATTATCAAAGTAACGAACGCGAATCATATGAGCCTGATGCAAACTAGCTTGACGGTGATTCCCATGTGTCCTCGGGAGCGCTTTTCTCTATATAAGAGTTTGTCCAGGCTTTTGAATTGCTATAAAAAGGATTGGGCCATCTTGCTGCACTTTATTTACACTTGTTACTTGTTACTTGTTACAAATTACCTTATCACAAAACTATCTGTTACCTATAATTTCAGTGCTTGTAGAGAATACGTTGCTGAAAACCGCTTGTCATTTCCTTTTGCTCCTCGTTGGGTTCGACACTCTTACTTGTCGAAAGGACTATGATAGATCCCTATACTTGTGGGTCATCAAGACTCTTTTCTAGCGCCGTTGTCGGGGAGTTAAGCGCCTTTGGTAAGTGGAATTTGGTAAGGAAAAATTTATATAGTGTGCTGAAATTTACTGTCACTTGCTACTATGGAAAGTAATCCTTTGAGGGGCTTGTTCGGGGTATCTTCACCCCGACCAGTAGAGCAAATAGTTTCTCCTCAACCTACTGAACCTACTGAAAATGTTTACTTTGAAATTCATTCGGGTATGATAGAAAAAATGCTAGCTAATCCTTTTACAGAAGATGGAACATTGCATCCCGATTTACACTTAATCTATGTGGATGAAGTTTGTGGATTATTTAAGCTTGCATGCATGCCTGGTGATGTAATCAAGAAGAAGCTCTTCCCTTTATCTTTGAAGGGAGATGCATTGACATGGTATAGGCTATGTGGTGATATGGGATCATGGAACTACAAGCGATTGAAATTAGAATTTCATCAGAAGTTTTATCATATGCATCTTGTTCATCGTGATCGTAATTATATATATAATTTTTGGCCTCGCGAAGGAGAAAGCATCGCTCAAGCTTGGGGTAGGCTTAAGTCATTGTTATATTCATGCCCAAATCATGAGCTCTCAAGAGAAATGATTATTCATAATTTTTATGATCGGCTTTCTCGTAATAATCAATCCATGCTCGATACTTCTTGTATTGGCTCCTTTATGATGAAGACTATTGAATTCAAATAGGATTTATTGGAAAGAATTAAACGCAACTCTGAAGATTGGGACCTCGACGAAGGTAAAGAGTCAAGTATAACACCTAAGTTTGATTGTGTTAAATCTTTTATTGATACCGATGGTTTCCTTGAATTTAGCACTAAATATGGACTTGACTCTGAGATAGTAGCTTCTTTATGTGAATCCTTTGCTACTCATGTTGATCTCCCTAAGGAGAATTGGTTTAATTATAATCCTCCCATTCAAGTAAAAGTAGTTGCACCTCTTAAAGTTGAAGAAAAGACTATCACTTATAATGATCCTATTGTTCCTGTGGCTTATGTTGAGAAACCAACTTTCCCTGTTAGAATAAAGGATCATGCTAAAGCTTCAACTGTAGTCAACAAAAGTAATATTAGGACACATAAACCCTCTAAGCAAGTTAAAGTTGAACATAATATTTCTATGGTTAAAGATCTCTTGGCTAATAATATCGATGGGCATGTTATTTATTTCCGTGAAGAAACTGCTAGAATTGCTAAGCCTGGTGCTAAAGATAAACATAGACCTGTTATAGGCATGCCTGTTATCTCTGTTAAAATAGGAGATCATTGTTATCATGGCTTATGTGATATGGGTGCTAGTGCTAGTGCAATACCTCATTCCTTATACAAAGAAATTATGCATGATATTGCACTAGCTGAGATAGAAGAAATTGATGTCACAATTAAGCTTGCCAATAAAGATACTATATCGCTGATAGGGATTGTTAGAGATGTCGAAGTCTTGTGTGGGAAGGTTAAATATCCTGCTGATTTTCTTGTTCTTGGTTCCCCACATGATAGCTTTTGTCCCATTATATTTGGTAGACCCTTCTTGAATACTTTCAATGCTAAGATAGACTGCGAAAAGGATGTTGTTACTATTGGTTTGGGTGATATGTCTCATGAGTTTAATTTTTCCAAATTTCGTAGACAACCCCGTGATGAGGAACTTCCTAGTAAGGATGAAATTATTGGTCTTGCTTCTATTACCGTGCCTCCTAATGATCTTTTAGAACAATATTTGCTTGATCATGAAAATGATATGTTTATGAATGAAAGAAGGGAAATAGATGAAGTATTCTTTAAACAGGGACCTATTCTGAAACATAACTTGCCTATTGAAATCCTGGGGGATCCTCCTCCACCCAAGGGTGATCCCGTGTTTGAACTTAAACCAATGCCTGATACTCTTAAATATGCTTATCTTGATGAAAAGAAGATATATCATGTTATTATTAGTACTAACCTTTCAGAGCATGAAGAAGAGAAATTATTGAAAACTCTGAAGAAGCACCGTGCTGCTATTGGATATACTCTTGATGATCTTAAGGGCATTAGTCCCACTCTATGTCAACACAAAATAAATTTGGAGAAAGACTCCAAACCAATTATTGATCATCAACGATGGCTAAATCCTAAGATGAAAGAAGTGGTAAGAAAGGAAATATTAAAGCTCCTTGAAGCAGGTATAATTTATCCCGTTGCTGATAGTCAGTGGGTAAGTCTTGTCCATTGTGTCCCGAAGAAGGGAGGTATTACCGTCGTTCCTAATGATAAAGATGAATTGACCCCGCAAAGAATTATTACAGGTTATAGGATGGTTATTGATTTCTGCAAATTAAATAAAGCTACTAAAAAATATCATTACCCTTTGCCTTTCATTGATCAAATGCAAGAAAGATTATCCAAACATACACATTTTTTCTTTCTAGATGGTTACTCTGGTTTCTCTCAAATACCTCTGTCAGCTGAGGATCAAGAAAATACCACGTTTACTTGCCCTTTCGGTACCTTTGCTTATAGACGTATGCCTTTTGGTTTATGCAATGCTCCTGCTAACTTTCAAAGATGCATGATGGCTATATTCTCTGACTTTTGTGAGAATATTTGTGAGGTTTTCATGGATGATTTCTTTGTTTATGGATCCTCTTTTGAAGATTGCTTGAGCAACCTGGATCGAGTTTTGCAGAGATGTGAAGAAACTAATTGATAACCCACAAGTATAGGGGATCGCAACAGTTTTCGAGGGTAGAGTATTCAACCCAAATTTATTGATTTGACACAAGGGGAGCCAAAGAATATTCTCAAGTATTAGTAGTTGAGTTGTCAATTCAACCACACCTGGATAACTTAATATCTGCAGCAAAGTATTTAGTAGCAAAGTAATATGGAAGTATGTGAACGGTAACAAAAGTAATATTTTTGGGTTTTGTAGTGATTGTAACAAAGAGTAACGGAAAAGTAAATAACCGAAGAACAATATGTGAAAAGCTCGTAGGCATTGGATCGGTGATGGAGAATTATGCTGGATGCAGTTCATCATGTAACAGTCATAACATAGGGTGACACAGAACTAGCTCCAATTCATCAATGTAATGTAGGCATATATTCTGAATATAGTCATACGTGCTTATGGAAAAGAACTTGCATGACATTTTTTGTCCTACCCTCCCATGGCAGCGGGGTCCTAATGGAAACTAAGGGATATTAAGGCCTCCTTTTAATAGAGTACCGGACCAAAGCATTAACGTGAGTACATGAACTCCTCAAACTATGGTCATCACCGGGAGTGGTCCCGATTCTTGTCACTTCGGGGTTGCCGGATCATAACACATAGTAGGTGACTGTAGACTTGCAAGATAGGATCAAGAACACACATATATTCATGAAAACATAATAGGTTCAGATCTGAAATCATGGTACTCGGGCCCTAGTGACAAGCATTAAGCATAGCAAAGTCATAGCAACATCAATCTCAGAACATAGTGGATACTAGGGATCAAACCCTAACAAAACTAACTCGACTACATGATAGATCTCATCCAACCCATTACCGTCCGGCAAGCCTACGATGGAATTACTCACGCACGGCGGTGAGCATCATGAAATTGGTGATGGAGGATGGTTGATGATGACGACGGCGACGGATTCCCCTCTCCGGAGCCCCGAACAGACTCCAGATCAGCCCTCCCGAGAGAGTTTAGGGCTTGGCGGCGGCTCCGTATCGTAAAACGCGATGAATCTTTCTCTCTGATTTTTTTCTCCCCGAACACGAATATATGGAGTTGGAGTTGAGGTCGGTGGAGCTCCAGGGGGCCCACGAGGCAGGGGCGCGCCCCCCACCCTCGTGGACAGGTGGTGGGCCCCTGGCCTTGATTCTTTCGCCAATATTTTTAATATTTTCCAAAAATAAGTTCCGTGGAGTTTCAGGTCATTCCGAGAACTTTTGTTTCTGCACATAAATAACACCATGGCAATTCTGCTGAAAACAGCGTCAGTCCGGGTTAGTTCCGTTCAAATCATGCAAGTTAGAGTCCAAAACAAGGGCAAAAGTGTTTGGAAAAGTAGATACGACGGAGACGTATCACTAATCTTGTCTTGAATTGGGAGAAATGCCACTTTATGGTTAATGAAGGCATTGTCTTGGGGCATAAAATTTTGGAAAGAGGTATTGAAGTTGACAAAGCTAAAGTTGATGCTATTGAAAAGATGTCGTGTCCCAGGGACATTAAAGGTATAAGAAGTTTCCTTGGTCATGCTGGTTTTTATAGGAGGTTCATTAAGGACTTCTCTAAAATCTCCAGGCCTCTGACTAATCTCTTACAAAAAGATATCCCTTTTGTCTTTGATGATGATTGTATGGAAGCATTTGAAATACTTAAGAAAGCATTAATTTCTGCACCTATTGTTCAGCCACCTGATTGGAATTTACCCTTTGAAATTATGTGCGATGCTAGTAATTATGCCGTAGGTGCTGTTCTAGGACAAAGAGTTGATAAGAAATTAAATGTCATCCAAGATATGCTAGTAAAACTCTAGGCGGTGCCGGAGAAATTATGCTACTACTGAAAAAGAATTCTTAACAGTTGTATTTGCTTGTGATAAGTTCAAACCTTATATTGTTGATTCTAAAGTAACTATTCACACTGATCATGCTGCTATTAAATATCTTATGGAAAAGAAAGATGCTAAACCTAGACTTATTAGATGGGTTCTCTTGCTACAAGAATTTGATTTGCATATTATTGATAGAAAGGGAGCTGAGAACCCCGTTGCACACAATTTGTCTAGGTTAGAGAATGTTCTTCATGACCCAATACCTATTGATGATAGCTTTCCTGATGAACAATTAGCTGTCATAAATGCTTCTCGTACTGCTCCATCGTATGCTGATTATGCTAATTACATTGTTGCTAAATGTATACCACCTAGTTTCACATACCAGCAAAAGAAAAAGTTTTTCTATGATTTAAGACATTACTTCTAGGATGACCCCCACCTTTATAAAGAAGGAGTAGATGGTGTTATTAGACGTTGTATACCTGAGCATGAACAGGAGGCGGATCCTACGCAAGTGTCACTCTGAAGCTTATGGAGGACACCACGCTGGAGATAGAACTGCACATAAGGTATTGCAATCCGGTTTTTATTGGCCTACTCTCTTCAAGGATGCCCGTAAGTTTGTCTTATCTTTTGATGAATGCCAAAGAATTGGTAACATTAGTAGACGTCAAGAAATGCCTATGAATTATTCACTTGTTATTGAACCATTCGATGTTTGGGGCTTTGATTACATGGGACCGTTTCCTTCCTCTAATGGGTATACACATATTTTAGTTGTTGTTGATTACGTTACTAAGTGGGTAGAAGCTATTCCAACTAGTAGTGCTGATCATAACACCTCTATTAAGATGCTTAAAGAAGTTATTTTTCTGAGGTTTGGAGTCCCTAGATATTTAATGACTGATGGTGGTTCACATTGTATTCATGGTGCCTTTCGTAAAATGCTTGCTAACTATGATGTTAATCATAGAATTGCATCTCCATATCACCCACAGTCTAGTGGTCAAGTAGAATTGAGTAATAGAGAGCTCAAATTATTTTTTCAAAAGGCATTAATAGATCTAGAAAAATTGGTCCAAGAAACTTGATGATGCATTATGGGCCTATAGAACTGCATATAAAAATCCTATGGGTATGTCTCCGTATAAAATGGTTTACGCAAAAGCATGTCATTTACCTCTCGAACTAGAACATAAGGCATATTGGGCTATTAAAGAGCTCAATTATGATTTCAAACTTGCCGGTTAGAAGAGGTTATTTGACATTAGCTCACTTGATGAATGGAGAACCCAAGCCTATGAGAATGCCAAACTGTTTAAAGAAAAAGTTAAAAGATGGCATGACAAAAGGATACAAAAGCGTGAGTTTAATGTAGGTGACTATGTGTTGCTATTCAACTCTAGTTTAAGATTTTTTGCAGGAAAACTTCTCTCTAAATGGGAAGGCCCTTACGTTATCGAGGAGGTCTATCGTTCCGGTGCCATAAAAATCAACAACTTCAAAGGCACAAATCCGAAGGTGGTGAATGGCCAAAGAATCAAATATTATATCTCATTAATCCCATAAATGTTGAAACTAATATTATCGAAACCGTAAACCCGGAGGAATACATAAGGAACACTTTCCAGAACATTTCAGACTCCGAAAAGGAATAGGTATGTGGTATGGTAAGTAAACCGACTCCAAAATAGTTCTAATGGTAAATTTTCTCCGTTTTGGAATATTTAAGAAAATAGGAAAATAAGAAGTAGTCCGGGAAGGACACGAGGGTGGAGGGCGTGCCCTATCCCCTGGGCGCGCCCCCTGCCTCGTGGGCACCCCGTGCGCTCTCCGGACTCCGTTTTCTTGCACAATACTTCTTTTGGTTGGTAAAAATTCATTATATAACGCCCGAAGGTTTTGACTCTCGTATCACGCAAATATCCTCTGTTTTCGTTTCGAGCTGTTTCTGCCGCAGATTAGAGCAAGATGTCTTCTCAAGAGTCGGTCGGGGAGAGTCGGTTGTCTCATCCGACATCGGGACTAAGAACAAACAGCGATGCTGGCCACTTTGGGCCAGCAATGGAGGAAGAGATGGAGGCCGATTTGAAAAGGATAGAGGCCATGGAGGAGGATCAAAGTCACTTCTCGCTACCGGTCTGGATTCACGATGGGGGAACTACAGAGCTCGGCTATCCCAAACTCGGTTATCCCTTCCAATGTTAGATTTCTTTCTTTTGAAAATATGAAGAAGAGTGCTACTTGTTCTCCCACAGCTATGCAACATCCACGGGTGCAAGGAGCTTTAACCGTCACGGGTAAGCTCCGTAAGGAGATAATGGATCTCAAGCAGCAACTCAATAAGCTCGAGGAAGAGAACTGTATCCTGAGGAGTATCATCGCCAAGAATATTACATCAACACCTGCGAAGAAACAGATATAATCACATGGGTATGGGCACTCCCCTTGGCAACTGCCAAGCTTGGGGAGGTGCCCCGGTATCATATCACCATCACACTCCTATCTTTACCGTTTTTCTTAGTTCGATCCTTTTGGTAATATCTTGATCTAGTAAGAAGAAAGTTTTAGGATGATTTAGTTTTGAGTTTTGCTTTATGATCCCTCTATGTAATCGAGTCTGTGAGCTATATAATAAAGATTAGTGTTTAGTCAAGGGCTTGATTATCTTGCTATGATCTTGAGTGAATAAAATAAAAAGAAAGAATAAAAAGAAATAAAGAGATCATATTGATCTTATGGAGAGTAATGACTTCACATATAGAGAGTATGATGATTAAAAGTTGTTGAGAGTTGACAAATATAGTTTTGGTCATCATTGCAATTAATAGGAAGTAATAAAGAAAGAGAGGTTTCACATATAAATATACTATCTTGGACATCTTTTATGATTGTGAGCACTCATTAAAATATGACATGCTAAAGAGTTGATGTTGGACAAGGAAGACAACGTAATGGGTTATGTTTCCTTATATCCG
Source organism: Aegilops bicornis (assembly GCA_021605145.1). Taxonomy (NCBI): domain Eukaryota; kingdom Viridiplantae; phylum Streptophyta; class Magnoliopsida; order Poales; family Poaceae; genus Aegilops; species Aegilops bicornis. The sequence continues at coordinate 706,581,900 of CM038670.1, forward strand.
AAATAAAGTATATTGTCATGGATCATCCAACGTGTTGAGCTTGCCTTTCCCCCTCATGCTAGCCAATTCTTTGCACCAAGTAGAGATACTACTTGTGCTTCCAATACCCTTGAACCCAGTTTTGCCATGAGAGTACACCATATCTACCTATGGATTGAGTAAGATCCTTCAAGTAAGTTGTCATTGTTGCATGCAATAAAAATTGCTCTCTAAATATGTATGACTTATTAGTGTGGATAAAATAAGCTTTATACGATCTTGTGATGTGGAAGAATAAAAGCGACGGACTGCATAATAAAGGTCCACATCACAAGTGGCAATATAAAGTGACGTTCTTTTGCATTAAGATTTCGTGCATCCAACCAAAAGCACATGACAACCTCTGCTTCCCTCTGCGAAGGGCCTATCTTTTACTTTTATCTTCTACCCTTATGCAAGAGTCATGGTGATCTTCACCTTTCCTCTTTACATTTTATCTTTTGGCAAGCACACTGTGTTGGAAAGATCTTGATATATTATATTATATTTTATATATATATATATATATATATATATATAATTGGATGTAAGTTAGCATGAGCTATTATTGTTGACATTACCCTTGAGGTAAAAGGTTGGGAGGCGAAACTATAAGCCCCTATCTTTCTCTGTGTCTGATTAAAACTTCGTAAGCACAAGTATTGCGTGAGTGTTAGCAATTGTGAAAGACTAAATGATAGTTGAGTATGTGGACTTGCTGAAAAGCTCTTATATTGACTCTTTCTGATGTTATGATAAATTGCAGTTGCCTCAATGAGGAGATTATAGTTTGTTGGTTCTCAATGAAGTTTCTGATTCATACTTGACGTTGTGAATAGATTATTACTTGAGCATAAGAAATCATATGACAATATTCAAATATGTTGCTGTTAAAAGAATGATCATGATGCCCTCATGTCCGTATTTTATTTTTAATCGACGTCTCTATCTCTAAACATGTGGACATATTTATCGTTATCGGCTTCTGCTTGAGGACAAGCAAGGTCTAAGCTTGGGGAGTTGATACGTCCATTTTGCATCATGCTTTTATATCGATATTTATTGCATTATGGGCTGTTATTACACGTTATGTCACAATACTTATGCATATTCTCTCTTATTTTACAAGGTTTACATGAAGAGGGAATGCCGGCAGCTGGAATTCTGGGCTGGAAAAGGAGCAAATATTAGAGACCTATTCTACACAGCTCCAAAAGTCCTGAAACTTCACGGAAGTAATTTTTGGAATTACTAAAAAATATTGAGCGGAGAAAATACCAGAAGGGGGCCACACCCTAGCCACGAGGGTGGGAAGCGCGCCCTACCCCCTGGGCGCACACCCTGCCTCGTGGGCCCCCTGGTGGCCCTCTGATGCCCATCTTCTGCTATATGAAGTCTTTCGTCCGAGAAAAAAATCATAAGCAAGCTTTCGGGAAGAAACTTTGCCGCCACGAGGCGGAACCTTGGCGGAACCAATCTAGGGCTCCGACGAAGGCTCGCTTGGGAAACTTCCCTCCGGAGGGGGAAATCATCGCCATCGTCATCACCAACGATCCTCTCATCGGGAGGGTCAATCTCCATCAACATCTTCACTAGCACCATCTCCTCTCAAACCCTAGTTCATCTCTTGTATCCAATCTTTGTCCCAAAGCCTCGATTGGTACACGTGGGTTTGCTAGTAGTGTTGATTGCTCCTTGTAGTTGATGCTAGTTGGTTTATTCGATGGAAGATCATATGTTCAGATCCTTTATGCATATTAATACCCCTCTGTTTATGAACATGAATATGATTTGTGAGTAGTTACGTTTGTTCCTGAGGACATGGGAGAAGTCTTGCTATAAGTAGTCGTGTGAATTTGGTATTCGTTTGATATTTTGATGAGATGTATGTTGTCTTTCCTCTAGTGGTGTTATGTGAACATCGACTACATGACACTTCACCATTGTTTGGGCCTAGAGGAAGGCATTGGGAAGTAATAATTAGATGATGGGTTTCTAGAGTGACAGAAGCTTAAACCCTAGTTTTTGAGTTGCTTCGTAAGGGGCTGATTTGGATCCATATGTTTCATGCTATGGTTAGGTTTACCTTAATACTTCTTTTGTAGTTGCGGATGCTTGCAATAGGGGTTAATCATACGTGGGATGCTTGTCCAAGAAAGGACAACACCCAAGCACCGGTCCACCCACATACCAAATTATCAAAGTAACGAACGTGAATCATATGAGCGTGATGAAAACTAGCTTGACGATAATTCCCATGTGTCCTCGGGAGCACTTTTCTCTATATAAGAGTTTGTCCAGGCTTGTCCTTTGCTATAAAAAGGATTGGGCCATCTTGTTGCACTTTATTTACACTTGTTACTTGTTACCCTTTACAAATTACCTTATCACAAAACTATCTGTTACCTATAATTTCAGTTCTTGCAGAGAATACCTTGCTGAAAACTATCATTTCCTTCTGCTCCTCGTTGGGTTCGACACTCTTACTTATCAAAAGGACTAGGATAGATCCCCTATACTTGTGGGTCATCAATAGTATTTGCATATCTATGTTGTAGATCAATAGCTCGCGTATAGCTCCCCTGTATTATTTTTTTATATGTTCCTAGAGAAAACTAAGTTGAAAGATGATAGTAGCAATGATGCGGACTAGGTCCGTGATCTGAGGATTATCCTCATTGCTGCACAGAAGAATTATGTCCTTGATGCACCACTAGGTGACAGAACTATTGTGGGAGCAGATGCTAACGTTAGGAACGTTTGACAAGCTCGGTATGATGACTACTTAATAGTTTAGTGCACCATGCTTTACGGCTTAGAACTGGGACTTCAAAAATGTTTTGAAATGTCATGGAGCATATGAGATGTTCCAAGAGCTGAAATTGGTATTTCAGACGCATGCCCGAGTCGAGAGGTATGAGACCTCTGACAAGTACTTTGCCTACAAGATGGAGGACAATAGCTCAACTAGTGAGCATGTGCTCAGAATGTCTGAGTACTACAATCGCTTGAATCAAGTGGGAGTTAATCTTCCAGATAAGATAGTGACTGACAGAGTTCTCTAGTCAATATCACCAAGTTACTGGAACTTCATGATGAACTATAATATGCAAGGGATGTCGAAAACGATTCCCCGAGCTCTTCGCGATCTTTGAAATCGGTGAAGGTAGAAATCAAGAAAAGCATCAAGTGTTGATGGTTCACAAGACCACTAGTTTCAAGTAAAAGGGCAATGGAAAGAAAGGGAACTTCAAGAAGAATGGCAAGAAAGTTGCCACTCCCATGAAGAAGCCCAAAGCTAGACCCAAGCACAGGCGAGTGCTTCTACTGCAAAGGAAATGGTCACTCGAAGCGGAACTGCCCCAAATACTTGGCGGATAAGAAGGATGGCAAAGTGAACAAAAGTATATATGATATACATATTATTGATGTGTACTTTACTAGTGTTCATAGTAGCCCCTGGGTATTTGATACTCGTTCAGTTGCTATGATTAGTAACTCAAAACAGCGGTTACAAAATGAACAAAGACTAGTTGAGGACGAGGGACGATGTGTGTTGAAATGATTCCAAAGGTTGATAAGATCACCATCCCACACTCCCTTTACCTTCGGATTAGTGTTGAACCTAAAATAAATGTTATTTGGTGTTTGCGTTGAGCATAATATGATTGGATCATGTTTATTGCAATACGGTTATTCATTTAAGTCAAAGAATAATTGTTATTCTGTTTACATGAATAAAACCTTCTATGGTCGTACACCTAAGGTGAATGGTTTATCGAATCTCGTTCGTAGTGATACACATATTCATGATATTGATGCCAAAAGATGCAAAGTCGATAATGATAGTGCAACATACTAGTGGCACTGCCGTTTAGGTCATATTGGTGTAAAGCGCATGAGGAAACTCCATGCGGATGGACTTTTGTAATCACTTGATTATGAATCATTTGATGCTTGCGAGCCATGCCTCACGGGCAAGATGACTAAGACTCCGTTCTCCGGAACAATGGAGCGAGCCACTGACTTATTGGAAATAATACATACCGATGCATGCGGTCCGATGAGTATTGAGGCTCACGGCGGGTATCATTGTTTTCTGACCTTCACAGATGATTTGAGCAGATATGGGTATATCTACTTGATGAAACACAAGTCTGAAACGTTTGAAAAGTTCAAAGAATTTCAGAGTGAAGTGGAGAATCATCGTAACAAGAAAATAAAGTTTCTACGATGTAGCGACCAGATCTCAAACAGTCTGATCTCTATGCTCAAGTGTCATCCCTGGATCAGTAATGCTGACACCACACAGTACTCGAAGGATTTATAACAGAGTAGCAATCACACACTTATTACATCGAATGTCTCAAGAGAGAACTTAACAAAATAAATATGGCTTAAGGCCATCTAATAACGATAACAGCGGAAGGCTTGGAAGATAAGCGAGTCCATCAACTCCAACGGCATCACTGAGTATAGAACCACGACCTAAGCACCTTACTCGTCGTCTGAAAAGTCTGCAACATGAAACGTTGCAGCCCGAAAACGGTTCAGCACATGGAATATGCTGGCAATGTAACACATAGAGAAAAATAATGGAAATAACTATTCTACATGCATATCTGGCTGGTGGAAAGCTCTATGGTTACAGTTTTGCATAAAGCCAATTTTTCCCTACTGCAAAGGAATAAATTTATTTAACTATCATGGTGGTTGTTAAACATTGAGAATGGTTGAAAGCATCCTCAATCCCAATTAAAGTAATCATCATTAAAACCCAACAAAATTAATTAAAAGTAACATGATGAGATTCACATGATATCCAAGTACTAGATACTCAAGATGTCCATAACCGGGGACACGGCTAACCATGATTAGCTTGTTACACTCTGCAGAGGTTTGTGCACTTTTCCCCACAAGACTCGATATCCTCCGTTTGATTTCTCGCACTACATGATGTTTGAGAAACGGATGACCGAGACATAGTCTTTCAGAAGCACTAGCACCTTACGATGTGATAGACCGTACCAACCTACAACCCCTACATCAGCTAGTCTACCACTTTAAGAGTTCGCACGACTTAGTCAACTATGCTAGAGCCCATAGTAGCATGTGGCTGCACACAGATGTTTCTAGCATGAATAATCTCATGATCCCTTTGAGCCTGGGTGGCGGTCCGAAGAAAAACAGGCAAATCACGAAACAGGTACCTCAATCCACCCAGATGTGTGTTTAAGTTGCCACCTTAAGTAAACCATTAATTAACAATCTCACATCTGTCATGGATACACTCACCCAATCCACGTCTACTAGCATAGCATGGCATAATAAGCAAACGTAGAAGTAACTCCCAAAGGTTTGATAATAAACAGGTAATAGGTATTACCTCATCTACTTCCCATCCCACAATTTAATTAGATCCTAATCATGCAATGTTTGAGGATTGATCTAATGCAATAAAACTGGGTAGTAGAAAAGGTATGATCAAAGTGTTACTTGCCTTGCTGATGATCCGCGAAACCTAGAGACTCGAAGTAACAGGCGGCGCACTCCGGGTATTCTATCACAGACAAACAAACAAGCATACAATAATTACTCATCTAATGCACACGTAAAACTCAAACAAAATATCTAACCAGAAAGTTCAACTTAAGAACTCCGGTTTGCAAAAAGAATCAAATCAAACGAAGCAACGAAAGTCAAACGGCGAAAGAAAACAGCTCCGTTTTACTAATCTGGATCTAAGTCAAATTTTACAGAAGCAAAAACTTGTTTAAGTTGGTTATTCGGAAAGAGGGTTTCAAGATTTAAACTCCAGCGCTTGAATCGCCTCGATTCCGATAAACGAGTTTAAAAGTTATACTAAAACGAAAATCGGATCGGAAATCGCGATCAGAAAAATCGCGGATTAAATCCGAGAAAAAGAAAAACGACGAACAGATTAACGAACGAACGTTCGTTAACTAGATCTAATCTGACAAACACGTTAGTTAAAACGAACAAACGAGCAAACCCTTGCTATTTAACCGAACCGAAAATAAATAAACCGATCTAATAAATAAATAAAAAACGGAAACTAAAAAAACCGACGAAAACCGACGGAAAACCGAACGGTTTTTCAAAAAAACGGCGGCATGGATTACGAGGCAACCTCGGGCGGCGGTCGGCGGCGATCATGGGCGATGATGGCGGTAGCCATTGGCGGCGTGAGGCGGAGGCTAGGGCGGTGGGCTGGGCTCCCAGGGGCTTATATAGCCTAGCGGGCCGGAGTCCCGGGCGGACACGGCCCGTAGGTCAGTTCGTTTTTTTTTAATAAATAATTTTGTACAGAAAAACAAACGAAAGAAATAGTAAACGGACTCCAAAAATCCTGAAATAAATTTTCCCCGGCTTCTAAAATCAAGCCGGACTAGATGAACATTTATTTGGGGCCTAAATGCAATTTTGAAAAACGCACATTTTTCCTTAATTCAAATAAAATAGCGGAAAACTCCAAAATAAAATCTTATTTGATTTTATTATTAAATCCTCATTATTTATTTATTTTGGGAAAGTCATTTTATTCCCTCTCTCATATTTTTGTAATAGAAATAATTGAAGATAAAATAATTAAAATCAAATGATCCTATTTTCAAAATTTGAGAAAACTCAAATATGAAAATAACAAAATCCCCAACTCTCTCCGTGGGTCCTTGAGTTGCGTAGAATTTCTAGGATCAAGCCAACAATGCAACAAAAATATGATATGCAATGATGATCTATGTATAACATTCCAAATTGAAAATTTGGGATGTTACAAACCTACCCCCTTAAGATGAATCTCGCCCTCGAGATTCGGGTTGGCTAGAAAATAGGTGAGGGTGGTCCTTGCGAGATCTTCCTCTCGCCCGTGTGGCTTCATCCTCGGTGTGGTGGCTCCTTTGAACTTTGCAAAACTTAATGACCTTCCGCGGGTAACTGGTGGCATACTCGAGAATCTTAACTGGTTTCTCCTCATAGGTCAAATCGTTATTCAACTGAATCGCCTCTAGTGGCACAGTATCTCTCAGTGGTATATCCGCCATCTCTGTGTTTCACTTCTTCAACTAAGAAACATGGAACACATCGTGAACACCTGACAAACCCTCGGGTAATTCCAACTTGTACGCAACTTCTCCCATGCGCTCCAAAACTTTGTATGGTCCCACAAAACGTGGCGCTAATTTTCCCTTAACACCAAAACGCTTAACTCCTCGAAGCGGAGATACTCGAAGATAAATTCTGTCTCCGTCTTCATATTCTGTCTCCTTGCGTTTTGAATCCGCATAGCTCTTCTGCCTTGACTGGGATACCTTGAGCCTATCGCGAATCAACTTTACTTTCCGTTCAGACTCCTTAATCAAATCCGGTCCAAACAACTGGCGGTCTCCAACCTCATCCCACAATAGTGGGGTTCTGCACCTCCTTCCGTACAAGGCTTCGAAAGGTGCCATCTTCAAACTGGTTTGGTAGCTGTTGTTATAAGAAAACTCCGCATATGGCAAGTTGTCATCCCAACTTGATCCATAATCCAAAGCACATGCTCTCAGCATATCCTCCAAAATCTGGTTGACTCTCTCGGTTTGTCCATCTGTCTGTGGATGAAAAGCTGTACTAAACTCCAGTCTGGTTCCCAAAGTTTCATGCAACTGCTTCCGAACTTTGAGGTGAATTGGGTTCCTCTATCGATATGATACTCCTCGGAACTCCATGCAAGCATACAATCTCGGTCATGTATATCTTAGCCAATTTAGCGCCGCCAGAGGTAGTCTTTCTTTGGAATGAAATGAGCTACCTTGGTCAAACGATCGACTACAACCCAAATCGAGTCATAGCACGAACGGGTCTGGGCAATCCGTGATGAAATCCATGCCTAGTTTATCCCACTTCCATTCGGGTATAGGCAATGGTTGTAACAATCTGGCAACCACGATGTTACGCCTTCACTTTCCGACACACATCACAAATCGCTACATACTCTGCGATATCCTTCTTCATTCGGTCCACGGAAAGTATCCTTCAAATCCAAATACATCTTGGTATTTCCGGGTGGATCGAATCTGGCCGAATCATGTGCCTCTTGCAAAATCAACTTCCGAATCTCCGGATCACTTGGTACGTAAACGCGGTCCTCAAACCATAAGGTATCGTGCTCATCCTCATGAAATCCCTTTGCTTTTCCCCTGCTCATCTTCTCCTTAATAGAAACAACTTCCTTATCTGTCCTTTGAGCTTCTCTGATTTTATCCATCAAAGTAGACTGAATCTCCAACGCTGCTACATAGCCTCACGGAACTATTTCCAAACATAGCTCCCGGAATTCCTCGGCTAATTCTTTTGGTAAACCTCCGGTCATTAGGATGTTGACATGACTCTTACGTCTCAACGCGTCTGCTACCACGTTAGCCTTTCCGGGGTGATAATGCAATCTCATATCAAAATCCTTCATGTGCTCCAACCATCTCCTTTGTCTGAGGTTTAACTCCTTCTGCGTGAAGATGTACTTCAAACTCTTGTGATCCGTATACACCTCACAATGATTTCCAATGAGGAAATGTCTCCATGTTTTCAAGGCATGCACTACGACTGCTAACTCCAAATCGTGCGTGGCATAGTTTAATTCGTGAGGTTTCAGATGTCGTGAAGCATACGAAACAACTCTTCCCTCCTGCATAAGCACTGCTCCAAGTCCTCGACATGAAGCGTCGCAATAAACTTCGTAATCCTTGCTTTGATCTGGTAGGATTAATACTGGTGAGGTAACCAAACGCTTATTCAACTCTTGGAAACTAGACTCACACTCCTCAGTCCAAATGAACTTGGTATCCTTCTTCAATAATTCTGTCATAGGCTTCGCAATCTTCGAGAAATTCTCAATGAATCTTCGGTAGTATCCTACGAGTCCAAGTAAACTCCGGATCTCTCCAACTGTTGTTGGCGCTTCCCAGTTTATCACCGTGGAAACTTTAGTGGGGTCTACTGCTATACCTTCTCCGGATATAACATGTCCGAGAAATCCAACTTCCTTCAACCAAAACTCACACTTGCTGAACTTGGCATACAAATAATGTTCTCTGAGCTTCTCGAGTACCAAACGCAAGTGCTCCTTATGTTCTTCTTCATTCTTTGAATAGACCAAAATATCGTCAATGAATACCACGACGAACTTATCCAAAAACTCCATAAACAGCTTGTTCATCATGTTCATAAAATAGGCTGGAGCGTTAGTCAGACCAAATGACATAACGGTATACTCATATAGCCCGTACCTGGTGGTAAAAGCCGTCTTAGGTATATCCTGCTCCCGAATCTTCAACTGATGGTATCCTGATCGCAAATCGATCTTGGAAATACCTTAGCTCCTTGCAATTGGTCAAACAAGTCGTTGATCATCGGCAACGGGTATTTGTTCTTAATGGTCACTTCATTCAATCCTCGATAATCAACAACCATTCTTAATGATCCATCCTTCTTCTCCACTAGAAATCTTGGCGATCCCCAAGGCGAAGAACTTGGGCGAATAAAACCTTTATCCGATAACTCCTTAATCGCTTCTTAATTTCCTCCAAATCTTGGGCTGGCATCCTATACGGTCTCTTAGATATCGGCCCGGTGCTCGGCGATAGTTCAATCGAAACTCAATGTCTCGTCTGGCGGCATGCACAGCAACTCTTTTGGAAACACGTCCAATAATCCCTTACCATTGGTACTTCCTCCTGCACAACTCGATAAGGAATTTACATGTGCTCTCCTCGGCTCATCTTAGTGATACATACTTGATTCTCCTTCCTTCTGGGGTGGTAAGCAAAATCGACTTACTGGCGCAATCAATATTCCCTCCGTACTTTGGTAACCAATCCATACCTAATATCACATCCAATCCTTGGGATTCCAAAACTATTAGGTCCGAGGGAAATACATAGTTTCCAATCCTTAATGGCGATCGATCGCACCATATACTTGCCATATATTCCGCTCGGGTGAGGTTACTAGCATGGGTGACCTAAGGGCTTGGGTTGGTAATTTATACTTATCCACAAATCCCTTGATATGTATGAATGCGATGCACCAAGTATCAAAAAGAACAAGCTGCGATAAATGTCTTAACCAAAAACTTACCTATTACTGCGTCTGGCTGAGCTTCAACCTCCTCAATGGTAACGTGATTCACCTGTCCCCTGTTGAAAGGGTTCGGCTTCTTTCCTGAGCTTCCATTGTTGTTACCATTTTGGGCTTCTGGACATTCATTTGCATAATGCCCAGTCTTACGGCACTTATAACAAGTGATATGGCTAAGGTCCACCTTGGATGGTGTTGACGGGTTGGTGTGGTTTTGTCCATTGCTTCCTCCATTCCCGTTTCCATTCTTTGTGCCATTATGATTGTGTGAGCTACCTCCTCCACGAGTATGCTGAAATTGCCCTCCTGGCTTCGGGGTAAAGCGTAGTTTCTGCTGAGCTCCGGAGTTATACTTCCCCTGTCCATACTTTCTCTTGCGATTGTCAATCTGTTGCTGCTCCTTCAATCATGAGCGCACGGTCTACTAACTCCTGGTAGTTATTGAAGGTGGCTATCATCAACTGCATGCTCAGCTCATGATTCAGTCCTTCTAGAAACTTCTCCTACTTAGTTGCGTCCGTAGCAACGTCATCTGGGGCATAACGTGCTAACTTACTAAATTCATCCACATACTGGCCAACTGTCCGTCCTCCTTGGCGCAAGTTACGAAACTCACGCTTCTTCATGGCCATAGCTCCTGCTTTGAAACATGGGCGTCTGAAAAGCTTCTCAAACTGATCCCATGTGGCGGTGTCTCATGTGGATAAGTGGTCTGTAAAATTCTCCCACCATGCTTCTGCGGGTCCTTCAAGGTGATGTGCGGCAAATTTAACCTTTTCCCCGTCTGTACATCCTGCGGTGGTCAACTCCTCCCTATCTTGCGGAGCCAATCATCTGCAACAATCATTTCGGTTACTCTTTGGAAAACACCGCGGATTCAGCCTTAAGAAAAGGGTCAAATGGTCAACAGTGGTGGTGGTGGTGGTGGGTTGTTGTTGTTGTTGTTGTTGTTATTGTTGTTGCCTTGGTTACTGTACCAATGTTTGAATCAAGGCATTCTAACGCTTGAATCAACTGAGTGATCTCCGGCGGGAAAACAAATCCGGGGTCACGTCTCGGAGGCATCTGAGGGGTTTATAGAAAAGACGAGAGTTAAGAATAGAATGAGGTCTAGTGAGAGAACACTACCCATATGCACATGAGACAAAAGCACACAAAATCACTCCAATCAAATCAAACAAGGGCATACAACGGTCTAACTATCATTACAAAGTGTTGGGACTAAAACTAATTTTTAATGGGGGAATTTCTACTACTGTTATGGTGGTCAACTAGAAAAACTGCTCCGATGAAGACTCCATGATATCTGCTCCAGCTTCGTCTTTGAAATCATCGCTAGGATCGGAATCGGTGTCGTCGATGATGATGTAGTTCTCTGGGCAGGTGCAATCTTCATCTTCTCCTCTGGGTGCTGAATTTCCCATGAGTTCTTCAATCGTCTCCTTAAGATCGTCGTTTTGTCTCACTAGAGCTACAATCTACTCCATGTAGTCCTTGCGAGTGGCCTTCAGTTCTCCTTCTAGTTCGATAATCTTGGCTTTTGCTTTATTCAACTCCATCATGTCTGCGCACATCTGGTTCTCCTGGCGTCGAATGTGCTGATTTAACTCTTGGATGAAAGCTGCAATGGATCGATCCTTCTTAGTGCTAACTATCTCCCATTGTTCATCTCGGCGTCTGCAAATCTGGTAGATAGTATCCTTGAGGTCATCTTGGTAAACTTCTCCAATGCGTCCCATGATTATGTGAGCTGCCATGCTCTTTCCCAGACTCCAGGTTGGTGCATTAAAAACACACTCTATGGGCTCCGTGACTGGCACGAACGTCCTTAGGGAACTTGAGCTTGAATCTTCAGTAGCTCCTCTTCGGGTAAAGTGGAATTGTAGGTCTCGGTGAAGCTTGGTATTCCGATGTTCGGTACTTAGTGTCTTCCTTGAGGTGTCGTCCAATTGGTGTATCTTCTTCCTTCTGGGTGAACTTTATCCTAGCTTCAGTCTTCCTAATTGAGTAGAAAATATGAGGAGTCAGAAATGAGAAGAGAGTAGTGATCTAGGGCTTTAGCTTAATGGTCATGTCCTATAGTCAACCTGGCTCTGATACCATCTTTGTAGCGACCAGACCTTAAACAGTCTGATCTCTGTGCTCAAGTGTCATCCCTGGATCAGTAATGCTGACACCACACAGTACTCGAAGGATTTATAACAGAGTAGCAATCACACACTTATTACATCGAATGTCTCAAGAGAGAACTTAACAAAATAAATATGGCTTAAGGCCATCTAATAACGATAACAGCGGAAGGCTTGGAAGATAAGCGAGTCCATCAACTCCAACGGTATCATCGAGTATAGAACCACGACCTAAGCACCTTACGTAAATGCGAAAAAGTCGCAACATGAAACGTTGCAGCCGAAACGGGTCAGCACATGGAATATGCTGGCAATGTAACACATAGAGAAAAATAATGGAAATAACTATTCTACATGCATATATGGCTGGTGGAAAGCTCTATGGTTACAGTTTTGCATAAAGCCAATTTTTCCTACTGCAAAGGAATAAATTTATTTAACTATCATGGTGGTTGTTAAACATTGAGAATGGTTGAAAGCATCCTCAATCCCAATTAAAGTAATCATCATTAAAACCCAAAAAAATTAATTAAAAATAACATGATGAGATTCACATGATATCCAAGTACTAGATACTCAAGATGTCCATAACCGGGGACACGACTAACCATGATTAGTTTGTTAAACTCTGCAGAGGTTTGTGCACTTTTCCCCACAAGACTCGATCTCCTCCGTTTGATTTCTCGCACTACATGGTGTTTGAGAAACGGATGACCGAGACATAGTCTTCGTAAGCGCTTAGCACCTTACGATGTGATAAACCGTACCAACCTACAACCCCTACATCGGCTAGTCTACCACTGTAAGAGTTCTGACGACTTAGTCAACTATGCTAGAGCCCATAGTAGCATGTGGCTGCACACGGAAGTTTCTAGCATGAATAATCTCATGATCCCTTTGAGCACTGGGTGGCGGTCCAGAAGAAAAGCAGGCAAATCGAAGACCAGGTACCTCAGTCCACCAGGATGTGTGTTTAAGTTGCCACCTTAAGTAAACCATTAATTAACAATCTCACATCTGTCATGGATACACTCACCCAATCCACGTCTACTAGCATAGCATGGCATAATAAGCAAGCGTGGAAGTAACTCCCAAAGTTTTGATAATAAACAGGTAATAGGTACTACCTCATCTACTTCCCATCCCACAATTTAATTAGATCCTAATCATGCAATGTTTGAGGATTGATCTAATGCAATAAAACTGGGTAGTAGAAAAGGTATGATCAAAGTGTTACTTGTCTTGCTGATGATCGGTGAAACCTAGAGACTCAAAGTAACAGGCGGCGCACTACGGGTATTCTATCGCACACAAACAAACAAGCATACAATAAGTACTCATCTAATGCACGGGTAAAACTCAAACAAAAGATCTAACCAGAAAGTTCAACTTAAGAACTCCGGTTTGAGAAAAGAATCAAATCAAACGAAGCAACGAAAGTCAAACGGCGAAAGAAAACAGCTCCATTTTACTAATCTGGATCTAAGTCAAATTTTACAGAAGCAAAAACTTGTTTAAGTTGGTTATTCGAAAAGAGGGTTTCGAGACGAAACTCCAAGCGCTTGAATCGCCTGATTCCGATAAACGAGCTAAAAGTTATACTAAAACGAAAATCGGATCAGAAATCTCGATCAGAAAAATCGCGGATTAAATCCGAGGAAAAGAAAAACGACGAACAGGTTAACGAACGAACGTTCGTTAACTAGATCTAATCTGACGAACATGTTCGCTAAAACGAACAAACGAGCGAACGCTCGCTATTTAACCGAACCGAAAATAAATAAACCGATCTAATAAATAAAAAAACGGAAACTAAAAAAACCGACGGAAAACCGAATGGTTTTTCAAAAAAACGGCGGCACGGATTACGAGGCAACCTCGGGCGGTAATTGCGGCTCGTGGCTCGGTGGCGGCTGAGGCGTGGGGCTAGGGTTGGTAGCGGTGGCTTTGGGCTCCCCCACCTTATATAGCCTAAGCGGGCGGAGTCCCGGAGGACACGGCTCGTAAAGTCGGTTCGTTTTTTTAATAAATAATTCCAAGAGAAAAACAAACGAAAGAAATAGTAAACGGACTCCAAAAATCCCGAAATAAATTTTCCCCGGCTTCTAAAATCAAGCCGGACTAGATGAACATTTATTTGGGGCCTAAATGCAATTTTGAAAAACGCACATTTTCCTAAATTCAAATAAAATGGCGAAAAACTAAAATCTTATTTGATTTTATTATTAAATCCTCATTATTTCTTTATTTGGGAAAGTCATTTTATTCCCTCTCTCATATTTTTGTAATAGAAATAATTAAAGATAAAATAATTAAAATCAAATGATCCTATTTTCAAAATTTGAGAAAACTCAAATATGAAAATAACGAAATCCCCAACTCTCTACGTGGGTCCTTGAGTTGCGTAGAATTTCTAGGATCGAGCCAACAATGCAACAAAAATATTATATGCAATATGATCTATGTATAACATTCCAAATTGAAAATTTGGGATGTTATATACGATCTGATCACAGAAGCGAATATTTGAGTTACGAGTTTGGCCTTCAATTAAAATAATGTGGAATAGTTTCACAAACTCATGCCACCTGGAACACCACAGCATAATGGTGTGTCCGAACGTCGTAACCGTACTTTATTAGATATGGTGCGATCTATGATGTCTCTTACCAATTTACCACTACCGTTTTGGGGGTATGCATTAGAGACATCTGCATTCACGTTAAATAGGGCACCATCTAAAAATCCGTTGAGATGACACCGTATGAATTGTGGTTTAGCAAGAAACCTAAGTTGTCGTTTCTTAAAGTTTGGGGTTGTGATGCTTATGTGAAAAAGCTTCAGCCTGATAAGCTCAAACCCAAATCCGAGAAGTGCGTCTTCATAGGATACCCAAAAGAAACTGTTGGGTACACCTTCTATCACAGGTCCGAAGGCAAGATATTGTTGCTAAGAGTGGATCCTTTCGAGAGAAGAAGTTTCTCTCAAAAGAAGTGAGTGGGAGGAAAGTAGAACTTGATGAGGTAATTGTACCTTCTCTCGAATTGGAAAGTAGCTCATCACTGAAATCAGTTCTAGTGATGCCTACACCAATTAGTGAGGAAGTTAATGATGATGATCATGAAACTTTAGATCAAGTTACTACCGAACCTCGTAGGTCAACCAGAGTACGATCTGCACCAGAGTGGTATAGTAATCCTGTTCTGGAAGTCATGTTAATAGACCATGATGAACCTACGAACTATGAGGAAGCGATGATGAGCCCAGATTCCGACAGATGACTTAAGGCCATGAAATCTGAGATAGAATCCATGTATGAGAACAAAGTGTGCACTTTGGTGGACTTGCCCAATTATCGGCAAGCCATTGAGAATAAATGGATCTTCAAGAGGAAGACGGACGCTGATAGTAGTGTTACTATCTACAAAGATCGACTTGTCGAAAAGGGTTTTTGACAAGTTCAAGATGTTGACTACGATGAGATTTTATCACTCGTATCGATGCTTGAAGTCTGTCTAAATCATGTTAGCAACTGCCATGTTTTATGAAGTCTGACAAATGGATATCAAAACTGCATTCTTAATGGATTTATTAAACAAGAGTTGTATATGATACAACCAGAAGGTTTTGTCAATCCTAAAGGTGCTAACAAAATGTGCAAGCTCCAGCGATCCATCTATGGACTGGTGCAAGCATCTCGGAGTTGGAATAGGCTTTGATAAGTTGATCAAAGCATATAGTTTTATACATACTTGCGGTGAAGCCTGTATTTACAAGAAAGTCAGTGGGAGCACTACAGCCTTTCTAATAAGTATATGTGAATGACATATTGTTGATCAGAAATGATGTAGAATTTTCTGGAAAGCATAAAGGAGTGTTTGAAAGGAGTTTTCCAAAGAAAGACCTCGGTGAAGCTGCTTAAATATTGGGCATCAAGATCTATAGAGATAGATGAAGACGCTTGATAAGATTTTTCAATGAGTACATACCTTGACAATATTTTTGAAGTAGTTCAAAATGGAACAGTCAAAGAAGGAGTTCTTGCCTGTATTGCAAGGTGTAAAGTTGAGTAAGACTCAAAACACGACCACGGCAGAAAATAGAAAGAGAATGAAAGTCCATTCCCTATGCCTCAGCCATAGGTTCTGTAAAGTATGCTATGTTGTGTACCAAACCTATTGTGTACCTTGCCATGAGTTTGACAAGGGGGTACGATATTGATCAGGAGTGGATCACTTGACAGCGGTCAAAATTATCCTTAGAAGACTAAGGAGATATTTCTCGGTTATGGAGGTGATAAAGAGTTCATCGTAAAGAGTTACGCTGATGCAAGCTTTTACACTGATCCAGATGACTCTGAGTATCAATCTGGATACATATTGAAAGTGGGAGCAATTAGCTAGAGTAGATCCATGCAGAGCATTGTAGACATAATTTTTTTGCAAAATACATATGGCTCTGAATGTAACAGACCCATTGTCTAAGCTTCTCTCACAAGCAAAAACATGATCACACCTTAGTACTCTTTGGGTGTTAATCACATAGCGATATGAACTAGATTATTCACTCTAGTAAAACCCTTTGGGTATTAGTCACATGGCGATGTGAACTATATATCACATGGCGATGTGAACTAGATTATTGACTCTAGGGCAAGTGGGAGACTGAAGGAAATATGCCCTAGAGGCAATAATAAAGTTATTATTTATTTTCTTATTTCATGACAAATGTTTATTATTCATGCTAGAATTGTATTAACCGGAAACTTAGTACATGTGTGAATACATAGACAAAACATAAGTGTCCCTAGTATGCCTCTACTTGACTAGCTCGTTTATCAAAGATGGTTTTGTTTCCTAACCATAGACATGTGTTTTCATTTGATGAACGGGATCACATCATTAGGAGAATGATGTGATGGACAAGACCCATTCGTTACCTTAGAATTATGATCGTTACAGTTTCATTGCTACTGCTTTCTTCATGACTTATACATGTTCCTAAGACTATGAGATTATGCAACTCCCGAATACCGGAGTAACACTATGTGTGCTATCAAACGTCACAACATAAATGGGTGATTATAAATATGCTCTACAGGTGTCTCCAAAGGTATTTGTTCGGTTGGCATAGATCGAGATTAGGATTTGTCACTCCGTGTTTCGGAGAGGTATCTCTGGGCCCTCTCGGTAATGCTCATCACTATAAGCCTTGCAAGTAATGTGACAAATGAGTTAGTTGCAGGGTGAAGTATTATGGAACAAGTAAAGAAACGTGCCGGTAACGAGATTGAACTAGGTATGATGATACCGACGATTGAATCTCGGGCAAGTAACATACCGATGACAAAGGGAACAATGTATGTTGTTATGCAGTTTGACCGATAAAGATCTTCGTAGAATATGTAGGAGCCAATATGAGCATCCAGGTTCCGCTATTGGTTATTGACCGGAGATGTGTCTCGGTCATGTCTACATAGTTCTCGAGTCCGTAGGGTCCGCACGCTTAACGTTCGATGACGATTTGTATTATGAGTTATGTGATTTGATGAACCGAAGTTTGTTCGGAGTCCCGGATGAGATCACGGACATGAGGGGAGTCTCAAAATGGTCGAGATATAAATATTGATATATTGGAAGGCTATATTCGGACATCAGAATGGTTCCAGAGACGTTCGGGTATTTTCCGGAGTACCGGGAGGTTACCGGAACCCCCCGGGAGAAGTTATGGGCCTTATGGGCCATAAGAGGGAAGCACACTAGCCCACAAGGGGCTGGTGCGCCCCCCCCCCCCTTGGGCAGGAGGCCGATTAGGACTAGGAGAAGGGGGTCGCCCCCCCCCCCTTTCCTTCTCCTACTCCCTTTCCCCCTTTCCTACTCCGTGTGGGAGGTGGAATCCTACTAGGACTCCCTAGTCCTAGTAGGACTCCATACCTTGGTGCGCCCCCTAGGACCGGCTGCCTCTCCCTCTCCCTCCTTTATATAAGGGGGCAGGGGCACCCTAGAACACACAAGTTGATCTTTTAGCCGTGTGCGGTGCCCCCCCCCCTCCAAAGTTACACACCTCAGTCATATTGTCGTAGTGCTTAGGCGAAGCTCTGCGCCGGTAACTTCTTAATCACCATCACCATGCTGTCGTGCTACAGGAACTCTCCCTCGGCCTCAACTGGATCAAGTGTTCGAGGGATGTCGTCGAGCTGAACGTGTGCTGATTGCGGAGGTGCCGTACGTTCGGTACTTGGATCGGTTGGATCGCGAAGACGTTCGACTACATCAACCACGTTACTAAACGCTTCCGCTTTCAGTCTACGAGGGTACGTGGACACACTCTCCCCTCTCGTTGATATGCATCTCCTAGATAGATCTTGTTGTTGGAAATATGCCCTAGAGGCAATAATAAATTAGTTATTATTACTATATTTCCTTGTTCATGATAATCGTTTATTATCCATGTTATAATTGTATTGATAGGAAACTCAAATACATGTGTGGATATATAGACAACACCATGTCCCTAGCAAGCCTCTATTGGCTAGCTCGTTGATCAATAGATGGTTACGGTTTCCTAACCATGGACATTGGATGTCATTGATAACGGGATCACATCATTAGTAGAATGATGTGATGGACAAGACCCAATCCTAAGCCTAGCACAAAGATGCGTAGTTCAGTATGCTAAAGCTTTTCCAATGTCAAGTATCTTTTCCTTAGACCATGAGATTGTGCAACTCCCGGATACCGTAGGAATGCTTTGGGTGTATCAAACGTCACAACGTAATCGGGTGACTATAAAGGTGCACTACGGTATCTCCAAAAGTGTACATTGGGTTGGCACGAATCGAGATCGGATTTGTCACTCCGTGTGACGGAGAGGTATCTCTGGGCCCACTCGGTAGGACATCATCATAATGTGCACAGTGTGATTAAGGAGTTGATCACGGGATGATGTGTTACGGAACGAGTAAAGAGACTTGCCGGTAACGAGATTGAACAAGGTATCGGGATACCGATTATCGAATCTCGGCAAGTACAATACCGCTAGACAAAGGGAATTGTATACGGGATCGATTGAGTCCTTGACATCGTGGGTTCATCCGATGAGATCATCGTGGAACATGTGGGAGCCAACATGGGTATCCAGATCCCGCTGTTGGTTATTGACCGGAGAACGTCTCGGTCATGTTCCGCTTGTCTCCGAACCCGTAGGGTCTACACACTTAAGGTTCGGCGACGCTAGGGTTATATAGGAAGCTTGTATGTGGTTACGAATGTTGTTCGAGTCCCGGATGAGATCCTGGACGTCACGAGGAGTTCGGAATGGTCCGGAGGTAAAGAATTATATATAGGAAGTGCTGTTTCGCCATCGGGACAAGTTTCGGTGATATCGGTATTGTAGGGACCACCGGAGGGGTCCTGGGGCCCACCGGTGGGGCCACATGCCCGGGGGCCACATGGGCCCTAGGTGGTGCGTTTAGGCCTGCATGGGCCAAGGGGAACCAGCCCCAAGAGGCCCATGCGCATGAAACACTTGGAGAGGAAGAGTCCATAGAGGGAAGGCACCTCCGAGGTGCCTTGGGAGGATGGACTCCTCCCTCTTGGCCGCACTCCTCCCTTGGAGGAGGGGGCAAGGCTGCGCCCTCCCTCCTTGGCACCTATATAAAGGGGAGGGAAGGGGCAGCAGCACTGAGCCTGGCGCCTCCCTCTCCCTCTCCAACACCTCCTTCTCCTCCGTAGTGCTTGGCGAAGCCCTCGCAGGATTGCCACGCCTCCACCACCACCACGCCCGTTGTGCTGCTGTTGGATGGAGTCTTCCTCAACCTCTCCCTCTCTCCTTGCTGGATCAAGGCGTGAGACGCCACCGGGTTGTACGTGTGTTGAACGCGGAGGTGCCGTCCGTTCGGCACTAGGATCATCGGTGATCTGAATCACGGCAGTAGCACGACTCCATCAACCCCGTTCACTTGAACGCTTCCGCTTAGCGATCTACAAGGGTATGTAGATGCACTCTCCTTCCCTCGTTGCTAGTTTCTCCATAGATAGATCTTGGTGACACGAGGAAAATTTTGAATTTCGCCACGTTCCCCAACAGTGGCATCATGAGCTAGGTCTATTGCGTAGATTCTTTGCACGAGTAGAACACAAAGTAGTTGTGGGCGTTGATTTTGTTCAATATGCTTGCCGTTACTAGTCTTATCTTGATTCGACGGTATTGTGGGATGAAGCAGCCCGACCAACCTTACACGCACGCTTACGTGAGACCGGTTCCACCGAATCGACATGCACTAGTTGCATAAGGTGGTGGCGGGTGTCTGTCTCTCCCACTTTAGTCGGAACGGATTCGATGAAAAGGGTCCTTATGAAGGGTAAATAGCAATTGGCATATCACGTTGTGGTTTTATGTAGGTAAGAAACGTTCTTGCTAGAAACCCATAGCAGCCACGTAAAACATGCAAACAACAATTAGAGGACGTCTAACTTGTTTTTGCAGGGTATGCTTTGTGATGTGATATGGCCAAGAAGAATGTGATGAATGATATGTGATGTATGAGATTGATCATGTTCTTGTAATAGGATTCACGACTTACATGTCGATGAGTATGACAACCGGCCGGAGCCATAGGAGTTGTCTTAATTTATTGTATGACCTGCGTGTCATTGAACAATGCCATGTAATTACTTTACTTTATTGCTAACCGGTAGCCATAGTAGTAGAAGTAATAGTTGGCGAGACAACTTCATGAAGACACGATGATGGAGATCATGATGATGGAGATCATGGTGTCATGCCGGTGACAATGATGATCATGGAGCCCCGAAGATGGAGATCAAAAGGAGCAATATGATATTGGCCATATCATGTCACTACTATATAATTGCATGTGATGTTTATTTGTTTATGCATCTTGTTTACTTAGAACGACGGTAGTAAATAAGATGATCCCTTACAACAATTTCAAGAAGTGTTCTCCTGACGTGCACCGTTACTACGGTTGTCGTTTCTAAGCACCACGTGATGATCGGGTGTGATGGATTCTTACGTTCACATACAACGGGTGTAAGACAGATTTACACAAAGAAAAACACTTGGGGTTAACTTGACGAGCCTAGCATGTATGACATTGACTCTGAACACAGATAACTAAAGTTCGAGCATGATTCGTATATTAGATACGATCAACATGAAGATGTTCACCGATGATGACTAGTCCGTCTCACGTGATGATAGGACACGGCCTAGTTGACTCGGATCATGTAATCACTTAGATGACCCGAGGGATGTCTATTCGAGTGGGAGTTCATGAGATGAACTTAATTATCACGAACATAGTCAAAAGATCTTTGCAAATTATGTCGTAAGCTCGCGCTTTAGTTCCACTTGCTTAGATATGTTCCTAGAGAAAATATAATTGAAAGTTGGCGATGGCGATTATGCGGATGTAAGAAAGCTTATGTCCTTAATGCACCGCTCGGTGTGCTCAACCCCAAACGTCGTTCTGTGGATGTTGCGTAACATCGGACATACACGCTTTTGATAACTACATGATAGTTCGGTTAAATGGTTTAAGTAGAGGCACCAAAGACGTTTTGAAACGTCATGGAACATATGAGATGTTTCGAGGGCTGAAATTGGGATTTCAGGCTCGTGCCCACGCCAAGAGGTATAAGACCTCAAGCGATTTTCTTAGCCTGCAAACTAAGGGAGAAAAGCTCAATCGTTGAGCTTGTGCTCAGATTGTCTCAGTGCAACAATCACTTGAATCGAGTGGGAGTTGATCTTCCAGATGAGATAGTGATGTTTCTCCAAAGTCATTGCCACCAAGCTACTAGAGCTTCGTGATGAACTATAACATATCAGGGATAGATATGATGATCCTTGAAGTGTTCGCGATGTTTGACACCGCGAAAGTAGAAGTCAAGTAGGAGCATCAATTGTTGATGGTTGGTGAAACCACTAGTTTCAAGAAGGGCAAGGGCAAGAAGGGACACTTCATGAAACGGCAAATCGATTCTTTGCTTCCGGTGAAGAAACCCAAGGTTGAACCCAAACCCGAGACTAAGTGCTTACGCAATAAGGGGAACAACCAATCGGAGCGTAATTACCCTAGATACTTGGTAGATAAGAAGGTCGGCAAGGTCGTTAGAAGTATATTGGATATACATTATGTTAATGTGTACTTTACTAGTACTCCTAGTAGCACTAGGGTATTAGATACCGTTCGGTTGCTAAGTGTTAGTAACTCGAAATAAAAGCTACGGAATAAACGGAGACTAGCTAAAGGTGAGCTGACGATATGTGTTGGAAGTGTTTCCAAGGTTGATGTGATCAAGCATCGCACGCTCCCTCTACCATCGAGATTAGGTGTTAAACCTAAATAATTGTTATTTGGTGTTTACGTTGAGCATAGACATGATTGGATCATGTCTATCGCAATATCTGATTATTCATTTAAGGAGAATAATGGTTACTCTATTTATTTGAATAATACCTTCAATGGTCTTGCACCTAAATGAATGGTTTATTGAATCTCGATCGTAGTGATACGCATTTTCATGCCAAAAGATATGAGATAGTAATGATAGTACCACTTACTTGTGGCAATCGCCATGTAAGTCATAAACGCATGAAGAAGCTCCATGTTGATGGATCTTTGGACTCACTCGCTTTTTGAAAAGTTTGAGACATGCTAACCATGTCTATTGGTGTATACGCATGAAGAAGCTCCATGTTGATGGATCTTTGGACTCACTCGCTTTTGAAAAGTTTGAGACATGCGAACCATGTCTATTGGTGTATACGCATGAAGAAACTCCATGCAGATGGATCGTTTGGACTTGCATGATTTTGAATCACTTGAGATATGCAAATCATACCACATGGGCAAGATGACCTAAAAAGCCTCGGTTTCAAAGAAGATGGAACAAGATAGCAACTTGTTGGAGGTAACACATTTTGATGTTTGCAGTCCAATGAGTGCTGAGGCATGCAGTGAATATCGTTATGTTCTTACTTCACAATGATTTGAGTAGATGTTGAGTATATTTACTTGATGAAACACAAGTCTGAATTATTGAAAGGTTCAAGTAATTTCAGAGTGAAGTTGAAGATCTTCGTGACAAGAGGATAAAATGTACGTGATGTGATCATAGAGATGAATATCTGAGTTGCGAGTTTGGTACACAATTAAGACATTGTGCAAATTGTTTCACAATTAATACCGCCTGAACACCATAGTGTGATGGTGTGTCCGAACATCATAGTTGCACCCTATTGGATATGGTGCGTACCATGATGTCTCTTATCGAATTACCACTATCGCTCATGGGTTAGGCATTAGAGACAACCGCACTCACTTTAATAGGGTACCACGTAATTCCGTTGAGATGACACCGTAAGAACTATGGTTTAGAGAAACCTAAGCTGTCATTTCTTAAAATTTGGGGCTGCGACGCTTATGTGGAAAAGTTTCAGTTGATAAGCTCGAACCCAAAGCGGATAAAATACATCTTCATAGGACACCCAAAACAGTTGGGTAAACCTCCTAATTCAGATCCGAAAGCAATAGGGATTGTTTCTTGAATCGGGTCCTTTCTCGAGGAAAAGTTTGTCTCGAAAAGTTGAGTGGGAGAATGGTGAGACTTGATGAGGTTATTGAACCGTCACTTCAACTAGTGTGTAGCAGGGCCACGAAGTTGTTCCCGTGGCACCTACACCAATTGAAGTAGAAGCTTATGATATTGATCATGAAGCTTCGGATCAAGTCACTACCGAACCTCGTGGGGCGACAAGAACGCTGCATCGCATCGTGAGTGGTACGGTGATCCTGTCTTGAAGGTCATGTTGCTAGACAACAATGAACCTACGAGCTATGGAGAAGCGATGGTGGGCCCAAATTCCGACAAATGGTTAGAAGCCATGAAATCCGAGATAGGATCCATGTATCATAACAAAGCATGGACTTTGATGGACTTGCCCGATGATCGGCAAGCCATTGAGATAAATGGATCTTTAAGAAGAAGACGGACGTGGACGGTAATATCACCGTCTATGAAGCTCGACTTGTGGCAAAGAGTTTTTCACAAGTTCAAGGAGTTGACTACGATGAGATCTTCTCATCCGTAGCGATGCTTGAGTCCGTCGGAATCATGTTAGCATAAGCTGCATTTATGAAATCTGGCAGATGGATGTCAAAATGAGTTTCCTTACCGGTTTAGAAGGAAAGGTTGTATGTGATACAATCGTAAAGTTTTGTCGATCCTAAGGATGCTAAAAGTTATGCTGGCTCCAAATGATCCTTCTAAGGACCGGAGTAAGCATCTCGGAGTTGGAATGTGCGCTTTGATGAGATGATCAAAGATTTTGGGTTTATACAAAGTTTATGAGAAACTTGTATTTCCAAAGAAGTAAGTGGGAGCACTATAGAATTTACGATGAGTATATGTTGTTGACATATTGATGATCGAAATGACGTAGAATTTTCTATAAAGCATATAGGGTTATTTGAAAGGTGTTTTTCAAATAGAAAACCTGGATTAGGCTACTTGAACAATAAGCATCAAGATCTATAAGATAGATCAAAATGTTTAATAATACTTTCAAATGAGCATGTACCTTGACATGATCTTGAAGGTGTTCAAGATGGATCAGTCAAAGAAGGAGTTCTTAGCTGAATTGTAAGGTATGAAGTTAAGACTTAAAGCTCGACCACGGCGGAAACGAGAGAGAAAGGGCGAAGATCGTCCCCTATGCCTTAGACATAGGCTCTACGGTATGCTATCTTTGTGTACCGCACCTAAGTGTGCCATGCCATGAGTCGATCCAAGGGTACAAGAATGATCCAGAATGGATCATTGGACAGCGGTCAAAATTGTCCTTGGAGTAAATAAGGACATGTTTCTCGATTATGGAGGTGATAAAGAGTTCGGCATAAAGGTTACATCGATGCAAGCTTTAACACCTATCCGAAAGTGACTCGAGTAGCAAACCGGATAATGATAGTGGAGCAACCGTTTGGAATAGATCCAAGTGGAGCGTGGAAGCAGCATTTACAATATGACATAAGAGAATTGCATAGCACACGGATCTGAAAGGTTCGGACCGTTGACTAAAACCCGCTGACTAAAACCTCCCTCACAAGCAAAACATGATCAAACCTCGTAACTCATTGAGTCTTAATCACATGGTGATGTGAACTAGTTTAAGACACTAGTAGACTCTTTGGATGTTGGTCACATGGCGATGTGACCTATCACCGCTGATCACATGGCGATGTGAACTAGATTATTGACTCTAGTGCAAGTGGGAGACTGTTGGAAATATGCCCTAGAGGCAATAATAAATTAGTTATTATTACTATATTTCCTTGTTCATGATAATCGTTTATTATCCATGTTATAATTGTATTGATAGGAAACTCAAATACATGTGTGGATATATAGACAACACCATGTCCCTAGCAAGCCTCTATTGGCTAGCTCGTTGATCAATAGATGGTTACGGTTTCCTAACCATGGACATTGGATGTCATTGATAACGGGATCACATCATTAGTAGAATGATGTGATGGACAAGACCCAATCCTAAGCCTAGCACAAAGATCGTAGTTCAGATGCTAAAGCTTTTCCAATGTCAAGTATCTTTTCCTTAGACCATGAGATTGTGCAACTCCCGGATACCGTAGGAATGCTTTGGGTGTATCAAACGTCACAACGAATCGGGTGACTATAAAGGTGCACTATGGTATCTCCAAAAGTGTACATTGGGTTGTACGAATCGAGACTGGATTTGTCACTCCGTGTGACGGAGAGGTATCTCCGCCCACTCGGTAGGACATCATCATAATGTGCACAGTGTGATTAAGGAGTTGATCACGGGATGATGTGTTACGGAACGAGTAAAGAGACTTGCCGGTAACGAGATTGAACAAGGTATCGGGATACCGATTATCGAATCTCGGGCAAGTACAATACCGCTAGACAAAGGGAATTGTATACGGGATCGATTGAGTCCTTGACATCGTGGTTCATCCGATGAGATCATCGTGGAACATGTGGGAGCCAACATGGGTATCCAGATCCCGCTGTTGGTTATTGACCGGAGAACGTCTCGGTCATGTCTGCTTGTCTCCCGAACCCGTAGGGTCTACACACTTAAGGTTCGATGACGCTAGGGTTATATAGGAAGCTTGTATGTGGTTACCGAATGTTGTTCGGAGTCCCGGATGAGATCCCGGACGTCACGAGGAGTTCCGGAATGGTCCGGAGGTAAAGATTTATATATAGGAAGTGCTGTTTCGCCATCGGGACAAGTTTCGGTGATATCGGTATTGTCTGGGACCACCGGAGGTCCCGAGGGCCCACCGGTGGGGCCACATGCCCCGGGGCCACATGGGCCCTAGGTGGTGCGTTTAGGCCTGCATGGGCCAAGGGAACCAGCCCCAAGAGGCCCATGCGCATGAAACACTTGGAGAGGAAGAGTCCATAGAGGGAAGGCACCTCAGGGGTGCCTTGGGGAGGATGGACTCCTCCCCCTCTGGCCGCACCCCTCCCTTGGAGGAGGGGGCAAGGCTGCGCCCTCCCCTCCTTGGCACCTATATAAAGGGGAGGGAAGGGGCAGCAGCACTGAGCCTCGGGCGCCCCTCTCCCTCTCCAACACCTCCTTCTCCTCCGTGAGTGCTTGGCGAGAAGCCTGCAGGATTGCCACGCTCCTCCACCACCACCACGCCCGTTGTGCTGCTGTTGGATGGAGTCTTCCTCAACCTCTCCCTCTCTCCTTGCTGGATCAAGGCGTGAGACGCCACCGGGCTGTACGTGTGTTGAACAGCGGAGGTGCCGTCTGCTCGGCACTAGGATCATCGGTGATCTGAATCACGGCGAAATGCGACTCCATCAACCCCGTGCTCACTTGAACGCTTCCGCTTAGCGATCTACAAGGGTATGTAGATGCACTCTCCTTCCCTCGTTGCTAGTTTCTCCATAGATAGATCTTGGTGACACGTAGGAAAATTTTGAATTTCTGCTACGTTCCCCAACACTTGTGTGATCATAGGAAAATTTTGAAATTACTGCATTCCCCAACAGCCCATCAGGTGGGCACAACCCGTCTGGAGAGGACTTTCAGGACGGAGCACCGCCGTCACGAGGAGGAACTTGGGCAGGAGCACTTTTGCCCTCCGGTGGAGTGATTCCGCCAGGGGAACTTCCCTCCCGGAGGGGGAAATCATCGTCATCATCATCACCAACAACTCTCCCCTCCTGGGGGGGGGGGCAATCTCCATCAACATCTTCAACAGCACCATCTCATCTCAAACCCTAGTTCATCTCTTGTGTTCAATCTTGTTATCCGGAACTATAGATTGGTGCTTGTGGGTGACTAGTAGTGTTGATTACATCTTGTAGTTTAATACTATATGGTTTATTTTGTGGAAGATTATATGTTCAGATCCAATATGCTATTTAATACCCCTCTGATCTTGAGCATGATTATCATTTGTGAGTAGTTACTTTTGTTCTTGAGGTCACGGGAGAAATTATGTTGCAAGTAATCATGTGAACTTGATATGTGTTCGATATTTTGATAGTATGTATGTTGTGATTCCCTTAGTGGTGTCATGTGAACATCGACTACATGACACTTCACCATGTTTGGGCCTAAGGGAATGCATTGTGGAGTAGCAATTAGATGATGGGTTGCGAGAGTGATGTAAGCTTAAACCCCAGCTTTATGCGCTATTCCGTAAGGGACCGATTGGATCCAAAAGTTTAATGCTATGGTTAGAATTTATTCTTAATACTTTTCTCATAGTTGCGGATGCTTGTGGGAGGGTTAATCATAAGTAGGAGGTTTGTTCAAGTAAGAACAGCACATAAGTACCGGTCCACCCACATATCAAATTGGGACATTTACATCTGTGCTCCTAACTCGAACCCACTACTCATATTTGCCCCTAATTTTAAAGAATGCTCAAATTTGCCCCTCCGCCGTTAAGTCACTACTCAGAAATGCCCTTCAGACAAAGATCAGTAGCACTTTCCGCCCAAAGATCGTAGCACTTTCCGTCACATAAAGACACATTGGGCCTTTGATGGTCAAAGGCCTTTGACTGGACGGAAGGGCATTTCTGAGTAGTGACTTAACGGCAAAGGGGGAAATTTGAGCATGCTTTGAAATTAGGGGCAAATCTGAGTAGGTGGTTCAAGTTAGGGGCAGAAATGCAAATGGCCCTATCAAATTATCAAAGTACTGAACACGAATTAAACCAACATGATGAAAGTTACTAGATGAAAATCCCGTGTACCCTCAAGAACGCTTTGCTTATCATAAGAGACCGTTTTGGCCTGTCCTTTGCCTCAAAAGGATTGGGATACCTTGCTGCACTTTTGTTGCTACTGTCGTTACTTGCTCGTTACAAATTATCTTGCTATCAAACTACTCTGCTACTTACAATTTCAGCACTTGCAGACATTACCTTGCTGAAAACCACTTGTCATTTCCTTCTGCTCCTCGTTGGGTTCGACACTCTTACTTATCGAAAAGAGCTACAATTAATCCCCTATACTTGTGGGTCATCAAGAGCTCAAACCATTGCATCCTTGTATCATCTTTCATGGTTCTTTTTTGGTGTTTCTCTTTGTTAATTTTAGAGCTTATGGTCATCTTCATGACAATCTCGAGTTCACCGAAAACGGATTTCGTATGCATCTTCTATGATGTTTTTGATGTTTGAGTTTATGTTGGTTCTTCACTCATGGATGTTTCAGATCTCTATATCATAGGCATAATCTATGTTGCCACTTCTGAAGTTTTCTAGTCGTGATTTGGCAAATCTTGTCGTTAGCTTTCTATTAAGCTTGAGTTCATCAAAATCGGAGTTTGTTTGCAGAAGTTATGGTAGTTTTGGCCTTCTTGCATCCTTCTGTTTTGCTTGGGTAGTTTTTCACCTTGAGAGGTAGTAGAGCAGTAGTACCCCTCAAGCGGTAGTACCTCTCCACCGAGCCGTAGTACCGCTAACGCGGTACTTCCGCTGACCAATACTGCTTCCACTTCCACTTATTTTATGCTTTTGTTACCCAATGCGCTTGAGCGGTAGTACTGCTCCTCCGAGCGGTACTACCTCTCTGGCAGATCTACTATTTGTGTTTTTCGTCTCGTTGGGCTGTTTTGGCCGTGCTAAGCGGTAGTACCATTCCCCAAAGCGGTTATACCGCTTGTGCACAACCAGTGGGTATAAAGGTTGGATTCAAGGGTGCCTATTTAAGGGGGCCTTCTTCCCCAGTGGTCCCTATCCTTTTAGCTCGTGTTCTTCCCCCATTGTTGACCTTCTTCGAGCTTGCTAGCTCTCAATCCCTCCAATGATTCTTGATGGTGAAAGTGCAATGTTGCACTAAATTGTTTTTGACATCTATGACAACTTCATTTGTGTCTCTAACCACATGCTCTAGTGTTAACAACACTGATTAAGCTAAAGTGAAGCATGGATGGTTATTCCCTCTTATATTGGAAAAAGGAAAAGCAGAGTGCCCAAGAAAAGAAGAGTGCCATAAAGTTTTCTTGTTTCTTGAGTCCTTAGGGCAGCCGCACTATTAAGAGGGGTGCATCATAAAAACATCCGGGGAATCAACTTACCTTCTCATATTGATCTGAAAATCTTAGTGTAAAGTTTCTGTTCAGGCCGGAACTTACGGGACGGCCGGAACTTCTGGGGACCGGAAGGTCCGGCAGGGGTCCGGGAAGCTTCCGGGGTACCCAGAGAAACTGCTCTTTTTGTGCAATCTCTCTGTGTAGCCCGGAACCTCTCCGGACCCTGGCCGGAACTTCCGTCCCCTGTTTCAGCAGCTTCCTGGGTACTGCTCAGTTAGTGCAAACTCTCTGTGTAGCACGGAACCTGGCTTGAACTTTCGGGGTCCGGAACTTCCATCCGTGGCCGGAACTTCCGGGCAACGCAGAAATCTGCCTCCAACGGCCAGATTCCATCCCCACCTATAAATAGTCTTCTTCTTCCTCACGAAGGAGGTGACGAATCCATTTCTCTCACCTTTATTTTTAGACCTCGATTTCTTGGAGATCTCCCTCCTTAGCCAACCAAAGCTCTTGATCTTTTGAGAAGCGAAGGAGAAGTGCCCGATCTACAAATTCACCAAAGAGAAAGTTGAGTCCCCCTTGTTTTTGTAGTGCATCTTGTTACTCTTGGAGGTTGGAGACTCCTAGGCGGTAGGAGTGCTCTGGTGAGGAATCGACCATTGTGATTTCCACCGGAAAGCTTGTGAGGGTTTGGAGACGACCTCAAGGTCTACCACTAGTGGTTGACAAACGCCTTCGTGGTGTTGTCTCAAAGGGAGAATAGGGTGAGCCTTCATGGCATTGGTGTGCCTCCGTGGTAACATCCACCTCTCTGATAGTGATGTAGCTTCTCTCCAAGGAAGTGAACATCGGCATACATCCTTGTCTCTCGGAGTTGCGGTTATTCCTAACCCTAACTCTCTGCTTGTGGTTACTTGTCTCTTAGCACTTAATTATATCATATTGTGCTTGCTTACTCACCTATTTGTGTTACCTATTTACCTTGCTTAGCTCTTAGCATCATACTTGCAATTGTTAGGCTCACTTTCATATTCCGCATTATTGCCTAAAAATTGCTAAGTAATATTTAAAATTTGTAATTGTACCTATTCACCCCCCCCCCCCTCTAGGTCCATCTCGATCCTTTCAATTGGTATCAGAGCCTCGTGCTCTATTCTTGTGGCTTAGCCGCCCTAGAGCAAAATGAATCCCGATTGTACTCCCCTTGTTGCAGATCCGAAGAATACGGGCGCGCATTCCTTGGAAGTCAAGTCCTGCACTTCTGAGGATCTGGAATGGGCGCTTGCTAAGAAAAAGGAGGAGCATGATGCTTCTCTTGAGGCCTTGGTCCAAATGAGACTAGACACACTTACCACGATGCTTGCACCGCTTTCTGGTGGTGCGGCCTCATGGCCAGCTGTGCCCACTCCTTCACTTGGCCAACAACCTCCTAGTAATGAACACTCCAGTGTTCCTTATCTTTATGCAAGACCTCAAATAGAGAAACCAAAGTATAACCCTCAAGGCAAACCTCCTTTACTTGATGACACTACCGATTTTGCTTTGTGGAGAGTTGCTATGTAGGATCATCTTCGATATGGAAATGATGAGATGTTAGAGATCTTGGAGTATGGTTACCAAGCTGTTGACCCGAAGAATCTTACTCCAAGAGAGGTAGATGACAAGAATCTCAACAACACAACAACCATGTGCATAAGGAGAGGTATGACTGACAAGCAAAGGAGACCATAAATATGAAGCAAATATGCCCTAGAGGCAATAATAAAGTTATTATTTATTTCCTTATATCATGATAAATGTTTATTATTCATGCTAGAATTGTATTAACCGGAAACATAATACATGTGTGAATACATAGACAAACATATAGTCACTAGTATGCCTCTACTTGACTAGCTCATTAATCAAAGATGGTTATGTTTCCTAACCATAGACATGTGTTGTCATTTGATTAATGGGATCACATCATTAGGAGAATGGTGTGATTGACATGACCCATTCCGTTAGCCTAGCACTTGATCGTTTAGTATATTGCTATTGCTTTCTTCATGACTTATACATGTTCCTGTAACTATGAGATTATGCAACTCCCGTTTACCGGAGGAACACTTTGGTGCTACCAAACGTCACAACGAATCGGGTGATTATAAAGGAGTACTACAGGTGTCTCCAAAGGTACATGTTGGGTTGGCGTATTTAGAGATTAGGTTTTGTCACTCCGATTGCTCGGAGAGATATCTCTAGGCCTTCTCGGTAATACACATCACATAAGCCTTGCAAGCATTGCAACTAATAAGTTAGTTGTGAGATGATGTATTACAAACGAGTAAAGAGACTTACCGGTAACGAGATTGAACTAGGTATTGGATACCGACGATCGAATCTCGGGTAAGTAACATACCGATGACAAAGGGAACAGCAGATGTCGTTATGCGGTTTGACCGATAAAGATCTTGAAGAATATGTAGGAACCAATATGGGCATCCAGGTTCCGCTATTGGTTATTGACCGAGAATAGTTCTAGGTCATGTCTACATAGTTCTCGAACCCGTAGGGTCCGCACGCTTAACGTTACGATGGCAGTTTATTATGAGTTCATAAGTTTTGATGTACGAAGTTTGTTCGAGTCCCGGATGTGATCACGGACATGACGAGGAGTCACGAAATGGTCGAGACATAAAGATTGATATATTGGAAGCCTATATTTGGATATCGGAATGGTTCCGATGAAATCGAATTTTTGAACACCGGGGTTACTGAACCCTCCCGGGGATGTTGGGCCTTAATGGGCCATAAGGGAGAAGAGGAGGGCCGGCCGGGGCAGGCCGCGCCCCCTCCCCTAGTCCGAATAGGACAAGGAGAGGGGCGCGCCTCTTCCCCTCTCCCCTTTTCCTTCTCCAACAAGGCAGAAGGGGAGTCCTACTCCGGTGGGAGTAGGACTCCTCCAGCGCACCCTAGGAGGGCCGGCCGCACCTCCCCTCCCTCCTTTATATACAGGGGCAGGGGGGCACCCCATGACACAAGTTGATCTACATGATCGTTCCTTAGCCGTGTGCGGTGCCCCCCTCCACCATATTCCACCTCGGTCATATCGTCGTGGAGCTTAGGCGAAGCCCTGCGCCGGTGAAGCATCATCATCGTCACCACGCCGTCGTGCTGACGGAACTCATCCCCGACACTTTGCTGGATCGGAGTCCGGGAATCATCATCGAGCTGAACGTGTGTTGAACTCGGAGGTGCCGTGCGTTCGGTACTTGGATCGGTCGGATCGTGAAGACGTACGACTACATCAACCGCGTTGTTATAAACGCTTCCGCTTATGGTCTACGAGGGTACGTGGACATACACTCTCCCCTCTCGTTGCTATGCCATCACCATGATCTTGCGTGTGCGTAGGAAAATTTTTTAAATTACTGCGTTCCCCAACAGTGGCATCTGAGCCAGGTTTTATGCGTTGATGTCATATGCACGAGTAGAACACAAGTGAGTTGTGGGCGATATAAGTCATACTGCTTACCAGCATGTCATACTTTGGTTGGCGGTATTGTGAGATGAAGCGGCCCGGACCGACATTACGCCAGACGCCACGCGAGACTGGGTTCACCGCCGAGCACTCGTTGCTTAAAGGTGACCGGCGGTGTCTGTCTCTCTCACTTTAGTTGAACCGAGTGTGGCTACGCACGGTCCTTGCGAAGGTTAAAACAGCACCAACTTGACAAACTATCGTTGTGGTTTTGATGCGTAGGTAAAGAACGGTTCTTGCTCAGCCCGTAGCAGCCACGTAAAATTTGCAACAACAAAGTAGAGGACGTCTAACTTGTTTTTGCAGGGCATGTTGTGATGTGATATGGTCAAGACGTGATGCTATATTTTATTGTATGAGATGATCATGTTTTGTAACCAATTTATCGAAGCTGGCAGGAGCCATATGGTTGTCGCTTTATTGTATGAAATGCAAACGCCATGTAATTGCTTTACTTTATCACTAAGCGGTAGCGATAGTCATAGAAGCAATAGTTGGCGAAACGACAACGATGCTACGATGGAGATCAAGGTGTCGCTACCGGTGATGATAGTGATCACGACGGTGCTTCGGAGATGGAGATCACAAGCACAAGATGATGATGGCCATATCATATCACTTATATTGATTGCATGTGATGTTTATCCTTTATGCATCTTATTTTGCTTTGATTGACGGTAGCATTATAAGATGATCTCTCACTAAATATCAAGAAGTGTTCTCCACGAGTATGCACCGTTGCGAAAGTTCTTCGTCTTTGAGACACCACGTGATGATCGGGTGTGATAGGCTCTACGTTCAAATACAACGGGTGCAAAACAGTTGCACACGCTGAAATACTCAGTCAAACTTGACGAGCCTAGCATATCTGATATGGCCTCGAGCACGGAGACCGAAAGGTCGAACGTGAATCATATAGTAGATATGATCAACATAGTGATGTTCACCATTGAAACTACTCCATCTCACGTGATGATCGGACATGGTTTGGTTTATTTGGATCACGTAATCACTTAGATAACTAGAGAGATGTCTATCTAAGTGGGAGTTCTTTAGTAATATGATTAAATGAACTTAAATCTATCATGAACTTAGTACCTGATAGTATTTTGCTTGTCTATGTTCTTGTAGATAGATGGCTCGTCTTTGTTGTTCCGTTGAATTTTAATGCGTTCCTTGAGAAAGCAAAGTTGAAAGATGATGGTAGCAATTACACGGATCGGGTCCGTAACTCGAGGATTATCCTCATTGCTGCCTGTAAGAATTACGCCCTGGAAGCACCGCTGGTGCCGAACCTGCCGATGTAACTGACGACGTTAAGAACGTCTGGCGAGCAAAGTCGATGACTACTCGATAGTTCAGTGTGCCATGCTTTACGGCTTAGAACCGGGCCTTCAACGACGTTTTGAACGTCATGGAGCATATGAGATGTTCCAGGAGTTGAAGTTAATATTTCAAGCAAATGCCGGATTGAGAGATATGAAGTCTCCAATAAGTTCTATAGCTGCAAGATGGAGGAAAATAGTTCTGTCGGTGAACACATACTCAAAATGTCCGGGTATAATAATCACTTGATTCAACCGGGAGTTAATCTTCACGATGATAGTGTCATTGATGTAATTCTTCAATCATCGCCACCAAGCTACAAGAGCTTTGTGATGAACTATAATATGCAAGGGATGGACAAGTCTATTCCCGAGCTCTTCGCAATGCTAAAAGTCACCGAGGTAGAAATCAAAAAGGAGCATCAAGTGTTGATGGTTAACAAGACCACCGGTTTCAAGAAAAGGGCAAAGGGAAGAAGAAGGGGAACTTCAAGAAGAACAGCAAACAAGTTGCTGCTCAAGAGAAGAAACCCAAGTCCGGACCTAAGCACGAAATCGAGTGCTTCTGCAAGCGTGACCGGACCTTTGGAAGCGGAACTGCCCCAAGTATTTGGCGGATAAGAAGGATGGCAAGGTGAACAAAGGTATATGTGATATACATGTTATTGATGTGTACCTTACTAATACTCGCAGAGTACTGGGTATTTGATCTCGGTTACATTGCTAATATTTGCAACTCAAAGCAGGAACTACGGATTGCGAAGATTGGCTAAGGACGAGGTGACGATGCTGTGGGAAATGGTTCCAAAGTCGATGTGATCGCGGTCGGCACGCTACCTCTACATCTACCATCGGGATTAGTTTTAGACCTAAATAATTGTTATTTGGTGCCGCGTTAAGCATGAACATTATATCTGGATCTTGTTTGATGCGAGACGGTTATTCATTTAAGTCGAGAGAATAATGGTTGTTCTATTTATATGAATAATATCTTTTATGGTCATGCACCCTTGAAGAGTGGTCTATTTTTATTGAATCTCGATAGTAGTAATACACATATTCATAGTGTTGAAACCAAAAGATACAGAGTTGATAATGATAATGCAACTTATTTGTGGCACTTGCCGTTTGGGTCATATCGGTGTAAAACGCATGAAGAAACTCCATCTTGATGGACTTTTGGAATCACTTGATTATGAATCACTTGGTACTTGCGAACCGTGCCTCATGGGCAAGATGACTAAAACGCCGTTCTCGGAACTATGGAGCGAGCAAAGGATTTGTTGGAAATCATACATACCGATGTTTGTGGTCCAATGAATGTTGAGGCACGCCATGGTATGGTTATTTTCTCACCTTCACAGATGATTTGAGCAGATATGGGTATATCTACTTGATGAAACATAAGTCTGAAACATTTGAAAAGTTCAAAGAATTTCAGAGTGAAGTGGAAAATCATCGTAACAAGAAAATAAAATTTCTACGATCTGATCGTGGAGGAGAATATTTGAGTTACGAGTTTGGTGCGCATTTGAAACAATGCGGAATAGTTTCAGCTCACGCCACCCGGAACACCACAACGAAATGGTGTGTCTGAACGTCGTAATCGTACTTTACTAGATATGGTGCCATCTATGATGTATCTTACTGATTTACCGCTATTGTTTTGGGGTTATGCTTTAGAGACGGCCGCATTCACGTTAAATAGGGCACCATCAAAATCCGTTGAAACGACACCTTATGAACTATGGTTT
Source organism: Aegilops bicornis (assembly GCA_021605145.1). Lineage (NCBI taxonomy): Eukaryota > Viridiplantae > Streptophyta > Magnoliopsida > Poales > Poaceae > Aegilops > Aegilops bicornis. The sequence goes on from CM038670.1 coordinate 706,618,363, forward strand.
AGCAAGAAACCAAAGTTGTCGTATCTTAAAGTTTGGGGCTGCGATGCTTATGTGAAGAAACTTCAACCAGATAAGCTCGAACCTAAATCGGAGAAATGTGTCTTCATAGGATACCCAAAAGAGACTATTGGGTACACCTTCTATCACAGATCCGAGGGCAAGATTTTCGTTGCTAAATTCGGATCCTTTCTAGAAAAGAGTTTCTCTCGAAAGAAGTGAGTGGGAGGAAAGTAGAACTTGATGAGATAAGCGTATCTGTTCCCTTCTTTGGAAAATAGTTCATCACAAGAACCGGTTCTGTGACAACTATACCAATAAGTGAGGAAGCTAATGATATTGATCATGAAACTTGGATCAAGTTTCTACTTGAACTACGAGGTCAACTAGAGTAAGATCCGCACTGAGTGGTACGGTAATCCTATTCGGAATTCATGTTACTTGACCATGGCGAACCTACAAACTATGAAGAAGCGATGGTGAGCCCAGATTCCGCGAAATGGTGGAAGCCATGAAATCTGAGATGGGTTCAATGTATGAGAACATTGTATGGACTTTGGTTGTCTTGCCTGATGATCGGCAAGCTTTCGAGAATAAATGGATCTTTAAGAAGAAGACCGACGCTGATGGTAATGTAACTGTCTATAAAGCTCGACTTGTTGCGAAAGATTTTCGACAAGTTCAAGGGTTGACTACGATGAGACTTTCTCACCCGTAGCGATGCTTAAGTCTGTCCGAATCATGTTAGCAATTGCTGCATTTTATGATTATGAAATTTGGCAAATGGATGTAAAACTGCATTCTTGAATGGATTTCTAGAAGAAGAGTTGTATATGATGCAACCAGAAGGTTTTGTTGATCCAAAGGGTGCTAACAAAGTGTGCAAGCTCCGACAATCAATTTATGGTGCAGTGCAAGCCTCTCGGAGTTGGAATAAACGCTTTGATAGTGTGATCAAAGCATATGGTTTTATCTGAGACTTTTGGAGAAGCTTTGTATTTACAAGAAAGTGAGTGGGAGCTCTGTAGCATTTACGATATTATATGTGGACGACATATTATTGATTGGAAATGATATAGAATTTCTGGATAGCATAAAAGGATACTTGAATAAAAGTTTTTCAATGAAAGACCTCGGTGAAGCTGCTTACATATTGGGCATCAAAATCTATAGAGATAGATCAAAACGCTTAATTGGACTTTCACAAAGCACATACCTTGATAAAGTTTTGAAAAAGTTCAAAATGGATCGTGCAAAGAAAGGTTTTTACCTGTATTACAAGGTGTGAAATTGAGTCGGACTCAATGCCCGACCACGCAGAAGATAGAGAGAAAATGAAAGATGTTCCTATGCTTCAGCCATAGGCTCTATCATGTATGCAATCTTTGTGTACCAGACTGACGTATGCTTAGCAATAAGCTTGGCAGGAAGGTACCAAAGTAATCCAGAGTGGATCATTTGGACAACGGTCAAGAACATCTGAAATACGAAAAGGACTAAGGATATGTTTCTCGTATATGGAGGTGACAAAGAGCTAGTCGTAAATGGTTACGTCGATGCAAGCTTTGACACCGATCCGGACGATTCTAAATCGCAAACCGCATGCGTGTTTTTATTAAGCGGTGGAGCTGTCAATTGGTGCAGTTCTAAACAAAGCGTCGTGGCGGGATCTACATGTGAAGCGGAGTACATAGCTGCTTCGGAAGCAGCAAATGAAGGAGTGCGGATGAAAGAGCTCATTTCCGATCTAGGTGTCATACCTAGTGCATCGGGACCAATGAAGATCTTCTGTGACAATACTGGTGCAATTGCCTTGGCAAAAGAATCCAGATTTCACAAGAGGACCAAGCATATCAAGAGACGCTTCAATTCCATTCGAGATCAAGTCCAAGTGGGAGACATAGAGATTTGCAAGATACATACGGATCTGAATGTTGCAGACCCGTTGACTAAGCCTCTTCCACGAGCAAAACATGATCAGCACCAAGACTCCATGGGTGTTAGAATCATTACTGTGTAATCTAGATTATTGAGTCTAGTGCAAGTGGGAGACTGAAGGAAATATGCCCTAGAGGCAATAATAAAGTTATTATTTATTTCCTTATATCATGATAAATGTTTATTATTCATGCTAGAATTGTATTAACCGGAAACATAATACATGTGTGAATACATAGACAAACATATAGTCACTAGTATGCCTCTACTTGACTAGCTCATTAATCAAAGATGGTTATGTTTCCTAACCATAGACATGTGTTGTCATTTGATTAATGGGATCACATCATTAGGAGAATGGCGTGATTGACATGACCCATTCCGTTAGCCTAGCACTTGATCGTTTAGTATATTGCTATTGCTTTCTTCATGACTTATACATGTTCCTGTAACTATGAGATTATGCAACTCACGTTTACAGGAGGAACACTTTGGGTGCTACCAAACGTCACAACGTAATCGGATGATTATAAAGGAGTACTACAGGTGTCTCCAAAGGTACATGTTGGGTTGGCGTATTTCGAGATTAGGTTTTGTCACTCCAATTGTCGGAGAGGTATCTCTAGGCCTTCTCGGTAATACACATCACATAAGCCTTGCAAGCATTGCAACTAATAAGTTAGTTGTGATATGATGTATTACGGAACGAGTAAAGAGATTTACCGGTAACGAGATTAAACTAGGTATTGGATACCGACGATCGAATCTCGGGTAAGTAACATACCGATGACAAAGGGAACAATGTATGTCGTTATGCGGTTTGACCGATAAAGATCTTCGAAGAATATGTAGGAACCAATATGGGCATCCAGGTTCCGCTATTGGTTATTGACCGAGAATAGTTCTAGGTCATGTCTACATAGTTCTCGAACCCGTAGGGTCCGCACGCTTAACGTTACGATGACAGTTTATTATGAGTTCATAAGTTTTGATGTACGAAGTTTGTTCGAGTCCCGGATGTGATCACGGACATGACGAGGAGTCACGAAATGGTCGAGACATAAAGATTGATATATTGGAAGCCTATATTTGGATATCGGAATGGTTCCGGATGAAATCGGGAATTTTCCGAACACCGGGGTTACCGGAACCTCCCGGGGATGTTGGGCCTTAATGGGCCATAAGGGAGAAGAGGAGGGCGGCCGGGGCAGGCCGCGCCCCCTCCCCTAGTCCGAATAGGACAAGGAGAGGCGGCGCCCTCTTTCCCTCTCCCTTTCCTTCTCCAACAAGGCAAGAAGGGGGAGTCCTACTCCCGGTGGGAGTAGGACTCCTCCAGGCGCACCCTAGGAGGGCCGGCCGCACCTCCCCCTCCCTCCTTTATATACGGGGGCAGGGGGGCACCCCATGACACAAGTTGATCTACATGATCGTTCCTTAGCCGTGTGCGGTGCCCCCCTCCACCATATTCCACCTCGGTCATATCGTCGCGGAGCTTAGGCGAAGCCTCGCCACGGTGAAGCATCATCATCGCCACCACGCCGTCAGGTTGTGGAACTCATCCCGACACTTTGCTGGATCGAGTCCGGGATCGCCATCGAGCTGAACGTGTCTTGAACTCGGAGGTGCCGTATGCGTTCGGTACTTGGATCGGTCGGATCGTGAAGACGTACGACTACATCAACCGCGTTGTTATAAACGCTTCCGCTTACGGTCTACGAGGGTACGTAGACATACTGTAACATCCCAAATTTCCTATTTGGAATGTTTTACAATTATAGCTAAGCATCCTATGCATCCTGTTTGAATTTGAATGCCATTTGGAGTTTCAGGGAAATCTTGAGTTTTGAATTTGAATTCAAAACTTTGGCATGTGGGAAACATTTCAAAAACTAAGCCTGATTAATACTTGATCAAAAGTATGAGAGGAGTAAACATGACACTCCAAAAACATCAGAGGAAAACATTGCCAAAAGATTTGGATTCAAATCTGAATTTTATTTGAATTTGAAAAAATGGATTTTTATAAAGTTTGGTTTTGCCTTTGGAAATATGTTCAAATGAATGGGAATATTCCCCTGATAATTTTTGTATATATATACCCTATATAAATTTTTTACATTTTAAATGTTATACTCTGTTTTGTTTTATTTTAAAAAATAAATTTTTAAAAAGGAAAATCCTCCCAGCGCCATAGGCCACCCCAGTGCCCAACCAGCAGAGCCCACCAGCCTGCCCGGCCAAGGCCCACCGCCAATCGGCCAGCCCACCCGACCGGCTCCTCGCCTCGCTCAATCTGGCCTGAGTTTGGCCACCCGCTGCTCCCATCTCTCTCTCTCTCTCACTGACCAGCGGGGCCCGCCCCATTCTTCTTCCCCCTCGCCCACGCCTCGCCGCACCGCCGGAGATCGCCGGATCCCGAAGGATCCGGGATTCCGATCGCCCGATCGCCCCAAGCCGTCGAGGCCACTGGCTGTAAAGCCGACCCTCCGCACCCCATTCCCCCTAGCCTCGCTTGAAGCCCCTCTTCCTCTCTCTCCCGAGCACACCGGAGACCCGAAGCTCTCGCCGCTGCCAAAGTCGCCGCCGTCGACGCCCTAGCCCTCCCCGACCAACCCCGACCCCACCAAACCCTTCCCCGAGCTCCCCCGCACCCGCACGGCGACTCCCCGGACCTCCCCGACGACTGGAACCCTCGCCGCACTCTCGCCGTCGCCGCCGCCGCCGTCGGACTCCGGTAAGCCACCGGAATCTCCCTCCCCCGTCCGATCTCTAATCTTACTCTGATTAGAACCTCAAGGGGTAAGTTTTTATTAGAAAACCGGCCGATTCGTTCGGTTTATTAGTTAGTTAGGTTTTATTTTTAGCCCGGCCGTTTTAGTTAAAACCACTAGGCCCATTTAGGCTATTTGACGCACAGGGCACAGTTTAGGCCCATTAGGCCTTTTTGTTTTTATTTTTGATTTTCTGTTTTAGCAGAATAGTTTCTGTTTTGAAAAATTGATATCTTTTATTCTGTTTATTATTTTTAGATGATTCTTTTTTTGTTGGGTTGCAAATTTTATGTAGTTTTTGCAGAATATATATTTAGCTATGTTAAAATTAATTAAAATTGCTTTAATTTAGTTTTAGTCAGAATAGTAAATCTGCTATAACTTGAGTTAGAAAAATTATTTTTTCATGATTCTTTTTGTCCCAACTTTATTTTGACATTGCCAAACCATAGAAATTAACTTGGGTATTTTAGGATTAATAAATAAATAGTTTTAAGCAGAATCCTATTAATCCTAATTAATTAGCTAGCTCCTGTTTTCCTATTATTTTAATTAGTAAATAAATTTATTTTAACATGTGATTAATTATTCTAGGATAGTTTCTGTCACTCCATTAGATGAACTTTTATTTATAATTAATAAAAGTTTTATTTTATTTTTCCTAATAGAAATTGGATTAGGCCTAAAATGAGTTTTATAATAGCTTTTAATTATTTCTTTTTGCTCCTAGTTGTTTAGTGAATTCTTTTCTGTTAAGTTAACCTAAAACCATGATTAGGTTGTGTTAGAAAATTTTTGTTATATAAAAACTATTTTTGTTATTGTTTGAAGTAGGGAAACTTTGAGTGGTTTTTCTTTGAGTTTTCCTTTGGATTTGGTTTTGGTTGTTTTGTTGTGTTATGTTACTTTTGTTATGTTGTGTTATGTGATCCTATTGCTATATGCTTATTGTGAAATTGTTTGTCTCGGTAGAGTTTCCGGAGTGCGAAGCTTGCTACTACGACTCTTTAGCTTACGAGGATCATCAGCAAGGCAAGTTTTGATCATGTTATTTCTATACCTATGTTTTTGTGCATTAGTAATTGTCACCACCCCACCATGCATGCAGTAGTGAAATCTTGAAGTCATTAAACTTGAGTAGTATCATGTGGTAGGATGAACCAATCCCTTGTTACCATGACCCCGGATTTAAGTAGTTTACTTTGCTATGCTCAGAGACGGTTTTGGGTTGAGTGAAATTCATAAGCAAGATGTGAGAGTCAATGATGATGACAACCCCATGAACTACAATGATCAAGATGGACTTGAATTCACTCTTTGGGTGGAGGACGGTTGGACGGGCACCACTGGAGAACCCAGTGGTGGCGGGATGCATGGAGAAGTGCCATGACATCTTGCGGAAAGCTTCACCCAGCCACGAAGAGAAGGATGGATGCCCCATGACCGAAGCTTACATGCGGCAGCCGCAAGCCATTATGGGCTCTGGCTGGGTCAACCCTAGTAGTGACGCTGGCTGGACGGTACTACGAGATGTAGAAGAACGGTAGGATTGGATGGGTACCGGCGGTGGCCAAGAACTCTTTGGAAGACCTGTTTCATCTCGTCCGTCTTCAAACACCATGAAGTGCGAAGACTTTAAAGGAGGAATGATTCTTGCGGGAAAGTCATAAACCTCTGCAGAGTTAAAGATCTAATCGATTAGCCGTGTCCCGATTACGGACATTTTGAGCCTCTAGAACTTGGAAGTATTCGGATATCTCAACACTAAAACTAATGAATTAATTTGAGGGTTTATGACTTAATAATTTGGGAGCGAGATTTTGGTTGGCGGAACCATCTCAATAACTATCAACAATTTGTAGTAAATTTGCAAATAAGTCCACTGTAGTAGGATAAAATTGGCTTTACGCAAAATGATGAAACTTAGAGCTCCACAGCCAAAATGCATCTAGTGTAGTAACTTTATCATTGTTATTCTTCTTGACTTGCCAGCTTATTCCAAAAGCTGACCTACATGGCTGCAATGTCTTATGTTGCAGAGGTATATTCCGATCAGGAGTGAGGCTACGCTCCGCGCTAGGCGATTGCCCTTTGGAGTCGGATGGACTCGCTTTACTTCTACGCTTCCGCAGCATTAGTAGTTTAATTCTCATGAGTTGGCCTTGAGCCGAATTTATTCCCTTGTAATAAAGACTCTATATGAGAATCGTGTAATAAAATTCAGGTGTGATTGAACTTTGATTACTTTATCGATGTACTGTGAGTACCAAAGCATGATCTTGGGATGAATGCAGACACAAAGACTTGACCGATATTGGGTCGGTCGCTCACAGAAGATGGTATCGAGCACAATGACCGTAGGATCGTAGCCCCTAGGATCGGAAAGCCATAAGCAGAGACCATTTACTTTAAATTCTTTTTATTCTGTAATTCCCCCCTGTTCAATTCTGACTCTTCTCCTATTTTCAACATTCTAGATGGCCGCCGAGTTCACCCCAGTTTTGCTACCGGAGTTCTGCCAGCCCGACGAGACGATGCCCTTCGGAAGAAAGCTGGTCCAGATGGTGAAGAAGCTGAAGATAGCTCTGCCCTCGATCACCGGGAAGCCAACCAATGCACTTCCGACGGACACCAGCTACAGAATTGAGGTGCATATCGGGAGAACCTTCGGGGACACACGGAGCCTATTGATTTTGAGTTCACCGAGTTCAAGCTGGATCATCGGAAGGGACGTGGCGATCTATCGAGCACTTGGACATCTCCGAGAGGAGTACAGGGCCGAGCTCGATCACTCGAGACCTCGCCATGGTTTCTCGCAGGGCAAGGAATGGAGATATCATCCGCACTGGCCGAGGACGACTCCATTCTCTCTTATGTCCAGGACTTGGAGTGTCTTCTCGGAAACGGGAGATTCGGACTACGCCGTAACTTCGAAGACACATAGGAGGCTTTTGTTCCGTGAACTGGGCTGGAGGAGAAGGCACGCGCAGACTTCCTTGGCCATGAGGAAGAAATCACGGACTTCATGGAGAAAGTCGACGACACGAAGATGAAGCTTGCCGCAATAGAGGAAAAAGATGGACTTGGGAGAGGACCTTTATCCCAGCGGAGATGAAGGACCCTCGTGAGTAATGATCAGGATTTTGAAGGGAGTACCCTTTGAAGGAAGCCACAAGAAGAGGCGCCACTGATGAGGACTTTTAGTCGACCACCATGTTATCTTTTACCTTTTCGTCGATCAGTTAGGCCGATATTTTCCTTCGTTTAGTCATGAGCTTTTGTAATCGAGTTTGAACCATGTTTGAGTGGAATGAATAAATGATTGGTGTGTTATATGATTGTGCATTCATATGGGTAGTGTTATTTCTCATAGACCCTTGTTCTATTCTAATTTTCTCATCCACTCCAAAAACACCAGATGCCTCCGAGACGTGACACTGGTTTCCCGCCGGAGCTCACCTAGCTGCTCCAACAGCAGAATGCACTTATGCAGCTCCTTATCCAGAATCAGAACAACAACACCAACAATCCACCGCCACCACCCCCTGTGGACAACTTGACTCGATTCCTGAGGTTGAATCCGGGGTGTTCTCTAGTAGCACCGAGCCGATTGTGGCTGATGATTGGCTCGCAAAGTCGGAAGAGAGCTAATCACCGTTGGATGCACCGATCTTTGAGAAGGTGCGCTTTGTCAGCGCATCAACTTGATGGACCTGCAGCTTCTTGGTGGGAGAACTACACCGCCACTTATCCCATTGGTGCTATCACATGGGATCAATTCCAGGAGGCCTTCCGCACCGCTCATGTCTCGGTGGAGCCATGAGTGCGAAGAAGCGTGAGTTCCGCAACTTGCGCCAGGGGAACCGTACTGTGGCACAGTACGTGGATGAATTCAGCAAGCTTGCTCGCTATGCCCCTGATGATGTGGCCACAGATGCCGCAAAGCAGGAGAAGTTCCTTGAGGGACTCAATGATGAACTGGGCATGCAGCTTATGGTGGCCACCTTCGCCAACTACCAGGGACTGGTAGACAAGGCCATCATACTTGAAGGCAAGCAGCAGCAGATCGAAAGCCGCATAGCGAAAGTACAGCCGGGGAAGCACAACTCGGGAGCTCGGCGAAGCCCGTTATGCACCATACTCGGGAGGGCACACCCATCATAACCATGGAGGTCATAACCATGGAGGAAATGGGAACAACCGCAGCCAGGACAACAAGTCGAGGCCATGGCAATGGCAATGGTAATGGTAATGGCAATCAGCACCGTTCTGCCCGGCTTCAAGGATCTCGAGCCACATCACCGCTTCAAGTGCCGGAAGACAGGCACTATGCCACCGACTGCCCGGAGGCCAAGCAGAGGAATGGAAATGGCAATGAAGGCTCAGCGAAGAGGCCCAATCCGTTCCCTCGTGCTTAGGTGAACCACATCGACGTGGAGGACGTCTATGATCAGCCAGACACTGTGGTTGGTAAGTTTTTATTGAATTCACGTTCAGTTTTGGTTCTCTTTGATTCTGGTGCAACGCATTCAATTCATATCAAGGGTAGTTGTGGAAAAGTACGGGTTGCCCACTAAAACCCTTAGAAGCCCCTTCGCGTCGATTCGCAGGAGGAGAAATGATGGCGGCGAGGGCTGTCATGCAACTCTCAACATCGGGAACCATAAATTTCCGAGACCTCATAGTGTTGGAAACCCGGACCTTGGATGTAATCCTAGGCATGGATTGGTTGACAAAGTTTGAAGGAACATAGGCGTGCCCGAAGTCAATTCTGCTCACCACCGGGAAGCGTAAGAGGATTAAGTATGTAGCCGAGCACGGCCAGATGAAGAATCTGGTGCTTTCCCTCACGGGAGTTGTTGTGGAGGAAGTGACAGTAGTGCTAGATTTTCGATATGTTTTCCCGGAGGAATTACCAGGAATGCCACCGGACGGGGACATTGAATTTCCGATCGAAGCTATTGCGGCACAGCCCCAATATCCAAGAGACCTTATCGGATGCCACCGAATGAGTTGAAAGAGATCAAGGATCAAATTAATGAGTTATTGGAGAAAGGATATATTCGTCCAAGCTCGTCACCTTGGGGAGCCCAGTTCTTTTGGTAGAGAAGAAGGATGGAAGTTTGAGGATGGTTGTGGATTATCGTGCATTGAACGAGGTGACCATCAAGAACAAGTACCCTCTGCCGATGATTAATGATTTGTTTGATCAGCTAGTAGGAGCCAAGGTATTCTCTAAGATCGATCTTCGATCAGGGTATCATCAGTTGAAGATCCGTGAAAAGGATATACCCAAAACAGCGTTCACTAGGGTATGGTTTATATGAGTATACCGTCATGTCATTTGGATTGACTAATGCTCCTGCGTACTTCATGAACTTGATGAACAAGGTGTTTATGGAATATCTGGACAAGTTTGTCGTGGTGTTCATCGATGATATATTGATTTTCTCCAAGAGCGAGGAAGAGATTAAAGTACTTTTGCGTCTAGTTATGGAGAAACTTCGAGATCTTCAGTTGTATGCCAAGTTCAGCAAATGTGAATTTTGGCTGAAGGAAGTTGGATTCCTCGGACATGTTATCTCGGAGAAGGAATAGCAGTTGATCCCGCCAAGGTTGAATCAGTCACCGATTGGCGATCACCCACCTCAGTCAAGGAGATCCGCAGTTTTCTCGGACTCGCAGGATATTATCGGAGGTTCATTGAGAACTTCTCGAAGATTGCCAAGCCCATGACTGAGCTGTTGAAGAAGGAAGCCAAGTATGTTTGGACCAAGGAATGTGAAGCTAGTTTTCAGGAATTGAAGAAACGGTTGGTCACAGCCCCAGTGTTGATATTGCCAGACATACACAAGGAATGCCAGGTCTATTGTGACGCTTCTCGTCAAGGACTCGGAGGAGTATTGATGCAGGAAGGCAAGGTTGTAGCTTATGCCTCCAGACAGCTACGGCCTCATGAGATGAATTATGCCACACATGATTTGGAGTTAGCAGCCGTAGTGCATGCACTCAAGACACGGAGACATTTCCTCATCGAAAACCGTTGTGATGTTTACACAGATCACAAGAGCTTGAAGTATATTTTCACGCAGAAGGAATTGAACCTCAGGCAGAGGAGATGGCTAGAGTTGATAAAGGACTATGACATGAGACTGCATTACCACCCAGGGAAAGCTAATGTTCTAGCAGATGCTTTGAGCCGTAAGAGTTATGTGAATACTCTTACAGCAGGAGGATTACCCCAGGAGCTAGTCGATGACCTCAGAGATCTCCGACTGGAGATAGTTCCAAGAGGATTTGTTGCAACTCTGGAAGTTCAGTCCACTTTGGCCCAAAGGATTCGTGAAGCCCAGAAGTCGGACAAGGAAATTGATGAGATAAAGCAAAAGATGGAGGAAGGAAAAGCTAAAGGATTCCGTAAGGATGAACACGGAACTATATGGTTCGAGGATCGTATTTATGTGCCCAATGATCCCGAGCTCAGGAAGCTAATTCTTCAGGAGGCTCATGATTCGCCGTACTCGATTCACCCCGGCAACACCAAGATGTACCTGGATTTGAAGCAAAGTTTCGGTGGGCGGTATGAAGAAGGATATTGCCGAGTACGTAGCGATATCACGATGTTTGTCAGCGAGTAAAGGCGAGAACATCGAAGCCAGCAGGTTTACTTCAACCTTTGCCGATTCCGATTGGAAATGGGAGAAACTTGGAATGGATTTCATCAAGGATTACCCAGGACTCGTTCAGGTTATGACTCTATCTCGGGTAGTGGTTGATCGTTTGACCAAGGTAGCTCACTTCATTCCGTGAAGACTACCTATACCAGTGCTAAGTTGGCCAAGATATACATGACCAGGATCGTATGTACGCATGGAGTTCCGAGGAAAATCGTGTCGATAGAGGAACACGGTTTACCTCAAAGTTTTGGAAGCGGTTGCATGAAACTTTGGAGTGCGAGGCTGGAATTGATCTGACTTTTCATCCAGCGAGCAGGATGGACGGAGACCGAGAGAGTCAATCAGATTGGAGGACATGTTGAGAGCTTGTGTGCTAGACTATGGGTCTAGCTGGGATGATAATTTGTCAGACGCAGAGTTCTCATACAACAACAGCTATCGATCCGGTTTGAAGATGGCCCCTTTCAAGCTCTATACGGAAGGAGGTGCGTAACACCATTGTTGTGGGATAGTGTTGGAGATCGATCACTTTTCGGTTCCGATCTTATCAAGGATTCGAAGAGAAAGTCAAGCTGATTCGAGACAGGGCTCAAGATAGCACGGTCGAGACAGGAAGAGTTATGCCGACGATGGCGCAAGGAAGTGACTTACGAAGTGGGAGACCGAGCATATCTTCGTGTGTCTCACTCGTGGAATCAAGAGGTTTGGAGTCAAGGGAAAGTTAGCACCCGATTCATTGGCCCCTACAAAATCCTTGAGCGTCGTGGAGAGGTTGCTTACAAGTTGGAATTGCGGAAGGATTGTCCGGAGTGCATGATGTCTTCCATGTTTCTCGGTGAAGAAGTGTCATGCCGACATGGCCGATGTTCCGTTGAGAGACACAAGGTGCCCCTAGAGGCCATACAATTTTGACAAAGGATCTGACCTACAAGGAGAAACCCGTTCGAATTCTCGAGACTGCAAGCAGAGTCACCCGCAGCAAGGTCATTAAATTTTGCAAGGTGCTGTGGAGTCAACACACCGAGGAAGAAGCCACCTGGGAGCGCGAAGAAGACCTTATTCGAGATCACCCGCACCTATTTGCTAGCCAACCCGAATCTCAAGGGCGAGATTCATCTTAAGGTGGGTAGATTTGTAACATCCCAAATTTCCTATTTGGAATGTTTTACAATTATAGCTAAGCATCATATGCATCCTGTTTGAATTTGAATGCCATTTGGAGTTTCAGGGAAATCTTGAGTTTTGAATTTGAATTCAAAACTTTGGCATGTGGGAAACATTTCAAAAACTAAGCTGATTAATACTTGATCAAAAGTATGAGAGGAGTAAACATGACACTCCAAAAACATCGAGAGGAAAACATTGCCAAAAGATTTGGATTCAAATCTGAATTTTATTTGAATTTGAAAAAATGGATTTTATAAAGTTTGGTTTTGCCTTTGGAAAAATGTTCAAATGAAAGGGAATATTCTGATCATTTTGGTATATATATACCCTATATAAAATATTTATATTTTAAAAGTTATACTCTGTTTTGTTTTATTTTAAAAAAATAAATTTTTAAAAAGGAAAACCCTCCCCGGGTGCCAGCTAGACCACCCCAGGCCCAACCAGGCCAAGCAGCTCACCACTGCCTGGCCACGGCCCACCCGGCCAATCGGCCACCACCCGACTGCTCCTCGCCTCGCCCGAATCCGCTCCGAGTCGGTCACCCGCTCATTCCCATCTCTCTCTCTCACTGACCAGCGGGGCCCGCCCCCATTCTTCTTCCCCCACGCCCACGCCTCGCCGCTGGGAGATCGCGGATCGAAGGATCCGGATTCAATCGCCCCAAGGCCGTCGAGGCCACGGCTATAAAAGCCGACCCTCCACACCCCATTCCCCCCTAGCCTCGCCAAGCCCCTCTTCCTCTCTCTCCGAGCACGCCGGAGACACAGAAGCTCTCGCCCGCCAAAGTCGCTGGCCGACGCCCTAGCCCTCCCCGACCAACCCCGACCCTACCAAACCCTTCCCGAGCTCCCGCACTTGCACGGCGACTCCCGGACCTCCCCGACGGTGGAACCTCGCCGCACTCTCTCGCTGCCGCCGCCGCCGTCCGGACTCAGTAAGCCACGGAATCTCCCTCCCGTCCGATCTCTAATCTACTGACTCTGATTAGAACCCCAAGGGGTATGTTTTATTAGAAACCGGCCCGGTTCATTCGGTTTATTAGTTAGTTAGGTTTTATTTTTAGCCCGGCCGTTTTAGTTAAAACCACTAGGCCCGTTTAGGCTATTTGGCCTTACAGGCACGCTTTAGGCCCATTAGGCCTTTTTGTTTTTATTTTTGATTTTCTGTTTTAGCAGAATAGTTTCTGTTTTGAAAAATTGATATCTTTTATTCTATTTATTATTTTAGATGATTCTTTTTTTGTTGGGTTGAAAATTTTATGTAGTTTCTGTAGAATATATATTTAGCTATGTTAAAATTAATTAAAATTGCTTTAATTTAGTTTTAGTCAGAATAGTAAATCTGTTATAACTTGAGTTAGAAAAATTATTTTTGCATGATTCTTTTTGTCCCAACTTTATTTTGACATTGCCAAACCATAGAAATTAACTTGGGTATTTTAGGATTAATAAATAAATAGTTTTAAGCAGAATCCTATTAATCCTAATTAATTAGCTAGCTCCTGTTTTCCTATTATTTTAATTAGTAAATAAATTTATTTTTAACATGTGATTAATTATTCTAGGATAGTTTCTGTCACTCCATTAGATGAACTTTTATTTATAATTAATAAAAGTTTTATTTTATTTTTCCTAATAGAAATTGGATTAGGCCTAAAATGAGTTTTATAATAGCTTTTTAATTATTTCTTTTTGCTCCTAGTTGCTTAGTGAATCCTTTTCTGTTAAGTGAACCTAAAACCATGATTAGGTTATGTTGAGTAAATTTTATTATATAAAAAACTATTTTTGTTATTGTTTGAAGTAGGGAAACTTTGAGTGGTTTTTCTTTGAGTTTTCCTTTGGATTTGGTTTTGGTTGTTTTGTTGTGTTATGTTACTTTTGTTATGTTGTGTTATGTGATCCTATTGCTATATGCTTATTGTGAAATTGTTTGTCTCGGTAGAGTTTCCGAGTCTGAAGCTTGCTACTACGACTCTTTAGCTTACGAGGATCATCAGCAAAGGCAAGTTTTGATCATGTTATTTCTATACCTATGTTTTTTGTGCATTAGTAATTGTCACCACCCCACCATGCATGCAGTAGTGAAATCTTGAAGTCATTAAACTTGAGTAGTATCATGTGGTAGGATGAACCAATCCTTGTTACCATGACCCCGGACGAAGTAGTTTACTTTGCTATGCTCAGAGCGGGTTTTGGGTTGAGTGAAATTCATAAGCAAGATGTGAGAGTCAATGATGATGACAACCCCATGAACTACAATGATCAAGATGGACTTGAATTCACTCTTTGGGTGGAGGATTTGTTGACGGGCACCTGGAGAACCAGTGGTGGCCGGGATGCATGGAGAAGTGCCATGACATCTTGCGGAAAGCTTCACCCAGCCACGAAGAGAAGGATGGATGCCCCATGACCAGAAGCTTACCTGTGCAGCCGCAAGCCATTATGGGCTCTGGCTGGGTCAACCCTAGTAGTGACGCTGGCTGGACGGTACTACGAGATGTAGAAGAACTGTAGGATTGGATGGGTACCGGCAGTGGCCAGAAGAACTCTATTTAAGACACTGATTCATTCTTCTCGTCTTCAAAAACCATGAAGTGCGAAGAAATTAAAGGAGTGAATGATTCTTGCGGGGAAAGTCATAAACCTCTGCAGAGTTAAAGATCTAATCGATTAGCCGTGTCCCCGGTTACGGACATTTTGAGCCTCTAGAACTTGGAAGTATTCGGATATCTCAACACTAAAACTAATGAATTAATTTGAGGGGTTTATGACTTAATAATTTGGGAACGAGATTTTGGTTGGCGGAACCATCTCAATAACTATCAACAATTTGTAGTAAATTTGCAAATAAGTCCACTGTAGTAGGATAAAATTGGCTTTACGCAAAATGATGAAACTTAGAGCTCCACAGCCAAAATGCATCTAGTGTAGTAACTTTATCATTGTTATTCTTCTTGACTTGCCGACTTATTCCAAAAGTCGACCTACATGGCTGCAACGCGTCTTATGTTGCAGAGGTATATTCGATCGGGAGTGAGGCTACGCTCCGCGCTAGGCGATTGCCCTTTGGATACGGATGGACTCGCATAACCTCGAACCTTCCGCAGAAGTAGTAGTTTATTTCTCATGAGTATGCCTTGAGCCGAATTTAGTCCCTTGTAAAAAATACTCTATATGATAATCGTGTAATAAAATTCAGGTGTGATTGAACTTTGATTACTTTATCGATGTACTGTGAGTACCAGCATGATCTTGGGATGGTACAGACACAAAGACTTGACCGATATTGGGTCAGGTCGCTACACATACACTCTCCCCTCTCGTTGCTATGCCATCACCATGATCTTGCGTGTGCGTAGGAAAAATTTTGAAATTACTGCGTTCCCCAACAAAATACATATCACGAGTGCCAAGGAATTATGGGATAGCATTGTGAGGACCAAGACCGGTACCTCCACTCTCCGGCTTGCTCAATATGAAATTGCCAAGGGTCAACTACAAAACTTTTGTATGGAGAAAGGTGAATCTCCCAAGCAACTCCTTGAGCGTCTCATGACTCAACATTGATATCAAGTCATGTGAGTGTGACAAGACACAAGATGGATTCAACTTGACTAAGCGATTTGTCGTGGATAAGTTGCATCATGCTCTTGATCCATATCATCATTAAATGGTGTGGGACATAAGACAACACCATGGATTCAAGGAAATGACTCTGGATGACATTATATCCACCTTCCAACTATTTGAAGAGTCAAAGACAAATTCTACAAAACATCTTGCCATGCATGGTACCTCAACATCAAAAAACAATCTTGCATTGAAGGCCAAGCATGTATATGAAGAAGAGCAAAGTGAAGAAGAGGAAGATGATGAGGATGAATATGGTGATGAGATTGACTCCGATGAGAGTCCTTCATATGAAGACATTGCTCTCTTTGTTAAGAAGTTTAGCGAGGGAAAATTCAAGGGAAGATTCCAGAAGAACAAAGTGAGAAATTGCTACAACTGTGAAGAAACCAACCACTTCTCCAATGATTGCCCTTATGAGAAGTGAGAAGATAAAACAATGTTTCCCAAGACCTTTCCCAAGAAGAAGTTGCCAAACCCTTTGAACGCCAAGCTCAAGAAGAGAGATGGGAAAGCAATGGTTGCTCATGAAGAATCTGATCCAGATGATGTTATTGGTGTTTCTGGAGTAGCCCAAGATTCTCAAAACACTTTGAGGCTAGTCAACAAGAGTGGTGATGTTGTCAACTAAAACTACATGAAAGACTACAAGGGCAACGCTCACAAGTGCCTAATGGCAAAGGCCGTGGTAGAAGATGGAGAGGATCAAAACTCTTCTGACAAGGTCAAGGTAACCTCACAATCAAACCCTCCTATTTTCACTCCTTCTACTCCTAGTGATGAGTATCTTGATGTGGAGGATAATTATGATGATAATGATATAGATGACCCCATGTTTGCTAAATTTAAATAAGGTCATGTGCTCCCTCAAAGGAAAGAAGCTCACTATGTTTCGTATGCTTATGGAGACGGTGGGTAAGCACACTGTCACCATTAAGGAAATAGAAATCCTCATAACCGAGGAAAAGGAAAAATATGAAATCCTTGAGCGGAAAGTCCAATATGAGGAAGCACAAAATGATGAACTATGCTTGAAAATTGGTGCAGACATTGATGTTCATGCTAAACATCTTGCCTCCTTGAAAAAGTCTAAGGACTGTTGCGAAGAGTTGATGAATGATAAAAGTAAGCTTGTGAAGTCTCATGCATCTCTCTCTAAGGAGTGTGAGCTTCTATCCGTGTCTCTCAAGACTAAGGAAGAAGAGCTCACCCTTCTTACAAAGAGTTTTGAGTCAAGCTTACTTATCTTGAAACTCTAGCCAAGGCTTACTCTTCTCCTATTATCAATGTTGATGCTTGTACTACTAACTCTAGTAGTGACCTAGCATCTATTCTTGAGGGGAATCACTTTCTCAAGGCTCAAATCGAGAAAGGTCTCATGACATGTGCTCAAGGACAAAAGAACCTTAATGAGGTATTGAGTCAACACAATGAGGTGTTTTCCAAAGAGGGGCTCGGGTTTGACTCAAGCACAAGCAAGAAGAAGACGTCTTCTCAAAAGTGCACCACTCCTCTAAAAGAAACATTTGTATGAGAAGGGCACAAGGAGAAAGGTAAGGTTGTTAGTGGGAAGGACACAAGGGGCATGCCCACTCTCAATAAGCCAAAAGAGTTCATGCCTCCATCCTATGTACATCGTAAAACTAAGGATGGAGAAGTTTATGCAAAATTTGTTGGACCTCGAAATGCATTCCGGTTCTATGCTATTTGGGTCTCTAAGACCCTTGTGACTAACTTGAGAGGTCCCATTGCAAAATGGGTGCCCCTAACCAAGTCATAATTGTGTGTAGGTTGCTTTCTCTGGTGGAGTAAAATGGGTGATCGATAGTGGATGTACCAATCATATGACCGGAGATAGCAAGTTGATCTACAATTTCATGGAAGCTATTCAACCATTTATGAGCATTATGTTTGGTGGAGGATCAAAAGGACAGTACTCGGGTTGGGCAAGGTGGCTATCACAAATGACATGTCTCTTGCAAATGTCATGCTTGTCCAATCCCTTAAATATCATTTGCTTTCTGTTCACCAATTGGCTTCTGTTGGTTATGATACACTCTTTGGACTAACGGATGTGAAAGTCTTTAAGAGAGATACTCTCGAAGTGGCTTTTTTTGGAGACTTGGATGGCAACCTTTACACGATTGATTTCTTGAAAGAGAGCACGTTCCATGCAACTTGTCTAATGGCCAAGGCCGACAAGGGGTGGCTATGGCATCACCAGCTAGCCCATGTCGGCATGAGAAATCTTCAAGATCTCTTAAAGGGTAATCACATCCTTGGACTAACCAATGTCTCTTTTGAGAAAGATCGTGTGTGTAGTGCATGCATAGCCAGGAAGCAACATCTATCAAAGCACCCACCCAAGAATGTCGTGTCTACTTCAAGGCCTTTAGAGCTCCTTCATGTGGATCTTTTTGGGCCTCCTTCATGGGATAGTCTTGGTGGGAAAAAGTATGGGCTTGTCATTGTTGATGATTACTCAAGATATACATGGGTGTTTTTCCTCAAGTCCAAGGACGAGACGAAGATCACCATCATTGATTTTGCCAAGCAAGCACAACGCAAGTTTGACAAAGAAATCTTGGCAATAAAAAGTGACAATGGCTCTGAGTTCAAGAACTACACCTTGGAAGAATTTCTTAGTGATGAAGGGATTGAGCATCAATATTCAACTCCATACACTCCTCAGCAAAATGGTGTAGCCGAAAGGAAGGACCGTACACTTGTGGAGATGGAAAGGTCCATGTTGGATGAATACAAGTCGCCACATAGTTTTTGGGCCGAGGCGGTCAACACTGCATGCCATGCATCAAACCGACTCTTCCTCCGCACAATATTGGAAAAGACTCCATATGAGCTCCTAACTGGGAACAAGCCCAATGTCAAGTACTTTCGTGTATTTGGTGCAAATGTTTCATCCTCAACAAAAGAGAACGGTTAGGAAAATTTCAATCCAAAACAATTGAGGGCATATTTGTTGGCTATGGATCAAACTCTCACGCCTATAGAGTCTACAACAAATCCAATGGATGTGTTGTAGAAACTTGTGACGTGGTGTTTGATGAATTTAATGGCTCCCATGGGGAGCAAGTTGATCTGAGTGATGTAGGTGAAGAAGATTCTTCTCAAGATATTTTGACCATGGGTGTTGGTGCACTTCTTCCAATGGAACAAGAACCTCATGATGATGAAGAAGAAGATGGAAGCTTCACACATCATAAAACTACTTCAACACCCATACCACCACAAGCTCCTATTTCTCAACCAATGCCGTTAGTTCAAGTACAAGAAGATGATCAAGTCCTCTTCATGATAATTTTCAAGAACAAGATCATCATCAAGGACAAGAACAAGAAAGTGCAATCATTAATGATGAACCTCAACAAATGCAATATGAAGAAGAAGATCTACCACCACACATTAATGATCCATATGTTGAAGATGTGGATGATGGACATGAAGTTGAACCTCGCGAAACTCTAACCTCATCATGCCCCGAGTGGTCGGTCGTGTTGATGTTGATAAGATTCTCATCGGCATATCGGAAGGTAGAGTCACTCGTGAACAATTGACAAACTTTTGTGCTCACTTCTCGTTTGTGTCTAGTGTTTAGCCACTCAAGGTACAAGATGCATTGATGGACAATGATTGGCTCATTGCCATGCAAGAAGAGTTGAACATCTTTGAACGCAACCAAGTGTGGTCATTAGTCAAGAGGCCAACTACGGAGCACAATGTCATTGGAACAAAATGGATTTTCAAGAACAAGCAAGATGAGAATGGTGTAATCATCCGCAACAAGTCAAGGTTAGTGGCACAAGGATACTCACAGTTGAAGGTTTGGACTTTGGTGAGACCTTTGCCCCTGTTGCCCGTCTTGAATCTATTCGCATCTTACTTGCTTATGCTTCTTTCAATGGTTTTACATTACATCAAATGGATGTGAAGAGTGATTTCCTTAACGGTCCTCTACAAGAAGAAGTATATGTATCATAACCACCTGGGTTCATTGATCCCGGTCACAAATACTATGTGTATAAACTTCATAAGGCTTTGTATGGCCTCAAACAAGCACCTCGTGCTTGGTATGATCATCTTAAGAAGTTTTTACTTGATGATGGTTTCGTGAGAGGGGTGATCGATCCCACTCTTTTTTCTAAGAGGGACAAGGGTGATTTGATCTTATGCCAAATTTATGTAGATGATATCATTTTTGGTTCTCCTAACATTCATTTGTGCAAGAAGTTTGCGGCCTCCATGACCAAGAATTTTGAAATGTCACTCAATGCGGATTTGAAGTTCTTTCTCGAATTCCAAATTCAACAATTTCAAGAAGGAATTTTCTTGTCTCGAGCAAAATACCTCAAGGATATTCTAGAGAAGTTTGGCATGTCTGATGCTAGTCCATGTAAGACCCCCATGCCAACAAAAATTGTACTCACTGAAGACACAATGGTATCCTTTTCGACCCTTCTATATACCGCTCTATGATCGGTTCATTGTTGTATCTTTGTGCATCTAGACCAAATATCATGTTCAGTGTATGCATGTGTGCTAGATTTCAAGCTTCCCCTAGGGAAAGTCATCATAAGGCGGTTAAGCATATTCTTAGATACCTTGTTCACACCCCAAAGTTGGGTCTATGGTACCCCAAGGATGCTAAGTTTGATCTCATTGGGTTCACGGATGAGGATTGGGCTGGAGACAAAGTGGATCGTAAGTCCACCTCCGGTGCATGTCAATTTCTTGGACGCTCCTTGGTAAGTTGGTCCTCAAAGAAACAAAATTGTGTTGCCCTCTCCACCACCGAAGCCACATACATTGCAACCGCCAGTTGTGCAACTCAATTACTATGGATGAGGCAAACTTTAAAGGATTATGGTATCACCTATAGACATGTGCCTCTTCTATGTGATAATGAAAGTGCCATCAATATTGCTGAGAATCCCAAAGATCATACCCGCACCAAGCACATTGATATTAGGTATCATTTCTTGAGGGATCATGTGGAAAAGGGTGACATTAATATTGCTCATGTTCGTACAGATATGCAACTTGCAGACATTTTCACCAAGCCATTGGATGAAGCAAGGTTTTGTCAACTTAGGCGTGAACTTGGTATCTTGGAGTTTGACAACATTATGTGAAATCTAGTACCCATCCATGCATTTACTTCATGTCTTGTCTAGATGTAGGCATGTATTTAGGGGGAAACATTCAACTCATGAGTTATCTCACCCTATATGATGCATAAATAAACCAAACACTTTCAAAGTTACTATGTTATCACTTTGTGACTTAGTACTTTAAATGATGGAGTTGTGATGTTGGGCTCAAGGTTAAAATCTTCGCAGTGCCAAGTCACATATACTCAAACATGGTGGACTCGTCCACCGCCCTCTCTTAGAGAGGCTAGACTTATTCTTCATCTCCTTTTTGTGTGTTTGTCCAGTGTTTTTCTCTCTATTTGAGTGTCTCTCTATTTGAGTGTTCTCGTTGTTGCTCTTGTGTATTGTCGAGTGTGTTGCCCCTAGCTCAGGTTCTACCCAAGCCTCTCTCATCTCGAAACCATCTCATATTTGTCTAGTGCACAAGCTTCAAATCAAAACCACATAAATGTTGATCTGGTGTGTGGTGGTCTTGGGAGCTTTTGGACCCCCTCCCTCTAGTTCTCAGGAGTTCAGAGAGACTGTAATCTCTCTGGATATCCCGGAACTTCCGGGGTGGTGTCCGGAACTTCCGGCCACCGAAACTTCCGGCCTTGCCCGGAACTTCCGGGCGTCGCCGGTCTTGGGCACATAATATGGACAGAGGATAACAAAGGGGTATTTTCTCCCCTTATCCACTATTCCACTGCTCTCTCCCTGCAGTGCCCCTCACCCATCGGCAATTTCTGGGCAATCTGCTGGCCCCCAGAACCTCTGGCTCCTTCTTCCCTTCATCATGCTTGGAGGGCATCTGTGCTCTCCACCATATCCATGGAGGAAGGTAACCTAAGCATCTATCTGCTCTCTCTGGTTTCCTATGGATTTGTAGGCTATGCTTATGGTTCTAGGATGAACACAAACATCACATCTCGAGTCCTGCATCCACTTTAGATCTGCAGTACTCCATCTCTTTCAACCTTCATTGTTAGATCTATGTCTGTCCCCTACTCAGATACGGAAGGAGCCCTGCGACCATGCTGGTGCCCGGAACTTCCGGGCAGGCCGGACCGTCCGGCCTCGCTAGGGTTTCCATGTCCGGGCCAGGGCAGTACTTTTCCGTCCAGCCGAACTTCCGGGCTCCTGGAACTTGGCCTTGAACTTCCGGCCTCCCCGGAACTTCCGGCCTAAGCAGAGTTATGTCAAAATTTTCGAACAATGAGATTCTTTGATTCTCTTTTTTTAGGCCTGTGTACTTATTATGTCCCCATGCTATTCTCTCATCTCAGTCAGCAGGAGGGTCTGGTTCGCGTGCTCACTCATCCAAGGTGTATGAACGGAAATCCAAAGCTCGGGTCAAGAAGACAACGGATGTTGTTTTGGGGCATGAGAACATGTTTGACTGCCACCCTAAGGAAGATGTTGAGGCTGAAGACATTGCATCTCCTCCTGCTGCTCCTGTCCACTCCAAGAAGCGGAAGACTACTTCCAAGAAGGCCAAGGCACCAAATGTTCAACCTCCTCCTCCTGTGCCAGTCACCATGAGGGAAATACCCGCACCAGAGTGGATTGCTCTTTGCGTGTCAATCCCTATCGCTATGACCGTGATCATGTGGCTGATTCCAAGTTTTGGACACTTTTTTTCAGCAACGCAACTATGAAGAGATCTTCTCTCAGTTTGTCAACAAGTGTGTCATTCAGAAGAATATCAACGTCTCTCACTTTGACAAGATTCCAACAAATTCTGCTTACTTTGATGGGATCCAGAGCATGTGTGAAGCTCAACCTTCTTCCACTCATGCGCTTTCAACATGATGTGTCTCCGCCTCTTGTGGCTCATTTCTATGCCACTATGCATTTTGGGACTGATATGCAGGGCACTCTTACTTGGATGAGTGGTAATGAGAAGTTCTCTGCTCCGTTCTCAATGATGGACGGTCTTTTGGGATATGAGTATACTCACACTACTGTTGACCGTGGCTACAAGATTCACGACAAAGGGGTCTTCCAGGCTATGCACTTTGCTGATTTGTATCCTTCATCTGAAAGAGTTGGATCTGTTGGAGATCTTTTGCCTTTCTATGACATCATGCACCAGATCTTTTGAGAGATACTTGCTGTCAAGGTGGGTGACAAGAACAAGATTCGTGGCCACCTCATCAACCTTCTTCACTACACTTGTCACAACTCCGAGCATGGCCCCATTGATGTGATGGACTTTATGTGGCATGAGATGTACAGTGTGGTGATGAACCTCAAGGTTCCTATCTAAGCTCCTTATATTACTGCCTTGATTGCTGAGATTGCTCCTGATGCACTTGCGGGTCGGTGTGTGACTGTCCACTCCAGTGTTCTTGCTTGTTAAGAAGGGCAAGGCAACTGCTCATGAGGGTGATGATGATGAGGAAGAGGGGCTACATGCTAGAGATCCACACCACTTTGAGCTTCGTCCCTCTCTCATACTTTTCATCGTGGGGAGCCCAGTGAATCCGGGTCCAAGAAGAGCAACAAACTTTGGATCTTCTCAAGAACATGTTCTGTCTGCGGCAAGATATGCACAAGAAGCAGTGGGAGGAGCACAAGTCTAGGAAGGAGAGCATGAAGGCTCTTAAGGATGGTACGCGTGCATCTGGTATGGACATTGCTCACGGTTCCGAGTCTAATGTGACTCATTTTGAGAAATACCAGTCCAAGTTTGCTCGGTTTGATGTTGAAGCCGGCGATGAAGCCTCTTCTCACCGCCCTCATGGCTCAGAGTCTTCTGGAGAGTCGTCTGATGACCCTTCTGCGTCCCTCTCCTAGGGGTTGTTTATGGATTCCTCCATCTTTCCTTTTTGCCATCTTGGTGACAACAGGGGGAGATGTTGTGGTGCTTGATAGGGCTTATCGTTTATCTATGTTTATCTTCCTATTTTATGTTGCTTGGTGAACCGTTGAACCTTTGCTTTTATTTGCCCCTATTTGGATCTTATCTTTCTATTTGAACCTATTATGTTCCGTTAAATAATCTATCTGTGTGTGAGCATCTTATGGCAAGGAGGTTACATGGCATATTCTATTTTCTCATATTGTGAGAGACATCTATCAGGCAATGTTATATCTATATTTGTATCTTCACTATGAAAAACAAAGGTTAGTAAAGCGTTCTATGTCGATATATCATTCTTGTGTGGGTATGCACAGTGATAGGGAGATTTTCCTCTAACCATGTCATTTCATTCAAATGCAATCCTAAAATAAGGCATGGGTTGTGGGGAGTACTTTCCTTTCATTAAAATTGCTTTATATTGTATATACTTTATGTGTTTACCCTCTCAAGCATTGTTGTCATCTATGTCAAAAAGGGGGAGATTGAAAGTGCAATGTTGCACTGAATTGTTTTGACATGTATGACAACTTCATTTGTGTTTCTAACCACATGCTCTAGTGTTAACTTGACCGATTAAGCTAAAGTGAAGCATGGATGGTTATTCCCTCTTATATTTGAAAAAGGAAAAGCGGAGTGCCCAAGAAAAGAAGAGTACCATAAAGTTTTCTTGTTTCTTGAGTCCTTAGGGCAGCCGCACTATTAAGAGGGGGTGCATCATAAAAACATCCGGGGAACCAACTTACATTCTCACATTGATCTAAAAATCTTAGTGTAAAGTTTCTGTTCAGGCCGGAACTTCCGGGGACCAGCAGGTCCGGCAGGGGTCCGGGAAGCTTCCGGGGTACCCAGAGAAACTGCTCTTTTTGTGCAATCTCTCTGTGTAGCCCGGAATCTCTCCGGACCCTGGCCGGAACTTCCGTCCCCCGGAACTTCCGGGGCGGCCTGGAACTTCCGGGCTCCGGAACTTTCGTCCCGTGTTTCAGCAGCTTCCGGTGTACTACTGAGTTAGTGCAAACTCTATGTGTAGCCCGGAACCTGGCCGGAACTTCCGGGATACGCAGAAATCTTCCTCCAACGGCTAGATTCCATCCCCACCTATAAATAGTCTTCTTCTTCCTCATGAAGGAGGTGACGACTCCATTTCTCTCACCTTCATTTTCAGACCTCGATTTCTTGGAGATCTCCCTCCTTAGCCAACCAAAGCTCTTGATCTTTTGAGAGGCGAAGGAGAAGTGCTCGATCTACACATTCACCAAACCGAAAGTTGATCCCCCCTTGTTTTTGTGGTGCATCTTGTTACTCTTGGAGGTTGGAGACTCCTAGGCGGTAGAAGTGCTCCGGCGAGGAATCGACCATTGTGATTTCCCCCGGAAAGTTTGTGAGGGTTTGGAGACCACCTCAAGGTCTAACACTAGTGGTTAACAAACGCCTTCGTGGTGTTGTCTCAAAGGGAGAATAGGGTGTGCCTTCGTGGTAACATCCACCTCTCTAACGGTGACGTAGCTTCCCTCCAAGGAAGTGAACATCGGCATACATCCTCGTCTCTCGGAGTTGCGGTTATTCCTAACCCTAACTCTCTAATTGTGATTACTTGTCTCTTAGCACTTACTTATATCATATTGTGCTTGCTTACTCACATATTTGTGTTACCTGTTTACCTTGCTTAGCTCTTAGCATCATACTCGCAATTGTTAGGCTCACTTTCATATTCTGCATTATTGCCTAAAAATTGCTAAGTAATAATTAAAATTTGTAATTGTACCTATTCACCCCCCCCCCCCCTCTAGGTCCATCTCGATACTTTCAGCTGGTTCTTGAGGGAAAAGAGAGAGGAGATCTAGATCCACATATCCACCAATCACTTTCTCCTCTAGGTGAGGGGAACCCCTTGGGTCTAGATCTTTGAGTTGTTTGTGTTCTCCTTATTCTTCCTCTCATTTTCCTCCATGGCTTTCGTTGCTTTGGTGGGATTTGAGAGTGAGGGACTTGGGCACTCCGTGTGCCCTTGTCATTGCATTAGTTGCATCGGTTTGAGTTCTCCATGGTGATACATGGAAGTCAAAAGTTGATAAGCTTATTACTCTTTGGTTCTTGGTACCCTAGAGCTTCTTCCTCTTGGGTGCTTGGGTGTCCTAGACGATTGGTGGTGTCTCGGCAGCTCAATCATTGTGGTGTAAAGCTCCGGACTTGCGTCGAGGTCTCCAATTAGGTTATGGAGATTGCCCCGAGCAATTTGTACAGGTTTCGGTGACCGCCCCCAAGGTTTGCCAAAGTGTACGGGTTCGGTGAGCGCCCTCAAGGGTCCCTTAGTGGAATCACGGCATCTTGCATTGTGTGAGGGCGTGAGGAGATTATGGTGGCCCTAGTGGCTTCTTGGGAAGCATTGTGCCTCCACATCGCTCCAAACGGGATTAACATCCGCAAGGGTGTGAACTTCGGGATACATCGTCGTCTATGCATGCCTCGGTTATCTCTTACCTGAGCCCTTTACTTATGGACTTTACTTTGTGATAGCCATAGTGTTTCATGTTATATATCTTGCTATCACTTAGTTGTTTATATTGCTTATCATAAGATGTTGATGCACATGTGAGCCTGGTTATTTTAGGTTTTGTGCTTGACAAATTAAACGCTAGTTTTATTCCGCATTTGTTCAAGCCTAAACTGTAATTATTTTAAAGCGCCTATTCACCCCCCCCCCTCTAGGCGACATCCACGATCTTACAATAAACATTACCAATGTTCAAACCAACTGGTGTTGAAGTATCACTTCTCATAATATAATATTAACCACATTCTTTCCTATACTAGTTATGTCATCCAGCATTTCACCCTCCTTGTCATCATTAGTTAATTATTCCATTCCTGACACCCTAACACCTGGATCTCTGACATAATACATAATTTTTTTGAACTATAGCCTTCTAACTCTATCAATGCAATCAGATTCAAGAATATTATGTTTTATAAGCTAATAGTTCTTTCCAAATTATCTATGTCCAAGAAATGGACTCTGACTTCCCAGACTTCATTATCCAACGTACAAATATAATACAAATTAAGCTAAAAGTTTAGTAATAATTTAGTTAAACAATTCAGTTAAAAGTACAATTCAACGGTTTAGTTCAATGTTTAGTTAAAAATTCAGTCAAAGTTCAGTTAAAACTTTCAGTAATAATTCAGTCAAAAGTATAGTTAAGTTCAGCTATTAAAAAATTCAATTCAAAGTTCCGTTAAAAATTCTATCAAAAGTCCAATTGTTAAACAATTCACTTCAATAGTTAAAACTTCTGTCAAAAGTTCAGTTAAAACTTCTGCCAAAAGTTCAGTTCAAACTTCGGTCAACAGTTCAGTGGTACAAATTACAATAATTACCACAGACTACTTTATTTAATCTGAAGTCACAGTGGTACAATTTGAGTGAATTTAATTGAAGTCACGGTCACACCTCCACACATTGATTAAATTAATTATGTAGGGTAAGACAATCTAACTACAACAAATCACCAATGCCAATATAACAACAAAAGTGTTATAATCCTAACCCTAAAGCCAAACCCTAGAACCCTAACCCTAGAATAGTAGAATCCCAATCAGGGAAAAGAGAGAATAGGGATGGATAACTTACACCACGCCGCCGAAGGAGGAGGCAAAGTTGTGGCTGCCTGTCGGATTTGCCTTCACCGCTTGGGCGAAGCCAGTAGCCACCGCGTACTCAAATGATTTCCCCGTGCCGGCAGTTGGGGAGGAGGCGGCACCTAAGAAGGATTCGAGCTCCCCACACCTCAGGTGGATCTCCATCGCCACCACCCAGAGCATCACCAGCGGAAGAGCCGCCGCTGCCAGATTTCATCGTCAAAATCTGTGGGAGCCTGCGGGAGAGAAGTGCAAGCGAGAGAGAGTGGATGCGGTCGGTCAGTCCGACGCGAGCCGACCGCATCATTTTCGGGCCCCAGCTATTGGAAATGCCCTCAAACGCTACAAAGCATGCGGTCAATCCTCCTTGCAAAAAGTTTACCGTATACGCAGTGACTTTTGCAAATAATTAGAGGCCAGGTAGTTTTCTGCAAACTGAGCCCCAAATGTGGTGGTTTAACTCTCAGATTCGGATGTCTGTGAAAGTTTGTTTCTATACCTATTTCTGGGTGAGTTTCTTTGTTTTGCTTCGTGTTGTATAATCAGTGGCAAAGCTCAAGGCCCGTCATCTGACATATCTGCATCAGTCACTACAAAATATTCGAGGGCAAAACTTGTATTGTTGTTGTACTCGAAAATTCCGAGTTGCCTGGTGGGCATGGTCAACGTGGCAAAGGAAGTGTAGAAGATTTGCAAATCCTACAAGAATTCCTTCAATCCAAAGAGCCCTTAGAGATACTGTACAAATCTGCTTGGCTTTTTATTTACAATGAAAAATGCTACCGATATATATCTTCATTTTGATTTTAGTATTTTCTTTGTATGTGCTTTTTGTGATCTATCGTGTTTGAAGTGATATCAACATTTGCTGAACTATTTGAGTGATTTATAATCACGCATCAACATCCAATATGCAATGGTTGTGGTCGCATTTAGCCTTTATCTTATAGAGCATTCCCTAAATATGGTGTTGAGTTGGATCTCATTAATTAATAAAAAAATTATAAAGTTTTGCCTGTAAGACTGAGAGAAAAGAGAGTGCCATCCTTCTAACTTCCAGTTCACATGTTGGTCTACTAAGTTATGCTTCAATTTTCAGATCATGTACAACTTTTTTCAGTGCACATGTTTTAGGGGTTATATTCAATACAAAATGCTCAATTGAAAAACTTGCAAGCACCGCTAATTAGCTGTCGCTCCATCTCATTTTGTTATGTTTATCACAAAGCATTGTTCGGTATTGACATGTAGCTAATTTAATAGCATGTTGTTAGTATGTAATGCTTTTTGTGTTTTTCTTATGTGGACTTAACTGGTTTAATCTAGCATAGAAAAGGTATGGGAAGGGATAGATATAATAGTGAATGTGTTGCATCTCTTGTTCACTTAAAGTAGTTTTGTATTATGCTCTAAATTAGAACAGAAGACCAGTGATGGTGCAAATTAAAGCTATAATGTCAAGTGGTGTGGCCATCAAGTTCAAATATAGACCATGACCAGGAGTAATTTTGATGCCGGCGGTGAGCTTATACTTCTTCGTTTGCTTTGCACTTGAGCTATAATGAGTTGATCCGTTCTACATTAGCAAGTAGCCACAATGAATTTTATTATTACTTGCTCAAGATTAAAGGATGGAAGAAACGGAATAATCCATCTCACAAAGATAAGCAAGTTTCATATATTCTCTCAGTCTCTCTTATAGATTGGATAAATCAAATATTGTTGCTTCCATTGTGATCCATCGATTGATCATAACCAAAATAGTTAACAAAATATGTGGTATAGTGCCATCTTTATTCTATCCTTCTTATAACTTAGGTGAATGGAGTGCTTTTGGTTAGTTAACCTGAGGCCAACCAAGTAATGGCAAATAGTTAACCTGAGGTCAACCAACCTGGTGGTGCGCTTTAAAAATGCATATTATTGTCCACTTGTTTCTCCAAGGTCGCTTCTTCTCTTAATTCTTTAAAAAATTGTAAATTCAAAAAAAATGACACGAATGGTATGTGCATTGTTTGAGACATGTGTTGCATGTGCTAGTTGTATTATTAGCTTACTAGTAAAAACACACAATTTACACCCAAAAATTTTCTGAAGCCTGTGACAACTAAATGTAAATATTGGAATATACTCTGTAATTTAGTTGCTACCAAGATGTGAGTGCAGTCACACATGACACATGTATGTCTATGTTCTACCACTGATTTTAGACAAAAAAATCACATTTCATCATATATTCGATTGTCCCTAAACATGTGTCGCAGTCTGTTGGTTTCAATCCCAATTGTCTAGTATACAGTCGCAGGTAAGAACATACCTGGTGCACCACATGCCAAAAAAACTCTCATGAAATCACCAAAAACACTTCATGGATAATAGACATAACACAGATATATCATACAAGAACTTTCACATTCAATTTCAACCCATGTATAGAGAAACAAAAGGAGACAAATAATTCTATGAATCGTTCCATTTTGGATTGGGCTGTGAATTTAGTTATTAGCACCTACCACAGCTGAATTTGTTAAAAAAATCTTGAGGTATATTTTGAATCGAGGTTTGAAATTTCATGGCCAAGTAGATATGTATTGCACCCGTATAACAAAAATGTTTAGAACTTTTCGTAACTTCAGTGTGTGCTTCCGAGCTTGGGCATATATACCTTTTGCACCATAAGCTTGGGTGCTTTCATTCTCAACTGCAAATTAGATTATTAGCTTTGTCAATAGTGATTTTATTGATGAGTGTTCCTAGTGTTCAAACTTAGTAGGATTGGTTACGACTTGTGACCTCTCTCAAAAAAAATTAGAGTGCTCCAAAAGAATATGTTGATTCTGAATATGTATCCAAAACCTTAAGATCCTCTGCGAGAGCTATATCTCGCCTTAAGCGAGACATAAGGAGCTCTGAAGGGTTTGAGCATATGGGCCTGCCTATTAGCGTAGGTTCAATCGCTTCGCTCGCTACCACTCGCTATAGGTAGTTCTAAAGAAAACACTCGCTATAGGTCACTATACATTTTTTGGGTTTTTTTCACTTTCTTTTGATTTTTGGTTCTTTTGTTTTTTTTTCATCTAGTTTTTTTATTTTCTTTTTTCTTTGTTATACTTCAGTTTTACACCGGTTTCTTTTTTTCTTTCTCAGTTTCACAGACTATTATTTTCTTCCCTTTTTTGTTTCCATATGGTTTTCTTTGTTTCTTTCCGTTCTTTTTGTTTGTTTGTTTGTTTTTGTTTACTTCTTTCTTCGGTTTTCTTTATTTCTTTCTTAGTTTTATTGGGTTTTTTCTTTTCTTTTTTTCTTCGGTTTAGTCTTTCTCATTTTTCATTGGTTTCCTTTGTTTTCTCTCAGGTTTCACTGTTTTTTCTGTACACATTTTTGGTATATATCTAATACATTTTCAATACATATTTAATATTTTCAAACGCTTGATTAAATTTTTAATAAAATACTAGAGTAACATTTTTTTAATACATGGTCAACATTTTTTATGTACACATTTAACATTTTTCTAAATGCTTGATTCACTTTTTTTTCAAATACAAGTTTAACAGTTTTCTGTTACATGGTCAACATTTTTGTTAAACACATTTAGAATATGTGAAATACTAGCTTAATTTTTTTCTCAAATGGTCAACATTTTTCTATACATATATAACATTTTTAAATACAAGTTTAACCTTTTTTAATACATGGTCAACATTTTTTATATACACATTTAACCTTTTTCAAATACAATTTTAACATTTTTTCAGTACATGGTCAACCTGTTTTCTATACATATTTACCATTTACCAAATGCAATTTTAATTTTTTTATACGTGGTCAACATTTCTTCAATACAGATTTAACATTTTCTTGAATACATAGTAAAAAAGTTCAAATGCTTGCTTAACATTGTTTTTCAAAACCCTGATTTGGCATTTTTTTTTGTACATGGTCAACATTTGTTTCTATACACATTTAACATTTTTCAATTACAAGTTTAAGCTTTTTTCGAACACTTATTCAACATTTTTTGAATGCTTGGACTAACATTGTTTAAGTACATGGCCAACATTTTTTCTATACACATTTCGAATTGTATGTTTTTTGTATACCTGATAAACATTTTTATACACATTTAACATTTTTAAGTGCTTTATTAACATTTTCTAAATGTTTTATGTAAAGTATTTTTGTAATATAGAATATCTGGAAATATAAATAAAGTAAAAGAAAACAAAATACGTATAAACGAGAATATGGCATGTGGCCTCTGGTCAGCGGCAACATATCTGGTGCACCAAGGCAATTGGTGCTACCGGTGCATCGGACCTTTTGCACATTACAAAATGTTTCAAAGAAACAAAAATAATAGTGCAGTGACACAACATCAATGTATCCTGTCACAAAAAGTCAAATCAAAATTCAAAACACTGCTTATGATACAAAAATGAAAATTTTGACATTAATGTGTTAATGGGCCAAAACTGAAGCCCAACTTGTGTTATGTACTATTCAGTGTCAAATTTGTTTTTTTTTTGTATCTCAAGCAATGTTCGAATTTTGATTTGAATTTTTATGACAACATACATTAATGTCGTGTCAATGCACTAAAAATCGGTTTTTTTCAAACAATTCTGTACAATGGGGGACCGATGCACCAGTAGCACCAATAGCCCCGGTGCACCAAATACATCCCCTCTGGTCAGCAGTGCGATGGGCCGGCCCAATATGGAGCTTGCCTTTAGCGAGAATTCCTCTCGCTGTAGTAGGCCAAACATATCAGCGCCTAAGATCCTCTTGCAATGCAGAAACGTCAAACAAATCAGTTTATAGATGGGCCTTAGCTTATAGTAGCAGTCGCCACATATTTTTTTCCCAAAAAAATATTTGGGAGAGAGGGCTTAGAATGGCCGATAGATTTCCTAGCCCATGGCCCAAATTACCCTGCGCAACTCTAGATTGTGTGTGCGTGTGTGCGTGCGTGCGTGTGTGTGTGTGTGTGATTGTGTGTGTGTTTGCACGTTGCACAAGTGAATTGTGCTGGCAAAAATGCCCAATATTTTCTACTGCAAACTTGCAAGTCCATGTCACTATCAAAATAAGGGCGTCTTCAACGATGACACGCAACGGCGACTCACAAATTTCCTCCTGCATTCGTCCACGGAGAGGGGGGTAGTCTGTGGACAAGGATGCGGGAGGCCGCCATCCAACCGTAGCCGCATGCATTTCAGACACGTTTTCAACAAACCGGATGAAATTCATGCAAACACGGTCAGGATTTCATACAAACCGTACAAAAACGTTTACATTTTGGACATATTTTAACTAAAAAAGTTAAAAATATGTGCGCATACGGCCGCGCGGAGCTCCACTCCCATGACACGGATACACTACACTAGTCTATGGCCGGCCGCGGCAGATCTCTTTGTCTTCCCCACGTCCGGCAGCTCGCTCATCGGATTGTCGGGAGCCCCGGAGGTATATTCTTTCCCCCGTATCTTCTCTATGTCTTGATGCGCTGCTCATCGGAGTGGCAATGAGGGTGCTTCAACCGGAGGGGAATGGGGGCTCCTCCGTTTCCGTGGAGTCCGGGTGGGGGGCGAGGATGGTCTAAGATAAAGAATCGGACAGGTCATCGGCAATACAAGCCGGCGACACGCCGCGATGGCCTTCCTGGGACCTAATCGGCGGTGGCTTCCCCTGTTCTACTTTCTCTCGATGTCGGTGGCGGACGCGCTGGCCACTGACTCGCCGTTCTCCGTGCAGCCTACTTCTTTCTCTGTCGGTAGGGCACGGTTACACACGTGTTGTCGGCGGATGGCGCGGTCGTAGGCACGGGAGGTGCGGTACGACGCGGCGGCGTCCACGGCAACGACGATGCCTGTGCCGCCGTGCCCCCCCCCCCCCCTCGTGCCGGTCTGGAGCAACTCGCCACTCCACGAGCTGGCTTGGAGCAGCAGGGTGTTAAACCACGCACCGGCTATTATGCCTCGCTCCATCAGGCTAGGACGAGGGAGATGGAGCAGCGAGTTGCCTCACTCGTATCCAGCGGGCTGGCGGGCCACCCAGCCGACTTTTATGCCAGAGAACTACTATTCCTGCTCGTCGGATGCCATCGAAAGTGTGGGGAAAATGGTGGAAGGAGAAGATGGGGAGCAGCGGACTTGGCGATGCGATTCTTGCCCAGCATCAGGCCTCCTTTAAATAGAGGGTGCACGGGAGGAGCTTTGCCCTGCGTTGTGTTTAATGTCGGCCCACTCATGAACGGACATGTGACCGGAGTAGGTTGTAGTCTTCCACGCCGGTTTAATGGAGGCATTTGAATGCGGTGAGAAGGCGTGTTACTCAAGGCGGTAATGGGCGGCGCCCTCGACTAGTGCGCCGTTTTAATGGTCGAGGTAGTGAGACGTCGTGTCCGTCCTGAGCCGTCTTCAATATGGAGGGGCACGCTCTATAGCAACAAGAATGCGGGCAGGTGGCACCGGGAAGGAACGCGTGCGGGCGAGGGAGGAGTGGTTCGGGTGGGCCACGGCGGACGGGCGTGGATGGTGTCGGAACGCCCGCAAAGCCCCATATTTGTCTTCGGTTTACGGGAGAAACAACGTCCAAATCGAACAGCGAAGGTCCGCGTTGGATGGGTTCCGTGATCCGAACATATGTGGACGAGGCAAAATTTCGTGTTTTGACCCTTTTGCGATATAAATTCAGGATCTGACCCTAGTTGGGAAAAAATTCGGGATTTGACCCTTTTTCTTACCGCCAGGGGACATGGCGGTAGGGTAGTAATCCACGTCAGCACGCGGAGACGCCCGCCATCGCCCGCCGTCGCACCCTACCGCCAGGGCACCTGGCGGTAGCCTATCTAACCCTACCACCCGAGCCCCTGGCGGTAGGGTCCGGGCAGTTATTTCACCCGAAACCCCGCGCCCCTGCCCGTCTCCCCACCCCTCCCCCTCCCCCTGTCGGCAGTTTCATCTTTTCTTCTCCAACTCGCCCCTCTCTCCCTCTCTCATCTCCTCCACTCTTCCCCTCGGATCTTCACCGTTTCTTCACTGTTTTTGCGGATCGAGATGGCCCCGAAGAGAGAAACGTAAGCTCCTCCGATCCCTCCAATTAGTTTTTGCAAACTTGCTTCCGATTCGACGCATTATTTGCTTGAAGGATTATTTTTGTATCTAAGATTGTTTAAGCTTGATTGTAGTTCTAATTCTTAGTTCTTTAGTAACTGGTGGTATTGAATATGAACTCTAATCAATAGTTCATATGTTAGTGGGAAGATGAACCCTAGTTCATAATTTTTTTATTAAAAAAATGATGATGTAATCCATGTGGGAGGACTTGATAGTAGTTTTATGATGCATGTTGATATGATGATATGAAGATGTTGTTTGGAGATAATACATTCAAGATGAATGTTGGAGGATTTTTTTATGATATGATGCATGTTGATATGATGCATATTGGAGTAAACAAAATATATATATGATGCAAGTAGTGGATTTGGTTGGAGTAAATATGATATGGTATGATTTTGCATTTGACACATCTTGATATATGTATTTTATTTATTTGATCCATATGTTTAGGTCTGCAACAGTGGCGCAACCATCGCCCATTCATCTCCAACACGACCCTTCTGCCTTGCCACTTCCATACGTGTACGAGTCCTTCCCCGAGCTTCTACAGCCGGTGGGAGCTTTTTCAGACGAGTTTCTACAGGAGACGAGGGCAGTGCGGTGGCACGAGAGGGCAGAGCGGATCGCCGACGATGTGAAGTGTTGGTCGCAGAGTGTGAAGGAGCGGAAGAGAGTGACTGCAGAGATGGAGGGAGGTCCAACTATCTCCCGTGAACGCCGGGAAGGGACCATTGAAGCTGCCAAGTAGCATTCCAACTGGGAGCTGCGCAATTTGGGCCGGAGGATCTACTTCAAGAGCAATGCGGAGGAGAGAGCCAGGATGCCGCCCCCCAAGTGCATCGGCGTTCTATATCATCAGCTAGGGAAGGGCGGAGGCGAAAACTCCAGCTGGCAAGGCAAGGTGGGAGTGCTTGAACGGTCGGATGCCGACCAGCGTTCCGCCTCCATCTGAACCGGTGGATCCGCTACCGTATCTGTCTCCACGGCCAGGCCTAACATACGAGGGGGGAGGTTTACCCGCCCTATAAACATGTCTATTGCATATGCATCTATGTTTTAGTAGGGGGGTGTCAAACTATGTGGACAAGTTTGCTATTTGCTATTTCCTACTTACGAATCTATGTGTAAATTGTTTGATATTTGTTATGTGAAACCTTTATTAATATGTGGTCTCATTTTTTGCTATTTGTGAAACTATGTAAAACTTGTGACAAAACAAACAATCAATAAAATTTGTAAAAACCTAAACCCACAGGACTCACCCTATAAACTTGTCTTAAGAACTTGTTGTACCACTTGTTGGCTTTCTTTGTGAGCTCATATTTTGCTTTTTTGTGAAACCATATGATAAAACTTTACAAAAGAAACAATCACTAAAACAATATGTGAGCTTATATTTTAGGGTCTATATTATTGCTGTGATATTGTTTTTCAAAATAGTAAAAATTAAACTTGAAAACCATAAAACACAGGACCCTACCGCCAAGGATCCTGGCGGTAGGACGAACCTACCGCCAGGGCACCTCGATATTTTGTTACAAAAACTTTGGAAGGCAA
This sequence comes from Aegilops bicornis, assembly GCA_021605145.1. Classification (NCBI taxonomy): domain Eukaryota; kingdom Viridiplantae; phylum Streptophyta; class Magnoliopsida; order Poales; family Poaceae; genus Aegilops; species Aegilops bicornis. The sequence continues at coordinate 706,654,884 of CM038670.1, forward strand.
AACCCCAGCCACACACCTTACCGCCACGGGTTCTGGCGGTAGAGTTAGACAGGCTACCGCCAGGGTCCCTGACGGCAAGCTATTTGTCCACGTTAGCTCGGGTAAACGGCGGCCGTCGCCCTCCGTTGCACCCTACTGCCATGGACCCTGGCGGTAGTCTGTCTAACCCTACCGCCAGAACCGGTGGCGGTAGCGAAAGGGTCAGATCTTGAAAAATTTCTGAACTGGAGTTAGATCCTGAATTTATATCATAAAAAGGTCAAAACATGAAAATCCGCCTATGGACGATTTAAAGGTAAGGTGTTGAAGATGCTCTAGCATAGCACGCTCTCTTTTCCGGAGCGTGCCTGAAACCAGCGACTGAACAACCCAGAAGTGGACTTGTACGTCCTTTCAGCCCCGGCTCGGCTCCAAAGTCCAAGCTTCCAAAGCAGAGGAGCTCATCAGCAAACACGGCGCGTAGCCTAGAACCGTCCACATGACGCGACCTGCAAACCTCATCCGGTAGGAGAGCCATGGACCATATCCGGCCTGGGGCTTGGGCGGCGACGGCGTCTGGCAAAGCGCCAAACGCTACGGTTGCGCCGGCCCGGACCACCGCCCGCCGCCCCCCAGAGGATTACCGCGCACACGAGTCTTTTTCGATCGCCGAATGATTTTGATCTAGCACGTTCCCGCGGTTTCCCTCCACAGTTGAACGTTGCCCTCGCCAGGATTAATACTAATCCCGTCCATTCTCTTTGGGGTTGCTTTGCCTTTGCTCCCATAAATTCTTTGCCTCCACCCCGAGTTGCTCTTGCTTCCCGACCAAGTCTGCAGCTTCCTCTCTTCTCCAGCAAGATCGCGGATTCCATTCCATCCAGATTTCCTTCTCGATCGCACTCACAGCCTACCTAATAGCCGATCAAACAAACCCGGCCCTCCGTAGCCCGAGACCCCAAGTCACGCACAAATTTTCTTCACCTTCTCCCGCAATGGCGGAGCCTGCTCCGGCGCAGCCAAGAACCGGCGGTGACGACGTCATTTCTGCCAGGTTGCAGCGGGCTCTGGAGCTCTTGCTCCCGTCCAACCTCGCCGGTAAGGCGCTGCTGTTCGCCGTCGTGGTGGCGCTGCTGCGGGTGCTGCCCACGAGCCAGACCCCCGGGATCTGGGACCTGCCGCACATCCTCCTGCTCGGCCTCGTCATCTCCTACGGCGTCTTCGGCCAGAGGAACGCCGACGCCGATGTGGTGCCCCCGGTGGGCCCTTCTTCCAAGATCGTTGATGACGACGAGTCCGTGGAGGCCTTCGTCTCCCAGATACTGCAAGGGCCGCTGGTCTTCGAGGGGAACAGCGGCGACGGAGGCGGCGGCGGCGCGCAGGCGTGGAGCTCGCAGTACTACCCCGACAATGCCCTCGTCGTAGTCGCCGACGCGGGCGACGCTGGCGAGAAGCCGATTCTCCTGCCGGTGAGGAAGCTCAAGCCATTGGCCGAAGAATGTGCACCGGGCAATGTAAGTGATGACGCCACCGATGAAGAAGCAGAGTTCCTCCCCAAGGAAGAAATAGGATACGGCGGCGCGCGCGAAAAAGCCATGTCGTCGCCGTCCTCCGTCCTCGACGCCGGCTTGACCCTCTCGCCGTCCTCGCCCCCTCCCCCGCCGCCTCCGCCGAAGTTTCTTGGCGGCGCGCGTGGCCTCGGGAAGGCCAGAGCAAGAAGCTTCAACGAATATGGGGTTGGAGACATGAGCATGAGCGGACGGGCGGGTTTACGAAGCAGGTTCAGGTCAAACTCTTCGATCCAAGCAACGAGGAGGAGCACTTTCACCGGCTACGATCCTGTAGCTCCGTCCGACGATCAAGCGGCCGCAGACGATGAGGCTGACGACATGGCCGCGGCCTCGGACAGCTCGTTCAGCAGCGACGACATGGCTAGGGACGGCGACGATGAACACGACGAGGAGGAAGACAACTACGACGAAGACGGGGACGAGGAGACGCGGGAAGGTGACAACTCTTGCGACGAAGAGCTTTTTGAGCTGGCGACGAGGCCCGAGCCGGAGGAGGACGAGGTGGACAAGAAGGCTGACGAGTTCATAGCCAAGTTCAGGGAGCAGATTAGGATGCAGCGGGCTCAGCCGGGGCCGGGCAGAAGATGAGCCATCTCATGTGTAATGCACCGCATTTTAATGTTTTTTCTTCTTTTGATTGCTCGCATGTAACTACAACCTGAACAAATGGTGTCAATCAGTGGAATAAGAGTGTGCGGGATACTGTGGGCATCCTCTTTTTCTCACAATTTGTTTGATAAAGCACGTTTTATTGACTCTTAGACAGCATAGAGCATAACCACAAAGATGGGGGGAGGGGCGGGGAAAGTTTGAAAAGGTTGATTTTTGGTCTCTCAACATATCGACTTGTGCAGTTTCTGTCACTCAACTTCAAAATCAGACAACTTTTTGCGAAGCTAAACTACACAATTTGCACCTGAACTTTTCAAAAAGGATAAGTTTTGTCCCTCGACCCTGGTTTCAATGCTAACTTAATGTGGCTTTGACCAATTGTCGCCCACATGGCAATGTATTTCTTCCGTACTTAATGGCCTTCAAATGAGCCACACTTTCTTCTCTCTCCATTTTACAGGCTGAAACTAAATGAGGCTGGACTGATGAGATCAGTGGCGGATCTTCATGGAGTGCAACCTGGGCCATTGCCCCCAGCACATGAAGAAATCCCTCACTATCCCTGGGTATTTTGATCATAAGTACTGGAAAATAAGGACATACCTCATAATTTAGGCCCCCCTCAATCCATTGCCCCTCCAGAATTTTGGCCCAAGCTCCGCCACTAGATGAGATGGAGGCAGCACACCATTGTGACATCGATGACTGCGTAGGATACATCGCCTAGTACGGTGGAGATTCGATATGTTGTGTAGGATCCATGACTTCTCATATCTCTACTAGTGCACAAAGAAAACAAATCTTTCACATCCTTTATGATGGCGATTGTTCTTCAAAGATGAGTATTGGTGTTGGGCCCAAGGTTTAAATCTTCACGGTTCCATGCCAAACACTCTAACAAGGGGGCTTCAGGCGCCGTCCTTCTCTCTTAAGAGAAATACTGGATCGCGGTGTTATTCTGGTATTGTATACCTACGTCATTATATGCTAAAGTATGACCATACCACTCATAGTTTGGTTTTCCTTCCGTTTTTGCAAATATGAGTGTATTAGATCTTTATACGACAATGTTTGCGCTCTATCCCAAGCCTTCTTATCCAAAGACATGCTTTCATCCTTGCAAGAGTCCTTTTTGATCATATTCATATAGCTAGGATTTCGTTGGGGTGAGCCTTTTAAATAGTTTTCGTGGAAGCCTACAATTCGCTACGCATCCTAGAGATGTCCTTTAAAAAAAATCACAAGTCCATGGATACCCCGGTCACCTAGTCTCCTTGAATCCAACCACCCGGTCCCCTTTGCTCCGGGCACCCGTGCTACACAGGCCGATCGGCTATATACGTGGGAGGGCGTGGGGACTAGGGTTTCTGTTCGACTCCGGTTGCCCCCACGGCCCCCAAACCGCCGCATGTCACCTCTTCCGCCATCGTTGCCATCCGGTGACCCTCCAGGCCTCCGAACCTCCTCCTGGCGACTTTTTCGACCCCCTTGGCATCCTCCTCCAGTACATCCTTGATTCCATCCATGTTTTTTGCTCAAATCTCAATTATCTTCGTATCTAGATGAGATTCAGTTAAGGTTGCATCTCGTAGAATTTCTTGTAGTGGATCTAGTTTTACATATGAGTATGGCTTCGTGGGTAGTCGGTTTGCATCTCAATTTTTTGAGATCCGCTGATGAGATGTTAAAGCTAATGTTCCTTCAGGTGCCTGGTTTGTGATGTCCACGGCGATGGTGGGTTGGACACGGATGGGTAGGAAGGTAGTCTTGTGGAAATCCAACAAGAGGCCAGTAGCATTGGCAAACGATCCAGGATTTTTCTGAGTTGTGTGGCAATGCCAACAATGGCGTGGGTGATGATGAGTGTATCATTGGCATACTGAAGAACGGTGAGGAGGTTTTGACCTAGGGGTGGTGAAGTAGGCCGTCAATGTGGGCGCGAAATATTAGGCGTTGCGAGATATTGGCGACGAGTATGAACCAAAAGGGGGGAAAGGGGGTCACCTTGTTTGAGACTGTTTTTACAATTTATCCAGGGGCAGAAACACCGTTTAGCACAACCACGGTTTCATCCCCGATTTCATCTACAGATTTATGTTTCAAGGGTTATAATCCCTGGTTTCATCTACCGATAATCAACAGAACATAAAATCGAAGATTTGCAGGATAACAAGCACATGGTATTGTGAATGTTAGATTGACCAAAGTCCGCCATTATGTTGATTTAAAAATACGAAATATATTTTCAGTAAAGAACATACTTATCACCTATAACAAAGTTATATTTTAATGGAAAATTCAGAAAAGGATAGCAGTCAGCAAGGCTTATGGAAATCTGGAATATCTACATAAGAGCTGGGTAAAAACCTTGCAAAAAACATGGTGGTATATCCACTTCTGCTCCAAAAAGGAACAACAAAATATCGGCTACAAAAAAGGATAAATTTAGTTAAGAAAATAATTCAGAAAACAGTCACAGTGATGCAATCAAAAATCCAACCGAGAAACAAATACTCCCATGGTAGCTGAGTACCATGTAGCCGATCTATGTTCCAAGCGATGGTAAAGCTTTGCTTTCATAGATAGACATATGTGACCTCTTCCCAAGTGGTACTAATGTTCCAGGAAAAGAATAGTGACAGAAACAAATTGGACAAAAGTTATGTCAGCATGGATACGAGACTATGAGTTAACAATGGAAATGCAGTTAGCAGTATGCGCAGATCCAAAATAATGCTTTAATGTCAGCAGCATAAGACAAAAGTTTTAGTGACTGGATGACAACTAGTTTTGCTAATATTCTGGGTTAACGGGACAATATGTGAGAATTAGAGGTCATGAAACTAGCCTTTTGAATACAAAAGTTTCTAGAGAAGATATAGCTTCCTCCCCACCCTTGATGCAAATCGATACTGAGATGTAGAGCATGGTGCAGAGCAGTAATCAAATCAGCATAACTTGGCCATTTCAACATCTTGCAGCAGCTTGCAGTTGCTGGGAGTCTTCAGGTAGGGGCATGACAGATTCTACAGCTAGGGGCATCTCACAGAGCATGAGTGAATGGATTGCATCTCTTCTGCAGATTGCAACTGGTGTCAAATACATGAACAAATAAAAGGATGATTCAGTACAGATATGCGTTCTAAAATGAGAAGCAACGAGTTTCAAATACTTAAACAAATGAAAAACTTATTCAGTACAGCTATACGATCAAAACCGGCAAGCAACGAGTGTCATATACAAACAAATAAAAGACTGATTCAGTGCAGCTATACGATCTAAAGGGAGTAATCAAATGGATCAAATCAGTCAAGTCTTAAAAAAAGAAAAACACTATTCAGCAGTGAAGCATTTCGCCGGGATTCAGAATCGAACTGATTGCATTGAACAGAACAGGGTATTACACAGCCTACTGAACCCCAAGACAGAATACAACGGCGCACGCCAAATCAGTAAATCCATCCACCACAGCACATATCACACAGAGCGAACAAGGAAGTTGCTCCACTAGACGAATCTAGCCTCCGAAGCCGTAGAGGGTGCGGCCCTGGCGCTTGAGCGCGTAGACGACGTCCATGGCGGTGACGGTCTTGCGGCGGGCGTGCTCGGTGTAGGTGACGGCGTCGCGGATGACGTTCTCGAGGAAGATCTTGAGCACGCCGCGGGTCTCCTCGTAGATGAGGCCGGATATGCGCTTCACGCCGCCCCTCCTGGCCAGCCTCCGGATCGCTGGCTTGGTGATGCCCTGGATGTTGTCGCGAAGGACCTTCCGGTGGCGCTTGGCGCCGCCCTTGCCCAGCCCCTTGCCGCCCTTGCCGCGCCCAGACATCGTCGCTCGATTTGGGAGAAGAAGGGACTCGTGTGGATGCTGAAGGTTGGGATGGATTGCGGAATCGGAGGTGACGGGTTTATATGGGGCGGAGTTTGGAGGGAAGCCCGAAATTTTCGGGAGTTGGAGGCGGGAGGTGTTTGCTGTCTGCTGGGTCGATCCGTGGAATGTTGGAGTTGGCCGTTCGATTGCGATCAGCGGGTGGGATGAGGTGGGAGGCGGGTGGTGCGGATCGGTGACGTGGCGGAGATGTGGGCGTAAGTTTTTCTTAGAAAGAAATGTGGGCTGCTGGTGCTACAATGATTTGGGCCAGGCCGAGCGATAGTGTTGGTAGCCCATTTTTCAGCGGAGCAACCGGCTGAGGAGAGTTCGGGACCTCAAGTTTTCTCTCGTCCGTGATCGAATCGATCGCGTGAGTTCCCTCTAGTTAGGGTTTGTTATCCTCCCGGGGCGACCGAGTCGCCGCCGTGGAGACCTGCCTTCTCTACCTCCCTTGTTCTGCTAGTCGCCTGCCTACGATCCAGGGGGGCCGGTGGGCTGCTCTGGCTAGGCTGTATTGGCGGAGGAGAGAGGATTCAGAGTTCCTCCGAAAAGACCCGATACTCTCCCATCGGGCTAGGGTTTCACGATGGATTCAAGATCGACTTCGGGCGCTGCTAAGGCGGGGTCAACGGAGGTCGATGATGTGGAGATGATGATGAAGGAACTAGGCCTCCGGGAGGAGGACCTGGACGACGTGGTATTTGATGAGGCTGCGGCGCCATCTGAGGATGCTCGTTGGATCGCTCTTGCTAGGGTTCATTGCGCCAAAACCTATAGCCAATATTGGTTTTTTAAGAACATGAGAGCAGCATGGGATCTGGCACAAGAAGTAAAATTCAAGCCGCTAGAAGACAATCTGTACACCGTCCAATTCTCCTGTTTAGGGGATTGGGAGAGAGTCACCCAGGAGGGACCGTGGCACTTCAGAGGCGATGCTGTCATTCTCAAGCCCTATGATGGATTAGCTAAACCATCAACAGTTCCTCTCGACACCATTGAGATTTGGGTGCAGGTGCATGATGTCCCACCTTGTACGCACACCTTGTGCCATCCCTTGCGCCTAAGGTGGGGAAGTGCTTTTCTTTGAACCTCAATCTCCAGACTTCACGGGAATTTCCATCGTGTGGGTCGAATCAATGTTAACAAACCTCTGAAGAATGCGGTGTCCATGATTAGGGAGGGAAGCGTCGGATATCTGAGGTTAAATATGAAAAGCTCCCCGGTGGTGTGCTGTTTGCGACATGTTGGGGCATCTATTCAAGGAGCATGGTACCGAATTCATCCACCATCGGGCGCTGATTTTTAAAGAGCTACGAGCATCATGGGTTATGCGCATTGGCCAAGGACCAGGAGGCGGACGTGGTCGTAGGGGAGGCCGAAGAGGAGGCCGCAACGGCGGCCGATCTGGTGGCCGCAACAGGGAGGAACCTTATGATGGCAATGGTGGAGATGATAACAAAAGCTCTGGGTGACACCGATTTTGATATGGATGAAGCTGGTTTCAACAGAAGAGGGGCGATCCAACCAGAGAACCCGTCCGGATCGGGAGTGGCAAAAACCGTTTTAATGCTGGAAAGTGGAACAAGCTTGGTGGCCACGACTAATCCTCTGAGCCCCTCCAAGCATGAGGCGAAGCGAAACCGGTCTACTCCACCAACCTATGACAAGAACACTGGGTCCTACAACACAGGTGACAAACCTTCCGATGCGCATTTGGCGGGCTCCCAGGTGGGGTCGCGCCTAGCGCAATGAGTCTCCTATGTTGAACTGGCGGGTCGGGCAAGCCCGCGGCGATACCAAGGAGCCAGCGACATGACGAGGCAATATGCCCCTTCTATTCTTTGTATCCTGGAAACTCAGATAGAAGGTTCACGTGTTGAGAATTTATCCAGTTCTTTAGGTTTCAATAAAAGTTTTGTTGTTAGTAGTAGAGGTAGAAGTGGTGGTTTGGGGATCTTTTGGAATGATTCAATAAAAGTTGAAGTTTCTGGTTATTCTGAGTATCATATTGATGTGGAGGTGGATGATCTCGTAGGAATTAAATCCAGAGTTACTTTTGTGTATGGGGAAGCCCAGGTGAGCGAACGATATAAAACATGGAACATGCTCCGAGGTATTGCAGGAACAAGCACCCTCCCATGGGCTGTCATAGGAGATTTCAATGAGGTAATACATGGACACGAGCATGATGGTGTAGGAAACAGAAGCCAAGCGCAAATGGATGCCTTTCGGGATGCCCTAGACACATGTGGATTAACGGACATTGGATATACAGCAACAGTTGGACGTTTGAAAGAAGAGTTTCGGAGGAACGTTCACACGTGTCCGCCTTTGATGATGTGTGGCTAGCTCAGAGTGGGTGCTCTCATACCCAAATGCTTCTCTTGAACATAAAGATTCCGCATCATCTGATCATTCTGCACTCCTACTCAAGTTGGACGTGCATGCATGCAAACCGGGTCCCAGGAGCTTTAAATATGAGCTCATGTGGGAGAGGGACCCAAGTCTTTTTGAATGCGTGAGTGAAGGCTGGAAAGCAACACCTGCAGAATCAGTGCATGCGCTCAAAGAGAAACTGGGTGGATTAGCGTCTGGCCTATCAACCTGGGATCGGGAGAAATTTGGGAGTGTGCGCCAGGAGATAAAGTATTTAAAGGGAGAATTAGAGATACTCCGTTCCCAGCCGGCAAGATTGGCGCCATCGCATGCAGAGGTTAAGATAACTGATCGCCTGGTCGAATTGTATCATCGGGAAGAGATACTTTGGCGACAACGTGCAAGGCTTGAATGGCTCGTCCATGGAGACAAAAATACATATTTTTTTCATCTACGTGCCAACAGAAGGCGACGGAAAAATCAGATCAAGGCGTTAGCGCGTCCTGATGGTAGCTTGACGGAGGACAAGGAGGAAATGGAAACCATGACTACAGAGTTTTATAGAAACTTATACACAACAGAAGGGGTTAATAACATGGAAGAGGTCCTCGACAGCCTCAAAGAAGGTAACGGATGCGATGAACACTATGTTGAATGCACAAAGACGATAAGGAAGAGGTCAAACGGGATTGTTCCAGATGTTCCCGATAAAGCCCCCGGCCCGATGGCTACCCGCCCATTTTTTCCAAATGCACTTTGGGATATTTGCGGAGAGGAGGTAACAAGGGCAGTTCTGAGCATCATCAATGGTACAGAATCAGCAGCTTGCATTAATGAGACGGTACTGGTACTAATACCAAAGGTAAAAGATCCCACCCTCTTATCACAATTTCGACCGATCAGCTTGTGTAACGTCCTTTATAAGATTGCATCGAAAGTGATATCTAACCGCTTGAAACAAGTGTTGCCAGAAATCATATCAGAGGAACAATCAGCCTTTGTTCCAGGACGGCTTATAACTGATAATATTATTACTGCATATGAATGCTTACATTTTATGAAGAGGAATAAAGCAAAGAAGAATCAACATTGTGCTCTCAAGTTGGATATGATGAAGGCCTATGATAGAGTCGAATGGGCATATCTGAAGGCAATCATGTTAAATTGGGCTTCACGGAAAGATGGGTAAACATCATAATGGATATGGTTAGCTCGGTCAAATTCTCTGTTTTGATGAACGGGAAGAAGCTGGAGCAGTTCTCGCCCACGCGAGGTATAAGACAAGGGGACCCTATATCCCCATACTTGTTCTTGAAATCAAAAAGTGAGTCATCAAATCTTCATGGTTTAATTGTGGCACCCTCGGCGCCGCCAGTGAACCATTTGCTCTTCGCAGATGACACTGTTGTTTGTTAAGGCCAATAGTATGGGTGCTATGGAGGTGCAGCAAGTCTTGGATGTTTATTGTCAAGCTTCGGGCAGCGGATAAATTATGACAAGTCCTCACTTTTCTTCAAGAAGGGAGTTCCCGATGTTGTACGCCAAAGCAAATTAAAGGGATCTTGACGTACCAAATGAAACTTTGAACGAAAAATATCTTGGTATGCCTAGTGATATTGGTACGCCTAAGAATGGAGCATTCAAATATTTGAAAGATAGGTTGTGGAACAAAGTCCAAGGCTGGATTGAGAAAAACTTGTCCATGGCAGGAAAAGAGGTTTTGGTTAAGGCAGTAGCCCAAGCTGTCCCGGTTTATTCTATGTCATGCTTCAAACTTCCAAGAGGGTTGTGCGAGCACTTGAACATGCTAATTCGGAAATTTTGGTGGGGAAGCAAGAATGGACAACGCAAGCCCAACTGGGTGTCCTGGAAGGCAACGACACAACCCAAGAATATGAGTGGTTTGGGTTTTAAAGACTTTAAACTCTTTAACTTGGCGATGCTTGCTAAACAAGCATGGAGGATATTGCAAAATTCTGAATCTCTCAGTGCTCGCATCTTGAGGAGCATATATTTCCCAACCACGCCTTTTCTGGAAGCTTCACTGGGAAGCCACCCTAGCCAAATTTGGCGAGCTGTTATAGAAGGCAAAGAGGTCTTGAAGCAAGGACTGGTCAAACGTATTGGCAATGGAGAAACCACGAATATTTGGAACGATAATTGGCTGCCTCGCACGGAGATGTTGCGTCAGACGGGAGCAGGGTAACTCACCACTTTGTACATGTTTCGAGCTCATTGATGCTACCTCGGCGACATGGAACAGGGAGAAGTTAGAACAGGTACTCATGCCAATGGATATTCCTATCGTTCTAAGAATACCTTTATGCACAAAAAATATAGCAGATTTCTGGTCGTGGCATTATGAAAAGTCCGGCATATTCACGGTCCGGTCTGCCTATGCTATGTTGGTTTCCACCAGGAGGAGGAGAGAGGCATGGCTTGAGCAAACAGCAGGCTCCTCAAGTATGGACTCGGAAGGTTCAGCATGGAAGTTTTTTTGGAAAGTGCAAGTGCCCAGCAAAGTTCGAATGTTTTTGTGGAGACTTGCTAAGCAATCTTTGCCCACAGAGGATGTCAGATCACACAGAAATATGTCAACAACGAGTTCATGTGGACTATGTGGTGCGCCGGACTCATGGCGTCACTCATTGCTGGAGTGTACCTCGGCGAGATGTGTTTGGGCTCTAGCAGATGCAGATCAAGTGGAACAGCTAAGTTCATCTATGGAGCCGAACGCCATACTTTGGCTCTTCTCAATGATGGAAGTGTTGTCGCATGCTTCTTTTGTCAAACTAGCAGTTACACTTTGGGCGATATGGTGGGCTCGCCGACAAGCTATTCATGAAGGAAATTTTCAGAGCCCTTATGCTACCCATGGTTTTGTTGAGAGATTTATAAGCAAGCTGCAGAGCCTGGGTGTAAGCAAGCCAATGGGCGAGGCGAGAAGCTCCAGACAGAATAATCACGCACCCACAACTCGTCCGAAGGCACCGCCAGTAGGGTTTGCCAAAATTCACGTTGATGCCGGCGTGATGAATTTTAACAGAGGAGGTTCAGCGGCAGCCATTTGCAGAGATGACAACGGATGCACGGGCAGTTCAGCATTAGTGATTCGAGGTGTCGATGATGTCGGGACTCGAAGCGATCGCATGCCGGAGGCGATATGTCGCTATTGAAGACTTGCACATCCATGATTTCATCATAGCTCAGATTCCACCAGGTGGTCAATGATATTAACAAGGGTTATATGGGTACATATGGTGCGATCTTGACAGAGATCGGCCTGAGAGCCTCTGCGTTTAATTGTAAATTTGTGTTCGAGGGGCGGGCGTCGAATGGTGACGCTCACAAGATAGCTAGATCAGCTCTTTCTCTTCAGCAGGGGCGTCATGTATGGCTTGTTAATCCCCATGCAAACTGTATTCCACAAACTGTGGCTTTTGATTAATAAAGTGTGTTACACCCCTCAAAAAAAAGTTTTCTCTCGTCCTTCTCGCGGTGCCATGAGATTAGACAGTTTTTTTGTCCTTACAAATTCGATTGTTCAGATTTAATAAGTTTATGATGCCATGTCAAGCTTTTTTTTGTGGAGATAAAATCTTTTATCGGCACCATGGTGAAAATATAGTGATTCGACGACCTGCATTTCTAGAGGATCATCCTCGGTCCAAATACGTTCATCGATCAAGGCTTCTCATCTTATTAGATGAGCAACTTAAGGCGCTTTTAAAAATCATTATTGATAATGTTCGTGCGTATAAAAAAGTGACAACATCGTTGCTCCAGTCTAATTGCAGAGTCTTTATCGAAGTCTTTGGAGTATTTATTCGAGCAAAGATTGATACTACAAAAAAGGTGTTTACAGAGTTTTCGTTGTAATTCTTAGTTATATGAGTTACTTTATATTTTCTTGAATCTTAGGTCCGAATCATTGTGCCTGTAATTGTTATAACTATTAATAAAGTTACAGTGTTTCTAAAAAAATTGGGGTGGGCTAAGAGAGCGCCACTTGGCGCGCTCTCAACCGCCGCCATGTGTCGCGCTCGCTCCATATTTTTTTTAAAAAAATTCGCACACGTTTTTTATTTTTTAGATGTTTTTTGGCTTTTCGGATTTCTACGGGTCATCCTTAGCTTTTCGACAAAAAAATTGCGCGAAAAAACGTGTTTACGTTTTTTTTCTACGAGAGGCACGGCCGTGCCTCTCGAAAACGAAAAAAAAACTTGTTTTCTTTTTTTTTTATGCGAGAGGCATGATTTTGTTTTCGCGAGAGGCACATGTTTGCTTTCGCGAGAGGCACATTTTAAAAGATAAAACATTTTAAAATAAACGGATCTAAAAAAAGGAAAACTCTCAGGTTGCGACAAGTGATGCATATGTAGTGCGCCAGTGGTCGCAATCTGGAGAGGACGGAGTGGCCTTTGAAAGAAGTACTCCTCAATTAGTGATTTTGATTTTTCAGATGTCATCGCTAGCCTTCGGCACAGCGAGTCGTATCATTGTGCTCTTCTCGTATTTCTACTTTCACATTAAAGATTTGTGCTAAGTCGTATTTTCCTAAAATTTAACCAAATTTCACAATATCAAATCAATATATTTAGATTCATCATGAAATATTTCAAGTTATATTTATTTCATATTGTAGTTGTTGATATTTTTATTATTATTTATGTGTACGTTACACACGGTGGAAGGACAAAAATATACTTGTGCCAAAAAAACCTACCCTTGTGTTAGGGTTTTTGCTCATGTCGAGGTGACTCGACGCTGAGACACTGTCCGCCTCCGTCGTTCTTCCCATGTACTCCGCCTGGGTCGAGGACCGGTCCAGTACCACCATGCAAAAGTCCACCATTCGTTGGCGACGGATCGGCGACCACCTCTTGGAAGCGGAGTTGAAGGAGTCTAAGCACGTCGCTAGTGCCCTCGCCACACCAAGTGCCAAGGGCAAGAGTGCTCTGCAGCTGACAGTTACCGCCAGAAGGACGCGATGTGTCAGGCAGATGCAGCAGCCAAGCGGCTGCGCTGTGAGTCCGCATAGACGGCCAAACATGGTTGATGTGACCCCTTGGTGGCTTTCCTCCTCCACGATAACGATGGCGGCGGTGGGAACGACAGAGGGGGCAATGATGGTGGTCTCGGAGGTCATGCCTACGAGGTCAACGTCTGGTACCTCACTGAGTTTAGTTTTTAAAAAATCGGCTTAGTCAAACTTTGTTAAATTTCTTCTTTTTGATATAAATATATCAAAATTTAGCATTGTCCAGTTTGCATGAATGTTGACTGCCTTTTCAAATTGTCCATTCACCGCGATTACTGCCTTTTTGGATTGTCAATTCACCGCGGCCCCCAACGGACTCCCTACGCAAGCACCGAAGTTATTTTGACTACGATTGTGGCAACGAATACTGGAACCGGCGTCCATGTTTGTTGGAACCAGCAAACCTACAATTGGCATGCTTCGAGTGGCTAGTCGAGCGAGAAAACAATGTGGCTCGTGCGAGCATGCAGGGCCTTTGTTGCAACCACCGGTGAAACGTTTTACCACCATGACGGGGCTGCGCTTGAACCCAGATGTTGCAATTGGAGGGACGAAGCGTCGGTGCGCGAGCGACGCTACCATGCGTTGGTTATGGGGCGAGGGGCACGGGCAGGCAAGCATCGAGGCCGTGGGGTGGGGAGCACGACGAAGTTCGGTGCAGGATGCATCGAGGGGAGCATGACGAGCTTGGTGCGAGGTAGGGGGAGCGAGGTAAGCAAGGTACAGGGGGTTGCATGGGTCGACCCTTTGGGGAAGGAGAGGACCAATCCCGCGGATATGTCAGCCCATTCGGACGGCTGCTAGGTGGCCGGCCGAAAATTGGGCCACTCGCGACACCAAGCGCATAATAAAAAGTGTGTATGTATATGTGGCCTTCAGTTGAAAATAGAATTAGATAAAGTCGCAATCTCCACACCTAGAGTCCAAAAACAACACATAATTAACATAAATTATTCTAAGGGCATATTTCTTCCTAAATGGTTTTGGTGATTGATCGCAATGCATTTGCGGACTAATCGTGTGCATTGAGCATTTCAGATATCTCATGTCTAGGCACAAGACAACTCGGTGCCCCTCGGAGCCTATCGAAGACGGCGGTTCTCTATGTTTCTTTTCGGTGGATTTGAGTCGTAGGAAAGCCACACTATTAAGAGGGGGTCCGCTTCGGAAAGGTTAGGGTGGAATCAACACGTACACATTTGTTCCTTTGCACCACCTTTCCTTCGCTTCGATGGAGCACCGTCCGTTTATCCTTGTCTCTGTGATATGAAGGCTGCCGAATGCTAAAGCCTCTGTGGCATGCGGTACTACTACTCAAGGGAGCAGTAGTACCGCTCAAGCGAGCGGTAGTACCGCTCCTGGTGAGCGGTAGTACCGCTGCCTCCAACCCTGACGCTGAAGCATGCGGAAGTAGGCGCGGATGTAATTTTTTACTTCCGCCCCTATGCGGTAGTACCGCTCCCTGTGAGCGGTAGTACCGTGCCGGATTTTTGCACAGCTTCAACCTCAACGGAAGTAGTTACGTAAGCAATTTATTTCTTCCGTGCATTTCTAGTGCCAGTTGAGCCCTGCCTTACGATAGTACCATAGGGGCGCACGGTAGTACCGCTCCGGCGGTTCTACCGCTCCGGCGGTTCTACCGCTCATTGCCCTGTGCAACAGGCCCTCATCTGGTCACTACCGTGCAAGCGGTAGTGCTGCACCCTGCAGCGGTAGTACCGCAGCCCTTCGTGGTAGTACCGCGACTCTGTGCGGTAGTACCGCGTCTCACGGGCTGAGAGAGGGGATAACGGTTGGATCTTTTCCCCCACTATATAAAGGGGGTCTTCTTCACCAAGAAGACCACCTCTTCCCTCCCCAAGCTCCATTTTTGCTCAAACCTCCATTTTCGCCCGATCTCTCTCCCTTGCCGATCAAACTTGTTGATTTTCTAGGGACTGGTTGAGAAGGCCCCGATC
Organism: Aegilops bicornis; assembly: GCA_021605145.1. NCBI lineage: Eukaryota > Viridiplantae > Streptophyta > Magnoliopsida > Poales > Poaceae > Aegilops > Aegilops bicornis. The sequence continues at coordinate 706,670,292 of CM038670.1, forward strand.
TACACTTCCACCAAGAGAAATTTGATTCCCCCACTAATCCCTCGCGGATCTTGTTACTCTTGGGTGTTTGAGCACCCTAGACGGTTGAGTTCACCGCGGAGCCATATTTCATTGTGGTGAAACTTCGTGGTGTCGTTGGGAGCCTCCAATTAAGTTATGGAGATAGCCCCAACCTTGTTTGTAAAGGTTCGATCGCCGCCTTCAAGGGCACCAATAGTGGAATCACGACATCTCGCATTGTGTGAGGGCGTGAGGAGAATACGGTGGCCCTAGTGGCTCCTTGGGGAGCATTGTGCCTCCACACCGCTCCAACGGAGACGTACTTCCTCTCAAAGGGAAGGAACTTCGGTAACACATCCTCGTCTCCACCGGCTCTACTCTTGGTTATCTCTTACCTTTACTTGTGCAAGCTTATATTGTGTTGTATCCCTTGCTTGCTTGTGTGCTTGTTGTTGTTGCATCATATAGGTTGCTCACCTAGTTGCACGTCTAGACAACCTATTTTGATGCTAAGTTTAATTTGGTCAAGAAAAGCTAAAATTGTTAGTTGCCTATTCACCCCCTCTAGTTAACCATATCAATCCTTTCAATTGGTATCAGAGCCTCGTCTCTTTATTAAGGACTTTACCGTCCGAAGAGTATGGGTGACACCGTAGACAAGGGGGAGGAGCACCCCGGTGTGAGTATGTCCATGTCTACGTCCGATGGGGGATCCTCGGTCTCTCGTGAGGAGTTCAATGCGGCTTTGGACACATTGAAAACCTCCATGACGACCGAGGTTAAAGGCACGTTTAATGAGTTTCTTGAAGGTCTTAAATTATCCACCGCACCGTTGGAAGTGGTTGATCCTGCTAACAAGGCGTCGGATGCTAACTCCAATAAGGGGGAAGCTAGTAGTGACCAAGTTTCTTTGCCTAGTGGTAAGAGTGGGAGTGCCATTTTTGCCCATGTTTAACCTCCCCTTACCTATAGCTATGGGAGGACCGGTTCCATCCACGCATATGAATCATGTTGGTCCTCCTCCTAAGCTTGTGAAAAATGAGGATTTTGCCGCTTGGGTGTATCGCTTTAAACATCATTTGAATCATAGTTCTACTAATCTTTTGAGAATTATTGAGCAAGGTTTCTACCCACACGATCCAAGCAACCTCACTCCTAGAGAAGTCGCAGATCATCAATTCAACGAGTCCGCTCTCTTCATTCTCCAAGAAGCTATTCCTCCCAAAGATATTGCGCATCTATGACCCTTCACCGTGCCAAGGAAGCATGGGGCATGTTGTCTCCTTGTACAAGGGAAGCGCAAGCATTCAACGCTCAAACTTTGAAGTGGTGCAAGATGAAGCCGATGAGTTTGTCATGATTGAAGATGAAGAGGCTCGAGAGCCTTATCGAAGGTTAACTACTCTCGCGGTCTCACTCCAAGATCATGGGAGCAAGGATACGGATGAAAATTGGATCAAGCGCAAGTTTCTCAAGGCCATGATGCCTTACAATAAGGCCATGTCCTCCGTCATCTGTCAAAGGCCGGACTTCCACGCCTTGCCCTCAAGTGAAGTGTTGGATAAGTTTGTTGCAATGAGAATCTTGGACAAGACCGCCGACAATGCGGTGTTGCGTGCTCAACGATCAAAGAAGTCCAACCATGATTTGAAGGCCAAGGCTAGTGTGGAAGAAGAGGATGAAGAGGAAGAAGAGGAAAGTTGCCCTGAACACACCAAATATGCCTATCATGAGCACATGGCTCTTGCTTCACGGCAATTTTGGGGCAACAAGAACACTGAAAGAACATGCGATGCCCCCATGTTTGGTTTTGGTAATTGATGACAATCTCTATGGACTAATGGTTGCCTTGAGTTATATTTGAAGGTTTTGTCCATAGGCTTTTCTTGGAGTACATGTGTTGGTTTCAAGGAGAGTTTGTGTCGACCAAGGTGCTATTCAAGGAATTACCTAAAAGATTGGTCTTGTGAGAGGTTGATCAAGACTAAGTCAAGAGTGACTCAAGTTGATCGTCACACTAAGCGTAGAAGATGTACCGAGAGGGATCAAGCGATCCCATGGTATGGTAAGCATTGTCAATTACTGTCAGGACCCCGATTCCAAGTCACATCGATCTAGCCGGTAACACCTCATATCTCTTTGCGGCCTCACGCACGGTATTCCCACGGGTGTCGCCTTACCATGGCCCGGGACCGTTTGCCTTTTGGCTCACGATATGATAGTGTCGCTAGCATCCATATGACAGAGAACCGGGCCGACATGGCTAGTCGTGAACCCAAAGCGGCACTAACCCATGGGGACAGGCATACATGAATCAATCTCGAGCATGTCGGTCAAGCGTGTGAATCCGGGCTGCAAGACTGGCTAACAGGACACCGGGAACCCGGGCTGTAGCGAGCTAGGCAGGACTCCGGATGTCACCGCTTGACATTTCCCCGAAGGGACAGACACAGGAACGAAGTGAAACACATGCGGCCCGATCAAGTGTTACGGCGGTAGTCTTTGAGCTAGCAGGACTCCGGTGAACCGGGCAGAAGCGGACTACTATGGCTCAAGGAAGCACTAGACTACATTTCCCCATAAGAGAGGCTGCCAAGGATAAACAACTAGATTGTCGGATCCCACACATACCAAGCATTTCAAACATACACACAATATGCTCGATATGTGTAAATACAACGTGGCATCACAACATAACTCTACGACTCAAGTATTTATTCATTAGACTCCGAGGAGCGAGATATTACAAACAGGGGTCTCATGACCTAACATTCAGAGCATACAAGTCAGGGCACAAGCGGAAGCTTAACTTGTCTGAGTACAAACAACTATAAATGAAAAAGGCTGATAAGCCTGACTAACTACCAGATCCTGCCGAGGGCACAAAATCGTAGCTGAGGTAACAAGCTAAACATCAAAGTCCACGCGGAACTACTAGCGAGACTGACGTCTCTCTGCAAAACATAAAATAAGCAAACGTGAGTACAAATGTACTCAGCAAGACTTACATCAGAACTAACTACATATGCATCATTATCAACAAAGGGGTGGTGGAGTTTAACTGCAGCAAGCCAGCTTTGACTCGGTGGCTATCCTAAACTACGACTGCAAGTAACTCTTTTGAGGTGGCGCACACGAGTCCACATATTCACCATATCAATACACCACTATGGATCCGCTCCCGTCTCCCTACGAGAACGCCATCCATAGCACTCACGCTTATCTTGCGTATTTTAGAGTATCCACTTTCACTTGTCTATGAACTGTACAGGCAACCCAGAAGTCCTTTACCGCGGACACGGCTATTCGAATAGATGATGTTAACCCTGCAGGGGTGTACTTCTTCACACACGCTCTCACCACTTACCACCGTTTACACGACATGTACTCGGCAACCTTCAAGTAGAAGCCCAACGAGGGTGTCGGCCATGGCCTACCTAAACACTCAAGACTCTAGTCCAGGTTTATCGCCTATTCAGGTTCCACCATCAGGGAGTCCGACCGAGGTTTCCACTAACGGCCCCGAACGATGTGTGCAGGGTTCCCGAGACACCAAACGGCGCTTCGGTACCGGGCCACGGTGTATCTACCGCATCATAGCCCACCCCTAGGGTCAGTGCTACGCACGACCTCCAACACATATCCTACAAACACCAGAAACTAGTTGCAACTCCTGGACAGAGAACAAGGGTGGTTAAGAAGCCGAGAGGGTCCATTGGTTTCGGGCCCAATGCATGGTAGTAACTGTTTCATGAATCACAAACACAGAACTCAGTTCACGAGGGCCGGTTTCAATGAGACAACCCACCATGTACTCCTACATGGCCTCTCACCGCTACCTTTACCAAATCGTGTTCACACACTTAGCTCTCAACAGTAGGACATGTTTACACACCTCCGATTCATTCCTGATGAATCAAACCTGACTCAACTCTAAGTAGTAGCAGGCATGACAAACAAGCATGAATGAGTAGGCACAACAGGGCTCAAACAACTCATGCTAGTGGGTTTCATCTATTTACTGTGGAATGACAGGTCATGCAGAGGATAAAGGGGTTCAGCTACCGCAGCAAGTAACAGATGAATCGTTGTTGTCCTAATGCAGTAAAAGAGAGTAGGAGCGAGAGAGTGGGATTATATCGGAATTAACAAGGGGGTTTTGCTTGCCTGGCACTTCTGAAGATAGTATAGTTCTTCATTGGAACCACGTCTATCGAGAGGGGACAAATACCGGCAACAGAGAAGAAACACAATCAATGCAATGCACAACATGATGCCTGATCATGACATGGTAAAATGAGTGTGTTGGGATAATGCAACTACAACCAGATGGGTTTGAGCTATTTTGAACCAAAGATTCAAAGTTCAAACACATTTGTGATCTTAAATAGTGCTTTATCATGTTTTGCACTAAACAGCAAGTTAACTTGTTTAAACATGCATGAAACTAGTACAGATGGATAGGTTGCATTTTTTTGATAATTTTTCATATATAAATTATTTCATTCTGAGCTACGGTTGATTTTCTATGATTTTTAGAAGTTTTGGTTATTTTATGGAATTTCCTGTATAAGAATAATTCCAGTAATCGAATTAATGCGTCAGCATTGCGTCAGGGTGACGTCAGAGGTCAACGGAGCCGGTCCAGGTCAAACTGACCAGTGGGTCCCGTCTGTCAGTAGTTAGTTAAACTAACTAAATTTAGTTAGCGCTAATCCTGGGTTAGTTAGCAGGGCGGGCCCCACTTGTCATAGACCTAAGGGTCAAACTGGGCCCACCTGGTCAACTCAGTCAACAGGTCAACTCGCCGGTGTTTAGCCGCCGGCGAGGCCAGACGCGGCGGAGGAAGTGCAAATTCACGCTCCGGCGACCAAATGGTCGGCGGAGACCATCTACGGGTAGCTGGGAGCAAGCCGCAACGTTGGTGGCGGTGGTTGGGCTCGGGGTGGTCGGAAAAGACATCGGCGACGACCTTGGCGGTCGCCGAAGCTCGGGTGAGCTCGGGCTCATTGCTGCAGTGTCCTAGGCGGGGCGGTGCTAGCATCTACGGCTCCTACGCGTTGCGGGGAGTGCGTTGGACACAAGCCCGGGACCATATGGTCAACGGAGCATGACCGGCGATGACGCGGGCGGCGACGCGTGCGGTTGAGCTCGGTGTGGTGCCCTACGGTGCGCGGTAGAATGAACGGAGAGGGGGAGGATGGGCAGAAGTTCACGGTGATCGTCGTGGGGTGGACGGCGAGCTCGGGCGATGACCGGAGCAAACGGGGAGGCGGAGGCGATCTCGGCGGCCGCAGGTTGAAGACGACGACGGTGAAGACGAAACGGAGCTTCCCGGCTCACTTTGTGCGGTGAGGAGGAGGAGAAGGTCGAGGCGGAGCTCTGGGATGTGTCAGGGAGGTGGGGAAGTGGCTGTGTGCGCGGGGTTATGGTGGCGCGTCCATGGAGGCTTCGGCCATGGCGGGGAACGGGCGAGGGAGAGGCGTTGGGGGCGAATGGAGGGGTCCAGGGGGTCGGGGCGACGACGTGGAGCCTGCCCAGGTCGGCCTTGTGAGCGGCAAGCTGCTGGTGAAGTGGCGAGCTTCGCTGGCCGGCGTCACCTCCCTGCCGCTGGCGACGGACTAAGCATGGGCCAAGATCTTTGGGCCGCCAGGTGGGCCGGTTGGTGGTGCCAGGTTAGTTGGCCCAGGTGGTTCACTCTCTCTCTTTTCTATTTTCTGTTTTTCTAATTTTTTTGCAGATTTGTTTTAATTTGGTTTGCTAACCAAATTATTTTTGCAGCTCTCTGGAACTTATTGTGGATGTAATAAGGTTTATCCTAGAGCTCCACAAAACATTCCAGGATCACTGGAGCAATAAAAAATATTTATAGAATTTATTTGCTCCAACTCAAATACAATTATGATTTAATTCAAAAGGCCCAAAATAAATATTTCATTCACTCCAAAAATATCGGTTTGCATTTTACCTCATGCCAATATTTTCATAGAATAACGGGAACATTTTCTTGGACTCATTTGATGAGATTTAAATGTTGGTTATTTTTAGAGGTTTTCTGAGGCTTTGAAAATTCCTCAATTCAGATTTCAATTGAATTTAAACATGATGCAACAACCAAGCTAGTCCAAGGCCAGGGTAAAGCTAGGGATGTGACAATTACGCTTTGTGTACTAACCCATAGTCTTCGTGAGAGTTCTTTGTGGGGTTAGCTTGCGGTGTGCAAGTTCAAGTGATGCATCACGAAGACATCAAGTGCTTGAAGCTTGCCATCCATTGTGGTGACAATGGATTTGTGAAGATGTGCCAAAGAGTGGCTCACCCATAGGGGAGTATGGGGGAGCAACCTACTAGTCTTCACCAAGCCAACGCAATCAAGAAAGGTGGTCCAGCTTGAGGGAGTCAAGATCACCATCATCCAGCTCAAGTGGACTATGCGAAAGGCAAAGGTTTGCCCTTGATAGGTTTTCTATTTTACCGGTCTAGTGATAGTTGTGGGAGACCGGGTTATAGGATCGATTGCCGTACTATCAAGGGGGGCTCTCGATGAGTAACTTGATCGTATCGTTCGTAGAGAGCTCAAACCATTGCATCCTTGCATCATCTTTATTGGTTCTTGTTTGGTTCTTCTCCTTGTGAGATTTGGAGCTTATGGTCATCTTGATGAAAAGCTCGAGTTCATCGAAAACGGAGTTCACATGCATCTTCTATGATGTTTTCAATGTTGGAGGTTCTGCCGGTTCTTCACTGTTGGAGGTTTCTCTCCTCTTTTTGTTAGGCATACCTCCCCTGCCTCTTCTTACTATAACCAGTCGGTGTTTTGATGCTACTCATTGTCTTGTATCCAACAAGCTTGAGTTTGCTCAATTCGGAGCTCGTTTGCAGAAGTTATGGCAGTTCTGGTTTTCCTTGGAGTGTACTTGCTTTCGTGGAAGTGGCATAAGGATGGCGCCAGCGGTAGTACCGCTGGGCCGGAGCGGCATTACCGCGTATCACCACAAGCGGTAGTACAGCTGTCCCACAGCGGTAGTACCGCCCATGGCCATAAGCGGTAGTACGGCTCTGGTTCCATGCTGGTACCGCCTCGACTCGAGACGGGTTTTCTCGTGTCGGGTTCAGCGCGGCAGTAGTAGCGGCAGTAGGAGAGGTAGTACCGCTCGTGTGCGGTAGTACCGCGGCTACCACCGTCCCTGGTGACGCTCAATGGCCCTCCTCCCTGTTCCTTCTCCCTGTGCTCGTGGTAGGCGCTGGGCCAAGCGGCAGTACCACTGCGGCCAACGGTGGTACCGCTGGCTCCAGTGGTAGTACCGCTCATACGGCTCTGCCTCGCCCTCTGTTTTGCTCCGCTCTCTGTGTTCTACCGCTCGGGCGGTAGTACCGCTCGTGCGCGGACTGAGCACATAACGGTTGGATTCGGGAGCTCTTATTAAAAGGGGTCTTCTTCCTCTTTCAACCTTATCTCTTGAGCTCGTGTTCTTCCCCCATTGTTGACCTTCTTCGAGCTTGCTAACTCTCAATCCCTCCATGGATTCTTGCTAGTTTTTGGGGGAAAAGAGAGAGGAGATCTAGATCCACATTTCCACCAATCACTTTCTCGTCTATGTGAGGGGAACCCTTTGGATCTAGATCTTGGAGTTCTTTGTGTTCTCTTCTTTGTTCTTCCTCTCATTTTCCTCCCTAGCATTAGTTGCTTCGGTGGGATTTGAGAGATAAGGACTTGGGCACTCCGTGTGCCGTGCCATTGCATTTGGTGCATCGGTTTGAGTTCTCCACGGTGATACGTGGAAGTTCAGAGCTCAATCATTGTGGTGCAAAGCTCCGGGCAAGCGTCGGGGTCTCCAATTAGGTTGTGGAGATCGCCCCGAGCAATTTGACGGGTACCGGTGACCGCCCCTGAGGGTTGCCAAAGTGTACGGGTTCGGTGACCGCCCCCAAGGGTTGCCATTTGTACGGGTTCGTGACCGCCCTCAAGGGTCCCTTAGTGGAATCACGACATCTTGCATTGTGCGAGGGTGTGAGGAGATTACAGTGACCCTAGTGGCTTCTTGGGGAGCATTGTGCCACCACACCGCTCCAAACGGAGATTAGCATCCGCAAGGGTGTGAACTTCGGGATACATCATCGTCTCCGCGTGCCTCGGTATTATCTCTTACCCGAGCCCTTTACTTATGCACTTTACTTGGTGATAGCCATATTGTTTCTTGTCATATATCTTGCTATCACCTAGTAGTTTATCTTGCTTAGCATAAGTTGTTGGTGCACATAGGTGAGCCTAGTTGTTGTAGGTTTTGTGCTTGACAAATTAACCGCTAGGTTTATTCCGCATTTGTTCAAGCCTAAACCGTAATTATTTTAAAGCGCCTATTCACCCCCCCCCCTCTAGGCGACATCCTCAATCTTTCAAACACAAGGCCCAACTTCAACAAGAACAACTCAAGTGGCGCCAAGGGCAAGCAACATGTGAGGACGTGCTATAATTGTGGCAATGTGCATCACTTTGTTGTGGATTGCCCTTACGAGAAGAGGGAAGACAACAGTGGCAAGCTTATCCAAAAAGACAAGGCCAAGTCCTTCCCCAACAAGAACAACTTCACCAAGAAGACTCCTCCCAAGGGGTTGGTGGCACAAAAAGAATACAATGAGGATGATGATGATGATGAAGATGGTGAGACGGTTGCCATGGCTTCCGTTGCCATTGCAACGACTCCACGGGTGTCCCTCTTCCATTCACCCAACGAGAACTTCACCGCTAAGTGCCTCATGGCTAAAGCCACCAACAAGGTAACCCCCAACTGAAGGAAATATGCCCTAGAGGCAATAATAAAGTTGTTATTTATATTTCCTTAAATCATGATAAATGTTTATTATTCATGCTAGAATTGTATTAACCGGAAAACATAGTACATGTGTCAATACATAGACAAAACAGAGTGTCCCTAGTACGCCTCTACTTGACTAGCTCGTCAATCAAAGATGGTTAAGTTTCCTGACCATAGACATGTGTTGTCATTTGATGAACGGGATCACATCATTAGAAGAATGATGCGATGGACAAGACCCATCCATTAGCTTAGCATGTTGATCGTTCAGTTTTATTGCTATTGCTTTCTTCATGACTTATACATATTCCTTTGACTATGGGATTATGCAACTCCCGGATACCGGAGGAACACCTTGTGTGCTATCAAATGTCACAACTTAACTGGGTGATTATAAAGATGCTCTACAGGTGTCTCCGAAGGTGTTTGTTGGGTTGGCATAGATCAAGATTAGGATTTGTCACTAAGAGTATCGGAGAGGTATCTCTGGGCCCTCTCGGTAATTCACATCACTATAAGCCTTGCAAGCAATGTGACTAATGAGTTAGTTGCAGGATGATGCATTATGGAACGAGTAAAGAGACTTGCCGGTAACGAGACTGAACTAGGTATGAGGATACCGACGATCGAATCTCGGGCAAGTAACATGCCCATGACAAAGGGAATGACGCATGTTGTTATTGAAGGAAATATGCCCTAGAGGCAATAATAAAGTTGTTATTTATATTTCCTTATATCATGATAAATGTTTATTATTCATGCTAGAATTGTATTAACCGGAAACTAAGTACATGTGTGAATACATAAACAAACAAAGTGTCACTAGTATGCCTCTACTTGACTAGCTCGTTGAATCAAAGATGGTTATGTTTCCTAGCCATAGACATGAGTTGTCATTTGATTAACGGGATCACATAATTAGAGAATAATGTGATTGACTTAATTCATTCCTTTAGCTTAGCACTTGATCGTTTAGTATATTGCTATTGCTTTCTTCATGACTTATACATGTTCCTATGACTATGAGATTATGCAACTCCCGAATACCGGAGGAACACTTTGTGTGCTACCAAACATCACAACGTAACTGGTGATTATAAATGTGCTCTACAGGTGTCTCCGATGGTGTTTGTTGAGTTGGCATAGATCTAGATTAGGATTTGTCACTCCGATTGTCGGAGAGGTATCTCTGGGCCCTCTCGGTAATGCACATCGCTATAAGCCTTGCAAGCAATGCAACTAATGAGTTAGTTGCGGGATGATGTATTACGGAATGAGTAAAGAGACTTGCCGGTAACGAGATTGAACTAGGTATTGAGATACCAACGATCGAATCTCGGGCAAGTAACATACCGATGATAAAAGGAACAACGTATCTTGTTATGCGGTTTGACCGATAAAGATTTTCGTAGAATATGTGGGATCCAATATGAGCATCCAGGTTCCGCTATTGGTTATTGACCGGAAACGTGTCTCGGTCATGTCTACATAGTTCTCGAACCCGTAGGGTCCGCACGCTTAACGTTCGGTGACAATCGATATTACGAGTTTATATGTTTTGGTGTACCGAAGGTAGTTCGGAGTCCCGGATGAGATCAGGGACATGACGAGGAGTCTCGAAATGGTCAAGACGTAAAGATCGATATATTAGACAACTATATTCGGACACCGGAAAGGTTCCGAGTGATTCGGGTATTTTTCGGAGTACCGGGGAGTTACGGGAATACGGGGGAAGAAGTATTGGGCCTCATGGGCCAAGTGGTGGAAGAGAGGAGGCAGGACAAGGCAGGGCGCGCGGCCCCCCTAGCCCAAAACAAATTGGACTAGGGTGTCGACCCCCGTTTCCTCCTTTCCTCCCTCTCCTTCCTTCTCCCTCCCTTCCTCTTGGTGGGCTCCTACTAGGACCCAAGTCCTAGTAGGACTCCACACTTGGGCGCGCCTCTAGGGCCGGCCAGCCTCCCCTCCTCTCCTCCTTTATATACTGAGGCAAGGGCACCCCATAGACACAAGTTGATCAGTTGATCTTTTAGCCGTGTGCGGTGCCCTCATCCACCATAATCCACCTCGGTCATATCGTAGCAGTGCTTAGGCGAAGCCCTACGTCGGTAGCATCATCATTACCGTCATCACGCCGTCGTGCTGACGAAACTCTCCCTCGAAGCTCTGCTGGATCGGAGTTCGTGGGACGTCACCGAGCTGAACGTGTGCTGAACTCAGAGGTGCCGTGCGTTTGGTACTTGGATCGGTCGGATCGTGAAGACGTACGACTACATCAACCGCGTTCTCATAACGGTTCCGCTTACGGTCTACGAGGGTACATGGATGACACTCTCCCCTCTCGTTGATGTGCATCACCATGATCTTGCGCGTGCGTAGGATTTTTTTTGAAATTACTACGTTCCCCAACAGTGGCATCCGAGCCAGGTCTATGCGTAGATGTTATATGCACGAGTAGAACACAAGTGAGTTGTGGGCGATAATAGTCATACTGCTTACCAGCATGTCATACTTTGATTCGGGCGGTATTGTTGGATGAAGCGGCCCGGACCGACATTACGCCAGCGTGCGCTTACGCGAGACTAGTTCTACCGACGTGCTTCGCTTTGCAATGTGGTTGGCGGGTGTCAGTTTCTCCAACTTTAGTTGAATCAAGTGTGGCTACGCCCGGTCCTTGTGAATGTTAAAACAACACATACTTGACGAAATATCGTTGTGGTTTTGATGCGTAGGTAAGAACGGTTCTTGCTCAGCCCGTAGCAGCCTTGTAAAACTTGCAACAACAAAGTAGAGGACGTCTAACTTTTTTTTGCAGGGCATGTTGTGATGTGATATGGTCAAGACATGATGCTAAATTTTATTGTATGAGATGATCATGTTTTGTAACCGAGTTATCGGCAACTGGCAGGAGCCATATCGTTGTCGCTTTATTGTATGAAATGCAATCGCCATGTAATTGCTTTAATTTATCACTAAGCGGTAGCGATAGTCATAGAAGCAATAGTTGGCGAGACGACAACGATGCTACGATGGAGATCAAGGTGTCACGCCGGTGACGATGGTGATCATAACGGTGCTTTGGAGATGGAGATCAAAGGCACAAGATAATGATGGCCATATCATATCACTTATATTGATTGCATGTGATGTTTATCTTTTATGCATCTTATTTTGCTTAGATCGATGGTAGCATTATAAGATGATCTCTCACTAAATTACAAGTTATAAGTGTTCTCCACGAGTATGCACCGTTATGCAGTTCTTCGTCTTTGACACACCACGTGATGATCGGGTGTGATAAGCTCTACGTTCACATACAACGGGTGCAAGCCAGTTTGCACACGCAGAATACTGGGTTAAACTTGACGAGCCTAGCATATGCAGATATGGCCTCGGAACCTTTGGAGACCGAAAGGTCGAGCATGAATCATATAGAAGATATGATCAACATGGTGATGTTCACCATTGAAAACTACTCCATCTCACGTGATGATCAGACATGGTTTAGTTGATATGGATCACGTGATCACTTAGATGATTAGAGGGATGTCTATCTAAGTGGGAGTTCTTAAGTAATATGATTAATTGAACTTTAATTTATCATGAACTTAGTCCTGGTAGTATTAGCATAACTATGTTGTAGATCAATAGCTCGCGTTTAGCTGCCCTGTTTTATTTTTGATATGTTCCTAGAGAAAACTAAGTTGAAAGATGTTAGTAGCAATGATGCGGATTGGATCCGTGATATGAGGATTATCATCATTGCTACACGGAAGAATTATGTCCTTGATGCGCCGCTAGGTGACAGACCGATTGCAGGAGCAAATGCAGATGTTATGAACGTTTTGGCAAGCTCGATATGATGACTACTTGATAGTTTAGTGTACCATACTTTACGGCTTAGAATCGGGGCTTCAAAGACGTTTTTGAAACACCACGGAGCATATGAGATGTTTCAAGAGTTGAAATTAGTATTTCAGACTCATGCCCATGTCGAAAGGTATGAGACCATTGACAAGTACTTTGCCTACAAGATGGAGGAGAATAGCTCAGCTAGTGAGCATGTGCGAATGTCTGAGTACTACAATCACTTGAATCAAGTGGGAGTCAACCTTCCAGATAAGATAGTGATTGACAGAGTTCTCTAGTCACTATCACCAAGTTACTAGAACTTTGTGATGAACTATAATATGCAAGGGATAACAGAAACGATTCCCAAGCTCTTCGTGATGCTGAAATCAACGAAGGTAGAAATCAAGAAAAGCATCAAGTGTTGATGGTTGACAAGACCACTAGTTTCAAGAAAAGGGCAAAGAGAAGAAGGGGAACTTCAAAAAGAATGGCAAGCAAGTTGCTGCTCCCGTGAAGAAGCACAAAGCTAGACCCAAGCCTGAAACCGAGTGCTTCTACTGCAAAGGAAATGGTCACTGGAAGTGGAACTGCCCTAGATACTTGGCGGATAAGAAGGATGGAAAAGTGAACAAAGGTATATTGGATATACATGTTATTGATGTGTACTTTACTAGTGTTTATAGAAACCCCTCGACATTTGATACTGGTTCAGTTGCTAAGAGTAGTAACTCGAAACAGGAGTTGCAGAATGAACAAAAACTAGTTAAGGGTGAGGTGACGATGTGTGTTCGAAGTAGTTCCAAGATTGATATGATCATCATCACACACTCCCTATAATTTCGGGATTAGTGTTGAACCTAAATAAGTGTTATTTTGTGTTTGCGTTGAGCATGAATATGATTTGATCATGTTTATGCAATACAGTTATTCATTTAAGTTAGAGAATAATTGTTGTTTTGTTTACATGAATAAAACCTTCTATGGTCATACACCCAATGAAAATGGTTTGTTGGATCTCGATCGTAGTGATACACATATTCATAATCTTGAAGCCAAAAGATGCAAAGTTAATAATGATAGTGCAACTTATTTATGGCACTGCTGTTTAGGTCATATTAGAGTAAAGCGCATGAAGAAACTCCATGCTGATGGGATTTTGGAATCACTTGATTATAAATCACTTGATTCTTGCGAACCATGCCTTATGGGCAAGATGACTAAGACTCCATTCTCCGGAACAATGGAGCGAGCAACTGACTTATTGGAAATAATACATACTGATATATGCGATCCGATGAGTGTTGAGGCTCGCAGCGGGTATCGTTATTTTCTGACCTTCACAGATGATTTGAGCAGATATGGGCATATCTGCTTGATGAAACATAAGTCTGAAACATTTGAAAAGTTCATATAATTTCAGAGTGAAGTGGAAAATCATCGTAACAAGAAAATAAAGTTTCTACGATCTGATAGTGGAGGAGAATATTTGAGTTACGGGTTTGGTCTTCATTTGAAACAATGCGGAATAGTTTCGCAACTCACACCACCTGGAACACCACAACGTAATGGTGTGTCTGAACATCGTAACCGTACTTTATTAGATATGGTGCAATCTATGATGTCTCTTACCGATTTACCACTATCGTTTTGGGGTTATGCATTAGAGACAGCCGCATTCACGTTAAATAAGGCACCATCTAAATCCGTTGAGACGACACCATATGAACTATGGTTTGGCAAGAAACCAAAGTTGTCGTTTCTTAAAGTTTAGGGTTGCAATGCTTATGTGAAAAAGTTTCATCCTGATAAGCTCAAACCCAAATCGGAGAAATGTGTCTTCATAGGATACTCAGAGGAGACAGTTGGGTACACCTTCTATCACAAATCCGAAGGCAAGACATTCGTTGCTAAGAATGGATCCTTTCTAGAGAAGGAGTTTCTCTCGAAAGAAGTGAGTGGGAGAAAAGTAGAACTTGATGAGGTAACTGTACCTACTCCCTTATTGGAAAGTAGTTCATCACAGAAATCTGTTCCTGTGACTCCTACACCAATTAGTGAGCAAGCTAATGATGATGATAATGTAACTTCAGATCAAGTTACTACCGAACCTCGTAGGTCAACCAGACTGAGATCCGCACCAGAGTGGTACGGTAATCCTGTTCTGGAGGTCATGTTACTTGACCATGACGAACCTATGAACTATGAGGAAGCGATGATGAGCCCAGATTCCGCGAAATGGCTTGAGGCCATGAAATATGAGACGAGATCCATGTATGAAGAACAAAGTGTGGACTTTGGTTGACTCGCCGATGATCGGCAAGCCATGGAAAATAAATGGATCTTCAAGAGGAAGACAGACACTGATAGTAGTGTTATTATCTACAAAGCTAGACTTGTCGAAAAAGGTTTTGACAAAGTTCAAGGTGTTGACTACCATGAGATTTTCTCACTCGTAGCGATGCTTAAGTCTGTCCGAATCATGTTATGAAATCTGGCAAATGGATGTCAAAACTACATTCCTTAATGGATTTCTTAAAGAAGAGTTGTATATGATGCAACCAGAAGGTTTTGTCAATCCTAAAGGTGCTAACAAAATGTGCAAGCTCCAGCGATCCATCTATGGACTGGTGAAAGCATCTCAGAGTTGGAATATACGCTCTGATGAGTTG
This sequence comes from Aegilops bicornis, assembly GCA_021605145.1. NCBI lineage: Eukaryota > Viridiplantae > Streptophyta > Magnoliopsida > Poales > Poaceae > Aegilops > Aegilops bicornis. The sequence continues at coordinate 706,685,626 of CM038670.1, forward strand.
ATCAAAGCATATAGATTTATACAGACTTGCGGTGAAGCCTGTATTTACAAGAAAGTGAGCGGGAGCACTACAGTTTTCTGATAAGTATATGTGAAATATATATTGTTGATCGGAAATGATGTAGAATCTTCTAGAAAGCATAAAAGGAGTGTTTGAGAGGAGTTTTTCAAAGAAAGACCTCGGTAAAGCTGCTTACATATTGAGCATCAAGATCTATAGAGATAGATCAAGACGCTTGATAAGTTTTTTCAATGAGTACATACCTTGACAAGTTTTTGAAGTGATTCAAAATAGAACAGTCAAAGAAGGAGTTCTTGCCTGTGTTGCAAAGGTTTGAAGTTGAGTAAAGACTCAAAACCTAACCACGGCAAAAAATAGAAAGAGAATGAAAGTCATTCCCTATGCCTCAGTCATAGGTTCTATAAAGTATGCCATGTTGTGTACGGTATACCCTACACTGAGTTTGGCAAGGGAATACAATAGTGATCTAGGAGTAGATCACTGGACAGCGGTCAAAATTATCCTTAGTGGAACAAGGATATGTTCTCGATTATGGAGGTGAAAAAAGGTTCTCGTAAAGGGTTACCTCGATGCAAGTTTTGACACTGATCCAGATGACTCTAAGTCTCCATCTGGATACATATTGAAAGTGGGAGCAATTAGCTAGAGTAGCTCCGTGCAGAGCATTGTTGTCATAGAAAATTGCAAAATACATATGGATCTGAATATGGCAGACCCGTTGACTAAACTTCTCTCACAAGAAAAACATGATCACACCTTAGTACTCTTTGAGTGTTAATCACATGACGATGTGAACTAGATTACTGACTCTAGTAAACCCTTTGAGTGTTGGTCACATGGCGATGTGGACTATGGGTGTTAATCACATGGTGATGTGAACTATTCGTGTTAAATCACATGGCGATGTGAACCATATTATTGACTCTAGTGCAAGTGGGAGACTGAAGGAAATATGCCCTAGAGGAAATAATAAAGTTGTTACTTACATTTCCTTATATCATGACAAATGTTTATTATTCATGCTAGAATTGTATTAACCGGAAACTTAGTACATGTGTGGATACATAGACAAACAAAGTGTCACTAGTATGCCTCTACTTGACTAGCTCATTGAATCAAAGATGGTTATGTTTCCTAGCCATAGACATGAGTTGTCATTTGATTAACGGGATCACATCATTAGAGAATAATGTGACTGACTTGACCCATTCCGTTAGCTTACCACTTGATCATTTAGTATATTTCTATTGCTTTCTTCATGACTTATACATGTTCCTATGACTATGAGATTATGCAACTCCCGAATATCGGAGGAACACTTTGTGTGCTACCAAACATCACAACATAGCTGGGTGATTATAAAGGTGCTCTACAGGTGTCTCCGATGGTGTTTGTTGAGCTGGCATAGATCAAGATTAGGATTTGTCACTCCGATTGTCGGAGAGGTATCTCTGGGCCCTCTCGGTAATGCACATCACTATAAGCCTTGCAAGCAATGCAACTAATGAGTTAGTTGCGGGATGATGTATTACGGAACGGGTAAAGAGACTTGCCGGTAACGAGATTGAACTAGGTATTGAGATACTGACTATCAAATCTCGGGCAAGTAACATACCGATGACAAGGGGAACAACGTATGTTGTTATGCGGTTTGACCGATAAAGATCTTTGTAGAATATGTGGGAGCCAATATGAGTATCCAGGTTCCGCTATTGGTTATTGACCGGAAACGTCTCTTGGTCATGTCTACATAGTTCTTGAACCCGTAGGGTCCGCACACTTAACATTCGGTGACGATCGGTATTATGAGTTTATGTGTTTTGATGTACCGAAGGTAGTTCGGAGTCCCAGATGAGATCGGGGACATGACGAGGAGTCTCGAAATGGTCAAGATGTAAAGATCGATATATTGGACGACTATATTCGGACATCGGAAAGGTTCCGAGTGATTCGGGTATTTTTGGAGTACCGGAGAGTTACGGGAATATGGGGGAAGAAGTATTGGGCCTCATGGGCCAAGTGGTGGAAGAGAGGAGGCAGGACAAGGCAGGGCGAGCGGCCCCCCCTAGCCCAAATTGAATTGAACTAGGGGGGCGGCCCCCCTTTCCTCCTTTCCTCCCTCTCCTTCCTTCTCCCTCCCTTCCTCTTGGTGGACTCCTACTAGGAATTGGAGTCCTAGTAGGACTCCACACTTGGGCGCGCCTCTAGGGCCGGCCAGCCTCCCCTCCTCTCCTCCTTTATATACTGAGGCAAGGGGCATCACATAGACACAAGTTGATCAGTTGATCTTTTAGCCGTGTGCGGTGCCCTCCTCCACCATAATCCACCTCGGTCATATCGTAGCAGTTCTTAGGCGAAGCCCTGCGTCGGTAGCATCATCATCACCATCATCACGCCATCATGCTGACGGAACTCTCCCTCGAATCTCTGCTGGATCGGAGTTCATGGGACGTCACTGAGCTGAACGTGTGCTGAACTCGGAGGTGTCGTGCGTTCGGTACTTGGATCAGTCGGATCGTGAAGATGTACGACTACATCAATCGCGTTCTCATAACGCTTCCGCTTACGGTCTACGAGGGTACGTGGACGACACTCTCCCCTCTCGTTGCTATGCATCACCATGATCTTGCGTGTGCGTAGGATTTTTTTTGAAATTACTACGTTCCCAACAGTTATGAAGTTTGACCGATAAAGATCTTCATAGAATATGTAGGAACCAATATGAGCATCCAGGTTCCTCTATTGGTTATTGACCGGAGATGTGTCTCGGTCATGTCTACATAGTTCTCGAACCCGTAGGGTCCGCAGGCTTAACGTTCGATGACGATTTGTATTATGAGTTGTGTGTTTTGGTGACTGATGTTTGTTCGGAGTCCTAGATGAGATCACTGACATGACGAGGAGTCTCGAAATGGTCAAGAGGTAAAGATTGATATATTGGAAGGTAGTATTCAGGCACCGGAAGGGTTCCGGAGTGTATCGGGTACATACCGGAGTACCGGAGAGGTTACCGGAACCCCCCGGGGAAAGATATGGGCCATATGGGCCATAGGAGGGAGGCTAACCAGCCCACAAGGGGCTGGTGCACCCCCCACAAGGGAGGAGGCCGAATTGGTTTAGGTAAGGGGGCGCCACCCCCCTTTCCTTCTCCTACTCCCTCTCCTCCCCCCTTTACACCTCCATGAGAAGGAAAAGAAGGGGGGGCCGAATCCTACTAGGACTAGGAATCCTAGTAGGACTCCCCCTTATGGCGCGCCCCCTAGGTGAAAGTACATGTAGTCCCCATGTGTGGTTTTGGTAAGTAATGAAAATCCTTATGGACTAATGTTTGCATTGAGATATACATTTGAAGGTTAGTCCCATTGGCAAATGATTGAAGAATAATGGAAGACAACTCCTTTGAAGCAACAATTAAATTGAGATGATCAAAATGAAGTTCATTGGAGTATCTTAAGGGTTGCCATGCTTAGAGCTATGGTTTGAGCCATAATGGATCAAGATCTTAAAATGATGATTTGAATGATGAATTCTAGGAGTGGCTCAAAGATATGATCATAATGGACTCATCTGTTGAGTCATGATTGATCAAGTATTCAAGCAAGCTATTCAAGTGAAGAATTCAATATACCCTTCAAGACGTCAAGACTAAACATGGAGAAGAGATATAGGTTGACCAATATGAAGCTCAAAGATCGAACTCTAAATGGTCAACACACGAGCGCAAATGATGCACCACATAGGATCTTGTGGTATGATAAGAAATTATCAATTGCACTCTGTGTACTAACCCATACTATGTGTTGTCTATGTTTTTGAGGGTTAGGTGATTCTCATGGGCTCGCATTGAGAGTGAGAGAGAGAGAGAGATTTCAAGTGTCTACGAGAGGACGACATCAATTGTTGGCGATCATGGTTGACAAGGGCAAGTTCAAGATAACAATCCCAAAGGATTACATGCTTGAAGCTTGTGGATGATCACATGAAGGACAAGTTAAGATGAATACAAAGCAAAGCTTCCCTCATTGTGTATGGGGGAGAGATTTGAAGACTTCACCAATGTCTTGCCTTCATCTTGAGCCAAGAAGAAACATCAACATCAAGATCAAGTGAATGGCTCGTGTCAAAGGTATTAGTTCCTTTGACGTTAGTGTTGTGGAGTGATGACCACCAAAGAAACATATACACTCAAGAATGGATTCTCGATAGCTATGTAGTGTAGCTCTTTTATGATTCTTGAGTTATAGGTATCCCTCACTATTAAGAGGGGATCAAAGGGGTTTGTGATGTATTTGCTCAAGTCAACATCTTCTATACACAATTCCACTCATATCCTATATACCAAAGAAAAGCCAAAGCCAAATAGTTTTCCAAAATATATGATCTAACCTTTGCATACTATGCACCCTCCATTTTGGTTTATCTTGGGTGGTTCTCTGTGTGAGTACCTGGAGTTTTTCCATAGCTTCAAAACGAGCCCAAGATCATCAAAATCGGAGTCCGTATGTAGAAGTTATGCTTGTTTCAGTTTGAGGTTGCGTGTTGTTTTCTTACTGGCCGGATCATCCGGGTTCCCTCCTGGATCATCCGGGCTCCTCGTCACAGAAGCCTATTCTAGCTAGCCGAATCATCCGAGTACCTACCCAGATCATCCAGGCTTTGCCCGGATCATCCGAGTTCCATCCCGGATCATCCGGGTTGCCGATAACAATCATCACAGAACCTTATCCTAGCTAGCCAGATCATCCGACTACCTATCCGGATCATCCGGGCATTGTTTGGATTATCCGGCTACGTCCCCGGACATTCGAGTTTCCGCTTCACCACATTGTATGTTGACCTTCCCATACATCCGGACATTGCCTGGATTATCCGAGTGTGCATCCATATCATCCGGGCAGGTCAACAACTGCGGGAAACGACTCGATTTTCTTGGGGGGTATAAATATCCCTCTCCCACTCCGGGAGAGGGTTGACCACTCCATCCAAAATCGCCTCAGGAACACAAGTGGCTCCCTCTCACTTCTCCTACACCAAATTCTTAGATCCAGGAGAGATTAGTGAGTGTTCTTGAGAGTTGTTCCAATCAAAAGATAGATGATCTCCCTCTCCCTCTTGTGACCAAAGCAATTCGTGATTTGAGCAAGTCTTGAGCATTTCCCCCTTGATCTTGTTACTCTTGGAGGTTGGAGACTCCTAGGCGGTAGGAGTTCTCCGGTGAGGAATCAACTTGTGATTTGTCCCCCGGAAAGTTTGTGAAGGTTTGGAGGCCGCCTCAAGGTCTACCACTAGTGGTTGGGAATTGCCTTCGTGGTGATGTCTCAAGGAGAATAGGGTGAGCCTTCGTATGCGTTGGCGTGCCTTCGTGGTAACATCCACCTCTCTAACGGTGACTAGCTTCCCTCCAAGGAAGTGAACATCGGGATACATCATTGTCTCCGTGACTTCGGTTATCCCTAACCCTAACTCCTTACTTGTGGTTTACCTTGGTCACTTGACCGTGCATTCACTATTCTTGTTGTCCTCATCATATTGTGTTGGTTACCATATCCAACACATGTTACCAATAGTAGCAAGTTTCATCCATACATATACATAGTTTCATCAATATTACACAGTTTCATCATGGGTAGCAAGTTTCACAAAGTCAAAACAAAAACTAAAGACAAGCACTCCATCAACCCAAGCTTCCGTGAACTGAAGCAAATCTACAAAATGGGAAAGAAGAAAGTTAGAAGAAGAAGACTAGAAGAAGAAGATTATTATGCACCACAAATTACTGTCCTGTAGAAAGAACTTCCCTATGCTCCCAAATAAACAACACTAGATCATGGTTAAAGATATTGTTCAATCTTCAATGGAGTAACTTAGGCATGGTTAAGTCTTGATTATCCGGGTCAACATATGCTATTTCATAAGAAATGAAAATATTCAGTAATTGGGATTGTTAAAGATATGTGTAGGTATATCCATATAGGCACCGAATAGATAGGATGCGGCATTATTAAGTGGCAAACACCTTAGTTGAACAATTTCTTCTTTAAAATAAGTATATGTGTTGTAATTAGTACAAGGATTGTTAGGAAGTAACATATACAAGGAACACACACATAGTTCTCATGCAACAAGATGTCTCATCTAAGACTCTTAAGGCCAGGAGATACGACGCAATGTAGTATCAGTGAGCCTCCAAATCTGAAGATGGATACTGAACAACAACAGGGCACTAAATCTGAGATGTTGTATCAGCGGGACCAAATTAACAACAGGCCATTTCTCCATGATTTCAGCTTGCGTAAATCATATTTTCATGTTGTGTAAAAGAAAAAAAAATTACCACACGTAAGGTAAAAACTACACAAGAGAGAATCACCACCCAAACTTGTCGAATCGATACTTGTCAAATTAACTGTAATATCGAAAAGGCCGAAATTCTAGAGCTACCCCAAGGAGTGGATGAAGTACCATGAAGAACCATCCGACACTAATGGCAGAGGTCTCGTGTTCCCTATGTCAGATCCAAATATGAATCTTGGGCTGATGTATCCATTGCTATCCCTGGTATTTTAGATGGAGTGAGGAGCATCATTGCTTCATGCCGCTGATGAGGGACTCACAACAATCTGAAAACATGAAGAGATGAGGTATGGCAGCCCATTGAACTAATTTACCTCCTTGCAGACATTGCAGATTTTCAAGTGAAGATTTCCACAAAACTTAATATGAGAACCAAACCCCAAGATTATTTTCCCAGAGAACCAGGAGTCTTGGATGAACACCACATGTACAAATATGTGACTGGAAAGGCAGACACAATGAAATCGGGTAAAATAGGGAATCATAGGGAAAAGAAAAATGAAGACAGAGTGAAAACCTAGCCGAAAACCATAGTTGCAGAAGGATCTGTGGGGGTGGGAGAGCGTCACCCCACGAAGCTCACATAAATACAGGTGAGAAACTGATGAATCTGGGAAAACAATATCTTACTTAATTAATCGCTGCCGGTGAGTTGCGCACATAAGCTCCCATGAAGGATTTTAGGAACTGATGACTGATTACCTCCCAAATGATCAACTTCACCGCCGCTTCACCGAACAACCACGGTGCTGCTTCATGCTTCTACTGCAACTTCCTTACTTTGTTGCCGGATCAAAGTAAGGCGATCTACTGATTAATCGTGCAACTATGGTCCAATATTAAACAAGGATACAAAACAACAACCATGGTGAAAACCATTCTATGAAATACTCCCTCTGTAAAGAAATATAAGAGCGTTTAGATCACTACTTTAGTGATCTAAACACTCTTATATTTTTTTACGGAGGGAGTATATGATAACCTCATAAATCTTTGAGGTACAATAAAAAATAGAATGATGAATTAGAGGAAAATGCACCATTTTCTATTTTTAGTACTTGAGGAACGATGATAGTATAATATGAAATCTGTAATATGAATCGGACCAAAGAACTTCCTTGAATCTAACATGATTGTATCATTTCATATTATGGGCTTGCACACAAGAATCAAATGGGAGCATGTTAGGCCGTTTCTTCTAGCTAGTTATGATATTGACATGGTGTATTGACAAAAATATGATGGAAAATATCATCATGATTGCAAAGTACAAGTACAGAACAAACTACAGAAAGGGAGTCCAGAGAACAGTAGAAAAAAACAGTCGTACACCCTAACCAAAGTCTTTCCCAGCCTGTTATGTCTTTCCTTCCTCCTGAAGCCTCACACAATCAGCATCAGATCTATTCTTTTCGTGTTCCTCACTGAAGAGCAAAAACACTATATGCCTGTTAAGGAGCATAGTCAAGACTGGATCTGTTAAAACATGTTTTCTTAGTTTATAGCACTTGTTTCGTAAACAAAACAGATCCTGTTAAATGTAACAAAGCTATCTCAATGCTGCCATTCAGGGATAGTCGATGTATCCCTTCAACTTTGAAATCTTCCTAATGCCCTTTAAATCGTCAAGAAAAATAAAACCGCTTTGAGTTGATGAATAAACATGCTACCCAAACAGCACAAGAAATTTTTGCTAGACTCAAGTACACCTGAAATCACCGAGACTACAAAGTGAAACTGATCTGGTATAATGTCTGAATGCCATGCAAATCATACCCTCCTGCTCCCTCTATGCAGCCACGGTACTTGTTGTACCGCAGCAGTTTCAACATCTTTCCATGCCCGTCTGGATTGACGATCAATCAGGAGATCGCCTAGCAATGGCACAGATGCTATATGCCTGCAAAGGGAGTGGCTTGAAAGCTGTCCTACAATTCAGAGTGCCACACAGCCCTGGAGAACTGGAGAAGCAGATCTCAGCTCCAAAGAGAATAATTTCTGAAAATAGGTTCTCGCAAAGTTCCAGATTCCAATTCAAGATGCTACACCTTTAATCGATATACTGAATTCTATTTGAGGTTTCTCTTTCTTTTCTTTCAGCCGCTCACTTTCTATCACCAGAATAATAAGGAACTGGAAAAAACCCAACTAACTAACCAACCAATCTAGTCCAATGAATCATTGGACAATGAAATGAAAAGTATAATCCATATATAATCGGTAGCTATCTAAACTCCTTCCGGAGAGAGTATCTGCCGGCCTTCAGTACAGCACCGGCCAGCCCGTTCTTCACGGCCGGCTCCGCCGTTGCCGACCCCTTGTGCGGCTGCTAAAATACTCTCATGTACAGTAAAATCAAAATAAATAGTATTAAAAAACAGGAAACTCATAATTATGCACGCCGTGTTCTACTAAACTCCAGAATCTCTCTTATATGAAAAACTATATGAGCAGAAATGGCATGAAACTTATGGATTAATTTTATTTTTGCATACATGCTGAGCTGGGAGATCATAGGGTATTAAACAGTATAATCCCTCTTACAAGAAAAAATATGAGCTGAAATGTCATGAACCTAATGGATTAATTTTCCTTTTGCATACATGGTGAGCTGAGAGATCATAGGGTCTTATAGGCCATTGATTGTTTGTCTTGATCTAACTAGGACACATTTTTGCCATGTTATGGCCACTACTCACCTCGCTAGCTCCTTCAAGGATGTTTTGACTTATACTCCTTTGTTATCTACAAGGGGAACTAATCAATCAGAGGCCATTCACTTTCCTTTCAATAAATTAAAAGGTGGATCTCACCTTATTTTCAACACATGTCAAAACAGAGAATCTAAAAATAACTTGGTCAACATGAAAAAAAATGAACGAATGCCTTATTCAGGTTTAACTATACTTTGTTGATATTCAAACTGAACATTGTTGCCATCTACTTACTTCCTAAACCATCTGAATGATTTGTTGTTGTTGTTCCTAAACTATGGCAAGCAGAATTAAATTAGAAAGGTGCAGTCATGAAGACCAAACAAGTGTACATATGGCATCCCCATTCTCTAATAGTGAAAATAGAACAAACATCCAAAGTAAAAAATCAATTCCAAAGTAAATATGGATCCAGGCGCAATGAGGGTCACCGGAGGAGAAGCAAGGCGAGCTCGGGACGGGCCTCCATGGCGGCCTCCCCGGCCTTCTGGCGGCGGGGTACGCTCAAGGGGAGAGAGATGGGTGAGGGAGTAGGGAGGAGAGGAGAGGGCGGTGGCGCAGGGGCTCACCATAGCCGACGGGGCGGGCGGTGGGCGGCTGGATCCGAGCAGCGACCGACGGGGATCGGCCGGCCTTGATCCTTGGGGTGGCGGGCGGCGGCCCGTGAGGGGAGGCTGTCGGTCTCCTCCCTCGCGGTGGGGCAGGAATGGACCGGCCGGATGGCCTATCCTCCGGCCATGTAGGGCAAAACGACGGCGGCGGCGACCGGTGAGGGCGGCGGCGGCGACCGATGAGGGCGGCGGTGGCGACCGGTGAGGGCGGCGACCGTGAGGGTGGCGGGGAACCCTAGCTATCCAAAGACGCACGGGAGTGGGACTGATTCGGGTGGTGGGGTTTTTAGGAGGCTGTGGGGGTTTTCTTTTCTTTAATTTTTCACTCTTTGCTTTTTTTAGGAAGGAGAGAGATAGTCCCATCTCTTTGCCATCTGCCGGCAGATGGCAAAGAGGTGGGGCCGGTACACTGTTACATTTTTGACGGGCACAAGATTTGCCAACCTCTTTGTCATCAGCTGGCAGATGGCAAAGATTATTTGCCATCCACTAGCAGATGGCAAAGAATTGGCTGATGGCAACCATGTTCTTTGCCGTCTGTCAGTTCTTTGCCATCTGTTTTTTATAAGCAGATGGCAAAGACGTTCTTGCCATCACCGCAGATGGCAAAGAGTCGGGCCGATGGCAAATTCTGCTTCCAAAGAGTGATGTGTGTATTATTCATTTTCATATCTCGTGATATACATTAAGTTTGTGTAACTTACTTGTGCTTACTCATATCCTTGTTGTTCTTATCTTGTTTATGCTAAGTTGTTGGTGCACTTAGTGAGCCTAGTATATTTAGGATTTGTGCTTGAAAAGTATCCACTTAGTTTATTTCCGCATTAGGATATAGCCAAATCCGCAAAAGATTTTAAAACGCCTATTCACCCCCACTAGGCGACATCATGGTCCTTTCAATTGGTATCAGAGCTAGGTCTCTCCTTATTAGGCTTAACCGCCTAGAGAGTAACGATGTCGACTAGTGAACTAGTGCACGATGACACATTTTGTTTTAATGGCACAAATTACATTATGTGGAGATTACGCATGCTTTATCACTTTCGGGCCATGGGTCCAAATGCTTTGCGGATTGTGGTTGTAGGGAATTCAAATCTAAAGGATGGACAATCTCCGTCACTTGATGATATGCATCTTGATTGTGAAGCTTTAAGTGTCATTCACCAAGCTATAACCATCGAGGTGTTCAAGTCAAACACGTCTTGATCGTTGGCTCATGAGGCTTGGACCAAAATTGAAGATATATATGGTGGGTCCAATCTTGATGAAGACAATACTATTTTCGGGGAGTTAATGGAGGAGTTCTCCATATTTTTAATCATGAAGATCTCTTTATTGCTTCCACCTCTGATTACTTGCATACCTCAACATCTTTCACTTCACCAACATGTGGCTTACCACAAGGTAATGGCATGGTGAGTGAAGAAATATCTCGTGATGATGGTATTAAGCTCATCATTGATGATCTTGCTTATGTTGATACTAGTGATGTATCTTCTATGGACACGAGCATATCTAACAATCAAAACATCGTACATTCTTGCGTAGAGAGTCCATGCATATCATCTAATGATGCACTCATAAATTCTTGTGATGATATGCTTGGTCGTTTGTGTTTCCATATTCAAAATGCCATGATTCCCTCTAGTTCTCTTTGTGAAACTAACCATGTAGAGGAAATCAAGAAAAATGAGGCACGCTTGGTTGATGAAGAACCCTCTTCTCCAAAAGAATCATCATCAACCCCTCAGAAATTCACATGTGCCTCACGGCAAGAGGTAATGACGAGGTATCATCTTCTCTTAGTGATAATGATGATAGTTGTAATGAGGAAGATGATGAAGTCTTGACTCAAAATATCTATGAGATTGGGAAAACTCTTCGTAGAGCTAAAAATAACACTTATAAAAGGCTCCAAGATGTTCCTTCTTGCTTTCAAAAACGTAATGACTTGTTTCTTTACGAGCAAGCAAAAAGTGAGCAAATTGAACATGAACTTGCTATGGCTCATCAATGTCTTAGTGATTTGAGGTATTTAAAAGAAGAGATTGAAGTTACTCATTGTAAACTTAAAGAGGATTTTGAGCACCTTGACCTTGACTACAAGAAGGTCAAAGGAGAGCTCACCAAACTCTCTAAGTCTCATGAGGAACTTCAAGCTACTCATGCAGAGTCTCTAGCTTCTACATGCTCCACTCATATTGATAATGATGCTTGTGCTACTAACTCTATCTTGTGTGAAGCATCAATATTAAAAGAAAATGTTGAGCTAAGGACTCAACTTGATTTGCTAACTAGCAATTATGGGAAATTGGGAGAAAGTCATAAAAAGCTCTCAGGCACTCATGAGGATCTTCTAATCTCTCATGATGAGTTAAAGTTAGCTCATGAGGGTATGGTCACCAAGGTAAAATCATGTAAGTCTCATGTGGATATTAGCACATCTTCTACTCGAAATGCCTTATTGCCATGTGCTAGTCCTTGCAATTCCTCTCTACATGATATTGGTACATCTTGTAATGAATTCCTCACCATGCCTTGTTGCTCTAACAATGAAGCTTCTACTTCCTCTAGTTCTTTTGTTAATACTAACCTTGTAGAAGAAAATAAAGAGCTCAAGGCTCAAGTCACTAGTTTGAAGAAAGACTTGGAAAAATGTTGTAATAATATCTTGAGTGTGCAAAAGGACCCTCAAGACAAAATAGGACTTGATTTCATCTCCAACAAGAAGAAGTCGAAGAACAACAACAAGGGACAAGATCAAGTCAAGAATTCGGCCAACATTACTTGCTTTAAGTGCAAAAATGTTGGACACCATGTGAGATCTTGTCCACTAAAGAAGAAGGCTTCAAATAAGAAGCAACATGGGAAGTGGCATCAAGTTCAATCTCAAGATGTAGAAAGGCCTCCACCCATGATGAACCATGATGATGCTTCTCAAATTGAGAAAATAAAGAAGAAAATAAAAGGGGGCACATGTTGTTATGTTTGTCGTGAGAAGGGACACATAGCTTCATCTTGTCCCAACGGTAACATATCTAAGCCTCCTATAGTCAATAATCATTATTCGCTAAGGAAGGATATTGTTGGCAATGTGTTTGCCAAGTTTGTGGGTTCCCAAAGAAGTTTGAAAGTGGACAAGACCATTTGGGTTGCCAAGCCTATTGTTACTAACTTCTTAGGACCCAACTTGGTTGGGGACCATCAAGCTCAAACTTGATCAATAGGTGTGTGGAGGGCATTGGAGACTTGGCTACTTCATGAAGAAAAACTATTTTCACCATATGTTATGGTTAATGCCAAGTCAAGTGGATTATCATCATATCTATCAATCCAATGCTCCTCTTTGCGGTAACTTGTACTTGCATTGTTTACATTGAAAGTTACTAAGTCCATTGCATGTTTAGGTTTTGTACCTAGCATGTGCTTGTATATGTTGTGCTTCCTAGTATGCTTGATTTGTGTTATCTAGCATGTGTAGGTCACAATGCACTTCATATATTTGTGTGTGTGGTTTCGAGCCTTTATTTCTTCATTAGTTGAATCTTCCTTGGCTCTTTTGAGATATTAATGGATCATCACATTCCGGGGGAGTGCTATGTTTTACGCATATCACAAACCTTAAATGTGTATATATGTGGGATACCACCTAGTATTGTTAGTGCAATATTATCTAGTTACTATGTGGTATGTAAAGCTCATTTGAAACTCATATTCTCATCCATTAATTATCCTTAGTTGGGTTTCATTTGCTTCTTGTGGATAATACATGGATCATCATATTATGGGGAGTGATATGCTTTGTGCATATCAAAATCCTTGTTAATATGAACAATTGAGGGATGCCACTTAGAATTTATATTTGAGATTATCTTATATCTCCGTGGCATGCAATGCCTTGTTTACGTATGGCATTCTTGTGCGGTTTTGCCCATGGTTATCTTTAAAATCATATTTGGAAAATTGTTTGATTAAAGCTATTCCAATTGTTGCTTTGCATGATGATCTATCTAGTTGGAATGTTAATAATATGCTATCCAAGCATTATGTTTATTTCTAAACTCTCATGTTATGCTTGTGTTAGTATAGATGATCATGTACTTATTTGCTTTCTACACCGAATGATAACCCGAAATACCATTTTGTTCGAATTCATCTTATTGCTCTATATGAGAGTTTGTTATCTCATTGTTTATAGTGTCCTATATCTACTTGATTGAGATATTCCTATGAGTATGTGTGCAATGCATATCTTATATGCTCATTGGTTTTTCATTGGTTCATATGTTGAACTTTGTGTGCTATCATATGTTGATTTGTCACTTTGATTCATTTTGGACAACATGAATGACTAGTGATGTTATTGGAAGTATTAACGGTTATGTGTTCATTTGTCCAATTTGTATCTCCCTAGATTTTGGTAGGCTTGTGCATGCATATTTACTATGTGTAAATTCACGTACCTTCTTTGCGTTATTTGATCCAATAAATATATGGTAAATCCATCAAATTCTTAATATCTAAGATGTGCATGAAATTCAAATTCATATCAATATGCACATATTTAAGTGGTTTTACCCTATGTGTTGTAGTTATGCTAACTACTTGGACCCAATAAGTTTGGGGACCATATTGTACTTAAAATGTTTTAGGTACATTTGAGAAGCATTGGGTGCTTGGCTTATTCATGAAGGTGGTGGCACTATGAGGAAATTAGAGCCAAGCTTGGACATTTTATCGATCTACGACTTCATACCAATGCTATCTCGGTAACAAGTATTTACTTCATGCATATATATAGAAATGGGGTCAACCTTGTGTAGGTTGCATCATGGCATGAATTTCTTGACTCGTTCCTATGATACTTGTTTCCTTTTCTCAAAGCATCCCAACAATGATGTCTTGTTGCTAGTTGTGATGTCTTTGATGGTTGTGTGTTTGGAGTTCATTAATATACAATAATATTATATTAAGCCACGTGCTATGCTTTCAAGCAAAGATCTCATTGGTATATTTTATGACTCCCATTTGGATATCTTATTATTTCCTTTTGTACCTATTTTATGTGTACATCCTTCTTTGTGGATATCATCTACCTAGAATCTTATACACGCGAGAGGAGTTACATCTCTAGTTGATATCCCTATTCTTTCATGTCCACCATTTCATTCACTTTTTATATCTTTGGTGTCTCCATTGAAGCATTTGTTGTATGAGTGCATGTCTTACCTCTTTGCATCTTAGTGCACTCATGTTTGGTGAAGATTGTTGTCCTCATGCTTGTCTTGACAAGCCTATTATTTCCTATCTTCATCATGGGTTGTCACAAGCTTTGATTTTTAATTTGCTATTAGTAAGCTTGTGAACCCATTTGCTTGATGTGTGTGTGTGACCTTCTTAACTTCGTGTGTGTGGGAAGGACATGTCTTGCTCTTTGTATCTCATTTACTCAAGACTATGTTGATGCTTAATTCTCATCCTTATACTAGTATTCTCATGTGCTTTGACGTGACTCACACACATCATTTTGGTTGTGCCTATTCTTAGGTTGCGTCATTTACATGTTGCTCAACCATATTTTTTTTGCAAATGCTAGGCTTCTTTTCTTATCTATGCCTACTTGCAATTGTTTTGTGTTCCTATTGATTTTGGGGGAGTGATGATCCTATTTTATGCACTTGCATCCAAATACAAAAATTCTAAATCGTACACAATTCATGGGGAGCTTCTCTATTTTCCTTAGAACACTCCTTTGCCCAAATCATAATGTTCTTTTATCCTTTTGGCTCGTCGGATCTTTTGATTGCTTGCTTCACTTTGAGTCATGCAAATGAGATCAATTTGTGCCATGTGCCTTGCTATTATGACTAGGTTCCAGTTGTATAATAATGGATTCACTTGTGTATATCATGTTCTTATCAATTGCGTCTAGTTTGTGTATGCAAAGTTTCTTTGTGGATACATATCATGATTATGATTGGCCACTCAGAAATTTTTTATACATGAGAAAGTTAATATCTTTCCTTGATATCATTTATTCCTTGCCGGCCACTTCGTTTGTTTCCTCTTATTCTTATGGTGGCTTCGGTAAGAGGTTGTGTCGTGAGTGCTTGTATGTGTGGCATATAATCTTGCGCACTCATGTGTTTTGACTGTTTTCCTCATGTCTAATGCTTGTTTTCATATCTTCATATCTGGTTGCATTCTATAGATTCTGAGCTCCTGAAATTGTTCATTATTGAATATGTGCATTTGTGTTCACTCACATTTTGTGATATGCACACATCAAGGAGGAACTCATACTATATTGGTCTTCTAGATGTTTTGTCTTCCATTTTGGCATTTGTTGCCAATGGGGGAGAACTTTAGAGGGTTTAAGATAAATATCTTTTGAAGTTCTTGTTGTCATTCATGCATATCCACCCTAGTCATATATGCTTGTTGCATGAATGAATATATAGAGAAAACTCCAACTAGTTTATATCAACCAATATATCCAATGAATTCAAAGTTATTCACACATGCATATATTGTGGGGGAGCTTGCTCTATATATTGCAGTCTTACTAACATCAAATGCTTGTGTAGTGTTTTGATGTTAGTACGAACGATTTTGATAAACATCAAGTTTCTTTGTGATAATTGATGCTATCAAAATCACCGCAAGTATACAATTTATCCTCGAAAAAATTGCGTGCTTGTGTAAAAATTCATTATATAAACCCTCTTGTTGAGATTGTCATCAATTATCAAAATGGGGGAGATTGAAAGTACATGTAGTCTCCATGTGTGGTTTTGATAATTAATGAAAATCCTTATGGACTAATGTTTGCATTGAGATATACATTTGAAGGTTAGTCCCATTGGAAAATGATTGAAAAATAATGGAAGACAACTCCTTTGAAGCAACAATTACATTGAGATGATCAAAATGAAGTTCATTGGACTATCTTAAGGGTTGCCATGCTTAGAGCTATGGTTTGAGCCATAACGGATCAAGATCTTAAAAGGATAATTTGAATGATGAATTCTAGGAGTGGCTCAAAGATATGATCATAATGGACTCATCTGTTGAGTCATGATTGATCAAGTATTCAAGCAAGCTATTCAAGTGAAGAATTCAATATACCCTTCAAGATGTCAAGATTAAACATGGAGTAGAGATATAGGTTGACCAAGATGAAGCTCAAAGATCGAACTCTAAATGGTCAACACACGAGCGCAAATGATGCACCACATAGGATCTTGTGGTATGATAAGAAATTATCAATTGCACTCTGTGTACTAACCCATACTATGTGTTGTCTATGATTTTGAGGGTTAGGTGATTCTCATGGGCTCGCATCGAGAGAGAGATTTCAAGTGTCTATGAGAGGATGACATCAAGTGTTGGTGATCATGGTTGACAAGGGCAAGTTCAAGATAACCATCCCAAAGGATTACATGCTTGAAGCTTGTGGATGATCACATGATGGACAAGTGAAGATGAATACAAAGCAAAGCTTCCCACATTGTGTATGGGGGAGAGACTTGAAGACTTCACCAATGTCTTGCCTTCATCTTGAGCCAAGAAGAAACATCAACATCAAGATCAAGTGAACGGCTCGTGTTAAAGGTATTAGTTCCTTTGACGTTAGTGTTGTGGAGTAGTGACCACCAAAGAAACATATACACTCAAGAATGGATTCTCGATAGCTATGTAGTGTAGCTCTTTTATGATTCTTGAGTTATAGGGATCCCACACTATTAAGAGGGGATCAAATGGGTTTGTGATGGATTTGCTCAAGTCAACATCTTCTACACACAATTCCACTCATATCCTATATACCAAAGAAAAGCCAAAGCCAAATAGTTTCCAAAAATATATGATCTAACCTTTGCATACTTTGCACCCTCCATTTTGGTTTATCTTGGGTGGTTATCTGTGTGAGGACCTGTAGTTTTTCCATACCTTCAAAATGAGACCAAGATCATCAAAATCAGAGTCCGTATGTAAAAGTTATGCTTGTTTCAGTTTCAGGTCGCGTGCTGTTTTCTTACTGGCCGGATCATCCGGGTTCCCTCCTGGATCATCCGGGCTCCTCGTCACAGAAGCCTATTCTAGCTAGCCGGATCATCTGAGTACCTACCCGGTTCATCCGGGGTTTGCCTGGATCATCCGGGCATCCGGGTTGCCGAAAACAATCATCACAGAACCTTATCCTAGCTAGCCAGATCATCCGGCTACCTATCCGGATCATCCAGGCATTGTCCGTATTATCCGGCTACGTCCCCGGACATTCGGGTTTCCGCTTCACCACATTGTATGTTGACCTTCCCAGACATCCGGACATTGCCCGGATCATCCGGTGTAAAAGGCCCAGATCATCCGGCAGGTCAACAATCAAGGGAAACGGCTCTATTTTCTTGGGGGGTATAAATATCCCTCTCCCACTCCGGGAGAGGGTTGACCACTCCATCCAAAATCGCCCCAAGAACACAATTGGCTCCCTCTCACTTGTCCTACACCAAATCTTAGATCCCGGAGAGATTAGTGAGTGTTCTTGAGAGTTGTTCCAATCAAAAGATAGATGCTCTCCCTCTCCCTCTTGTGACCAAAGCAATTCGTGATTTGAGAAAGTCTTGAGCATTTCCCCCTTGATCTTGTTACTCTTGGAGGTTGGAGACTCCTAGGCAGTAGGATTTCTTCGGTGAGGAATCAACTTGTGATTTGTCCCCCGGAAAGTTTGTGAAGGTTTGGAGGCCGCCTCAAGGTCTACCACTAGTGGTTGGGAATTGCCTTCGTGGTTATGTCTCAAGGAGAATAGGGTGAGCCTTCGTGGCGTTGGTGTGCCTTCGTGGTAACATCCACCTCTCTAATGGTGACTAGCTTCTCTCCAAGGAAGTGAACATCGAGATACATCATCGTCTCCGTGATTTCGGTTATCCCTAACCCTAACTCCTTACTTGTGGTTTACCTTGGTCACTTGACCGTGCATTCACTATTCTTGTTGTCCTCATTATATTGTGTTGGTTACCATATCGTAGAGATTATTTAGGCCAACACTTTATAGTCCGCAATTCATACTTCCTACTATTGTTCTATCTTGTTTTTAATGTGAATTTCTAGCTTCTAACATTCATTTCCATATCTTGTAACATACCTTGTGTAAGCTTGTAGTGCTTACTTGAGTTTTATTGTATCATTCAATTCCATATATTGTGATACAATTTGTGTAAGCTTGTATTGCGTACTTGTGGGTGTGTGTATTATTCATTTCCATATCTCGTGATATACATTGAGTAAGTTTGTGTAACTTACTTGTGCTTACTCATATCCTCGTTGTTCTCATCTTGTTTATGCTAATTTGTTGGTGCATTTAGTGAGCCTAGTATATTTAGGATTTGTGCTTGAAATGTATCCGCTTAGTTTATTTCCGCATTAGGATATAGCCAAATCCGTAAAAGATTTCAAAACGCCTATTCACCCCCCTCTAGGCGACATCGTGGTCCTTTCACTAGGGCCGGCCTCCTCCCTCTCCCTCCTTTATATACGTGGGCAGGGTACCCCTTGGAGACACAACAATGGTTCCAAGCCGTGTGCAGCGTCTCTCTCCACAGTTTGCTCCTCGTGTCATATTCACGTAGTGCTTAGGGCGAAGCCTGCGCATGATCACATCACCATCACCATCACCATGTTGCCAGGCCGATTTAAACTCTCCTTGAACCTCTGTTGGATCAAGAGTTCGAGTGGCGTCATCGAGCTGGACGTGTGCTGAACACGGAGGTGCCGTACATTCGGTACTTGGATCCGTTGGATCGTGAAGACGTTCGACTACATCAACCACGTTAACCTAACGCTTCCGCTTTCGGTCTACGAGGGTATGTGGACACACTCTCCCCGTCTCGTTGCTATGCATCTCCTAGATAGATCTTGCGTGAGCGTAGGATTTTTTTTGAAATTGCATGCTACATTTCCCAACAGTGGCATCCGAGCCAGGTCTATGCATAGACAATATGCACGAGTAGAACACAAAGAGTTGTGGGCGATAATAGTCATACTTCTTACCACCAACGTCTTACTTTGATTCGGCGGTATTGTTGGATGAAGCGGCCCGGACCGACATTACATGACCGCGTTCATGAGACTGGTTCTACCGACGTGCTTCGCACACAGGTGGCTGGCGGGTATCTGTTTCTCCAACTTTAGTTGAATCGAGTTTGACTACGGTTGGTCCTTGTTGAAGGTTAAAACAACACACTTGACGAAATATCATTGTGGTTTTGATGCGTAGGTAAGAACGGTTCTTGCTAGAAGCCCATAGCATCCACGTAAAACTTGCAACAACACGTCTAACTTGTTTTTGCAGGGCATGTTGTGATGTCATATGGTCAAAACGTGATGAGACATAAATTGTTGTATGAGATGATCATGTTTTGTAGAAGTTATCGGCAACTGGCAGGAGCCTTATGGTTGTCACTTTATTGTATGAAATGCAATCGCTATGTAATTGCTTTACTTTATCACTAAGCGGGAGTGATAGTCGTAGAAGCAATAGTTGGCGATACGACCACGATGTTACGATGGAGATCAAGGTGTCAAGCCGGTGACGATGGAGATCATGACGGTGCTTTGGAGATGGAGATCAAAGGCACAAGATGATGATGGCCATATCATGTCACATATTTTGATTGCATGTGATGTTTATCCTTTATGCATCTTATTTTGCTTAGTACGGCGGTATCATTATAAGATGATCCCTCACTAAATTTCAAGGTATAAGTGTTCTCCCTGAGTATGCACCGTTGCCACAGTTCGTCGTGCCGAGACACCACGTGGTGATCGGGTGTGATAAGCTCTGCATTCACATACAACGGGTGCAAGCCAGTTTTGCACGTGAAGAATACTCTGGTTAAACTTGACGAGCCTAGCATATGCAGATATGGCCTCGGAACACTGAGACCGAAAGGTCAAACGTGAATCATATAGTAGATATGATCAACATAGAGATGTTCACCATTCAAAACTACTCCATCTCACGTGATGATCGGACATGGTTTAGTTGATATGGATCACGTGATCATTTAGATGACTCGAGGGATGTCTATCTAAGTGGGAGTTCTTAAGTAATATGATTAATTGAACTTAAATTTATCATGAACTTAGTCCTGATAGTATTTGCATATCTATGTTGTAGATCAATAGCTCGCGTATAGCTTCCCCATTTTATTTATGATTTGTTCCTAGAGAAAACTAAGTTGAAAGATGATAGTAGCAATGATGCAAACTAGGTCCGTGATCTGAGGATTATCCTCATTGCTGCACAGAAGAATTATGTCCTTGATGCACCGCTAGGTGACAGAACTATTGCAGGTGCAGATGCAGACGTTATGAATGTTTGACAATCTCGGTATGATGACTACTTGATAGTTTAGTGCACCATGCTTTACGGCTTAGAAGCGGGACTTCAAAAATGTTTTGAATGACATGGAGCATATGAGATGTTCCAAGAGTTGAAATTGGTATTTCAGACTCATGCCCGTGTTAAGAGGTATGAGACCTCTGATAAGTACTTTGCCTACAAGATGGAGGAGAATAGCTCAACCAGTGAGCATGTGCTCAGAATGTCTGAGTACTACAATCGCTTGAATCAAGTGGGAGTTAATCTTCCAGATAAGATAGTGATTGACACAATTCTCTAGTCACTATCACCAAGTTATTGGAACTTCGTGATGAACTATAATATGAAAGGGATAACAAAAACGATTCCTGAGCTCTTCGCGATGCTAAAATTGGCGAAGGTAGAAATCAATAAAAAGCATCAAGTGTTGATGGTTAACAAGACCACTAGTTTCAAGAAAAGGGGCAAAGGAAAAGAAAGGGAACTTCAAGAAAGAATGGCAAGAAAGTTGCTACTCTCGTGAATAAACCCAAAGCTAGACCTAAGCCTGAAACTGAGTGCTTCAACTGCAAAGGAAATGGTCACTAGAACTGGAACTGCCCTAGATACTTGGCGAATAAGAAGGATGGAACAGTGAACAAAGGTATATTTGATATACATGTTATTGATGTGTACTTTACTAGTGTTTATATAAACCCCTCGGTATTTGATACTGGTTCAGTTTCTAAGAGTAGTAACTCGAAACATGAGTTGCAAAATAAACAGAGACTAGTTAAGGGCGAGGTGACGATGTGTGTTGGAAGTCATTCCAAGGTTGATAAGATCACCATCGCACACTCCCTTTACCTTCGGAATTAGTGTTGAACCGAAAATAAATGTTATTTGGTGTTTGCGCTGAGCACGAATATGATTGGATCATGTTTATTGCAATACGGTAATTCATTTAAGTCAAAGAATAATTGTTGTTCTATTTACATGAATAAAACCTTCCATAGTCATACAGTCAATATAACTGGTTTATTGAATCTCGATCATGGTGATACACATATTCATAATATTGATGCCAAAAGATGCAAAGTTGATAATGATAGTGCAACATATTTGTGGCACTGCCGTTTAGGTCATATTGGTATGAAGCACATAAGAAACTCCATGCGGATGGACTTTTGGAATCACTTGATTATGAATCATTTGATGCTTGCGAACCATGCCTCATGGGCAAGATGACTAAGACTCCATTCTCCGGAATAATGGAGCGAGCCACTGACTTATTGGTAATAATACATACCGATGTATGCGGTCCAATGAGTGTTGAGGCTCGCGGCGGGTATCATTATTCTAACCTTCATAGATGATTTGAGTAGATATGGGTATATCTACTTAATGAAACATAAATCTGAAACATTTTAAAAATTTAAAGAATTTCAGAGTGAAGTAGAAAATCATCGTAACAAAAAAATAAAGTTTCTACGATCTGATCGCAGAGGCGAATATTTGAGTTACGAGTTTGGCCTTCATTTAAACAATGTGGAATAGTTTCACAACTCACGCCACCTGGAACACCACAGCGTAATGGTGTGTCCGAACGTCATAACCATACTTTATTAGATATGGTACGATCTATGATGTCTCTTACAGATTTACCACTATCATTTTGGGGTTATGCCTTAGAGATAGTTGCATTCACATTAAATAGGGCACCATCTAAATCCGTTGAGGCGACACCGTATGAACTATGGTTTGGCAAGAAACCTAAGTTGTTGTTTCTTAAAAGTTTGGAGTTGCGATGCTTATGTGAAAAAGTTTCAAACCGATAAGCTCCAACCTAAATCAGAGAAGTGCATCTTCATAGGATACACAAAAGAAACTGTTGGGTACACTTTCTATCACAGATCCGAAGGCAAGATATTTGTTGCTAAGAGTGGATCCTTTCTAGAGAAGGAGTTTCTCTCGAAAGAAGTGAGTGGGAGGAAAGTAGAACTTGATGAGGTAGTTGTACCTTCTCTCGAGTTGGAGAGTAGTTCATCACAGAAATCAGTTCCAGTGATGCCTACACCAATTAGTGAGGAAGTTAATGATGATGATCATGAAACTTCAGATAAAGTTAACTACCAAACCTCTTAGGTCAACCAAAGTACGTTTCGCACCAGAGTGGTACAGTAATCTTGTTCTGGAAGTCATGTTACTAGACCATGACGAACCTGCGAACTATGAGGAAGCGATGATGAGCCCAGATTCCACAAAATGGCTTGAGGCCATGAAATCTGAGATGGGATCCATGTATGAAGAACAAAGTGTGGACTTTGGTTGACTTTCCCGATGATCGGCAAGCAATTGAAAATAAATGGATCTTCAAGAGGAAGACGGACACTGATAGTAGTGTTACTATCTACAAAGCTCGAATTGTCGCAAAAAGTTTTCGACAAGTTCAAGGTGTTGACTACGATGAGATTTTCTCACTCGTAGCGATGCTTAAGTCTGTCTGAATCATGTTAGCAATTGCCACATTTTATGAAATATGGCAAATGGATGTCAAAACTGCATTCCTTAATGGATTTCTTAAAGAAGAGTTGTATATGATGCAACAAGAAGGTTTTTTCAATCCTAAAGGTGCTAACAAAGTGTGCAAGCTCCAGCGATCCATCTATGGACTGGTGAAAGCATCTCAGAGTTGGAATATACACTTTGATGAGTTGATCAAAGCATATAGATTTATACAGACTTGCGGTGAAGCCTATATTTACAAGAAAGTGAGTGGGAGCACTACAACCTTTCTGATAAGTATATGTGAATGACATATTGTTGATCGGAAATGATGTATAATTTTCTGGAAAGCATAAAGGAGTGTTTGAAAGGAGTTTTTCAAAGAAAGACCTCGATGAAGCTGCACAATATCATAGATATAGATCAAGATGCTTGATAAGTTTTTTCAATGAGTACATACCTTGACAAGTTTTTGAAGTAGTTCAAAATGGAACAGTCAAATAAGGAGTTCTTGCCTGTGTTGCAAGGTGTGAAGTTGTGTAAAGACTCAAAACCCGACCACGGCAGAAAATAGAAAGAGAATGAAAAGTCATTCCCTATGCCTCAGTCATAGGTTCTGTAAAGCATGCTATGCTCTATACCAGACCTATTGTGTACCTCACCATGAGTTTGGCAAGAGGGTACAATAGTAATCCAGGAGCGGATCACTGGACAGCGGTCGAAATTATCCTTAGTGGAATAAGTACATGTTTCTCGGTTATGGAGGTGACAAAAAGTTCATCATAAAGGGTTACGTCAATGCAAGCTTTGACACTGATCCGGATGACTCTAAGTCACAATCTAGATACATATTGAAAGTGGGAGCAATTAGCTAGAGTAGCTCCGTGCAGAGCATTCTAGACATAGAAAATTTGCAAAATACATACGGCTAAAACCCTTTGGGTGTTAGTCACATGGAGATGTGAACTGATCACATAAAGATGTGAACTATTGGTGTTAAATCACATGACGGTGTGAACTAGATTATTGACTCTAGTGCAAGTGGGAGACTGAAGGAAATATGCCGTAGAGGCAATAATAAAATTGTTATTTATATTTCCTTAATTCATGATAAATGTTTATTATTCATGCTAGAATTCTATTAACCGGAAACTTAGTACATGTGTGAATACATAGACAAAACAGAGTGTCCCTAGTATGCCTCTACTTGACTAGCTCATTAATCAAAGATGGTTAAGTTTCTTGACCATAGACATGTGTTGTCATTTGATGAACGGGATCACATCATTAGAAGAATGATGCGATGGACAAGACCCATATGTTAGCTTAGCATGCTGATTGTTCAGTTTTATTGCTATTGCTTTCTTCATGACTTATACATATTCCTTTGACTATGAGATTGTGCAACTCCCGAATACCGGAGGAACACCTTGTGTGCTATCAAACGTCACAACATAACTGGGTTATTACAAAGATGCTCTATAGGTGTCTCCGAAGGTGTTTGTTGGGTTGGCATAGATCGAGATTAGGATTTGTCACTCCGAGTATCGGAGAGGTATCTCTGGGCCCTCCCGGTAATGCACATCACTATAAGCCTTGCAAGCAATGTGACTAATGAGTTAGTTGCGGGATGATGCATTATGAAACGAGTAGAGAGACTTGCCGGTAACAAGATTGAACTAGGTATGAGGATACCGATGATCGAATCTCGGGCAAGTAACATACCGATGACAAAGGGAATGACGTATGTTATTATGCGGTTTGACCGATAAAGATCTTTGTAGAATATGTAGGAACCAATATGAGCATCCAGGTTCCTCTATTGGTTATTGACCGGAGATGTGTCTCGGTCATGTCTACATAGTTCTCGAACCGGTAGGGTCTGCACGCTTAACATTCAATGACGATTTGTATTATGAGTTGTGTGTTTTGGTGACCGATGTTTGTTCGGAGTCCCGGATGAGATCACGGACATGACGAGGAGTCTCGAAATGGTCGAGTGGTAAAGATTGATATATTTGAAGGTAGTATTCGGACACCGGAAGGGTTCCGGAGTGTATCGGGTACATACCGGAGTATCGGAGGGGTTACCAGAACCTCCCGGGGAATGATATGGGCCATATGGCCCATAGGAGGGAGGCTAAGCAGCCCACAAGGAGCTGGTGCGCACCCACAAGGGAGGAGGCCGAATTGGTTTAGGTAAGGGGGCGCCACCCCCCTTTCCTTCTCCTACTCCCTCTCCTTCCCCCTTTCCACCTCCATGAGAAGGAAAAGAAGGGAGGGGGGGAATCCTACTAGGACTAGGATTCCTAGTAGGACTCCCTCCTTATGGCGTGCCCCTAGGGCTGGCCTCCTCCCTCTCCCTCCTTTATATACGTGGGCATGGCACCCCTTGGAGACACAACAATGGTTGCAAGCCGTGTGCGGCTTATCTCTCCACAGTTTGCTCCTCCGGTCATATTCACGTAGTGCTTAGGCGAAGCCCTGCGCGGATCACATCACCATCACCGTCGTGCTGACAAAACTCTCCCTCGACCCTATGATGGATCAAGAGTTCGAGGGACGTCATCAAGCTGGACGTGTGCTGAACACGGAGGTGCCGTATATTCGGTACTTGGATCGGTTGGATCATGAAGACGCTCGACTACATCAACCGCATTAACCTAACGCTTCCGCTTTTGGTCTACGAGGGTACGTGGACACACTCTCCCCCTCTCGTTTCTATGCATCTCCTAGATAGATCTTACGTGAGCGTAGGATTTTTTTTAAATTGCATGCTACATTCCCCAACACCAACATCAAAACTACCATCACTACTAATCCTTCATTGGCGGATTGCATTGATGAAAGTGAGGGGACGAAGGAGGAGGAGAGTGAATTTGAGTCTTTCATGCGTAAGCTCAAAGGTAAAACCAAGAAGCACTTTGTTACTCTCTTGGAACAACTTGGTGAAGCCAATGACATGATCGAGGCTCACGAAGAGACCATCTCTAAGATGGAAGGGCATAGTCGTGACTATGGCGATGAGATTTTGGATCTCTCTAATGCGCTTGAGGAAGAGCGTGGTCATCGTTTGGCTCTTGTGGAGTCACACAACAATGATCATGCTAAATTAAAGAAAGATCTTGATCATGCTCTTATTCTCTCTCGTGTGCTCAATTCCGAGAAGGCCAAACTTGGGGTTGACCATGCTAGACTCAAGGAGGAGTTTGATCTACTTGACAAGGCTCACAAGGCCTTGAAGAGTGCTCATGCTAACCTCAAAGAGTCTCATGATCAACTCAAGTGAAGCTAACCAAGGAGAAAGCCACATTTCCTCATATGGTTTTAATTGATAATGCAAATGCTACTAACCCGTATTGTGAGCATGTGCATCTTGTGGAGGAGAATGCCAAGTTGAAGGAACAACTTGAGAAAGGCCTTATGTCTTGCATACAAGGTGAGAAGAACCTCAACGACCTTTTGAACAATCAAAAGGAAGTTGTGGGCAAGGAGGGGATTGGGTTTGCACCCAAGTCCAAGAAGAAGATGAAGAATGACAAGACCAAACAACCTCCTCCTCTCAAGCAAAACGTTTGTGAAGGAGGGAGAGGGTACTCCTAAGGAGAAGAAGAACAATGTGAAGGGTGGTGGTGTCAATAAGGGCAATGCCACTCCTTCCGACAAAGCCGACAACTTTACCCCTTCTTATGTGTTGTGCCGTGCTAGTGATGGGCATGTTTATGCCAATTTTTCTGGTTCTTCTTATGAGTACATTGAATGGTCTATTTGGGTTCCTAAGACCCTTGTTACTAACATCAAAGGACCCATTACAAAATGGGTACCTAAAATCAAGCATTGATCTCTTGTAGGTGTTTGCTTCCTGTGGGGGATCATGGTTGCTCGATAGTGGAGCCACAAGTCATATGACCGGAAGCAAGGATTTGGTGGTGGACGTGCACAAGGCTTCATCTATGCTCACCAATGTCGAATGGGGTGATGCCTCATCTTCTAAGCTATTGGGTCTTAGCAAGGTTGTCATTTCTCATGATCTCACGATTGAGAAAGTCATGCTTGTTGAGTACCTTGCATACAACTTACTTTTCGTTCATCAACTTGCACTCATGGGCTTTGCCACTTTCTTTGATATTGATACCGTGGCCCTCTTGTGGACCAAGACTCATAAAAGTAGCCTTTGTTGGGCATGTCGAGAACGGTCTTTATGTGATTAACTTTTTGGAGCGACCCACTAAGACCGCCACATGCCTAATGGCTAAAGTTGACATGGGATGGCTTTGGCATCACCGTTTAGCCCACATCAATATGAGATCTTTGCAAAGTCTTCTCAAGGGGGACCATGTCCGTGGACAAACAAATGTTAGTTTTGCCAAAGATCATGCTTGTAGTTCTTGTATCAAAGGAAAGCTACATGAGAAGGCTCACTGAGGGAGTCCCGGATTAGGGGTGTCCGGATAGCCGAACTATAACCTTTGGCCGAACTCCTGGACTATGAAGATACAAGATTGAAGACTTCGTCCCGTGTCCGGATGGGACTTTCCTTGGCGTGGAAGGCAAGCTTGGCGATACGGATATGTAGATCTCCTCCCATTGTAACCGACTCTGTGTAACCCTAGCCCTCTCCGGTGTCTATATAAACCGGAGGGTTTTAGTCCATAGGACGAACAACTATCATACCATAGGCTAGCTTCTAGGGTTTAGCCTCTACGATCTCGTGGTAGATCTACTCTTGTACTACCCATATCATCAATATTAATCAAGCAGGAGTAGGGTTTTACCTCCATCAAGAGGGCCCGAACCTGGTTAAAAACATCGTGTCCCTTGTCTCCTGTTACCATCCGCCTAGACGCATAGTTCGGGACCCCCTACCCGAGATCCGCCGGTTTTGACACCGACATTGGTGCTTTCATTGAGAGTTCCTCTGCGTTGCCGCCAATGGAAGGATGCCACATCCCGCCTTTAAAGACGACATCATTGCTAAAGGAGCTTTGGCTATCGGCCAAACTCTCCGACTAGGCGGTTTTCTTATGACCGCCTGTTCGGCCGCCGCGCCGACGATGACTTCTCGGGTCATCGGAAGCAATCTTCACGTCAACTCGGAACTCGCCGAGCAGTTAGATCCGACGGAGCTCTCTTCCTTAAACGAGTTCCTAGATCGCATCGCCGCCCTGGGAGTCGCTACAGACTATGATCAGATTGGGCCTAAACCCGATCTGAGAAAGATTAACTCTCCCCAGGTCACCCATCACGTTGCTATGGTGGAGGAACAATGCGACGACCCTTCATCTATCTTAAGGACTAGCTATGTTCGGATTCCCGATCCCTCCAAGCCAGATACCCGCAGAGGGGAGGACGTCACTCAAGACCTGAACTTAGAGTCAGGAAACGGGCTAGATTCGGTGGACAACATCCAAGAATCCAAGCTTCCGAGTTTGGAAACTCCTTGGCCCTTGAGCCTCAGATTGGGTGAGGTTTCGGATCTAATTCCACCCACCCACCCGAACATAGGCGATCTATCCAATATTAGGCAAGATCCCGAGGAAACAGTACACCATTACTGGGCCAGATTCCTCCTGGTTATGAACAGGATAAAGGACTGCCACGAGGAAGACGCAATTTCATTCTTCTGCAATAATTGCATGGACAAGGGAATCCTCAACGCCATAGGTCGCCGTGGAAATTACACGCTTTGCTGACTTGGCGTCCATAGTACGAAAGTACTATGCGATGGAAAGCGCCTGGAAAACCGAAGTAAGATTTTGGGACAATCCGGCCCTGAATACAAACCCAGTCCGAAATAAAAGGGTGCATTATCGCCAATCACCCAGGTTAAACACCAAAAAACAAGAAACCCCTATGGGGCATGGAACCGTACTGGAGGGATGGCTCAACGGACCCTGTAAAATTCATAGTATAGAGGGCGCCACACCAACTCATAGCCTTAGAGCATGTTGGATACTCCGCAGTGGCCAAAAGTGGCGAAGAGCTTCTAACCCCAAAGATCCACAGAGAGCACCAGCCTGTGGAAACCAAGACGGTATTAACAGTCTTCGAGACTTTCACATCAAATAATATGCGAAAACGAACACTCCGCAGCCTTGCCGAAGTCTACCAAGTAGCAGCAATAAATCGATGGAGTGACACGGCTATTACCTTTAATGCCAGTGATGAACCTAAATTCCGAACAGCCCGAGCACCAGCAACATTGGTCCTCAGTCCAATAGTGGACGGCTTTCGCCTTTACCAAGGTACTCATGGACGGTGGCAGCGGATTGAACCTCATTTATGAGGAAACCCTTCGAAAAATGGAAATAGACTGGAGCCGCATTGAGCGAAGCAGCACAACCTTTAGAGGAATAATACCTAGTCGGGAAGCGTGCTGCACAGGAAAAATCACACTGGATGTGGTGTTCGGCACGCCGGATAATTACAGGTCCGAGGAGGTCACGTTCCAAGTGGCCCCGTTTAGCAGCGGATACCACGCTCTATTAGGGCGAGAGGCATTCACAATTTTTCAAGCTATACCCCATTACGGGTACATGAAGCTCAAAATGCCCGGGCCCAACGGAATCACCACTCTTGCTAGTGACCCGGACATAGCACTCCGCGCCAAAAGTAAGACAACCACACTCGCCCTTGAGGCACTATCCGAAGCCCTAGCGGCCGAGGAACTGATCGCCAAGGCTCCACGGTGAACAGGGACGATGTGATACTCGATAAAAGGTCCAAGTCCACCTCCTTTAAACCAGCGGACGGAATAGTCAAATTCCAAGTCCACTCAATGCACCCTACAAAACGGCCTCCATCGGGCACAATTAAACCCCGATGTAGACGCCAAGACTACGAGAATTCCTACGCTAAAATTGGGACATTTTTGCTCGGCACCCTTCAGACATGCCAGAATCCCACGCCGGCTGGCCGAGCACAACCTAAACATCCTAAAAGGATTCAAGCGGTCAAAAGGCTCTTGGCGTTTCTCCGAACCTAAGAGACAAGCCATGGGAGAGGAGCTAGCCAAACCATCGGAGGCCGGATTCATCAGAGATATAAAACATCCGGACTGGCTAGCAAAACTGGTGATGGTACCAAAGAAGGACAAATCCTGGCGCCTATGCGTCGATTTCAAGGACCTCAACAAGGCTTGCCCAAAGGATCCCTCCCCCCCCCACATCGATCAAATTGTCGACGCTACCGCAGGACACGATTCATTGTGTTTCCTCGACGCATACTCCGGCTACCATCAAATTAAGATGGCAGAGCCTGACCAAGCCGCAACGACATTTATCACCACATACGGCCCATTCTGCTTCAACACAATGCCCTTCGGGCTCAAAAACGCCGGCGCAACATATCAGCGCATGATTCAGACATGTCTGGCAAACTAGATCGGCAAAATAGTGGAGGCATACGTAGATGATGTGGTCATCAAAACCAAGCATGTCGAAACTCTAGTAGACGACTTGAGGCTCACATTCGACAATCTCCGAACATATGACATCAAGCTTAACCCGGAAAAATGAGTTTTCGGCGTACCACCCGGAAAGCTCTTGGTCTTCATTGTATCCGGTAGAGGAATTGAAGCAAACCCGGCCAAGATCCGAGCTCTGTCACAATTGGATATCCCAAAGGACCTCAAACAAATACAAAAATTGATTTGGATGCGTGGCGGCTCTAAGCCGCTTTTATCTCCCGCTTGGGAGAAAAGGCATTACCCTTTATCGCCTCCTCCGGCAAGACCAACACTTCGAGTGGACGGATGCCGCCACGGCCGGACTCGAAGAAATAAAAGCCATATTGGCAACAAACCCGGTCCTGGCCGCGCCCAACATAGGCGAACCAATGCTATTATACACCACAGAAACTCATCAAGTTGTAAGTGCGGTGCCCATTGTCGAACGAGAAACGGACGGACACAAGTTCCCCCTTCAAAAACCAGTTTAATACATGTCCACTGTCCTCACTCCATGCAAGTCACGGTATTCGCATTATCAAAATATAGCGTACGCGGTGTTTATGGCATCCCGGAAGCTGCGACACTACTTTCAAGAGTGTTCGATAACAGTAGCCTCCGAAGTACCTCTTAACGACATTATAAACAACCGCGACGCGACGGGCCGGATTGCCAAATGGGCCATTGAGCTCCTCCCGTTTGACATAACCTATAAGCCACGGCGAGCTATTAAGTCGCAAGTTTTGGCCGACTTCGTAGCCGAATGGACTGAAGCCGAACTCCCTAAAGAGTACGACACATATTCCAACTGGACCATGCACTTCGACGGCTCCAAAATGTTGGCTGGTCTAGGGCTGGCGTCGCTCGACGCCCCCAACAGAGATACTGATTCAATACGTACTCCATATAATGTATACGGACTCCAACAACGCAGCGAATACAGGCCCTTCTACATGGTCTCCGGATGGCAGTATCCATGGGCATTCAACGCCTAGAGGTGCGCGGGGATTCGAACCTCGCGATATCCCAAATAAATGGAGACTTTGATGCCAAGGATCCGAAAATGGCAGCTTATCGCAATGCCGTCCTAAAAATGTCAGCTCGGTTCGAAGGGCTCGAATTTCACCATATAGCCCGGGAAAACAATCAGGCAGCAGACGTCTTGGCACGCATTGGCGCAAAGTGCGATGCCGTCCCTCCCAATATCTTCTTAGAGAGGCTGTTCAAGCCATCCGTATTATGGGAAGGGGAGTCCGGAAATAACAGCCCGGACCCAACAACACTGCCCGACATCGAACATTCTGACACAACTGGAGGCTCTACCAACGAAGTAACATCTTCAGCCCACGTAATAATGGCAGTCATTGCCCCGTGGACGGAACCATTCCTAGCCTACCTAACCAGGCAGGAACTTCCGAGGACCAAAAGCGAGGCACGCTGCATAGTGCGGTGATCTAAAGCCTATAAAGTCCATGAGGAGAGCTTTATAAGAAAAGCACCACCGAGTCCTTCAAAGGTGTATCTCAAGAGGAAGGGCGGAATCTTCCGGCTGAAATTCATGCCGGACTTCAAGGGCACCACGCCGCAGCCCGGCCCTTGTAAGCAAGGCCTTCCAGACAGGATTTTATTGGCCGACGCCCGGCAGATGCTTCAGGACTTAGTCCAACGATGCGTCGGTTGTCGCCTCTTTGCTAATCAAAGCCACATGCGACCCACCGCCTCCAAACTATACCCATCACCGCCCTATGTGCTGGGGCTTGACATGGTTGGACCCTTAAAGGAGGAACCCACAAGCAAAAATACCCATCGGTCATGGTGGATAAATTCACCAAATGGATAGAGGCCAAGCTCATAAGACGGCGAATCCGGACCGGTGATAGACTTCATATCGGGGTCGACACCGTTACGGCGTCCCCACAAAGCATCATCACCGATAACGGCACGAACTTCACGGCCGACGAGGTCAAACTCAGTGCAAAAACATGGGCATCAAGCTCGACTATGCTTGATCTATCACCCTCAAACCAACGGTCAAGTCGAGCAAGCAAATGGTCTAATAATGAGCGGCATCAAACCCAGATTAGTGCGGTCCCTCAAGGAATCTAACACGACCTTTGGGTAGAGGAGCTCGACCAGACTGGGGCTGCGGACCACGCCGAATCGCACCACCGGATTCACACCATTCTTTATGGTATACGGCGCAGAGGCAGTTACGCCTGCGACATAATTCATGACTCACCTCGCGTGCGCATGTACGAAGAAAGAGAAGCCGAGCTCGATCGGCAGGACAGTTTGGACGCCTTGGAGGAGGAGCATGACGTGGCAAAAGCCCGTTCCTCTTTCTACCAACAGCAGGCTCGAAGATATCAAAGCAAAGAAGTATGGGCCAAAACTTACAATGTTGGCGAGTTAATTCTACGCCTGTCGGACAAGAAAAAGGACAAACTCAAGCCCAAATGGGAAGGTCCCTTTATTATCGACCAAGTCCTGACCGGTGGAGCGTACCGTCTGCGAGATGCATCGGATAACCGACTCGAGCCGAACCCATGGAACGCAGCCCGTCTACGAAGATTCTACGCCTAGCACCGGATTCTGAGTTTGTCTCCTTCCTCTGTCTATTTTTTACACATTAGTTGTCTTATATTTTTCTCCTTCTCCCTCTTTTTCTCTTACAGCCTTTAAAGGCTCGTTCACGCATTGTTCGCACACACTTGACGCGCTATCCGCGCTCATTATACCTGGGGGCTTCTTTAACAGAAGCTTATTTGTACGGGCTTCATGCCTAACACATGTGTCACGCTTTCGTATGTACCTTTTATTCAGCATTGTATGCATCGATATGACTTAAGTTTTGGCCAAGCTGGGTTGCCTGGCTCCTGTGCTTACCCCTACGTTCCCGATTGTTCGGCTAGGTGGTAAAGGGAGCACCTCAGTGATTGTTACTGCCGGGTCAGCCGGATGTGTACCTCGGACTGGGTGAAGCCGAAAGCTAGCATTCTTAAGGGAATATTCGGTCGGTGAACTAAAGATGATTTCTCACTTACTTATTTATCTGCCCCCAGATGCTTTTCTGCTTTTTTCGCAGTCCGGGCATGCACTTTAAGGCATGCCTCCCAGGGAAAGGAACCCCTAATGGAACTATTCTCCCTGGAAGATGTTTCTTACTAACCATGTAATATAACATAACTTGTTGGGCACTTATGCATTCAAGCACTAATGACCCCTACGCTGGTCTCCACGCATGCCCCGGTTCTTACATAACCGTGAGGGTATTCGGACACACTCCGGACTATAGGGTCCCGAGGTTGAAGCGAAAAGGTCCGCCATGACAAACAATCTACAATCCGGCTAGAAGGCATTTTTACATGTCATGTTAAATTACATAGTCAATTTGACTGGGTGTATTCCTCCTCAATACCATCTAATAGGCTGTCTAGTTTACTGATCTGTTGGGAATACTTTATGCCAATTCTACTTGGCTGTACACTAAGCTCATAGGGATCTCCTTCCCATCGGGCCCCACAGTCCGACCTCGCCATGTGGTTTGGGTCAGCCTTCGTACCACGTCTTCACCATGGCCTGTGCCTCCTGGCGGCTTGACGGCAGCCGATATCTTCCATAATCGGAAGCGCCGCCACGCCTCCCTTAAGCCTCTCTGCAAGCTCTCCAAGGCCTTCGGCAGGGAGACAGATGGCCACAAGGCACTGGCGACGCTTTTCATCACTGCCGAACTCGCTCGTGCAGCTTGTAAGAGCTCGAAGTAGGTCACCAGAGAACGGGCATTTCCTCTGCAGGACGACCTATGAGCATACCTACAGACATAACTCTGTTAGTCGACTTCCTCGCCGAACTCTTTTTTAAAGTTTGTTCAAGAACTTACTAAAAATGCCGCGTCGAAGCCGTCGATTCTCCTTCACGGAGTCCGACAGCTGGGCACGAACATCCTTTAGTTCCTTGCCCAGCTGGGTGTTGGCATCTTGGAGATTATTCTTCTCCTGCCTCACCCTCGTAAGCACGCTCTCCCCGGCCTTTAACCGGCGCAAGAGTTGTTGCTTGTCCGGATCTACTCTGGCGCCATCTGCAATGATATTGTCGACGGTACACACGCCGCACTTCACAACATACTTATCTTTCTAAGCGTATATTACCAGAGGGGGTCTCCTTGGCCTCCCCTGCAGCGGCTAGTGCGGCCTCAAGTTGGGATTTGCACTCTTCCAGCTCCTGGGACAGTTGGGTATTCTTTTTTGTAAGGTCCTCAGATAACAAATGATCCTTAAATCAGTTATTTTAACTGCTTCAAGTCTCGGGGACTCTTGGCATATATAACCATCAAATTTTCTCACCCGTATGTCTTTCACATCGCTCCGTGGCTCTGGCTAGACCATTTTGAGCGGCACGGAGGTGCGCATCTCCCGAATTGAAGGCATCCAATGCCTCTTGGGAGAAACATGCGTCACGAAGAATTGTCCGACGACGCCTGTGATTCATGGCACTCTCCACCTTGGAATTGGTGGCAGACAGTCTGTCGGCATCCTCTATCGAAGGAGCGTACGACGCACGCCTCGTGTTTGCCTCCGCTTCTGGACCTGGCTTTGGAGCCTGGCTGGTGGAGGCTCGATTGGCAACCTCTCCGGATATAGTCCGGCGAGCGCTCTTTTTCCTGAAAAGAGCACGGGCGTTAGTATGCCTTCCGGGAATAAAACCTGGGAATAAGATGGCACGCCATACCATTGCGCCGGCGTCTCAATCCGGACCGCACTTCTTTTCAGCCTGCTGGGCCTTGCTGCCCCTTGTTGGCTAGCCACCACAGGCTCGACCTTCCGCCTCAAGGGCTCCCCCTGCAAAACACCATTGATATACGGTGATAAAAAATAAGCACGGATGGATCATTTTCAAAGTATCGGGACTTCGGTCTCAGTTACCTGTGAGGCTGGAAATATTCCGGGGTAATCGGCCGTAATGGCGACCAAGGCATTGTCGATGCTCAGTTGGTAAAATACCCCATCGATCAGCTCCACGGATATGTCCGGATCCTCTTGGGAGACCGGATCGAGGGACCGTTCCAGATCCTAGGGTTGTGGAGGAGGGTTGTTTATATCCTTTACGGCCCGGCGCAATTCCTGCGTCGAAATCACAAGATAAGGTACTTAACTATGGGAATATGGAACGGATGGGCAAAAAGAAGTGTCCGCTTACCCAGCTTGGAGGATTGTACATAGAAAATCCGCCCTGTGGATTGACGCGGAGGAACTCCTCCTCTTCTCCCTTGTACAATGCGGACAAGGCCTTCGTCAGAGCAGCAACCGATCCCGGCCCCTTATGGCCGCAGCGGGTGGCATCATCCTCCCCGTTGAAATCCCACATGGGGTGGCCTCTATCTTTGAAGCGGCTGCACCCCCGCATAATGCATGTGGCCATGACCCGATCATGGTCAATCCGGAATGAGCTAATAATCTTATCCGGCTCATCGTAAAGGACGCCCCGCTGCTTTTCCTTCCGAGGGCTCCGTGGGCGCCAGCTTAGGCGCTTCTTCAAAGGAGCATTATTGAACTCAGAAGGCCGATCCAACAGGGTCCGCAGGGGACATCTTCTATATAAAACCATTCAAGGCCGGTCTTGGACGCCTTCTTTGGAGTTCCGGATAGATATCCGGTCCCGGCGATGCGCCATAGTTCGGCTTCGCCCACTTGATATATCGACCCCTCCTGAGAACGGGGCACAAGGCAGAACAGCTTCTTCCACAACGTGAAATGAGCCTCGATGCCCAAAAACAGCTCGCAAAGGGCTACGAAGCCCGCAATATGCAAAATGGAGGCAGGCGTAAGGTTGTGCAACTAGAGGCTGTAGAACTCCAGGAGCCCCCGGAGAAACGGATGAATTGGAAATCCGAGCCCTCTTATCAAATAAGGGACAAGGCATACCCGCTCTCCTTTGGAGGGATTGGGGATGCTCTCCGCCTGCTTTCCGCCATTATAGGTGGCGAGTCCGGCTCGAACCGGGACCATGAAGGCTGGGGGAAGAAATCCCTTGGTTTGAGCGTCACTAGCTCATTGTAAGGGACGGAACATCTCTCCCAATCTCCGTGCTGAGGGCTGGGAGGGCGAGAGGAGGAGCTGCGCCGACCGCCATGATGGAATGGATTTACAGCCGGATGCGCCCGATGAACGCCTTCGAAGGGAAGATGGTGTGATTCGGATCTGAATCCTCGTCTCTTTTATAGGCAGCTCATTTGCGCAGCTAGGGGGGTAAATGTAAAAACACCCTGGCTCTTCGCATTCGTTTGACACATGGAAGACGGCCATTATTGGGCGTGGAAGCCAAAGCGCACAATATTCACGAGAAGCCGGACACTATTCAACAGGTACACCGAATTTGGAGAAGAACCCGCCTTGCAATGCCGAAGACAAATCTGGGCGCCGGACTCATCGTCATTGAAGCCTGGTTCGGGGGCTACTGAGGGAGTCCCGGATTAGGGGGTGTCCGGATAGCCGAACTATAACCTTTGGCCGGACTCCTGGACTATGAAGATACAAGATTGAAGACTTCGTCCCGTGTCCGGATGGGACTTTCCTTGGCGTGGAAGGTAAACTTGGCGATATAGATATGTAGATCTCCTCCCATTATAACCGACTCTGTGTAACCCTAGCCCTCTCTGGTGTCTATATAAACCGGAGGGTTTTAGTCCATAGGACGAACAACAATCATACCATAGGATAGCTTCTAGGGTTTAGCCTCTCTGATCTCATGGTAGATCTACTCTTGTACTACCCATATCATCAATATTAATCAAGCAGGAGTAGGGTTTTACCTCCATCGAGAGGGCCCGAACCTGGGTAAAAACATCGTGTCCCTTGTCTCCTGTTACCATCCGCCTAGACGCACAGTTCGGGACCCCCTACCCGAGATCCACCGGTTTTGACACCGACACTCACCCTCCCACGACTATCATCTACTCGACGAGGCCCTTGGAGCTCCTTCACATGGATCCCTTTGGTCCTCCATCCTTTGATAGTCTTGGGGTAGAAAGTATTGCTTGGTGATTGTGGATGATTATTCAAGATACACTTGGGTATATTTCTTCAAGAGGAAGAGTGAGACCCAACAAACCGTCATCGACTTTGCAAATGAAGCACAATGGCAACGCAATGCAAAGATTTTGATGATAAGAAGTGACAACGGCACCGAGTTCAAGAACTACACCTTGGATGAGTTTCTCAGTGATGAGGAGATCAAGCATCTATATTCTGCACCTTACACCCCTCAACAAAATGGTGTAGCGGAGAGGAAGAACCGGACATTGATGGACGTGGCAAGGACCATGATGGCGGAGTTCAAGATCCATACAACTTTTGGGCTGAAGCCATCAACACTGCTTGTCATGCATCCAATCGGCTCTATCTCCGCAAAGGCTTGAACAAGACTCCATATGAGATACTTACCGGCAACAAGCCCAACCTCAAGTACTTCTGGGTGTTCGGTTGTAAGTGTTTCATTCTCAAGGAAGGTGTTCGTTTGTCTAAATTTGAAGCTAGATCTGATGAGGGCATATTTGTTGTTTATGCTACAAACTCTCATGCTTACCATGTCCTCAACAAGTCAATGGGATTCATTGAGGAGACATGTAACGTGGAGTTTGATGAGAATAATGGCTCCCAAGTGGAGCAAAGTGGTACTTGTAATGTAGGTGATGAGATTCCTCCCCAAGCCATAAGAAGAATGAGTGTTGGCCATATCCTATCCATTGAGGAACTCCTTGTGGCCTAAGGAGAAGGACAATGTTCCACTCAAGTGGAACCATCACCAACTTAAGACTCACACGTTTCCGAAGAACAAAGTGAAGGCCCTCAACCAAATGAACAAGATCAAGGGCAAGATCAACCTCAAGATGGTGGTGATCCACCAAGTGATGCCCAAGGTCAAGTTCTTGCCACCGAGCAAGTTCAAGATCAAGTGCAAGCTCAAGATCAAGAACAAGCTCAAGACGACACTCATGATGATCAAGTTATCGCTCCTCAACTCTCCCTTGAGGAGCAATTGGAGCGTCGTGCCGCCAAGATAGCGTCCAAGCTCACTACCAAAGATCATCTCATGAAGAATGTGCTTGGAATCTTAAGAAAGGGGGTAAGCACTTAGCAAACTATTGTGAACATCATGTGTTTGTTTCTTGTGTTGAACCCCAAAAGGTCTATGAGGTGCTCGAGGATCCGGATTGGCTTAATGCCATGCATGAAGAACTCAATAACTTCAAGGACAACAAGGTGTGGAGATTGGTGCCAAGGCCAAAGGAGAACCATACTGTTATTGGAACCAAATGGATATTCAAGTACAAGCAAGCTGCTCACGGGATTATCATTCGCAACAAAGCTTGTTTGGTGGCACAAGGCTACTCTCAAGTCGAGGGTATCGACTATGGTGAAACCTTTGCTCCCGTTGCTCGCCTTGAATCTATTCGTTTGTTTATTGCTTATGCTTCTCATCATAACTTCAAGTTGCAACAAATGATGTGAAGAGTGCTTTTCTTAACGGTCCTATTAATGAGTTGGTGTATGTCAAACAACCCCCGGGTTTTGAGGATTCCGAGTTCCCCAATCATGTGTACCAACTCGATAAGGCGCTCTATGGCCTTAAACAAGCCCCACATGCATGGTATGAGCATCTTACCGAGTTGTTGCAAGATCGTGGGTTTGAAATTGGGAAAATCGACCCCACTATTTTTACTAAGAAGGTCAAAGGGGAGTTGTTTGTATGCCAACTATATGTTGATGATATTATCTTTGGTTCTCCTAACAAAGCTTTCAATGAGGAGTTTGCCGCACTCATGACCTCGAAGTTCAAGATGTCCATGATGGGAGAGTTGAAGTTCTTTCTCGGGTTCAAAATCAAACAATGAAGAGAAGGAACCTTCATCAACCAAGCAAAATGCACTCAACACATGCTCAAGAGATTCAAGATAAGTGATTTCAAGCCGGCTTCTACACCAATGCCTGTCAAATGCCAACTTGACATTGATCCCAATGGTAAAGCGGTTGATCAAAAGATATATCGTTCTATGATTGGCTCCTTGCTTTACCTTTGTGCATCTAGACCCGACATCATGTTGATTGTGGGAATTTGTTCACGGTTTCAAGCCTCACCTAAGGAAAGCCACTTTGTGGCGGTCAAGCGAATCTTTCAATATTTGTCTCATACCCCAAACTTTGTCTTATGGTACCCTAGAGGAGAAAACTTCAATCTCGTGGGTTTTTCGGATTCGAATTGGGCGGGAGACAAAGTGGATAGGAAGTCAACTTCTGGAGGGTGCCAATTTATTGGTTGCTCTTTGGTGAGTTGGTCTTCTAAGAAGCAAAGTTGTGTGTCTCTCTCCTCCACCGAAGCCGAGTATGTGGCCGCCGGTAGTTGTTGTGCTCAACTTCTATGGATGAGGCAAACTTTAAAGGATTACGGTGTCATTTGTGACAAAGTGCCTCTTTGGTGTGACAATTAATGAAAGTGACATCAAGATTTCTCTCAACCCGGTGCAACACTTCAAGACGAAGCATATTGAGATTCGGTATCACTTCATCCGGGATCACATTAGGCGAGGGGAGATTGAGCTTAACTATGTCAACACTCATGATAACCTTGTAGATATTTTCATGAAGCCTTTGGATGAAGCAAGATTTCACGAGTTAAGGCATGAGCTAAATATCATCGATTTGAGCAATGTGGCTTGAACCTTTGCACACCCCACCATACTCATCTTGTTGTCTTGTTTAGGTGTAGGCATGGACATAGGGGGAGTGTTGTTCTCTCAATGAAATATCCCTCCCCCATTATGCATAAATTGATCCACTCTTTCACATTCGCCATTGTTGATGGTACTTGTGCTTCAAAGACGAGTTTCGGTCATGGGCCCAAGGATAATTCTTCGCGGTGCCATACCAATTGACTCAAACATAGGTGGCTTAGGCCACCGCCCTCTCTTCATGGGAGGTGTTGGTTCGATGTTTGGTCCTCTCTCTCCGTGTTTATCCTTTAGACCTTGTTCGTGTTTAAGTTGCTTCTTGTGTGTTCTCTTTTGTATGTCCAGTTGCTTGAAGTTTGTATTGCAACGGCCTTTTATTTCTTTTCGATGAAACTTGCACTTTCCTGGGTATGCGGTACTACCGTGGCATGCCACGGTACTACCGCTGGAGGTGGGTGGCTCTTGTGCTTGCACAGCTGTGACCATGGAACGGTACTACAACTTCCATTGCGGCAGTAATTTTTTACTGCCGCTGGAAGAGCAGTACTATTGCCCGGGCAGTACTACCGCGATGATCCGTGGTACTACCATGCTGTCGAGACCGCATGGGGGTTAAGCGCAGGCAGGGGGAGTTCCAACTCCCCCATACCCATTCATCTCTTCCCCTCACATCGTCTCTCTCTCTCCTGCCCAAGAACAACACCGGAGGACCTCATCGGATCTCCGTCTCCGGCCACTCTCCTCTCATTCCAACCGGTGGGATCGTTTCCCACCTCGCCCTCTTGCCATCTCTCTTTGCCTCTTTATTTTGCTTCTAGGTTTTGGGGGATGTATGAGTAAGTCTTGTGATTTTTGGCTAAATCTTTGCAGGAGGGGATTGTTGGAGAGTGCTAGTGCAGTAGATATGCTATTTGGTGTGATGCAACAACATAGTTTTGATCAACGGTAGTACCGATTTAACTTTACGGATGTTCTCAGATCCGTTCGTGCGAGATCTGTCCCGTGCTGTACCACCGCTCCACCTGGAATGATACTACCGCCCGACGCGCGGATGTAAAAATGTACTTCCGCTCTAAGCGCGGTACTACTGCGCCGACCCGACACAGTACTACCATGGTTAGAGTAGATGTAAAAGTTTACTTCCGCGTCCTGTTATAGTACTACCGTTTCACTTAAAATTGCTTTGTTTTGTCACACCCAATCTCATTTCTCTTTGTTTCGTTCTGTTTTGGCCTTGGTCTTTGCAATAATCCTTCTCGCTCTTCTCGTGTGTTTGCGTTGTGTGTCATAGGTGGTGGCTCTGGTTCCGTTGCTAGGCGCTCGAATCCCAGCCGTGATATGAGCTCAAAGCGTCTTCGCAACCAAGAAGCTCCTGAGGGGTCCAATGCCCCACAACACAACGTCAAGACCACAGCTACCAAGATCAAGGAGCCAGTTGTCAGCTTGGAAGACATGCCTCAAGCAGAGTTTCTGATTCGAAGGAAGCTCAACCCCTACATCAAGCCTAGGGAACTCATAAAGGGCAATGACTTGTTTTGGACCAAGCAACAAAATCCCATCTTCCTAGATGTGATCAAGTCCAAGCAGAACATCTACGTACCCGCTCAGTGGATTGACATGGACCATATGAGGAAGAACCATGCATATTTTGGCGAGCCTCTAGATTTGGTGGAGCAGTTTGGTATTGAGGAGATCATCACGTTCCACCTTGACTTTGACCCGGAGATTGTGGCTCAGTTTTTTGCTTCTGTTCAGTTCCACACGGATGAGAAGCGGAGCATGACTTGGATGACAAATGGAAAGAGGATGACTGCTGAGTGGAAGGAGTTCATGGATCTGTTGCACGTTTGTGATGAGGGGATTGATGTGCCTGTTGGTATCCGCCCGCATGCCAAGCCAGAGTCTGCTTCCAAGAACAAGCTTCAACCCTACCTTGTTGAGAAGACTTTACCCAATGGCAAGAAGTCTTATGTGTTGAACCCTCTTCTCGACATCATGCACCGGATCTTTCGCAACTCTCTTTTTCCTCGCATGGGTGACAAGGACAAGGTGTATTCCTATCTTATGGACATGATGCTTACTTGTGAGGAAGGGCGTCTTCAACAACCTGGACCACTTGATGTCTCTGACATCATGTGGTGTGAGATTCAGTCTGATGTGTTCCA
The DNA here is from genome assembly GCA_021605145.1 of Aegilops bicornis. Lineage (NCBI taxonomy): Eukaryota > Viridiplantae > Streptophyta > Magnoliopsida > Poales > Poaceae > Aegilops > Aegilops bicornis. Next base: position 706,728,526 of record CM038670.1, read on the forward strand.
TCGTAAGGTTCTCATCTATGGACCTTATTTGCACCTCTTGATTTCGAAGACTTGGGAGAAGCTCTTTCCGGGTGAAGAGTTTCATGCTCCCAACTGGATTCACCATAAGCCCATTAAGCCGCGCCAAAAGAACAAGTGGGCTAACACCACTACCCGGGCTGAGGCTGAGGCTGCACGCATGGATGTTGGTGAAGATGAGATTTAGGAGGAGGAGGCGGAGGACAGTTCTGAGGAGTATGCACCTCCCTCTGCCGAGCCATCTTGGGCTTCGAAGCTCAAGTACAAGGTGAAGACTCTGTTCTACATGTAGGCCAAGGGGCAGTATCAGACTCACGTTGCTCAGAAGGAGAGTCGCCAGCACGACAAGAGGATTTTGAGGAAGCTTGGCGAGCACTTCTCGAGTGGGTCTGAGAAGAATATCACACTTGAGGCTGCTTGGATGAAGAAGAAGGGATATCAGTGGGCTGAGTCAGATGAGGAGTCCATTCCTACTGCCTCAGAGCAGGAGATTGTTGGGTGATCACTTTGGTGGGAGCTACCGCCTATGTCTTAGGCGTCCTCTCTGCCTTTTTGGTGTCTCGATGCCAAAGGGGAGAGAGTGTAGGATTTGCGAGTATTTGTCTCATTGCTTTCGTTGAACCTTCGTTGCTTTGGTTTGTGTTATTTGCGTTTGAGACCAGGAGACTTATTCTATCATATGGTGTGAGACATATGCCTTCAATCTTATCATTTCATTGTCTAGTATGTTTAGTAGCTTGTGAGCTTATTTTGTCTTGTGCCCTTTACATCATGCTCACTTACTATACCTTGCTTCCATGCTTAGTGTCACTTATATTGTTGCAAGGATTGCCTTGTCTATAAAATATATGGGAGTGTTGATCCGTGTGTGTGTTGTGTAGTCCAAAGCATATTTATAGAACGCACACATCTAGGGGGAGCCTGTCTATATTTTATAGATTTCTGGTTTGCTTATGATCATTTTATATCTCTATGTGCAAATCCCTTATTGTCATCAATCCACCAAAAAGGGGGAGATTGTAAGGGCATATTTCTCCCTAAGTGGTTTTGGTGATTGATCACAGTCATTTGCGGACTAATCGTGTGCATTGAGCATTTCAGATATCTCATGTCTAGGCACAAGATGATTCGATGCTCCTCGGAACCTATCGAAGACGGCGGTTCTATATCTCTACATTTCTCTTCGGTGGATTTGAGTCATAGGAAAGCCGTACTGTTAAGAGGGGGTCCGCTTCGGAAAGGTTAGGGTGGAATCAACACGTACACATATGTTCCTTTGCACCACCTTTCCTTCGTTTCGATGGAGCACCATCCGTTTATCCTTGTCTCTGCGATATGAAGGCTGCCAAATGCTAAAGCCTCTGTGGCGTGCGGTAGTACTGCTCAAGGGAACAGTAGTACCGCAGGGGCGTGCAGTAGTACCGCTCCTGGTGAGCGGTGGTACCGCTGCCTCCAGCCCTGGCGTTGATGCATGCAGAAGTAGGCGCAAATGTAATTTTTTACTTGCGCCCCTACGTGGTAGTACTGCTCCCTGTGAGCGGTAATACCGTGCCGGATTTTTGCATAGCTCCAACCTTAGTGGAAGTAGTTATGGAAGCAATTTATTTCTTCCGTGCATTTCCAACGCCAGTTGAGCCCTGCCTTACGGTAGTACCGTAGGGGCGCGCGGTAGTACCGCTCCGGCGGTTCTACCGCTCGTTGCCTTGTGCAACAGGCCCTTATCTGGTCACTACCGTGCAAGCGGTAGTACCGCACCCTGCAGCGGTAGTACCGTAGCCCATCGCGGTAGTACCGCGGCTCTGTGCAGTAGTACCGCATCTCGCAGGCTGAGAGAGGGGATAACGGTTGGATCTTTTCCCCCACTATCTAAAGGGGGTCTTCTTCCCCAAGAAGACCACCTATTCCCTGCCCAAGCTCCGTTGTTGCTCAAACCTCCATTTTCGCCCGATCTCTCTCCCTAGCCAATCAAACTTGTAGATTATTGGTTGAGAAGGCCCCGATCTACACTTCATTTACGATAAAGGGTTTCCCCCCGCTTTATATTATAAAGCATCTAACCGATACATCCAACTCACTGGGGCTGCAGCACAACCAAGCCCAAAATGAAAAAACAAGAGAAAGAAAAGAGAAACAAATGCCGACACCGATAGATCAACAAAGCGACGAAGACCGGCAACCGCTGCACCCTCCGGAGAAGTACCACCGCGTTCCTAGCATTCCAGAGCATCGCGTACTGATACATCTCGAACGTATCTATAAATTTTGACTGTTCCATCCTGTTATATTATCAATCTTGGATGGTTTATAATCATTTTACAGTCATTTTATATCATTTTTGGTACTAACCTATTGACATAGTGCCAAGTGCCAGTTGCTGTTTTTTCCATGTTTTTTACATCCCAGGAAATTAATATCAGACGGAGTCCAAATGCCACGAAAATCCATGATGATTTTTTATGGGCTAGAAGGAACACAACGGGCCCTGGCTGCGCCTGGGGGGGGGTGCCCCGAGGGGGGCACAACCCACCAGGGCGTGCCAGGAGGCCCAGGCGCGCCCTGGTGGGTTGTGCCCACCTCGGGTGCCCCCCGGACCGCCTCTTTGCTCTATAAATACCCCAATATTCCAGAAACCCTAAAGGCATCGACGAAATATTCATCCAGCCACCGCAGAGTCCAGAACCACCAGGTCCAATCTAGACACCATCTCGGATGGGGTTCACCACCTCCATTGGTGCCTCTCCGATGATGCGTCAGTAGTTCTTTGTAGACCTTCGGGTCCGTAGTTAGTAGCTAGATGGCTTCCTCTCTCTCGCTGAATTCTCAATACAATGGTCTCTTGGAGATCCATATGATGTAACACTTTTGCGGTGTGTTTGTTGGGATTTGATGAACTTCGAGTTTATGATCAGTTATATCTTTTTATATCCATGAAAGTTATTTGAGTTTCTTTGATCTCTTATATGCATGATTACTTATAGCCTCGTATTTCGTCTCCGATAATTGGGTTTTGTTTGGCCAACTTGATCAATTTATCTTGCAATGGGAAGAGGTGCTTTGTAGTGGGTTCGATCTTACGGTGCTTGATCCTAGTGACAGAAAGGGAAACGCCATGTATGTATCGTTGCTACTAAGGATAAAACGATGGGGTCTATCTCTACATAGACAGATCTTGTCTACATCATGTCATCGTTCTTATTGCATTACTCCGTTTTTCCATGAACTTAATACACTAGATGCATGCTGGATAGTGGTCGATGTATGGAGTAATAGTAGTAGATGCAGGCAGAAGTCGGTCTTCTAATCTTGGACGAGATTCCTATATAATGATCATTGCCTAGATATCGTCATTATTATTTGAAGTTCTATCAATTGCCCAACAGTAATTTGTTTCCCCACCGTTGCTATTTTTCTCGAGAGAAGCCACTAGTGAAACCTACGGCCCCCGGGTCTTCTTTCTCATATATTTACCCTTGCGATCTACTTTTCTCTTGCATTTATTTTCAGATCTATTAAACCAAAAATACAAAATACCTTGCCGCGTTTTATTTCTATTTATTTTATTTGGCGTTCAATCTGTCAATCTACTACAAATTTACCTCACGTCCTTTGCCTATCTTGACGCATCGTACCCCGGAAGGGATTGACAACCCCTTTAACACGTCGGGTTGCGAGGATTTGTTATCTGTGTGCAGGGGTGATGTCTACTATGCAACCTTCTTCTTGTATACGTTGTTGGGCCTCCAAGTGCAGAGGTTTGTAGGACAGTAGCAAATTTCCCTCAAGTGGATGACCTAAGGTTTATCAATCCGTGGGAGGCGTAGGATGAAGATGGTCTCTATCAAACAACCCTACAACCAAATAACAAAGAGTCTCTTGTGTCCCCAACACACCCAATACAATGGTAAATTGTATAGGTGCACTAGTTCGGCGAAGAGATGGTGATACAAGTGCAATATATTTCTAATCTAAAAATATAAAAACAGCAAGGTAACTAATGATAAAAGTGAGCGTAAACGGTATTGCAATGCTAGGAAACAAGGCCTAGGGTTCATACTTTCACTAGTGCAAGTTCTCTAAACAATAATAACATAATTGGATCATATAACTATCCCTCAACATGCAAAAAAGAGTCACTCCAAAGTCACTAATAGCGGAGAACAAACGAATAGATTATGGTAGGGTAAGGAACCACCTCAAAGTTATTCTTTCCGATCAATCCATTGGGCTATTCCTATAAGTGTCACAAACAGCCCTAGAGTTCGTAGTAAAATAACACCTTAAGACACACATCAACCAAAACCCTAATGTCACCTAGATACTCCAATGTCACCTCAAGTATCCGTGGGTATGATTATATGATATGCATCACACAATCTCAGATTCATCTATTCAACCAACACATAGAACCTCAAAGAGTGCCCAAAAGTTTCTACCGGAGAGTCAAGACGAAAATGTGTGCCAACCCCTATGCATAGGTTCATGGGCGGAACCCACAAGTATATCACCAAAACATACATCAAGTGAATCAATAGAATAACCCATTGTCACCAAGGTTATCCCACGCAAGACATACATCAAGTGTTCTCAAACCATTAAAGACTCAATCCGATAAGATAAGTTCAAAGGGAAAACTCAATCCATTACAAGAGAGTGGAGGGGGAGAAACATCAAAAGATCCAACTATAGAGAGAGAGAGAGAGATCAATCACATATCTACTGGTACATACCCTCAGCCCCGAGGGTGAACTACTCCCTCCTCGTCATGGAGAGCGCCGGGATGATGAAGATGGCCACCGGTGAGGGATTCCCCCCTCCGGCAGGGTGCTAGAACAGGGTCCCAATTGGTTTTTGATGGCTACAGAGGCTTGCAGCGGCGGAACTCCCGATCTATTCTGTTCTTCGATGGTTTTAGGGTATATTGGTATATATAGGAGGAAGAAATACGTCAGGGGAGCCACGAGGGGCCCATGAGGGTGGAGGGCGCGCCCAGGGGGGTGGGCGCGCCCCCTGCCTCGTGCCTTCCTCGTTGATCCCCTGACGTGCACTCCAAGTCTCCCGGATTGCTTTCTTTCCAAAAATAACTTTTCGAATGTTTCATTCCGTTTGGACTCCGTTTGATATTCCTTTTCTTCGAAACACTGAAACAAGGGAAAAAACAGAAACTGGCACTGGGCTCTGGGTCAATAGGTTAGTCCCAAAAGTAATATAAAAGTGCATAGTAAAGCCCATAAAACATCCAAGATGGATAATATAATAGCATGAATACTTCATAAATTATAGATACGTTGGGGACGACAAGATCCCTAAGCTTAATTCCTGCTCGTCCCCGAGTAGGTAAATGATAAAAGAAATAATTTATGAAGTGTGAATGCTAGCAGGTGCATAAGTTTGATCAATGATAATTTCAATCACCTTTTATAGCATCATTATATGTCATAATAGTAGCTCATATCATAAAGCTTTGCATGATCAAGTAACAAACTATTCACATGTTAAAGCATAGACCATAAACTTTCTTGAAAACTAACAAACCATGTTATTAGTCATCAAACAATTACAATTCATCTTATTTTCAGGAAGAGTCTATGTCAGAGCTTTGATTTAGCAAATCCCACATACTCAACTATCATATAGTCTTCCATGATTGCTACCACCCAAAGCATATTTTTAGAACAAATAGTATTCATCGAACACAGAGAAAGATAGGGGCTTAATGTTTCGCCTCCCAACCTTTTACCTCAAGGGTAATGTCAACAATAATAATTCATGCTCAAATATATTTGAATGGCCATATATGCTTAGATCTTTCCATCATATGATGCTTGCGAACTAAAGAGTAGGTTGGAATGAGAAGGAATACTACTGACTCTTGCATAAAAGTAAAAGATAGGCCCTTCACAGAGGGAAGCAGGGATTTGCAGAGGTGCCAGAGCTCGAAGCAAAAATAGAGATGAAAATAATTTTGAGAGGTATGCTTTCATTGTCAACATAACGACCAAGAGTTCCCAATATATTCCATACTAGATACATTATAGGAAGCTCCCAAACATAAAGGTAAAGATTTTACTCCCCCTCCACCAACAATCACACTCCACGGCTTGTCCGAAACAACGGGTGTCGTCCAACTTTCAACAATCCTGGGGGAGTTTGTTTAAATTATTTGTGAATTTGTTTTTGATCTTTTGATCATGGGACTGGGCATCCCAGTTACCAACCATTTTCTTGTGAATGATGAGCGGAGTCCACTCATCGTGAGAATAACCCACATAGCATGGAAGATACTGACAGCCCCTAGTCGCTACATGAGCGATTCGGGCATACAAAACAGATTATTATTTGAAGGTTTAGAGTTTGGCACATGCAAATTTACTTGGAACGGCAGGTAAATAACGCATATAGGTAGATATGGTGGACACTCATGGAAGGAACTTGGTTCAAGGAATTTGGATGCACCAGCAGTATTCCCGCTTAGTACATATATTTTGGCTAGCAAAGGATTCTAAATAGCAAGCACCACATGTTAGAGGATCCATAACAATATAACTTCTATAAAAATATACCCAAGCATAACTCATTATGTTGTCTTCCTTGTCCAACTTCAACTAATTTGCTCAGGTTTGAAAATAATTAATGGGGCTCACAATCATAGAAGATGTCCAAGATAGTATATTCATATGTGAAATCTCTCTTCCTTCAATATTCTTTCATGAATTGTTCAAGTGATCAATACAATGTTTGCTAACCTTCAATAAATTTACCACCTCTACTTATTATATGTGAAGTAATTATTCCCCATGGGATAAGAATATTAAACATATATAATTTAAGATTTATTATATCAAATCATTCAACCATTTACTCATTTGATATAAGTGAAGCACACGAGTAAATGACAAACTACTCCAAAAAGATATAAGTGAAGATCAATGAGTAGTTTAATAATTATGTAGCTATGTGAAGACTCTCTCTCATTTAAGAATTTCAGATATTGATACTTTATTCAAACAGCAAGCAAAACAAAATAAAATGACATGACGCTCCAAGCAAAACACATATCATGTGGTGAATAAAAATATAGCTCCAAGTAAGGTTACCGATGAACGAAGACGAAAGAGGGGATGCCATTCGGGGCATCCCCAAGCTTAGGCTCTTGGTTGTACTTTAATATTACCTTGGGGTGCCTTGGGAATTCCCAATATTAGGCTCTTGCCACTCCTTATTCCATAGTCGATCGAATCTTTACCCAAAACTTGAAAACTTCACAACACAAAACTCAACAAAAAACTCGTGAGCTCCGTTAGCGAAAGAAAACAAAACATCACTTCAAGATAATGTAATGAACTCATTCTTTATTTTTATTGGTGTTAAACCTACTGTATTCCAGCTTGTCTATGGTTTATTAACTATTTTACTAGCCATAGATTCATCAAAATAAGCAAACAACACACGAAAAACAGAATCTGTCAAAAACAGAACAGTCTGTAGTAATCTGTAACTAACGCAAACTTCTGGAACTCAAAAAATTCTAAAATAAATTTGTGGACCTGAGGAATTTGCCTAGTAATCATATGCAAAAATAATTAACTAAATAACACTCTCCAGTAAAAAGTTTTAGCTAATCTTGTGAGCACTAAAGTTTCTGTTTTTTACAGCATGATCATAAAGACTTCACCCAAGTGTCCCAAAGGTTCTACTTGGCACAAACACTAATTAAAACATAAAACCACATCTAACCAGAAGCTAGAAGGATTATTTATTACTAAACAGAACCAAAAAGCAAGAAACTAAAATAAAATTGGCCCTAGCTAGGCATGATGATTTCAATGATGCTCACATAAAAGATAAGAATTGAAACATAAAGAGAGCATCATGAAGAATATGAATAGCACATTTAAGTCTAACCCACTTCCTATGCATAGGGATTTTGTGATCAAACAATTTATGGGAACAATAATCAACAAGCATAGGAAGGCAAAACAAGCATAACTTCAAAACCTTAAGCACATAGAGAGGAAACTTGATATTATTGCAATTCCTACAAGCATATATTCCTCTCTCACAATAATTTTGAGTAGCATCATGAATGAATTCAACAATATAACCAGCACCTAAAGCATTCTTTTCATGATCTACAAGCATAAATTTTTTACTACTCTCCACATAAGCAAAATTCTTCTCATTCGGAATAGTGGGAGTATCATAAGATACTTGAATACTATAAATTGTTTCCACATTAAAAGAGTAATGTTCAGAAAAAGGGTAATCATAATCATGACAAGTTTTATAAATATAATCATCACTACTTTTTATAACATAAGTCTCATCACAATAATAATCATAAGTAGCAACTTTGTTCTCATCATAATCAATTGAAACCTCTTCCAAGATAGTGGAACCATTACTAAATAAAGTCACGACCTCTCCAAATCCACTTTCATAATTATCATAATAAGATTCAACATCCTCCAAAATAGTGGGATCATTACTTCCTAAAGTTGACACTCTCCCAAACCCACTTTCATCAATATAATCATCATAAGTAGGAGGCATGCTATCATCATAACAAATTTGCATATCAAAACTTTGGAGGCTAAAAATATCATCTTCATTAAATGTAGCATCCCCAAGCTTGGGACAAATATTAATTGCAGCAAATATATCCTCAAAAACATCATCTTCTTCAAACATAGCATTCCCAAGCTTGGGCCTTTTCATATCATAAGCATAATCACTCTCATCATTAATAGTATGGATAGCACCAATAGTATAGCAATTATCATATTCTTCCAAGCAAGTGCCAAAAAGATTTTCAAGATCATACGAAGTATCATTATCTTCCCAATCATAATCATCACAACAAGCAATAGGCATAACGAGATCATCATCACGTGCATCATCTTCCACAATTATGTTTGATTCATTTTCATGAGGCACAACAATAATAGGAGCAACATTATTTGGGAGAGATATATTTTACCTCTCTTCCTTTTTCTTTTCTTCTTCTTCACCACATCATGTGTGGGTTCAATCCTCTTTTTGGAGCTCCTTATTAATGAAATTGGTTGAATAGAAGGCTCCTCCTCGTTACCTGATTCATCATAAGAAATAATAGGAGGATATTGGGAAGTCTCTTCCCTTTCATCAGTAATCTCTTTATCTTCTATTTGTTTTATTTTATTTATGTAGTTGGCAATATAAGGATTTTCAATGCAATTCACCACGGAATACATATAAATTTCCTCTAGATCAAAATGAAGAACTCTATCAAGGGCAAATTCTGGAATAACCTTAGTTATACGTTTCATTTCTTCATAACCCAAGAGCAAACTAAGTTCGTTATGATGTGCAAGAGAAACAAGTCATCACAATTTTTGGACACGATACGATCATGAAACAATTTGCATTGGGCATTGAAATGATCATGTTCATTGCAAAGTTCACAAGTACGGCTAAGAAAATTTAAATTTTCGGTACAAACATCTAGCCTTTCTTGCAACAATTTAGTTTCTAAATGCTTATGCCTCTTGCAATATCTATCTTCCCTATTTGGTGTATACTTGCGAACCCAATACACTCCACAAAAATTGACATGCTTATAAGAGATATTTTCATCATGACTAGTGCAATCATCATTAGTACTATGGATATTCAAGGAGTTCATACTAACAACATTGCAATCATGCTCATCATTCAAAGATTTAGTGCCAAACATTTTAATGCATTCTTCTTCTAACACTTTGGCACAATTTTCCTTTCCATCATTCTCACGAAAGATATTAAAAAGATGAAGCGTATGAGACAAACTCAATTCCATTTTTGGTAGTTTTCTTTTATAGACTAAACTAGTGATAAAACAAGAAACAAAAAGATTCGATTGCAAGATCCAAAGATATACCTTCAAGCACTCACCTCCCCGGCAACGGCGCCAGAAACTGCTTGATGTCTACTACGCAACCTTCTTCTTGTAGACGTTGTTGGGCCTCCAAGTGCAGAGGTTTGTAGGACAGTAGCAAATTTCCCTCAAGTGGATGACCTAAGGTTTATCAATCCATGGGAGGCGTAAGGTCTCTCAAACAACCCTACAACCAAATAACAAAGAGTCTCCTGTGTCCCCAACACACCCAATACAATGGTAAATTGTATAGGTGCACTAGTTCGGCGAAGAGATGATGATACAAGTGCAATATAGATGGTAGATATAGGTTTTTATAATCCGAAAAAATAAAAACAGCAAGGTAACTAATGATAAAAGTGAGCGTAAACGGTATTGCAATGCTAGGAAACAAGGCCTAGGGTTCATACTTTCACTTGTGCAAGTTCTCTCAACAATAATAACATAATTGGATCATATAACTATCCCTCAACATGCAACAAAGAGTCACTCCAAATTCACTAATAGCAGAGAACAAACGAAGAGATTATGGTAGGGTACGAAACCACCTCAAAGTTATTCTTTCTGATCAATCCATTGAGCTATTCCTATAAGTGCCACAAACAGCCCTAGAGTTCGTAGTAAAATAACACCTTAAGACACACATCAACCAAAACCCTAATGTCACCTAGGTACTCCAATGTCACCTCAAGTATCCGTGGGTATGATTATACGATATGCATCACACAATCTCAGATTCATCTATTCAACCAACACATAGAACCTCAAAGAGTGCCCCAAAGTTTCTACCGGAGAGTCATGACGAAAACGTGTGCCAACCCCTATGCATATGTTCATGGGCGGAACCCGCAAGTTGATCACCAAAACATACATCAAGTGAATCAATAGAATAACCCATTGTCACCACGGTTATCCCACGCAAGACATACATCAAGTGTTCTCAAATCATTAAAGACTCAGTCCGATAAGATAACTTCAAAGGGAAAACTCAATCCATTACAAGAGAGTGGAGGGGGAGAAACATCATAAGATCCAACTACAATAGCAAAGCTCGCGATACATCAAGATCGTATCATCTCAAGAACACGAGAGAGAGAGAGAGAGATCAAACACATAGCTACTGGTACATACCCTCAGCCCCGAGGGTGAACTACTCCCTCCTCATCATGGAGAGCGCCGAGATGACGAAGATGGCCACCGGTGAGGGATTCGCCCCTCCGGCAGGGTGCCGGAACAGGGTCCCGATTGGTTTTTGGTGGCTTCAGAGGCTTGCAGCGGCGGAACTCCCGATCTATTCTGTTCTTCGATGGTTTTAGGGTATATTGGTATATATAGGAGGAAGAAATACGCTGGAGCCACGAGGGGCCCACGAGGGTGGAGGCGCACCTGTGGGGTGGGTGCGCCGCCTCATGCCTTCCTCGTTGATCCTCGACGTGCACTCCAAGTCTCCCGGATTGCTTTCTTTCCAAAAATAACTTTCCGAAGGTTTCATTCCGTTTGGACTCTGTTTGATATTCCTTTTCTTGAAACAAGAAACAAGGGAAAAAACAGAAACTGGCACTGGGCTCTGGGTCAATAGGTTAGTCCCAAAAGTAATATAAAATCGCATAGTAAAGCCCATAAAACATCCAAGATGGATAATATAATAGCATGAAAACTTCATAATTTATAGATACGTTGGAGACGTATCAAGGGGTTGTTTACATTGTGTTGCTTGGTTCTCCTACTAGTTCGATAACCTTGGTTTCATATCCGAGGGAAATACCTACCGCCGCTGTGCTGCATCATCCCTTCCTCTTCGGGGAAATACCGACGGAGCTTCAAGCGACATCAACAGGAATTTCTGGCGCTGTTGTCGGGGAGGATCTTCAACATATACCAGGTTCCTAATCTCAAATCTCATCTATTTGCAATTTACATTATTCACCATTTGCCTCTCGTTTTCCTCTCCCCCACTTCACAAAAAATTGTCGTTTTATTCGCCCTCTTTTTCGTTCGCCGTTTTCTCGTCAGATCTCATGTTTGCTTGTGTTGCCATGTGTCTTCTATTTTCTTGCATCTTCGCTTGCTAAAAATCTATTGATATGGATCCTCATCCACTTGCTAATCTTCTCAAAAGATCCAATTATGATGAACCAATTGCTAGTGATTTGAGTGCACTAGATTATCTTTATGAAGTTTTGCTTGAGATTCGTGAATCTGATAATTGTGATGAAGAAATTTATGAAGTTATTAATGATAGCTCCTTAAATGAAAAGCATGATTGCGATGATTTTACTATAAATTCTATTAATGTCAATTGTGCTAATAATATGCAAAACCCCAAGCTTGGGTATGCTTCTTTTGTTATGTCCGCTACTTATTGCAATGATCATGATTGGGGTGATAATGTTTCTTATGATCTTGAAAATTTATTTAAGCCTCATGATGAATATGTTTGCGATAATACTGAAAGTGGGTTTGGAAGGGTGTCAACTTTAGCTAAAAATAATCCCACATATTTTTAGAGTGTTCGATCTTATGAAATTCTTGATGAAAGTGGGTTTGGAGAGGTCATGACTTTATTTGATGATCCCACTATTTTGGAAGAGTGTCAACTTTGCATGCATGTGGATCATAAACAGAAAAATTTATATGATAGTTATATTATTGAATTTGATTATGATCCTACATATAATTATTATGAGAGAGTAAAATATGGTTGTAGGAATTTTCATGTTATTAAATTTCCTCTCGTTGTGTTGAGATTGTCAATGTTTTATTCCTCTCCTTTGCATATGCTAGATATTTCTTGTCTTGATAATTTGTTTTCCTATAAAATTCCTATGCATAGGAAGTATCTTAGACTTAAATGTGTTTGTCACATGTTTCATGATGCTCTCCTTGTTTTTCAATTATCATCTTTTGTGTGAGCATCGTTGAAATATTATGCCTAGCTAGGGGCGTGAAACTATAGCGCTTGTTGGGAGGCAACCCAATGAATAAAATTTATTTTTGCTTTTTGCTTTCTGTTCTTGAGTGTTAGCACAATTATGCTACTGTTATGATTGTGTTTTTGTGTTTTAATTAGTGTTTGTGTCAAGTAGAACCAATAGGATCTTCTTGGGTGATAGTTGTTTGATCTTGCTGAAAAAAACAGAAACTTTGCGCTCATGAAAACAATTCTCATTTTTTATCAGAAAGAGATTTTGCCATGATTCTTTTTGCATAAGATTAATATACAAATTACCCAGGCCTTCCTAGTTTTTCAGAATTTTTGGAGTTCCATAAGTATTCGAACAAATCAGATTGCTACAGACTGTTCTGTTTTGACAGATTCTATTTTCTTTGTGTTGTGTGCTTATTTTGATGGCTCTATGGTTTTCTTTGATGAGTTTTTGCCATAGAAAAGTTGGAATACAGTAGATATAATACAAAAACAAAATAAGAATTGGTTTGATACAGTACTTATAGTAGTGATTTATTTTTCTTACAGTAACGGATCTCACGAAGGTTTTGTTGAGTTTTGTGTGATTGAAGTTTTCAAGTTTTGGGTTATCTTACGATGGATGAAGGAAGGATAGAAGAGCCTAAGCTTGGGGATGCCCTGGCATCCCAAGCTATTATCCAAAAAATGAGCAACCAACTAAGCTTGGGGATGCCCCCGAGTGGCATCCCCGCTTTCTTCCAACAACTATCGGTATTTTACTTGAAGCTATATTTTTATTCGTCACATAATATGTGTTTTGCTTGGAGCGTCTTGTATGATATGAGTCTTTTCTTGTTTTTGTGTGTGTTTTAAGTCATCAATCCTTGCTGGACACACTTATTTGAGAGAGCCAAACTTATGTCATGACTTGTTAGAATTGCTCTCTATGCTTCACTTAATTTTTTATGAGCTATGGACTTGCTCTAGTGCTTCATTTATATATTTTTGAGCACGGTGTGCTTAGTATTGTTTTTGAAGAAATGCTCTCTTGATTCACTTAGATTTATTTGAGAGTTAGTAAAATTTTCTAGAAATTCTCTCTTGCTTCACTTAAATTAATTTGAGAGAAAGAAAGAAAAAGAAAATTTATGCTCATGATATTCATTTATATTTGTTTGAGCTTATGAAAAGCAACACATGAAAATTAGTCCCAAAGTGATAGATATCCAAGAATGATATAGTAAAAACTTTCATGAAGATCATTGGACAAAATAAACTTGATTCTTAGTAATAGTATTGAGATATGATGATGTGATATGTGAGTTATGTTGATGAGTAATTATGCTTTAATAAGAAAATTGGTGTTAAGGTTTGTGATTCCCTATGCAAGTACGAAAGTCAACAGTCATGCAATGAAATTATATCCTACTTGTGGTGCATTATTCGATGTTATTTATGCTTAATTCTTGCTTACGAGATTATCCGTTTCTTGGTTGGTCGCTTCTCAATCTTTTGCTAGCCTTCATTTTGCACCAAGTATGATGTCTACTTGTGCATCCATAATCCATTAAACTAGTTTTGCCACATGAATCCACTATATCTACCTATATACGGTATTATTTTGCCGTTCTAAGCAAATTTGCATGTGCCATCTCTAATTTTCAAAATAAAATTCTTTTTTGTGTGTTTGTTTCGCTCGCGGAGCGGTGAGGGGTGGCTAATATTTTCCATGGATGTGTTATTATCATGATGAGTGTTTATTCACTTGTCATTGCACGAGAGTAAGGCAAAGGTTTTAGGCATGCCCAGTCCCGAAATGCAAAAATGAATTTACTTTATGTTGTCAAATAATAAATTCCTTGGAAAGTGTTGATATGGAGGGCACCCGTGGATACGGTTAGCCATGGAAAGTGAAAGTATGGTGGAAAAAGGAATAGACTTTATTTTGTGTTTGGGAACCGCCTATGGCATATCTATCTTGGAAAGTATTGGGAACTCTAAGTCGTTTTTGTTGGTGGGATGGATACACCTCCCAAAATGTTTTGATCTCTAATTTTTCGCTTTGAGCTCTGGCACCTCTACAAATCCCTACTTCCCTTTGCAAAGGGCCTTTATTTTACTTTATGCAATTTTTATTTTTGAAATTGAGTCTCCATCTTCTCCCATAAAAAGCACCAACTAGGAGGCAATATGATCGTACTTAAGTATTGGGTGTAGCTAATATTCGAGCGTGTTTCATGAATGGATCAATGGTTGAGCATGATGGGCTAGGGATAATTTATTTTAGCGTTGATATTTCGAAAGACATGGTTTCTTGTTGATATGCTTGAGTATCTAAGTTATTATGTCAAAACTAGACTATTGCTTCGAATCACATAAAAGTCCAATTGTCCATGCTATAAAGAAAAGAATATGATATGACATGATAGGCAGCATTCCACATCAAAAATTCTGTTTTTATCACTTACCTACTCGAGGACGAGTAGGAGTTTAGCTTGGGGATGCTGATACGTATCCAACGTATCTATAATTTTTGATTGTTCCATGCTGTTATATTATCAATATTGGATGTTTTATAATCATTTTATATCATTTTTAGGTACTAACCTATTGACATAGTGCCAAGGGCCAGTTGTTGTTTTTCCCATGTTTTTACAACGCAAGAAATGAATATCAGATGGATTCCAAATGCCACTAAACTCCATGATGATTTTTTATGGGCCAAAAGGAACACAACGGGCCCTGGCTGCGCCTGGGGGGTCCCCCGAGGGGGGCACAACCCACCAGGGCACGCCAGGAGGCCCAGGCGCGCCCTGGTGGGTTGTGCCCACCTCGGGTGCCCCCAGGACCGCCTCTTTGCTCTATAAATACCCCAATATTCCAGAAACCCTAAAGGCATTGACAAAATATTCATCCAGCCGCCGCAGAGTCCAGAACCACCAGATCCAATCTAGACACCATCTCGGATGGGGTTCACCACCTCCATTGGTGCCTCTCCGATAATTGGGTTTTGTTTGGCCAACTTGATCTATTTATCTTGCAATGGGAAGAGGTGCTTTGTAGTGGGTTCGATCTTACGATGCTTGGTCCCAGTGACGGAAAAGGAAGCGACACGTATGTATCGTTGCTACTAAGGATAAAACGATGGGGTCTATCTCTACATAGATAGATCTTGTCTACATCATGTCATTGTTCTTATAGCATTACTCCGTTTTTCCATGAACTTAATACACTAGATGCATGCAGGATAGCGGTCGATGTGTGGAGTAATAGTAGTAGATGCAGGCAGGAGTCGGTCTACTAATCTTGGACGTGATGCCTATATAATGATCATTGCCTGGATATCGTCATGATTATTTGAAGTTCTATCAATTGCCCAACAGTAATTTGTTTCCCCACCGTTGCTATTTTTCTCGAGAGAAGCCACTAGTGAAACCTACGGCCCCCGGGTCTTCTTTCTCCTATATTTGCCTTCATGATATATTTTCTCTTGCATTTATTTTCAGATCTATTAAATCAAAAATACAAAAATACCTTGCTGCGTTTTATTTCTATTTATTTTATTTGGCGTTCGATCTATCAATCTACTACAAATTTACCTCACGTCCGTTGCCTATCTTGAGGCACCGTAACCCGGAAGGGATAGACAACCCCTTTAACACGTCGGGTTGCGAGGATTTGTTATCTGTGTGCAGGGGCTGTTTACGTTGTGTTGCTTGGTTCTCCTACTGGTTCGATAACCTTGGTTTCATATCTGAGGGAAATACCTACCGCTGTTGTGCTGCATAATCCCTTCCTCTTTGGGGAAATACCGACGTAGCTTCTAGCGACATCACGTACCAAGCAACACCATCAAGAAGGAATGCGATGGCGACGCCGCTATTGCCCGAACGAATCCTAGGGTTTCCACCGGTATGCGGAGGGCAGTGGGGAAGGGGTATACTCGACGCCCTTCAGGAAGGTCTGGTGGCGCCCGCAGGTGTCACTGCGTCGGAGCCGAACGAGCCGCCAGGGATTTATCCCGACCCAAACAACCACCACCACCCCAGACACTCCGTAATGCACCACCCAATCTATGCCCACCAGCCTGTGCCACACAGGTCACCGAACCAACATCGCCGTCTCACTGGGGCCGCCAGCATTAGACGAGGGGAGGGAATGGAGACAACGACCACGGGGGCAACCGCAACTCAACCGGCGGGAGGGGACAACCTCCATCGCTCTCGCGGAGCCGACTGTACGCGGCGACAAGGACTTGCCAGGCCCCGACGGCCTGGCCGGACCCAAATGGGTCTGGATAGTCCCTATCCCCACGTTGCAGCACGTCGGCCAACGAAGCCAGCACCGCCCGTAGACCACCGACACCTCGCCACCACCGTAGCCGCGCCGAGCCGCCAGCCCGCGCCAACCCAGATCGGGCCCTAAAGGGCCCAGATCTGGGCCGAAGCGGCACCACCACCGCCAAGACCACCGCGCGCCGCGAACTAATGGCCACGTCGCCGCGCCAAGGGCGCCTGTGGCCCACGTGATCGCCGCCGAGCCATACCGCTGCAGGCCGAGCAGCACCACCGCTGTCAAGGGGCCCCCGTGCCCTAACGCAGCGTCTTGTGAGGAAGGAACGGTGAGGAGTCTGGATTAGGGGTATCCAGACAGCGGTTGTGTACAACGTCCGGACTATTGAAGCGTGAAGATACAAGACTCAAGACTTCGGCCCGTGTCCGGATGGGACTTTCCTTGGCATGGAAGGCAAGCTTGGCGATCCGGATATTATATTTCTCCTTGTAACCGACTCCATGTAAACCCTAGCCCTCTCCAGTGTCTATATAAACCGAAGAGGTTGGTCCTTAGAAGGCCGATCACAATTACAATCATACCATCATAGGCTAGCTCTTAGGGTTTAGCCTCTACGATCTCGTGGTAGATCCTCTTGTACTACCCATATCATCAATATTAATCAAGGTGAAGTAGGGTTTTACCTCCATCGAGAGGGCGAACACAGGTAAACATCTGTGTCCCTTGCTTCCTGTTACCATCAGCCTTGACGCACAGATCGGGACCCCCTACCTGAGATCCGCCGGTTTCGACACCGACATTGGTGCTTTCATTGAGAGTTCCTCTGTGTTGTCGCCGTCAGGCTCGATGGCTCCTTCAATCATCTTCAACGATGCTGTCCAGGGCGAGAATTTCCTCCCCGGACAGACTTCGTGTTTGGCGGCTTCATCAAGGCCAACTTCGCAGCCATCTGGAGCAGATCGACGGCTATGCCCACAGCCACTGAGTTAGGTTCGGAAACCTGAACTACATGGTGGACATCCGCGGAGACTTGATCTTCGATGGATTTGGGCCTATGCCAGGAGCACCGGACAGTCTCGACGAGCACGGCTTAGAACTGCCATCGGACGAAGCTCGGGGTATTGCCCCCGTAGTATCTCCGGACCTAGATCCGGAGCAGGCTGCGCTGCCTAAGGACGGAGGGATGGACCCCGCCCCCCAGGTCGCGGCATCGTTGGCGGTGGAGCCGAACACGGGTCTTACCTCTGCGGTGGCCCGCGACTCCGAACCCCTGGATTTGTATCCGGACGTCGGTTTCAGTCCGCACACTCCCGAGCCCGTCGGGCCAGGATGGGCTCCAGTAATGGAGTTCACCGCTGCTGATATCTTCCAGCACTCGCCCTTTGGCGACATGCTGGACTCATTAAAGTCTCTCTCTTTGTCAGGAGGCTCTTCGCCGAACTATGTCCGGGTCGAGTGGGAGGCAGACGAACAAGGAATTCGTTGCCCACCCACCACCCACTTCATTGCCACGGTCGATGACTTAACCGAGGTACTGAACTTCGACTCCAAATACATCGACGGTATGGACGACGATGCAGGAGAAGAACATGAACCACCGCTCACTGGGCGGTGGACAACCACCTCTTCTTATGATATTTATATGGTGGACACTCCTAAGGAAACAAATGGCGATGAGGCAACGGAGGATAAAACCTCAGGGAAAAAGCAAATAATGGGCACCGTCGGCGCCACTCCAAGCCCCGCCACACCAATACCGGCCCAGGAGACGAAAACAATCCGAATGGTGCCGAAGAAGAATACAACCCTGATCAGCCCGCCTTGAAAGGATTTAACAGGAGGATGAGCAGGTCAGCCCAGAAGAACATGCGACGGACGAATACCCGGAGGAGGACATCTACATGCCCTCCTCCGAAGACGAGATTAGCCCCGGCGTGCCTGAGGATCCCGTAGAGCAGGAGCGCTTCAAGCGTCGGCTTATAGCCACTACGAGGAGCCTGAAAAAGAAACAGCAGCAACTCCAAGCTGATCAAGATGTGCTCACAGATAGATGGACGAAAGTCCTGGCAGCCAAGGAATACGGACTCGAGCACCATACGGCTGACCGGCCACCTCATGGCCGGGATAAAACGGCATACCAATCCGCATACCAGCCAACACCCCCACGCCAACATACTACGGCCCGGGGCAACAAAACGGGACAACCAAGATCGATCTACGGATCGCGGGGGCGCGCCTCGGTACGCGACGAGGACGGTCATGCCGGACACACCTTCAACAAGTCCGGCCGGGCCGAATATAGCCACCCAGAGCAATTCGACCTGCGTAGCCACATAGCCCGGCACATAGGCGCCGCGCACCCCCTCTGCTTCACTGACGAAGTAATGGATCATGAATTCCCAGAAGGGTTTAAACCCGTAAACATCGAATCCTACGATGGCACAACAGACCCGCAATATGGATCGAAGATTTTCTTCTCCACATTCACATGGCCCGCGGAGATGATATGCACGCCATCAAATATATTCCCCTTAAGCTCAAAGGACCAGCCCGACACTGGCTAAACAGCCTGCCAGCAAATTCCATTGGCAGTTGGGAAAACCTGGAAGACGCATTCCTCGACAACTTCCAGGGCACATATGTGCGACCACCTGACGCCGACGACTTGAGCCACATCACTCAACAGCCCGGAGAGTCAGCCAGGAAATTCTGGACTCGGTTCCTAACTAAAAAGAACCAAATAGTTGACTGTCCGGACGCCGAAGCCCTAGAGGCTTTCAAGCATAATATCCGTGACGAGTGGCTCGCTCGACACCTCGCCAGAAAACCCAAGTCCATGGCAGCTCTCACATCACTAATGACCCGCTTTTGCTGGCGAGGACAGTTGGTTGACTTCGCAAAGCACTACGCCACACCGGCAATTCGGATGGCCGCGACAATAACGGCAAGCCACGGCGTAACAGACATAAGCGATGGAACAACGGCGACAGCACTGAAGACACGGCAGTCAACGCCGGATTCAGTGGATCCAAGCCCGGTCAGCGGAAGAAGCCATCCAAAAGAAATAATCAGGGACGTCTAGTCTGGACCGCATACTGGAGCGCTCGTGCCAAATTCATGGCACCCCGGACAAGCCAGCCAACCACACCAATAGAGATTGCTGGGTATTCAAACAGGCCGGCAAGATAAACGCTGAAGACAAGGACAAGGGGCTGCACAGCGACGATGACGAGGAGCCCCGACGTCCGAACACGGGGGGACAGAAGAAATCCCCCCCCCCCCAGGTGAAAACGGTCAACATGATCTACGCCACGCACATCCCCAAGCGGGAACGGAAGCGGGCACTAAGGGACGTCTATGCGATGGAGCCAGTTGCCCCCAAATTCAACCCATGGTCAGCTTGTCCGATCACTTTCGATCGTAGGGATCACCCTACTAGCATCCGTCACGGCGGCTCGGCCGCATTGGTCCTAGACCTAATCATTGACGGATTCCACCTCACGCGCGTCCTTATGGACGGTGGCAGCAGAGTGAACCTCCTTTACCAGGACACAGTGCGCAAAATGGGCATTGACCCTTCAAGGATCAAGCCCACTAAAACCACCTTTAAAGGCATAATTCCTGGAGTAGAGGCCCGCTGTATAGGCTCTATAACATTGGAAGTGCTCTTCGGATCTCCGGATAACATCTGAAGCGAAGAGTTAATCTTCGATATCGTCCCCTTCCGCAGTGGTTACCATGCACTGCTCGGACGAACCGCATTCGCCAGATTCAATGTGGTACCACACTACGCATATCTCAAGCTCAAGATGCCAGGACCACGCGGGGTCATAACGGTGAACGGAAATATGGACCGCTCCCTACGAACAGAAGAACATACTTCAGCCCTCGCGGCGGAAGTACAATGCGGCCTTCTCCGACAAAGCAATCCAGCGACAACAACTTCGAGCACAGTCAAGCGAGTCCGGAGCACCCCGCAACCGGATCATCAGGCACGCCAAGAGCGCGACTAGCAGTCCGGCCTCCGCTTAAGCCCCATCGAAGCAGCATTCGTGCCACGTGCACACAATTACGCACTTAAAATACCATGGGCATAGGCGGAGGTGCATCAACGACTCAGTCAATAGTGCGGGTAACCGCCAAATACTTTCATACCCTTTCCCTCTTACCTTTCAGGACACCGCGTTGGCGCAGCATCCTCAAAAGAGCCGAATTGCCGGACTTATAGGGAAGAGACATCCAAGGAGGCAATAGACGCTGTGCACAGAAGAAAATACCCAGGTGTAATCTATTTACGATCATTATACCTGCTTTATCTACCTGAACGCAGCCTGCCCCTAGATAGGACATGTCAAATAGTCCTATTTTATCTCTGCTTAACGCATCCATTGTAAATGTACGCTTAAACGTATTTTTTCGACAATGGGAGATTAAATATAGCGTCAGCTTATTATTCTTATTTGAGCATTTTTTTCTTATAAATGTTTATTTGATATTGCATCCGTACACTTTGGTGCGGCCGTTTTGCCAGGGGCTTCTTATGGCGCCCGTAATATGGCAAATAAAGTCCGTACACTTTCAACAAAGGCGGCACCCGAACTTATAGCACTATATGCATCAGCTCCGAATCATGTCTTGGGTCTACAGTTGGGATAGCCCGGCTCCCTTGTTTTGGTGCCTTACGTTCCGTTATATCGGCTAAGGTAGCACAGAGAGAATTACTGTGATTGTGCCCCGGTTCTTCCGGACGAGCACCTCAGTAGAGAAAGCCGAAATTGACCGGCATGATGTGGCGAGAGCTGGTCGCTGTTCGAGAGGTTTTAAAATCCTTAAAGATTTTCCGCTTTAGGCGATAAATCGGCTTCGTCCGATCTAGGCGTGTATAGCGCCCCAATTCGGCCTTCCGGATTCTAGGGGCTTCGCCGAAATTTAAAATTGTAGACTTCTATGGCTAAGTGAAAGTTATAAAGCCGCATAGTCCGATTGCCTTGTTCGCTGCACGGACACCTCCTTAAGGGACCAAACATTTGGATAAAGAGTGTCCGGTTTTCCACGAACACCCCAAAGGTAAGTCACATGGGGGCGGAAGCCGACGGTAGCCTACTTTTAGGATTTTATAAACGATGCACGAAGGTAATATTTTAAATAACAAAAGCGCTACATAGCGCAAGTAACTTCGTCTTTAAATTACAAACATGACAGAAGTGAACTCATTCAAAAATGGCATCCTTGGTACACTCATCGATGACGAGACGAGCACCCTTCATCACGCCATCGTAGTACATCTCGGGATGGCGATGTGCCTTGCCCGCCGGCGGCCCGTCCTTGACCAGCTTTTCCGCATCCAGCTTGCCCCAATGCACCTTGACGCGGGCAAAGGCTCGGCAGGAACCTTCGACGCACACGGATCGCTTGATCACTTCAAGCCGCAGGCAGGCTTCCACCATCCGCTTGATCAGGCCAAAGTAGCTACTAGGCAGGAGCTCATCAGGCCACATCCTGACTATGAAGTCCTTCATAGCCAGTTCGGCCGCTCTGTGGAGTTCGATCAACTGCTTTAGTTGGTCGCTCAGAGGCATCGGATGATCGGCCCCATCATACTGGGACCAGAACAGCTTCTCCATTGAGCTCCCCTCCTGGGCATGGTAGAACTCCGCAGCGTCTGAGACGCTGCGTAGCAGATCTGCAAATGCCCCTCGAGAGCTCCGTATTCGAGTAAGTAAAAGAAACGCCTCCTCCACATGTTTGCTTTGCATAAAGAATTTCTTACCCACTGCTATCTTTTTGGCATCCTGGATCTCCTGCTGTGCTTTCTCGGCTTCGACCTTGGCATCTTTCAAATTCACAAGGGCCTTCGCAAGCTCGGCCTCCTTCGCCTTCAGATCATACTCCACGGGCTCGCATTTCTTGCCGAGATCCTGGAGCTCCTGCTGTACCTCACCTACCCTAGCACTTTGCTTTTCGTGCTCCTTACACTCCGAGGCGGCCTTGTCTTCGGCCTCGGACAGCGCCTTCTTCAGGGACGCCACTTCGGCGGTGGCCCCTGTTACACGGTCACGACACTCAGGTGTTAGACTCATCAATTTTGCCTATCCTTAAACATATAAGAGCGGGAATTTTTTACCCTTGTTTTCTTCGAGCTGCCTCTCCGTGAGGACGAGCTCTCCCTGCGCCTGCTCCAGGCGCCGCTTTAGTTCGGCAACCTCGGCAGTACGGGCAGCAGCAGCAAGTAGCACAGCCTGCTTATTCACAATAATACTTAATATTAGACTCCTGCGGATTATAGTTGACCCTCTGTTTGGCTTTTCTTTTAGAACACCAGCCAGAGTATCAGGGGCTACTACCTATCGGGTGGTAATTTCATACATTTTTTACTTACCTCAAAGCCCGTCAGAAGGCTTGTGCAGGCTTCGGTTAGTCCGCTTTTGGCGGACAGAACCTTTTGAATCACCGCACTCATAAGAGTACGGTGCTCTTCTTCCATGGAGGCGCCTCGGAGCGCTTCCACCAGGCTATCCGGCGCTGTTGATGCGCCGGAAGTCCTCGGCACGGGCAGCTCGCCCTCCCTAATGAGGGGCTGCCCGCCCAAGTCCGGAACTATTGAGGGTTCCGGAGCAATGTTCGGTCGAGAGTTCGCCTTGTTGCGGCTCTCATCGACGCGATCCGCGGGGATCTTGAACCCCGCATGCCCGACATCTGGAATCCCGCCGTGGGGCGTCTCCAGAGTCACCTCCCCCTGCTCTGAGAGCCTTCGGGACAACACCTCCTTGTCATCTGCGTGTGGACGGGTAGTGGCCGTCGGGAGCGAATTTATCGCCAAATCGCTCAGGGACCCTGAGGAGGATTCCTCGGGGTGTGCCCTGGCCGGACTGCATATATGTTCGGCACTATAAGTATAAAAACTATGAAGTGAAACCATGATAGGATGTGGACACTTACAATCGCACCGGGGGCTTCCCCCGAGGCAGCCACCGCTCCTCGCTGTAAGCGGCCGTGGCGGAATAGTCCGGAAGGGTTACCTTCCCCTTCTTGGATGCCCCAGCCTCCCCCTCAGGGGCGGCTTTTCTCTTCTTCTCCCCCCTAGTGCGGGGAGGTGGAATTTCTTCTTGATTCCCCCCATCTCCGTGGGAGGAATGTGTCTCGTCGTCATCGGACGATAGAGGAATAACGGCCTTGCACCGAGGGCCTTTTCCGGCCCCCTGGCCCGCTTCGCCGGGCCCCTCATCCTTCCCGGATGGGGCGTCTTCTTCTTCTTCCTCCTCCCCTTCGTGGGAGGAGTCCGCCTTGTCGTCTTAGGACGAGGCTTCGGACGCAACCTTACGCC
Organism: Aegilops bicornis; assembly: GCA_021605145.1. Taxonomy (NCBI): domain Eukaryota; kingdom Viridiplantae; phylum Streptophyta; class Magnoliopsida; order Poales; family Poaceae; genus Aegilops; species Aegilops bicornis. The sequence continues at coordinate 706,752,961 of CM038670.1, forward strand.
GGAGACCCTTCCTGGTCCCCGGGGCCTTCTTTTCGGCCTTCTTCTCTGGCACCTTGTACGGCGCCGGGACTAACATCTCCATCAGGAGAGCATCCGCTGGATCTTCCGGCAATGGAGCCGGACAGTCAATCTGCTGCGATGTCTTCACATAATCCTGAGGCAAATATATAAATACTTAAAACTACCCCATGAATGTATTGGGAAAAAACTAAACCCGGTGGTGGTCCCAAAACTCACCGGATTCGGGGGCCGCGCTGCATGAAGTCCGCGGTCCTCGGATGTGGGAGGAGGTACTTCGGAGGCCTTGAACAACACTTTCCATGTGCCTTTGTGCGTCATGTCGTAGAGCTTCCGGAGCGTCTGGTGTTCGTCCGGGACGAACTCCCACAGATTTACCGCCCGCCTTTGGCAGGGCAGGATCCGGCGAACAAGCATGACCTGGATCACAGTGACAAGCTTGATGTTCTTGTCCTTAATGCTTTTGATGCATGTCTGGAGTCCGGCCAGCTCCGTGGAATGGTCCCAGGACAGGCCCTTATTTTCCCAGGAGGTGAGCCGCATAGGGATTACGGATCGAAACTCGGGGGCCGCTGTCCAGTTGACGCCGCGCGGCTCGGTGATGTAGAACCACCCCGATTGCCATCCTTTTACGGTCTCCGCAAAGGAGCCGTCCAGCCAGGTGACGTTAGGCATCTTGCCCACCATGGCCCCTCCTCACTCCACTTGTTGGCCGCGTACAATCTTCGGCTTCACGCAGAAGATTTGCAGCCACAGGCCGAAGTGAGGCCGGATGCGGAGGAAAGTTTCGCAAAGCGGCGATGAACGCCGAGATGTTGAGGACGAAATTGGGGCTAGATCATGGAAATCTAGCCCATAGTAGAACATGAGCCCGCAGACGAAGGGATGGAGTGGAAATCCCAGTCCACGGACGAAGTGGGCGACGAACACGACTCTCTCGTGGGGTCCCAGGGTGGGAATGACCTGCCCAGCATCCGGTAGCCGGTGCGCTATGTCTGCGGCCAAGTATCCGGCCGCCCGAAGATCTGCGATGTACTTCTCCTCGACGGTGGAAGCCACCCACTTGCCTCCTGCTTCGAACATGTCTAGCTGTGTGAAGGAGACTTGGGCTTGGGCGCTGGGGCTCGAGGAGGCAAGAGTGGGCAGAGAAGGAAGAAGGCGTGGGTAAAAATGAGGAAATCTTATCCCTTTATAGAGGCGACGAAAGCGGTGCGCCTCCCCACTTGCCCGTTGGGAATCGCTCTCTTCCCAAGCGCCACGATTAATGATGTGGTGGGATTACCCGTACCCGTATTGATGAGAATCCCGCAATGAGAGGGCACGATCTCTGCTTTGACAAGACGTGTCAAGGAAACCGCCTCGCAATATGCGTTGTTGCTGGTTTTGGAAAGATGGTTTGAATAATGACCTGACCGTAGTGACACGTCGCGTTGCCTAAAAAGTTGTCAGCAGATTGCATTTGTGAAGCATCATTCTCTCTACGGTGGCATGCGAAGATCATCTTGTGGATCCGGACACTGTTTGAGTGTTCGATAATTACCTTGGAGTATTCGGAGGAGGAACCCACCCTGCAATGCTGAAGACAATATTGCGCGCCGGACTCATCGTCATTGAAGCCTGGTTCAGGGGCTATTGAGGGAGTCCTGGATTAGGGGGTATCCGGACAGCCGGACTATGTACAACGTCCGGACTATTGAAGCGTGAAGATACAAGACTCAAGACTTCGGCCCGTGTCCGGATGGGAGTTTCCTTGGCGTGGAAGGCAAGCTTGGCGATCCGGATATTATATTTCCTTCCTTGTAACCGACTCCATGTAAACCCTAGCCCTCTCCGGTATCTATATAAACCAGAGACGTTGGTCCTTAGAAGGCCGATCACAATTACAATCATACCATTATAGGCTAGCTCTTAGGGTTTAGCCTCTACGATCTCGTGGTAGATCTACTCTTGTACTACCCATATCATCAATATTAATCAAGCAGAAAGTAGGGTTTTACCTCCATCAAGAGGGCCCGAACCTGGGTAAACATATGTGTCCCTTGCTTCCTGTTACCATCAGCCTTGACGCAGAGATCCGCCGGTTTTGACACCGACAACGGCCCGCCACCGTCAGCGCTGCACGAGCAGGGCCCGGCAGACCAAGCCGATGGCGGCGGGGGGAGAAGGACGGGGGGCGGAGGAGAAGGGAGCACGAGGGGATTCGCCCGCTATCAGCGGGGGGCGAGCGAGCGGAGGGGGGCTGGTGGATGGGGGGAGAGAGGGCGGGCGGGGAGGTTCAGCGCGCTCGTGGCGACATGATGGGGCAAAATCTCCACTAATCCCTCACGGATCTTGTTACTCTTGGGTGTTTGAGCACCCTAGACGGTTGAGGTCACCATGGAGTGATACGTCTCCAATGTATCTAATTTTCCTAACGCTTTTCCTCTTGTTTTGGACTCTAATTTGCATGATTTCAATGAACTAACCCCGGACTGATGATGTTTTCAGCAGAACTACCATGGTGTTGTTTTTGTGTGGAAATAAAAGTTCTCGGAGTGGAACGAAACTTTGCGAGGGACACCTGGGTGGGCACAACGCACCAGGGCGCGCCCCCTCTCCTGGCGCGCCCAGGTGGGTTGTCGCCACCTGGTGGCCCCGCAGGCCCTGATTCCAACGCTATAAAATCCTATCTTCTGAGAAAAAATCAGGGAGAAAGAATTATCGCGTTCCACAAGATGGAGCCGCCGCCAATCCCTGTTCTTCCTTGGGAGGGAAGATCTGCAGTCCGTTTGGGGCACCGGAGAGGGGGATCTTCGTTCTTCGTCATCACCAACCCTTCTCCATCGCCAATTCCATGATGCTCCCCACCGGGAGTGAGTAATTCCTTCATAGGCTCGCTGGTCGGTGAGGAGTTGGATGAAATTTATCATGTAATCGAGTTAGTTTTGTTAGGGCTTGATCCCTAGTATCCACTATGTTCCTAGATTGATATTGCTATGACTTTGTTATGCTTAATGCTTGTCACTTTGGGCCCGGGTGCCATGAACTCAGATCTGAACCGTTTATGTTATCATCATTATATCCATGTTTTAGATCCGATCTATCAAGTTAGAGTCACCTACTACGTGTTATGATCCGGCAACCCCGGAGTGACAACAACCGGGCCCACTCCCGGTGATGACCGTAGTTTGAGGAGTTCATGTATTAACTATGTGTTAATGCTTTGTTCCGTTCTCTATTAAAAGGAGGCCTTAATATCCCTTAGTTTCCAATATGGACCCCGCTGCCACGGGAGGGTAGGACAAAAGATGCCATGCAAGTTCTTTTAATAAAGCATGTATGACTATTTACGGAATACATGCCTACAATATATCGATGAACTGGAGCTAGTGCCGTATCGCCCTAGGTTATAACTGACACATGATGAATATCATCCAACGAGTCACCGATCCAATGCCTACAAATTTATCTTATATTGTTTCTGCTAAGTTACTACTGCTATCATCACTGTTACACTTGCTACAAAACTATCGCTATCATCATATGTTATCATATCGCTATCACTACTATCAAACCTATCATATTACTGTGCTACTGATTACTTGCTGCAGATAATTAATCTCTAGGTGTGGTTGAATTGACAACTCAGCTGCTAATACCTTCAAATATTCTTTGGCTCCCCTTGTGTCGAATCTATAAATTTGGGTTGAATACTCTACCCTCGAAAACTATTGCGATCCCCTATACTTGTGGGTTATCAAGACCTTTTTCTGGCGCCGTTGCCGGGGAGCATAGCTATATTTGTTGAGTCACTTGGGATTATTATCAATTTATCACTATGAAGAATCTGAAGGATCCTACGACTAAGATATTTCCCTCAAGGACGAGGGGAGGTAAGGAACTAGCATCCAGTTCTGCTTTAGATTCACCTTCTGTTTTGAGTAAACTTGCAACACCACCACATGCTATTAATTCTGATATGTCGCAAGATATTGATTATGCTACTTATGCTATGGATAATGCTTATGATGACGCTAGTACCTTGCTTGATAATGATGATGTGCCACTTGGTGATTTTCTATATGCACAAATTGCTAGAGTAATACAACATGATGTTGTTGAATCTGGTGATGAGCTTGAAACCGAATCTCCTGAAACACCTGCTAGAACTAGCCTTCCTAGATATGAATTGCCTAAGGTACCGAAAGGTTATGTTATGAATGAGGAGACAACTAGAGATATTCTTGCTTGTAAGGATAGAGATGATCTAGAGAAATTATTATGCAAGTATAAAGAAAAATCTCTGAATGCTAGAATGAAGTGCGATTCTAAGTTTGCTACTTCACCTATCTTTATTGATGATAAGGATTATGAATTCTCTGTCGACCCAGAATTAATTACTTTGGTTGAATCTGATCCTTTCCATGGTTATGAAATTGAAACTATGCGGCACATCTTACTAAGTTGAATGATATAGCCACCCTTTTTACTCATGATGAGAAGACTCGCTATTACTTTATTCTCAAATTATTTCCTTTCTCACTAAAGGGTGATGCTAAAGCTTGGTACAATACTCTTGCTCCTGGTTGTGTGTGTAGTCCCCAGATATGATTTATTACTGCTCTAAAAAATATTTTCCTGCTCATAAGAAACAAGCTGCCTTACAGGAAATATTTAACTTTGTGCAAACTAAAGAAGAGATTCTCCCACAAGCTTGGGGGAGGCTTTGCAGTTACATAATTCTTTGCCTGATCATCCTCTTAAGAAAAATGAAATACTTGATATCTTCTATAATGGACTAATCGATGCTTCTAGGGATTTCCTAGATAGTTGTGCTGGTTGTGTTTCCAGGGAACGAATTGTTGGACAAGCTGAAGAATTATTGGATAACAGACTATTCCTGAACCACTGGCTAAACCCACTCCGAAGAAGAAGGGTATATTATATCTCAGTCCTGAAGATATGCAAGAGGCAAAGAAATCTATGAAGGAAAAAGGTATTAAAGCTGAAGATGCTAATAATTTACCTCCTATTGAAGAAATACATGGGCTTAATACACTGCCAGTGCCTAAGGTGGTAGAGGTAAATTCTCTTATGAAGTTCAGTGATAATGACAATCCTCACAATATGCATCCTAGCCAATGCCTTTATGAGTTTGAAAACTATATTATAAAACAAGATCACTTCAATGCAAATGTTATGAAATAATTGAAATATAATTTTGATATGATTGCTCGCTTGAGTGACTTGTTATTTAGAATCTCAAATGATGTTAGAGGTGTTGGAAAAAATGCTTCTATGGTTCAAACTCAGTTAGAACAAGTTGCTAAATCATAAAGAGAATTCCTTGATGAAATGAATCATAATATACATGACTTTGTTGTTAGAGTTGCAACTAGAGGAGGTAAAATGACTCAGGAACCACTTTATCCTGAGGGACACCCAAAAAGAATTGAACAAGATTCACAAAGAGTAAACACTGATGCACCTAGTCCTTCTAAAAGGAAGAAGAAAAAGAAAAATGATAGGACTTTGCACACTTCTAGTGAACTTAAAATAGAGAAACCTCCTGATAATGAAAATAAAACTTCTATCTCTGATGCTGAAACTCAGTTTGGTAATGAACACTCACCTAGTGATAATGAAAAAGATAATGATGAGGTTCACGAAGACACTCAACCAACTAATGATAAAGAACCAGAAAATGATGTTGAGATAGAACCACCTACTGATCTTGATAACCCACAACCTAAGAATAAAAGATATGACAAAAGAGACTTCATGGCTAGGAAACACGGTAAAGAAAGAGAGCCGTGGGTTCAAAACCTATGCCTTTTCCACCCAAGTCAACTAAAAAGAAACATGATGAGGAATTTGAACGCTTTGCTAAAATGCTGAGGCCAGTCTTTTTGCGTACTCGCTTGACTGATATTCTTAAAATGCCTCCTTACGCAAAGTATATGAAAGAAACCATCACTAATAAGAGAAAAATACCGGAAGATGAAATCTCCACTATGGTTGCTAATTATACTTTTAAAGATGGAGTACCTAAAAAACTTGGAGATCCGGGAATACCAACAATACCTTGCTCTATCAAAAAGAATTATGTGAAAACTGCTTTGTGTGATTTAGGAGCTGGTGTTATTGTTATGCCTTTCTCTTTATATAAAAGACTTGATCTAAATAAACTCACACCTACTAAAATATCTTTGCAAATGGATGACAAATCAACTGCCATACCTATCGGTATTTGTGAGGATGTGCCCGTTGTTGTTGCTAATGTTACTATTTTGACTGACTTTGTTATACTTGAGATGCCTGAGGATGAAAACATGTCGATTATCCTTGGTAGACCCTTCTTGAATACTGCAGGGGCTATTATTGATTGCAATAAAAGCTAGGTCACTTTTCATATTATTGGTAATGAGCATACGGTGCACTTTTAGAAGAAACAATTCCAAGTGAATGGTATTAATGTTATTGAAAAATCTCCGACAATCACTATTGGAAGTTTTCAAATACCTCTACCTACTGTCAAAAAGAAATATGAAATGCTTATTGTTGGGGACATTCATATCCCCATTGAGGTAACTTAGTGATTTACGAAAGTTCTTCGGTTTCATGCTAATCGAAAGTGGTCGTTAATAAGACTTGATCAACCTTATTAATGAATCATTTTTTAGAGGTATGAAGTTGATGAATTTGGTAAGCACTTCCTTCTGTCCCTACTTTTTGTTTTCTGTTTTTATTAGTTAAATAAAATAAAATGCCATGTTTTGTCTATTTTCTGAATTTCCCGTGCAATAAAAATTGACCCAAAAATAAAAGTTCTCATAATGCACTGAAAATTTAATACGATGTTTTTCTAAATATTTCTGAATTTCTGGTGCAAATAATATTAGAGGGAGGTGCACCAGGTGGGCACAACCCACCTGGGCGCACCAGGACCCCCAGGCGCGCCCTAGTGGGTTGTGGTCCCCACGTGGGCCCCCTCACTTACCTCTTCATCCCACATCATCACTTACCTCCAGAAAAAAATCTCCATTGCTCTCTCTCCCGTGTTCTTGCTCTCAAACCCACGGATTTCGATCTATTTGCTCGAAGCTCCATTTCCGAAATTGTTTCGGGGGATTGTAGCTTGGTATGTGACTCCACCGTTTATCCAGTTAGTTTTCTTTGTGGTTTATATTTGGAATAATTAGCTACTCTTGGTGCTGCTGTAGATGGGCTTGCATGTTGAATTCTTAGTTTTCTAAGTAGTTTGAATGCTTGCTATGGCCTCTATGTATCCCTATGAGTAGTTGCTATCAATTTTATAAAGATTTGTTGACAAATTTTTGTCACCCCAAATTTTTTATTTTCAGAAAATTGTACGCGGACATGAATGTCTTCAGGAAGTTTGGCTCTAAGAAGAACTCCAAGGGTGTTATTAGGGAGTCTTCTGACAGTGATCTCCACCCTCGAAGGTTGGCGGAGGTAGGCCGTGCGAATGGCTGCACACCCCGTTCCTGGAAGAGGCTGGAATTCTTCAGGAGTTCACACAATATATTGCCAATGCCGGCCTCACCGACTTCATCGCAGATGAGTGTGACCAGCACCAAATCCTCAAAAATGTCTTTGTTCAGAGCTTTACTTTCCTGCCTACAAATAATCCTCCTGAAGTGAGCTTTGATTTATATGCTGAAAACCATCAGATACCACTTACTGAATTTTGTGACATATGTCTGATCCCTTCTGATGGGAGCTTAGCTGAGCCTAGGCCGGCTGGGTTTGAGGACTTTTATCGCACTTTGATAGTGGGAGATGAGAGAGGGGTGTCAGCCACCACGACTGCTAGCATACACTTTCCTGATGTACATTACTTTGTTTTGTTTGTTGCTAAGTGCTTGCTTGCTAAAAATAAAGTAGGTGCGCTCAGCGCACCAGACTTTACTATTTTACGCCGAGCATTAGAGGGCGATAACACTCATAGCTTGGGAGCTATTGTGGCTCGTCGCCTCCATCTTAATAAATCTTAGGGTGAAGTACATGGTGGGATTTTTGCTACTCATTTGGCGGCTCGCTTCAATGTTGAGATATGCCCTCATGATTACCCCCTGACCAAGGTTTACTTAGACCGTGCAGCCATGGAAAAACACATTTTCTTGCACGAGATTGTCCTAACATCCCCATTCCTTATAACCTGGTCTTTAGCGTTAAAGCTCGTGATATTATTCCCTTGTCTGCACCTGCTTTGTTTGATTCTGCTGCCAGGGGCGGATATAGGATTATGCCTGCGGACATCATCGCCTACCGGAACGCTCAGGCTGCTGCGGAGGAGCCTCAACAGTGGGATGAGTGAATGCGTGCTCCACAGGATCCCTACTACCCTCCAGGCTACTGATGATTACCAACTTAGGCCAAAAGCCTAAGCTCGGGGGAGTACGTGTTTCTCACTGACATTACATTCATCTCTACACATCATCCTATTTGTCGGTGTTCACACTTTTTCTTGTATCATCCATGCTTAGATTTATTTTCTTGCTTTCTTCTTGTGTGTTTGAAAAAGTTTAGAAACCAAAAAAATTAGCTGTAGTAATTTACTTCCTTTGCATGCTTAGTAGTAGCACTAAAAGGAAAAACCCAAAAATGTTTCCTTGTTCTTCTTTTGCTTGTTGGGAGCTTTCCCGTGTAAATAGTTTTTCTCGTTTTTGCTTTTCCCTTTTATTTCCCTGTTCAAGAAAACCAAAAACTCCAAAAATATTTCGGTGTGTTTCTCTGAATTTCTTTTTTTATTCGAGTTGTACCAAGGAGAAGACCACGATGAAAATGTTCAGTGGATCTCATATGAATAATCGCTGAACTAATAAAGAGCACATTTTACCTTGTCTTCTCCTGTTGAATAAAATGTTTGCAGATTCTAGCTTAGTCCACGGCACTCTTGCACTATTATTATTTTCATATCGTTCGGTCATGCAAGTGGAAGGCAATAATGACGATATTCGATGAACTAGTCGTGGCAGAGAGAAACTGGTATGAACTCGACTTGTTCTGTTGGTGTAAATATGTTTAACCTAGTATCCATGATTCAGCCCATTATGATTAAACATGTTTGCAATGACAATTAGAGATTATAGTTTCTCATGCCATGCATAAGTAGCTGGGAGTTGATAATGATTTATCTTGGATATCAACATAGCGTTAAAATGATTGTGATGTAGTATGATGATATGGTATCCTCCTCCGAATGTTCGAGTGGCTTGACTTGGCACATGTTCATGCATGTAGTTGAATTAAAACCAACATAGCCTCTATGTTATTTATGTTCACGGTGTTCATATCCTACTCATGCTAGTGTCCAATGTTACTTATGCATAATGCATGGTTATGATCGTTGTTGCTCTCTAGCTGGTCGCTTCTCAATCTAATTGCTAGCCTTCGCCTGTACTAAGTGGGAATTCTGCTTGTACATCAAAAACCTTGAACCCAAAGTTATTGGAGATGAGTCCACCATACCTACCTATATACGGTATTACCCTGCCGTCCTAAGTAAATTTGCATGTGCCACCTCTAAGAACCTCTAAAACTTATCCTTTTGTGTGCCTGGATCGTTCATGGAACGTCGGGAGGTGGTCGATATCTTCCATGCTAAGCGGGTTATTCTCAGGTCGAGTGTTTATTCACTCACCATCGCACGAGTGAATGGTGGTAATAGGGATGCCCAGTCCCAAACTGCAAACATGAAAAAGAGTTAATCTCTTGAATAATCAAACAAAAACTCCCAATGGAGTCAAAACCTTACTTTTATCGCCTGGGAACCGCCACTAGCGTGCTTAGCATGGAAGATGTTGATAACTGAAGGTCGTGAAGTAAATAAGAAGGGTGCATGTCTCAAAATATCATTTATCTCTGTTTTAAAACTTGAGCTCTGGCACCTCTGCAAATCACTGCTTCCCTCTGCGAAGGGACTATCTATTTACTTTTATGTTGTGTCATCACCTTCTTAATCAAGCACTAGAAACTGAGAGAGCACAGTTGTCATGATTTATGCATTGTGTGTAGCTAATGTTGGGTGCATCATGACTGGATCTTGTCTACCATGAATTACAATGTTTAGTCGCTGCTTGAACTTTGGAGGTGCTCTGCATTTGTCTTTTGCGGTCTCAAAAAGGGCTAGCGAGGTACCACTATTGTCATATTATATCATGGTTGTTTTGATAACGTGTTGCCGTTTGAGATGCATTATTATTGCTCGCTAGCTGATTATATCATTGATATGAGTCATTTAATCTTTAAGAGTTATTGTCGGCATGGTTAGTTATAATGTTGGCTGAAAACCTGGGTGTTGTTTAAGCTTATTTATGCAAACAAGAGCAAAACAGTTCATAAAAGTTTTTCTTTTTCACTTTCAGTTTGTCAACTGAATTGCTTGAGGACAAGCAAAGGTTTAAGCTTGGGGGAGTTGATACGTCTCCAACGTATCTACTTTTCCTAACACTTTTCCTCTTGTTTTGGACTCTAATTTGCATGGTTGGAATGAAACTAACCCCGTACTGACGCTGTTTTCAGCAGAACTACCATGGTGTTGTTTTTGTGCAGAAATAAAAGTTCTCGGAATGGAACGAAACTTTGCGAGGATTTTTTATATCAATAATAAGAATTTCTGGAGCCAAGACCTACCGGAGAGGGGCACCTGGGTGGGCACAACCCACCAGGGCGCGCCCCCTCTCCTGGCGCGCCCAGGTGGGTTGTCCCCACCTGGTGGCCCTGCAGACCCTGATTCTAACGCTATAAAATACTATTTTTGGAGAAAAAATCAGGGAGAAAGAATTATCGTGTTCCTCAAGACAGAGCCGCCACGAAGCCCTATTCTTCCTCGGGAGGGCAGATCTGGAGTTCGTTTGGGGCTCCGGAGAGGGGGATCTTCGTTCTTCGTCATCACCAACCCTTCTTCGTCGCCAATTCCATGATGCTCCCCACCGGGAGTGAGTAATTCCTTCATAGGCTCGCTGGTCGGTGAGGAGTTGGATGAGATTCATCATGTAATCGAGTTAGTTTTGTTAGGGCTTGATCCCTAGTATCCACTATGTTCCTAGATTGACGTTGCTATGACTTTGCTATGCTTAATGATTGTCACTTTGGGCCGGGGTGCCATGAAATCAGATCTGAACTGTTTATGTTATCATCATTATATCCATGTTTTAGATCCAATCTTGCAAGTTATAGTCACCTACTACGTGTTATGATCCGGCAACCCCGGAGTGACAAACCGAGCCCACTCGCGGTGATGACCGTAGTTTGAGGAGTTCATGCATTCACTATGTGTTAATGCTTTGTTCCGGTTCTCTATTAAAAGGAGGCCTTAATATCCCTTAGTTTCCAATATGGACCCCGCTGCCACGTGAGGGTATGTAACATCCCAAATTTTCAATTTGGAATGTTGTACACTAGGTCATCATTGCATATCATATTTTTATTTGCTTTTGGTTTGATCCTAGAAATTCTACGCAACTCAAGGACCCTCGGAGAGAGTTGGGGATTTCGTTATTTTCATATTTGAGTTTTCTCAAATTTTGAAAATAGGATAATTTGATTTTATTATTTTATCTTCAATTATTTCAACGATAATAATATGAAAGAGGGAATAAAATGACTTTCCCAAAATAAAGAAATATTGAGGATTTAATAAAAAAATCAAATAAGATTTATTTTGGAGTTTTTGCTATTTTATTTGAATTTAGGAAAAATTGCACGTTTACAAAACTGCATTTTAGGGCCAAGAAAATATTCATCTCGTTCTAAATATTTTATTTAGACGGTGAAATTTTGTTTTTGCATTTTTAGATTTTTATTTATTTTTCTAGGATTTTAAAAAACTCCTTGCTTGGACCGGGCCCAAGGCCTTGCCGCCGCTCTCGGCTCGGGATCGGGACCGGAGTCCCGATCACGACGCCAGCCGAGTCCGGAGGACCACGCCACCGCCCCCTCCCGCAAGCCACCGCCGCCGCCTCTTTATATACGCCCGCCACCTCACGCCTCACCCGTCCGCCCGCCACCGAGCCGCCGAGGCCGCCTCCCGATCCGAGCCGCCCGTCGCCGCCTTTGCGCCGTCGCCAGAAGCGACGCCGCCGAGCTCCACGCCGCCTCCTCGCCCGGGAGCCTCCTCAAGACCGCCGAGCACCTCGCCGGAGGTATAGCCACCGCCGCCGCCGTGGTCCATTTTTCTTCAAAAAATCACGATTCAGTTTTTTTTTGAAAACCCTAGTTTTTTAGATCGGTTTATTTATTTAGCGAGCGTTTGCTCGTTCGTTCATTTTAACGAACGAGTTCATCATTTAGTTTCAGTTAACGAATGTTCGTTCGTTAATCTGTTCGTCAGTTTTTCTTTTTCTCGGATTTTTCCGCGATTATTTCTGATCGCGATTTCTGATCCGATTTTCGTTCTAGTATAACTTTTCGCTCGTTTACCGGAATCAGGCGATTCAAGCGCCTAGAGTTTCATATCGAAACCCTCTTTCTGTTTAACCAACTCAAACAAGTTTTTGCTTCTATAAAATTTGACTTAGGTCCAGATTAGTAAACGAAGCTTGTTTCTTTTGTCGTTTGACTTCCGTTGCTTTGTTTGATTTGATTCTTTTTGCAGACCGGAGTTCTTAAGTTGAACTTTCTGGTTAGATATCTTATTTGAGTTTTACCCGTGCATTAGATAAGTACTTATTGTATGCTTGTTTGTTTGCGATAGAGTACCCGGAGTGCGCCTGCTGCATTACTGAATCTCTAGGTTTCATGGATCATCGTTAAGGCAAGTAACACTTTGATCATACCTCTTTACTACCCAGTTTTATTGCATTAGATCAATCCACAAACAATTGCATGGTTAGGATCTGATTAAATTGTGGGTTTTGTGAAGTAGATGAGGTAGTACCTATTACCTGTTTTATTATCAAACCTTTGGGAGTTACTTCTACGTTTGCTATTATTGCCATGCTATGCTAGTAGACGTGGATTGGGTGAGTGTATTCATGACATATGTGAGATTGTTAAATTAATGGTTTACCTAAGGTGGCAACTTAAACACACATCTGGGTGGATTGAGGCACCTGGGTATTCCAGCGATTGCCTGTTTTTTTATGGACAGCCACCCAGGCTCAAAGGGATCATGAGATTATTCATGCTAGAAACTTCCGTGTGCAACCACAAGCTACTATGGGCTCTAGCATAGTTGACTAAGTAGTGTGAGCTCTTACAGTGGTAGACTAGCAGATGTAGGGGATGTAGGTTGGTACTGTCTACTCGATCGTAAGGTGCTAACGCTTCTGAAAGACTATGTCTCGGTCATCCGTTTCTCAAACACCATGTAGTGAGAGAATCCCAACGGAGGAGATCGAGTCTTGCGGGGAAAAATGCGCAAACCTCTGCAGAGTGTACAATCTAATCATGATTAGCCGTGTCCCCGGTTATGGACGTTTTGAGTATCTAGTACTTGGATTATCATGTGAATCTCATCATGTTACTTTAAATAATATTGTTGGGTTTAATGATGATGCTTAATTAGGATTGAGAGGATGTCTATCTTCTCAATGTTTAACAAACACCATGATAGTTAAACAAAATTTATTCCTTTGCCGTAGGGAAAAATTGGCTTTACGCAAAACTGTAACCATAGAGCTTTCCACCAGCCATATATGCATGTAGTATAGCATTACTCTTTCATTTCTCTCTATGTGTTACATTGCCAGCATATTCCATGTGTCAATTTTTTCGGGCTGCAACGTTCATGTTGCGAGACTTTTCGCATTTATTTAATAAGGTGTCAGAGGTCGTGGTTCTATACTTAGTGATGCCGTTGGAGTTGATGGACTCGCTTCTCTTCCAAGCCTTCCGTTGTTATCGTTATTAGATGGCCTTAAGCCATATTTATTGTAATAAGTTCTCTTTTGAGACATTCGATGTAATAAGTGTGTGATTGCTACTCTGTTATAAATCCTTCAAGTAATGCGTATGCGTCAAGATTACTAATCCGTGGATGACATCAAGCACGGAGATCGACTGCTTGAGGTCCGGTCGCTACAAGATGGTATCGAGCACACACCGATTGTAGGACATGACCACTAAGCTAAAAGCCCTAGATCACTACTCACTCTTCTCATTTCTGACTCCTCATCTTTTCTACTCTTTTAGGATGGTGGATGCAAGGAACAAGTTCACGCAACCAGATGAAGATACACCCTTTGGACGCCACTTGAAGGAAGTCACTAGATACCTGAGCATCGGAGTACCAAGCTTCACCGGGACCTACAACGCCACTTTACCCGAAGAGCAATGGGATATGATCAGCACCAGGAAGGATAGATCAATCGCAGCTTTTATCGAGGAGTTAAACCAGCACATTCGACGCCAAGAGAACCAGATGTGCACATGCATGATAGATCTGCAGAAGGCCTTGACCAAGATCACGGAGCTGGAGGAAGAACTCAAGGCTACGCGCAAAGATTATATGGAGGAAATTGAAGTACTAGTGGAGAAGAATGACGACCTGACCAGGAAGCTAGGAGTTTTCATGGGAGACCCCGCGCCAGGAGGAGAAGATGACGATTCCACTTGCCCGGAGAACTATATCATCATCAACGACACTGACTCGGACCCAGACGAGAGAGATGATGACTATGTTGATGAAGCTGGAGCGGATATCATGGAGTCTTCATCGGAGCAGTTTTTCTAGTCGACCACCATAACAGTAGTAGTATTCCCCCATGTATCAAGTATAGTCCGAGCACTTTATAATGATAGTTAGACCGTTGTATGCCCTTGCTTGAATTGATTGAAGTGATTTTGTTGCATTTGTCTCATGTGCATATGGGTAGTGTTTTCTCTCTAGACCTCATTCTATTCTATATTCTCATCTTTTCTAAAAACCCTCAGATGCCTCCGAGACGTGACAATGGATTTGCTTTCCCACCGGAACTCACCCAGTTGATCCAGCAGCAGAATGCATTGATGTAGTTGCTTGTCCAGAATCAGAACCAGGGGAACAACAACAACCCACCACCTCCACCACATGTTGATCACTTAACCCGTTTCCTTAGGCTGAATCCGCCGGTGTTTTCCAGTAGCACCGAGCCGATAGTTGCAGATGATTGGCTCCGCAAGATAGGAAGGGAGTTGACCACTGCAGGATGCACAGATGTGGAAAAGGTGCATTTTGTCGCACATCAACTTGAAGGACCCGCAGCATCATGGTGGGAGAATTTCACACCCACTTATCCTATCGACACTGTCACATGGGACTGGCCAAAGAAGCTTCCAGACGCCCATGTTTCAGCAGGAGCTATGGCCATGAAGAAGCGTGAGTTTAGCAACTTGCGCCAAGGAGGATAGACAGTTGGCCAGTATGTGGATGACTTTAGTAAGTTAGCACGTTATGCCCCAGATGACGTTGCTACGGATGCAACTAAGCAGGAGAAGTTTCTGGAAGGACTGAATGATGAACTGAGCATGCAGTTGATGGTAGCAAGCTTTAACAACTACCAAGAGTTGTTAGATCGTGCTCTCATGATGTAAGGGAAGCAGCAGCAGATTGAAAACCGCAAGAGGAAGTATGGGCAAGGGAGGTACAATTCTGGAGCTCAGCAGAAGCCACGTTTTACTCCTAAACCGGGAGGACATTTTCAGCATAACCATGGAGGAGGGAATTTGCATAATCATAATGTCCCCAAGAATGGTAACGGGAATGGAGGAAGCAACGGCCAGAACCGTACCAACCCGTCAACCCCAGCCAAGAGAGACCTGAGCCAAGTCACTTGCTATAAGTGTCAAGACCGGACATTATGCCAATGAATGTCACGAAGCCCGTAATGGAAATGGAAATGGAAGCTCAGGGAAGAAGCGAATCCTTTCAATAGGGGATGTGAACCACGCCAACGTGGAAGAGGTTGAAGCTCACCGGATGCGATAATAGGTAAGTTTTGGTTAAGTCATTTACTGCACTCGTTCTTTTTGATACTGGTGCATCGCATTCATACATATAAAGGGGATTTGTGGATAATTATAAACTGCCAACCCAAGCCCTTAGGTCACCCATGTTAGTAACCTCACCTGGAGCAGAGTATATGGCTAGTTTATGGTGTGATCGGTTACCATTAAGGATTGGTAAGTACGTGTTTCCTCGGACCTAATAGTATTGGAATCGCAAGGATTGGATGTGATATTAGGCATGGATTGGTTATCGAAGTATGGAGGGAACATTGAATGCGCCAGTAAGACGATTTTGCTTACGACACCGTAAGGAAGAAGGATCAAGTATGTATCCCGACGCGTCAAGAGGACACAAGTAAATTCCTTATCAGGAGTTGTGCAGGAGGAAGTACCAGTGGTGAAGGATTTCCCCGACGTATTTCCAGAGGAGTTACCAGGCATGCCACCGGATAGAGACATTGAGTTTTTGATTGAGCTTTTGCCGGGCACAGGGCCGATATCTAAGAGACTGTACCGGATGCCCGCACAAGATTTGGAGGAAATTAAGAAGCAGACTCAGGAGTTACTAGATAAAGGCTTTATTCGCCCAAGTTCTTCACCTTGGGGATCGCCAGTACTTCTAGTGGAGAAGAAGGATGGATCATTGAGGATGGTTGTTGATTATCGAGGATTGAATGAAGTGACAATTAAGAACAAGTACCCGTTGCCGATGATCAACGATTTGTTTGACCAATTGCAAGGAGCTAAGGTATTTTCCAAGATCGATTTACGATCAGGATACCATCAGTTGAAGATTGGAGAGCAGGATATACCTAAGACGGCTTTTACCACCAGGTACGGGCTGTATGAGTATACCGTTATGTCATTTGGTCTGACTAACACACCTACCTATTTCATGAACATGATGAACAAGGTGTTTATGGAGTTTTTGGATAAGTTCGTCGTGGTGTTCATTGATGATATTTTGGTCTACTCGAAGAATGAAGAGGAGCATAAGGAGCATTTATGCTTGGTACTTGAGAAGCTCGAGAGAACATCGCTTAAACGCCAAGTTCAGCAAATGTGAGTTTTGGTTGAAGGAAGTTGGATTCCTCGGACACGTTATATCCGGAGAAGGAATAGCAGTAGATCCCACCAAGGTTGTCACTGTGACAAATTGGGAATCACCCACGTCAGTTGGAGAGATCCGGAGTTTTCTTGGACTTGCAAGATACTACCGGAGATTCATTGAGAATTTCTTGAAGATTTCAAAGCCCATGACGGAGTTGTTGAAGAAGGATATCAAATTCAAATGGACTGAGGAATGTGACGCCAGTTTCCAGGAGTTGAAGAAACGTTTGGTTACATCACCAGTGTTGATTCTGCCAGATCAGCGCAAGGATTACGAGGTGTATTGCGACGCTTCACGTCGAGGACTTGGAGCGTGCTTATGTAGGAGGGAAGAGTTGTTTCGTATGCCTCACGACAGCTTAAGCCCCATGAGTTGAATTATGCCACACATGATTTGGAGTTAGCAGCCGTAGTGCACGCATTGAATACTTGGAGACATTTTCTCATTGGAAACCATTGTGAGGTGTACACGGATCACAAGAGTTTGAAATACATTTTCACACAGAAGGAGCTGAATCTCAGACAAAGGAGATGGTTAGAGCTCATCAAGGATTATGATATGAGATTGCATTATCATCCCGAAAAGGCTAACGTAGTAGCCGATGCGTTGAGCCGCAAGAGCCATGTCAACACATTAATGACCGAAGATTTACCGAAGGAGTTAGCCGAGGACCTTCGTGAGCTATGTTTGGAGATAGTTCCGAGAGGCTATGTACCAGCATTAGAGATTCAGTCTACATTGATGGATAAGATCAGAGAAGCTCAGAAGACTGATAAGGAGATTGCCTCTATTAAAGAGAAGATGAACAAAGGAAAAGCTAAAGGATTTCGTGAGGATGAGCATGATACCCTATGGTTTGAAGACCATGTTTATGTGCCTAATGATCCATAGATCAGGAAGTTGATTCTGCAGGAGGCCCATGATTCACCATATTCGATTCACCCAGGAAATACCAAGATGTATTTGGATTTGAAGGATATTTTCTGGTGGACTGGAATGAAGAAGGATATTGCGGAGTATGTAGCAGTTTGTGATGTATGTCAGAGAGTAAAGGTAGAGCATCAGAAGCCAGCAGGATTGTTACAACCATTGCCAATACCCGAATGGAATTGGGATAAGCTAGGCATGGATTTTATCACGGGATTGCCCAGGACTCGTTCAGGCTATGACTCGATTTGGGTTGTAGTCGATCGTTTGACGAAATTAGCTCATTTCATCCCCGTGAAGACTACTTACAACAGTGCCAAGTTGGCTAAGATATACATGACCAGGATCGTATGTCTGCATGGAGTTCCGAGGAGCATTGTATCGATAGAGGAACCCAGTTTACCTCAAAGTTCGAATCGCCAGACGAAACTTTGGGTACCATACTAGAGTTCAGTACAACTTTTCATCCGCAGACAGATGGACAGACCGAGAGAGTCAACCAGATTTTAGAGGATATGTTGAGAGCTTGTGTGCTAGATTATGGATCTAGTTGGGACGAAAATTTGCCGTATGCAGAGTTCTCCTACAACAATGCTTATCAATCCAGTTTGAAGATGGCCCCTTCAAGCCTTGTACGGAAGGAGGTGCGAGAACCTCATTGTTGTGGGATGAAGTTGGAGACCGCCAGTTGTTTGGACCGGATTTGATTAAGGAGTCTGAACAGAAGGTGAAGTTGATTTGTGATAGGCTCAAGGTAGCCCAGTCCAGGCAGAAGAGCTATGCAGATTCTAAACGCAAGGAGACAGTGTACGAAGTCAGAGATAGAGTTTATCTTCGTGTATCTCCACTTCGTGGAGTTAAGCGCTTTGGAGTTAAAGGAAAATTAGCGCCACATTTTGTGGGACCATACAAAGTTTTGGAGCGTATGGGAGAAGTTGCTTACAGGTTGAAGTTGCCCGAAGGATTGTCAGGAGTTCATGATGTGTTCCACGTTTCCCAGTTGAAGAAGTGCCACGCGGAGATGGCTGACAAACCGCTAAGGGATACAGTGCTGCTGGAAGCGATTCAGTTGGATAGTGATTTGACCTATGAGGAGAAACCAGTCAAGATTCTTGAGTATGCCAAATGAGTCACCCGCAAAGAAGGTTATCAAGTTTTGCAAAGTTTAGTGGAGCCACCACACCAAGGATGAAGCCACACAGGAGCGAGAAGAAGATCTTGAAAGACCACCTCACCTATTTTCTATTTCAACCCGAATCTCGAGGGCGAGATTCATCTTAAGGGGGGTAGGTTTGTAACATCCCAAATTTTCAATTTGGAATGTTATACACTAGGTCATCATTGCATATCATATTTTTATTTGCTTTTGGTTTGATCCTAAAATTCTACGCAACTCAAGGACCCTCGGAGAGAGTTGGGGATTTTGTTATTTTCATATTTGAGTTTTCTCAAATTTTGAAAATAGGATCATTTGATTTTATTTATTTTATCTTCAATTATTTCAACGATAACAATATGAGAGAGGGAATAAAATGACTTTCCCAAAATAAAGAAATATTGAGGATTTAATAAAAAAATCAAATAAGATTTATTTTGGAGTTTTTGCTATTTTATTTGAATTTAGGAAAAATTGCACGTTTTCAAAACAGCATTTTAGGGCCAAGAAAATGTTCATCTCGTTCTAAATATTTTATTTAGACGGCGAAAATTTGTTTTGGCATTTTTAGATTTTTACTTATTTTTCTAGAATTTATTTTACATTGGTGAATTGTTTAAAAAACTCCTACTCGACCGGGGCCAAAGGCCCACCGCCTCCTCTTCCGGATCGGGACCGGAGTCCCGATCGCCGCCGCCGCCGAGTCCGGGAGGACCACTCCGCCACCGCCCCTCCCGCAAGCCACCACCGCCCCCTTTATATCGCCGCCACCTCCGCCTCACACCGTCCCCACCTCACACCGAGCCGCCAGCCGGGCCATGCCGACGCCAAATGAGCCCCACGCCTCCTCGCCTCGCCAGAGCCGCCTACCACGGAGGTATAGCCGCCGCCGCTGCCATTGTCCGGTTTTAAAAAAAAACCTGATTCGATTTTTTTAAACCCTAGTTTTTTATTTTTTTAGATCGGTTTTTTTATCGGTTTATTTATTTAGCGAGCATTCGCTCATTCATTCGTTTTAACGGACGAGTTCATCGTTTAGTTTGAGTTAACGAACGTTCGTTCATTAATCTGTTCGTCAGTTTTTCTTTTTCTCGGATTTTTCCGCGATTATTTCTGATCGTGATTTCTGATCCGATTTTCGTTCTAGTATAACTTTTCGCTCGTTTATCGGAATCAGGCGATTCAAGCGCCTAGAGTTTCATCTTGAAACCCTCTTTCCGTTTAACCAACTCAAAAAAGTTTTTGCTTCTGTAAAATTTGACTTAGGTCTAGATTAGTAAAGGAAGCTTGTTTCTTTTGCCGTTTGACTTTCGTTGCTTTGTTTGATTTGATTCTTTTTGCAGACCGGAGTTCTTAAGTTGAACTTTCTGGTTAGATCTCTTATTTTAGTTTTACCCGTGCATTATATGAGTACTTATTGTATGCTTGTTTGTTTGCGATAGAGTACCCGGAGTGCGCCCGCGTACTACTTCGAATCTCTAGGTTTCGCGGATCATCAGCAAGGCAAGTAACACTTTGATCATACCTCTTTACTACCCAGTTTTATTGCATTAGATCAATCCACAAACAATTGCATGGTTAGGATCTGATTAACTTGTGGGTTTTGGGAAGTAGATGAGGTAGTACCCATTACCTGTTTTATTATCAAACCTTTGGGAGTTACTTCTACGTTTGCTATTATTGACATGCTATGCTAGTAGACGTGGATTGGGTGAGTGTATCCATGACAGATGTGAGATTGTTAAATTAATTGTTTACCTAAGGTGGCAACTTAAACACACATCTGGCTGGATTGAGGCACCTGGGTATTGCAGCAATTGCCTGTTCTTTTTATGGACCGCCACCCAGGCTCAAAGGGATCATGAGATTATTCATGCTAGAAACTTCCGTGTGCAGCCACAAGCTACTATGGGCTCTAGCATAGTTGACTAAGTAGTGTGAGCTCTTACAGTGGTAGACTAGCAGATGTAGGGGATGTAGGTTGGTACTGTCTACCCGATCGTAAGGTGCAAACGCTTCTGAAAGACTATGTCTCGGTCATCCGTTTCTCAAACACCATGTAGTGCGAGAATCCCAACGGAGGAGATCGAGTCTTGTGGGGAAAAGTGTGCAAACCTCTGCAGAGTGTATAAACTAATCATGGTTAGCCGTGTCCCCGGTTATGGACGTTTTGAGTATCTAGTACTTGGATTATCATGTGAATCTCATCATGTTACTTTAATTAATATTGTTGGGTTTAATGATGATGCTTAATTGGGATTGAGAGGAGGTCTATCTTCTCAATGTTTAACAACCACCATGATAGTTAAATAAAATTTATTCCATTGCCATAGGGAAAAATTGGCTTTACGCAAAACTATAACCATAGAGCTTTCCACCAGCCATATATGCATGTAGTATAGCATTACTCTTTCATTGCTCTCTATGTGTTACATTGCCAGCATATTCCATGTGCTGACCCGTTTTTGGGCTGCAACGTTCATGTTGCAGACTTTTCGCAACGCAGTAAGGTGTCAGAGGTCGTGGTTCTATACTCGATGATGCCGTTGGAGTTGATGGACTCGCTTATCTTCCAAGCCTTCCATTGTTCTCGTTATTAGATGGCCTTAAGCCATATTTATTGTAATAAGTTATCTTTTGAGACATTCGATGTAATAAGTGTGTGATTGCTACTCATTATAAATCCTTCAAATCACTGCATGTCAAAGACATCGATCCGTGGATGACACCGAAGCTACGTAGATCGATCGTTTTTAGGTCTGGTCGCTACAAGGTAGGACAAAAGATGTCATGCAAGTTCTTTTAATAAAGCGCATATGACTATTTACGGAATACATGCCTACATTATATCGATGAACTAGAGCTAGTGCCGTATCGCCCTAGGTTATAACTGTCACATGATGAATATCATCCAACAAGTCACCGATCCAATGCCTACGGATATATCTTATATTGTTTCTGCTAAGTTAATACTGCTATCATCACTGTTACACTTGCTACAAAACTACTGCTATCACTATTACCCTTACTGTTACTGCTGTCACTACTATCAAACCTATCAAATTACTGTGCTACTGATTACTTGCTGCAAATAATTAATCTCCAGGTGTGGTTGAATTGACAACTCAGCTGCTAATACCTTCAAATATTCTTTGGCTCCCCTTGTGTCGAATCTATAAATTTGGGTTGAATACTCTACCCTTGAAAACTGTTGCGATCCCCTATACTTGTGGGTTATCAAGACCTTTTTCTGGCACCGTTGCCAAGGAGCATAGCTATATTTGTTGAGTCACTTGGGATTATTATCAATTTATCACTATGAAGAATCTGAAGGATCCTAAGACTAAGATATTGATAACCCACAAGTATAGGGGATCGCAACAGTTTTCGGGGGTAGAGCATTCAACCCAAATTTATTGATTCGACACAAGGGGAGCCAAAGAATATTCTCAAGTATTAGCAGTTGAGTTGTCAATTCAACCACACCTGGATAACTTAGTATCTGCAGCAAAGTATTTAGTAGCAAAGTAGTACAGAAGTAACGCTAAAAGTAGCAAAAGTAATATTTTTGGGTTTTGTAGTGATTGTAACAGTAGCAACGGAAAAGTAAATAAGCAAAGAACAATATGTGAAAAGCTTGTAGGCATTGGATCGGTGATGGAGAATTATGCCAGATGCGATTATTCATGCAATAGTTATAACATAGGGTGACACAGAACTAGCTCCAATCCGTCAATGTAATGTAGGCATGTATTCCGAATATAGTCATACATGCTTATGGAAAAGAACTTGCATGACATCTTTTGTCCTACCCTCCCATGGCAGCGGGGTCGTAATGGAAACTAAGGGATATTAAGTCCTCCTTTTAATAGAGTACCGGACAAAAGCATTAACACATAGTGAAGACATGAACTCCTCAAACTACGGCCATCACCGGGAGTGGCCCCGATTATTGTCACTTTGGGGTTGCCGGATCATAACACATAGTAGGTGACCATAGACTTGCAAGATAGGATCAAGAACTCACATATATTCATGAAAACATAATAGGTTCAGATCTGAAATCATGGCACTTGGGCCCTAGTGACAAGCATTAAGCATAGCAAAGTATAGCAACATCAATCTCAGAACATAGTGGATACTAGGGATCAAACCCTAACAAAATTAACTCGATTACATGATAAATCTCATCCAACCCATCACCGTCCAGCAAGCCTACGGTGAAATTCCTCACGCACGGCGGTGAGCATCATGAAATTGGTGATGGATGATGATGACGATGGCGACGGATTCCCCTCTCCGGAGCCCCGAACGGACTCCAGATCAGCCATCCCGAGAGAGATTAGGGCTTGCTGGCGGCTCCGTATCGTAAAACGCGATGAATCCTTCTCTCTGACTTTTTTCTCCCCGAACGTGAATATATAGAGTTGGAGTTCAGGTCGGTGGAGCACCAGGGGGCCCACGAGGCAGGGGGCGCGCCCCCCATCCTCGTGGGATGTGGTGTGGCCCCTGGTCTTGATTCTTCCGCCAGTATTTTTTATTATTTCCAAAAATAATCTCCGTGAAGTTTCAGGTCATTCCGAGAAATTTTGTTTCTACACAACAATAACACCATAGCAATTCTGCTGAAAACAACATCAGTCCAGGTTATTTCCATTCAAATCATGCAAGTTAGAGTCCAAAACAAGGGCAAAAGTGTTTGGAAAAGTAGATACGACGGAGACGTATCAACTCCCCCAAGCTTAAACATTTGCTTGTCCTCAAGAAATTCAGTTGATAAACTAAAAGTGGTAAAGAAAAACTTTTACAAACTCTATTTTTAGGTCTCATGTTTACTCATGTCAATGGCATAATCAACTAGCGAGCAATAATAATAAATCTCGAATGACAACACTTTCTCAAAACAATCATGATATGATATAACAAGATGGTATCTCGCTATCCCTTCCTGAGACCGCAAAACATAAATGAGAGCACCTTTGAAGATCAAGGACTGACTAAACATTGTAATTCATGGTAAAAGAGATACAGTCATAGTCATACCCAATATAAATTAATAGTAATGGATGCAAATGACAGTGGTGCTCTCGAGCTGGTGCTTTTTAATAAGAGGGTGATGACTCAACATAAAAGTAAATAGATAGGCCCTCCGCAGAGGGAAGCAGGGATTTGTAGAGGTGCCAGAGCTCGATTTTTAAATATAGATAAATAATATTTTGAGCGGCATACTTTCATTGTCAACAACAACCGAGAGATGGTGATATATTCCATGCTACACACATTATAGGCGGTTCCCAAACAGAATGGTAAAGTTTATACTCCCCCTCCACCAACAAGCATCAATCCGTGGCTTGCTCGAAACAACGAGTGCCTCCAACTAACAAGAGTCCCGGGGGAGTTTTGTTTGCAATTATTTCGATTTGATTTGCATAAAGCATGGGACTGGGCATCCCGGTGACCAGCCATTTTCTCGTGAGTGAGGAGCGGAGTCCACTCCTCTTGAGAATAACCCGCCTAGCGTGGAAGATACAGACAGCCCTAGTTGATACATGAGCTATTCGAGCATGCAAAACGGAATTTCATTTGAAGGTTTAGAGTTTGGCACATACAAATTTACTTGGAACGGCAGGTAGATACCGTATATAGGAAGGTATAGTGGACTCATATGGAATAACTTTGGGGTTTAAGGGATTGGATGCACAAGCAGTATTCCAACTTAGTACAAGTGAAGGCTAGCAAAAGATTGGGAAGCGACCAACTAGAGAGCGACAACAGTCATGAACATGCATTAAAATTAATAAACATTGAGTGCAAGCATGAGTAGGATATAATCCACCATGAACATAAATATCGTGAAGGCTATGTTGATTTTGTTTCAACTACATGCGTGAACATGTGCCGAGTCAAGTCACTCGAATCATTCAAAGGAGGATACCACCCTATCATACCACATCACAATCATTTTAATAGCATGTTGGCACGCAAGGTAAACCATTATAAACTCCTAGCTAATTAAGCATGGCATAAGCAACTATAATATCTAATTGTCATTGCAAACATGTTTATTCATAATAGGCTGAATCAGGAGCGATGAACTAATCATATTTACAAAAACAAAAGAGGTCGAGTTCATACCAGCTTCTCTCATCTCAACCAGTCCATCATATATCGTCATAATTGCCTTTCACTTGCACGACCGAATGATGTGAATCTAACATTCTTAAGAAGTTGATCCCCACTACTACTAATTCTCTCAACATGCAGCCCATCCACATCATCATCTAGCCACCTCAGCAATTTCCAGCCACGTCACTTCATCTCTCCATTGTGTTTTCTTCTCCATGCTCACGTGACATCACTTGCTAGCATATTTTCCCCCAAGGTTTTTTAATTGCGCGTCTCTTCCTTTGTTCTTCAAGTTACCATCCACTACGTACTGCCATTTAATTCCCACTATCCCGCGTGTTCTAGAAGATTAATTGACAAAGTATTTGAGCGGCCGGCCGGAGTAGTGACCTCGCCCATATTATATAGCTCTACAGCCCCCTTGGTCTTCCTCTCCTTTCCAACATTTTGCCTACCACACGTCACACCGGCTAAATAGTGTGGTTGCTACGCCGATCTTACTAGCTTCAGCTCACAAACATCTACAGCGACCTTCACTGGCAACCCGGTGGCTCACCCACGGAGTTGATGCCACGCCGGCCAGGTGCCCAACCGGTGGACAGCTTTCTTTTCGACCTCGAAGGCCTCGGGTGATGGTCACGCCGGGTAGGGCCTCCATTGATAGCCACCGCTTACAGGTGTGTTCGATCGACGTCCTCCCGCCCGCCCTGGCTGATTCAGAGACACCATTGTACTGCAGCATTGGTGGCCTTTTTTGGGCAGCGATGGTGGCCTTATTAAGGTCTGTTCTTTCCTCTCAGTTCTTTTCCTGCAGACAGTGTCGTCTTCGCGATCAAACTATGGTTGTGTTCTCGAATTAACTCCTCGTGCCTGGGTACCTGAGCCAAGTTTATGTACGTGAGCTGCAGCTGGGATCTTCTTTGATCGTTGATGTGAGCCCACTACAATAGAAGTTTTGATATGTATTTCAATAAGAGATTTAAATATCCTTTTTTCTTTATGCAGCAAATAATACAACATGTCATACTGCAGCCGTATTCGAGATTTATCCCCTATGCTTCCTTTCCAAAATCTATCGACAAGGCATTTGATCAAAATCCAAGCAGGTTGAAAGTCTATTTGTTTGTGCAGAATATTTTTTATCTACAGCAGCAAGATATTTATCTATTTGATCATTGACCATCTTCTCAAACTCTTTTATAGGTCACATATGTCACCTCTCCTATCATGAGCTCATAGCATCCAAATTATTCAAAATAAAAATGAACTCATAGCATGGTACGTTTTGGCCCTCATAGCTAGACTTGGATAGGGTAACGATTTTGAGTCTGGTACATGCTGAACAAACATCTATTAGAAAGTATGCAGAAGAACAGACAACAAGAAAAGCATGTATCAGGCATCAAAATATGCAGCATGTACCAGGTGCATCTGCTGAATTGTATTTGTTATATTTATTCCATATTTTACTATGCAATAGTGCAAACCAACAGACAACAAGAGAGGTATGTATCAGGCATCAGAATATGCAGCATCTTATTACAGTAATCATGCATAGCTTTTGTTATTTGTCAGTCATAACAAGGAAAAGCTCCGTACAAGCACTGCCACGGCACAAGGATTACACACCTCATATTTTAAACCATCCACTTGTTGTTTTAGATAAATAAACATACATATTATGTCATCTCAGTATCATAGACAATTTTATATCCATTAGTATCTGTAATAAATTTTATAACCATCTGTCATAGTGTTGTCCACAACTATACTCCATCACTATGCCTATTATTGTATGATCACATCTATGATTAAGCTTTATAGTTTTAGATCATGTGCCTATGAAGTCTCGCGGCAACGCGCGGGGTATCATCTAGTAATAATAATAGTGCACGTGCATCGGACTAAGCTGGAATCTGCAAGCATTCAATAAACAGGAGAAGACAAGGCAATATGGGCTCTTGGTTAAAACAACAATAATGCATATAAGAGCCACTTCAACATTTTCATTATGGTCTTCTCCTATCGACCCCCAAAGAAAAGAAAAGAAATAAAACTATTTACACGGGAAAGCTCCCAACAAGCAAAAGAAGAACGAGAAATCTTTTTCGGTTTTCTTTTAGTTACTGCTACTACAGCATGGAAAGTAAACTAGCTAAAAGCTACAACTATTTTTTTGTTTTTCTTAAGGTTTATCAAACACACAAGAAGAAAGCATAAAAAGAAAAAATAAACTAGCATGGATATTAAAATGAAAGAGTATGAGCACCGACATCTAGCAATGAGTGTGTGAACATAAATGTAATGTCGATGAGAGATACGTACTCCCCCAAGCTTAGGCTTTTGGCCTAAGTTGGTCTATTGCCACGGCTGGCCTGGCGGATACCCGGGTTGTTGGGGTCGTCTTGAGATGCAATGCTATTGCATCGTGGGCTGCAGCTTGGTGGCGGGCTGTCTCCGTCCTCCTCTTATACTCGTCCGCCTCCTCTCTGGTTATAAAATATCTCCCTTTTGCCTGAAAGTCAAAGAAGGTAGGAGCAGGGAGAGCGACGTGATAGGTGCGTCGTCTGTCAAAGATTAGTCGGTATTGGAGGAACTGATCGTTCCTCTCAACAAACTGATGACGAACCATAGCCTCATAATCTACATAAACAGGAGGCAACTCAACATCATACTCACGTATGGGTATACCAAGAAAATTAGCTAAACGGGTTGCATAAATTTCACCAAAGAAATCTCCATTAAATCTATTATTATGCAACCTACGTGCAATAATGGCTCCCAAATTATAATGTTTATCTCCTAATACAGCACTCCTGAGAACACTGAGATCAGGTACACACATGTGACATGCTTCATCCTTACCATTTATGCACCTACCTATGAAGAGAGAAAAATAATGTATAGCAGGGAAATGAATGCTCCCTATGGTAGCTTGTGTTATATCTCTAGACTCCCCCATAGTTATACTAGCAAGAAAATCTCTAAATTCATATTTGCGAGGTTCACTAGGACTACCCCATTGTGGAAGTTTGCAAGCAGTGCTAAAATCCTCTAAGCCCATAGTATAAGAATTTTCATAAAGATCAAACAGGACAGTTTGAGAATTGCATGATGATGAAAATTCAAACCTACTCACAAAGGAATCAGTGAGATAGTGGTACTGACGACACTTATCTGCCTCGAAGCTCACAAGATCAGTGTTACACACATATGCGTTAAATTCTTCCTTGATTCCTGCTCGATCCATGAGGTCCTCTGAAGGCCATTCACAAGCCCGCACTTGAGCTTCCCTTGGTGGTTCATCGTCGACATCGCGCATTGCGAGCCCGGGTCCTTGCTCCTTGAAGGGCCACCTTGGTACATTTTCCTAAACATATTTCTTCCTCTGAATAATTTCTAGAAATTTTAGTGACTTCAAATAAAAGTGAACCAAACTCAACAAAATTGATAGCAACTACTCCTACAAGTGCCTAGAGACTATATCATGCATTAGAACTACTTGGGACCATATAAATTTGACATGCAAGCTCAAGAACAGGGTCACCTAGGCAGCAAAAATTGCAATGAATAAAGCACTAGAACAAAAACTAATTGGACCATTGGAGGAGTCACATACCAAGGAACAATCCCCCAAAGCAGTTTTGTGAGAGGTGCTTTGAGCAAGGAGATCGAAAATCGCAGCAAAATGAGCTAGAACTCGTGCTTGAGCTGGTTGGTGATTTTTTTGAGAGGAAGAAGGGGTGGCTGGAATAAGTGGACGGGAGCCACCATGGGCCCACGAGGCAGGGGGCGCGCCTAGGGGGGTGGGCGCGCCCTGGACCCTCGTGGCCACGTGCTTGCTCCCCCTGTTGTGTTCTCAGTGCCAGATATTCTCAAATATTCTAGAAAAAATCATATTTCATTTTCGGGGCATTTGGAGAACTTTTATTTTCGGGGTATTTCTTTATTGCAAGGATAATTAAAAAAACAGACAGAAAATACGATTTTTTTTTCTTTATTTCAACTAAATAACAGAAAATAAAAGGAGGGTACAGAAGGTTATGCCTTCTAACTTCATCCATCTCATGCTCATCAAAAGGAATCCCTAACAAGGTTGATCAAGTCTTGTTAACAAACTCATTCCAAATAACATGGAACCGGAGAAATTTCGAATAACACTATGTTACCTCAATGGGGATATGGACATCCCCAATAATAAGAATATCATATCTCTTTTTGATAGTAGGAAGAGGAAATTCAAAACCTCCAACAATAATCGATGGAATTTTTCCAATAGAATTAATACTATAAACTTGAGGTTGTTTCCTCGGAAAGTGTACCATATGCTCATTGCCATTAACATGAAAAGTGACATTGCCTTTGTTGCAATCAATAACAGCCCCTGCAGTGTTCAAAAAGGGTCTTCCAAGAATAATAGACATACTATCGTCCTCGGGAATATCAAGAATAACGAAGTCCGTTAAAATAGTAACATTTGCAACCACAACAGGCACATCCTCACAAATACCGACAGGTATAGCAGTTGATTTATCATCCATTTGCAAAGATATTTTAGTGGGTGTCACCTTATTCAAATCAAGTCTACGATATGAAGAGAGAGGCATAACACTAACACCGGCTCCAAGATCACATAAAGCAGTTTTAACATAATTTCTTTTAATGGAGCAAGGTATAGTGGGTACTCCTGGATCTCCTGGTTTCTTAGGTATTCCACCCTTAAAAGTATAATTAGCAAGCATGGTGGAAATTTCAGCTTCCGGTATCTTTCTTTTATTTGTAACAATTTCTTTCATATACTTAGCATAAGGATTCATTTTGAGCATATCAGTCAAACGCATACGTAAAAAGATAGGTCTAATCATTTTAGCAAAGCGCTCAAAATCCTCATCATCCTTTTTCTTGGATGGTTTGGGAGGAAAAGGCATGGGTTTCTGAACCCATGGTTCTCTTTCTTTACCGTGCTTCCTAGCAACAAAGTCTCTCTTATCATAACGTTGATTCTTTGATTGTGGGTTATCAAGATCAACAGCAGGTTCAATCTCTACATCATTGTCATTGCTAGGTTGAGCATCAACATGAACATTATCATTAACATTATCACTAGGTTCATGTTCATTTCCAGATTGTGTTTCAGCATCAGAAATATAAATATCCTTTGGATTCTCAGGTGTGTCTACAACATGTTCACTAGAAGCATGCAAAGTACTATAATTTTTTTTTCTTCCTCTTAGAAGGACTAGGTGCATCTACATTAGTTCTCTGAGAATCTTGCTCAATTCTCTTGGGTGACCTTCAGGATACAAAGGTTCCTGAGTCACTTTACCCCCTCTAGTTGCAACTCTAACAGCAAAGTCATTATTCTTACTATTCAATTCATTGAGCAAATCATTCTGAGCTTTAAGTACTTGTTCTACTTGAGTGGTGACCATAGAAGCATGTTTAGTAATAAGTTTAAGTTCACCTTTAACTCTAGACATATAATCACTCAAGTGTTCAATCATATAAGCATTTTGTTTCAATTGTCTACCAAAATAAGCATTAAAATCTTCTTGCTTAACCATAAAGTTATCAAACTCATCCAAACATTGGCTAGCAAACTTAGTAGGAGGGATTTCAGCTTTATCATATCTATAGAGAGAATTCACCTTTACTACCTGTGTCGGGTTATCAAGACTGTGTACTTCTTCAACAGGTGGTAAATTAAGACCATGTATTTCTTCAATAGGAGGTAAATTCTTAACATCTTCAGCTTTAATACCTTTTTCCTTCATAGATTTCTTTGCCTCTTGCATATCTTCATGACTGAGAAATAAAACACCCCTTTTCTTTGTAGTTGGCTTATGAGTTGGTTCAGGAAGTGTCCAATTATTTTCATTATTCAACATATTATTCAATAGAATTTCAGCTTGATCAGCAGTTCTTTCCCTAAAAACACAAACAGCACAACTATCCAGGTGGTCTCTGGAAGCATTGGTTAGTCCATTATAAAAGATATCAAGTATTTCATTTTTCTTGAGAGGATGATCAGGCAAAGCATTAAGTAATTGGAGAAGCCTCCCCCAAGCTTGTGGGAGACTCTCTTCTTCAATTTGCACAAAATTATATATATCCCTTAAGGTAGCTTGTTTCTTATGAGCGGGGAAATATTTAGCAGAGAAGTAATAAATCATATCCTGGGGACTACGCACACAACCAGGATCAAGAGAATTAAACTAATCTTAGCATCACCCTTTAATGAGAACGGAAATAATTTAAGGATATAATAGTAGCGAGTTTTCTCATCATTAGTGAACAGGATGGCTATATCATTTGATTTAGTAAGATGTGCCACAACAGTTTCAGATTCATAGCCATAGCAAGGATCAGATTCAACCAAAGTAATTATATCAGGGTCGACAGAGAATTCATAATCCTTATCAGTAACAAAGATAGGTCAAGTGGCATAAGGAGGATCATATTTCATTCTAGCATTCAGAGTTTTTTGTTTCAGCTTAGCTAATAATTTCTTAAGATCACTCCTATCATTGCAAGCAAGAAAGTCTCTAGCAGTTTCTTCATCCATAACATAGCCCTCAGGCACAACAGGTAATTCATATCTAGGGGGAGAATCGTCATCATCACTTTCATCATAGTGACCAGCAGATATAAATCCCAAGTGACTCAAAGAATAGAGCTATGCTCCCCGGCAACGCGCTAGAAAATAGTCTTGATAACCCACAATTATAGGGGATCGCAACAGTTTTCAAGGGTAGAGTATTCAACCCAAATTTATTGATTCGACACAAGGGGAGCCAAACAATATTCTCAAGTATTAGCAGTTGAGTTGTCAATTCAACCACACCTGGATAACTTAGTATCTGCAGCAAAGTATTTAATAGCAAAGTAGTATGGAAGTAACGGTAACAGTAGAAAAAGTAACATTTTTGGGTTTTGTAGTGATTGTAACAGTAGCAACGGAAAAGTAAATAAGCAAAGAACAATATGTGAAAAGCTCGTAGGCATTGGATCGGTGATGGAGAATTATGCCGGATGCGATTATTCATGCAACAGTTATAACATAGGGTGACACAGAATTAGCTCCAATTCGTCAATGTAATGTAGGCATGTATTCCGAATATAGTCATACGTGCTTATGGAAAAGAACTTGCATGACATCTTTTGTCCTACTCTCCCGTGGCAGCGGGGTCCTAATGGAAACTAAGGGATATTAAGGCCTCCTTTTAATAGAGTACGGACCAAAGCATTAACACATAGTGAATACATGAACTCCTCAAACTACGGTCATCACCGGAGTGGTCCCGACATCGCCACGGGGTTGCGGATCATAACACATAGTAGGTGACCATAGACTTGCAATATAGGATCAAGAACTCACATATATTCATGAAAACATAATAGGTTCAGATCTGAAATCATGGCACTCGGGCCCTAGTGACAAGCATTAAGCATAGCAAAGTCATAGCAACATTAATCTCGTAACATAGTGGATACTAGGGATCAAACCCTAACAAAACTAACTCGATTACATGATAAATCTCATCCAACCCATCACCGTCCAGCAAGCCTACGATGGAATTACTCACGCACGGCGGTGAGCATCATGAAATTGGTGATGGAGGATGGTTGATGATGACGATGGCGACGGATTCCCCTCTCTGGAGCCCCGAACGGACACCAGATCAGCCCTCCCGAGATAGATTAGGGCTTGGCAGCGGCTCCATATCGTAAAATGTGATGAATCCTTTCTCTCTGATTTTTTTCTCCCCGAACGTGAATATATAGAGTTGGAGTTGAGGTCGGTGGAGCACCAGGGGGCCCACTAGGCAGGGGGGCGCGCCCCCACCCTCGTGGACAGGGTGTGGGCCCCCTGGTCTTGATTCTTTTGCAAGTATTTTTTATTATTTCCAAAAATAATCTCCGTGAAGTTTCAGGTCATTCTGAGAACTTTTGTTTCTGCACAAAAATAACACCATGCAATTCTGCTGAAAACAGCGTTAGTCCGGATTAGTTCCATTCAAATCATGCAAGTTAGAGTCCAAAACAAGGGCAAAAGTGTTTGGAAAAGTAGGTACGACGGAGACGTATCGGATATTTCCCTCAAGGACGAGGGGAGGTAAGGAACTGCCATCCAGTTCCGCTTTAGATTCACCTTCTGTTATGAGTAAACTTGCAACACCACCACATGCTATTAGTTCTGATATATCGCAAGTTATTGATGATGCTACTTGTGCTATGGATAATGCTTATGATGATGCTAGTACCTTGCTTGATAATGATGATGTGCCACTTGGTGAATTTCTAGGTGCACAAATTGCTAGAGTAATACAACATGAACTGATATCTGAACCGTTTATGTTAGCATCATTATATCCATGTTTTAGATCCGATCTTGCAAGTTATAGTCACCTACTACGTGTTATGATCCGGCAACCCCGGAGTGACAACAACCGGGCCCACTCCCGGCGATGACCGTAGTTTGAGGAGTTCATGTATTCACTATGTGTTAGTGCTTTATTCCGGTTCTCTATTAAAAGGAGGCCTTAATATCCCTTAGTTTCCAATATGGACCCCGCTGCCACAGGAGGGTAGGACAAAATATGTCATGCAAGTTCTTTAAATAAAGCACGTATGACTATTTACGGAATACATGCCTACATTATATCGATGAACTGGAGCTAGTGCCTTATCGCCCTAGGTTATAACTGTCACATGATGAATATCATCCAACGAGTCACCGGTCCAATTGAAGGAAATATGCCCTAGAGGCAATAATAAAGTTGTTATTTATATTTCCTTATACCATGATAAATGTTTATTATTCATGTTAGAATTGTATTAACCGGAAACTTAGTACATGTGTGAATATATAGACAAGACAAACTGTCCCTAGTATGCCTCTACTTGACTAGCTCGTTAATCAAAGATGGTTAAGTTTCCTAACCATAGACATGTGTTGTCATTTGATGAACGGGATCACATCATTAGAGAATGATGTGATGGACAAGACCCATCTGTTAGCTTAGCATAAATGATCGTTTAGTTTTATTACTATTGCTTTCATCATGACTTATACATGTTCCTCTGACTATGAGATTATGCAACTCCCGAATACCGGAGGAACACCTTGTGTGCTATCAAACGTCACAACATAACTGGGTGATTTTAAAGATTCTCTACAGGTGTCTCCGATGGTGTTTGTTGAGTTGGCATAGATCGAGATTATGATTTGTCACTCCGTGTATCGAAGAGGTATCTCTGGGCCCTCTCGGGAATGCTCATCACTATAAGCCTTGCAAGCAATGTGACTAATGAGTTAGTTGCGGGATGATGCATTACGAAACGAGTAAAGAGATTTTCCGGTAACGAGATTGAACTAGGTATGATGATACCGACGATCGAATCTCGGGCAAGTAACATACCAATGACAAAGGGAACAACGTATGTTGTTATGAGGTTTGACCGATAAAGATCTTCGTAGAATATGTAGGATCCAATATGAGCATCCGTGTTCCGCTTATTGGTTATTTACCGGAGATGTGTCTCGGTCATGTCTACATAGTTCTCGAACCCGTAGGGTCCGCACGCTTAACGTTCGATGACGATTTGTATTATGAGTTATGTGATTTGATGTACCGAAGTTTGTTCAGAGTCCCGATGAGATCACGGACATGACGAGGAGTATCAAAATAGTCGAGACATAAAGATTGATATATTGGAAGGTTGTGTTTGGACACCGGAATGGTTTCAGAAAGGTTCAGACATTTTCCGGAGTACCGGGGGTTACCGGACCCCCCTGGGGGGAGTTAATGGGCCTTCATGGGCCCTAGTGGAGAGAGGAGGCGGCAGCCAGGTGGAGGCGCGCCCTCCCCAAGCCCAAACTGAATTGGACTAGGGTTGGGGGGGCGACCCCCCCCCCTTTCCTTCTCTCCTCCTCCTTCCCTCCTTCTCCTAGTGGGAATAGGAAAGGGGGGGCGAATCCTACTTGGACTGGGAGTCCAAGTAGGACTCCCCCCCATGGCGCCCCCCCCTCCTTGGGCCGGCCACCTCTCCTTCCCCCCTTTATATACTTGGGAGGGGGGCACCCCAAAGACACACCAAGTCTTCTCTTAGCCGTGTGCGGTGCCCCCTCCACAGATTACACACCTCGGTCATATCGTCAGTAGTGCTTAGGGCGAAGCCTACCGGCAATATCATCATCACTGTCGCCCATGACGTCATGTCGACGGACTCTCCTCGTCCTCAACTGATCAAGAGCTCGAGGGACGTCATCGTGCTGAACATGTGCTGAGCACGGAGGTGCCGTACATTCGGTGCTTGGATCGGTTGAATTGCGAAGACGTTCGACTACATCAACCGCGTTACTAAACGCTTCCATTTTAGGTCTACGAGGGTACGTGGACACACTCTCCCCGCTCATTGCTATGCTTCTCCTAGATAGATCTTGCGTGATTGTAGGATTTTTTTTTTGAAATACTACGTTCCCCAACACCAATGCCTACAAATTTATCTTATATTGTTTCTGCTAAGTTACTACTGCTATCATCACTGTTACACTTGCTACAAAACTACTGCTATCACTGTTACCGTTACTGTTACTGCTATCACTACTATCAAACCTATCATATTACTGTGCTACTGATTACTTGCTGCAGATAATTAATCTCCAGGTGTGGTTGAATTGACAACTCAACTGCTAATACTTTCAAATATTCTTTGGCTTCCCTTGTGTCGAATCTATAAATTTGGGTTGAATACTCTACCCTCGAAAACTGTTGTGATCCCCTATACTTGTGGGTTATCACGGAGCTATATTCCATTGTGGTGAAGTTTCGTGGTATCGTTGGGAGCCTCCTATTAAGTTGTGGAGATAGCCCCAACCTTGTGTGTAAAGGTTCAGTCGCCGCCTTCAAGGGCACCAATAGTGGAATCACGGCATCTCGCACTGTGTGAGGGTGTGAGGAGAACACGGTGGCCCTAGTGGCTTCTTGGGGAGCATTGTGCCTCCACACCGCTCCAACGTAGACGTACTTCCTCTCAAAGGGAAGGAACTTCGGTAACACATCCTCGTCTCCACCGACTCTACTCTTGGTTATCTCTTACCTTTACTTGTGCAAGCTTATATTGTGCTGTATCCCTTGCTTGCTTGTGTGCTTGTTGTTGTTGCATCATATAGGTTGCTCACCTAGTTGCACATCTAGACAATCTATTTTGATGCTAAGTTTAATTTGATCAAGAAAATCTAAAAATTGTTAGTTGCCTATTCAACCCCCCTCTAGTCAACCATATCGATCCTTTCAATTATTTTTTCAGTCGAAGCAAATCATATGGATTTTTTAGGGTAAATCATATGAAATATATTAACCTATATAAAAAACAAATGTTCATATGTCAGAGAAAATTCTGCCGACACATAACTTTCATTTGTGCATACATAAAATAATAAGTATCTCCCATGCTGCATAAAAAAGTATTCACATACATAAATAAAATGTTTACATGACTCAATAAAATTGTTCCGTAGACTAGATCACAAAATTTTTGCAAGAAAAGAAATGGTAATGCATATAAAAATAAATGTTCGTGCATATGCAATCAAATGTTCACATGTATGGAAAAGCTGTACTTAAATAATGCCCATTCTGTATTTAAAATATGTTTATGGCGTATTACAAAATTATTCATGTGCAATTGCAAAATAATAACATGGATTTAAACATGTTCGTGGATTCATTAAATGAAATTTGCGATGTATTTGGAAACATATTCACCATGTATTTGAAATATGTTCATGTAGTGAAAAAAGTGTTCACATGTTTAACAAATGTACATGCAATCAAAAGGTGTTCACGTGTTCTAGATTTATTTTTCATAAAAAAACATTCACGTATTCCCAAAAGATAATTATATGAATTAAAAGTGTTGGAGCAATATAAAAACATTATATTTGTTTTCAACATTGAAATCATTGAAAAGGAAATAATAAAAACAAAAAATAAACTAAAAATATGAACATTTCAAAACATAAACTTTTTTAAAATATACAATGAATAATTTCCAAATTTATGGCGAATAGTTTATTATATGTGCTGACGTTTTTAAGTATATATGCTGAACACTTTTTAACTACATGATGAACGTTTTAAAGTAAAATAAGCCACAAACATTTTTTAACGTATGGTACACATTTTTAAAACAAGTTGAATTTGTTTTTAGAGTATGTATGAACCTTTTGAAAATACACTATATATTTTGAGAAATACTGTAACACAGAAAATAATTTAAAAAATGAACCAAAGGGAAACATAAGATAAAAGAAAAGAAAAATTTAAAGGGAAAATGTGAATAGAAAAGAAGAGAACAGAAAACCAAAAACACAAACATATAACACTAACAGGCCATGCAGGGGCTTCCGTAGTGTCATGTAGCTATTGCTCAGTGAAACAGAACAGGGGCCAGACCGAATCCTGCCGACGTCCCTAGTAACATCTGCCCACATCCGCGTGACATTTTTGTAGGTTGTTAAACAATGTAAATTTAATTGTCTAAAAAACAATGTAATTTTAATTTCTTGTAGAACGAATGTTTTGTACCATTCAAAGAAATGTACGTTAAATTTAAAAAAACATGTGTGTCAATTGTTTACATTATTTAAAGTAATCTTTATTCATTTTTAAGCACTATAGCTAAAAAAAATTTCATATCATGCAAAAAATGTTTGAACGTCTATTTGAAAAAGTTTAATAGATATTCAAAAAATGTTCAAAAACATGTATATACAAAAGGTAATAATATTTTTGAAAAATGTTAAATGTGTATTAGAAAGTTTTAGGTGTATAAAAATGTACAATGTTTATGAAAAAAGTAGTTAATAAGGTATTTGAAAAATATTAAATGTGTCTATATAAATGCTGCTAATGTATATGAAAAATGTACCGTGTGTATGAAAAAATATACATGTGTTGAAAGAATGGAAAAATAAACATCAAATAAAACTCCCCACAAAAAAATCAAATAAAGCATAAGAAAAAATGAAACCCGAAAAAAAGGAGAGAAAAAATGCAGAAAACCGAAAAATAAAAACACAAAAAAAGAACTCACAGTGAGAGGCGGTATGCAGTACTGGGCGGTCCACAAGAGCTATGCCTCGCGGGAAATATCTGGTACTTCCTCCCCTAGGGTGTTCCCGGTGCTCCAAAACTCGGTAGCACATTTTTAAATGGTCGAAAAATTCTGAAAATAATCCAACACAGTGACCCAAACATCAAAGTATGTTGTCAAAAAATATTGAATCAAAATTCAAAACATAGCTTGAGAAACATAAATGACAAATTCGAGAGTAAATAGTACACAACATAAGTTGGGCTTCAGATTAGGCTCATTATCATATTGATGTCAATCTTGTATCTTGAGCAATGTTTCGTATTTTTAATTTTTTTAAACATATATTGATGTTGTGTCAATGTGCTAGATTTTTTTCTGAATTTTTTGAATATTTTAAAATGTGCTACCGAGTTTGAAGCACCGGATGGAGTATAAAAAAAAGGTCCCGCGTTGCCCGACAGGTATGGACGCAGCAGACATGTTCACGGCGCGTTCCATTGTGAACCGAAACTGCTCCATGCACGACATAAACGGACGATCTATGCACGATACATCAATCCAGCGGCCGGCGCCCTGTTCAGTTATATATATGTAACAGGGACACAGCGCGCCGTACACGGGTGGCACTCGCGCACATCCCGCAGCGTGGCGCCGTGCAGCTGCGGGCACGACACCCGGGGACTGCGCGCGCCGCTCACGATGGCAGCCTGCACGGAGCGGTGCTCGTCTGTTCCCCTGCCAATGCAAACAAAACGGTGGTCGTCAGACGGTCGACACAAGCTGGCGATGGCATGGACGATACGACGACTATAGCCCCTGTCGGCGTCAGCCGCGTACGCACGCACGCACGCACTTGTGCTAGGGCGTTCGGTGCGGCACTGCTCGCCGTCGGCGTCATGGACCGCCGAACAAACATTTGGCAAACAGGGGTGTATAAACACTGACTCAACGAACCGGAGTAGATTTGTGCTCTCAGCCGAACACAACAGCGAGATCAAGTGTTCTTTATGACCAATATATGGGCGGACGAACTACAGAAATAGAGAATTGGCGTAGACCATGGAGATCTCATATTTGTCTCTCTAACGTTAATTCGGCAGTTGGGAGCCATCGATGGTGTAACCGAAGTCGTTCGGACGGCACTGCTTGCCGTCGGTGTCAAGGGCCAAAAAACACAAATAGGAGCACTAGTATACCGTCCAAAAAAATTTGTCTCAAACTTATTATTTAAATAAATGTATCTAGCACTAACTTGGTGCTAGATGCATCTATTTGAGATACAATCTTTTTCGAATGGAGGGAGTATCTCGCAAACTGGCCAGCTGAACTTATCTGGTGTCGCCCAACATTGCAGCACAGTGCTCAAACAGCCAAACAAATCATCACGGTTCAAATCGCTCGTTTGTTATCTCACGAAATAGCTTCACTCCAGATTTTTGCGCATGTGTGTGATTGTACGCGTACTTGCTCGCCGGTGTGCGGTGTACTGTACCTATCGGCACATTACGTGCATACGCGTGCGTTAGCCGTCGGTTACCGCTCGCGCATCACATGCTTCACCAATATATTCGTTCGGTCCACCGTTCAACGATATAGTAGCTGCCCCCCCTTTTTACCAACCCTTTTTTTTTTGCCAAAAAATAAACTAAAAATTGTAGCAGCTGATCCGGGCTGTGTGATCTTGCCACCGTAAGTACAACAGAAAAATCAAGCAGATTTGTGGAGATATCCAGTTTTGTTATAAAAGTTTACCGCAAGTACAAAGTCCTCTAAAAATAATAGAAGTTACATCAAGGTCTTTGGATAACCGAACTATCACTACCGCCGCCAAAACAAACCTCTATCGCCCTTCCCTACAAAAGCCAGTCTGATATTGTCAATGGCAGACGGAAGGTCTTCGTGCCCTCAAAGGACCAGTGTCATGGAGTCGTAGTCGTCGCTATTGAACCCTTGAATCAGTCTTAAGCATCTGCCATCAGATCCTGCCGCCACGCATGCATGGTGAGAAGCTCTAACCTCGCCGCTCGAAGAAGACGGCATAGATCTATGCCGGAGCAGCGTCAATTCTGTCCTGATGGACAAATTCAAAGAGGGTCGAAACCCGAAAGACCAACTCGCAGATAAAGCGCGCCACCCGCCCGAGCGTCGCCCTTGTGAGGAATAAAAAAACCTAACCTAAACTAGTAGCCAGAGTCGAGGCACCAGGATTTTCCTCCTCATCACCAGCCGCCGGAGCGGCAGGCAGATTTGCGCTCTCGACCAAAGCGGGACATGACGTCCAAGTGCGACGACAAGTAATACTAGTGAAAGGAAGCGAGCGATAAATTCCTTCTTTGGAAGCATCTATAACCGAACTCCTAAATTTTATTTGTCTAGATGTTTTTTCAAACTTTAACTCCTTAAATTCAAGGGATTAATAGAACCGGAGCTAATTGACCCATTAAAACTTACTAACTCCTCACAAAATTATTTACCCTTTTTCCATCTTTTTGATTTACATTTTCCATTTCAACTAGATATTTGCATTACATATATATTCAAACCTTGATAATTTCGAAGCACATGATTCAACAAAATTTCAAATTTCAAATTAGTTATTCAAATGCAAACACACCAAATGGTTCGATGGAGTAATAGTCCAAATAAAACAAGCCAACAACACAAAAATCAAGTGCTATGAAGTGCCCACAAGCAGTGGCGGAGCTTGAAAGAAAAGCTGGGCGGGCTAGTCTAAAGAAGAACACAACTTTTCTAAAACTCTGAATCATAAGCATTAGTGTATGATACAATGTTACAAGATGGAGCGAGCACATATGTACATGTATCATGCTATTGCTTATCAAATGGAGAATTTGGTGCTACCCTACTGCGATGTGCAGTCCCTGCTGATGTATCTCAACAAAATTATGTCCAACACTGGCAGGCAGGGATGTTGGAACCTTGGGGTAGAGCAGGCACATCACGCAGAGAAGGGGCTCATGCGCCGGTAGCGTAGTTGACCGGCAGGCGACAGCAGGGCTGACAGACGCGAGATCCACGAGGTGACTCGCGAGTCGACTAACGCGAGATCACTTGGGGAGAGGGAGCTGGTGCGCTATTCCACAAGATTAGCGAGGTGACTACTGACGCGAGTCCCCCCCCCCCCCCATGGCCGAAGGCTGCTCCGCGAACCGCGAGACAACTAGCGCCGCTCGGTGGCCGGTGCTCCACAGTCCGGCGGCGATGCGACCACATGCTTCAAGACGAGGAGAGGATGGAGATGTCGTGCAGTCCCTAGTCGCCGATGCCGTCTTGCGCAGTGCGCTGTCTCTGAGATTCAGAGGATGTGCAAAGGTGGGCTGGGGGTGCTGGGCTAGGAAGATACA
Organism: Aegilops bicornis; assembly: GCA_021605145.1. NCBI lineage: Eukaryota > Viridiplantae > Streptophyta > Magnoliopsida > Poales > Poaceae > Aegilops > Aegilops bicornis. Next base: position 706,794,701 of record CM038670.1, read on the forward strand.
TAGGTAAATAATTGGTTAAATTCCTGGGCTGGCCCAGGTTGGCCCCAACAGAGCTCCGCCCCTGCCCACAAGTGCTCAGGTGCTATGAAGTTGGTGATGAACTTCTTAGTTCTTGATCTTCTAATGCGTTGCGAGGAACTTATACATTTTGTTTGCATGGTGTTCCGGCTCGACGGGATCCCTATTGGGGGTGTATCGAAAGTTCTCCGACCGTCCTCTCTCATCCTCGATGATCATGTTGTGCAAATTAATGCATGCTGACATTATTTGCTAGAGTACTCATGTCTTGCAATACTTGGTAGGGGCACGAACAATCGCAAAGCGCCTTTGAAGCACATTGAAAGCTCTCTAAACATCATTTCTTGCCGACCCTTGAGACTTTGCAAAGTGAGATCTCCTGTTGCTGATCGAACATTGAATTAAAAATGTCGCTCATGGAGGATAGATGACATATACAAGGTCGTTGCTCAACTTTTACTTGTGGCCATTGACAACACAACTGCAAGGTGGAGGATCTCCGAAAACAAGACTTTTGAACAATGGTGATCTCGAAAAGACATTAAGGTCCTTGTAAGAGCCAGACAATCCAAAGTACGAATGCAAAATCCATAGATCCTCCGATGCAGGTGCCTCGAGGATGATGGTTGGATGTTTGCAATGCCGTTTGTACTGATATTTCCACCCCGCGGATAATTCTTCCATGTCCAATTGATATAATAAATTGGTCTAAGCATCCATGGACATCCTTGTTCTTCATTGAGACCCATGAGCCTCTCAGTATCATTGGGTGCCCTTGAAGATCTCGATCAGGTCTTGTATGTACCTTCTAATCAATTCGGGGATTGTATCTTCCCCAATGTGGACATAGCTATTGATGGCATCGACTGAGCATCCATAAGAAAGCACTCGAAGTCCCGCTTCACACTTCATCAATGGAAATTCATTAATTTTTCCCGATGCATTCCTTCTGAGTGAAAACAAAGGATCATGACCCTCAACAACTCTTGCAATGGTGTTAAATTGATCTCGGTGCATCCGCAATCGTTACCGAAAGTACTTCTCCGTATATGTTGTATTGAACGCAAAGTAATCATTTTTACAAGATTGGCATGACCTTCTGCCCTATTACGATTGATATACAGAAGTGGCCGAACCGAGATCCTGGTCTCCTATGTTCTTCCTCTCAAACAATCATGACAATGGTCTTCTTCTTCTTCCTTCTCCTCAAACGAAGAGTCATCAAAGTACATCTCCCTCAACCCCTACATACATTTTGCAATGTTAAATGATGATGTTTGCAAAAACTGACACGAAAAACAAAGACAAGGCAATTCGTTAAAAAGTTGGCCGGTGGAGGGAGGTGAGAGTTGTGGCGGCTGGCATTGCTGCGATGTCGAGACTGCGAGTGGACGGCGGGGATAAGGGGGTGGCTTGGACGCGTCGACGAGCTTGATTCCCGTCCAAGCTGTGCTCGTACTTCGCCGAGGAAACCGGCCGAACGGTGGGAGAGCTATGTTGAAGGCTGCAGGGGCCATGCCCCCCCCCCCCCCCAGCCTTGGTCAAATGCGTGAAAGATTTTTTTTTGTGAGAGAGAAAGATTAGGAAAAATAGTGTCTTTTGGCCTGCTAAACATCCATATTTATGCTTGTCCCCCCCCCCCCCCCCCCCAAAAAAAAGAATCCTACCTAGCTTCGCCACTGCCGCTGAGGCGTTTTGGCCGCCACCGAAAAATTCGAGCATGAGTGCTCTACGACATTCAACTCCCCCGACATTTCTCTTCTTGAAGAAATGAAGCAACACGGTAGCTCGAGTCATCGACGAGTTCACGGCAGCGCGGCAAGGAGATGCGGCGATACTGATGACAGCGGATGACGATTGAAGCAAATTTGAGGTGGGAAGTCAGCGGGCCTGCGGGTGTTACCGGAGGCAAGGATCGCGATGGAGGAGGTGTCGGCGTGGACGAGGCCGAGCGAGAGAGCGAGAGAGAAAGAGGGGCGCGGGCAAGGAATTCTTTTACCGGAAATGGATTTGTGTTGCTCAAATTTGAGAAGCCAAGAGCACTTCTCCTCATTTTATTTTGGAGAGTTCAATCTATTAGGGGGTCAGTTAAGGGTTGACTTCTGTTAGAGATGCTAAACCAGTGCCATTTTCAAGACTTTGATCCTGTGAGAGCGATTGGTTCACCGGTGGCAGATCCGAGGCGCACATCATCCGAAGCTTGCCAAGGAACCATCAAAGGCGTCACTGTCCGCAGTGCCAAAGCTTTCCCTTTTGGATTCTGGAAGAAAATAGGTGGTCTGATTTCATTAAAAGAATGCAGTAGAGAGAGTATATGGCTGTTGGTGCTGGGCAAGAAGCCAGCAGGAGCATGGTTGGTAACAAGTACTTGTACGCTTAACATCATCACATATCGAGTTAATTGCTTTTCTGAGCAGACAACATCACGTATCACATTCACGCGTTGCAAAGCCTACTGGCTGAGATGATGTGCTTTACTATCGTACCGTGGACGAAAATTGAACACACGAGATTTCAAAAACGTATAGTACAGATGAATGCAAACGGTCATGTGAAATGTATACGTGCCAACTAACCTGTCACGCTCAATGTTAAAGAACATACCAACTCATTAATTATATGCATAATAAGGGCGGAGTAAAGCTCGCCGGCAAGTACGTGAGCTTGCCCTGACTGTCATGTTGCTTGGGGCCACGAACTACATAGCTCCATGCCTTGGTTCATAAGGCCAACTTCAAAACACGACCGCATTTGTGTCGTTTCGGTCAAAACAGACAGAAACACGGCACAACACGCCGACGCAAACGTACGGGCGTCCGTTTTCGTCTGCCCGTGACCCATTTTCGGCCTAAATTTTAGTCGGGTTTGCGTCGCAACAGACAAGGCGTGTGCGCGACGTCCGCCTTTGTCCTTCTTCTGGCCCGTACGTCGATGGCATTTCCTCACCATTTCCCCCTTCCCTCCCAAAACCCTCCCGCCTATCGCCATGGCCACCGCGCCAAACCCCGCTGTTGCCGCCATCCCAACCACCACTATTGCCGCCCACCCCGTGTGCCCAAAGAAGAAGAATCCCAAGAAGGTGTTCATGCCGAAGCAGACAGCCCGAGAATCGTTGAAGAGGCCTGACCGGAGGGACAAAGATGCGAAGAGGAAAGCCGTCGCCCAGACCGCCGTCGACGCCATCGCTGCGCAGCAGAAGGCCGCCGCTGAGGAGAACGAGGCCATCATCGCCAAGGCCATGTAGCAGGTGACGCAGTAGGCCCTCCTCATGCTAGGGTTTAGTCGCCCACGCGACCATTCTTACCACCGCCGCGATGGCCACGGTGAGCACCGGCTCGTTGGCTATTCGCCCTCCACAGGCAGAGTCGTCGCGCACTTCCACAATGCCGCAGACGCCCGGGCTCCATCCCCCGCAAGACCCGGCAGTGACCCGCTTCTCCACCTCCTCGGAAGGTAGTTTGATCGCGCCGGACACCCCCACGCCCGCGGCCAACATCAACCTCAACGCCACGCCTGTGTCCGGCGCCATCCAGTCGGCCACCGAGATGCAAAAGAAGCGGCTGCTGGCGATGCCTATGACCAACCTTCCCAACGCCCGCAATCTTATCGATGAAATGCCGACGCATGATGACCTGGCCTACTACCACGTTTTCATGGAGAATAACACCTTCAAGGGTGGCGGACAAGGCTTTGATGCCGCCGAGACCCAAAGCCAAGACGGCCGCAGCCAAGATGAAGGTGTCGAAGACATTGGCGGCCACGTCAACCAAGAATGCACCAACGGCCAAGGCGGCCAATGGCATTAAGACATGTATTGCGAAGAGGAAGAAGATGGCCTAGACATTGAAGAGGAGCCATTGTTTGTCGGTGAGCTCACTCAACAATGCAATGCACAAAGTAGGAGGCGGCAAAACATTCATGGGAGCATACACCAAAGACGAGGACAAGTTGATTTGCGAAGGTTGGAAGAAAATAAGGCAAGATCCCAAGACAGTCGCTGAGCAAAACGGAGCAATTTTTTGGGAGGGAGTTCATGTATACTTCCATGAACGTAGAAAGTTCCAGCCCTACAAGTTTCTGAGTAACCATGGCGCTGGTTCAGTCTAAAAGAGGTGGGGGTTCATCCAACAAGGATGCAACAAGTTTTGTACCACCCCTGAGAGTATCAAAGGTCGTCCCGTGAGTGGCCTAGGCCTGAGCTGACATGGTATACAATTTCTTCTCCTTTTGTTCATATGCTCTTTCATGTTTGTTGCATTGTGCCCTTCAATATTACATTGTGGCTTCACTTTTGTTTGTAGGCATTCCAAAATTTGAAGCCTTCAAGGCCCAATATGTGAACAAGCCATTCACCCTCACCCATTGTTGGACGATCATTTGCAATTGCCCCAAGTTCAAGGAGCAATATGCCGCCCAAGAATGGAGGGCCGGCGGCCGTCTTTGAGCACGAAGAAGGGGAGAAGCGTCCGAGGGGCAAGAACAACTCCAAGATTGACGAGAAGCGTGATGCGGCGACATTCGCCTTGCAAGAAACTTTGCAAGGCATGATGACTCAAAAGGAAGCAAGAGAGGAGAGTAAGCGCCAAGAGAAAGAGGAGCAAATGAAGGCCTACATCGAGATACAAAATAAGCTCGAGATGGAGGAGAACGTCCAAACCGGAAGCTCGAGATTGAGGCGACCAATGCGAAGATCAAAGCAAAAGAGGTGGCACTTGCTTTCATGGAGAAGAGGGTGGAGATCATGATGGTGGACTTGAGCAAGGTGTCCCCAAGGAGAAGGATTTGGTTCGAGAAGAAGCTAGATGATTGAGCTATTGCCAAGAGCGACATCATTTTGTATGCCAACTTGTGTGCCGGCATGAACTAGGGCCACGATGCAAGAACTATGGCCATTTTTTGTGTGCTGGCAAGTGTGTCGGCGTGAATTAGGGGCGTTTTTTGTAGGCTAGCATGTATGCCGGCCGCTGGCACTCTGGCCAACATGAACTATGGCCCTTGGCATGACTATGGTCGCAAGCCCTAACTTTAGATTTTATTTTTCTTGCAAATAATTCAGTCGGCCGGACAAAATGCGTCGGCCGTTTGAGCGCACTGGCCAGATTTGGTCAGGCGCAGTCGGACATCGCGCCTCCAATCGACCCAAACGGACAAAATCTGGACAAAATGGATGTCCTTTTGCATTGGAGTTGGCCTAAACATGTACAATGAACCAGACTATAGCATCTAGACATGGCTACCTTTTTTCCGAAAAGGAGATTGAAACCCTGGCCTCTGAATTAATATAATGCACACAATCATCTTTATTTAAGTTGTTGGAAGATATTGATGCCAAAGTCATCGATAGGAGGAGTACAAAGCATAGGGCAACTACAGTAGAATCATTAACAGATATGAAATCAACATATACGATCATGTCGACTTATTTTGCCACAACGCCTTTTGAAAGGACATGCGGTGCCCCCATGTTCAGTTTTGGTAATTGATGACAATCTTTATGGACTAATGGTTGCCTTGAGTTATATTTGAAGGGTTTGTCCTTAGGATTTTCTTGTAGTCTTTGTGTTGGTTTCAAGGAGTTTATGAGATGACCAAGGTGCTATTCAAGGAATTATCCAAAGATTGGTCTGGTAGAAGACATGATACAAGGTTGATCAAGACTAAGTCAAGTGTGAATCAAGTTGATCAACACGCAAAGAGTAGGAGATGTACCAATAGGGATCAAGTGATCCAATGGTATGGTAAGCATTGTCCATTACGCTGTGTGTACTAACCAATGGTCTACGTGAGAGTTCTATGTGGGGTTAGGTATGTTTCTATGGGCTTGCGTCAAGAGGAAGATCTCATACAACCCATGGAGGATGACATCAAGTGATGATTGTCATCAAGATTGTGGTGTGCAAGCTCAAGTGGAGCATCACGAAGAGATCATGCTTGAAGCTTGTCGTCCATTGGGGTGACAATGGCCTTGTGAAGATGTTCCAAAGAGTGGCTCACCCATATTGGAGTATGGGGGAGCAATCTACTATTCTTCATCGAGCCAGCGCAATCAAGAAAGGTGGTCCAACTTGAGGGAGTCAAGATCATCACCATCTAGCTCAAGTGGACTATGTGCAAAGCAAAGGTTTGCCCTTGATAGGTTTTCTATTTTACCGGTTTCATGGTGGTAGTTGGGAGACCGGGTTTTAGGATAGAGTCGTACTATCAAGGGGGGATCTCAAGTTAGTAGCTTGATCGTATCGTTCGTAGAGAGCTCAAACCATTGCCTCCTTGCATCATCTTTCTTGGTTCTTGTTTGGTGTTTCTCTTTGTGAGTTTTAGAGCTTTTGGTCATCTTCATGATAAGCTCGAGTTCATCAAAAATGAAGTTCACTTATGCATCTTCTACGATGTTTTCGATGTTGGAGTTTTTGTTGGTTCTTCACTGATAGAGGTTTCACTCCTCTATATCTTGTCGTCCTCTATCCAACAAGTTTGAGTTTGCTCAATTCGGAGCTCATTTGCAGAAGTTATGGCAGTTCTGATTTTCTTGTAGCCATATGTTGTTGTGCTTGTGAGCTGGAGGCCACAAGCGGTAGTACCTCTCTGGTAAGCGGTAGTACCGCTTATAAGCAGTAGTACCGCTGTCTAGTACCATGGATACTACCGCTGCTTCTGGGAACTCGGCTTTCGTGTCGGGTTTGCGTGGAAGTGCAACGGTAGTACCGCCCGCTACTACCGTTGCACTACCGCTCCCTCCAGGTCTCGATGCACTCTCAGCGGAAGTGAAGCAGCAGTGGAGAGCAGCACTACTACCTATAAGCGGTAGTGTCGTTGTAGCAGTTCTACTGCTTCTCCCCTGTTCCTGCTCTGCTTCTGAGTAACCCCGAGCTGCAACCCCAGCGGTAGTACCACTGGGGCGAGCGATAGTACCGCTCCGGCTGCACTACCGCCTCGTGGCTTCGTGCCATTGCACTGCTTTTTGGTTAGGCGGTAGTACCGCTCTATGTGGGCTCGAAGCAAGGTACGGTTAGATTTTTTCGCTCCTATAAAGGGGGTCTTCTTCCCCCTTGGACCTTATCTCTTGAGCTTGTGTTCTTCCCCCATTGTTGACCTTCTGAAAGCACAAGTGCTCCCTAGATGGTTTTGGTAATTAATGTCAACATATCTCTTGTTGGACTAACACTTTTATCTAGTATATTTCAGATAAGTTCAACAATGGAGTGGCATGGACCAAAGGATGTGGGAACTCCTTCAAGATGCTAAGGACAAAGGATTGGCTCAAGCTTCAAGCCCAAGACTCTTCATTTTACATTTTAGTGATCCAAGATCACATTGAGTCTATAGGAAAATCCAATACTATCAAGGAGGGACGAGGTGTTGCTTAATGAGCCTCTTGCTTCATGTGCTTAGTGATATGCTCCAAAACCCTCCACTACTTTCTCACATCCACATATGACCTAAACCTAAAGTCAAACTCGGCCCACCGATTCTTTCTATCCGGCGCCACCGAGTTCAGATGTCATGGCCACTGCCACAAACCCTAGGCAAATCGGTTTCACCGATAAGTATCTCGGTCTCACCGAGATGGGATTGTAATCTCTCTGTGTATGTCCATTACCAAAATCAGTCTCACCGAGTTTATGCAATCGGTACTACCGAGATTACAATGCAAACTCTCTGGTTAACTTATTACCAAAATCGGTCCCACCGAGTTTGTGTAATCGGTCTCACCGAGTTTGCCTGACCAACTCTCTGGTTAGCTAATTACCAAAATCGGTCTCACCGAGTTTGTGTAATCGGTCTCACCGAGATTACGTTATGCCCTAACCCTAACCATATCGGTCCTACCGAGTTGCATATCGGTCCCACCGAAAACCCTAACGGTCACTAGGTTTACTAAATCGGTCCGACCGAAGTTTGTTGATTCGGTCCCACCGAGTTTGGTAAATTGTGTGTAACGGTTAGATTTTGTGTGGAGGCTATATATATCCCTCCACCTCCTCTTCATTCGTGGAGAGAGCCATCGAACAAACCTACACTTCCAACTTACGATTCGAGAGAGAACCACCTACTCATGTGTTGAGACCAAGATATTCCATTCCAACCACATAAATCTTGATCTCTAGCCTTCCCCAAGTTGCTTTCCACTCAAATCTTCTTTCCACCAAATTCAAATCCTGTGAGAGAGTTGAGTGTTGGGGAGACTATCATTTGAAGCACAAGAGCAAGGAGTTCATCATCAACACACCATTTGTTACTTCTTGGAGTGGTGTCTCCTAGATTGGCTAGGTGTCACTTGGGAGCCTCCGACAAGATTGTGGAGTTGAACCAAGGAGTTAGTAAGGGCAAGGAGATCGCCTACTTCGTGAAGATCTACCGCTAGTGAGGCAAGTCCTTCGTGGGCGACGACTATGGTGGGATAGACAAGGTTGCTTCTTCGTGGACCCTTCGTGGGTGGAGCCCTTCGTGGACTCGCGCAACTGTTACCCTTCGTGGGTTGAAGTCTCCATCAACGTGGATGTACGATAGCACCACCTATCGGAACCACGACAAAAACATCTGTGTCTCCAATTGCGTTTGAATCCTCCAAACCCTTCCCTTTACATTCTTGCAAGTTGCATGCTTTACTTTCCGTTGCTCACATACTCTTTGCATGCTTGCTTGTTATGTATTGTGGATGTTAAACTTGTGCCTAAACTCCACTTAAACCTAAAGAAGTTAAAAACTGCAACTTTGGTACTTAGTGTCTAATCACCCCCCTCTAGACACCTCTTCTCAAGATCCTACACCTTCTTCGAGCTTGCTATCTCTCAACCCCTCCAATGAGTCTTGCTAGTTCTTGAGGGAAAAGAGAGAGGAGATCTAGATCTACATTTCCGCCAATCACTTTCTCCTCTATGTGAGGGGAACCCCTTAGATCTAGATCTTGGAGTTCTTCATGTTCTCCTTCTTGTTCTTCCTCTCATTTTCCTCCATAGCTTTTGTTGATGTGGTGGGATTTGAGAGTGAGGGACTTGGGCACTCCGTGTGCCCTTGCCATTGCATTTGGTGCATCGGTTTGAGTTCTCCACGGTGATACGTGGAAGTGAAAGTTGAGAAGCTTATTACTTTGGGTGTTTGGGCACCCTAGAGCTTGTTCCTCTTAGGTGCTTTGGTGCCCTAGACGGTTGGTGCGTTCGGAGCTCAATCATTGTGGTGTAAAGCTCCGGGCAAGCATTGGGGTCTCCAATTAGGTTGTGGAGATAGCCCGAGCAATTTGTACGGGTCCCGATGACCGCCCCAAGGGTTGCCAAAGTGTACGGGTTCGGTGACTGCCCCCAAGGGTTTCCATTTGTACAGGTTCGGTGACCGCCCTCAAGGGTCCCTTAGTGGAACCACGGTATCTTGCATTGTGCGAGGGCGTGAGTAGATTGCGGTGGCCCTAGTGGCTTCTTGGGGAGCATTGTGCCCCCACACCGCTCCAAACGAAGATTAGCATCCGCAAGGGCGTGCACTTTGGGATACATCATCGTCTCCGCGTGCCTCGATTATCTCTTACCCAAGCCATTTACTTATGCGCTTTACTTTGTGATAGCCATATTTTTTTGTCATATATCTTGCTATCACTTAGTTGTTTATCTTGCTTAGCATAAGTTGTTGGTGCACATAGGTGAACCTAGTTGTTTTAGGTTTTGTGCTTGACAAATTAAACGCTAATTTTATTCCGCAATTGTCAAGCCTAAACCGTAATTATTTTAAAGCGCCTATTCACCCCCCTCTCTAGGCGACATCCATGATCTTTCACCTTTAAGAATGGATAAGCGCCCCTCGTCGCCGTTGCCATGTCTGGCCCTAGACGGTCATGACAAGAATTTTCATCTTGGTTGCGGCGACTAACCGCTGAAGGCCAACACATCAGCAAGGAGATATGGTTCTTGATGCACCAGTGGGTCTCGGATCTCCTGACGCATATTGAGGAAGGCAGCCCATGGTGCCGGTACCTGGTGATCAACAGCTGCAAGAGGACCCTGCCTGAAATATGGTTCGGTGTCAAACACTGGCTCGTCCTGCTCACTCTCAATGATCATGTTGTGCAAGATGACACAACAATTCATCACCTCCCACATCTGAGATTTCGACCAGGTCAAAGCGGGGTAGTGGACAACAGAAAATTGAGATTGGAGCACACCAAATACCCACTCGACATCTTCATTCAAGCCTCCTGACACTTAACAAAGTAGGATTTCTTGCCTCCTGGCATAGGGTTTGAGATAGTCTTCATAAATGTTGACCATCTTGGATAGATGCCATCTGCTAAGTAGTATCCCTTGTTGTAGTGGCGTCCATTGACCTTGAAGTTCACAGAGGAGCATGACCTTCAACAAGCTTGGCAAAGACATTCAAGCACCGTAGGACGTTGATTTCATTGTGAGTTCCTGGCATACCAAAGAAGGAGTGTCAAATCCAGAGGTCATGTGTAGCCACTGCTTCAAGTACCACACTGCAAGCTCCTTTCGCGCCTTTGTACATCCCCTGCCAAGAAAATGGACAGTTTTTCCATGCCCAATGCATGCAGTCGATGCTTCCAAGCATCCCAGGAAATCCTCTTGCTTCATTCTGTGTTAGGATCCGAGCAGTGTCTTCAACATTGGGTGATCACAAGTATTATGGTCCAAACACTTCCACCACAGCCCTGCAGAACTTGTACAAACACTCAATGGTGGTGGACTCGGTCATGCGTCCATAGTCTTTCTTTATATCACCGGGAGCTCTGTATGCAAGCATCCTCATAGCTGTCGTGCACTTATGGAGTGAGGAGAATCCAACTGTGCCGGTGCAATCCTTCTTGCAAATGAAATAGTTGTCGAACTCCCGGATGGCATTCACAATCTTTAGGAAGAGCTTCCGGCTCATCCGATAACGGCGCCAAAATACTTTCTCGCCATGTAGTGGAGCATCGGCGAAGTAGTTGGCGTAGAGCAAGCAATAGCCCTCCATTCGATGCATCTGCTTGCTCTTGCGGCGGCCCGGCGCCGAGCCACCTTGCCGCGGCTTTGCATTCTTCGCGAACAGGCCGGCCAGAGCGGCGAGGATCATGAGGTGCTCTTCGTCGTCGGTGGTGGCCTCGGCTTCCTCCTCCATCAGAGCTGCGAACGCCTCCTCGTCGTCGGAGTCCATCGCCGAACACCTCACCGGCGTGGTGGGCGGGTAGCCGCCGGTATCCTCGCATGCGTGGTCAGAGTCCTAAAAAAGCTCGGCCAGGAGCGGGATCGAGGTTGTCGCGGCGAAACCCTCTCTTTCCAGCGGGGGAATGGCCTTTCTAGCGGCGGAGCAGCGGCTGTGGGTAGGGGGTGGCGCCGGTATCGGCATGGCGGTGAAAGGGAAAGTGACGTTCTACCGTGCGTGGGTCGAATCTGGGCGGGGAAAGGCGTTTCTAGGCTGACAGTGGTGGTCCACGCGCCACTTTTCTTTCTGCCGGAGCCCCCAAGTGCCCCCAGTGCGCCGGGTTCGGCCTGAGATCGCCGAGCCAAAAAATGGGCCGAACCGGCGAAATTCGACGCCCTGAAGACGCAACTGGGGGATTTTTTTTGTGCCGGCGGAAAAAAAACGCCTTAAGGAGGCCTGTTGGGGTGCGGCTGGAGGTGCTCTAAGTTTGTGATCCAAATGTACAACACTCGTCAGACTATCTTCAAAATATTTTAAACCTGGCCTGGCTAGCCATCACATGGCCCTACTCTGGCTCAGACATAGGGGTCTATAGTGCCACATGACATGAGGTAATCAAGTGTACTCGATGACGCACGCAATTATGAATTTAGGGGCCTCACATCCAGATTTAGGGTCCTATTGCCCACACTATTCATGGGTACGTCCATTGCCATCATGAACGCACTTATCATCCACATCCACATAAAACCCAAAGTCCAAGCAAGAAAAAGAACGGATCCATCGCTCTCCCCCAAGCCGAGAAGCATCTCAAGCTAGCTTCCACCCCAATACTACCCCAAAGAATACCACCATTAGCTTAGCTGACACTGTCACACCCAACAAAAGGGAGCAGCCAGCTCCCCCAGCAGGCCAGAGCCAGAGAGAGAGAGAGAGAGAGAGAGAGAGAGAGATCCACCGCAAGGGAAAGAATCACGAAAAGGGGCAGGGAAAGGAGGAGGGAGCTCCCAAGCACAAACCTTTCTCCCGAGGGCACCAAACCCTACCAATCCGCCGTATAATCCCCCGGGAATTCCTCCCCCATTGCTCCCTGGAGCCGAGCGCGCCGCCGGAGCGGAGCAATGCCGAGGAGACTCGTCAATGCCGTCCTCTTCACGGTCCTGGGCGTCGTGGTCGCGCTCTTCATCTGCTACTCCGTCCGCTGCTACCGCCGCCGCCGCCGCGGCCGCGCGGTGCTGCCCTCGCACGGCGCCAGGGCCGACCGCCTCCAGGCGGGCGGGTCCAGCGCCTACGGCTCCGGCGTCGGGGAGGAGCTGCTCACGTTCCCCGGCGGCGAGGGGCTCACTGTGGCCGCCATCCTCGAGGCGCCCGGGGAGGTGGTGGCCAAGTCGGCGCACAGCACGCTCTACCGCGCCGGGCTCAGCGCCGGCGAGGCGGTGGCGCTGCTCCGGTTCCTCCGGCCGGTCTGCTCCGCGGGCGCCGAGGAGGCCACGGCCGCCGCGCGGCTGCTCGGCGCCGTGCAGCACCCGAATCTCGTGCCGATCCGCGCGCTCTACGTCGGCCCGCGTGGGGAGAAGCTGCTCGTGCACCCCTTCTACGCCGCCGGCTCGCTCCGCCGCTTCTTGCAAGGTTTGCCCTTTACTCACGTTGCTCCATGGCGTGCAATTGCTTCCACTGCTTTGCGTTCGAGCCAAGTTTACCTTGAGTAAGACTAATCATGCGAAATACTCCGTCATAATTAGCTGAAACTGCAGTGAATTTGCTGATTTATGTGCCATCGTAATTAGCTCTGCTTCGTCTCTGGTTTCCCAGGAAAATAACTGAAAATCATCTCTCTTTCATTTGATCGATTATTCTGCTCATCTGAATCAGATTTAGCACGAATGTGTACTTCCAATAATGCTGCAAGGATTGAGCAACAGCCTTGCAGAGTGATTTTTGTTACCTTTAGCCATGTGTCTTCACTGCTACACTTTGTACTTTTGTCGTGAAGTTTACTAGACAACGGGACAGCTCAATAGTTGATAAAGGTGTTTGTGAACTTTTACTGGTTGGAGTTGTTGGCTTGGACACTTTACTTAGCTTGATCTTCATGTTTCTGAAGGACATATGAACATTGGGTCACCTGTAGCAACCTCATTAGATTTTCCATGTTGATCTGTATGGTTCAGTTATATATCAAATCAGTGTTTCTGGGGAAACATTTAATTCCTATCATATTTAACGATTTGGTTCATTAAAAAAAGGGCAGCCCGGTGCATGTAGCTCCCGCTTGCGCAGCGTCCGGGAACGATTTGTTTCATTATTGAAGAGAAATGTTTTCTTCCCTAAAAAAAGAAATCCTTTCTTCCCTCAAAAAGAAGAGAAATGCTTTCTTATATGAAGTGTTTGCAAGACTACTTTTATGGCACTTATGAGGGTGATTTTTCTGAGCTGTTTGTGCTCCCTGCATCTTTCAGCTCTCATTTTCAGTGGAGTAGTTGAATTATATGCTCTTATTGAACATGTTTTATGTGTTGATCCATCAATTGATCACATTGAGAAAGACCTATAAAGATGATGATCATCTTTTACAGAAAACAATTTCTGTGGTTTTTGACTTTTTGTTGTCAATCACTTTTGAGGTGTATTTGATCTTTGCGAGGGTTTGAAAAGGACATGTCCAAACGGGTCCTCTTTGCTAGTACTACATTTCTTGTACGATTGCAAGCTGGTTCCCTACCACAAGGTTCTGGTTTGAAATTGAACAGTATGACTCTATTGCATTTATATTGTACTGCACGATTGAGTTGAAAATGTGTCGGCCTTTACGTTGGACTGCCAGTCCGGTCTTACCATGAGATTTTCCCACTACTGGTGTCAACACGTCAGTAACTTTGCTAGTTACTGTCAGATCTCAAATCATGATATACTAGCATCTAAACAAAAAAACTCCATGCATTCTCTGGACTGTCTGACATTTCCCGTTTAATTTTTACCTGCAGAGGGAATCAATGATTCACAGAGATGGGAGATAATCTGCAAGCTATCCATCGGCATCGTCAAGGGGCTGGACCACCTTCACACAAGATCGCAGAAGCCCATCATCCATGGCAACCTCAAGACAAGCAACATCATGCTCGACGCCGATTTCCAGCCCAGGGTGTCAGACTTCGGGCTCTACCTCCTGCTGAACCCCGCTGCCGCGCAGGACATGCTCGAGACCGCCGCGGTGCAAGGCTACAAGGCCCCTGAGCTGATCAAGATGAGGGAGGTCACGAGGGAGAGCGACGTGTACAGCCTGGGGGTGATCCTGCTGGAAATGCTTGCTCAGAAGGAGGCGGATGGCTCGCCGAATGCCCGCGACATCCACTTGCCAGCCTCGTTCAAGGATCTGGTTCTCGAGAGGAAGATCGCCGACGCGTTCGGTTCCGGGCTGATCCAGCAGAGCAAGAACTCGGGGAATGAGGCGAAGCTCAACGCGTTCTTTGAGCTCGCGACGGCTTGCTGCAACCCTTCGCCGTCCTTGAGACCGGATTCGAAAAGGATCCTGAAGAGGCTGGAGGAGATATCGAGGTGACCGAAACGTGCCGAATGTCGGATTACTCGCATACTAATTAGAAGGTGTTAAACTATATACCAGCAGCAGGGTAGTATTAGTATTTATAAGTGTATTACCCGTTTGTTATTTCATAGAGGGTTTGTACTACCAGAACTGGAGAGTGATAGGGGGTTACCGGTCTGTATAGCTTCCGTGGACTTTAAAGCTTAAGCTTTCGACAAATGAGGCGTAAGGTTCTTCTGACTGTATTCTGTAGACCTCAGCTGAATTATAGAGTACTATGTAACCACTGAGTAGAAGGTACCACTATGTATGGATCCTTCATCTTTTGAACTTGCGGAGGTAGTTGTTTGCACTGGTCATTAACAAGGTCATTTTCCTGGCTGTTGTTTGATATGTGACTCCTTCCTTGTTCCAAATGGGCACCGATCAACGGGGGGTGTCGCCCCTTTTGGCAGCACTAAGCGGCGACATCTTCTTGTCGACATCTCTTTACTGTTGTTGGATTGCCGGCCTCAAACGTTGGCCTTTTGGCCGGACCCAAACATGCATGCCGACCTCTGCTCTAGTGTTTGTAGGACTGGACGGCTACCTGCAATGTTTGTTGAATCTACCCTCCCATGTTCTTTCAGTGCTAAAACATCTTTTTTTTGGAGGGGATCAGTGCTAAAACATCTGGTTTTTGACCATTTACACCGGCACTGTGGTCACTAGAACAATATGTCTCACTAGGCCTGAAAACGCAGTTTTGGAATTTTGGCCCAGAGGAGAGTGGGCAATAATAGTAAAACCTAGAGTTGGTAAGTTTTGATTTGTTTTAACACCGGCTACAGAAATCCTTGGCTAAGAGCCAAATCTGGGTTCAGTGTTCAGTATGTGAAAGAGGCATGCCACAGAAGAGATCAGGCGGCCACCATGTGGCCGTGGTCATCCTAGCATCACCATCTGATGGGAAACGCCACCTTGCGATGACAGTGTCAGAAGCTGATTCCGCGTAATCCGTATAGCTGGCTGGATAAACAATTCCGCGATCTTGACTCCGCCACAGCGTTCACAGAATATAGCAACTGGATTTACCGGGAGCACATGAAGAAATCTAAAAAACTCGAGAGGCCTCCATGTGCTCATGTTCCTGGCACGTGCTTTACCACCGTGCATGTTGCACAGTCCCTAAAGTCACTCTGCACCGCAGTACAGCCAACCAACTCTGACAATGCATGACAGTTGAGCATACATACAGTGTAAACGACCAACAGTAGGCGCCCGATGTTCACAAGTCAGTGTCTAAAATAGCATTCAGTTGCAAGGCCCGGACAGAAGAACTAAATAGCTCACACATGTATAAACAACAAAATAGTTCAACTCGAAGCCATCCATCCTGTGTAGTTTACATACAACAACAAGCAAGATCAAAGCGACTACCAGCAGGGGCTGCGCATTGGTTCACTTCACGGACGCGAGGACTCTGGGGAGAGATCACAGGTACTCCCGGAGGCTCTCGCCGCTGAGGGTCTCCATCTCCTTGAGTATCTCCTGGGACAGCGTTTTGACCGGAAGCTCGACGTCCTCGAGCAGTTCGCCCAGGAACGGGATGGTCTCCGGGACCAGAGCCACGTACTCCTCCTTCAGGTGTTGGACCATGTACCTCACCACCTTCAGGCCCAGCATCTTAGGGCGGACATTGTCACTCCTTGTCTGCATCAGCACCTGCAGTTTAACAATGACAAAATTAAGCCAGTTAGTTAGCACGAGCAAGTCTTTGGTTTGGTCTCTCGTTCAAATATTGCTACGAGATTCGTGTGTATTATAAGAAATCACAAAATAGTTATCAATTAGTTCAGTTAGTGCTGCTACAATTCAAGAAAGTACTCGTGTATTGCTTTGTTCCTACCTCATGGTTAAGAGGCTTCCACAGAACATCTGATCGCGCAGTCACTGCCATTTGTCCCAAGCATGAGACAAGAATTTCATCCACTTCCTCAACTGATGGAGCGTCTGGAACTGAATCAAGAGATTCAGGCGGTTCCGCAACAAACTGAGAAACAATGGGCTTCAAAAGAGTCTGCAGATGGCCAAGATATAAACAAAAATGTTACAATCAAAATGAAAAGATTATCAGGAGCAGAGAAGGTAAACGGGCGAAGAATATAAGAAACATTTCCTGGTTATATGCTAGAAACAACTTAAAGGATGCCCTTTCTACCACCTTATTATGACATTAAAACAAGACAGAAGGACATTTGCCTAGCACATTATAATTCTTTGTTGGCTGGCAAAAGCATGCAAGATATGTAATTGATCTTGTGCGAACATGTAGACAGTAGACCCATATATAAATAATACAAAGAAACTAACCTGGAAATTGGAGGAATCTAGGATCTTCTGATCATTGTCGTAAAGAAAGCACTTGTGCAATGATTTCAGTATCAGTGCTCTCAAGTTCCACAGCTTCTGTCCTGACAAACTATCCTTATATTTGACTATATCGTCTCCAAGTTTAGCCTTCTTCTTTCGCTTGGAACTGATAAAGACACCATCTTCTGACAGATATTGTACCGATCCCTCAAGTAGGTACTTGAAGTAAGGTGTAAACAAGGACCTTCATAGACAAATAATATAAACAAGATAAGAAGCAAATTCATATGCGCAAATTGAACAAACTAACATCAGGCAAATCATTGACAAGGCTTTCAAAATTTCCAGCAAAAGACGCAAGGTTTGAAACCCATTTATGTTGTTCGGTGATTTGCCAATACACAATGTGATAGGAATACCTGTGTTGTTCAGCGAGCTTGTTGACCAACTTGTAGAAAACAATTGCTCGGTCCATACTTCTCTTTGATGTTGACTGATCAACTTCAGACTCTGCCCATTCAAGAGTATGAAGGAAAAGAGGCCTAAAAGTGGACTCGGTAAGCTTCATCGTGAGAGTGATAATGGTGTGGGTAATACTTTGCTCAACTAAATTTATATTCTTCAAGGAGTCCAGATTCTGACGACGGAGATCAAGAGCTTCCAAACAGTGTTCATATATTTTTGTATGGTAAGTTCCTACAGCCAGCCGATCCATTGTACCAACTACATTTGCAAGCATTTGGAATGACAATGACAGGCTTGCATCTCCACATTTGGTAGCACTGGAATACAAATTCAGTAAAGGTGGAAGAATAAGCCGAACCTACAATACAAATATTTCCATAAGACTCAGAATATATAGCACATTAATTGTCCATCATATCACTGAGAAAACAATACATGATATGTTTAGAAGGAACATACTGGAACTGTCTCGGTCAGTAGGCCCCGAACATCTGCTGCTTTTACATCCAACTTTCCATCAATTTGAGTAGCACATTCAGGATGCAATATCACGAGATCCAGTATTTCTTCCAAATATGGACTAACAAATTCCCCAAGCTTTTGCACAATCACCTGAATAGTTGTAAGTACAGATAGCAACATACTTACAGATTGGTTTGAAAGGCTGGCATCAGTTCTCGGAGAACCATGAGCATATTTTCCACTAGGGCAACATGACACTAGATGTGATCTTTGCAGCATATTTTTCATGATAAGTGGAAGCTGAGGTAATGCTTTTGATCCTAGCACGTTAATCAGAGACCCTGCGGTATTTATTAAACCGGAAGAAGTGACAGAATCACCAGAGCTGATGTGACTAATGATTGTCGCAAGGCACTTGCTATATGCAGGATTTTCAGAGGGATATTCTTTCGCTAGTGTTTCGAGTGAAGAAATAGCAGCAATTTTCACAGATGTGTCCGACTCTCTATCAATCAACTCTAGAATCTTGTAGCACAGCTCGCTGAAATAAGGGCAAGAGCTCTTGTCCACTTGGAGTGCAGTCGACAGAGAGCTGCGCTTCAGTTTTCTTGCTTTCCTTTGCTTGTTCTGGACCATGTTATTCGCCCTTGCAGTTTCACACAATATTCCAAGTGTCTGTTTACAAAGTACAGGGGCAGTCAAGTGGGGCAAAGTTGGCTTTAAAGAACATAATCAATGAACGGAACAACAAAGATACCTTTCTTTTCACAAGACCTTCTGGATGTTCTAACAACCGAGTAATTCCTTTGAAATATGTTGAAGCATGCATCCATCCCGTAATTATTTTCAGAACAGTATTTGAATTGTTCCTGACTTCCTTTAGAATATCACCAGAAATGTCCCCTTTTTTGTCTTTGACAGACACAGTGCACAAGACCACTTCCTCCATGAGTGTTCCAAGAGAATTCTACAACAACCATGAAGACGAATAAGGGATGGATAAATCAAGAATACGACTTTTTAAGGCAAAACACTATCTGATAGAAATGCATAAAACAACAGGAGTTCTATCTGGAGCAGACAGAGCTAAAATAGGAATAATAACAACAGAAAAGCAACAAAGCCACAATTTCGACCAAATGAAATACCTGGATAGAATTAGCAGCTTCCTCAGCTTCAAGCTCAAATCTCAACTCTGTATCTTGCAGCTTAAGTAGAATAAACTGCAACGCCAAATGTAGCATAGGAAGTAAAACTTGTTTCTGATGCACCTTGATTTCTTGTAGTAGCTTACACAGACAAGGAAACCATAATTTATAGGAATATTGGCCCGTCATATTGACTGCCAGACCATATTCCCACTCCTGTGACATGGCACTCAAGGATAGGACACAATGACTCTTCTTGTGTTTCGAAAGAGAGTGTGAACCCCGCTCAATCAACGTGTACAATAGATACATGATCACGGTACTCAAACTATTTTCTCCTAGGGTCCTCAAAAGGTACATCATGAGGGTCACACGCCTATGTTCGGCAACATCAGTCAAAGATTTAATGAATATCTGCAGAAACATAAATATGCATAATTCATTAAATATTGTTATATTCACAGGAAAATGTATATAAGCCAACAGAGAACGTCAAAGAAGAATAGAGAACCTGAAGAAGCTTTTCTATACTTGTGGTCTTTGATAGCCAACATGGCACTAGTACAGATAATAAATCCTCCATAACATGTTGCGAGTGGCTATCCTCCTTCAAAATTAAAATGCAGAAAAGGGGTTAAGTGTGTACAGGACAAGCTTAAGTGAGGGATAATGCAAAGAATATAAAACAACATTAACTTTCAGAAGCTTTAAAAAAAATAAACAAGTATAGAGAACCTGTTTGATTCGCTTCAAAAAAATAAACCTACGCTAACATTTAGGGCCTCTTTTGATTCACAAGATTCCAAACATATGATTGTAATGTGATGCCCACTTGAATCTTAAAGAGTTAAATTTGCAGAAAGTTTGTTTGGTTGCACCATAACAAAAACAATGTATTCTTTGAGGTTTGAGTCAATGGAAAATTTCCTACGAAATGCTGTGCAATGGAATCCTTGAAAGTACTCCTACACGATACAATCCTACAAATGAAATAACCCCCGTGGGGAAAATTCCTTCAAGCTGAGAGGCTTACTAGTACGAATTGGTTAGCAAAAATTAAGGTGAACCCCCTCCGTCCCAAAATAAGTGTCTCAACCTTAATACAATTTTGTACTAATGTTAGTACAAAGTTGAGACACTTATTTTGGGACGGAGGGAGTACAACTTTTGACGAAGGGAGTACAAACTAAAGAAATGCTTCAAGAAGGTCCGGATAGCAAACTGCACTGGGCTCAGATTGCCTCAGGAAAATTGAACAAACCTGTTTCACTGCATCCCCAATAGCAACAAACAGATCAATAATATTTTCTGAAACCAGCTGCGGGAATGCCTTTGCTAAGGATGCAATCAACGACAATCCATGATTACGAGTTCCTACATCCTCCGTGGACCTTATGAAACTGATAAGGAGGTTTACATTTCCATTGTTGAGCAGATTATCCTGCAGAAACACAAATTTTCATGAAATTAAAAAAAAACAGAAGTCAAGTTTTTACAACATAGCAAGAGTAAGAGGTTATAAATCAGTCTACTAGATTACTTGGTGGCCCGATTGTAGTGTATCGATTATATCTTTGAGTGTCAGCAGTACCAACTGCTGGGTTTCTTTTACAAAACTGGGCACATCAAGAGTTTCAGAAGAGCCTTTGTTATATTGACAAACTACCCCTGAAATCCATTGATCGGAAAGAAGCTTTGATAGAATCTGGCAAAGTGGTTGGAGTAAACATAGCCTGCATGAAAAATGACAGCATATTAGAATTGCATATGAGAACTATAGAACATCGGATTTTTTAAAATTAAGAAGAGAACTATAGAACATAGATTTTTTAAAATTAAGTGTTATAGTACCAGACCTTTCATTCACATTCTTCATAAGAAAAAGAATATCCAGAAGAGAAACGAGAATAGAAGACACAGGGTGTTCTCCAAAATACTCTTCAAAATGGTTATCACGGTTAAGATTCTCTGATCTCTTTATTCTCTTTGGATTTCCTCTCTTATCACCTTGCGCTACAACCAATTCAATAAATTTCACAAAAGTGGAGGCATGAACCTGTCATGAGTTGAATTAGAAATCAGCTAAAAATGATTAAAAGCGATACAAAAAATGTACAAACACCATACACGAAATTACATGCAAACACTTGGGAGAATTGATAACAAATAGCAACTCTGAAAAGAATCCATTCAGCTGTACATAGTTACAAGCCTATCCATTCAGGTGTACATAGTTACAAGCCTATGCTCATCTTAAGAAAAGGAAACAGAAGTACAACATTATGAAAGGCAGTTTGGTGCTGAAAGAATGACAACTGCTGTGTTCAAGCAACCAGATTTAAAATACGTTTTACACCGGATTTCAGAGCATTAGTTTTCGTACATTAATGGGTGTGTTTGGACCTCTGACACTAATTTTGCTTGGCCAAAATAAGTAAATATGAATGAAATAAATAGAATGCAGGATATGGATACAAACATTAATTCGCAGTAGAGCATCTCGTGTTGCATTTCGAATTTCCAAATTCTCAGCTCGAAACAGAGAAATAAGTAGCCCAAATACTTTATCCTGCAAAAGTGAGAATACATTCAAGTTTAGTTTATCTTAATACCACATGAAGGGAAAGACAATAATAGATAAGAGAGAAAGATATGGACAGAAAGGAATTGAGATCAATCACATGCCAGAACAATACAAGCATGTGAAAGATGATGGTATATACAATCTGTGAACAAAACAAATGCCAAGAAAGATCGTGTGACTAGTTAAATAAGAATACTCTAGTACATGGTCGCAGGCAGAAAGAACTTGTTCAAGCACTGTCTGGAAGAATGGTAGTTCTTGGCAAAGTTCCGAATTATGTCAGATTTAAACTAAATACCAAAATTTTACCAAGAAATACTCCCCTTCCAAACAGACCCCTAGTGTACTTGTTTACACAAGAAAATAAGATAGTTCAATGTAGAGAGCTTCAATCCAACACTTGGCAAACAATTTGCTGTCGCATTCAGCAGAAACCCAGGAAACATGATTACTGACTGTTACATCAACACACCATGATTATTGTAGAGAACTTCTATTTAAGTTAATGTAGGAGCACAAGAAAGCAATTTGGTTCACATCAATGATTACACAGATTGGAAGACTATGAATTACTGCTAGAATACCATCATTTTTTTGCAGAACTACCATGTACATGATGCCTATGTTGGTGTGCTCAATAAATGAAATTCCCGAAATTCCAGTACAACATGCTCACATGGGTTGGGTAAATGTATAATCCCACCAACTAGGTCCAAGTCCATTCAATGCTGAATGTAAACTAGCCCATTCAATGTTGTCCCTATATTTCAACTTAAATGTGCGAATAACTGAAGTTTCACCAAGCAAACAATGGCATACAAAATTATAGGGCAAACATAAACCTTAGCATCGTTCTTCAAATTTTCAAAGAATACTGGTTGAAGATTTTGCAGGGCAGTTAGACATGGCATCACGGCAACAGGATCTTCGTGAGACAAACCATCAACCTGAAGTTGCATAATGTCAAAGTTAATCTAAGCAGGTATATTTGTAATTTTCACTTGATTGAAAGTTTGTTCACCTTTAAAGCTTTCAATAGAGCCTCAAATGTATCAAAACCAAAATTTGTTTGATCTGCCACTGCGAACAAAACCTACAGAATGATAGTAATTAACGCACCCACAACAAATATGAACCAAGGCAGTCCTGCTGAACGGATGTATTTATTACCTCCAAAAGCAAGCACAATATTTGTGTTTCATGAGTAGTCAGGATCTGCTTAGAATCATGCCCACTTTGATGCTGACTACGACGGTCCAGAAGATACAAGAACAAAGACTTAACCTCTTCTGCCTTAAATAAGATGCTTCCTACTCCTTTCAGGGCTGACAGAACCATCAGCTGCAATAACATTATAATATCAACTGACATCCAATCCTAACAGAGAGGATTGTTCATATTTACTAGTTTTCAGTTTTTGTGTGGTATTGAGTGACAAGGATAATGTGAGTGAATATTATGGTGTGTGGGGTTTGATACTCTGTTGACATGTATGCCATATCAAGCTGGATCGATTTACCAACACTGCAGAAGAAACTAACCTTTCCATAAGGAGAGAGCTTCAAAGAAGAGTGCAGGATGAAATTAAGGATAGCATCTTTGGTCGGCTGATCAATTCTGAAAAAAGAGACGTGAGCTTATTACACATCCCTATTAAAATAGACACACGTGTGCTTCCATTAAATGCAATTAATTCTTGACGATAAACCTATGGGATGCTGTTATAAAAAATGTTAAGTTCAAATCTTCAGAAAATCCTCGCATGTCCGCAGAATGCTACTGTTCTGGTTGCTCCAGTTTCTCTCTTGTTACCACACTTACAGTACACACATCTGATTTGTCAAATCACATGCTTATGACCTGCTCACTTCACTGTTTAAAACAATCCCCCAGGTAATTCAAGCGAGGATACTATCTCGAGGTTGGTTTTAAGAATATACCCATGCCAAAGTTGATTACAGAAGAACAAAAGACCAATACATCATTTTTAAAGAAAATACGAAATACAGGTGATGAGACAAAGTAAATTTAAAAACATGTGAGATGTTCCACAAGAGAACAAAAAAACTTTCATGAAGATTCTCATGAACCATCAGATCTTGACTTGGGCTAAGCATTGATGAAATATAAGCAGGTAAAATCTCGCATCTGAGGATATCATGGCCTTTTGGTTGGCCAATGACTCGAGGAAAACACCAAAGGCTGGAGATGACATGGGGAATTTGCCGTTGTTTCCTGTAGATTGTAATTAATGACCAACAAGATCAGCATCGAATTTCCTCAAGTGGGAATTAAGAATGAAGAAAATATGCGGCTAGCATACCATTTCTGAACACCGAAGTGCTCAAGCGCTGCCACACCAAAGACAGGCCCTCGATAAATTTCATAGCAGAGGACCTTACATCCTACAATATGAGTAACGAACTTGCTCAATGCAATAACCAAGAGAACTCTAATCAACACAAAAAGGAACTAGCTCACAGATTGTGATGCGATAGAGAAAACGTAACAGAACACTGTGTACCTTATTTTTGTGGGAAAGAGGGACAATAAGAGAAGGGAACAAAAGTAGAAGCTGCATACACAAGCTCTCATCCATACTACTACTTTCAGATAAAGCACACGTTGAACAAATTGACGCAAGCACAAGAAGACTCTCTGATTGAACTCCAGCAGACAAACCTACATCAAAATTTAAAAAATATCATAAAAAGTGCAGAGAAAGAGAAATGAGTGCAATCAAACAACAATCTAACTAGTAAGAAGAGAAATGACTGTGCAATCAAACAACAATCTAACTAGTAAGTAACCATTAAAGAAAAACAGGAACATGAATAAACCAACCAAAGTGAGCTAATTATGAAATGTCAAAGAAATTAGGCACTGAAATACAAATTTAGTAAAAGCAAATATTAGGCAACAGAAAATACGAGAAGAAAATGTTGTCTAAACTTTATATCACATGTTTAGCTCTTGTACAGTAACAGGAAAACCTAAAAATAGAAATTAGTGTAGCAACCTTCATCCACAAGGTACTTTGAGATAAATTGAATAGGTGCTCCTGTGCAGTTAGCCACCAGATACTGTAGGTGCTTCTGAAAGATATTGTTGTCAGGTGATGTGATGAAAAACAAAAACAAATCATCAAGCGCTGTATTTTCACCAGCATCAATCTGCATACACCACAAAGTGAGGACAGAACATGAGATACTCTCAGAAGTCACAACAAGGAAAACAGATACAGATTTATTCATTTTTGGTAAGCAGTAACACACCATAGAATTCTGCTTAACATAGGAAGACTGGACCCTTAGCAGACCCCAAAATATGCAGACAAGAATTCTAGCATTCAATGCATCTGTGTCATTATTGAAAATATGCTTCACTAGTTCCGTAATGCACTTCTCAAGGTTGTCAATGCTGATCTGCGTGATGTAAAACAAAAGTTATGGCATGTAAATATTGGGTAAATCATCCACAAATGGAATAAACAATAGTAGAGTAAAGCAGTAACACCTCATCACCAATACAATCGCCTTTTGGCTGTATGTGAGACCATTCATTCTTCAGAGCTGGCAAACAAACTTGGCACAGATTCACCTGCTTATCCAAAACTGAAGAGGGCGAGAAGAAATTAAGTAATTGGTGTGCGCACGTGTGTGTGACAGAAGATTCAGACATAAAAATTTAATTTTAGAAAGAAGTCAGACTGCATCCAACTATCAGTTCGAAGAATGCTAATAACTAGCTTGATAAGCAAGAACAACATGAATATATAAGGCAGTTTATTTGAATACCGCAATAATACTCTATCAACACTACTCGCTCCGTCCCCAAAACAACTATGACAAGTTAGTACAAAGTTGAGTCACTTATTTTGGGACGGAGGGAGTAACATTCTTAGTAAAACAACCATGACAAGTCCTACCAGAAATGATAAGAGCAAAGCTGCGAAGATGGATATACCTTCAGTAGGAATAAGCAGAGCTTGCAATACTATGAGTAAGAACGGAGTTATAGAAAAGCTACTTCGGTTTCCACAGTCAGCCAACCACTCCACATGTTTATTTGGGTTTGATAGAAAAGTTTGAGCAAAAGCTTGGATGTTCTTCATGTTAATGGAGGCTATAGATTCCAAAGGCACGTTCTGCAATGACATAATAAGATATATAGTTATATGAAAAATAGAAAGAATGTAGCATGCCCCAATATCAATATCTACAGAAAAATATGTTTGTTATTTCATACATGTTTTACATATCTAGCCATATGACTGCAAAGAGCTGAAGATGTGGAAATGGATATATAAAGAGTAAGAATCTATCATGACATATCAGGGCAGGTAAGAAATCTCACCTTCGCTTCAGGAGCAGTGAGCTCATAAACAAGAGGACTACTTGCATAGAAATCCCATTGTATTTTCTTAGCTAGCTCCAAGGCCTTCAAGTTTACCTTCAAGGTCTGCATCCATTTAAACATTCAAAATGAGGAATATGTGCAGGAAAATAAATGGTGCAAGCAAACAATATAAGATTAAAAAGCTAACCTTTGGGTGAACAATAAGAAGACCAAATACTACTGTAGCAATGTCCTTGGCATGCTCCATGTGATGCACCTGATATTCCATGACCATCTTTTCCAAACATGAAACAGCAACATCACAAGCCTTTGATGTTTTTGAACCACCTAGAGTACCATAGAACAAATAGTATTGTCACTTACTGACTAGTAACTCCTATGGATATAGTATCGAGCATTAGCAACAAGAGGGAAACAGTAAACCCAGTTCCTTAATATTCCTTGATTTTGTATGCTGGACTGAATTACAAACAATGTTGACTGTATTTTTCTAAACCTAATTTTTAAACCATACTAACAACCTCATGCGTAAATGGAAGTTCTAGCAGCTAAGCTACACAGCAAATTTCTGCACGAGATAATAAAACAAACTCATCAAGAGGCCAACAAATGAACATTGCCCACCTTTGTGAATGATGTCGGTGCATTTCACGAGCAAATCATCGTATGCTTTTAGAAGGCCACGAGGACTGGCGATAGCAGCTAGTCCTTCTATGGATAAGGCAGCTTGAACAACACTTAGATCATCATCATACAAACTGCGTATTATTGCATCTTGCATATTTATAAACTTCTGCAGGAAAACATAAATAACACAAGCCAGCAGACCAACACTTGAGGTTAGTAATAACTTCAAATAGAACGAGTATCATGCACTGCACCAGATACATTTGCAAAAAAGGATGCAAACATTACCTGTGGATTTGCAGCATTTTTCTTTAAAATGTCGGACTTGGCAATTTTCGAGAGAGCGGATTGACGGACCACAGCCTGCATGATGAACAAAATTTGTAGTGCAGAGAAGGGAACAAACTAATTCCCAAAAGATGGTACGTAAATTATGTGGCATTCAATTCATCAAATATGACATAAACAAGGGTTAGCAGTTCTACAAATTTGCATAAAATAAATCCATATCAGACCTTTGGGTGATCCAGACTGAACCAGATGTTAGCATCAGAAATTTCAGCGGGCATGCTCTTGCTTTCATCAAACACTAAGCTGAGCAACTTGGAAGTAGAATCCCCTTTTACTGAGTTAATTTCAGATTCCTGGCAGAATGACGTTCTAGATCAATGACTTCCAAAATTGAAATGAAGAACATTCATAATGAAATAGAGCAGAACAAAAAAACAACTAGGAAATATATGAAGTTGGATAAGCAACAAATTTATACCTCAAGAAATTTACGGATAGCATCACGTAGCTCACATGAATATTTTTTTTCAATTGCAGCGAAGATCTTCTTTGCCCATATACCTGAGTATTATAAAGATAGAACATTGGTAGGGGAAGATGATCTTTCATAATGAAGCACTACTGAGAGTACAATACACACACACACACACATCAATGTATGGACAATTGATCAGTTTAAAACATAATTGCCAGAAATACAATAACTACCTGTGCGGTTTATATCTGGATTGTCGGTGACCCGTGATGCCTTGATACAGTTTCCAAGAACCTTCCGCACAATCCTTTCAACAAAGTTCTTGATAGGTAGCGTCTCCATGGTTTCAATAAGGTGCACGTGGCAGGATTCATCACTAGTACTGTTAACATGTTTCCAGAGTCATGGAATGAAAGTAATATACAAAAATAATCACAGTTATCACATGAGCAAATTACCTGTAGTCAACCAGTGATTCAACATAAAGCCTAACGAAATTCTCAATGTTGAACTCACTTGATAATACAGAAAGGACGCCAGAAAAATCCCTGTAAACAAATTGCCATCAAATAACCAATGCCTAATGCTAAGAAGAAACCGAATATATAGGCCATCTGGTAAACCGAAGCGACAAGTAAGCCTTACCTGATGTCTTTTAGAATCATCAATGGCTTCTTACGGAATTCATGGACAGACTGTGACTGCAACATTAACAGAAAACCTTCATATCATTGATGCATCGAGTTTAATACTTGATATACAGAAGCACATTTTATGGGGGACTTGTGACAAGAAAGTTGTTATGGACCAACCTGAACTAGACTTATAATAGCCATTACTGTAACACGAAGCCACGGTAAATCAACCGACTCCAATGCATCATGCTGTGCAGCCCTTGCAACAAAGATAATTAAGTCTTGAACAAGTTTTGGTGCCAGTGTTGCTCGTGTTGCCAGTACTCCAACAATCATCAGAGCGCCAGCCTGGTTATAAAAGAACCCATCACAATGATATAGCTTAAAGAGCATAAGGTGGATTTCAAAAAATATAAAAAATTAATATGCAGACTTCATTTTAAATTTAGCATTGTAATCGTAATGAATAGGTAAACAAACGTTGAGATGTCAATTTTGCATAAATGGATAACATAAGTTACACATCTTACAAGCCAACCTTATAATCTCGGTCTGCCCCAATATCAGGATTAAGGGAGTCAAACACATATCCCACCACCCTCTGCACTATATTTGAATCAAGCTTGGGGATAGCTCCCAAGCACTCCACAATTACTGCAGTGCAAAAGCACACCACTGTCCTTGAATGAAGGAGACCCTTTTTTGGTGCCGCCTGGTAATGGATAAAAACATCAAGCACAAACCTTCAAAAGCAAGGGATAATCCTACAACAAAAAATAAGGCAGCCCAACTTACATAGTTGGAAAAGGTCTCCAGCAAAGAAGTATCACGGATGCACTGCTGTACTAGAACACTCCTGGGCGGGGGTGCACCCGAGGATTTCACACCATCAAGAAATGTCCACTTACTATTCCTGACCACACAACATCAAGCAAACACTGAGTGAATTGAAAAGATAAAGGGAACAAACCAAGCATAAACCAGGACCTCTGACACTCACCCTAAGTTGACCAACTGCACAATCCGAACAAACGCATGTGTATCATGGTACGGCAATGCACATAGCAGCAACTCATCCACGTTGTAGACATGCACCCTGCACAAGCATTTCCGTCAGATACAAAAGAACGGGCGAGCCCGGGGAGGGATGAATTGTAGCTAAAGGTTGGTACATACAGGTATCGGCGGATAAGGTATTCGAGCGTCTTGAGGGCAGCTGGAAGCTGCAGATAGCCAGCTAGAAGGCGGAGGTAGGAGGAGATGGACTTGTTCAGCTTGTCATTTTCCTTTTGAGTTTGCTGCTCACGGTTGACCTCCAGGCTAGTCTGGCTGAATAGCGTGCTGTTGTACCTCGCAAACCTCTCGTCCACACCAGTAAGATGCTCCAAACCTACATATCACAATTCGAGTCAATTACTGCAAGGGAACATAAACGTGCGTGCAAGTCTTCCATATGCAAAACTAGCATAGCTTGATGTGAGAAGTTAGAATAATTCTGAAAATTTTCAGGAGTAGCTCTGATGTACACGGCGCACAGTGCAGTGTACTCTTATCAGCTGACAAATCGCAGAAAAATTCCTAGGGGCTAGGGTAACTATGGGTGCAATTATTTGGAATAACCAAGGAGCCTGACGACCAAATCGAAAATGGTTGGTAATACGCGCTTGAACTAGCCAGCAAATATACCAAAGTAGTGTTGTTCAAGTGAACAGGGAGCTACGGAAACATGGTATCAAAGGAACAGTATGCTTAGATCGATAGAGGTGTTCGTCGGGTGAGGGGTGGGCACCAGAGAGGGCGATGGGGAGGATGGCGCGGAGGTCGATGTCGGCGGCCTCCTTGGCGTCGAAGAGCACGGACGGCCGGGTGATGGGCCGGCGAGTTGACTCCGGCGCGGAGCCGAGGGCCGACTTGATGGCCTGCAGCTGCGACGCGATCGAAGACATCGCCTGCGGTATGGGGGTGGCGTCGCGGTCGCCGCCGCCGCCGCTAAACCCTAATAAAACCCTGCGCGGCGGGAGGGGAGGGGAGGGGAGAGGAGAGGCGGCGCCGAGCAGGTTGGGGAGGGAGGGATGTACGCAGCACTCAGCAAGGAAGCGGTCGGTTTTGTGGTGGTGCGCAAAGCGAGAAGGTCATGGGCCGGGTCACGCCGTCACGGAGGAAGCCCATCTCAATGCCATCCGCGAGGCCCGGTTAAGCTTGGGGTTTAGGGACCTCGAGCTCTTGAACTTAGCTTTGTTGGCCCGGTTAGCCTTCTCACTGTGCCTGAATCTCTTTGTGCCCGGTTGCTATCCAAGTGTTGACATTCTCAATGTCGACAGGGTCTCATCCATTTCAAGTGTGGAGGTCTATCTTGGAGGGTAGAGATGCACTCTTACATGGCTTCATTGGGCGCATCGGTGACGGCACAACCACGAGGGTATGAACGAAAAACTGGATCCTGAAAGACGCATCAATGAGACCAGTTGCTTGTCTGGCTAGCAATCCTCCTATATTTATCAATGACCTGATTGACAACACTTCGGCTGTGTGGAGAGATAATAAGTTGCAACATATTTTCTCCCCTCCGATGCTCAGGCGATAAAAAACACTCCCCTTTGCACAACTCCATTGACTGATTTTTGGGCATGGCAATTTAAAAAGAAAGCATAGTTTTCTGTTAGATCGACACACTGCATGTTGGTCAGTATAAGAAATTGTAGGGGTGATTTGTTGGGTCAGAGAGGAGCTACTTCTAGTGGCGCAGCATAAGAGAATAGTTGGAAATCTTTATGGAACACCCAGGCTCCCTGTAAGTTCAGAGCCTTATTTTGGAGGATGGCAAAACACTCATTTCCGTCAAAGGATGTGCGTCACCAAAGGAAGATGTGCGACACGGATATTTGCCAAATTTTTGGTGGTGTTGATTCTTGGAGGCATTCTTTGATAGACTGCACTGCACTGTTGTGTGATGTGTTTATGTGTTGGGCGACAAAGAATTGATTGGGCACATTTGTTGAGTCACATGAACCCAATGTGAAGCTTTGGCTCTTTAACATGATGGGATCGTTATGGCATGCAGACTTCATGAAGATGACCGTGACCCTTTGGGCAGTGTGGACATCACGAAGAAAAGCAATACATGAGGCCAGTTACCAAAGTCCGATGTCGACTCGCCTCTTCATAGAAAGATTCATCAGTGAGTTGGATAGCCCAAAAAGGATCACCAGTACCGCCATGCCGGGGAGACGCGCTCATGCAACACGTCAAATGCTTGGAAGCCTCTTCCGAACGACCACACAAAGATTTATGTAGATGGTGGACTATTTCACGATGGTTGTGTGGGTGTAGCTGCGGCAGTGTGCAGAGATGAACAAGGTAATTACCTCATATCTTCTGCGATCATTCTACCAAGTGTGAATAATCCAACAAGCCTTGAAGCCATAGCATGTCCTGAGGCCTCGACACTAGCTGTTGATTTGTCTTTGAGTCATCTCGTGATTGTGTGCGATTGCAAACTAATTGTGGACGATGTCAAAAAATGGCTAGGAGGCCCGCATGTCACAATTGTGAAGGAGATAGATATGAGGAGATCAAGTTTTGTTAGTTGTGATTTTATGTTCGAAGGCCGAGTTTCGAACCTGGAGGCACACAATCTTGTAAAATTTTATGTTTTGCTTCCTCGGGGTCGCCACTTGTGGCTTCTACATCCACATGCCCCCTTTGTATCCGTATGAATTTTGTTTCAAATTAATAAAGTGCGAGGATCAAGGATGAAAAAAGCGGTAGGTATAAGGAAAGCGGTTGGCCTTCGTTGTGCTTAAGCGTCCTGGGCACGGTCTAGGCGATAATACAGTTTTTACTATCAGAGTGTGTATGAGGTTATTATATGGGTATCAAAATTAATTTAGGGCATAAATAAGTTAACTACCAACAAATACCATTGAAATATGATCCATTTGACATATCGATGCATACAATTCATTGCTTGCCCTGCCTAGGCTTACACTTAGAGCATCTTCAATGCCATGCAACAAAATAGATGCTAGGGTAGAATCCTGGTGTTATATGGGGTGCAGACGAAAAAACTGGCACCAAGCACTTACGCCTTGCCAGTTCAGTTAACACACCCAATTAGCGTCCGCCCGTTAGAACTAAAGCGCTTAGGTACTTTTCCAAATTTTAATATTTAGTCTTTTCATCATGACACCTATGTAAACACCTGTAACGCCCCGGATCCGATGCACCAGGTGTCTTCCGTTTATTCGTCGTCTTTGTCATGTAATTTGCTTGCGTGTTGCATTTTGCCATGTCATCATCTGCATTGCATCATCATGTTTTTCAAAACTTGCATCCGGTCCTTTTCCCCGTTGTCCGTTTCGCAATCCGACACTCTCACACGCGCCCGTTGCACCCCTCAGACCTCGTTTCACAAGTGGCATTAAAACATTATCGGAATGGGATGAAACTTGGCATGCGGTGTTGTTTTAGAGTAGGTAGACCGCCTGTCAAGTTTCGTGCCATTTGGAGTCCGTTTGATACTCCCGCGATTAACCGGGTAACCGCAAAGGCCTCTTTTGTGTGCAGCCCAACACCCCTCCAAGACGGCCCAATACCCCTTCCAAACACCCTCCATCCTCTCGGTCGTTCGATCACGATCGCGTGGCCGAAAACCGCACCTCATTTGGACTCTCCTAGCTCCCTCTACCTATATATATGTGTGCCTCCCCGAAATTTCGCGCAGATGAAACCCTAGTTTTTCCCCTCGCGCCATCGGACGTTTCTTCCTCCGTCGCCGGACATGTCCAGCCTCCACCTCGCTCCGTCCAATCAGCGATCGCCACGTCGGCAGCGCCTCCGCCTCGGCCAACCACCGCGCGACACCTCTCCAGCGCCCGCCTCCTCTCTCTCTCGCACACATGCCGCCCGGCCAGAAGCCTTCCGCCCAGTTTCGCCATCCGCCGCCACTGAGGCGCTCCGCCGCCAGACCCGAGGTCGCCTCCACTCGGCGGCCGCCTCGGCGACCCGCTCCAGCGGCCTCGGCCCGCGCCTTTCCGCCTCGGCCGCCGCTGCTCCTCCGCCGGATCCGGCGAGATCCGTCCAGATCCCGCACTCCGGCGAGCCCCGCGTCTCTGGCGACCCCTTCCCCCACTCCGGCCGCCGCCCCATCGTCTCCGGCAAGATCCGCCGTGCCTCGACATCCGTGCCATCGAAACCCTAGATCTCGCGGGGTGAGATTTCCACTAAGTCTTCATCTCTGCCACATTTTCAAGCACTTTTCATCATGCCTTAACTCTATCATCATAGCTCCGTTTTGGGCGTGTGATATATCAAAATGTTCATCATGAGATGATCTTTACTTTGTTCCATTGTGTCATGTTCATTTGAATCCATCTTGATGCCCTAAACATCGTTGCAAGAGTGATATAATGTTTTCTGCTGTAGTTTAACAAAACTTGCTCATTTGTCATTTTTGCATATTTTTGTGTGATTTTCTTTTGAGCATGAAGTATACATGTGTTATGAGCTAAACCATGTCATCTTTGTTGTGGTGCTACCCACTATTCATGATATGCCATGTGTTGATTTTTGCAAGCTTGCAAAGTAGCCTCCGTGATGTTGCTGATTTCTGCGACTCATTTCTGCTGTCTGAAACTGATATATTGTGATGCTATGTAAACCTGTTGATACCATGAGTTCTCTGCATAATCTGGAGATGTTCACTAAGGATGATTTGTTATACATGTTATGCTCTATCCATCCATGCCCCTGTTTGCATTTATTAAGTGCTCTAGCATTTCTTAATATTGCTCTACTTTTGCTATAAAATGTTCCTGGCAGATTGTTTACATGTTAATCAATTTTGCCATGGTTGTTGTTAGTGATCCATGCATGCTATGAACTTGCTCTTGCCATGGTTAGCTTCATGAACATGTCATCTTGCTGTAGGTATGCTTATCTTGTCATGCAATACCTTGTGATGAGTGAATCGAGCTCGCAAAGATGCCTTCATAATTCTGTTTATGCCATGCTCTGTTTTTCTGCCAAGTCTGAATCTATTTATGAAACTTGCTATGTTTATGAGGGTTCCATCATATCTTCTGTGCCTTTTTGGCTCATTATCATGAAGAGACTTTTTATATGCAATTAGTATATTCGTGTCATGCCTTTGGTTGCCGTGATAAGTTCCTGTAGAATGTTGTTTGATAGCTCTAAACATTGCAACCTGATGTTATTTCTGCCAAGTCTGTGAACCTATTATTATTTGCAATCTTGCCATGTCCTTTTAAGCATGTTCTAGTGGTTTCTAGAGATAGCTCAGTGTTCATGTTTTGTAATGCTTTACCTGTAAATCATGTCCATGCCTTTTGTGTTCATGTTGTGGTGCTGTAGCATGTTGTTTTGGTGCTTGCAATATGTCTAGTTGCTGTTTTGGACAGCATGCCCTTTAAACTTGATTCATGTGTATGTGTTGAACCGTTGCTTCGTTTTGAGTGTGCTCTATATGAAACTTGCTTAGTTTTGCATATAGTTTCATGTTACCTTGTTGCATCCATGTTTTGAGGTGTGTGTTGATGTTTGAATGCATTTTGCACCAATGACATGCTTAACTTGTTTTGCTCATATCTTCTAGGCCGTAGCTCCGAATCTAATGAACTTTATATGTAACTTGACTAGAATTTCGTGTAGATCATCGTGGTTCATCTTAACTTGATTTTTAACAACTTGAATATAAGGGATAATCAGATCAGGACCGATATCGAAATATGCATATGAGGACTTACCGGTATTGTTATATGTTGTTTCCTGCCTCATTTAAACTTGCTTTGATGTGTTGCTCTTGTATGCATCATATCTTGCCATGAGTAGCTTCATGTAGCCGTGTCATGCATCATACTTGGTTGAGCATCATGCATTGTTCATGTGTGGTGTGCTTACTATGTTGTGTGCTTCTTCTCGATAGTTCTCGTTTCGTTGCGATCGTGAGGATTCGTTCGTCTACGCTTGGTTCGTCTTCGTGGCTTCATCTTCTTCATGGATTCGTTCTTCTTCCTTGCAGGATTTCAGGCAAGATGATCGTCACCTTGGATCTCATTACTATCATTGCTATGCTAGTTGCTTCGTCCTATCGCTATGTCGCGTTACCTACCACTTGCTTATCAAGCCTCCCAAATTGCCATGATAGCCCCTAACCTTTGTCACCCTTCCTAGCAAACCGTTGTTTGGCTATGTTACTGCTTTGCTCAGCCCCTCTTATAGCGTTGCTAGTTGCAGGTGAAGATGAAGATTGCTCCATGTTGGATTATGTTTATGTTGGGATATCACAATATCTCTTATATTATTAATGCATCTATATACTTGGTAAAGGGTGGAAGGCTCGACCTTATGTCTGGTGTTTTGTTCCATTTTTGCCGCCCTATTTTCCGTCATATCGGTATTATGTTCCCGGATTTTGCATCCCTAACGCGGTTGGGTGATTTATGGGACCCCCTTGACAGTTCGCTTTGAATAAAACTCTTCCAGCAAGGCCCAACTTTGGTTTTACCATTTGCCTCGCCTATGCCCTTTTTCCCCTTGGGTTTCCGGAGCCCGAGGGTCATCTTTATTTTAGCCCCCCCGGGCCAGTGCTCCTCTGAGTGCTGGTCCAAACCGAGCGATGTCCGGCGCCCCCTGGGCAATCAGGGTCTATGCCAACCCGACGTCTTGCTCATCCGGTGTGCCCTGAGAACGAGATATGTGCAGCTCCTATCGGGATTTGTCAGCACATCCGGGCGGCTTTGCTGGTCTTGTTTTACCATTGTCGAAATGCCTTGTAACCGGGATTCCGAGACTGATCGGGTCTTCCCGGGAGAAGGAATATCCTTCGTTGATCGCGAGAGCTTATCATGGGCTAAGTTGGGACACCCCTGCAGTGTTTAAACTTTCGAGAGCCGTGTCCGCGGTTATGTGGCAGATGGGAATTTGTTAATATCCGGTTGTAGTAAACTTGAAGTAAACTCTTCTAAAATACACCAACCATGTGCGTAACCGTGAGTGTCTCTTTTCGGGGTTGTTCGAGAGGAGAACACAGTTTTCGGGTTATGTTTGACGTAAGTAGGAGTTCAGGATCACTTATTGATCATTACTAGTTGACGCCCGCTTGCTAAGCTCCTCTTCTCGCTCTTGTTTCGTAAGTTAGCCACCATACTTTGCTTAGTCGCTGCTGCAACCTCACCACTTTACCCCTTCCTTATCCATTAAGCTTTGCTAGTCTTGATACCCATGGTAATGGGATTCTTGAGTCCTTGTGGCTCCTGATTACTACAACAACGATTGCAGGTACATGTATTGCGATGATCATGACGCGAGAGCGATGTTTACTTGTTTTGGAGTTCTTCTTCCGCTTCTTCGATCGTGGATAGGTTCCGTGTCGGCACTGGGCTAAAGGTGGTGGATGTCGTTTGAGTTTTTGTTTATGTTTCATCCGTAGTCGGATGTTGTTCTCATGTATATTGATGTATTCTTGCGACATTTGTATGCCTTGTATGTATCCCCATCCATTATGTAATGTTGATGTAATGATATCCACCTTGCAAAAGCGTCTTCAAGATGCGCTTCTATCCTTATTGGGACCTTCGAGTTCCTTTAGGATAGGGTCGCATCTTGGGCGTGACAACACCCATCACTAAAGATGTCCTTAGGGCATGGCCAATTAATGCATAACCCTAGGATGATGTCTCGTATGCCATGTAGGATTGGATGTCAAGAAAAGTAGGTTCGGACGGGGAAGTGGGATCCTCTGCAGGAGGCGGGTGTTTGAAGAGAAAAAATATGATCGGGTGTTGTTGGGGATATAACAATTTGTGTAAGCCGCCCAGGAGGGGCCGGGTTACGTAAATAGGTTACCAGACAGAAGCCCAAGTCCAAGCATGAAGATGGCGTCTCAACAAGGGGCCTAAGGCCCACAGGCGACTTAAGGCCCGTTGTAGTAAACCGCCATAATGGTATGACTTGTATCATAAGGTAGACTTGACTAGTCACCGAGCCGGACATTGTTTATAAGCCGTCCGGGACTCTGTAGGCCGGAGGGCGTCAACCCATGTATATAAGGGGACGACCTGCTAGCGGCTTAGGGCAAGAAACAACCAATCGAGAACCGGGCATAGCGTATCTCGCCCCCTGGTTATCGAAACCTCAAGCAATACCAACCCAACTAGACGTAGGCCTTACCTTCACCGTAAGGGGCCGAACTAGTATAAAACCTCTCGTGTCCTTTGTCCCCATTAACCCCTTAAGCTTCCTTGCGATGGCTCCATGACTAAGTCCTTGCAAGAGGACATCTGCCGTGACAATTCCACGACAGTTGGCGCCCACCGTTGGGCGATGCACGGTGGATTTGAGTTCTTGAAGGGCAGCTTCAAGGGCTCAAGGGATACGTGATGGGCCGGATGACCAAGAGTCGTCGCGGCAAGATCTACATCGACAACGAAGGCTGGGGCCCCGAGGCCGAATCAATTGAGTACGGGTACCGGGTCCCCTTTGGCGGAATCCACGTCTTCATCGGCCGGATTGGTGAGCCGGGCCCAGAGCCGAACAGCTGCACCGACCTCATTGAGACGGCTCAGCGTGCGAGACCCGCCCAGATTCAATCTACCATGAAGCGTGCTTTTGTGGGCTGTATTCATGGAGAGGCACTTTCTGAAGGATCTAAAGGTGGCAAAGAGACAACCGTCCCATCAGATGGTGATTCGTCCTCCGGTTCAACAGACTCTCTATATCAGGTCCAAGAAGGCATGCTTGGGGGCTGTTCCGACGACTCTAGCGTTCCGTATTGCTATGAGCCGCCAAGCTGGGCAGGAGTCTTCATGGCCGGTACCCAACCCGGCCAAAACTCGACGGCTACACCAGCAATAATGTCCGGGTCAGGAGCGGCCGGGGCAGGAGGCCCCGCACGCCCGCCGGCTCAGGTGCTAATGGATCTTATGGACAAGTTGACGGCTCTGTTAACCACCACGGTTATTCCTGCAAACCCAGATGAACATAACGCAGAGGTGGCAAAAGTGCGTGAGGAGATAGCCTTAGCCAAGGAGGCCTTGGCGGCTGAGGACACCAAAGCTAGTCATGCGGGCGGGCGGCTTTGGATGCACGGGCGCAGCGACTTGATCGAGGCTTTCCACTTAACATGAGTCTGAATGCATCCAATGAGGTGATGAGAAGGAGACATCGAAGACCCGGTCCGTGCGCCTCGGTTTACGATCCTCGGAATCTTTTCACGACACCCGAGCTGGTCCTAGCAATCCGTCCGAAGCCAATCAATTTATGACACCCGGAGCAGGAGGGCCGGTTCAGCCTCGAGAGACGGCACCTCTTCACGGGAGCATGGCCCCGCCCCGATACATACCGACACCTCCGGGCCACTTTTCCAACCCCATGGAGAACTTGATAGCAGCATCGGCGCGTCTGGCGGCTCTTCCAGTAGATGGTGATGACCCGATGGTGGTGGAAACCGGAGGGTTAGGGATCTTCTTCGACGGCCTTGGCACAAAGAAGAGACCTATTCTTACAAAGAGGACAGATTCATTCCACTCCTCAGCCTTGGATAGCACCTCGTCCAAACCGGAGTCCGAGTTACAACAGGCACATGGAGTCGAAGCTTTATCAAGCAATGCCTGACGTCGCAACCAACCCGGTGGCTATAACCCGGTCTTTGGATCGATTGCGTCCAGAGGATGAACGAGCGGCTCAATTAGCGGCTCGGCAGACGGCATATGATGGTCTCCTGCAGTATACAATGACTTCGTTGGAGCAGGGGTGGCCACTAGAACCGGTGGTGTCCCTTGTCCGTGCCGGCTCTGCGAGATGTGCGTCTGCCAAGGATTTCAAAGGTCCTCGAAAGGTGCCGAATTACACGGCCGACTTACGTACCGGGGCATGGATTGAAAGCTACGAGATGGCCATGGAGTTATTGGAAGTCAGCGACGCGGCAATGGCTAAGTATTTCACCATGATGTTAGATTGAACGGCCCGATCTTGGTTGAAAAGTTTGCCTCCCAATTCCATCAGTTCATGGGACGAGTTAAAGGCCCGGTTTATCCAGAACTTTAAGGATACTTGCAAGCAGTCTATGTCCATTGTGGACTTGACCAATTGTAAGCAGGAGGAGGGTGAGTCCACAACTCATTGGGTGCACCGAGTCAAGGAAATAATACATTCATCTGATAAGATGGACGCCGGCTCTGTGGTACTTATGCTCCATCAGAATTGTCGTTTCGTGCCGCAGAAGCAGAAGCTGGGGCGCCTTAAGCGTGATTGCAATGACATGGGTACGCTGATGGCGGCCTTGGTCAAATATGCCGATTCTGATACTACTGATGATCCCGTGTCTGAGGAGGAAAAGACAGGGAAAGGAAAGAAGAACGGCAATGGAAAGGGTCAGCAACAACAACCGGTAAGTCAAGGTGGCAACAAGCGTAAGCCGGACGGTAACCCGGCATTTGTGGCCAATGCTAATGCCCAAGGTAACAACAAGAAGCGTAAGGGGAGAGCACCTCCTCGATCTGGTGGCTCAGGTCCATCTCTTGAGCAGCTTCTGAATGAGCCTTGTCCAAGACACGGTACTCAGGAAAATCCTGCCACCCACTTATGGAAGGACTAGCAGCGATCATGAAGGCTTTCAAGAATTCAAACATGTTTGATGGCAATCACGGATCGGCGGCGGTTGAGGCAGGTGGTTTCCATGGCCCGGTGGCGGCTCAAGTTCCGGTTTTCAAGGTGGTCAAGGTGGCTATAATCAGCAGTCTGGTCAAGGAGGACAACAAGATAGCGGTCAAAGTTACGAGCCATCCAAAGCAGTTGAACGGTGGGCAATACCATGTGTTTACCACTAACTTGTGTAAACGTGACGGAAGGTTCATAAAGGGCTGTGAATTCGGTTGAACCGGCGGTTCCTCGATATCCGAGGTGGTCGAGCAGCCTATCATTTGGAGTAGAGAAGATCACCCTCCGGGTTGATAACCCGAGTCGATTGGCCTTGGTGGTGGCCCCTCGGGTTGGTGGATATAAATTCACTAAGGTGCTCATGGACGGCGGAAGCAGCATCAATATTCTCTATTATGAGACCTTCGCCGTATGGGTCCTGATCGATAAGGACACGAGGACGTCTAACACCGCTTTTTCATGGGGTGGTACTGGTAAGTCGGCATATCCTGTTGGAAAGATCGAGCTGGAAGTGGCTTTTGG
The DNA here is from genome assembly GCA_021605145.1 of Aegilops bicornis. NCBI lineage: Eukaryota > Viridiplantae > Streptophyta > Magnoliopsida > Poales > Poaceae > Aegilops > Aegilops bicornis. Next base: position 706,834,983 of record CM038670.1, read on the forward strand.
AGACGAATATGATTCCAGGGCTGAGAAGCTGACGTTTGAGGTAGTCAAAATCAGGAGCCCATATCACGCTCTGTTTGGACGTCCGGCTTATGCCAAGTTTATGGCACGGCCGTGTTATGTTTATCTACAGCTCAAGATGCCGGGTTACAAGGGCACCATCACTGTGCATGGGAGTCGAAAGGTGGCCTTAGAGTGCGAGGAAGGCGATGCGGCCTATGCTGAATCCGTTTGTGCTGAAGAGGAGCTGAAGTTTTATCAAACTAATGTTTACCCGGCAGATATGACCTCTTTGAAGAAGCCAACCATAGAGCAAGACTCGGCGTTGAAATTTAAGTCGGCCGCCGAGACAAAATTGGTTGACTTCACTCCAGGCGACTCTTCCAAGCAGTTCAAAGATCGCACCAATTTGGATCCCAAATAGGAAAGCACGCTCATCGAAGTTCATCCGTGAGAATCGGGACATCTTTGCATGGAAACCTTCCGGCATGCCGGGTGTCCCGAGAGAACTCGCCGAGCACACTCTTAATATTGATCCAAAGTATAAGCCGGTCGAGCGGTTTCTCCGGCGATTCAATGAGGAAAGGTGAAAGGCTATAGGGGAGGAGGTCGCTCGGCTCTTAGCGGCCGGGTTCATCGTGGAAGTTTTTCACCCGGAGTGGTTGGCTAACCCGATGCTTGTGCTCAAGAAGAACGGCACCTGGCGGATGTGTGTGGACTACACAGACCTAAATAAAGCTTGTCCGGCTGATCCCTTTGCTTTACCCCGCATTGATCAAATCATCGATGCCACAGCGGGTTGCGAACGGTTGAGTTTTTTGGATGCTTACTCTGGTTATCATCGATCAAGATGGCGATTAAGGACCAGGAGAAGACGGCTTTCATTACTCCGCTTTGGAGCCTTACGCTATGTGTCTATGCCGCTTTGGGCTCAAGAGTGCCCAGCGACTTATCAGCGGTGTGTGCAGAATTGTCTCCACAATCAGATTGGGCGCAATGTTCATGCTTATGTGGATGATATTGTGGTGAAGTCCAGGGAGAAGGAAACCTTGATCTCCAATTTAAAGGAAACCTTTGACAACCTCCGGGTCTACAAGATGATGCTTAACCCGGACAAGTGTGTATTTGGTGTACCTGCAGGCAAGCTTTTGGGTTTCCTGGTCTCAAACAGGGGCATTGAAGCATAATCCGGAGAAGATCAAGGCGATTACCTCTCTGGCTAAACCGGCGTGCATCAATGACGTTTAGCGATCGTGGTCGCGTTGTCGCTAAGCCGATTCATAAGCCGGCTAGGGAGAAGGCTCTACCACTGTCGATGATGAAGAAAAGCAGACACCTTTATGCCGGAGTGAGGTCTTGATGCTGCCTTTGAAGATTTAAAGAGACAATTGGCTGAGCCACGGTTCTTGCAGCTCCGATTGATAAAGAGCCATTGCTATTGTATGTTGTCGCTAACTCACGTCGTTAGTTTGGCCATTGTGGTGGAGCGTAAGGAGACCGGCAAGGAGCATCTAGTTCATTGACGGTTTATTACATCGTTGAGGTGCTCATAGAGTCCAAGCAAAGGTATCCGCATTGGCGTAAGCTTGTTTATGGGGTGTTAATGGTGTCGGAAGCTAAAGCGGTACTTTCGGGTCATCCTATAACTGTGGTAAGTTCAGCCCCTTGGGAGATATCCTGCAGAGCAGGAAGCCACGGAAGAGTTGCCAAGTGGGCCATCGAGCTTGGGCCTCACGGTTTGAAGTATATGCCACAAGACTATCAAATCTCAAGCCCTAGTGGACTTTATCAATGATTGGACGGAGTTGCGGGCACTAGAGGAAAAGCCGGATAACACGTATTGGACTATTCACTCGATGGGACCAGTAGGTTGGAAGGCTGGGGTCGAGTCGTTTTAACTTCCCCGAGGTGATAAATTTTGTTATGTGCTCCGGTTTATATTTCCTGTACTAACAATGCGGCTGAATACGAGGCTCGCTTCCATGGCCTCCGGATGGCCAAAGAGATGAATTTGAGCCGTAAGATGCTTGGGCGATTAGGACCTCGTCGCTCAACAGTGTTAGGCACGTGGGATTCTAAGGATCCTCATGGCGGCTTATCATCGTGAAGTTGATGCGGTGGTCGGGCACTTCAAAGGTTATCAAGTAGAGCACATTGATCGAAGGAAGAATGAGGCGTCGATGCTTTAAGCCGGTGGGTCTCGGTGTAAGCGGTGCCACCTAATACTTTTCTTGACATTTTGCATAACCCTTCCGCGAGTGCCTACAGAGGAAGAGCTTGCAGACTGCACCGGAGAGGCGCCTGTGGTGGCAGCTCTCCATGCCATCCCGGACTGGACGGTCCCATACTTAGCTTATATGACCCAAGGAGAGTTGCCTGAGGACGAGACCTTGGCAAGACAAATCGTCAGGCGGTCGAAATCCATGACCATTGTTCATGGCGGGTTGCATCACCGTAGCGTCACTGGGGCGTTTCAGCGTTGTGTATCACCTACGGAGGGTCAGGAGATACTTCGTGAGATTCATGAAGGTGATTGCGGTCATCATGCCGGTTCAAAGTCTCTGGTAGCCAAAGCTTTTCGTCATGGTTTTTATTGGTCGACGGCTCATGCCGATGCGGAGGATCCGGTCAAAAAGGTGATGGATGTAAAAATTCTCACGACGAGCTCATGTGCCGCTCAAGAATTGAGGATGATTCCAATTACTTGGCCGTTTGCATCGGGGCTTGATATGGTTGGACCTTTCAAAAGGTCTAAAGATAAGAAGACACACCTATTGGTGGCGGTGGATAAGTTCACCAAGTGGGTTGAAGCGAGCCGGTCAAGAAGTGTGATGCAGCCACCGCGTTCAGTTCATCAAAAGGTGATCTTTCGCTTTTGGTTTTCCGCGATATTATAGCGATAATGGTACTAATCTCTCCAAGGGTGCCATGGAAGAGTTCTCATCAACAAGAGCACATCCAAATTTTGATGTTTGGCCGTTGCTCATCCCCGCCTAATGGTCAGCGGAAAGAGCTAATCAAGAGATCTTGAAAGGTATCAAACCTCGCTTTTAGTTCCCTTACAAATAACTCCGGGTTGTTGGGTGGAGGAGTTACCCTCGTGCTATGGAGCATCAACACAACGCCTAACAGGTCATCGGGTTATACACCTTTCTTCATGGTGTACGGAGCAGAGGCGGTTACGCCAAGTGACATCCGGCATGATTCACCACGAGTGGCGGCTTACGTTGAGGCTGATAATGAAAAAGCTCGTCAGGATGCACTTGACTTGTTGGATGAAGAGCGAGACTTGGCAATAGCCCGCTCGGCGATTTACCAGCAAGACCTGCGCCGTTATCATAGCCGCCGGGTTAAAAGCAGAACTTTCCAGGAAGGCGATTTAGTGCTCCGGCTCATCCAGGACCAATCTGATATGCACAAGTTGTCCCCTCCTTGGGAAGGACCTTTCGTGGTCAGCAAGAATCTCAACAACGGGTCATATTACCTCATTGATATTCGAGAGCACAAAGACTCACGTAAGTCGGAAGAGGAGACCCGCCGGCCGTGGAACATAGCGCATCTCCGACCCTACTATACTTAAGCCACCGGCTTTCAGAGTATATTTGTTTTCCTTTTTTAGCAATGTATATATATTATATAAAGCAATAAAGCAGGACCTCTTTCCTTTCCATCCTACAAGGTTTATGTGTCTTCTTTACCAGGTGGTGGAAACGACTAACGAGGAGCGGATCATATCACGAATCCGGTTTTCCCTTTGGTCCGGCTTGTGATCATATCTGAATCAAGCCATGGTCAATTGGGGCTTCTGTTCAAACATAGGTCGATTCGAACCAAAGAGAACATAGCCGTCGATACCTAATTGATTGGCACAATCGCCAAACCCACTTGGGGGCTTCTTGATCATATTTGAATCATAGCTTAACCTCTTTGGGTCTGACGTGGATCGTATTCGAATCAGCGTCATTAAACAACTCTCATGGTCACTTGGGGGCTTCCTGTTCAAACATAGGTCGTATTCGAACCAAAGAGAACATAGATGTCGATACCCACTTGATCGGCATCGCCAAAGCCATTGGGGGCTATATGATCGTATCCGAATCTTAGCTTAACCCCTTTGGAATGGTTCTACTGATCGTATACGAATCAGAGGCCTTTGAAAATTAGGTTTACCTTATTCTATAAGAGTGAATAATATTAAGGGCCAGGTAAACATCATATGTGCCAATTTTCAGAAGTTAAGTATAACTGTCTGTGTTTGGGGAACAGGTAAGCCGGTAATGTACGCCTTAAACCGGCTGATACTTATGATGTTTTGGTTCATACTCCGGGTTAGTATTATTTGACACGACCCCGGATGTGGTGAGATGCCAAAGGAATTTTTTGTTTTTATACACAGAGTAAAGCAAAAAGCTTTTGGATGTTAAGAAGCAACTCAAGCAAGCCGGCAGAGCACAACAATAGCGGCTTGAGACATTGTTAAGCACCACAAACATGCGCGAAAGCATGACAGAGTTAAGAAGTGTTTCTACCCTATTACAAGACTCCCCGAGTCTGAATCATGAGGCATTATTTTTTCAAAGACTTAGTGCCAGGCGGGTTACTCCTTTGGTGGACTTGACGACTCCGGATTATCCTTCTCCGCCTCTTCGTCTGCTGCTTTGTCCTGGAAAGTTGACGAGGTCCAGTCAATGCCGCTTAAGGCTTCAAATACAGCTTCATCATCTATTAAACTGGCCGGGTAAACTTCCGGAGCAAAGGTATGCTTACGAGTTGGAGGGATCAGGCTGACATCATCATAATGAGGAGTTGGAATCATCCGGTTGTCGTTGTCATAACCCGGCTGGTACTTTGTAAGATCAATATCGTTGCCGATGATGGTGGCCACAAGACGTACGACTCTCACACGGGTGGTGAAGTCTGATTGATTGAATGCAGAGCCGTCCTCCTTTAAGCTAGGGTATCCAAGAGCAACATCGCTTAAGTCTAGCTCTGGAGCCAACGCTTTGGCCCGGCTTAAGGCGGCTATGGCCACAGCTCTACGGATGCTCGCCTTAACTCCCGATTCCGTTGAGGTAACACGGCAAGCCGTTTGAGTACATCCCGCAGGAGATAAGGAGTATCATTTGATAAAGCCACAACGGCCAAAGCATCGCTAGACCCGGTGTCTGTTGTTCCACTAGAGTGCACACCGCCTTAAGCTTGATCGGCATATTCTCGCTTCAAAGTTGGTACTCCTGGGACCTGCGTTTATGCATATAAGATTAAGCTGGAGATCATATCTGAAACAGTTATCAAATGAATCATGGTGATGTTCAAAAGTTACACATAGTAACTTACCAAAAATTGCTGAGACCATTTGGGATATCTGGTTTTTTAAGCCGGACAATTCGGCAGTTGCTTCGGCAAGAGCTGCTTCTGCTGTCTCGGCCCGGGTCACAAGTGAAGATTTTTCATCCGCCCAGGCCTTCTTCTCCGCGTCAAAATCCTTCTTCAACTTTTCTTGCTCAGAGATGCTGAAGGCGAATTTGGAGTCGGCTTTTTGAATCTCAAGGTCTTGGGCCGCCAGCCGGGTCTTCAGGTCAGCAATCTGCAATTCGAATTGACAAGTGGAGACCTGCAATAACGCTGGGTTATGGTAAGGTTATGGTAAGGTATTATTAAAGTCTCAAGCACTTTACAAGTAAAGACCCTTGACACTTGGGGGCTAATGTATCTTTGAAGAAAATTTTACTTTATAATGTCAGATTATGCATATTAAAGTCTCAAGCACTTTACAAGTAAAAATACTTGACACTTGGGGGCTAATGTGTATCGCTTCTTTAAAAAGTTGCTATATTACAGCCGGGTTAAATATACTTTCTTGTAAACCGGGTGAGCTAACAGTAAGCCGGTATCTAAGTCTACGACATATTTACCTATAAGCAGTAGACTTGGGGGCTGGTACAGTAAGTAAGATTCAGGAGAAATATAAATTATACCTCAGATTTATGCTGTATCTGTTTCACCATGTCAATTTCCAGGTCGCGGCTGTTATGCACTTGATTCAAATAGCCTGAGACTATATCGCCAATGCTTAAGTGGGAATAATCAGCGATGTCTTGTTTGGTCTTCCGGCTTTTGACAAGTTCTTCCTTAGCGGTACACCTGGCAAGAACAGTAGGCCGCCTCGGCCCAACATACTGGCTTTTCAAGTATTCAACTTCCGGTTCAGCCATCCAGACCGGGCTAGGAATTTCCGGTTTATCGGAGTTATCAAGAGTGTTTTCTTGAGGCGGGTTGGAAGATGGTGTAGGAATTTCATGGGCCGGCTCAGGAGGAGGCTGATGAGTAGAAGCATCAGGGGCAGTGGTTCCGAGTTCCGACTCCGTTGCTACCGGGTCTTCAATCGGCTTATTCTTCTTTGCCCTCTTCATCGGGCTTCGCCGCTTAATCGTGAATAAAACAAAGGGATGAGTACAAAATATGAGTAAGGCAAAGCATGAGGATAACAAAGGTACATTACCAGGGCAGTCTTGAAAGCCGGCATGTTGGATTGCATAGACTCGCCAGAAGAAGGAGAGGTATCCCGATAATTGGAGTCCGATGAATTGAGAGGTCAATTTAATTAAACCCGCCAAAGGATAAACAGAACGCATAAGCGGAGATGACCTCGATTCGACGCTTCGCTACGTCAGGTAAGCCGGAAGAGAGCTCTACATCCTTGCTTGTCCGGGTTTGCCTCCGGTTCTCAAGCTGTTTTTGCTTCAAAAGAAATTGAGGATCTTGATAAGCTAAGGGATGTGAAAATCTTACTTTCCGGTTCACCCGCCGGGTTTTGTGCTTTGGCAAAGGCTCTGAGTCGGAGGAAATTATAGTTACCTCTTTGCCATGAGCTTGGCTGTTTCAAGTGTCTTCCTGAAAGGCGGAAATATCAATAAAATAGTGTGAGCCCCCGATTTAATCGTACACTAATCATGCACGCAAATGTGTACGATCAAGATCAGGAACTGACGAGAAGATATCACAACACAACTCTAAAACATAAATAAGTCATGCAAGCATCATAAAACAAGCCAGGGGCCTCGTGGGCTCGAATACAAGTGCTCGATCATAGACGAGTCAGCGGAAGCAACAATATCTGAAATCTGAGACATATAGTTAAACAAGTTGCCATAAGATGGCTAGCACAAACCGGGATCTGAGATCGAAGAGGCGCAGCCTCCCGCACAGGATCCTCCTAAACTACTCCCGGTAAATGCGTCGTGGGCTGCACGTAGTAGTAGGCACCTCCGGTGTAGTAGTAAATCATCGACGGTGGCGTCAGCTCACAGGGCTCCATAAATGCAGTTGCGACAATCGAGTAGAGATAGGGGAAAAGGGGAACAAGGCAACCGTGAGTACTCATCCAAAGTACTCGCAAGCAAGGAACTACACTACATGTGCATGGATATATGTGTAAAGGGCCATATCGGTGGACTGAATCGCAGAATGCCGTAATAAGAGGGGATAGCTAGTCTTATCGAAGACTACACTCGGTCACCTCCGTCTTGCAACAGTAGAAGAGTGTAGGTTGAAGTCCTCCAAGTAACATCACATAGCAATAACCCTACCCGCGATCCCTCCTCATATCCACGAGAGAGAGCGACCACCGGTTGTATCCGCACTTGGAAGGGTGTGTTTTATCAAGTATCCGGTTCTAGTTGTCATAAGGTCAAGGTACAACTCCAAGTCGCCCTGTTATCAAGATCACGGCTATTCAATAGATTAACTTCACTGCAGGGTGCACCAACTTACCCAACACGCTTGATCCCATTTGGCGGACACACTTTCACGGGTCATGCCCGACCGCGGAAGATCAACACGCCGCAGCCCCACCTAGGCACAACAGAGAGGCCAAAGACGCCGGTCTAAACCTAAGCGCCAGTGGGTCCGGCCCATCGCCCAATGCACACACGCACGTTATGAACGAGCCGGAAGCGTAACTAGCCCCCTTAATACAAGAGCAGGCTTACGTTCCAATCCGTGGCGCGCCACTCGATTCTTGTCGACGTCACGAAGTGCGTTTGATACCACGATGCGGGATACCCATAACTACTCCCGCCAGATGGTTAGTGCGTATAAGCTCAGATCCAACTCAGATCAAATACCAAGATCTCGTTAAGCGTGTTAAGTATCCGTGAACGCCCGAACAGGCCAGGCCCACCTCTCTCCTAGGCGGTCTCAACCTGCCTGCCGCCCGCCACAAAGATCCATCCAGAGGGCCGTCGGGACAAAGGTCCTTCATTTAATCCGTGAATCACTCGCTGGTGCTCCACAAGCCGACCCGACTTTAGTCACCACATGTATCATGTATAAGAATAAGTATATACCCGTGATCACCTCCCGAGTGATCACGACCCGATAGTATAGCACGGCAGACGGACAAGAATGTAGGGCCACAGATCGAAGAACTAGCATCCTATACTAAGCATATAGGATTGCGGTAAAGTTAACAACAGTAGTAAAAAGGCATGGCTATGCATCAGTATAGGTATAACTGAAAGCTTTAACATGCTACACTACTCTATTGCAAGCAGTATAGAGAAGATTAGGCGATTTCTGGTGATCAAGGGGGGCTTGCCTGGTTGCTCGGGCAAGAGGGAGGGGGCGTCAACACCGTGGTCGAATCGGGCAGCAGCAGCTGGCCGGTCTCGTAGTCTACCGGAGAGAAGAGGGGAAGAAACAATGAATAACATGTAAACAAATGCATATCGATGCATGACATGACAAGTAACGATGCTAGGCGTGCCCTAACGTGGTATGAGGTGGTTCCGGTTATATGGGAAACATCCGGAAAGTATTCCGGTGTTCGCGTTTACAAGCGAGGAGCGGAGGGGGAAAATTGCAGGTTCGATAGGTTAGGGGTGTGTGTGGCGGACGAACGGACTGCGTATCCAGATTCGTCTCGTCGTTCTGAGCAACTTTCATGTAGAAAGTATTTCCATCCGAGTTACGGATTAAAAGATATGATTTTCTAAAGATTTAAATCATTTTACGATTTTAATTATATATTTAATTCCAACCTTATCCAAAACAAAGGTGTGATGATGTAGGCATGACATCAGAGTGATGTCAGCAGGTCAACTGGTCGGTTGACCAGTCAAAACTGACATGGGGGACCCACCTGTCATAGACAGTGGGTTAAACAGAGTTTAAACTAATCTAAAATTAGTTAGGAAATCTACTGGGCCCACCCGCCGTTGTTCAATTAGGTTTTAGTTAATTAAATTAATTAATTAGCAGTTTATACATTTGTTTTATTTGTTTTATGGCATGGGGCCCGCATGTCGCTGGCGTAGTCGCCACGTCGGCCAAGACGCTGACCGGGTCAACCCAGTCCAACGGGCCTCGAGACCCATCGTCGGCGACACGATGGCGGGCCCTTCGCGCCACGTCGGCGTCGGCGTTAGAGCTCGGTGAGCGTTCGCGGCGGAGGGCGCCGGACCTCGCCGAATCGCCGTCCGTGGCCAAAATGGCTGCGGGTGCGTTCGAACGGGAGACGACGACGCGTCGGTTGGTGGTGGTTCTTGTGGCGATGGTGGCCGGAAACGAGCGCGGCGAGCTCATCGGCGGTGAGGTGGTTCGGGCGCGAGACGACCACGGCGACTCAGCGCGCTTCGGGGCTAACGGGAAGGCCAGGGGGGCTGCGCGACGCGCTGAGCACAAGGGGCTCGGCCCCGTGACCATTTGGTCACCGGAAGGGCGCCGGCGACGAGATCCGCGACGGGGGCGCTCGGGTGCCAGCGGCAGACTAGCTAGAAGCGCAGCGGGCGAGGAAGGAGAGGGAGAGGACGGGTGGAGCTCACCGAGCGGTCAAGAAAGACCCTTGGTGGCTTAGGAGCAGCAGAGCTCGCCGGGAGGAAGGGATCGCCGCGGCCGCCGAGGAAGAAGACGACCCGAGCCGTGTTCGCGGTGCTCCTCGAGCTCGGCGACGAGGCGTAGCCGAGGTAGAGGTCGCCGCTGCCTCGTGGACGGCCGGGCGAGGCGCTGGGTGGCCGGGTGGTCATGGCTATGGCGCAGCCATGGCGACGGGCGCCGGGTACGGAGAGGGAACGAGGGGGGGGTGGATCTGAGGGGGAGGCGCAAGGACCGAGGGGAAGTGTGGGCGAGTGGGAGGAGAGACCGAGGGGCGTCAGGCTGGCGTCCTTATCCTGCCTGACGCCATGAAGGGTTCATTGGGCGATCAAGGCCCAGAAGGGCGCTACCGATTTAATGTGAAGGGGGGTGCGAGGAGATGGGCCGGCTGGGCCGACCAGGCTGGTGGCGGTCCAGGGAGGCAGGGGGCTGCGGCCGGGTTGAGCTGGGCCGCCTGGTCCAGGGGGGCTTCCCCTTTTCTTCTTTTTTTTGTTTCTGTTTCTCTTTTGTATTTTCTTTCTTTTATTTATTTTCTTTTCTGTTTTAATTCATTTAAACATATTTAGGCATTTTATAAAAATGTGTTTATTTCACCATAAATAACTTTGTAATATTTGACAACCCCCGAACATTTTAGTTTTAAAGTTTGGAAACTTTTTTTGTTTGCCTATGTTTTAATTTGAATTTGAATCGGGTTCGAATCAACGTGAGTTTAATTACAAGACTCGGAGGCTGACGTGGCATCATTAGCTTGGGATTACTGTAGTCTAATTATTCGGGCGTCACAATTCTCCTCCACTACAAGAAATCTCGTCCCGAGATTTAAGAGGGGAGTAAGGGGGGAAAAGGTCTGGTTACGAAATCCTAACGAATCTTCTCGGTCTTGGTTGCTCTTCTCGAAGAGGCCGATCCATCATGTTGAAGTCGTCATCCTTTCTCTGAAGCCTTCATCGATTGTACGAAGGACAAGGAGTAACTCGGAGGAATGGCCTTCTGCAAGGTTGGCTATCTAGTAGATAACCCAAGGAAGGTGGCAGAAAGTAACTCTCGAGTAGGAACGTAAGAAAATATTGAGAGCATGGTAAGAAGGTACCATGATCTCAAGGAAGGTGGCTCGTGATCTACATACGTAGCCAAGTGTGAGGAACAATTTTGGAGAACAGTGGCGTCACAGGGAGAGTCGTGTTTTGATCCGGTGGACTGTGGGTTATGGGCCCACCATGTGGGTTAAAATAGGGAAGGGCGTTGACATCTTGCATGGTCATGATAGCAAGGCATGTCAGAGGGTAGCCTATCTGTTATGTTGGCAACAATGTCGATACCAAGGGCGAGGGACGAAGAGAACCATTTTCCTGCTCGTTGAACGAGGCGGACCAAGAGGCAAAGTTCTCGTCCCATCGGTGGTTACCGAAATGTCACTAACAATAGTAATGTGGTCTTCTTGATCGAGTTGTACACTGACGGTGTTTACATAAGCAGGGAGATATTACTGCTTATGTCATATAGATCATAGAAAGGTTAAACAAAACAATTGGAAAGGAAAGTGGTTGTCAGGTTTAATCAAAACAATGGAAAGAAAAATATGTTTCAACACATATTTCAAGGGTATATCCTTCCCAAGGACAAGCAAGCAAGATATCCATGACAGGATATAAAGTAGAAAACTCTTTAGGTAAGGGAGGAGGAATCTCATGATATTACCCATACAACGGTGTTAGGATAAATGATAAATAAAATTTAGCATCGTGCTTCAAATGTTCCTGTTGAAAATCGGAGTACCATTGACATGCTTCGAGAAAGCATTGACATGGTCTTCATGTGAAGATCAGACTTTGAACACGAAGGATCCATCATGAATAACTTGTAGAATAAGTCTTACAATTTCCTCATGGATGAATGGATAACCTTGCTGAAAAGGAATCTATAATGATAGGTCCTCCAGCCGGGGGGGGGGGTGCTAGGCATGACATCATGTTACCGGGTCATCAAAGGATCAATATCATAACTCTTGGAAAGTTGTCCCAACCATCATATCTGACGGAGATTCAGGTATGATTGGTGTCAGGATACCTCGTGCTCGTGGGGTCCGAGCGGAAAAGGTGCAACACAAATCGACGAAATGACATTGCAAGATTCTCGAGAAATGAACTATGGGAGCGGGTTCCTGAAACAATAGTTCATCATTAAACCAAGGAGAGGATGAGGAGGTGACTGATGGACTCAGCGATAACTCATCGAGGTATCCAAAAGATGGATCTCCACAATTATGTGGATAAGGAGATAACATTTGTCAGTTCAAATGATATAATGGGATATGCTCGAGGAAACATACATAATTAAACATTGGTTGAACGGTGCACCCGAAATATGGGTTGGGTTGCACGGCCAATGTTAGAATGGTGATTCAATTAGCGAAGGACTTAGAATGAACTATCGCCCATTCACTTCAAAGAAATAGGGTTGCTAGAAGGAAAGAATCCAAACAACACCGCTCACTTGTTGGAATTAACACGGGACCAAGAAAGAATGGTGATGGTGAAAAGTATTTCTATGTCAAGAATTCTCAAGAGGTGGAACAAATCTCGTAACATTCTTGACATAAAGGAGGTTAATACTCCAAGGTAACGAAGAACAATTGCTTTGGATAGCAAGGAACTCAAGGTATAACACCAAACATGAACAAGCTTGTGTTGGTGGTAAGGCAATAAAGTGGTCGATGATAATACCATTCATCGAGGGCAAGGATGGTATTTCTCATCATGAATTCAACTGATATCCTGGATGAGCTTAGAATGTTGATGATCACGACACCTTTGTCGCGAGAGTTCATGAGGATGTAATCGATAGGCGACGACATCAAGTCAAAGTAATGATGAATTGAAAGGTTATTGGAACCAAGGGTACGATACAAACTCGAAACCAAGCTTGTTGTTCAAGGCGAAATGATATGGCGATGAGGATCGACGTAAGGTTAGTTCATCGTCGTAAATTGTGCTCCGAGAAGAAGGACCGGGTAGTACAGCTTAAAATCATCACGGCAATGATATAGCCAAACAGGCTAGGAATGATGTGATCGGGTACAAACACGTACTTATAGAAGCTTACATCAAGAGTTGTTGAACCGTGAAAAGTGCGGACTCGGTTCGCTTATTGGTGTCTTTGAGTGTTTAATAACTCGAGCCCGTGAAAAATTGGAATCGATGGGAATGTAGCACTTGATGAAGAACTCATAAGAAGTTATGCAGTTCCATGATAATCTCGAGATACCAGGGGGTAATACTGGCGACAGATCAAAGTAGAGGTTGGACCGGGGTATTGCTCTACAGAAGACAAGTGCTAAAACTTGCACGAGAAATGGTATTTAAAAGAGATCATGGTCGGAACCACGATTTCAAAAGGCCAGATCCCTGATATAAGATGATCTTATACCCAAGGAATAATTATTTAAGAGAAGCTTTAATGATAAGATCTACATCGTGTCCATGGGCATGAACGCAAGGTTCAAGGTCGACTCCCACTTCTCCAATGCATACCCTTTCATTCACTTCGCTTTCGATGAAGTTATAGCGTTGAAATTTTATCTGGCAAAATACCAGAAGAGTATGACTCGTGAAAACTTTCGAGTTCACACATATAAAGGAGGGCATAGGTTCAACCCATCAAGGCATCTTAGGAACGTATACCATCAACTTCAGGGGTAAACAACTCAAGCTCGGAGGTAGAGCATGGTTGACAAAGCAGAGGATACAATTTACCAAAGGCATTATGTATCGTGGAAGGTCTCACAAAGTTATTGAATATGAAGGATGCCGACGGATAAAATCCAACAATGGACCCGATGGCCCACAAGGGGTCCGACGTGAGCATCAAGACTTAACTAGAGGAAGAAGAATGCAAGGAGATCAGATTATAGAAACAATCGACTAACTCAATTGTCAAATGCAAAGGAATTATGATTTCTAAATCAAGGGATCAGAAGCAATGCTCTGATTAGGGGTGGATAAGTTGAATAGCCTTAGGGTACAATCAAAGACAATGGGATTGGTCGAGAACCAATTCCAGTTAAAAGAATGGCAGCTCGGCGGAAAAGTAATTTCTAAGGGTCAATGATGATTGCGTATTCAAGAAACATATTGAGTCAACAGACTCAAAATGATAATGACAAGGAATGTCAATATGACTACGGGACTTATGGGATTAACCATAATGCAAGCAAGCAAGAATTTCAAGAGCCAAAGGCCCCAAATGATTTTCGGAAGATCGAATATTATTTTGAAGACTTTTGTGAAACTCATGAACAATCGGGATGAGCGGATACCGACAAGTGCGAGGATTTATTTGAAGGGGTATTCATGTGGCAAAGAACTGCTAGGTAAGAGGCACGAAGTATTCTCGAAACAATAGAGAAAACTTCGGGTATCTTGTCATAACAAGATCAATGGGGAAGATCCTAAGAAGGGCAAGGGTAAGTAGTTATCCATAAGGATTTATCAGTGGTCGGGAATAGCAAAAGTGACGGGACAAGGTCTCGAGAGAATATCAAAGAGTATCTCCGAAATCTTCTGGTGCAGTCGGTGATCATCCGGACTGAAAGGCCTCTCCGGTTGAAAGTATTTTCGAGAACCTAAAGTTAGATTTTAGTAAAAATCGTTTAACCCGAGTAGAAGAGAGTTCAGAGTCCCAGAGTAAAGGTCGAGGAGTAAAAGATCCTAGTACCACCCGATGGCGACGTGGGCCCGTAAGGCACATAGCCAAGTTAGTAAGAGTTTTTGCAATATCTAGACTCGACTTCGGCCAAGGAGTGTGGAAGGGGAATTCCTACAGCAAATGGCTCGATACCAACTTGTGACGCTTCGATTTAATCAGACACTAATCATGCACACAAATGTGTACGATCAAGATCAGAACTCACGGAAGATATCACAACACAACTCTAAAACATAAATAAGTCATACAAGCATCATAAAACAAGCCGGGGCCTCGTGGGCTCGAATACAAGTGCTCGATCATAGACGAAGTCAGCGGAAGCAACAATATCCGAGTACGTATATAAGTTAAACAAGTTGCCATAAGATGGCTAGCACAAACCGGGATACAAATCGAAAGAGGCGCAGGCCTCCCGCTCGGGATCCTCCTAAACTACTCTTGGTCGCCGCCGCGTGGGCTGCACGTAGTAGTAGGCACCTACGGTGTAGTAGTAAATCATCGACGGTGGCGTCTGGCTCTGGCTCCATCGATGCAGTTGCAAAGAATCGAGTAGAGATAGGGGAAAAGGGGGAACAAGGCAACCGTGAGTACTCATCCAAAGTACTGCAAGCAAGGAACTACACTACATATGCATGGATATATGTGTAAAGGGCCATATCGGACTGAACTGCAGAATGCCGTAATAAGAGGGGGATAGCTAGTCTTATCGAAGACTACACTTCAGTCACCTCCGGTCTTGCAGCAATGTAGAAGAGTGTAGGTTGAAGTCCTCCAAGTAACATCACATAGCAATAACCCTACCCGTGATCCCTCCTCATATCCCCGAGAGAGCGACCACCGGGTTGTATCCGCACTTGGAAGGGTGTGTTTTATCAAGTATCCGGTTCTAGTTGTCATAAGGTCAAGGTACAACTCCAAGTCATCCTGTTATCAAGATCACGGCTATTCGAATAGATTAACTTCACTGCAGGGTGCACCAACTTACCCAACACGCTTGATCCCATTTGGCGGACACACTTTCTGGGTCATGCCCGTCATGAAGATCAACACGTCGCAGCCCCACCTAGGCACAACAGAGAGGCCAAGACGCCGGTCTAAACCTAAGCGCACAGGGTCCGGGCCCATCGCCCAATGCACACCGCACGCTATGCGAATGCGGCCGGAAGCGTAACTAGCCCCTTAATACAAGAGCAGGCTTACGTTCCAATCCGCGCCGCCACTTCTTGTCGACGCCAAGTGCGTTTCTACCGATACCACGACGCCGGATACCCATAACTACTCCCGCAGAGATGGTTAGTGCGTATAAGCTCAGAGCCAACTCAGATCAAATACCAAGATCTCGTTAAGCGTGTTAAGTATCTGCGAACGCTGACAGGCCGTGCCCACCTCTCTCCTAGGCGGTCTCAACCTGCCCTGTCAGCCCGCCACAAAGATCCATCCAGAGGGCCGTCGGGACAAAGGTCCTTTCAAATTTCAATCCGTGAATCACTCATGGGTGCTCCACAAGTCGACCCGACTTTAGTCACCACATGTATCATGTATAAGAATAAGTATATACCCGTGATCACCTCCCGAGTGATCACGGCCCGATAGTATAGCACGGCAGCATTTTACAAGAATGTAGGGCCACAGATGAAAGTACTAGCATCCTATACTAAGCATATAGGATTGCGGTAAAGGTAACAACAAGAGTAACAAGGACATGCTATGCATCAGGATAGGTATAATCGAAAGCAAGAATATGCTACACTACTCTAATGCAAGCAAGATAGAGGAGAGTAGGCGATATCCGGTGATCAAGGGGGGGGGGCTTGCCCGGTTGCTCGCAAGAGAGAGGGTCGTCAATACCGTAGTCGAACTGGGGCAGCAGCTGGCCGGGTCTCGTAGAGTCTACCGGGGAGAAGAGGGGAAGAAACAATGAATAACATGTAAACAGATGCATATCGATGCATGACATGACAAGTAACGATGCTAGGCGTGCCCTAACGTGGTATGAGGTGGTTCCGGTTAAGGGAAACATCCGGAAAGTATTCCGGTGTTTAGCGTTTCGGGCAGGAGCCAAGGGGAAAGTTGCAGTGGAGTTCGATAGGTTAGGGGTGTGTGGCGGATTAACGGACTGCTGCTCGAGCAACTTTCATGTAGAAAGTATTTCCATCCGAAGTTACGGATTAAAAGATATGATTTTCTAAAGATTTAAATCATTTTCTGATTTTAATTATATATTTAATTCCAACCTTATCCAAAACAGGTGTGTGATGACGTAGGCATGACATCGAGTGATGTCAAGAGTCAATCGGTCGGTTGACCAAATAAAATCGACATGGGAGACCCAATTGCCATAGACAAGTGGTTAAACAGAGTTCAAACTAATCTAAAATTAGTTAGAAAATCTACTGGGCCCACCTGTCAGTGTCTAATTAGGTTTTAGTTAATTAAATTAATTAATTAGCAGTTTATACATTTGTTTTATGGCATGGGGCCCGCATGTCAGTGGCGAGTCGCCACGTCAAGACATCGACCGGGTCAACCCGGCCAACGGGGCCTCAGGACTCCATCCGGTGACAAAGGCGGGGGCCATCGCGCCACGCCGGGCGTCGGGCGTTGGGGAGCTCCGGTGAGCGTTCAGCCGGGCGGAGGGGCGCCGGACTGCCGACTGCCGTCCGGCGGCCAAAATGGCCGCGGGCGGGTGCGTTCGAACGGGGAGACGACGACGCGTCGGTTGGTGGTGGTTGCGCGGGCAGTGGTGGCCGGAAACGAGCGCGGCGAGCTCATCGGCGGTGAGGTGGTTCGGGCGCGAGACGACCACGGCGACTCAGCGCGCCGGGCTAACGGGAAGGCTGGGGGCTGCGCGACGCGCTGAGCACAAGGCTCGGCCCGTGACCATTTGGTCATCGGAAGGGCGCCGGCGACGAGATCCGCGACGGGCGCTGGTGCCGGGCGCAGCTAGCTAGGGCGCAGCGGGCGAGGAAGGAGAGGGGAGAGGACGGGTGGAGCTCACCGAGCGGTCAAGAAAGACCCTTGGTGGGTTAGGAGCAGCAGAGCTTCGCCGGGAGGAAGGGATCGCCGCGGCCGCCGAGGAAGAAGACGACCCGAGCCGTGGCTCGCGGTGCTCCTCGAGCTCGATGGCGGCAGGCGAGCCGAGGTAGAGGTCGTCAGCTGCCTCGTGGACGGCCGGGCGAGGCGCTGGGTGGCCGGTGGTCGGCTATGGCGCAGCCATGGCGACGGCGGCGCTGCACGGAGGGGAACGAGGGGGGGGTGGATCTCGAGGGGGGAGGCGCAAGGACCGAGGGGGAAGTGTGGGCGAGTGGGAGGAGAGACCGAGGGGGCGCGGCGTCGGCGTCCTTATCCTGTCCTTATCCTGTAGCGGCGCGCGCCTGACGAACAGGAAGGGGGGGGTGCGGTGCGAGGAGATGGGCCGGCTGGGCCGACCAGGCTGGTGGCGGTCCAGGGAGGCAGGGGGCTGCGGCCGGGTTGAGCTGGGCCGCCTGGTCCAGGGGGGCTTCCCCTTTTCTTCTTTTTTTTGTTTCTGGTTCGCTTTTGTATTTTCTTTCTTTTATTTATTTTCTTTTCTGCTTTTAATTCATTTAAACATATTTAGGCATTTTATAAAAATGTGTTTATTTCACCATAAATAACTTTGTAATATTTGACAACCCCTAACATTTTAGTTTTAAAGTTTGGAAACTTTTGTTGTTTGCCTATGTTTTAATTTGAATTTGAATCGGGTTCGAATCAACGTGAGTTTAATTACAGTACTCGGAGGTGACGTGGCATCATTAGCTTGGGATTACTGTAGTCTAATTATTCGGGCATCACAAATAGTAACAAAGGAGTTAAAGAGAATAAGAGATTACCTCTTCCTCGTCTGAAGAAGAGTCATCCAATTTGAGTAATTCAGAGGCGCTGGGTTTCTTCTTTTTTGAAGTCCCTGTCTTGGCATTTTTCCTTTCATTTTTCTTGGCTGCTCTGGCTTGTTGGGCGGCCTCGTGGTCATATTTGACTTTCCGTAAATCATCAACGGCTGTGGGAAAAATAAGGAATTATAAGTGCAAGGAGGTAAAACATATTAAAGAGTATTTATTAAGATTGGTGACTTATCGCAGAGCCGGGTTCTTTTTGCGTATGGAAGTAACCCAAAGGTTTTGTTGATAACGCATACCCTCCTTCAAGAAGGATCGAGTTGTAGCATCTCGCCACGTCATCCGGTAAGTCGTCGTAACTGTGGCACATTGGGTCTTTACGTTACTTTGTATAGGTGCACATTAAGCGAGCGGCGGCTTAATGGGAGTATACGCCAAGTAACCTGGACCGGACCAAGTCAATGCCGTTTAAGCCATTTCCCAGAAGGGCTTTAATCTTCTTGATGGTGGGGTTGAGCGGCAGACGTTCAACAACGGTCAGTTTATCCGCCAGCGGGTGGTTGGACTCAAGTTGCAGGGCGCGAAAGCCGGGCAGAGGCGGCTCATCACCGGGAAGTATCTCGACAAAGAGAACCATGATCGGTTCCAATATTTGGGGTGACTCGATAGCTCAAAGCATAAGGAAGCATACAGCCTCCGTCAGCCGGATCAAGATACCGCCAAGTTCAAGACTCGCCCGCTGGCACGCCATTCTGCCGGTTCAAGTAAAACAGTTCTCTGAATAAGAGCAGGCTTGGTTCCTCTCCTGGTACACCTCACGAAGACTTGGAAATTGCAAAGATTGGACACGGAATTGGGTCCAATGTCTTGAGGTCTAAGGTCAAAGAAATTTAAAACTTCTACGAAGAACTTTGAGCCGGAGGGCAAATCCCCGGCTCATGTGATCCGTGAAAACTATTACCTCCCCTTCTTTGGGTTGAGGCTTCTCTTCAGATGGGTCAGGGACGCGATAAGACATAACTTCTTTCTTTGGCAAATGGCCAGACTTCACAAATTCAGCCAACTTGCTTTTAGTGACGGTGGATGAGACCCAGTTGCAGGTTACAGGAGCTTTGGTCGACTTAGGCGCCATGACAATAGATTGGCCTATTGCAAAATAAGAAGTTCCGGTTTAAATTTTAACCCGGAAGAAAATATTCAAATTGCTAAAGGTAGCGGCTTAAAGGGGCCTAATGACATAAGGAGAATTGGGCAAACATTATTTAAGCCGCCACAAGTGTTAGCAACAGTTCAAAAGTTTTAAAGACCTGAGAAGGCGCCAAGATTCACAGATCAAGTGGGATGCGTTTAAACCGGATATTTGGATAGTTATGTTAAAGGCATTTAACATAAGAAGTGTTCCGAGTGATAAAAACAGGTTTCATAAGTTACAACTATTATTTTGGATCAAATGGTCGTCCTGAAAAGAAAAATTTCTAGACCTAAAAGAAGTGCAGAGAAGTTCATACACTCGAACGAAGCTTCTGAACAAAGGAAAAGGGATCTGTTTGCATATAAAATGGGGGTGAAACAGTTACCGCAGTAGTTCTATACCATCTAACGATCAGAAAAGGGCGTTGGGGGTGAGATCTATCAAGGGTTAAATGGCGGGTGGCGATGAACACCGATTTAAATCGACGAAAACTATGATCTGAGATCTAAGACAGGAAAGGAAAGGGACTTACAGGTGCGGAGGAGCTGCGGAGGTTCGCCGACGTGTTTCGGACCGATTTAGGTTGATGCGGCGGCACTGGCCTGGAGAAGACGAGAAGCTTGACGGCGGCGGCGGCGGAGCTCGAGAGGAGGCAAGAGGAAGGAGACGACTGGAAGGGGGAAAAATGAAACCCAGGTCGTGCCTATTTATAAGGAGAGCATAACTGAGATGGCGCGGGAAACAAGGAGATAAGAATTACTATCCAGCGGCCTCGATTCTCGGAACGGGCAATAAAGACAGAGATCCGTTGGGCCGATTCGGCGGGATAAAAGGAAAGATGACGTCATGACGGGTTAACATGGATCCAAAGAATGACGTCAAGCGGGTTAAAGAAAGTCTTTTTGCACAGTCAGAAGACTGAAGATTTATGTTTAAGTTATTTTAAGATTGACATGAACAGGTTCAAATCAATCTGGGGCCTAATGTTGGGGATATAACAATTTGTGTAAGCCGCCCAGGAGGGGTCGGGTTACGTAAATAGGTTACCAGACAGAAGCCCAAGTCCAAGCATGAAGATGGCGTCTCAACAAGGGGCCTAAGGCCCATAGGCGACTTAAGGCCCGTTGTAGTAAACCGCCATAATGGTATGACTTGTATCATAAGGTAGACTTGACTAGTCACCGAGCCGGACATTGTTTATAAGCCGGTAGGGACTCTAAGCAAACCCGGGCGTCAACCCGTGTATATAAGGGGACGACCCGCTAGCGGCTTAGGGCAAGAAACAACCAATCGAGAACCGGGCATAGCGTATCTCGCCCCCTGGTTATCGAAACCTCAAGCAATACCAACCCAACTAGACGTAGGCCTTACCTTCACCGTAATGGGCCGAACTAGTATAAAACCTCTCGTGTCCTTTGTCCCGATTAACCCCTTTAAGCTTCCTAGTTGCGATGGCTCCACGACTAAGTCCTTGCAAGAGGACATTTGCCGTGACAATTCCACGACAGGTGTAAAAGGTTAAAAAGGTTTAAGTTGAGAGTAGAGATGCATGTAGAAAGTCTCTATTTTCAATTCATTGATGAGGCCCACTAGTAGTAGCTTGGGTTGGGGAGGAAAGAATCGATGTAATTGCCTTAGTCTACTTTTTCTCATGGGGCATATGTATCCACATGCCACCATAGTTCATGCCCTTAAGTTGAGGCCTTTGGCCATCACCTAGCGCCTAAGCATGCCTAAGCGCCTGTTAGAGCAACTCCAATGCGCCGACTCAAACGGACCGCGATTTTGTCCGCTTTTTGTCCGTTTGGGTCAGTCGTCCGCTCGACGTTCGCGCTGTTTTCCTTTTGGGTCGGCAGTGCGCCCAACGCAAGTGGCCCATTTCATGTCCGTCTACAAATTTAATAGGCAGCGACCATAGATCATGCCAGCGGCCTGCCGCCGCCCAAAGTTCATGCCGGCGCCATGCCAGCCTCCAAATAGACCATCGCACAGTCTTGCTGGCGCGTTTGCCAGCGGACGGCGCACATGTCAACACACAAAAGGTCAGAAATTCAACCACACCATCTCGATCATGGTTGCTGGCATACAAAAAAGATGGCGCATGCCACCATATATCACTTGTCGTCAAACTTGAGCATGTCGGCCTGCATCTTCTCGAACCATGGCCTCTTCCTTGGCGACACGGTGTTGAGGTCCACCTTCATGATCTCCACCCCGTCATCATCTCTACTACTATTAAACAAGAAAACATATTCATCGCTAAACGCACCCAGCCTAATCTATAGATAACATCCCCAGCCAATTACAACTCCACGATTAGAATCACTTAATTACATCTAACTGTCCAGATTACACTAATTGTCAGTCGTGAGTGCGTTTACCAATTTCCCCTGGTGGACGATACTCTGCCAAAACCCACGTCCTCCCATGCCCGCACAAGTAGTACACACGTAGAAGGAAACAAAAGGCACAATCATAAAAGGAAACGATACATCCGATCCGCATGGATTGTTCAACTACACATGAAGAAATAATCTAAATTAGTGGCAAGAAATTCAATTTGCCCCCACGCCGTTCAACGTTGCCGTCCAGGCGTCCAGCTTGGTCTGCGCCATTGCTAGCCTGCGCAGACGGCGAGTGAGGGAGTCCTGGATTAGGGGGTGTCCGGATAGCCGGACTATAGCCTTTGGCCGGACTCCTGGACTATGAAGATACAAGATTGAAGACTTCTCCCGTGTCCGGATGGGACTTTCTTTGGCGTGGAAGGCAAGCTTGGCAATACGGATAGGTAGATCTCCTACCATTGTAACCGACTCTGTGTAACCCTAACCCTATTTGGTGCCTATATAAACCGGAGGGTTTTAGTCCGTAGGAAGAACAACAATCATACCATAGGCCAGCTTCTAGGGTTTAGCCTCTCTGATCTCGTGGTAGATCTACTCTTGTACTACCCATATCATCAATATTAATCAAGCAGGAGTAGGGTTTTACCTCCATCGAGAGGGCCCGAACCTGGGTAAAAACATCGTGTCCCTTGTCTCTTGTTACCATCCGCCTAGACGCACAGTTCGGGACCCCCTACCCAAGATCCGCCGGTTTTGACACCGACATTGGTGATTTCATTGAGAGTTCCTCTGTGTCGTCATCTTCAGGCCCGATGGCTCCTCCGATCATCAACAACGATGCACTCCAGGGTGAGACTTTTCTCCTCGGACAGATCTTCGTATTTGGCGGCTTTGCACTGCGGGCCAATTAAGCAGCCATCCGGAGAAGATTGAAAGCTACGCCCGCCACCAGTCAGATTTGGAAGTTTGAACTACACGGCCGACGTCCGCGGAGACTTGATCTTCGACGGGTCCGAGACAATAAGCGCCGCCAGACCGCCACGAGGGGCATGATCTAGCTCTGCCGCCCGAGGTGTCCTGGAGGCCGCACCAGTGTCCGCTCCGACCTTTAGCTCGGAGCCGACCGCGCCATCGAGGACGGGTGGCTGGACACTGCCTCGGGGGCTGCAATCTCTACGACGATTGAGCCGTACACCTACCCCGTCCTTTGCGAAGCTCGTGACTCCAAGGTGCCGGACTCCTCTCCGGACTCCGAGCCTTCCGCGCCCCGCCAATCAAATCCGATTGGGCGCCGATCATGGAATTCACCGCCGCGGACATCTTTCAGCACTCGCTTTTGGCGACATCCTGAGTTCACTAAAGTCTCTCTCTTTATCAAGAGAGCCCTGGCCGGATTATGGTCAGGAAGGTTGGGATGCGGACGATGAAGAAATTCAAAGCCCACCCACCACCCACTTCAGAGCCACCGCCGATGATTTAACCGACATACTCGACTTCGACCAAGACATCGACGGTATGGACGACGATGCAGAGGCGACCAAGAACCAGCGCCCACAAGGTAATCGGAAGGCCACCTCGTCATACGACATATACATGGTGGACATCCCAAAAGATGGGAATGGCGATGGAACAGCGGAGGATAACCCCTCCAAGTAACAGCCTAAGTGTCGGCTTCAGTGACACCGCTCTAAATCCCGCCACAGCAAAAACGGTGATTCCGGCACGGGAGACAATAACACCCCGGACAGTGCCGAAGATAACCCCTCCGCAGGATTCGCAGAGGATGGAGAAGCCAGCCCTCATGAGGGAGCGGCAGAAAAGAGAGGTAGAGGGCGATAATTACATGCCTCCCTCCGAAGATGAGGCAAGCCTCGACGACGATTAATTGGCTGTGCCCGAGGATCCCGCTGAACAAGAGCGTTTCAAACGCAGGCTCATGGCCACGACAAACAACCTCAAGAAAAAGCAGCAACAAATTTTAGAGCTGACCAAGACTTGCTAGCTAACAGATGGATCAAGTCCTTGCGGCGAAGAGTATGAACTCGAGCGCCCTCCAAGAGCTACCCAAAACGCAGGCTGCTACCCCGATTAGAGGCGGATGCACCCAAACCTACATCACCAGCACATGATACGGCTGACCGGCCACCTGGCTGCGACAGAGAGGCCTCTCGGCCCTCAACTCAAGCCGCACCCCGGCGCCGCTCAAAAAATACCAAGGCGCGGGGAAATGCGCCAGACCTGCGAGATATATTGGAGGACAAGGCAAGGCAAACAAGATCGATCTACGGATCGTGTGGGCGCCCCACGACACGTGACGATAACGTCACGCTGGATATGGCAACTCCGGCCGGGCCAAACACAGTAGACAAAGCTCATTTGAGCTGCGTCGTGATATAGCCCAATCTGAGGCGCCAAGACACCCACTATGCTTCACAGATGAAGTGATGGATCATCAAATCCCTGAGGGTTTCAAACCCGTAAACATTGAATCATACGATGGCACAACAGATCCTGCGGTTTGGATCAAGGACTATCTCCTTCACATCCACATGGCCCGCGATGATGATCTACACGCCATCAAATACCTCCCACTCAAGCTTAAAGGACCAGCCCGGCATTGAGTTAACAGCTTGCCAGCAGAGTCAATTGGTTGTTGCGAAGACCTGGAAGCCGCATCCCTCGACAATTTCCAGGGCACATATGTGCGACCACCAGACGCCGATGACCTAAGCCACATAATTCAGCAGCCAGAGGAATCGGCCAGACAATTTTGGACACGGTTCCTAACCAAGAAAAATCAAATCGTCGATTGTTCGGATGCAGAGGCCCTTGCAGCCTTCAAACACAACATCCGCGACGAGTGGCTTGCCCGGCACCTAGGACAGGAAAAGCCGAAATCCATGGCAGCCCTCACAACACTCATGACCCGCTTTTGCGCGCGAGAGGACAGCTGGCTAGCTCATAGTAACAACATGACCAAGAGCCCGGGTAATTCGGATACCAAGGACAGCAATGGCAGGCCGCGTCGCAACAAGCACAAGCGCCGCATTAATGGCGATAATGCTGAGGATACGGCGATCCAATGCCGATTCAGAGGCTCTAAACCCGGTCGTGAAAAAGCCATTTAAAAGAAATACTCGGTCCCATCCACTTTGGACCAAATACTCGATCGCTCGTGCGGATACATGGCACTTCAAAAGTTAGCCAATCACACCAACAGGATTGTTGGGTGTTCAAGCAACGAGCAAGTTAAATGCCGAAAACAATGACAAGGGGCTGCATAGCGATGACGAGGAGGAGCCCCGGCCGACGAACAATAGAGGACAGAAGGGCTTCCCCCCGCAAGTGCGGATGGTGAACATGATATACACAACCCACATACCCAAAAGGGAGCGGAAGCATGCACTAAGGGACGTATATGCGATGGAGCCAGTCGCCCCAAAGTTCAACCCGTGGTCTTCCTGCCCGATCACTTTTGATCGAAGGGACCACCCCACTAGCATCCGCCATGGTGGATTCACCGCATTGGTTCTAGACCCAATCATTGACGGATTTCACCTCACTAGAGTCCTAATGGACGGCGGCAGACTGAACCTGCTTTGTCGGGATACGGTCGCAAAATGGGCATAGACCCATCAAGGATTAAACCCACAAAGATGACCTTTAAAGGCGTCATACAGGTGTAGAGGCCAACTATGCGAGCTTAGTTACACTTGAAGTGGTCTTGATTCCCGAATAACTTCGAAGCGAGGAGTTAATCTTCGACATAGTCCCGTTCATGGCGGCTATCACGCCTTTGCTTTCGGACGAACCGTGACGGTAAAGTTCAATGCGGTGCCGCACATATATCTCAAGCTCAAGATGCCAGGTCCTCAAGGAGTCATTACGGTCAATTGAAACACCGAACGCTCTCTTCGGACGGAGGAGCATACGGCGGCCCTCGTGGCGGAAGTACAAAGCAGCCTCTTAAGGCAATTCTCGAGTCCGGCTATTAAACGTCCGGATACCGTCAAGCGCGCCCGGAGTAACCTACAACAAGACCGCCTGGCACATTCTGAGCACGCATAGCAATGCGGCCCAAGCCCCAGCCCTCGCGAAATTGCAAAACCAGTACTACGCGCACATAATTACGCTCTGGAAATACCATGGGCATAGGGGAAGGGGCACGACCACGGCATGCCCAGAATGCGGTTCAACCGCACCAGGGGCTCCCGATTGTGTCATTCTTTTCTTCTTTCTTTTTACTTTCAGGACTCCGTTCTCACGAAGCCCCGTCCGCATTAGAATCACCGAACACACGATGCAACAGCCAAGGAAGCGAAAGCTACGCCGAGTGTCCAGTGGTCTCTATTACGAGCAATATATCTGTTTTACACACCATCCCGCGGCTTACCCTCGAGGGGACATGTTAAAAGTCCGTCCCTTGCTTATCGCACTATTTGTATCGTTCGCTCTTCATCGCAGCCCTTTTGAATAAACAATATATAGCTTCGCCTATTATTGAATTCCCTTTTTCCTATATATATATGTTCATTTATGACATTGTGCAACCGTACACTTTGGTAAGGGCAATACACCAGGGGATTAAGTACCCCACAATATGGTGTGATAAGTCCGAACACTTTCACAAGTGCGGCACCCCGAACTTATAGCATTATATGCATCGGCTCCGAATCATGTCTTGGGTCAATAGTTGGGTTTGCCCGGCTCCCATGTTTTGGTACCTTATGTTCCGTTATATCGGCTAAGGTAGCGGGAGAACCACTGCGATTGTGCCCGGTTGAGCTGGGTTAAGCACCTCGGTGGAGAAAGATAAACCGATACCATGATAGGGCGAGAGCCGATCGCTGTTCGAGAGGTTTTCGAGTCCCTAAAGACTTATGCCGCTTAGAGCGAGGAGTCGGCATTGTCCGGCCTAGGCGTGATAGCGCCCGAACTCGGTCTTCCGAATACTAGGGGCTTCACGAAATTTAAAATTATAGAATTCTATGGCTAAGTGAGAGTGTTCAAGCATTATAGTCCGGTTGCCTTGTTCGCTATGCGTTGAGCGCCTCCTCGAAGGACCCAAGAATGGGAACAAGAGCGCTCAAGTTTATCCCAACACCCGACACTTGTGGCATGGGGGCTGAAGCCGACGATTTCGCCATCTCTCAAATTTAATACACGGCCGCACAAAAGGTAATATTTTAAATTCAAAAGTGTTGCTTAGCGCATATGAACAAGTTTTCAGTGTACAGGATAACAAATGCGAGTCTACTAAAAAATTATATCTTTGGAGCATTCATCCGCTATAAGGCAGGCACCCTTCAGGACGCCCTCATAATACATTTCAGGCTTGCGATGCTCCTTCGTTGGTGGTGGTCCGTCCGTCACAAGCTTCACAGCGTCCATCTTGCCCAGGCACCTTAGCAAGGGCAAGGGCCCCTCTGGGCACCTTCGATGCAGAGCGGAGCGCTGATGACTTCAACCCATGGACAAAGGCGTCCACCACCGCCTCACCAGCTCAAGTAGCTCCTGTGCATGGCTTCCTTAGGCCACAGCCGAACTATGAGGCCCCTCATGGCCTGTTCGGCCACCTTATGGAGCTCGACCAGTTGCTTCAACTGGTCGCTTAAGGGCACCGGGAGTGCGGCCTCAGCATACTTAGAATAGAACACCTTCTCCGTAGAGCTCCCCTCCTCGGCTCGGTAGAATGCGGCTGCATCAGCCACATCAGGGGCAGATCTCTGAATGCTCTGGAGAGCTCGGATTCGGGTAAGTAACAGATAATTCACTTTCACATGCTTGCTTTGCATATAGAATGCCTTACCCGCCGCTATCTTCTTCATCGCCTCAATCTCTGGAGGGCTTTTTGGGCTTCGGCCTTAGCGGCCTTAGGCGCTCTCAAGGGCGAGGCGAGCTCAGACTCTCGAAGTCTTTGAGTCACGCTCCAAACTCTCGTGTTTTTCCACGAGCACGGAGCTCTTGCCGCACCTCCGCCACCCGCGCCTCCTGCTTCTCTCGCTCGGTGCGCTCAGCCGCATTGCTTTCGGCCTTGGACACCGCTTCCTTGAGGTCACCACCTCGCTCGTGGCCCTGCAGATTCACGTTATTCCTTTCATCTTTGCAACCACATCTTTTAAATACCCCCATAAGGTATTACTTACCTTCTTTATCCTCGAGCTGCTTTTTGGCAAGTCCGAGCTCGTTCTCGGACTGCTCGAGGCTCTACTTCAACGCATCAACCTCTGCAGTCAGTGCGGCAGAGGTCAGCAGCGTAGCCTGCATTCCCATATTGACATACTTATGTTAGACTCCTGCGTATATCTTTTTAGATCCTCAGTTCGGCTTTTTCTTTCCGAACACCAAACTGAGCATCAGGGGCTACTGTCTATGCGGTAATATTTTTATATATCTTAAATACATACCTCAAAGCCTGTTAGAAGGCTGGCACAGGCTTCAGTCAGCCCGCTCTTGGCGGACTGAACTGTCTGGATCACCGCACTCATAACAGTGCGGTGCTCCTTGTCGATGGAAGCGCCGTCAAGCACCTCCATCAAATCATCCGGTGCCTCCGGTTGGGCCGGAGGTCACCGGCGTTCTGATCTTGCCCTTCTTACGAAGGGGTCGCTGTCGGACTCGGAACCTTGAAGGTTAGATGACGGAGTCCGACATAGGGCCCGACTTAAAGCCCTTTGGGGTTTTATCCCCTTTGAGCCCGGGTTCCGGAGGTGCGCCTTCTTGGCGCCTCGAGGCCACCTCCTCTGGCTGGGCCCCTTTTGGGACTCCACCCCGGCGTCATCCACAGCGGGAGGAGACGAGGCGGTCGGAAGTGAGGTGCTATTCACCTCCGATGAATCCAGGGAGCCGCTCGACGAATCGTCGAGCCCGTCCTTGGGCGGGCTGCATGCTTACACTCGGCATTAGAAGATGTTGTGCGACAAATGGAGCACCATGAGTTATTCTGGTGTCCGAACACTTACGATTTTGCCAGGGGCTTGGTCCTTGGTGGCCACTCCTCTCCGCCGTCGTCGGCGTTGGCGGTGTAGCCCGGAGGGAGGGTCCTTCCCCTCTTGGACCCTCCGGCCTCCCCAGTTGGGGCGGCCTTCCTTTTCTTCTCTCCCCCGCTGGGGGAGAGGCCTCTTTTTCCTCCTCCTCGTCTTCGCGGGAGGAGTCCACCTTGGAGTCATCGGACGATGAATCCGACAACACCTGGCGCCGGGAACTCCTCCGAGTTCCCGTGGCCTTATTCTTGGCCTTCTTCTCCGGCACCACGTAAGGTGCCGGAACCAGCAGCCCCGTCAAACGGGCGTCCACTGGGTCTTCTGGCAAGGGAGCCGGACAGTTAACCTGTCCGGACGTCTTCAGCCCGATCTCTGTCAAAGGTAAGGGAGTTTTAGATCCCGCATAGAGTCAAACTATGAAAAAAGAGTCCCGTAAAGGGTAAAATAGCTTACCTCGCTGGCTTGATGCTGCGAGCTGAATCGGCAATCTTCGGTAACGGATGCGGGAGCCTCGGCGCCCTTGAACAGTACCTTCCAGGCATCTTCGTACGTAGTGTCGAAGAGCCGGCTCAAGGTTCAGTGCTGTGCCGGATCAAACTCCCACAAGTTGAAGTCCCGTTGCTGGCATGGGAGGATCCGGCGGATGAGCATAACCTGGACTACATTGACAAGCTTGAGCTTCTTGTCCACCAGGTTTCGGACACAAGTTTGGAGTCCGATCAGCTCTTCCGAATTACCCCACGTCAGGCCCATCTCTTTCCATGAGGTGAGCCGTGTAGGGAAGCCAGATCGGAATTCGGGGGCCGCCGCCCATTTGGGGTCGCTTGGCTCGGTGATATAGAACCACCCCGATTGCCACCCCTTTATGGTCTCCATGAAGGAGCCCTCGAGCCATAGGACGTTGGCCATCTTGCCCACCATGGCACCTCCGCACTCCGCTTGGCGGCCGCCACTACCTTCGGCTTGACATTGAAGGTCTTCAGCCATAAGTGAAGTGGGGCTGAATCTGCAGAGGAAGGCCTCACACACGACGATGAACGCTGAGATGTTGAGGATGAAATTCGGGGCCAGATCGTGGAAATCTAGGCCGTAGTAGAACATGAGCCCCCGAACAAATGGGTGAAGTGGAAACCCTAGTCCACGGAGGAAGTGGGGGAGGAGCACCACCGTCTCATGGGGCCTGGGGGTGGGGATGAGCTGCCCCTTGTTGGGGAGCCGATGCGCGATGTCGTCGGACAAGTATCCAGCCTTCCGCAGCTTTTTGATGTGCCCCTCCGTGACGGAGGAGGCCATCCACTTGCCTCCCGCTCCGGACATAGTTGGAGAAGGTTGAGGTGGGATGTGCGGACTTGGGCGCTGGAGGTCGAGTGCGCGGAAATGGATAAGCAAAGGAGGAAGAAGGCGTGTGTGAAAACATGGATCCTTATCCCCTTATATGGACGGACAAAGCTATGCGTCCCCACCGGCCTGATAAAACTCGCTTATCTCCCAAGCGCCGTAATCAATGGCGCGGTTGGGTTACCCATGCCCGTATTGATGAGAACCCCGGAATAAGGGGACACGATCTCTGCTTTGACAAGACGTGCCAAGGAAACCGCCTCGCTAAACGCGCTGAGGTGGGACAGTAAAAACGATTTGAATAAAGGCTTGGCCGTGGTGTGATGTCACGCCACGAAATATGTCAGCAGATTGAATTTGTGTAAACATTATTCTCTCTACGGTGGTATGTGGAACTTATTTTGCAGAGTCGGACACTATCCTTGTGTTCAAAATCTTCTATGAAGTATTCGGAGGAGGAACCCGCCTTGCAATGCCGAAGACAATATGTGCGCCGGACTCGTCGTCATTGAAGCCTGGTTCAGGGGCTACTGAGTGAGTCCTGGATTAGGGTGTGTCCGGATAGCCGGACTATAGCCTTTGGCCAGACTCCTGGACTATGAAGATACAAGATTGAAGACTTCGTACCGTGTCCGGATGGGACTTTCCTTGGCGTGGAAGGCAAGCTTGGCGATACGGATATGTAGATCTCCTACCATTGTAACCGACTCTGTGTAACCCTAACCCTATTCGGTGCCTATATAAACCGGAGGGTTTTAGTCTGTGGGGCGAACAACAATCATACCATAGGCTAGCTTCTAGGGTTTAGCCTCTACGATCTCGTGGTAGATCTACTCTTGTACTACCCATATCATCAATATTAATCAAGCGGGGAGTAGGGTTTTACCTCCATCGAGAGGGCCCGAACCTGGGTAAAAACATCGTGTCCCTTGTCTCCTGTTACCATCCGCCTAGACGCACAGTTCGGGACCCCCTACCTGGGATCCGCCGGTTTTGACACCGACAGCGAGGCACCCGACGATGTCCGCCACGGCCACAACAACGAGCTCTTCGCCAGCATAGTTGCAGGCTCTTCTGTTCACCAACACAATTTGTGAGGCTTTTAGACGCCGCCTCCGCCCAGACTTCATGAGGCTTTAAGACGCCACCGTGCAGTATGTCCCATCGCCGCACTGCGCATACAACGACAACAGCGCCGACAAAGTGTGTCCCATCATCGCACTGCGCATACGCCGACGACAACGCCGATGAACTGCTCCGCAGGTGCATGCTCTTTTTCCAACATTGATTGCCTTGATTGATCCTGTTGGCATTCATGAATTTATCAAAAAAAAGGTACTTCACATGGAAAATGTAGGAATTGTAATAGGATGAGTCTTATGGCATGAGCATATGCTAACATGATCATGTACGTACCTGACCTAAACCTGAAATCGTACCATGAAGCCTTGGCAAGTGAGCATGCTACTCAACTCACCTAAAAGCCTCACCAAGATGCATATGGTTCACCAAATGCTCAGTTAGAAGTAATATGAACACAACAAAAGTCACAGTCTAAAAGTGATCTAGATCCTGTTACATTATGCCAGCTACATTACAGCAAATTAAATTCATTTTGCTAGCAGACCTAGATTAATAGTATTACAAACTACTGTATATCTGTAGCATTATGCCAAGTATATTATTGCAACTTGAATTCATTTGGGTAGCAGACCTAGATGAATAGTATTACAAACTACTACATCCAAGTATATTAATGGAAACTGAATTTGGTTGGGTAGCAGAGACACCACAAGAAAGTATTGGAAATATGCCCTAGAGGCAATAATAAAATGGTTATTATTATATTTCCTTGTTCATGATAATTGTCTATTGTTCATGCTATAATTGTGTTATCCGGAAATCGTAATACATGTGTGAATACATAGACCACAACATGTCCCTAGTGAGCCTCTAGTTGACTAGCTCGTTGATCAATAGATGGTTACAGTTTCCTAACCATGGACATAGGATGTCATTGATAACGGGATCACATCATTAGGATAATGATGTGATGGACAAGACCCAATCCTAAGCATAGCACAAGATTGTGTAGTTCGTCTGCTAAAGCTTTTCTAATGTCAAGTATCTTTTCCTTAGACCATGAGATTGTGCAACTCCCGGATATCGTAAGGGTACTTTGGGTGTGCCAAACGTCACAACATAACTGGGTGGCTATAAAGGTACACTACGAGTATCCCCGAAAGCATCTGTTGGGTTGGCACGAATCGAGACTGGGATTTGTCACTCCGTATGACGGAGAGGTATCCCTGGGCCCACTCGGTAAGACATCATCGTGATGAGCTCAATGTGACTAAGGGGTTGGTCATGGGATGATGTGTTACGGAATGAGTAAAGAGACTTGCTGTAATGAGATTGAACAAGGTATCGGTATACCGACGATCGAATCTCGGGCAAGTGCTATATCAGTAGACAAAGGGAATCGTATACGGGATTGATTGAATCCTTGACATCATGGTTCATCCGATGAGATCATCGTGGAACATGTGGGAGCCAACATGGGTATCTAGATCCCGTTGTTGGTTATTGGCCGGAGAGATGTCTCGGTCATGTCTGCATAGTTCCCGAACCCGTAGGGTCTACACACTTAAGGTTCGATGACGCTAGGGTTATAGGGAATAGATGCACGTGGTTACTAAATGTTGTTCGGAGTCCCGGATGAGATCCCGGACATCACGAGGAGTTCCGGAATGGTCCGGAGGTGAAGATTTATATATGGGAAGTCCAGTTTCAGTCACCAGAAAGGTTTCGGGGTTTATCGATATTGTACCGGGACCACCGAAGGGGTTCCGGGGGTCCACCTGCCCCGAAGGACCTAATGGGCTGTAGTTGGGTGGGAACCAGCCCCTTAGTGGGCTGGTGCGCCCCCCCAAGGGCCTAAGGCACCTAGGGTTGGAAACCCTAGGGGGCAGCGCCCCCCCCCCCCGGGGGCGGGTGCCCCCCTAGTTGGAAACCCTAAGGGGGTCGCTGCCCCCCCACCCGAGGGGCCGCCGCCCCCCTCTATATGGATCTAGGGGGCTGGGGCCCCTCCCCTTCCCCTATATATAGTGGGGGTTTTGGGGCTGCCAGAGACACGAGTCTCCCTCTCTCTTGGCGCAGCCCTACCCCTCTCCCTCCTTGTCTCTCGTAGTGCTTGGCGAAGCCCTGCTGGAGTGCCACACTCCTCCACCACCACCACACCGTCGTGCTACTGCTGGATGGAGTCTTCCCCAACCTCTCCCTCTCTCCTTGCTGGATCAAGGCGCGGGAGACGTCACCGGGCTGCACGTGTGTTGAACGCGGAGGCACCGTTGTTCGGTGCTTAGATTGGATTCGTCCGCGATCTCAATCGCTTCGTGTACGACTCCATCGACCGCTATCTTGCAACGCTTCCGCATCGCAATCTTCAAAGGTATGAAGATGCACTCCCCTCTCGTTGCTAGTAAAATCCATAGATTGATCTTGGTGATGCGTAGAATTTTTTTAATTTCTGCAACAATCCCCAACAGTGGCATCATGAGCTAGGTCTATGCGTAGTTTCTATGCACGAGTAGAACACAAGTTGTTGTGGGCGTTGATTTTGTCATTTTACTTGCCATTACTAGTCTTATCTTGATTCGGCGGCATCATGGGATGAAGCAGCCCGGACCGACCTTACACGTACGCTAACGTGAGACAGGTTCCACGGACTGACATGCACTAGTTGCATAAGGTGGCTAGCGGGTGTCTGTCTCTCCCACTTTAGTTGGATCGGATTCGATGAAAAGGGTCCTTATGAAGGGTAAATAGAAATTGGCATATCACGTTGTGGTTTTGGCGTAGGTAAGAAACGTTCTTGCTAGAAACCTATAGCAGCCACGTAAAATTTGCAACAACAATTAGAGGACATCTAACTTTTCTTGCAGCATATGCCGTGTGATGTGATATGGCCAAAAGGATGTGATGAATGATATATGTGATGTATGAAATTGATCATCTTCTTGTAATAGGAATCACGACTTGCATGTCGATGAGCATGACAACCGGCAGGAGACGTAGGAGTTGTCTTAATTTATTGTATGACCTGCGTGTCAATGAAAACGCCATGTAATTACTTTACTTTATTGCTAACCGTTAGCCATAGTAGTAGAAGTAATAATTGGCGAGACAACTTCATGAAGACACGAAGATGGAGATCCTGATGATGGAGATCATGGTGTCATGCCGGTGACGATGATGATCATGGCGCCCCGAAGATGGAGACCAAAAGGAGCAAAATGATATTGGCCATATCATGTCACTATTTGATTGCATGTGATGTTTATCATGTTTTACATCTTATTTGCTTAGAACGACGGTAGCTTAAATAAGATGATCTCTATAATAATTTCAAGAAAGTGTTCCCCCTAACTGTGCACCATTGCAAAGGTTCGTTGTTTCGAAGCACCACATGATGATCGGGTGTGATAGATTCTAACGTTCGAATACAACGGGTGTAAGCCAGATTTACACACGCAGTACACTTAGGTTGACTTGACGAGCCTAGCATCTACAGACATGGCCTCGGAACACGGAAGACTGAAAGGTCGAACATGAGTCATATAGAAGATACAATCAACATGAAGATGTTCACTGATGATGACTAGTCCATCTCACGTGATGATCGAACACGACCTAGTTGACTCGGATCATGTATCACTTAGATGACTAGAGGGATGTCAATCTGAGTGGGAGTTCATTAAATAATTTGATTAGATGAACTTAATTATCATGAACATAGTCTAAAACTTTGCAATATGTCTTGTAGATCAAATGGCCCACGCTAATGTTGCCCTCAACTTCAATGCGTTCCTAGAGAAAACCAAGCTGAAAGATGATGGTAGCAACTACACGGACTGGGTCAGTAACCTGAGGATTATCCTCATAGCTGCCAAGAAAGCATATGTCCTTGAAGCACCGCTAGGTGATGCACCTGTTTTCCCAAAGAACTCAAGACGTTACGAACACACTGGCGATGCAGCGTAGTGATGATTACTCCTGTTCGGTGCGGCATGCTTTACTGACTTAGAACCGGGGCTCCAAAAGCGTTTTGAGCAGCACGGAGCATATGAGATGTTCCAAGAGCTGAAAATGGTTTTCCAAGCTCATGCCCGGGTCGAGAGATATGAAGTCTCTGACAAGTTCTATAGTTGTAAGATGGAGGAGAATAGTTCTGTCAATGAGCACATACTCAAAGTGTCTGGGTTGCACAACCGCTTATCTCAGCTGGGAGTTAATCTCCCGGATGATGCGGTCGTTGACAGAATCCTTCAGTCGCTCCCGCCTAAATACAAGAGCTTTGTGATGAACTTCAATATGCAGGGGATGGAAAAGACCATTCCTGAGGTATATTCAATGCTGAAATCAGCGGAGGTGGAGATCAAAAAGGAACATCAAGTGTTGATGGTGAATAAAACCACTAAGTTCAAGAAAGGCAAGGGTAAGAAGAACTTCAAGAAGGACGGCAAGGGAGTTGCTACCGTAAGCCAGTTGTCGGGAAGAAGCCAAAGCATGGACCCTAGCACGAGATCGAGTGCTTTTATTGCAAGGGAAACGATCACTGGAAGCGGAACTGCCCCAAGTACTTAGCAGATAAGAAGGCCGGCAATACCAAAGGTATATGTGATATACATGTAATTGATGTGTACCTAACCAGCGCTCGTAGTAGCTCCTAGGTATTTTATACCGGTGCGGTTGCTCATATTTGTAACTCAAAACAGGAGCTGCGGAATAAGCGGAGACTGGCGAAGGACAAGGTGACGATGCGCGTCGGGAATGGTTCCAAGGTCGTTGTGATCGCCGTCGGCACGCTACCTCTACATTTACCTACCAGATTAGTTTTAAAGCTCAATAATTGTTATTTAGTGCCAGCTTTGAGTATGAACATTGTATCTGGATCTCGTTTAATGCGAGATGGCTACTCATTTAAATCTGAGAATAATGGTTGTTCTATTTATATGAGAGATATGTTTTATGGTCATGCCTATTTGGTCAATGGTTTATTCTTATTGAATCTCGAACATGCTGTTACACATATTCATAGTGTGAATGCCAAAAGATGTAAGGTTGATAATGATAGTCCCACATACTTGTGGCACTGCCGCCTTGGTCACATTGGTGTCAAACACATAAATAAACTCCATGGACTTTTGGAGTCTCTTGATTATGAATCATTTGACACGTGCGAACCATGCCTCATGGACAAAATGACCAAGACTCCGTTCTCCGCAACAATGGAGCGAGCAACCAACTTATTGGAAATCATACATACTGATGTGTGCGGTCCAATGAGCGTTGAGGCTCGTGGTGGTTATCGTTACGTTCTCACCCTCGCTGATGACTTAAGTAGATATGGGTATGTCTACTTAATGAAACACAAGTCTGAGACCTTTGAAAAGTTCAAGGAATTTCAGAGTGAGGTTGAGAATCAACATGACAGGAAAATAAAGTTCTTACGATCAGATCATGGGGGAGAATATTTGAGTCACGAATTTGGCACACACTTAAGGAAATGTGGGATTGTTTCACAACTCACGCCGCCTGGAACACCTCAGCGTAATGGTGTGTCCGAACGTCGTAATCGCACTCTGTTGGACATGGTGTGATCTATGATGTCTCTTACCGACCTACCGCTATCATTTTGGGGATATGCTTTAGAGACTGCCGCATTCACTTTAAATAGGGCTCCATTGAAATCCGTTGAGACGACACCGTATGAATTATGATTTGGGAAGAAACCTAAGCTGTCGTTTCTAAAAGTTTGGGGATGCGATGCTTATGTCAAGAAACTTCAACCTGAAAAGCTCGAACCCAAGTCGGAAAAATGCGTCTTCATAGGATACCCTAAGGAAACTATTGGGTATACCTTCTACCTCAGATCTGAAGGCAAGATCTTTGTTGCCAAGAATGGATCCTTTCTGGAGAAAGAGTTTCTCTCGAAAGAAGTAAGTGGGAGGAAAGTGGAACTTGATGAAATAACGCCTCTTGAACCGGAAAGTAGCGCAGCTCAAGAAAATGTTTACGTGGTGCCCTGCACCGACTAGAGAGGAAGTTAATGATGATGATCAAGGAACTTTGGATCAAGTTACTACCGAACTCAGAGGTCCACAAGGATGACACGTTCCGCACTGCAGTGGTACGGCAACCTGTCACGGAAATCATGTTGTTATACAATGGTGAACCTTCGAACTATGAAGAAGCGATGGCGGGCTCACATTCCGACAAATGGCTTGAAGCCATGAAATCCGAGATAGGATCCATGTATGAAAACAAAGTATGGACTTTGACTGACTTGCCAGATGATCGGCGAGCCATAGAAAATAAATGGATCTTTAAGAAGAAGACAGACGCGGATGGTAATGTAACCATCTATAAGGCTCGGCTTGTCGCTAAGGGTTATCAACAAGTTCAAGGGGTTGACTATGATGAGACCTTCTCACCCGTAGCAAAGCTAAAGTCCGTACGAATCATGTTAGCAATTGCCGCATTCTACGATTATGAGATATGGCAAATAGACGTCAAAACGACATTCCTTAATGGTTTCCTTAAGGAAGAATTGTATATGATGCAGCCAGAAGGTTTTGTTGATCCTAAGAATGCTGACAAGGTATGCAAGCTCCAACGCTCGATCTATGGGTTGGTGCAAGCATCTCGGAGTTGGAACATTCGTTTTGATGAGATGATCAAAGTGTTTGGGTTTACACAGATTAATGGAGAAGCCTGTGTTTACAAGAAAGTGAGTGGGAGCTCTGTAGCATTTCTCATGTTGTATGTGGATGACATACTACTGATGGGAAATAATATAGAACTCTTGGAAAGCATAAAGGCCTACTTGAATAAGTGTTTTTCAATGAAGGACCTTGGAGAAGCTGCTTATATACTAGGCATCAAGATCTATAGAGATAGATCGAGACGCCTCATTGGTCTTTCACAAAGCACATACCTTGACAAGATATTGAAGAAGTTCAATATGGATCACCAAAGAAGGGTTCTTGCCTCAGTATTGCAAGGTGTGAGATTGAGCGCGGCTCAATGCCCGACCACAGCAGAATATAGAGAAAAGATGAGTGTCATCCCCTATGCCTCGGCCATAGGGTCCATTATGTATGCCATGTTGTGTACCAGACCTGATGTAAACCTTGTCGTAAGTTTGGTAGGAAGGTACCAAAGTAATCCCGGCATGGAACACTGGACAGCGGTCAAGAATATCCTTAAGTACCTGAAAAAAGGATATATTTCTCGTTTATGGAGGTGACGAAGAGATCGTCGTAAAGGGTTACGTCGATGCTAGCTTCGGCACAGATCTGGATGACTCCAAGTCACAAACCGGATACGTGTATATTTTGAATGGTGGGGTAGTCAGTTGGTGCAGTTGCAAGCAAAGCGTCGTGGCGGGATCTACATGTGAAACGGAGTACATGGCAGCCTCGGAGGCAGCACATGAAGCAATCTGGACGAAGGAGTTCATTACCGACCTAGGAGTTATTCCCAATGCGTCGGGCCCGATGGCTCTCTCTTCTCGTGACAACATCGAGCTATTGCTTCGCCAAGGAGCCCAGGTTTCACAAGAAGACCAGGCATATCAAGTTGCCGCTTCAACTCCATTCGTGAAAATGTTCAAGATGGAGACATAGATATTTGTAAAGTGCATACGGACCTGAATGTCACAGATCCGTTGACTAAACCTCTTCCACGAGCAAAACATGATCAACACCAGAACTCTATGGGTGTTCGATTCATCCCAATGTAACTAGATTATTGACTCTAGTGCAAGTGGGAGACTGTTGGAAATATGCCCTAGAGGCAATAATAAAATGGTTATTATTATATTTCCTTGTTCATGATAATTGTCTATTGTTCATGCTATAATTGTGTTATCCGGAAATCGTAATACATGTGTGAATACATAGACCACAACATGTCCCTAGTGAGCCTCTAGTTGACTAGCTCATTGATCAATAGATGGTTACAGTTTCCTAACCATGGACATAGGATGTCATTGACAATGGGATCACATCATTAGGATAATGATGTGATGGACAAGACCCAATCCTAATCATAGCACAAGATTGTGTAGTTCGTCTGCTAAAGCTTTTCTAATGTCAAGTATCTTTTCCTTAGACCATGAGATTGTGCAACTCCCGGATACCGTAAGGGTACTTTGGGTGTGCCAAACGTCACAACGTAACTGGGTGGATATAAAGGTACACTACGGGTATCCCTGAAAGTATCTGGTTGGTTGGAACGAATCGAGACTGGGATTTGTCACTTCGTATGACGGAGAGGTATCTCTGGGCCCACTCGGTAAGACATCATCGTAATGAGCTCAATGTGACTAAGGGGTTGGTCATGGGATGCTGTATTATTGAACGAGTAAAGAGACTTGCCGTAACGAGATTGAACAAGGTATCGGTATACCAACGATCGAATCTCGGGCAAGTGCTATATCGGTAGACAAAGGGAATCGTATACGTGATTGATTGAATCCTTGACATCATGGTTCAT
Source organism: Aegilops bicornis (assembly GCA_021605145.1). Classification (NCBI taxonomy): domain Eukaryota; kingdom Viridiplantae; phylum Streptophyta; class Magnoliopsida; order Poales; family Poaceae; genus Aegilops; species Aegilops bicornis. The sequence continues at coordinate 706,874,839 of CM038670.1, forward strand.
TAGATGAGATCATCATGGAACATGTGTGAGCCAACATGGGTATCTAGATCCCGCTGTTGGTTATTGGCCGGAGAGATGTCTCGGTCATGTCTGCGTAGTTCCTGAACTTGTAGGGTCTACACACTTAAGGTTCGATGACGCTAGGGTTATAGGGAATAGATGTACGTGGTTACTGAATTTTGTTCGGAGTCCCGAATGAGATCCCGGACGTCACGAGGAGTTCTAGAATGGTCCGGAGGTGAAGATTTATATATGGGAAGTCCAGTTTCAGTCACTGGAAAGGTTTCGGGGTTTATCGGTATTGTACCGGGACCATCGGGAGGGTCCACCTGCCCCGAAGGACCTAATGGGCTGTAGTTGGGTGAGAACCAGTCCCTTAGTGGGCTGGTGCACCCCCCCAAGGGCCCAAGGCACCTAGGGTTGGAAACCCTAGGGGGCCGCTGCCCCCCCCCCCCCCGAGGGGCCGCCACCCCCCTCAGATGGATCTAGGGGGCCGACCCCCTCCCCTCCCCCTATATATAGTGGGGGTTTTGGGGCTGCTAGAGACACGGATCTCCCTCTCTCTTGGCGCAGCCCTATCCCTCTCCCTCCTCATCGTCTCGCAGTGCTTGGCGAAGCCCTGCTGGAGTGCCACGCTCCTCCACCACCACCACGCCGTCGTGCTGCTGCTGGACGGAGTCTTCCCCAACCTCTCCCTCTCTCCTTGCTGGATCAAGGCGCGGGAGACGTCACCGGGCTGCACGTGTGTTGAACACGGAGGCACCGTTGTTCGGTGCTTAGATCGGATTCGGCCACGATCTGAATCGCTTCGTGTACAATTCCACCGACCGCTATCTTGCAACGCTTCCGCATCGCGATCTTCAAAGGTATGAAGATGCACTTCCCTCTCATTGCTAGTAAACTCCATAGATTGATCTTGGTGATGTGTAGAAATTTTTTAATTTCTGCAACGATCCCCAACAGAAAGCTCTGAAGGTAAACAGTGGGTGGGAGTTGAACATAAAACTCTACACTGTTGAAGGACTTCGTATAGCCCCTACCACTCCCAACGGGACGTGCTGTTGGGGAACGCAGTAATTTCAAAATTTCGTACGCACACGCAAGATACATATAGGTGATGCATAGCAACTAGAGGGGAGAGTGTTGTCTACGTACCGTCGTAGACCGTAAGCGGAAGTGTCATGACAACGCGGTTGATGTAGTCGTGCGTCTTCACCATCCGACTGATCCTAGCACCGAAGGTATGACACCTCCGTGATCTGCACACGTTCAGCTCGGTGATGTCCCGCGGACTCTAGATCATCTGAGGTCGAGGGAGAGTTTCATCAGCACGACAGCGTGATGACGGTGATAATGAAGCTACTGGCGCAGGGATTCGCCTAAGCATTGCAACGATATGACCGAGGTGGAATATAGTGGAGGGGGGCACCGCACACGGCTAAACAATCAACTCGTGTGTATTCTAGGGTGCCCCCTGCCCCCGTATATAAAGGAGCAAGGGGGAAGGCCGGTTGACCCTCCTTGGCGTTCCCCCAAGAGGGGAATCCTATTAGGACTCCAAGTCCTAGTAGGTTTCCACCAAAAGGGAGAGAGGGGGAAGGAAGGAGAGGGAGAGGGAGAAGGAAAGGGGGCGCCGCCCCCTTCCTAGTCCAATTCAGACTCAAGGAGGAGGGGGCGCGCGGCCTGCCCTGGCCGCCCCTGTCTCTCTCCACTAAGGCCCATCTAGGCCCATTAGTTCCCCCGGGGGTTCCGATAACCCTCCGGCACTCCGGTTTTATCCGAAACTTCTCCGGAACACTTCCGGTGTCCGAATATAGTCGTCCAATATATCAATCTTTATATTTCGACCATTTCGAGACTCCTCATCATCTCCGTGATCATATCCGGGACTCCGAACAACCTTCGGTACATCAAAACACATAAACTCATAATACCGATCGTCACCGAACGTTAAGCGTGCGGACCCTACGGGTTCGAGAACTACGTAGACATGACCGAGACTTATCTTTGGTCAATAATCAATAGCGGAACCTGGATGCTCATATTGGTTCTTACATATTCTAGGAAGATCTTTATTGGTCAAACCGCGTAACAACATACGTTGTTCCCTTTGTCATCGGTGTGTTACTTGACCGTGATCCGATCGTCGGTATCTCAATACCTAGTTCAATCTCGTTATCGGCAAGTCTCTTTACTCGTTCCGTAATGCATCATCCCGTAACTAACTCATTAGTCACATTGCTTGCAAGGCTTATAGTGATGTGCATTACCGAGAGGGCCCGGAGATACCTCTCTGACAATCGGAGTGACAAATCCTAATCTCGATCTATGCCAACGCTACAAACACCATCGGAGACACATGTAGGGCATCTTTATAATCACCCATTTACGTTGTGACGTTTGATAGCACACTAAGTGTTCCTCCGGTATTCGGGAGTTGTATAATTTCATAGTTATAGGAACATGTGTAAGTCATGAAGAAAGCAATAGCAATAAACTAAACGATCATTATGCTAAGCTAACGGATGGGTCTTGTCCATCACATCATTCTCTAATGATGTGATCCCGTTCATCAAATGACAACACATGTCTATGGTCATGAAACATCTTTGATTAACGAGCTAGTCAAGTAGAGGCATACTAGGGACACTCTGGGCGTGTTCCGAAACTCTCTAGCTTCTCAAAACACTACAAAAAAAGACACATCCGTGACATTTTGGGTCGAACGAATTTTTGTTGTCATACATATGACACTTCTATGACGATAATTGTGACAAAACCCGGTATCATCATAGATGTGGTGGGCTCCTACTTCTATGACAAAAAATCATGACAGAAAATGGGCTTTTCGTCCCGGGCGGGCTGGAGACGCAGCTGCATGACATTCTTTGGGCCGTCCATGACGGAAAAACTGTGGTAGAAGCGAGGGGGAGGAAAATTTCAGGAGTTGCAGTTACGGTGGGAGAGCGATGCGCTGCTTTCTCGTGACGTCTGCAGCGTGTGTGCGGCGTTGGCTCTAATCAAGCCGAGCGAGGCGTTGGGCTCTAATCGAACCCGGCGATTGCACCGCAGGCTACGCGTTCTATCGAACCCGGAGCGATCGATCGATGGTTGTTAATCGAACCCGATGGAGCGATTCGCCGCTCTCGCTGCTAATCAAGCCGATCGATGCTGCCTCTGGGATGAACAGTGAGTGTTGCGCGGGGGGTTGGATGAATAAAGGAGCGGTGGCGTTGCCTCCGGATGAACAGGAACCCGTGGTGTGGAGGGCTGGATGAACAGGTAGATGGTGGAGGGTGGCCGTGGAGGGGTGGTTGAACAGGACCCGTGGTGTGGAAAGCTGGATGAACAGTGAGACGATGGAGGGGTGCCCGTGGAGGGTGGTTGAGCGATGGCCGGTGGAGTAGCGCGCGGTGGAGGCTGGATGAACAGGAGCCCGTGGAGGCTGGAGGAGGTCGACGGTAGCCCGTGGAGGCTGGAGGAGGTCGACGGTGGAGATGAACAGTATCCCGTGGAGTCCCATTTTGCGGTACGCCAAACCCCTCCCCCCTCGTTTCGACTGTAGCGCTCCAACACAAGTCCGTTTCATCCATTTTGCGGTACGCCACACCCCTCGCGATCAACAGGACCCCCGTTTCGACCGTAGGAGGTCCGTTTCCTCCGTTCTTGATGCATACGCCACGCCTCCCGATCAACAGGACCCCGTTTCGACCGTAGCAGGTCCGCTTCCTCCGTTTTGCAGCACGCCAGCCCCTCCGATCAACAGGACCCGTTTTGAACGAGGCGGTCGAACACAAGGCCGCTTCCTCCGTTAGCGGTACGCCAGCCTCGTTTCCATCGCCGTTCCGTCCAAGCCCTCCCAATGAACACGACCACGCATTCCGTTCCGACCCAGCCGGTTGGCTCCCCAAGAACACGGCAGCGACATTGTTTCTCCGTTCCGACCCAGCCATGTACGTGATGCGCCGAGTAGGCGTTCGAGACCCTGCCCAGTATGTAATGACGCGGGTCAGATTTTCTTTCTTGCACCCTTGCCGATGTAATGACGCGTGTACATGCTACGCGCGCGCCTCTACTATGACACTTGCGGCGCCTCTACATCTACGACACGCGTGCGCGTTTCTACATCGACCAAAGATGTACATACACGTTCGCGACCCGAATGACAACGCCACGACGCCCGACCAGGTGGGTCCCGTATCGAGCACTTCCTTGCGTGCGAAGATGTAGCCGGTGGGTCCCGGCAATCGGGGGCCAATCGTTTTTTGCCGGACGCACTTCCTTGCGTCGCGAAGGTGTAGCTGGTGGGTCCCAACAGTGGGGAAACATTTTTTGCGAAATATGGTGGCTCGTCCGGTGGGTCCCCGCCGTCCGTGGAGGAATAATTATTTTGCGCGTAATAAAGAGGCACTTCCTTGTCGTGGCGTGGACGGTATCGGCCCTCTCCACGCATAAAGAGTCTTCCGATTGAAGTCGGTCGTTGACCACATTGACCACGCCGCGCCGAGAGCACCAAGGCGGTGGACGATGGCGAGGCCTAGGAAGGGGACGACGAGGAGCCGGGGAAGACGCACAGTGGATGCCCATGCGGAGAGGAGTACGAGGGTTCACTGGTTCGGCTGCAGCGTGAGGCTGCTGTCGCCGCAGAATAACAGGGGGTGTGGGTGAGTAGAGGGATACCCTGGGCCAGCGGTGGGAGTAGTAGGGGGCGGTGAGGCCTCCGCGGCATCACAGCATGCCACGAGAGGCATGAGCATGCAGCACGACCGGCGCTGCTTTGGGCGGCTGGAGCAAGAAGACCAGAGGTTGAAGAAGCACTACGACCGTTGGATGGACATCGTACGGTCACTGGAGCTAGAATTGTGCATATTGACTAAGTTGTCAAAGCCCTCCGTCCCCGTCAACTTAGTAGGCCCACAAGTCAGCCTGCCACTATACTGGGTCCCAGCTAACAGGGGAGTATTCATTTTTTTGTGCGTAATAAGGAGGCACTTCCTTGTGTGCGAAGATATAGTTGGTGGGTCCGAGCTGTCAACGGCGGTAACATTTTTTCATGAAATACTGAGGCCCTTTCGGTGGGTCCCCGATGTCAGGTGGAGGAATCATTATTTTGCACGTAATAAGGAGGCATTTCCTTGCGTGTGGCCGTGGACCCAGCTGTCGGCCTCTCCATGTACAGTCCACTTCAAATGCATGTCGGTCTTTGACCACGTTGACCAGGCCGCGCCAAGAGCACCAGGGCGGTGGACGACGGCGAGGCCTAGGAAGGAACGACACGGAGGTGGAAGACTCAGCAGTTGTTTCCCACACGGAGGGGAGTACGACTGAACGAGGGTTTACTGGTTCGTCTGCCGTTGCCGGAGAATAACAGTAGGTGCGGGTGAGTAGAGGGATGGCTAGGCCAGCGATGGGAGTACGGTGGGGCGGTGAGGCCTGTGGCAAAGACCTGCCGGCCATGAGGAGGAGGGAGCAGGCAGTCCCGCCGGTGCTTGTTTGAGCGGCTGGAGCAGGAAGAGCAGAGATTGAAGAAGCACAATGGCCGTTGGACGGCCATCCAATAGTCACTGCTTGTGCGTCAACCTTTTTTTTAGGAAAGCCTCAAATCTCTGGAAAACAACATACAACCCATCTGCCATTATTTCTAATAATTTACAGCCCATTTGCTAATTCTTAAGGTTTTGTTTGGAGCCCATATACTTTTTGTTAGCATTACAGCCCATATTGTGGCCACAGTTAAAAAATTATACGAAATTTTGCATATTTCGGTGCGGTCAGAACTGTTTTTAATCCCGAAATTTTGACTCACATTCAAACTGATTTTAAAAATAAATGTATATCAATATAAAATCCAACAAATTCTCCATGCATAAAAATAAATGTAATTAAAAATCTCAAAATGAAAAAAAGATATTTGAAACTAATTGCCGGTTTGATGTGTTCTAAAAATGTACAACCCATTTCTCATTACTGATAGGCCATTTTCTCGGCCAGCCGAATGAAGCTCTCCTCATCTTGAAAGATTTCCAGCCCAACAGGCTTGACAAAGCGACTTACTTGGCAAATCACAAAAAAACTGGGCTGTGGCGTTGGACCCAGCTGTCAGCCTCTCCACGTACAGTAGTCTTCCGATTGAAGTCGGTCATTGACCACATTGACCACGCCGCGCCGAGAGCACCAAGGCGGTGGACGACGGCGAGGCCTAGGAAGGGGATGGCGAGGTGCCGGGGAAGACAAGACAGTTGATGCCCACGCGGAGAGGAGTACGAGGGTTCACTGGTTCGGGCTGGCGTGAGGTCTTGCCGCCCTTGCAGAATAACGGGGGGTGTGGGTGAGTAGAGGGATACCTGGGCCAGCGGTGGGAGTAGTAGGGGCGGTGAGGCCTCATGGCATCACCCGGCCACGAGGCAGGAGCATCGCTGCACGACGGCGCCGTTGCTTTGGGCGGCTGGAGCAAGAAGACCCGGAGGTTGAAGAAGCACTACGGCCGTTGGATGGACATCGACGGTCACTAGAGCTAGAATCATGCATATTGACTAAGTTGACAAAGCTCTCCGTCCCGTCAACTTAGTAGGCCCACAAGTCGATCTCGCCACTATACCGGGTCCCGGCTAACAGGGAGTATTCATTTTTTGTGCGTAATAAGGAGGCACTTCCTTGCGTGCGAAGATATAGCTGGTGGGTCCGAGCTGTCGTGGCGGTAACATTTTTCCGCGAAATATCGAGGCCCTTTCGGTGGGTCCCGATGTCGGTGGAGGAATCATTATTTTGCGGCGTAATAGGAGGCATTTCCTTGCGTGCGGCCGTGGACCCAGGTATCGGCCTCTCCACGTCTGATCCACTTCAGATGCATGTCGGTCGTTGACCATGTTGACCAGGCCGCGGCGAGAGCACCAGGGCGGTGGACGACAGCGAGGCCTAGGAAGGGAACATCACGGAGGCAGGGAAGACTCATGAGCTGTTTCCCACGCGGAGGGGAGTACGACTGAACGAGGGTTTACTGGTTCGTCTGCCGTCGCCGGAGAATAACAGCAGGTGTGGGTGAGTAGAGGGATGGCTAGGCCAGCGATGGGAGTACGATGGGGCGGTGAGGCCTGCATGGCGGCCTGACCCGGCCGCGGGGAGGAGGGAGCGAGCAGTCCGCGGCTCTTGTTTGAGCGCCTGGAGCGGGAAGAGCAGAGATTGAAGAAGACGACGGCCGTTGGATGGCCATCCAACAAGCGATCGCGTAAAAGGCGTCAACCTTTTTTAGGAAAGCCTCAAATCCGTGGAAAACAGCATACAACCTATCTGCCATTATTTCTAATAATTTACAACCCATTTGCTAATTCTTAAGGTTTTTTTTGGAGCCCATATTCTTTTTGTTAGCATTACAGCCCATATCGTGGCCACGGTTAAAAAATTATACGAAATTTTGCATATTTCAAAAGCGGTCCGAACTGTTTTTAATCCCGAAATTTTGACTCACATTCAAACTGATTTTAAAAATAAATGTATATCAATATAAAATCCAACAAATTCTCCACGCATAAAAATTAATTTAATTTAAAATCTCGAAATGAAAAAAAGATATTTGAAACTAATTGCCGGTTTGATGTGTTTTAAAAATGTACAACCCATTTCTCATTACTGATAGGCCATTTTCTCGGCCACCGAATGAAGCTCTCCTTGTCTTGAAAGATTTGCAGCCCAACAGTTCGACAAAGCGACTTACTTTATAAATCACAAAAAACTGGCTGTGGCCTTGGACCCGGTATCGACCTCTCCACATACAAGACTCTTCCGATGGAAGTCGGTCGTTGACCACATTGACCACGCTTGGCCGAGAGCACCAAGGCGGTGGACGACGGCGAGCCTAGGAAGGGGACGACGAGGAGCCGGGAAGACGCGGCGGTGGATGCCCACGGAGAGGATCTGAGGGTTCACTGGTTCGGCTACTGGCGTGAGGTTCTTTGTTGCAGAATAACAAGGGGTGTGGGTGAGTAGAGGGATACCTGGGCCAGCAGTGGGAGTAGTAGGGGCGGTGAGGCCTCCGGCATCACAACCCGGCCACGAGAGGCAGGAGCCTGACACGACCGGCCTTTGCTTTGGTAATTTGGAGCAAGAAGACCAGAGGTTGAAGAAGCACTATGGCCGTTGGATGGACATCGTACGGTCACTGGAGCTAGAATCGTTCATATTGACTAAGTTGACAAAGCCCTCCATCCTCGTCAACTTAGTAGGCCCACAAGTCAGCCACCCACTATGGTGGGTCCCAGCTAGCAGGGGGTATTCAATTTTTGGTGCGTAATAAGGAGGCACTTCCTTGCGTGCGAAGATATAGCTGGTGGGTCCGACCTGTCAGCGGGGGGGGGGGGGGGACATTTTTTTGCGAAATACAGAAGCCCTTCCCACGTACAGTGCACATACAGTGCGTAATAAGGAGGAACTTTCCTTGCATGCAACCATGGACCTCGTGGGTCCCAGCCGTCAGGCTCTCCACGTACATTCCTCTTCCGATGACTCTCGTATGTTAACCACACCACGCCGAGCGCACCGAGGCGTGGACGACAAGGCCCCAGACTGGAACGACCCGAAGATGGGGAAGACGCGGCAGTGGAGTCACAGACGGAGAGGAGTGGGAAACTTGACTGGTTTGGGTGCGGGGTGGGCCTACACTCGGCAGAGAATAACAGGAGGTGCGGAGTGGAGGGATGGCTCGCGTCGGCGGGTATCGCTTTCACCGAGGAGCGCAAAACAACGCTACCGACGCCAAGGCTGGAGCAAAGCGGTTCCGGCAATGGGGAAGAAGACGAGATTGAAGAAGAATGCCGCCGTTGGATGTAAATCCAACGCCTTCTTAAACTTCGACCCTCTTGGCCCACATGTCACCGATCCATTTGTTTTTAGTCCATTTGGTGGGCTGGGTGAAACAATGATGTAGCATCTATGCAGCCCATTTAAATCCCATTTGCATTTTTCTCGAAATCATGGACTTGCTGGGCTGGGTGAAAATATCATGTTTGGCTAGACGGACAAATGTTATAAAAACATAAACACATGATTGCACGTCAGTAAAATCTTTGCAAGCTTATGTACGCAATCACTAGGAGTTAACTTGGCAAGTTATATATAAACAATTATTTTTTTTTGTAAGAACTTTCAACTTACGAAATAAAATATCATTTTAATTTGATGAGTTAATAGTTCGTGGGGTATTATTATTTTTTAGGCTAGACGTGGGACAGTTGGGTTGGTTCTAGGGAAAATCTTGGAGAAAACTCAGTTACATCGAAAAAGAAAGTGGGAGAAAATTCAGAGACACGATGGGTCCACACGAGGAGAGGAATATGTTGGGAGGAAGGAGATTCAAAGCACGGCAGCTGAGTGAACTAGTTTTTTACGGACAAGTGAACTAGTTTACATGCATCGACAAATAGCCACTAAAAAAGCAATCAGGTTAATGGGTTCTTAAAAGAAATATTTCGGACAAAACAGATAATTACGACACATAGGCTAATGCATGAAACACTCAGATGATAAAGGTGCTTATAAACAGATAAATTACAACATCTAGACCTTCCTGGCACGCTTGATCATGACGCTGCGGCTGTCCGTGTACTCGTCGGTTACGGGAAGCAGACACACCCTCATGTCCAAGATCCGCTTTGTACATGTCGTAGCATGCGTATGCGTCCTTGGCGCGTAGGTTATGTAGGCTAGATTCGGAGGTACCTCTCACGTGTTGGTCGTCTTCTTTCATGTTGGCGTATCGAGGGGTCAATGATGGTCTCGGCGAGGTCAAGCACGGAGTCCTTCTCCTGCCTTCGGCGATGATCTTGTATTGCTTCGGATGTTGACAAGCTTGTTGCACAAGATGGCGAATCGTCGCGTTCTTCCTTCTCTCCACCGTGGCGAAGGTGCAATCGGTGGCCGATGAAACGGCGAATGCTCGAACCTGGTGCAGCCATAGGATCGAGACGAGGCGTGAGCTTCACCGAGTCTCATGTCGTTGGTGTACATCACATTCAACTTGGTGCAGCCATAGGACTGAGCAGTGAACTAACTCCTTCTTTGAAGTCCATATCCAGCGGGCTCACCCTCGGATCGCCATTGGAGTCTCTTGAGCATGGTTTATAGTATAGCCCATTCTTGGCTATAAGCGATGCCATGTCATCTACAGCCCATCTTATAGTCAACATGTACAATAGTAGATCAAAAGAGTGTACTATTTTTCTATTATGTGGCCCACCTTTCATTCTCACAAAGTGCCTAGGAGCACGTGCTAGAGCTGGCTCTTCACGAAGAGCCCGCTTACCTTCTCCCTCCTCTTCTCTTTCCTCCAACTAAGCAGAAATATACTAGTTTATGCCTTATAGCCTTCTTGACTCAGCTCTATTGTACTTTCTCTTCGGTGAACGAGTGTGTAGGCGGCGGCAGTTCGTTTTCAGCTCTTGGGGAACTGGATTCAACGATGGTGAGTGTGTACATGCGACAACAGTTACTACCCCTCCCTCGTCCGCTGCATGCCCGGCAGAAGATGCACCCTCGGCGCATTCAAAAGCCTCCATTAAGAAACCTACTCCGGCCACACGTCGGTTCACGAGCGGGTCTATATTGGTACTGTAATAACATGAGTTAGTGGCCACTTTACTTAAATTTAATTAGCTTTAGTAGAAATTTATACTTAAAACAAGCAATGCATTGGCTCGTTCTATTAGTGCCACGGGATCAACATGCACAACAATTAGAATTAGTATTCTCAGGACGCACACGATGAGCACATTTGTCGCACTTTCACAAAGATAATACTACCAAGTTTGAATTGTTTGCTATGGTTGCTGTCCTCTGCATCATCATGCCGTGTTTCCCAGCTTGCAAGATTCAGAACCAACAAATAAGATCCAAATAATAAGTAAAACAAAGATGCCTACATGTCTCATTGATTCCCAGCTTGCAAGATTCAGAACCAACAAATAAGATTCAAGTAATAAGTACAACAAAGATGCCTACACATCTCACCGATTCCCAACTTGCAAGATTCAGAACCAACCCATTAGAGCCTTTTGATAAAGTGAATATCGGGATTAAATCCATCTTGGCTAGCCATGTCATACAATTGAAGAACTTGGCGAATGCTCTTGACCGTCACAACATCTGTAGTAGAGTATTCTTGTTTGCACAACATGTTTGCATAGCACAAACAAGGATATAGGAGAGCATGATTTCGCTTTAGTTGAACCATTTTGTGCAGTTCCACCAAAATTGAGAGATGTTGCTCATGACCGTCACAACATCTATAGTAGAGTATTCCTGTTTGCACAACATGTCTGCATAGCACAAACAAGGAGACATGAGAGCATGGTTTCACTTTAGTTTAACCATTTTGTGCAGTTCCACCAAAATTGAGAGATGTTGCCCACGTGACATTTTAGTTGAACTGCACAAGACACTCATTCCAAAAAAGTGTTTTGTGCAGTTCACCAAAAGGTCACAATAGCAACAAGGTGAAATGGATATCCCTATCTGCACAAAATGATAGAAAGTAAACAGTTGCTGGTCAATAAGAATATGTGAAACATATACAAAATGAAAAGAAGCATCTTAATTATGTTCATGGCAATCAAGCAAGGACGGTAGAAATTTTAAAAGCGTCGGCAATGCTTCATGTTACCGAAGCATTACGATCAACAATGAGATTCCTCGGATATGGGATTACTTTAATGGTGGCATTGCTTGTTTACGGAACCACGATAAATCAACAAGCAGCCTAAAGAGTTGGTTTAAGGGCATGGGACCGTGGGGACACGGGACACTCAAGCGTAAAGGAGCAACTTACTTATCATACTGGGGAAAACAACAGGAGTGCCATTTGTAACACAGTTTAATTGCATCTTATCACTCGAGGCATTAGATTAACAATAACATTGGTTAGACATGTCCCTAAGGTAACAGTGTGATCGCTTCATTTTACATGCGCCCTTACAAAGAAAAGGTTGGTTTACCCATAAAAAAAACAGCAAAAGGTTGGTATAAGGACATGCGACGGTGGGCGCATCGGACAATGTACCTACAAGGAGGCATAAAGTGGTGATGCCGAGCTTGTTCACGCTATGTGAGGGCAGCAAACCTAAACTAGGAGAACATTAACAATGTGATGGCAGAAAATCTAATCCTGGAGGACTGTTACTATGTGAGCGCAGCAAATCTAATCTCGAGACCTTTTACTATGTGAGGGCAGCAAATCTAATCCTCGAGACCTTTTACTATGTGAGGGCAGCAAATCTAATCACGAGACCTTTTACTATGTGAGGGCAGCAAATCTAATCCTCGAGACCTTTTACTATGTGATGGCAGCAAATCTAATCCTGGACATACTGCATTGACTTGTCCACCACCGCCACTTTCTATCCTTTTTCAACCAATAATAGATCTGTTCCTTATCCGGTTTGTCTGCGTTTTCCCATTATTTCCCTTTTCAACCAAGAGACCGGTTGGGTATCCGGTCTCTACTACTTTTACCATATTATTTCCTCTTTGAATCAAGTCCTAGATTCATGCTACAACTTTCCCCCTTTCTTCGTTGTTTGAACAAAGCCCTAGATTGAATGCATGAAGTAGCTTTACCTCTAATAATACTAACAATTTAGGTGGCTTTGGAAGAGCTGATGGGAGTAGAAAAAGATGCACATGCAGACACGTGGGAGCTGGGGCGGTAGAGCAAGGCCGCTTCAAGAGCTTATACCGAGGGTCACCGGATGTCGGCGGGCGGCAGTCGGATCTGCGGACAATACTGGCAGGGAGGAAGAAGGGTCGGAGGACCTCCCGAGCCGACGCCGTGTGTCGGAGAGAACGCACGGCAGAGGATCGGGCCCCTCCGACACCGTGGGTTTCCTCCTCGTGGCGATGACCGCGTGAACGATGCACCTTTAGTCCTCTACACACACCGCCGAAGGGATCCGGCCGGATCTGTGACCGGTGGTGAGCAGGGAGAAAATGTCGCTACCGCTGTCTTGTTTATATCTGGAGAGGATGAGAGAATGAAGAGAGCAACCCAAGTAAAGCAAGTGCTCAGGCCCCTGCGTCCATATATAGTGGAATGATTATCTTTTTTCTCTCCACAACAAGCATTTCAATTTGTGTATGTGGCATTAAAGAAAAGAAACTCTCTATTTAAGGTGACTACTCTACGACTCCTACTTACTACTACTACTGATTACTACCTCCGAGTCACGGTTTATAGGTCCCTTTTATAGTTTGTGCCAAATTTTGACTAAACATTTAACTAACAAAATGTTAATGCATGTCAAGAAAAATTATCTCATTGGATTCGTATTTGAACATAGTTTTGAAAAATATAATGTTTGGTGACATGCGTGAACATTTTCTTAGTTTAATCTATGGTCAAAATTTGGCACGAAATACAATGGGGACCAATAAACCTCGACAGAGGTAGTATTGATCACTTGTGCTCCCCGCCCCTCCATTCATTGAACAACCCCACGGGTGAAAAAACATACTGATGAAATCTTGTATTTATATAGAAACGAACAAGCTCGAACTATTTTCGGCGTAGTTAAAAGTTGAGGGCGGGGCTTTTCCCAAGACGCTGCGCTTTTCGGGTAGGCGGTTTGACAGAGAGAGGCGAGGAGGGTGAGCGAGTGGGGTCTGGCGATTTGACAAATTACTCGCTGGAAAGACTTGTGATATGACCACTCACTATAGTCATGAATTATCGGGCGCTCCTACCGGGGTGATGCCCCCTTCCGTTCAGCTCTAATCTGGTGCATGGCACGTCGACTGGATCTTGGCTCTCCCACATGTCGGAGTAGTAAGAAGGAGCAAAGAATGATGCGGTATATACTAGCACTATACTACTCCCTCCGTTCCTAAATATAAGTCTTTGGAGAGATTTTACTATGGATCACATACGGAGAAAAATGAGTGAATCTACACATAAAATTCATCTATATACATCCGTATGTGGTCCATAGTGAAATATCTACGAAGACTTATATTTAGGAACGGAGGAGTACTACTCAGCTCTGAGGAGTGCGAACCACGGCAGCCCAAGGAACTGAACCTGCGAACCACGGTAGCCCAAAGTGAACCAGCAGTAGAAAACAACAATGTGGTGATATGACCATAAAAAACAATGTGCTACGGTCCACACCGTAGCATGTACAAGAACACTCGTCTTTGTTTGGATCCCTGAGTTAGTGCTAGTTTGGGTTGTAATAGCCTCAAATTATCGAAACAAGATGGGTTAGTTTGAGCTAGTTTGCTCTAACCCAGCTAAAAAAACTAGCCCGATGGAGAGGTTCTAATTGGGTTAGTTATCCTGGGCCCACAAAAAGAGAACTACAAAAATCTCACCTGCCCGCACCAGATCGCTCCCCCCTCTCGCACGACTCCTCTCTGTTCCCCATAGGGCCGCCCGCCCAAGCGCCGCTCGCCCTCTCTCTCCTCCGGCCGCCCTCTCCTTTCGGCCTCCGCCGCCCTACTCCGGCCGCCCTCTCCCTCCGATCTTTGAAGGTTGCCCCGCTCCCCCTTCACCAGTCATTTTTCTCCCTGTCAGAAGGCGGGCGTGGCGCATCTACCAGGGAGGTCGCGAGAGGGGTGAGTTTGTTCGTTCCTTCTCTGTCTCAGGGCCATATCATTGATTTTGCTTGGTCTAGCGCTAATTTTGATTTGGAGAAGTAGATCCTGATCAAACTTGCTATAGATTTGTGGTGCACGCATGGAATTGTTTGATGCTGCTTGAGGAGGTAATAAATCTTTCTAGAGGCCCAAAGATTGTGTCACCTTTCTAGGTATTTCAATTTCAGGCTTGCATTATTTGTAGAGGCCCAAAGATTCAGTTCACCTTTCTTGGTATTTCAATTTCAGTGCTTGCATTGTTTCTAGAGGCCCAAAGATTGATTCACCTTTCTAGGTATTTGAGTTTCAGTGCTTGCATTAGTTCTAGAGGCCCAAAGATTCAGTTCACCTTTCTAGGTATTTCATTTTCGGGCTTGCATTATTTCTAGAGGCCCAAAGATTCGAGTCACGTTTCTAGGTATTTCAGTTTCAGGCTTGCATTATTTCTAGAGGCCCAAAGATTCAGTTCACCTTTCTAGGTATTTAAGTTACAGGCTTGCATTATTTCTAGAGGCCCAAAGATTCAGTTCACCTTTCTAGGTATTTGAGTTTGTGCTTGCATTATTTCTAGAGGCCCAAAGATTGATTCACCTTTCTAGGTATTTGATTTTCAGGCTTGCATTATTTCTAGAGGCCCAAAGATTCAGTTCACCTTTCTAGGTATTTGATTTAGAGCTTGCATTATTTCTAGAGGCCCAAAGATTGATTCACCTTTCTAGGTATTTCAGTTTCAGCTTGCATTATTTCTAGAGGCCCAAAGATTCAGTCCACCTTTCTAGGTATTTTAGTTCTGTGCTTGCATTATTTATAGAGGCCCAAAGATTAAGTTCCCGATCGGCGGCAAGCGGCCTGCTACTCCACGCCGGTGTCGACCTCAACTCGCAAGGGCCAGCCGGAGGGGTTCCTGGGCTTGGGCTCTCTGAGCCTTCCTCCAGGCGACGATGGCGAGCTCCTCCCTCGGTGCGTGAGGGGCTCCGGGCTCCCTCCCTATCGTGAACAACTTCCGTGACGAGTTAGCTCATTCTTTGTTTCATGAAGTGTTTTTTTTATTTTGTGAAGCTTGATTGATGACTTGTATGTTTAAGTGGGATATCTCATTTGTATGGACAATGTAAAAATTATCATGTTTTGCATGCTTGATTGTATAGATGGTTCGTTTATGTCAATTGTGAGCGGGAGGAGGCCACAGAAGAGCCGGCCACACCAAGAGGGTGCTTGGATCCAAGGGACTTATTTTAGTCTGACTAAAAATAGGGTCCAAAGTAGTCAAATGATTGAGATAGAGCATTTATTGTCAATCTAACCCTGCCATCCATACACCTCTTTGGTTTAGAGTTAGTTCGTGGTTAGAATCTAACTCTAACCTCAGAATCGAAAGTTAGAGTTCTCCTCATCTCAGTTCATCGCCATCATACTTTCCCCATTCCTGTGTTTTCAGTATCTTGCAAATCAAAGAGGCCCCTTTTTCGGGAAAAATCAAAGAGGCCCTTAGACTGGTTTAGGTCCGGTCATTTTTTATAAATGTGTTATGTCCAAAATTTAATGAGCGTGCTCCGGTTTCCATGAAAATAATCCGGTTTCATGTAGTAATTCATTGATTTATTTATTCTTCTGCGGGGGGTTTGCATGTAATTCGTGAGGTCTGAAATGTAAAGTACCCCGGCATATGCTCCAAGTCGTGCATGCACTACGACCCAGATGCTCTATGTCCCACATGTCGGCGAATGGGAGCACGTGGAAATAGCCTAGGAGTGCACATAGGAGGATAAATGCGTGAAAAATATGTACTGTGAAGCGTAGCCGCGGTTTGAAAAGTAGACCTAAAGTGATGACAGCTATAGGTCGCACGCACCCAACTAGTGGTACTAGACATATGACTAATTTTTCCCTAAAAGAAAAAGAGGCACGAGTGGTCAGTACTCCTATTCTATAAACACGAGTCCCATCTGACAACAGCGTCCGTGCTACAGCTAGCCCTCCTCCCTCGTTTCTCTCTTACTCTAAACTCGGCCGACGCCCGGTGGGTGGGGTGGGTTTGCTCAACTGCGGCCCCACTTCATAGTGAAAACGTTACGACTGGAATAAAAAATGCCATATTCTCCCTCCGTTCATAAATATAAGCCTTTTTAGATACTACTTCAAATGGAATACATCATATAGATGTATGAAGACATAGTTTAGAGTGTAGATTCATTCATTTTGCTCCATATATAGTAGTCACTTGCTGGAATCTTTAGAAAGACTTATATTTGGGAACGGAGGGAGTACTATACTAATAAAACATTAAGGCCACGAGGCGATGCATTGCTGGTTACAGGAGGCAAGAAGAAGAGATGCATCCATCGACGACGCCCACCTCCTCGACTTCGGTGCCGCCCACCGAGCTGCGCCTAAGTAGCGGCGGCTTTCGTGGCCGTGTCGGCGTGCTTACGAACAATGGCGTCCAAAGATTCCAGCCCATTTGGAAGAAGGCCAACGTCTTCTGTCCTCGCTTTCCTTGTAGTGGCCTATGTAGACGATTTCCTCGTGAGACGTGGATGTGCAGGTCGACGGTTTCTTGCATGGCGAGAGCTGCTTGGCAGCGGCAGCCTCGAGGTGCACATTCTTCGTCGCGACCTCCAAGACTGCAGGGCCACCAGGGCTTGAAAGAGTTCTTCACCATGTAGGCCGATGAGGGTGGCAGGCAATGAGGAGCCTGGGCGCGCGGGCTGGAGTAGTACAGCAAGGTCGTCCGTGTGCTTCTTGACGGCGATGAACTTGCGGATGGAGTTGACCATCATGTCGTCCATGCGAGAGGCGAAGCCGGCGTCGGCAAGGGCTACGATGCCTGCGGTCGCCAGCACCGTGTGGAAACGCTGCTGACGGTCTTTGGGCCGCCAGCTTGGATGATTTGGCACAGCCGCCGATCGCTTCCATCGCCTCCATAGGTGCTTGTGGCTTCGGTCACTTGGTCTTGGATTGGAGTGAGCGGTGTTGCAGAGACTTGGGAGTAGATGGATTGGAGTGGTGGGGCGCCTTTCTTATATGAGAGTCCAAACTCGGTTGCATTCACATCGTGTTGGCTCTAGTCTGCTTCTCCAATTAATTCCCTCTGCATGTAATTGAGGATGCATCATTGACCGTTCAATGTCTCGGGAACCGCTACCCTCTTCCTCCTTGGCATTCAAGCACCTATGGACCCGTCGACGACGAGGTGCCTATGGTGACTTCGTAAATTTCAAGATGATAGTGTCGTGCGTGTGTGCGTTCATAGGGGTGAGTGTATGCGCGTGTATATGAGCGCTTGTGTCTGTACTGTGTCAAGAAAAAACAACGTAAATGCGTGTCAAAAAGAGACTAGTCAGTATACTCAATATTGTGCACCTCGGATAGGAAAACGATAGAACTAGTACGCATTTATTTACGGTGCAGATTCACTCATTTTGCTCCATATGTACTCCGTCTCGGTGTAGTCTAGTCACTTGTTGAAATCTCTAGAAGGGCAAATACTCCTTTACGGTTTCTGAGGGCTATACTAGCAAGTAGTTGTATGTACTAGTACAATAGTGGGCTCACATAGCGATTTTGTCTCATGCAAGAGCACGGCTATATGCGTGCTCCAATGTTACTTAATCGCAACGTTCGGTTTGCGCTTGGCTCTTCGCCTCTTCGAGAAGACGAACAATGATGTTACTACTACTGCTTCTACAATGTCGAATCCACTGCTGCATGTTCGTCCACCGTGAGCGGGACGGATAGCTTGTTGTGGAAGTACTACTAATAAGCAAAAGCCTGTCCTCGTTTGCGAGCAACCGCGCGCATGGGCGAGGGAGAAGGCGTGTAGTAAAATCAAGCTTCTCCTCTGTCGGATTTCGGGTTCCGGCAGACCCTTGAGGTTCGAACACTGGGGTGCGCACGGAAATCTCGCCCTCTACCTACCTGCACCCCGCCGCCTCGCTAGGATCTAAACTACGAAAGGAACAACACAAGAGACACAAGGTTATACTAGTTCGGGCCACCATTGTGGTGTAATACCCTACTCTAGTTTGTGGTGTGGTGGATTGCCTCTTGGGCTGATGGTGATGAACAATACAAGGAAGAACAACCTCGTGACGGTCTGTTCTTGGCTAGGGCGATGAACTGCTGGGGGAGTTCAGTCGCCTTCTCTCTCTCCGATTCCAGATTGCCGATTCGGTCCCAGATTTCTGGTCTCTCCTTCTACCCTGTGGGTGGCTAGTCCTATTTATAGGCAAAGGCCCTGGGCCTCTTCCCAAATATTGAGCGGGAAGGGCGCCAGCAATTGGCCATTTTGAAGGGGAACATCTGGTACACTTATCCTGACTAAAGTTGGTCCTCGCCTATCAAAGGCTCTGGTGGTGACCTTGGCTTGGGCTCCACAATGACTTCCTTCCTGCCGTTGGACTGGTCTTGGTCTTGTTGCATCGAAATGGACGCCTTTGCTTGATGCTCTCGCCTGCGCTTGCTCCCTTTGCACCAAAGAGGAAAGGAGGACACTGCGTGGGCTGGCGCCCGCCTGGCGCCCTTGGTCGTCATGGCTTGCGTCATGGGCACCTCATGAGGTACCCCGCCTTGATCTCTCTGCCTCCTCGCAAGCCAGCCTGACGAGGCCGTGCCTGAGGAAGCTCCTTGTCATCCGCCACGCGAGGCTTGGCCCGTCGCAAGGGTCTTGAGCTTGTGTTGATGAAGATGGGCCGTGATGGGCCCCCCTTTGAGCCACGCCGCAAGCCGCAGGCAGGCAAGTCTGGGGACCCCCGTTCCCAGAACGCCGACATCCTTGTTCTTCGAGTTGACGCGACACATCATAGCACTGGCCCCACATGCTTGCCTCTAAACTTGGCTGAAAGACCTGCAATGTACAATATATTTGTTGCAACCTCTAACATTTACCCACCACAAATTAAAATATATGTGGCCGTATGCATCGTTCTGATGCAGAGGCCGGGGAGTCCCTCCTTTAAAAAAACAAATTAAAATATATATTCCTGTCTTGACCAGATGAGCGTGCAATTTACAATCACCAGGGTGACATGTAGGGCCAGAAGACTATTTTAATTTTAAAAAAAACTTCGAGACGGCCACATAGCATGGAGCCAACCCCAACAATTTTAAGCTTACAGGCACGGTACACGCTATCTAGACTACTCTACACATGAAACTGCCACACGAGCGTCCGGGCTGCGCTTGGCTCTTCGCCTCTTCGGGAAGTCGAACAATGATGGTGTACTATCTGACCGGAGGAGTACTACAAGACGCTTCAGCCATCGGCACCGATTGAACTGCTGCATGTCCATCCGTATGGGAGGGGAGAGCGTAGATGTAAAGCTTCTCCTAGTCTTGCCAGCCACCACGCTCATGGGCGAGGGAGGGACACTCTGTCTTTGCGTGTATGGCGAGTGGGCCCGGCAGTGTGTGGCCAACCTGTCATACAGCCAAAGGCAGTGCGATTAAATCCATGAGAGAGGATAATCAAACTGCTCATTGATGTACGAGTTGACGCGACACATCAAAGCACTGCACTTGATATATTTCAATAATTTGCGTTTACCGATGCATTAATTACAACGCATGCATGCATGTCGTGACTCTTCTTTTGATAGTACTTGCATGTGTTGATTTAATGCACCTTGAAGCATGGTTGTGCACGAGGAGGGCGAGATCATGCAGACCGAACAGGAACAGGACCCGACGATGGAGCTCTCTAAGGTCTCGATGGACCTCACCGTGCTCCATCGCCTTGTGCCTCCGCCCCTTGACGCCTCAAAGTGTATGAGGTTCGAATACACCTCGTCCGTTCGGCTGATTGAGCAAGGTGCAGGTTTCTTGATTGATGTGCTGTTGGATTGATTTCTGCAGTGCAAGGGATGGCACCTGTCCTGCGTGGACTGCCGCGTCGAGCACCCCGGGAACCAGCGCCAGTGCCAGAAGTGCGAGCGCGGTGGTGGCTTCGACGTGTGGAACACGGCGGTGGACTCCGTCCTTTCGTCGGTGAGGGTGGAGTGCCTGCACGAAGGCTGTGGGCTCTACGTCACTTACCACAAGCTCGCCGTGTTGGAAATATGCCCTAGAGGCAATAATAAAATGGTTATTATTATATTTCCTTGTTCATGATAATTGTCTATTGTTCATGCTATAATCGTATTAACTGGAAACCGTAGTACATGTGTGAATACATAGACCACAACATGTCCCTAGTGAGCCTCTAGTTGACTAGCTCGTTGATCAATAGATGGTTATGGTTTCCTAACCATGGACATTGGATGTCATTGATAACGGGATCACATCATTAGGAGAATGATGTGATGTACAAGACCCAATCCTAAGCATAGCACAAGATCGTGTAGTTCGTTTTGCTAGAGCTTTTCTAATGTCAAGTATCATTTCCTTAGACCATGAGATTGTGCAACTCCCGGATACCGTAGGAATGCTTTGGGTGTACCAAACGTCACAACGTAACTGAATGGCTATAAAGGTGCACTACAGGTATCTCCGAAAGTGTGCATTGGGTTGGCACGAATCAAGACTGGATTTGTCACTCCGTATGACGGAGAGGTATCTCTGGGCCCACTCGGTAATGCATCATCATAATGAGCTCAATGTGACTAAGTAGTTAGTCAGGGGATCATGCATTACGGAACGAGTAAAGTGACTTGCCGGTAACGAGATTGAACGAGGTATTGGGATACCGA
This sequence comes from Aegilops bicornis, assembly GCA_021605145.1. Taxonomy (NCBI): domain Eukaryota; kingdom Viridiplantae; phylum Streptophyta; class Magnoliopsida; order Poales; family Poaceae; genus Aegilops; species Aegilops bicornis. The sequence continues at coordinate 706,896,141 of CM038670.1, forward strand.
CGATCGAATCTCGGGCAAGTAACATACAGATTGACAAAGGGAATTGTATACGGGATTGCTTGAATCCTCGAAATTGTGGTTCATCCGATGTGATCATCGTGGAACATGTGGGAGCCAACATGGGTATCCAGATCCCACTGTTGGTTATTGGCCGGAGAGATGTCTCGGTCATGTTCAGATGGTTCCCGAACCCGCAGGTCTACACACTTAAGGTTCGGTGGCGCTAGAGTTGTTATGGGAAATAGTATGTGGTTACCGAAGGTTGTTCGAGTCCGGATGAGATCCCGGACGTGACGAGGAGCTTCGAAAATGGTCCGAAGGTGAAGATCGGTATATTGGATGAAGGGTATTGGAGTTCGAATTGTTCCGGGGTACCAGTGATGACCAGCATGTCGAAAGGGGTTTGGAGGCCCGGCAAGTGTTGGGGCCTTATGGGCCAAGGGAGGGGCACATCAGCCCACTAAGGGGCTGAGCGCCCTCCCACCCCATCTCACGTAACTTGGAGAGGTAGGGGCGCCACCCCTAGGGCAGCCTCCCTCCCGGCTTGGGGGGCAAGTTTCCTAGGGGGTGGGGGCGCCCAAACCCATCTAGGGTTTCCCCTGGCCGCCGCCCCTCCTCTAGATCCATCTAGAGGGGCCCCTCTCCCTTCCCCCTATATATAGTGAGGGGGTGGGAGGGCAGCCACACCCTTCCCTTGGCGCAGCCCCTCCCTCCTTATACATCTCCTCCTCCTCCATAGTGCTTGGCGAAGCCCTGCTGGAGAACCACGAGCTCCACCACCACCATGCCGTCGTGCTGTCGGAGTTCTCCCTCAACTTCTCCTCTCCCCTTGTGGGATCAAGAAGGAGGAGACGTCCCCGGCTGTACGTGTGTTGAACGCAGAGGCGCCGTCCGTTCGGCGCTAGATCGGATCTTCCGCTATTTGAATCGCCGTGAGTACGACTCCATCATCCGCGTTCTTATAACGCTTCCGCTTAGCGATCTTCAAAGGTATGAATATGCTCATCCTCTCCCTCTCTTGTTGATAGAATCTCCATAGATTGATCTTGGTGATGCGTAGAAAATTTTGAATTTCTGCTACGTTCCCCAACAGTGGCATCATGAGCTAGGGTTATGCGTAGTTTCTATGCACGAGTAGAACACAAGTTGTTGTGGGCGTCGATTTTGTCAATTTACTTGCCACTACTAGTCTTATCTTGATTCGGCGGCATCGTGGGATGAAGCGGCCCGGGCCGACCTTACACGTACGCTTACGTGAGACAGGTTCCACCGACTGACATGCACTAGTTGCATAAGGTGGCTAGCGGGTGTCTGTCTCTCCCACTTTAGTCGGATTGGATTCGATGAAAAGGGTCCTTATGAAGGGTAAATAGCAATTGGCATATCACGTTGTGGTTTTGGCGTAGGTAAGAAACGTTCTTGCTAGAAACCTATAGCAGCCACGTAAAAAACTTGCAACAACAATTAGAGGACGTCTAACTTGTTTTTGCAGCATATGCCGTGTGATGTGATATGGCCAAAAGGATGTGATGAATGATATATATGTGATCTATGCGATGGATCATGTTCTTGTAATAGGAATCACGACTTGCATGTCGATGAGTATGACAACCGGCAGGAGCCATAAGAGTTGTCTTAATTTATTATATGACCTGCGTGTCATTGAATAACGCCATGTAATTACATTACTTTATTTCTAAACCGTTAGCCATAGTAGTAGAAGTAATAGTTGGCGAGACAACTTCATGAAAACACGATGATGGAGATCATGGTGTCATGCCGGTGACGATGATGATCATGGCGCCCCGAAGATGGAGATCAAAAGGAGCAAAATGATATTGGCCATATCATGTCACTATTTGATTGCATGAGATGTTTATCATGTTTTTGCATCTTATTTGCTTAGAACGACGGTAGCATAAATAAGATGATCCCTCTTAAAATTTCAAGAAAGTGTTCCCCCAAACTGTGCACCGTTGCGAAGGTTCGTTGTTTCGAAGCACCACGTGATGATCGGGTGTGATAGATTCTAACGTTCGAATACAACGGGTGTAAGCTAGATTTACACAAGCAAAACACTTAGATTGACTTGACGAGCCTAGCATGTACAGACATGGCCTCGGAACACAAGAGACCAAAAGGTCGAACATGAGTCGTATAGCAGATACGATCAACATGAAGATGTTCACCGATGATGACTAGTCCGTCTCACGTGATGATCGGACACGGCCTAGTTAACTCGGATCATGTATCACTTAGATGACTAGAGGGATGTCTATCTAAGTGGGAGTTCATTAAATAATCAGATGAACTTAATTATCATGAACATAGTCAAAAGGTCTTTGCAAATTATGTCGTAGCCTACGCTTTAGTTCTACTGTTTTAAGATATGTTCATAGAGAAAATTTAGTTGAAAGTTGACAGCAGCAATTATGCGGACTGTGTCCACATACCGAGGATTGTCCTCATTGCTGCACAGAAGGCTTATGTCCTTAATGCACCGCTCGGTGTGCTGAACCTCGAGCATCGTTTGTGGATGTTGCAAACATCTGACATACACGTTTTGATGACTACGTGATAGTTCAATGCGTAATGTTAAAATGTTTAGAATTGAGGCACCGAAGACATTTTAAAACGTCGCGGAACATATGAGATGTTCCAAGAGATGAAATTGGGATTTTAGGCTCGTGCCCACGTCAAGAGGTGTGAGACCTCCGACAAGTTTCTTAAGCCTGCAAACTAAGGGAGAAAAGCTCAATCGTTGAGCATGTGCTCAGATTGTCTGAGTACTACAATCGCTTGAATCGAGTGGGAGTTATCTTCCAGATGAGATAGTGATTGTTCTCCAAAGTCACTGCCACCAAGCTACTAGAGCTTCGTGATGAACTATAACATATCAGGGATAGATATGATGATCCTTGAGCTATTCGCGATGTTTGACACATGAAAGTAGAAGTCAAGTAGGAGCATCAATTGTTGATGGTTAGTAAAACCATTAGTTTCAAGAAGGGCAAGGGCAAGAAGGGATACTTCATGAAACGGCAAATCGATTGCTTTGCTCTAGTGAAGAAACCCAAGGTTGAACCCAAACCCGAGACTAAGTGCTTACGTAATGAGGGGAACGGTCATCAAGCGAGAACTACCCTAGATACTTGGTAGATGAGAAGGCTGGCAAGGTCGATGTATATATTGGATATATGTTATATTAATTTGTACTTTACTAGTACTCCTAGTAGCACCAGGGTATTAAGATACCAGTTTGGTTGCTAAGTGTTAGTAACTCGAAATAAAAGAGCTAGGGAATAAACGGAGACTAGCTAAAGGTGAGATGACGATATATGTTGGAAGTGTTTCCGAGGTTGATGTGATCAAGCATCGCATGCTCCCTCTACCATCGAGATTGGTGTTAAACCTAAATAATGGTTATTTGGTGTTTGCGTTGAGCATAGACATGATTGGATTATGTTTATCGCAATACGGTTATTCATTTAAGGAGAATAATGGTTACTCTGTTTATTTGAATAATACCTCCAATGGTCTTGCACCTAAAATGAATGGTTTATTGAATCTCGATCGTAGTGATTCACATGTTCATGCCAAAAGATATAAGATAGTAATGATAGTACCACATACTTGTGGCATTGCCATTTGAGTCATACTGGTATAAAACGCATGAAGAAGCTCCATGTTGATGGATCTTTGGACTCACTCGTTTTTTAAAAGATTGAGACATGTGAACCATGTCTATTGGTATATATGCATGAAGAAACTCCATACAGATGGATCGTTTGGACTCACTTGATTTTGAATCACTTGAGACATGCAAATCATACCACATGGGCAAGATGATTGAAAGGCCTCGTTTTCAGTGAGATGAAACAAGAGAGCAACTTGTTGGAAGTAATACATTTGATGTGTGCAATCCAATGAGTCTTTGAGGCACTTGATGAATATCGTTATGCTCTTACTTCACAGATGATTTGAGTAGATTCTAAGTATATTTACTTGATGAAACACGAGTCTGAATTATTGAAAGGTTCAAGCAATTTCAGAGTGAAGTTGAAGATCATCGTGGCAAGAGGATAAAATGTCTATGATATGATCATAGAGATGAATATCTGAGTTACGAGTTTGGTACACAATTAAGACCTTGTGGAAGTTGTTTCATAACTAATACCGCCTGGAACACCATAGTATGATGGTGTGTATGAACATCATAGATGCACCCTATTAGATATGGGGCATACCATGATGTCTCTTATCGAATTACCACTATCGTTCATGGGTTAGGCATTAGAGACAACCGCATTCACTTTAAATAGGGCACCACGTAATTCCGTTGAGATGACACCATATGAACTATGGTTTAGAGAAACCTAAGTTGTCGTTTCTTAAAAGTTTGGGGCTGCGACGCTTATGTGAAAAAGTTTCATCCTGATAAGCTCGAACCCAAAGCGGATTAATACATCTTCATAGGACACCCAAAGCAGGTGGGTATACCTCCTATTTCAGATCCGGAAGCAAAAGTGATTGTTTCTAGAAACGGGTCCTTTCTCGAGGAAAAGTTTCTCTCGAAAGAATTAAGTGGGAAGATGGTGGATACTTGATGAGGTAATTGAATCGTCACTTCAATTAGTGTGTAGCAGGGCACAAGAAGTTGTTCCTGTGGCGCCTACACCAATTGAAGTGAAAGCTAATGATATAGATCATGAAACTTCGGATCAAGTCACTACCAAAACTCGTAGGTTGACAAGGATACGTAGTACTTCAGAGTGGTACGTAATCCTGTCTTGGAGGTCATGTTGCTAGACAACAATGAACCTACGAGCTATGGAGAAGCGATGGTGGGCCCGGATTCCGACAAATGGCTAGAGGCCATAAAATCCGAGAGAGGATCCATGTCTAGAAACCAAAGTGTAGACTTTGGAAGAACTACTCGATGGTCGTAAGGCTGTTGAGTACAGATGGATTTTAAAAGGAAGACATACAATGATGGTAAGTGTCACCATTAAGAAAGCTCGACTTGTCGCTAAGATGTTTTCCGACAAGTTCAAGGAGTTGACTACGATGAGACTTTCTCACTCGGAGCGATGCTCGTAGTCTGTTGGAACTATATTAGCGATTCGCATTATTTATGAAATCTTGCGAGATAGGATGTAAAAACATTGTTTCCTCGACGATTTTCTTGAGGAAAGGTTGTATGTGATACAACCGTAAGGTTTGTCAATCACGAAAGATGCTAACAAGTATGCAAAGCTCCATTAATCCTTCTAAGGATCGGAGTAAGCATCTTGGAGATGGAATATACGCTTTGATGAGATGATCAAAGATTTTGGGTTTATACAAAGTTTATGAGAAACTTGTATTTCCAAAGAAGTGAGTGGGAGCACTATAGAATTTCTGATGAGTATATGTTGTTAACATATTGTTGATCAGATAGAATTTCTGGAAAGCATATAGGTTTATTTGAAAAGTGTTTTTCAATAGAAAACCTGGATTAAGCTACTTGAACATTGAGCATCAAGATCTATAAGGATATATCAAAAACGCTTAATAGTACTTTCAAATGAATACATACCGTGACAAGATTTTGAAGGAGTTCAAAATAGATCAGCAAAGAACGAGTTATTGGCTGTGTTATAAGGTGTGAGTATTGAGTAAGACTCAAGACCTGACCATGGCAGAAGAGAGAGAAAGAATGAAGGTCGTCCCCTATGCTTTAGACGTAGGCTCTACAGTATGCTATGCTAAGTAATCAAGACTGAAGTGTGCCTTGCCATGAGTCAGTCAAGGGGTACAAGAGTGATCCAGGAATAGATCACATGACAGCGGTCAAACTTAACCTTAGTAACAAGTGAACTAAGGAATTTTATCGATTATGGAGGTGGTAAAAGAGTTCGTCGTAAAGGGTTACGTCGATGCAAACTTTGACACTAATCCGGATGACTCTGAGTAGTAAACCGGATTCGTATAGTAGAGCAGTTATTTGGAATAGCTCCAAGTAGCGCGTGGTAGCTGCATCTACAAGATGACATAGAGATTTGTAAAGCACACACGGATCTGAAAGGTTCAGACCCGTTGACTAATAACCTCTCTCACAAGCGAGATATGATCAAACCCCATGGGTGTTGGATTCATTACAATCACATAGTGATGTGAACTAGATTATTGACTCTAGTGCAAGTGGGAGACTGTTGGAAATATGCCCTAGAGGCAATAATAAAATGGTTATTATTGTATTTCCTTGTTCATGATAATTGTCTATTGTTCATGCTATAATTGTATTAACTGGAAACCGTAATACATGTGTGAATACATAGACCACAACATGTCCCTAGTGATCCTCTAGTTGACTAGCTCGTTGATCAATAGATGGTTATGGTTTCTTGACCATGGACATTGGATGTCATTGATAACGGGATCACATCATTAGGAGAATGATGTGATGGACAAGACCCAATCCTAAGCATAGCACAAGATCGTGTAGTTCGTTTTTGCTAGAGCTTTTCTAATGTCAAGTATCATTTCCTTAGACCATGAGATTGTGCAACTCCCGGATACCGTAGGAATGCTTTGGGTGTACCAAACGTCACAACGTAATCGGGTGGCTATAAAGGTGCACTACTGCATCTCCGAAAGTGTACATTAGGTTGGCACAAATCGAGACTGGATTTGTCACTCCGTATGACGGAGAGGTATCTCTGGGCCCACTCGGTAATGCATCATCATAATGAGCTCAATGTGACTAAGTAGTTAGTCATGGGATCATGCATTGCGGAACGAGTAAAGTGACTTGCCGGTAACGAGATTGAACGAGGTATTGGGATACCGACGATCGAATCTCGGGCAAGTAACGTACCGATTGACAAAGGGAATTGTATACGAGATTGCTTGAATCCTCGACATTGTGGTTCTTCCGATGTGATCATCGTGGAACATGTGGGAGCCAACATGGGTATCCAGATGCCGCCGTTGGTTATTGGCCGGAGAGATGTCTCGGTTATGTCTGCATGGTTCCCGAACCCGTAGGGTCTACACACTTAAGGTTCGGTGACGCTAGAGTTGTTATGGGAAATAGTATGTGGTTACCGAAGGTTGTTTGGAGTCCCGGATGAGATCCGGGATGTGACGAGGAGCTCCGGAATGGTCCGGAGGTGAAGATCGGTATATTGGACGAAGGGCATTGGAGTCCGGAATTGTTCCGGGGGTACCAGTTGATGACCAGTGTGTCCGAAAGGGGTTTCGGTGGCCCCGGCAAGTGTTGGGGGGGGGGGGGGGGCCTTATGGGCCAAGGGGGGGGGGCACATAAGCCCACTAAGGGGCTGAGCGCCTCCCACCCCATCTCACGTAACCTAGAGAGGTAGGGGCGCCACCCTAGGGCAGCCTCCCTCCCGGCTTGGGGGCAAGTTTCCTAGGGGTGGGGGCACCCAAACCCATCTAGGGTTTCCCCTGGCCGCCGCCCCCTCCTCTAGATCCATCTAGAGGGGCCGGCCCCCTCTCCCCTTCCCCCTATATATAGTGAGGGGGTGGGAGGGCAGCCACACCCTTCCCTTGGCGCAGCCCCTCCCTCCTTATACATCTCCTCCTCCTCCATAGTGCTTGGCGAAGCCCTGCTGGAGAACCACGAGCTCCACCACCACCACGCCGTCATGCTGTCGGAGTTCTCCCTCAACTTCTCCTCTCCCCTTGCTGGATCAATAAGGAGGATACGTCCCCGGGCTGTATGTGTGTTGAACGCGGAGGCGCCGTCTGTTCGGCGCTAGATCGGATCTTCCGCTATTTGAATCGCCGCGAGTACGACTCCATCATCCGTGTTCTTGTAACGCTTCCGCTTAGCGATCTTCAAAGGTATGAAGATGCTCATCCTCTCCCTCTCTTGTTGCTAGAATCTCCATAGATTGATCTTGGTGATGCGTAGAAAATTTTGAATTTCTGCTACGTTCCCCAACATGCCGATCACCAGAGCGTGTGTCCGCTCGCGCCCTGCAAATGCCCCGTGCCCGTCTGCGGCTACGAAGGCCCGCCGTCGGCGCTCTACCACCACATCAGCACCGCGCATCCCACGCCCGTGCACAGGATCCAGTACGGCAAGGTGCTCCAGCTGCAAGTGTTTGTCGCCGGAGCCACGGCTCTTGCTGTTCGCGGAGGAGGACCGCCGCGCGTTTTTCTTGGTCAACAGCGTGCTCGACATCGGTGCGCCTATCGCCGTGTCAGTCGTCTGCATCAGAGCGGGGGCGTCCCCACTTCCGCACTACTTGGCCAAGCTATGGGCGAACGGCCCGCCGGGGGAGCCCAAAGGCACGACCGATGCCGTCAAGTTGGAAATGGAGGTGACAAGCAGCAAGGATCCCGGCGACGTCGACGTGCAGGAGCTGACCTTCTTGACAGTTCCGCCCAAGCTGCTGGCGGGGCTAAGCTTGTGTCCCTCCACATTCAGATTGACAAGCTCACGTCCTAAATGTTTCGACAATGCCTTTTGTTTATCTTAGTAATATGCTAATATAGGGATTACCTTGGTCTACTTTAGCTTAAGAAATGGTGGGTTTTGGTGGCGCTGCAGCAATTACTTCGACATCAGATCAGTAATTTCCAACAGTCGAACATATATTTTGTGTCTATTGGATATAAAGTTCCTTTGGGTAAGAGTACTACTTGTCATCAAAATGGATAAAAGGAGATGTATCTAGACGTATTTTAGTTCTAGACACGTCCCTTTTTATCCATTTTGATGACAAGCACTCCCTCCGTTCCACAATACATGCCTTCCATTTGTCAAAATATAGATGTATCTAGACATGTTTTAGTATATAGGTACATCCATGATAGAGCCAATCGGATGGTTGAGAACACTACAATTCGTAGCTACAGATGCGTGTGTGACTCCCGAGATGCAAAGGCCGGGGTCATCATCCTCCTTTTCGAGAAAAGCAGACGCGTGTGTGAGAGGACGAGTGCATGCGTGCACCTCTTCTCTTCCGTATAACGTACTACTAAACTTCGAGTACACGTTTTTGAGCTTGCGTCTCGTCACATTCCAAATTACTCCACGCTATATTGAATTGCAAACCTGTTCACACCGATCACAACCTAAACGGTTTCCCACTTAGGAGCGTATTAGTACCACGCTAGTATATTGAATTCCAAACCTGTTCAGACCGATCACAACCTAAACGGTTTCCCACTTAGGAGCGTATTAGTACTCGGTTATAAATACTAGTATGCCAAGATGACTGCACATTCCTCCTCAACTCCTCATCCACAAAAACAAACAAGTCATTCAGCATCCTTCCCTTGTGTCTGCCATGGCCAGCGTGAGTTCTGGGTCGAGAGATTGCTACCAGGGAGAGGCGAGCATGGAAGCGGAAGCACGAGAGATGTCCCGCCTTGCTGCGAGAGCAGCCGACATGTCCCGCCGCGCGGAAGTAGCAGCACAGAGGTCCCGCCGCGCCGCTGAAGTAGCACGGAGGTCCCGCCGCGCCGTCGATGCAGCAGAGATGTCCCGCCGCGCCACGAATGCAGTAGAGATGTCCCGCCGCGCCGAGGCAGCCTGGGAAAATTTCTCGTAGGCAGGCGACGACTGTTACATGCGCATGCATGCAATCGTCCATAGCCAGATGGATCAGATCTCCGGCTTGGCGAGGTTGCAGGACGACGTGAAAGCCTCGTTTGAACAGGCTACCGGCGTCATCCGGCAACTAAGGGAGGGCAATGAGAGGCTCCGGGCTGAGCGCGACCTGCTGAGGGAGAAGATCGTCCGAAGTGCAGACCAGCAGGAGGAGACCAATGCCTTGTTGAAGAGGACCGGCGTCATCGTCAAGAAACTTATGGGCGAGAATGACATGCTCGCAACGAGCGCCAAAGGCTGGTGGAGGAATCCGTGGATGTTCTCAAGCAGCATCTTGAGGACACGAAGAGCTCATCGCCGCTTCGCCGTGGAGACTAGTTCCTTGACTGCGACAACGCATCAAGAAAGTAGAGATCAGCGAGCGGATCCTTGTTTTCCTTCTTCTTTTGCCCTTGTGTATTTCGGGCATAGCCGCATGTGGCTTTTTAATTATCTTTCTAATTATGTAAGACAATTAATCGTCCTTATCTTTACGGGAAGATCAATGTTGCGAGGTGGAATGAAGAAAACTCTTTGGTGACCACGGCGTTCTTTGTTCTTCTAGATGTCGCTAGGCTTCCTTGATTTCCTGGTTTCTTTTGATGTAATAATCGGTTTAGGATGTCGATTGTGTCGTCGGTTGTGAAATGTTGGGTTCTAGCGCGGATGTTTGGCCTTTGTTGGCCTCTTGGGATGTTGCGATTTCAATCTGGTACTTTTAGTCCTTCGTGTTAGGCTGGAGTTGTGCTGAACTTCTTGTGAATTGTGGTGGTTTTCAGTAATGAAAATCGGAAGGGGCAAGCCCTTCTTTGATAAAAAAATCGTCCTTATATATTCATCAGTCTTGCTATAAGTCGCAGTAGATGCTATATAGGTCCGTCGGATCTTACATCAAGATCCGTGGTGTCAGATTTTCTTTTTTCTCTCTTAAATCTCAATCGAGTGAGACATAGCCACGCCATTAAACAGAGGCTCGGACGCCATTAATGGAGACCTTGGTAGAGAGGTGGACGGCAAATGGAGGTCAAAGGGCTCTCCTCCCGATAACCACGCGCAGGGGTCTGATCGCACACCTCTCGTACTCAAATAGCTACCCTGCATGGCGCCTCCTAGCTAATAAAAATGGGGACACGTGGCGGCACGTAAATGGTACTAGTAAGTAGAACGCCCACGATTTCAATAATACTTGTGTTTCCGATTGTAACGTGACATCACTTGTTCCAAAATGACTTTGTTGATTGTTAATGTGTGCGCCTTCGCAAATCGGACTGCAAATTTACCACAGCATGTTGGTGCCATGTCATGGCACCAAGCCAAGTTTCATTATTTTCATGCGTGTTTTGGATTTACAGGAATTAAAAACTAAGTTTCTCAATGTTTCCAACCCAGCCACGACGCCCAGAATTTTGAATTTCATTCCCATTTACGGCATGGAACCTAGAAATTTACCCGAGGACACACATGTGATTTTTCAACCAACTTTGGTGCCTTTGGAACATGTGCTTGTATTTCAAATTTGAATTATGCACACAAAGGTGACACGCTCCCTCCCAGAACCACGAGCCTTCTTGAGAGAAGCTCCGATTTGCAAGAAGCTTATACCAAAATTTGTTCCTATTCAGCCATTTTTTTACCACGGCATGGTACTACCATGACATGACACCATGCCAAGTTTCATGATTTTAAAACCAAGTTTCTCAATGTTCTTGACCGAGCCACGATGCGGATGTTTGAATCTTATTCTCATTTTTGCATGGGAGTAGAAATTCACCCGAGGACACAAATGTGATTTTTCAACCAACTTTGGTGCACGGAGCACGTGCTTGTAGTTCAAATTTGAATTATGCACATTAAATGACCAAAAACTCAATTAATGTGTACATAAGGCCAAGCAAGCGGAATAATTCCAAAATTTAACAGGGTACTCATGTAGTTCTATGTTTCCTTTGTAAATAAACTCAAGGGGGACAACGTATATCGTTTCGCACTCAAAGGTGACATGTTCCCTCTCAGAACCACGAGCCTTCTCGAGAGAAGCTTCGGTTTGCAAGAAGCTTATACCAAAATCTGTTCCTATTCGGCCTTTTTTTACCACAACATGGTAGTACCATGACATGACATCCATACCAAGTTTCATGATTTTCAGACGTGTTTGGGATTTACAAGAATTTTAAAACCAAGTTTCTCAATGTTCTCGGCCGAGCCACGATGCCCAGATGTTTTAATTTTATTCTCATTTCTTGCATGGGACCTAGAAATTCACCCAAGGACACAAATGTGATTTTTCAACCAACTTTGGTGCACGGGAGCATGTGCTTGTAGTTAAAATTTGACTTATGCACATTAAATAACCAGAAACTCAATTAATGTATAAAAAACGACAAACTAACCCGGAATAATTCCAAAATTTAACATGGCACTAATGTAGTTCTATGTTGCCTTTGTTAAGAAACTCAAGGGGGGGGGGGGATGGCACGTTCCCTCTTAGGACCACGAGCTTCCAAATCGACCCAATTTTTTACCACAACATGTTAGTGCCATGACATGACACCATGCCAAGTTTCATTACATGAATTTAAAATCTAAGTTTCTCGATGTTCTCAGCAGAGTCATGACGCCCAGATGTTTGAATTTCATTCTCATTTCTTCCATGGGACCTAGAAATTCAACCAAGGACACACATGTGATTTTTCAACCCACTTTGGTGCACCGGAGCATGTGCATGCAATTCATATTTAGATTATGCACATTAAAAGTCCAGAAACTCAACTAATGTATAAAAAGGCCAAATGAACCCGAAATAATTCCAAAATTTACAGGGAACTCATATAGTTCTATGTTGCCTCTGTAAATAAAATCAGGGGGAGGCAGTGTATATCATTTTGCACACAAAGGTGACACGTTCCCTCCCGGAACCACGAGGTTTGTTGAGAGAATCTCCGGTTTTGCAAGAGTCTTATACCAAAACTTGTCCCAATTCAGCCAAAAATTATACGTATGAAAACAGGGTTTAGATTATCCCGAACATCTCGCTACCTAGACCAATAATGTACTATGATTTGAATTCAACATAAAATGGATACGAGATATTTGAATTGGAGGCGTATGGTACATGTAGTTCATAGTGAAATATGATTCTTGCTATATGCATGTCTTTTTGTTATCAAGATAATGTTTAAATTATTGTATAACTTGACAACAGTCGTATTCAAATAAGGAAAATTGATTCAAATTTAGTCCATATGGTAGAGCGACAATATATATGTTCACATGGTGGAGTAAAATGTTCATATATGATGTAAGATCAAAATGTATGACTACATCAATTATAAACCGCAAGGTCACCTAATGATATATTCGAATTCAACATAACGTGGATTCAAAAATTGAAATTCAAGATCATGGCATCTGTAATCATATAAAAAGGGACATTACTCTTTCTTTGGTGGGAATTGATTTGTTTTTTGTTGTTGTTGAGGGAAGTGCAAATCGATTTGGTACTGTGCAGGGTAATCATGTTCTCCCGATTTATTTTACATTCTTCTTGTAGTTTTTTCAATGGCATGTATAGCAATATAGTAAAAGGGGACATGACTCTCTTGTGTCTTGTATAATTTTTTTTACACGTTAAGTTTGTTCTGCCGAACAAGGAATCCGCACCTTGTTATCCCGAAATTTTCAAGCTCGAGTATCTTTTGTCTCACCTGCTTTGAAACTCCCGCTTCTTCAACCCGCGCCGCACCTTGTTATCCCGAAATTTGGACACGCGCAAGAACTCCCTCCTCATCCGAAATTGCTCCCGCATCCCAGACACGTGAAATCCCCCTTCTACCCCCTAGCCGGAAATGAAGCTCCACGTCGTGGTGTCAAAACCGGTGGGAATGCAGCTAATAACTTACCCTACATTTCGGACAAGCGCGTCCCTAAGCTTGGCTCCCCTCCCCTTCGCCCCTCCCCCATTCGTACACCGAGGCCGTCAAAACCCTTGAAACCCCATGCTCCTCCGTCGGCCTCCCGACCGCCCAATGGGAGACTCTTCCCCAACTACGTCGTCCACCGCAACAGCTCGCCGTCCCTCATCCACCGCACCGGTTGAGGATCCGTTGTCGATATCGTTGTCCCGCCGGATCAGCCGCCCCGTCCTCCACCTCCAAGGAGCTGCCCCAACGTTCGCCTCGTCTATCGCGCCACCTCAATCCCCACAGCGCCATCTTGACCTGCCCCACCGGAACTGCAGCACCCTCACCAATTCCTCCGATGAAGCCCAGGCCAACTCGGCGCCACCAAGGAGGTTCTACACTCACCCCTGCATTTTATCTTTTATTTGATCTCACGGGGCTGCCGGTGCTCGATACCGAGCAGATATGGCGTCTCCATCGATGGTGTCGTCGCCGGCCACATCATCCATGGCGTCTCTCCCCCATGTCGTTGCTTCCTCGGCGGCGACTTCCACAACGGCACTAGCTGCAGCTGCTCCGGCTCTCGCTTCGGCCAACTTCTGTTCTTCTTGTCGGTCTTCTTTGCCTTTGCTCCTGCTTTCGTTCGTCTGCTTTGCTCTGCTCTTGCTCTCGCTTGCGCTCTGCTGCTGCTTTGCCGACCTCCCGGCAGCTACAGGAGTTGCTGCTTTAGCACTCGTCATGCGGTGCTACTACACGACTTGCTCTCTCGCTAGTGCGTTCCCTGCTCGAGCGTCTGCTGATTTAGATCACTGCTTCTCTGCTACTAGTGCTCGAACGCCCTAAACATCTATTGCAATGCTCTGTTACTAGTTCAATCAGTTTCGATAGTAAAATTCAGTTTCGACTATGAAGTTCATTTTCTTCAGTTAAGTTCAGAGTGAACAAGATTTACAAAGATCTGTCGGAGCGGCCGTGGCGCGGCTGATGCGTTTTACATCTAGCACTTTTTGGTGATGTATTTTACATTGTCTATTGTAGATGATATTAGGGTCCCACTTCAGATTAAAGTTGTCTGTCTTGTCATGCTTCAGCCTCGTCACCGTACACCTTAGCGGAGCTGCTCCAACGACGAAACCGTCCATCACAGTGGAGCAGTACCCTCGGCGCCGTTTCCAGAGGCCTCGGATCTTCTTTCCCGCCTCTCAAGCACACCAAAGATCATCACCATCCTCCACATCCAACCCAATGATGTTGAGGTCCACAAGGCTATGCCAAAGAGGTTGTACACTTGTCGCATCACTTTGTTTCTCCATTCCTCTGTTCTTCCAATTCATGTGAGCCAAACACCTGGGTTATTTGAAATCCTATGTTTCCAAATGCTCTGTTTTGCATGTGCATTCCTATCCTATTCCTGTGTTTTTCCTGTCCCTGCGTTTATAGAATCCTCCAATTCTAAGGAGCCCTTACAAATTTACTTCATTTTCAGATTGTCGTCAAACAAAACTCGTGGTGTTATGTCCTGCTCTGCGCCGTGCCGTCATCCACCCCACACGAGTTGCACCATCGATGAAGTGTTCACCGCAGTAGATCCCCCTGCAGACTTTCTTTCGCTGCCTCGAGATCATCTTCCCGTTCTTGGCAGCCACGCCTAACTGCATTACCATCATCGATCGAAAGCAGATGAACACGAGGACTAGACAGTTCAGGAAGAGAGGTCCGCGATCTTCGTGTTTGCTTACGTTATACATCGGTTATTATTACCGCTACTTTATCGTTCAATCTTGAGTTTTGAATTGCCCATGGGTCTCATATCGAGCCAGCAACGAATAGTATTTGTCTACTATCTGGTTCATCTGGGGTCTTCTATGTGGTTCATGTTGGGTGGGCAACAAACAATAGATGGTCCATTGTCTATCTTTTTAAACTGAAGCTATAATCTACCTGCTATCATTAGTTTTGGATCCATCCACTCGTTTGCTACCATCGGTC
Source organism: Aegilops bicornis (assembly GCA_021605145.1). Taxonomy (NCBI): domain Eukaryota; kingdom Viridiplantae; phylum Streptophyta; class Magnoliopsida; order Poales; family Poaceae; genus Aegilops; species Aegilops bicornis. The sequence continues at coordinate 706,911,633 of CM038670.1, forward strand.
TTGATTTTTGCATGCACCCCTTAGGCCTTACAAAATCTAACTATTTTTTTTATTATGCATGTCAGATATTGTACACAATCGTACTGAACATGTAGAGAAAAAGAGAAGACCGTTGCGTGAGAATATAATGTCATGCAGACGCTGCTCCATGGTGGGCGAAGTGCCCCCCCCCCTCTCTTGCATTTCCAGATTGTATTCCAGAGGAAGATATCTGTTCAGATGGAGATTCAAAAGGAGCCGACCATGCCTGTTTACCACCTGTGGTGTTTGCTCTAACCTGGCATGCTGATGTTGGTCATACCATGCATATGGCGCCTTGCATTGCTTACATCATACATCTTATATGTCATCAGCTTAGTTTAGATTTTCTTTGTGTGAATGCCACCTATTTGGTTTCTATATCATACTCCCACCATTCCTAAATATTTGTCTTTTTAGAGATTTCAACAAGTGACTACATACGAAACAAAATGAGTGAATCTACACTCTAAAATATGTCTATATACATCTGTATGTGGTAGTCCATTTGAAATCTCAAAAAAGACAAATATTCAGGAACGGAGGGAGTATATGGGAATTATGCAATGCCATCTTGTTTAGCCAGGCATCATATACGTGAATCATGCAATGCCATCCTGTTTAGCTAGTCATCGTATATGTGAATTGTATCGTGCCATATTTTTTCCATAATGTGTTCCATTTGTCAGCAATGTTTATACATTCATCTACTCTTCCTGTGCATCAGCCATTTGAGTCGGTTTTGGGAAAATCTGGAGTGAAAACAAGGTCTTACGAGCGGTCGGTGCTACTGTCGATGCAGATTTCTTCTTTGGTTATAGATAGCTGCTCGGAGGAGGATTGAGAGAGATGACCAGTCGTATCCCCCCCCCCAGAGGTGCATGCTCAAACTTGGCTGGGTTATATTGCTCATATCATGCATATGGTGTCTTGCATTGCCATGCCATCTGCTTAGATTAGACATGCTTTGTGTGAATGCCTCCTTTTTGCTTTCTATATCAGATATGTGAATTATGCAATGCCATGTTTTTCAGCCAGTTATCATATATGTGAATTATGCACCGCCATGGAGACAGGCATCATATATGTGAATTATCTCATGCCATCTTTTTTTCATTACATATTCCATTTGTCAACAATCTGTGTATATTGAACTACTCTTCATGTGTATCAGCCATTTGAGCCGGTTATGGAAAAATCTAGAGTGAAAACAAGGTCTTCAGAGCAGGCAATGGTACCTGTTGAAGAAAATATCTCGATGGTTCTGAGGAGCTCCTCGTGAGGAGGATTCAGAGACAGATGACCAGTCCTATATCCCACCTGTGGTGTATGCTCTAAGTTGCAATGTTTATATTTCTCATATGATGCATATGGTGTATTGCATTCTTAGTTTAGACATCATATGCACAATATTGAATTCTATCTGCTTAGTTTAGAGATCATACATGCGAGTGCCAGCTGCTTAGTATATGAATAAATTATGTCAATTATATCATGCCATACTGTATACTTAGACAACATGTATGTGAATTATTTCATCCCAACCTATTTTAGAAAGACATCATATAGTTTTGTCATGTCATCCTGTTTAGGTACTCATCATATGTTGACTTATGCCATTATATCCTGTTAAGTTATCCATCATATATCTGAAACTGTGTCATGCTATCATGTTTAGTTAGGCATCATATATGTGAAATTGTGTCATCTTGTCTGTTTGGTTAGACAACATATATGTGAATTACCACATCATCTATCATACAATGTATGTACGTTCAATTTCTTTTCTTGTTTATCAGCCATTTGAATTGGAGGGGTGATGGCGGTATCTAAGGGAGCAAAACCCGTTCTTCACAAAAGACAGTGCTACCCGTCAATGTAGATAGAACCATGGTTGTACTGGCCAACAAACTAGCCCCACCACACATAATCGAGACTCTTCCAGATTGCACACTTACACCGTTGGGCAGAGAACCAGCTACAACCCATCTAACCGCAACCCTAGCGGATAGTAACCCACTTATAGTTGACAAAGCACCATGTCCACCATAGAGTACCCCCACACGAGCAGTTTGTAAAGCTACCGCGGTGCCCAAAGCACGAAGACCACCACAGCTAACCCAAACTCCACGTTTAAAGCGAGAAAACAAGCTGTTCTCGTGTCGATTCCGTAGCTATGGTCCATACTCCTTTCTTTGTTGCATCATCAGATTTACTCATCTGAACTACTTTCGAATTTGAAGGATCCAATTGAAACTCCAATGGCGCATAGCAGTATGTTTTAAACCTATTTCTTTAACTGGATTGCTGTTCTAACTTCTTGCTCTATGTTGATTTCAGTTTAAGTTGTATAAAAAGTTATGTTCTCATGTGATGCACATTACAAGTGCTTCCAATGCTGTGTAGTTTCTCACACTTATATTCTGTCTATCTTCTTTGTGTCTTAAAAATATATGAGTTGAACTGTGTCTCTATCTTGATTAGGGAACATAAACTAGAATGATATGGACAATACATTGACCATAGTACATAGATATATGTTTGTTTCATGCTGTTATCTTGTCCACCTTACTACTGAACCGGTTTACCAAAATGAGTTTGGTATACTACAAGCTAAACTTGTGATGTGTCTGCTTGTTTCTCTTGTAGTATGCAAACAGAATATTGGAGAAGAGCACCCCACTATGCAATGGTAGAGAAAGTAATGCAGATATGGTTCAAGATAGTGAGACAACCCTGTTGGTCTCCAAGAAAGGTGATAAAAATGATCTTTTAGACAGTGAGAAAACGCCACAGTCCTGCATTGATGTAGTGTTCGAGTTCTTGGCAAGATCACCGGCACAAGATCTTTGAACTTCATTGCTGAATCACTTGGCTTCTTCGGTCCTCACTACAAGCTGAAAGGCATCGATCATACGTGTTGCGGCAAGAAGCGAAGGGTGAGGAAGTCCCTGCAGAATTCAGATGCGTACTTTCTTGTGCAACAGCAAGCACTGGAGGATTTAAGCGACAATCAAGAGAAAGTTAATAAGCTTGCTAAGTATCTTGCCAGCATTATGGGTACCCAGGATATTTTTTATTGAACTCTTCTAAAGTGGTTTCAGATTACGGACTTGTTTTCTTTGTGGCGTTTATATCTTGATGTGTTCCCTATATTTGCACCGGTGGTGAACTTTGATGCCCAAAGTGGATGTAATATGTGTAATAGCCGTGATAGCCTAGCATAAGTTGCTTGCTTATTTATTTCCTTGTTGTCTTGTTTATTTGTTTGCTTGTAGTCGGTGTAGTTCTTTTTCCGCGGTTTGCTAGTGGCTGCAATAACATATTTTTAAAACTAGGCCACAATAACCATGGGCTAATATTTACCGTAGTGGTATTTGGGCCTCCTACGGGCCATAGAAGCGATGGGCCTTCTACGGGCCGTAGAAACATTGGGCCTTCTACGGTAGTAGAAACAATGGGCCTTCTACTGGGCCCTATCATCAATGGGCCTTATACGGGTCAGATGATCGATCACAAACATGGGCCAATAACGAGCCGCATTATGGCCGTAAGCAAGCTAGAGTTGAATCGTCCATTCATGAGCCGACCATAACAGGCCATCGTTAATAGGTCTGTATTTGATGACGCTATGAAAGCGGCCCAATGTATTAACGGACCACAAACGGGCCGATCAGAACCACGGGCTGAATTTGGCCCACAAGGTGAAATTACAGAACGGGCCGTAAGTAAATGAATGCTCGAAATGAGCCCAAGAATAAATGGGCTCGAGAAAGGTGAAAAGATAACATGGGCTGAAACGCCCGAATAACGGGCCATTAATGGGTATAAAGTGATACCTTTGTTCATTACGGGCGATTTCACCACAGGCGATTAATGGGTCTAAAGTGATACCTTTGTTCATTGCGAGCCGATTTCACCACGGGCCGTTAATAGGCCAAGAGTTACATAGGGCCTCATATGGGCCGAAAGACGTCATGGGCCATACATGGGCCAGAAGTGAAAATGGGCTGGAATCATATTGGATGGCCCAGATGACGCTACTGGGCCTAATTCGGGTAGGGTGTAACGGGCCTTGGGTTAGCGGGCTGTAAATGGTCTATATGCGAACAGGCCGTTAACAGGCTTTCCATGGGCGGCCGTCACCTTTTGACCAAGTCAAAGCGGGCCACCTTTTTCACGAGAATGGGCCTCTGTTGGGCCGGGCCATGTGTCGACGTATCATAGGCGCCTTCTATCCAATGAGTGGATGACATCTATCCCAACAATGAGCCGACACGTGTTTCCTCCACCCAATGACGATTTTACACGTGGAAAATCCCCATTGGTCGGGGCTGTTAACGGGTTATCGGATCCAAAACCAGACCCGATAGCTGAACGGCGTTCCGTTACGGTGGATGCCACGTGTCGGTCACCCTTGACGAAAGCACTTCTGTGACGCGCGATTTCTCGTCATGGAAGTGGACACTTCCGTGATGATAATTTTGGTAATGTCATGGAACACTTCTATGACAACACAGGTATGACAATCTTGATTCTGTCATAAATTTTTCATGGTTGTACATGCATGACAAAAAACGCGACCTACTGTGACAAACACGTATCATCACGGAAGTGTATTTTTTTTGTAGTGAAACTCCACAAATCCAGCTTCTTGAGCTAGCTTCTCACTTCACCTAGCTATTTCGATGCGTTCGGCTCTCTTGACAGCTTCTCCTAGCACATGTTACAGTAGCATCACCATGACTGCCATAGGGAAGGAGCAAAGGCAAACTCACCTTGGATTGGGGAGAGGGGGCGAGGGCGAGGAGGCTGGCTCAGAGGAGGACATGGTGACACCGGCATCAATGGCGTCAAGGTGGGCATCTCCTACCGGTGGGGTTGCTTCTACTGGCTGGCGGCGGGGAAGTGCTCCTTCGGGACGGGATCCGGCGGGAACAGGGCTGGACTGGTCGGATCTACCGGCAGAGAGGCTCACCGACCGGTGAGGGGGTGGAATCAGGCGCGGCGGTGGCCACCGGTGGCGCTGGTTAGGTTACGAGGGGATGAGATGTTGAGGGAAGAGGGGTTGCTCCCTACAGATTCTAGGAACAGGCGTCAAATACGAGTGGTGCGAAACATTTTTTTTACTTGGCGGTGGCATCCTCTAGTAATTACGTCGAACTCCTCGCTTCTGCGTTTTCTGAAGCTGGGCTTGAGCTGCTCCAACTTTTTGCACTAGAGGAACGCAGTGCTTCGAGAAGCCCACTCCGCGGAGGTAATCTGTTCGGTCCAGCTCCGCGCGTGGACTTGGAGAAGCACGGAGCGGGATGAGTTCCAAACGGGCCCTTTGTTTGTCTATGTATTCACACATGTACTAAGTTTCCGGTTAATACAATTCTAGCATGAATAATAAACATTTATCATGATATAAGGAAATATAAATAACAACTTTATTATTGCCTCTAGGGCATTTTTTTTTCAGTCTCCCACTTGCACTAGAGTCAATAATCTAGTTCACATCGTCATGTGATTTAACACCAATAGTTCACATCTTTATGTGGTTAGTTCACATCTCTGTGTGACTAACACCCAAAGGGTTTACTAGAGTCAATAATCTAGTTCACATCGCTATGTGATTAACACTCAAAGAGTACTAAGGTGTGATCATGTTTTGCTTGTGAGAGAAGTTTAGTCAACGGGTTTGCCACATTCAGAGCCGTATGTATTTTGCAAATTTTCTATGTCTACAATCCTCTGCACGGAGCTACTCTAGCTAATTGCTCCCACTTTCAATATGTATCCAGATTGAGACTCAGAGTCATCCGGATCGATGTAAAAGCTTGCATCAGCGTAACTCTTTACGACGAACTCTTTATCACCTCCATAACCGAGAAATATCTCCTTAGTCTTCTAAGGATAATTTTGACTGCTGTCTAGTGATCCACTCCTGGATCACTATTGTATCGTCTTTCCAAACTCATGTGAGATACACAATAGGTCTGGTACACACCATAGCATACTTTATAGAATCTATGACTGAGGCATAGGGAATGACTTCTCGTTCTCTTTCTATTTTCTGCCGTGGTCGGGTTTTGAGTCTTTACTCAACTTCACACCTTGCAACACAGGCAAGAACTCCTTCTTTGACTGTTCCATTTTGAACTACTTCAAAATCTTGTCAAGGTATGTACTCATTGAAAAAACTTATCAAGCGTCTTGATCTATCTCTATAGATCTTGATGCTCAATATGTAAGCAGCTTCACCAAGGTCTTTCTGTGAAAAACTCCTTTCAAACACTCCTATATGCTTTCCAGAAAATTCTACATCATTTCCGATCAACAATATGCCATTCACATATACTTATCAGAAAGGCTATAGTGCTCCAACTCACTTTCTTGTAAATACTGGGCTTCACATGAAGTGCATAAAACTATATGCTTTGATCAACTCATCAAAGCATATATTCCAACTCCGAGATGCTTGCACGGTCCATAGATGGATCATTTGGAGCTTGCACACTTTGTTAGCACCTTTAGGATTGACAAAACCTTCTCGTTGCATCATATACAACTCTTCTTTAAGAAATCAATTAAGGAATGCATTTTTGACATCCATTTGCCAGATTTCATAAAATGTGGCAATTGCTAACATGATTCAGACAGACTTAAGCATCGCTACGAGTGAGAAAATCTTATCGTAGTCAACACCTTGAACTTGTCGAAAACCTTTTTCGATAGTTCGAGCTTTGTAGATAACAACACTACTATCAGCGTCCGTCTTCCTCTTGAAGATCCATTTAATCTCAATGGCTCGCCGACCATCGGGCAAGTCAATCAAAGTCCACACTTTGTTCTCATACATGGATCCCATCTCAGATTTCATGGCCTCAAGCCATTTCACGGAATCTGGGCTCATCATCGCTTGCTCATAGTTTGTGGTTCATCATGGTCAAGTAACATGACCTCCAGAACAGGATTACCATACCACTCTGGTGCGGATCTTACTCTGGTTGACCTACGAGGTTCGGTAGTAACTTGATCAGAAGTTTCTGTTGGGGAACGTTGCAGAAAATTAAAATTTTTCCTACGGTTTCACCAAGATCCATCTATGAGTTCATCTAAGCAACGAGTCAAGGGAGAGAGTTTGCATCTACATACCACTTGTAGATCGAGTGCGGAAGCGTTCGAGGGAGTGGTGATGATGGAGTCGTTCCCCAGCGTGATTCCGATCACCGATGACCAAGCGCTGAAAGGACAGCACCTCCATGTTCAACACACGTGCAGGGACGATGGCGTCTCCTCCGTCTTGATCCAGCAAGGATGAAGGAGAGGTTGAGGAAGACAACTCCAATGGCAGCCTGACGGCGTGGTGCAATTGGTACAGATTTTCCCGGCTGTGGCTTCGCCAAGCCTGCACGGGAGAAAGAGAGGTGTTGGGGAGGGGAGGGGCTGCGCCTTCAATTGTATATAGCAGCCCTCCCCTCACCCCTCTTTATATAGGAGGAGAAGGCAAGGGGGGCCGGCCATCTAGGGGAAACCCTAGATGGGGGCGGCGGCCAAAGGGGAGGAGGAAAGGGGTGGCTTGCCCCCCCAAGCTAGGGGGGCGCCCCCTTTGCCCCTTTAGGGTTTCCCCTCCCCAAGGCCTAGCCGCATGGGCCTAAGTGGGGAGGCGCGCCCAGCCCACCAGGGGATGGCTCCCTCTTCCACACAGCCCATGTGGCCCCCCCAGGAGGGGTGGCCCCTCCCGGTGGACCTCCGGAACCCTCCCGGTGGCTCCGGTACATTACAGTATACCCCGAAACTTTCCCGGAGTCCGTTTAACCACTTTCCATATATAAATCTTTACCTCCGGACCATTCCGGAACTCCTCGTGACGTCCGGGATCTCATCCGGACTCCGAACAACATTCGTAATCACATACTTGTCTTCCTAACAACCCTAAGCGTCACCGAACCTTAAGTGTGTAGACCCTACGGGTTCGGAGACATGCAGAACATGACCGAGATGACCTCAGGTCAATAACCAACAGCGGGATCTGGATACCCATGTTGGTTCCCACATGCTCCTCGATGTTGTCATCGGATGAACCACGATGTCAAGGGTTCAAGCAACCCCGTATTCTATTCCCTTTGTCAGACGGTATGTTACTTGCCCGAGACTCGATCGTCGGTATCCCAATACCTCGTTAAGTCTCGTTAACTGCAAGTCACTTTAAACGTACCATAATTCATGATCCCGTGACCGGACACTTGGTCACTTTGAGCTCATTATGATGATGCACTATCGAGTGGGCCCAGAGATACCTCTCCGTAACACGGAGTGACAAATCGATCTCGATCCGTGTCAATCCAACAGACACTTTCGGAGATACCGTAGTGCACCTTTATAGTCACCCGATTCACGTTGTGACGTTTGGTACACCCAAAGCACTCCTACGGTATCCGGAGTTACACGATCTCATGGTCTAAGGAAGAGATACTTGACATTGGAAAAGCTCTAGCAAAACGAACTACACGATCTTGTGCCATGCTTAGGATTGGGTCTTGTCCATCACGTCATTCTCCTAATGACGTGATCCCGCTGTCAATGACATCTTATGTCCATAGTCGAAATCATGACTATCTGTTGACCAACGAGCTAGTCAACTAGAGGCTTACGAGGGACGTATGGTAGTCTATGTATTCACACGTGTATTACGATTTCCGGATAATACAGTTATAGCATGAATAAAAGACAATTATCACGAACAAGGAAATATAATAATAATGCTTTTATTATTGCCTCTAGGGCATATTTCCAACAGTCTCCCACTTGCACTAGAGTCAATAATCTAGTTACATTGTGATGAATCGAACACCCATAGAGTTCTAGTGTTGATCATGTTTTGCCCGGAAGAGGTTTAGTCAGCGGATCTGCGACATTCAGATCCGTATGCACTTTGCATATTTCTATGTCTCCATCTTGAACATTTTCACGGATGGAGTTGAAGCGACGCTTGATGTGCTCGGTCTTCTTGTGAAACACAGGCTCCTTGGCAAGTGCAATAGCTCCAGTGTTGTCACAGAAGAGTTTGATCGGCCCCGGCGCATTGGGTATGACTCTAGGTCGGTGATGAAATCCTTCACCCAAATTGCTTCATGCGCTGCCTCCGAGGCTGCCATGTACTCCGCTTCACATGTAGATCCCGCCACGACGCTCTGCTTGCGGCTGCACCAGCTTGCTCCACCATTCAACATATACACGTATCCGGTTTGTGACTTAGAGTCATCGGATGCGTGTCGAAGCTAAGCGTCGACGTAACCCCTTCTGACGAGCTCTTCGTCACCTCCATAAACGAGAAACATGTCCTTTGTCCTTTTCGGTACTTCAGGATATTCTTCACCGCTGTCCGGTGTTCCTTGCCAGGATTACTTTGGTACCTTCCTACCAAACTTACGGCAAGGTTTACATCAGGTCAGTACACGGCATGGCATACATAATAGATCCTATGGGTGAGGCATAGGGGATGACGCTCATCTCTTCTTTATCTTTTGCCGTGGTCGGGCATTGAGCTGAGCTCAATCTCACACCTTGCAATGAGGCAAGAACCCTTTCTTGGGTGATCCATTTTGAACTTCTTCAAAATCTTATCAAGGTATGTGCTTTGTGAAAGACCTATGAGGCGTCTCGATCTATCTCTATAGATCTTGATGCCTAATATATAAGCAACTTCTCCAAGGTCCTTCATTGAAAAACACTTATTCAAGTAGGCCTTAATGCTGTCAAAGAATTCTAAATTATTTCCCATCAAAAGTATGTCATCTACATATAATATGAGAAATGCTATGAGCTCCCACTCACTTTCTTGTAAACGCAGGCTTCTCCATAAGTGCGCAAGATAAACTAAACGCTTTGATCATCTCATCAAAGCGAATGTTCTAACTCCGAGATGCTTGCACCAGCCCATAAATGGATCACTGGAGCTTGCATACTTTGTTAGCATTCTTAGGATCGACAAAACCTTCCGGCTGCATCATATACAGCTCTTCCTTAAGATGCCCGTTAAGGAACGCTGTTTTGACGTCCATCTGCCATATCTCATAATCATAGTATGCGGCAATTGCTAACATGATTCGGACGGACTTAAGCTTCGCTACAGGAGAGAAAGTCTCATCGTAGTCAATCCCTTGAACTTGCCGATAACCCTTAGCGACAAGTCGAGCTTTATAGATGGTGACATTACCATCCGCGTCCGTCTTCTTCTTAAAGATCCATTTGTTTTCTATCGCCGCCGATCATCGGGCAAGTCGGTCAAAGTCCATACTTTGTTTTCATACATGGATTCTATCTTGGATTTCATGGCTTCTAGCCATTTGTTGGAATCTGGGCCGCCATCGCTTCTTCATAGTTCGAAGGTTCACCGTTGTCTAACAACATTATTTCCGTGACAGGGTTCTTGTACCACTGCAGTGCGGAACGTGTCCTAGTGGACCTGAGTTCGGTAGCAACTTGATCCGAAGTAGCTTGATCATCATCATTAATTTCCTATCCAATTGGTGTAGGCACCACAGGAACATTTTCCTGAGCTGCACTACTTTTCGGTTCAAGAGGTAGTACTTCATCGAGTTCTACTTTCCTCCCACTTACTCCTTTCGAGAGAAACTCTTTTTCCAGAAAGGATCCGTTCTTGGCAACAAAGATCTTGCCTTCGGATCTAAGGTAGAAGGTATACCCAATGGTTTCCTTAGGGTATCCTATGAAGACGCATTTTTCCGACTTGGGTTCGAGCTTTTCAAAGTTGAAGTTTCTTGACATAAGCATCACATCCCCAAACTTTTAGAAATGACAGCTTAGGTTTCTTCCCAAACCATAATTCATACGGTGTCGTCTCAACGGATTTAGACGGTGCCCTATTTAAAGTGAATGTGGCTGTCTCTAGAGCGTATCCCCAAAATGATAGCGGTAAATCGGTAAGAGACATCATAGATCGCACCATATCCAATAGAGTGCGATTCTGACGTTCGGACACACCGTTACGTTGAGGTGTTCGGTGGCGTGAGTTGTGAAACGATTCCACATTTTCTTAAGTGTGTACCAAATTCGTGACTTAAATATTCTCCTCCACGATCCGATCGAAGAACTTTATTTTTCGGTCACGTTGATTCTCTACCTCATTCTGAAATTCCTTGAACTTTTCAAAGGTCTCGGACTTGTGTTTCATTAAGTAGACATACCCATATCTACTCAAGTCATCAGTGAGAGTGAGAACATAACGATATCCTCCGCGAGCCTCAACACTCATTGGACCGCACACATCGGTATGTATGATTTCCAATAAGTTGGTTGCTCGCTCCATTGTTCCGGAGAACAGAGTCTTGGTCATCTTGCCCATAAGGCATGGTTCGCATGTGTCAAATGATTCATAATCTAGAGACTCCAAAAGTCCATCAGCATGGAGCTTCTTCATGCGCTTGACACCAATGTGACCAAGGCGGCGATTACCACAAGTATGTGGGACTATCGTTATCAACTTTACATCTTTTGGTATTCACGCTATGAATATGTGTAACATTACGCTCGAGATTCATTAAGAATAAACCATTGACCATCGGAGCATGACCATAAAACATGTCTCTCATATAAATAGAACAACCATTATTCTCGGATTTAAATGAGTAGCCATCTCGCATTAAACGAGATCCAGATACAATGTTCATGCTCAAACTTGGCACCAAATAACAATTATTAAGGTTCAAAACTAATCCGTAGGTAAATGAAGAGGTAGCGTGCCGACGGCGATCACATCGACTGGAACCATTCCGACGCGCATCGCCGTCACCTCGCCCTTCGCCAGCCTCCGCTTATTCCGCAGCTCCTGCTGTGAGTTACAAATATGAGCAACGGCACGGTATCAAATACCCGGGAGTTACTACGAGTCTTGGTAAGGTACACATCAATTACATGTATATCAAATATACCTTTGGTGTTGCCGGCCTTCTTATCCGCTAAGTATTTGGGGCAGTTCCGCTTCGATGACCCTTCCCTTGCAATAAAAGCACTCGGTCTCGGGCTTGGGTCCATTCTTTGACTTCTTCCGATGGCGGCTTATCGGGCGCTGCAACATCCTTGCCGTCTTTCTTGAAGTTCTTCTTGCCCTTGCCCTTCTTGAACTTAGTGGTCTTATTGACCATCAACACTTGATGTTCTTTCTTGATCTCAACCTCTGCTGACTTGAGCATTGAAAATACTTCAGAATGGTCTTCACCATCCCACGCATATTGTAGTTCATCACAAAGCTCTTGTAGCTTGGTGGGAGCGATCAAGGATTCTGTCAATGACCGCCTCATCGGGGAGGTTAATATTCAATTTGGGTCATACGGTTGTACAGCAACCTGACATCTTGAGTATGTGCTCACTTGTAACTATTTTCCTCCATCTTACAACTATAGAACTTGTCGGAGATGTCATATCTCTCGACCGGGCGTGAGCTTGGAAAACTAGTTTCAGCTCCTCGAACATCTCATATGCTCCGTGATGCTCAAAACGCTTTTGGAGCCCCGGTTCCTAAGTAAAGCATGCCGCAGACCGAACGAGGGAGTAATCATCGGTAGCGAGTTTGCCAAGCATTCATAATGTCTTGGTTCTTCGGGACGGAGCGTCACCTAGCGGTCCTTCTAGGACATATTGTTTCCTGGCAGCTATGAGGATGATCCTCGGGTTAGGACCCGATCTGTATAGTTCTTGCCGTCATCTTTCAGCTTGGTTTTCTCTAGGAGCGTTGAAGTTCAAGTTGACATGAGCGTTGGCCATTTGATCTACAAGACATATTATGCAAAAGTTTTAGACTAAGTTCATGATAATTAAGTTCATCTAATCAAATTATTTTAATGAACTCCCACTCAGATTAGACATCCCTCTAGTCATCTAAGTGTTACACGATCCGAGTCGACTAGGCCGTGTCCGGTCATCACGTGAGACGGACTAGTCATCGTCGGTGAACATTCTCATGTTGATCGTATCTTCCATACGACTCGTGTTCGACCTTTCGGTCTCCGTGTTCCGAGGCCATGTCTGTACATGCTAGGCTCGTCAAGTTAACCCTAAGTGTTCTGCGTGTGTAAATCTGTCTTACACCCGTTGTATGTGAACGTAAGAATCCATCACACCCGATCATCACGTGGTTCTTAGAAGCGACGAACTTTAGCAACGGTGCACAGTTAGGGGAGAACACTTCTTGATATTGTTGTAAGGGATTATCTTATTTACTACCGTCATTCTAAGTAAACAAGATGCATAAACATAATAAACATCACATGCAATTATATATAGTAGTGACATGATATGGCCAATATCATATAGCTCCTTTGATCTTCATCTTCGGGCTCCATGATCATCTTGTCACCGGCATGACACCATGATCTCCATCATCATGATCTCCATCATCGTGTCTCCATAAAGTTGCTCGCCAACTATTACTTCTACTACTATAGCTAACGGTTTAGCAATAAAGCAAAGTAATTACATGGCGTTGAATCAATGACACGCAGGTCATACAATAATTAAGACAACTCCTATGGCTCCTGCCGGTTGTCATACTCATCGACATGCAAGTCGTGATTCCTATTACAAGAACATGATCTCATACATCACAATATGTCATTCATCATGCATCACAATTTGGCCATATCACATCACATGACAATTGCTGCAAAAACAAGTTAGACGTCCTCTAATTGTTGTTGCATCTTTTACGTGGCTGCAATTGGGTTCTAGCAAGAACGTTTTCTTACCTACGAGTAACCACAACATGATCTTGTCAACTTCTATTTACCCTTCATAAGGACCCTTTTCATCGAATCCGCTCCAACTAAAGTGGGAGAGACAGACACCCGCCAGCCACCTTATGCAACTAGTGCATGTTAGTCGGTGGAACCGGTCTCACGTAAAATGCGTGTAAGGTTGGTGCAGGGCCGCTTCATCCCACAATACCGTTGAAGCAAGATAAGACTAGTAGCGGCAAGCAAGTTGACAAGATCTACGCCCACAACCAAATTGTGTTCTACTCGTGTAATAGAGAACTACGCATAGACCTAGCTCATGATGCCACTGTTGGGGAACGTTGCAGAAAATTAAAATTTTTCCTACGGTTTCACCAAGATCCATCTATGAGTTCATCTAAGCAACGAGTCAAGGGAGAGAGTTTGCATCTACATACCACTTGTAGATCGAGTGCGAAGCGTTCGAGGGAGTGGTGATGATGGAGTCGTTCCCAACGTGATTCCGATCACCAATGACCAAGCGCTGAAAGGACGGCACCTCCGTGTTCAACACACGTACGGGACGATGGCGTCTCCTCCGTCTTGATCCAGCAAGGATGAAGGAGAGGTTGAGGAAGACAACTCCAATGGCAGCACGACGGCGTGGTGCAATTGGTACAGCAGTTTTCCGACAGGGCTTCGCCAAGCTCGTACGGAGAAAGAGAGGTGTTGGGGAGGGGAGGGGCTGCGCCTTCAATTGTATATAGCAGCCCTCCCCTCACCCCTCTTTATATAGGAGGAGAAGGCAAGGGGGGCCGGCCATCTAGGGGAAACCCTAGATGGGGGCGGCGGCCAAAGGGGAGGAGGAAAGGGGTGGCTTGCCCCCCAAGCTAGGGGGGCGCCCCCTTTGCCCCTTTAGGGTTTCCCCTCCCCAAGGCCTAGCCGCATGGGCCTAGGTGGGGAGGCGCGCCCAGCCCACCAGGGGCTGGCTCCCTCTTCCACACAGCCCATGTGGCCCCCCGGGAGGGGTGGCCCCTCCCGGTGGACCTCCGGAACCCTCCCGGTGGCCCCGGTACATTACCGGTATACCCCTGAAACTTTCCGGAGTCCGTTTAACCACTTTCCATATATAAATCTTTACCTCCGGACCATTCCGGAACTCCTCGTGACGTCCGGGATCTCATCCGGGACTCCGAACAACATTCGGAAATCACATACTTGTCTTCCTAACAACCCTAGCGTCACCGAACCTTAAGTGTGTAGACCCTACGGGTTCGGGAGACATGCAGACATGACCGAGATGACCTCAGGTCAATAACCAACAGCGGGATCTAGATACCCATGTTGGTTCCCACATGCTCCTCGATGTTGTCATCGGATGAACCACGATGTCAAGGGTTCAAGCAACCCCGTATTCTATTCCCTTTGTCAGACGGTATGTTACTTGCCCGAGACTCGATCGTCGGTATCCCAATACCTCGTTAGTCTCGTTACCGGCAAGTCACTTTACTCGTACCGTAATGCATGATCCCGTGACCAGACACTTGGTCACTTTGAGCTCATTATGATGATGCACTACCGAGTGGGCCCAGAGATACCTCTCCGTAACACGGAGTGACAAATCCCAGTCTCGATCCGTGTCAACCCAACAGACACTTTCGGAGATACCTGTAGTGCACCTTTATAGTCACCCGATTCACGTTGTGACGTTTGGTACACCCAAAGCACTCCCTACGGTATCCGGAGTTACACGATCTCATGGTCTAAGGAAGAGATACTTGACATTGGAAAAGCTCTAGCAAAATGAACTACACGATCTTGTGCCATGCTTAGGATTGGGTCTTGTCCATCACGTCATTCTCCTAATGACGTGATCCCGTTGTCAATGACATCTTATGTCCATAGTCAGGAAATCATGACTATCTGTTGACCAACGAGCTAGTCAACTAGAGGCTTACTAGGGACGTATGGTAGTCTATGTATTCACACGTGTATTACGATTTCCGGATAATACAGTTATAGCATGAATAAAAGACAATTATCACGAACAAGGAAATATAATAATAATGCTTTTATTATTGCCTCTAGGGCATATTTCCAACAGTTTCATCATCATCATCATTAGCTTCCTCACTTACTAGTGTAGGAATCACTGGAACTGATTTCTGTGATGAACTACTTTTCAAATGTTTTAGACTTATGTTTCATTAAGTAGATATACTCATATCTACTCAAATCATCTGTGAAGGTCAGAAAATAACGATACCCGCTGCGAGCCTCAACACTCATTGGACCGCACACATCAGTATGTATTATTTCCAATAAGTCAGTTGCTCGCTCCATTGTTCCGGAGAACAGAGTCTTAGTCATCTTGCCCATGAGGCATGGTTCACAAACATCAAGTGATTCCAAAAGCCCATCAACATGGAGTTTCTTCACGCTCTTTACACCAATATGACCTAAACGGCAGTGCCACAAATAATTTGCACTATCATTATTACTTTGCATCTTTTGGCTTCAATATTATGAATATGTGTATCACTACGATCGAGATTTAATAAACAATTCACCTTGGGTGTATGACCACAGAAGGTTTTATTCATGTAAACAGAATAACAATTGTTCTTTGTCTTTGAATAACCATATTGCAATAAACATGATCCAATCATCTTATGCTCAACGCAAACACCAAATAACATTTATTTTAGGTTCAGCACTAATCCCGAAGGTAAAGGGAGTGTGCGATGGTGATCTTATCAACCTTGAAATCACTTCCAACACACATCGTCACCTCACCCTCAACTAGTCTCTGTTCATTTTGTAACTCCTGTTTCAAGTTACTAATCATAGCAACTGAACCAGTATCAAATACCCAGGGGCTACTATGAACACTAGTAAAGTACACATCAATAACATGTAGATCATATATACTTTTGTTCACTTTTCCATCCTTCTTATCCGCCAAGTATTTGGGGCAGTTCCATTTCCAGTGACCATTTCCTTTGCAGTAGAAGCACTTAGTTTCAGGCTTGGGTCTAGTTTTGGGCTTCTTCATGGGAGTGGCAACTTGCTTGCCATTCTTCTTGAAGTTCCCTTTCTTTCCCTTGCCCTTTTACTTGAAACTAGTGGTCTTTGTCAACCATCAACACTTGATGCTTTTCTTGATTTCTACCTTCACCAATTTCAGCATCGCGAAGAGCTCAGGAATTGTTTTCGTCATCCCTTGCATATTATAGTTCATCACGAAGTTCCAGTAACTTGGTGATAGTGACTAGAGAACTCTGTCAATCACTATCTTATCTGGATGATTAACTCCCACTTGATTCAAGCGATTGTAGTACCTAGACATTCTGAGCACATGCTCACTAGCTGAGCTATTCTCCTCCATCTTGTAGGCAAAGTACTTGTCATAGGTCTCATACCTCTTAACACGGGCATGAATTTGAAATATCATTTTCAGCTCTTGAAACATCTCATATGTTCCATGGCATTCAAAAAAATTTTGAAGTCCCGGTTCTAAGCCGTAAATCATGGTGCTCTAAACTATCAAGTAGTCATCATATTGAGCTTGTCAAACGTTCATAATGTCTGCATCTGCTCCTGCAATAGGTCTGTCACCTAGCGGTGCATTAAGGACACAATTCTTCGGTGTAGCAATGAGGATAGTCCTCAGATCACGGACCAAGTCCGCATCATTGCTACTATCATCTTTCAACTTATTTTTCTCTAGGAACATGTCAAAAAATAAATGGGGAACTACATCGCGAGCTATTGATCTACAACATAATTTGAAAATACTATCAGGACTAAGTTCATGATAAATTAAAGTTCAATTAATCATATTACTTAAGAACTCCCACTTAGATAGACATCCCTCTAATCGTCTAAGTGATCACGTGATCCATATAAACTAAACCATGTCCGATCATCGCGTGAGATGGAGTAGCTTTCAATGGTGAACATCACTATGTTGATCATATCTACTATATGATTCACGCTCGACCTTTCGGTCTTAGTGTTCTAGGACCATATCTGCATATGCTAGGCTCGTCAAGTTTAACCCGAGTATTCTGCGTGTGCTCACTAGCTGAGCTATTCTCCTCCATCTTGTAGGCAAAGTACTTGTCAGAGGTCTCATACCTCTTTACACGGGCATGAGTCTGAAATATCATTTTCAGCTCTTGAAACATCTCATATGCTCCATGGCATTCAAAATTTTTTTGAAGTCCCGGTTCTAAGCCGTAAATCATGGTGCACTAAACTATCAAGTAGTCATCATATTGAGCTTGTCAAACGTTCATAATGTATGCATCTGCTCCTGCAATAGGTCTGTCACCTAGCGGTGCATTAAGGACACAATTCTTCTGTGCGGCAATGAGGATAATCCTCAGATCACGGACCAAGTCTGCATCATTGCTACTATCATCTTTCAACTTATTTTTCTCTAGGAACATATCAAAAAATAAACGGGGAACTACATCGCGAGCTATTGATCTACAACATAATTGCAAATACTATCATGACTAAGTTCATGATAAATTAAAGTTCAATTAATCATATTACTTAAGAACTCCCACTTAGATAGACATCCCTCTAATCATCTAAGTGATCACGTGATCCATATCAACTAAACCATGTCCGATCATCACGTGAGATGGAGTAGTTGTCAATGGTGAACATCACTATGTTGATCATATCTACTATATGATTCACGCTCGACCTTTCGGTCTTAGTGTTAGGGGCCATATCTGCATATGCTAGGCTCGTCAAGTTTAACCCGAGTATTCTGCGTGTGCAAACTGGCTTGCACCCGTTGTATGTGAGCGTAGAGCTTATCACACCCGATCATCACGTGGTGTCTCAAAGACGGCGACTGTAGCAACGGTGCATACTCAGGGAGAACACTTGTACCTTGAAATTTAGTGAGAGATCATCTTATAATGCTACCACCGTACTAAGCAAAATAAGATGCATAAAGGATAAACATCACATGCAATCAATATAAGTGTTATGATATGGCCATCATCATCTTGTGCCTTTGATCTCCATCTTTAAAGCACCGTCATGATCACCATCGTCACCAGCTTGACACCTTGATCTCCATCGAAGCATCTTTGTCGTCTCGCCAACTATTGCTACTACGACTATCGCTACCGCTTAGTGATAAAGTAAATCAATTACATGGTGATTGCATTTCATACAGTAAAGCGACAACCATATGGCTCCTGCCAGTTGCCGATAACTGAGTTACAAAACATGATCATCTCATACAACAATTTATATAATCACGACTTGACCATATCACATCACAACATGCCCTACAAAAACAAGTTAGACGTCCTCTACTTTGTTGTTGCAAGTTTTACGTGGCTGCTACGGGCTTAGCAAGAACCGTTCTTACCTATGCATCAAAACAACAATGATTTTTTGTCAAGTTTGTTGTTTTAACCTTCAACAAGGACCGGGCGTAGTCACACTCGATTCAACTAAAGTTGGAGAAACAGACACCCACTAGCCACCTGTGTGTGAACCACGGCAGTAGAACCAGTCTCATGAACGCGGTCATGTAATGTCGGTCTTGGCCGCTTCATCCAACAATACCACCGAATCAAAGTATGACATGCTGGTAAGCAGTATGACTATTATGCCCACAACTCTTTGTGTTCTACTCGTGCATATAACATCTACGCATAGACCTGGCTCAGATGCCACTGTTGGGGAACGCAGTAATTTCAAAATTTTCGTACGCACACGCAAGATCCATCTAGGTGATGCGTAGCAACGAGAGGGGAGAGTGTTGTCTACGTACCCTCGTAGACCATAAGTGGAAGCGTTATGACAACGCGGTTGATGTAGTCGTACGTCTTCACGATCCGACCGATCCAAGCACCGAAGGTACGGCACCTCCGTGATCTGCACACGTTCAGCTCGGTGACGTCCCGCGAACTCTAGATCCAGCTGAGGTCAAGGGAGATTTTCATCAGCACGATGGCGTGGTGACGGTGATGATGACGCTACCGGCGCAGGGCTTCGCCTAAGCACTGCAACGATATGACCGAGGTGAAATATGGTGGAGGGGGGCACCGCACACGGCTAAACAATCAACTTGTGTGTATTCTAGGGTGCCCCCTGCCCCTGTATATAAAGGAGCAAGGGGGAGGCCGGCCAGCCCTCCTTGGCGCCCCCAAGAGGGGAATCCTACTAGGACTCCAAGTCCTAGTAGGTTTCCACCAAAAGGGAGAGAGGGGGAAGGAAGGAGAGGGAGAGGGAGAAGGAAAGGGGGGCGCCGCCCTCCTTCCTAGTCCAATTCAGACTCAAGGGGGAAGGGGGCGCAGCCTGCCCTGGCCGCCCCTCTCTCTCTCCATTAAGGCCCATCTAGGCCCATTAGTTCCCCCGGGGTTCCCGATAACCCTCCGGCACTCCTGTTTTATCCGAAACTTCTCCGGAACACTTCCGGTGTCCGAATATAGTCGTCCAATATATGAATCTTTATGTATCGACCATTTAGAGACTCCTCGTCATGTCTGTGATCATATCCGGGACTCATAACAACCTTCGGTACATCAAAACACATAAACTCATAATATCGATCGTCACCGAACGTTAAGCGTGCGGACCCTACGGGTTCGAGAACTATGTAGACATGACCGAGACTTATCTCTGGTCAATAACCAATATCGGAACCTGGATGCTCATATTAGTTCCTACATATTCTACGAAGATCTTTATCGGTCAAACCGCATAACAACATACGTTGTTCTCTTTGCCATCGGTATGGTACTTGCCCGAGATTCGATCGTCGGTATCTCAATACCTAGTTCAACCTCGTTATCGGCAAGTCTCTTTACTCGTTCCGTAATGCATCATCCCGTAACTAACTCATTAGTCACATTGCTTGCAAGGCTTATAGTGATGTGCATTACCGAGAAGGCCCAGAGATACCTCTCCGACAATCGGAGTGACAAATCCTAATCTCGATCTATGCCAACTCAACAAACACCATCGGAGACACCTGTAGAGCATCTTTATAATCACCCAGTTATGTTGTGACGTTTGATAGCACACTAAGTGTTCCTCTGGTATTCGGGAGTTGTATAATTTCATAGTTATAGGAACATGTATAAGTCATGAAGAAAGCAATAACAATAAACTAAACGATCATTATGCTAAGCTAACGAATGGGTCTTGTCCATCACATCATTCTCTAATGATGTGATCCCGTTCATCAAATGACAACACATGTCTATGGTCAGGAAACATCTTTGATTAATGAGCTAGTCAAGTAGAGGCATACTAGGGACACTCTGTTTGTCTATGTATTCACACATGTACTAAGTTTCCGGTTAATACAATTCTAGCATGAATAATAAACATTTATCATGATATAAGGAAATATAAATAACAACTTTATTATTGCCTCTAGGGCATATTTCCTTCATGTGCACCCCGATCCAGGATATAAGCAACACCCACTCCATGGGTAATGATCATAACCCAATAACTCGATTTCAGTTTTGCTGCTCAGCTGCTGAATTGTGTCATGAATTGCATACCCTAAAGAAATGAAAAGGTTGTGGGATAGAGAGCGGTATGATTGCCGCTGCCAAGATCAATGGCATAACGCACAGAGCATACACACAACTGACTGTATCACAAGGTAATTATTATCAACTTCATGATATATGGCTCATTTGTATTGCTATATAATTATCTATTCTTCATCTATTCAACCCGTAATGAGATTAAGAATCAGAGGGAAAGGGAGCGGTATGCACAAAATAGAGAGGAAATATTAAATCAACAACGTCCAAGCCGCGAGCAAAATGAGCATGTTGCCGCTGTCCTCAATGGCAGTAACATTGTGTCACAAGTGCCAGCTATCGGACAATCGGCGGTCACACAAGTGCAAAACTTAACATGTTCAGGTGGTGCAGTACCAGGTTTGAACAGAGACATCCTCGATGAAAATGAGAATATTCATGACGAAGATGGGTCCGATTGGTTGCACAGAAATGATGTGTACCAGATGCAACGACTTTCAAGGCGAATGACACTCACACAAATGTCAGTGGATGAGAGCCCCCAACTCGGTACAATCATCAACCTACGTATCCCAAGAGTCTTTTGAGAAAAAAAGGTTAGTTCATCGATTTACTTATGGTTCTAACTTATCAAAAGTGTTTATTTCTTCTTTATTTGGGCACTCTATTGTTGATTCAGGTACGGAGCCTTTTTATGATAATAGTCCAGGAATGGAACCATCCCCACATGCGGGTCAAAACCACTCATAAACTAATTGGTATATATTTTTACTGCCTCTGGTTCATAACTTCAATTCATCTCTGCTGCTTATTAATTGGAGCCAAAAAATGGAATCAGGCAACGACTGGGGGAGTCCTGGATTAAGGGGTCCTAGGGCGTCCGGGATATGTGACGTGGGCCGGACTAATGGGCCATGAAGATACAAGATAGAAGACTTCTTCTCGTGTCCGGATGGGACTCTCCTTGGTGTGGATGGAAAGCTTGGCATTCGGATGTGAAGATTCCTTCCTTTGTAAACCGACTCTCTACAATCCTAGGCCCCTCCAGTGTCTATATAAACCGGAGGGTTTAGTCCATAGAGATAATCATAATCATACAGGCTAGACATCTAGGGTTTAGCCATTATGATCTCAAGGTAGATCAACTCTTGTAAACCCCATATTCATCCAAGATAATCAAGAAGGAAGTAGGGTATTACCTCCATCAAGAGGGCCCGAACCTGGGTAAACATTGTGTCCCTGTCTCCTGTTACCCTAGATCCTCAGACGCACAATTCGGGACCCTCTACCCGAGATCCGCCGGTTTTGACACCGACATTGGTGCTTTCATTGAGAGTTTAAATGCGTGTAAATCGTCAGGAAGGTTCGATGGCTCCTTCAGTCATCTACAACAATGCTGCCCTGAGGGAGGACTTTCTCCCTGGCCAGATCTTTGATTTTGGCGGCTTCGCACTGCGGGCCAACTCGCTTGGCCAGCTAGAGCAGATCGACAGCTACGCCCCAGGTCACCAGATTAGTTTTGGGAACCTAGATTATGTCGTTGATATCCGAGGAGACTTGATCTTCCAAGGATTTACTACCACAACCTTTGCTCCGGCCTTAGATCCGAAGCACATCGCCAGTTCCGAAAACGGGATTCTCAAGCCCGCCGGACTCTCTGTGGCTATTGAGCCTAGTACGAGAGAGCCAGAGGAAGCAGTGTCTATGGCAAGCTTCATGAAGCCGGACTCCTCTCCGAACACTGACTCCGAACCCTCAGAGCCAGCATCGTGTAAGCTCGGCCAAGGAGTTTCCCTCCCGCCATACTCCACAGACTCTCTTCCCCCTGGCCAAACCTCACCTTTAAGCGAGGCTCTGGACTTAATGTGGTCCCTCGTCATCACAGAGGGGCGACGTCTGAACTACGCCCAACCCGGACTAGGGGCTGAGAGCGGGGAATTTTGCGTCCTACCCACCACCCACTTCATAGCCACTGTCGAGGACTTAACCAACATGCTCGATTACGGCTCCGAAGACATCGACGGTATGGACGGCGACGCCAGAGAAGAGCAGGCCCAAAACCCGCCGTTTACCGGATGCTGGACGGACACCTCTTCGTATGACGTGTACATGGTGGATACACCCAAAGAGGGTAACAGCGATAACAAGAAAAATCCAGTCGAGGATAAACCTCCTGAGATACAACCAAAGCGCCGACGTCAGCAGCGCCGCTCTAAATCACGCCGTGCAAAAGACAGCAATACGGGCACCAGAGACAACAATACTCCGGACGATGCCGAAGACCTAGAAGACCCCGTCGAGACAACCTCCGAACAGGACGATCGGGAAGATGGGCAAATTAGCCCTGATGCACAGGCTGTAAACGAAGACTCGGAGGATAGTAATTACGTTCCACTCTCCAAAGATGAGGTGAGCCTCGGCAACAAAGACTTTGTCGTGCCTGAAGAACCCCTAGAACAAGAGTGCTTTAAGCGCCGGCTAATAGCCACCACAAGGAGCCTGAAGAAGAAGCAGCAACAGCTTCAAGCTGATCAAGATCTGCTCAACGACAGGTGGACTAATGTCCTAGCAGCCGAGGAATACGGTATCGGGCGCCCAACCAAGAGTTACCCGAAGCGTAAGCTGCTACCCCAATTCGACGACGAGGCGTTGGAGCCCGTACCATCAGCGTGTAACGCGGCCGACCATCCACCACGTGGCCGTGACAAAACAGCAACTCAAGCCGAACACCAGCCCGTATTACCTCACTGTAAAGGTAGAGACACAACAACTCGGGGATATACATATGACCTGCGGCAGGACCTGGAAAATAGAGAAGGTCAGACCAGATCGATCTACGGATCGCGGGGGCGTGCCCCGGCGCGCGATGATGGCTATCTAGCCGGACGTGACAAGCATAACCACGTCTGGGCCGAAAACCGCAGACGGACTCCATCCGAGATGCATCACGACTTGGCCCGATATAGAGGCGCCGCACACCCCCTCCGCTTCACTGATGAAGTAATGGATCAGGAATTCCCAGAAGGGTTTAAACCCGTGAATATCGAATCATATGATGGAACAACAGATCCCGCAGTATGGATTGAGGACTTTCTTCTCCATATTCATATGGCCCGCGGTGACGATCTTCATGCCATCAAATACCTCCCGCTATAACTCAAGGGACCAGCTCGGCACTGGTTAAACAGCCTTCAGAAAACTTAATTGGCAGCTAGGAGGACTTGGAAGACGCCTTTCACGACAACTTCCAGGGTACATACGTCCGACCTACAGATGCCGACGACTTAAGTCACATAGTTCAACAGCCCGGAGAGTCGTCCAGGAAATTCTGGACTAGGTTCTAATTAAAAAGAACAAAATCATCGACTGTCCGGATGCCGAAGCCCTGTTGGCCTTTAAGAAAGCATTCAAGACGTATGGCTCGCCCGACACCTGGGCCAAGAAAAGCCAAGGTCCATGTCAGCCCTCACGACACTTATGACCCGCTTTTGCGCGGGCGAAGATAGTTGGCTAGCCTGTAGCAGCAACAGTGCAAGCAAACCTGGCACCTCTCAAGCAGAAATAGCAACGGCAAGCCCCGACACAACAGGCACAAAGAGTCAAAGCAACGGTGATAATACGAATGACACGACGATCAACACCGGATTCAGTGGCTCCAAGTCCGGTCTGTGGAACAAGCCATTTAAAAGAAGCAATCCGGGCTCATCCAGCTTGGACTGAATACTCGATCGACCGTGTCTGATCCATGGCACCCCCGATAAAGCCACCAATCATACCAACATAAGTTGTTGGGTCTTTAAACAGGCCGGTAAGTTAAATACCGAGAATAAGGAGAAGGGGTCGCCAAGTGAGGACGATGACGAGGAGCCCCATCCACCGAACATAGGGGGACAGAAGAACCCCCCCCCCCCAAGTCAAAACGGTGAACATGATATACGCTACCCATATCCCCACGTGGGAGCGCAAACGCGTGCTCAGGGACGTCTATGCAATAGAGCCAGTTGAGGGAGTCCTGGATTAGGGGGACCTCGGACAGCCGAACTATATCCTTTGGCCGGACTGTTGGACTATGAAGATACAAGATTGAAGACTTCGTCCTGTGTCCGGATGGGACTCTCCTTTGCGTGGAAGGCAAGCTTGGAAATTCGAATATGTAGATCTCCTCCCTTGTAACCGACTGCGGTAACCCTAGCCCCCGGTGTCTATATAAACCGGAGGGTTTAGTCCGTAGGATATAACAATCATAATCATAGGCTAGCTTCTAGGGTTTAGCCTCTACGATCTCGTGGTAGATCAACACTTGTAATAATCATATCATCAAGACCAATCAAGCAGGAACTAGGGTATTACCTCCATCGAGAGGGCCCGAACCTAGGTAAACATTGTGTCCTGCGCCTCCTGTTACCATCCGCCTTAGACGCACAGTTCGGGACCCCCCACCCGAGATCCGCCGGTTTTGACACCGACACAAGTCGCCCCAAAATTCAATCCATGGTCATCCTGCCCGATCACTTTCGATCGTCGGGACCATCCGACCAGTATCCGTCACGGCGGTTCTGCCGCACTAGTCCTCGACCCAATCATTGATGGATTCCACCTCACGCAAGTCCTCATGGACGGTGGCAGCAGCCTTAACCTGCTCTATCAGGACACAGTCTGCAAGATGGGCATCGATCTGTCAACGATCAAGCCCACAAAAACTACCTTTAAAGGAGTAATACTAGGTGTAGAGGCCCATTGTGTCGGTGTTCTGGGAACGGGGGTCCCCAGACTTGCCTGCCTGCGGCCTGCGGCGTGGCTCGAAGGAGGCCCAGCACGGCCCGTCTTCATCAACGCAAGCTCAAGACCCTCGCGAGGGGCCAAGCCTCATGAGCGGACGACAAGGAGCTTCCTCGAGCACGGCCTCGTCGGTGGCTCATGAGGAGGCGGAGAGTTCAAGGCAGGGTACCTCGCGAGGTGCCGATGACGTAAGCCATGACGACCAAGGGCGCCAGTCGGGCGCCAGCCGCGCAATGTCCTCCTTTCCTCTTTGGTGCAAAGGGAGCAAGCGCAGGCGAGAGCATCAAGCAAAGGCATCCGTTTCGGTGCAACAAGACCAAGACCAGCCCAATGGCTGGAAGGGAGTCATCGTGGAGCCCAAGCAGGCGTCATCACCAAAGCCTTTTGCAGGCGAGTTCCAACTTTAGTCAGGATAAGTGTACCCGTTGTTCTCCTTCAAAATGGCCAATTGTTGGCGCCCTTCCCGCTCAATATTTGGGAAGAGGCCCAGGGCCTTTGCCTATAAATAGGAGTAGCCACCCCCAGGGCGGAGGGATCCGAATCCTCATTAAGAAACCAGTAGCTAGAGAGACTGAACCCCACCTAGCAGTTCATCACACCCGCCAAGAACAGACCCTCGTGAGGGTCTTCTTCCTTGTATTGTTCCTCATCAGCCCAAGAGGCAATCTACCACACCACACACTGGAGTAGGGTATTACACCACAATGGTGGCCTGAACCAGTATAAATCCCGTGTCTCTTGTGCTGTTCCGTTTAGTAGTTTAGGTCCCAGCGATTCGGCGAGGTGCGAGACGGTGGAGGTTGGATCTCGTCGCACCCAGTTGTTCGAACCTCAAGGGTCTGCGGAACCCGAAATCCGACATTTGGCGCGCCCGGTAGGGTGCGCGGAATCCGCCTTCCGTCGCCTCGTTCTTCCCGACCACCGCAACCATGTTCGGCGCTTCGTCGGGCTCACGCTGAAGCGCCGAGCCGCTTCGCCTCCCATGTCGCCGGGACGGCTCCCGACGGCGGGCGCCCTCGTCGTTCCTCACCACCCGCTTTCAACACCGCCACCGGCCCGGCGGGGAACGGGCAGCAAGCATCGTCCCTGCACTCCTCGGCGACCTCTGGGGAGGAGCCGCGCAGCTTCCTCGTCACCCGCCCCGTCGTGTCGGTTCCTCCGGTCGTCGCGACCCTCCTGGGCGGCTCGCAGGCGCCGCCTTCCAGCCGCCATGTCAAGACATTCGTCCGCTGGGTCGGCGCCGCCTCCACGCGGCATGGGGCTCCCTCGGGCCGGACGGAGCCGTCGGCCGGGCTGACCTTTGACTCTCGAGACCACCCCACCAACTCGGCCGGCTCGGGTGCGCTCCCCATGCTCTGCACACCCACCATCTGCCAGTTGCCGTCACGGGACCCTCATCGACGGGCGGCGCCCGGCCTCAACGTACTCTCGCCGAGGCCTTCAACCTCCTCTGCATACCCAGGAGCGGCTGCAGCCCACCGGCCTTTTTCGAGGCGTGGGAGGAGGGTCATCCAGCTCCTTGGGGCAAATCCGACTTCGGTGACCTTCGGCACCTACGACAACTTCCGCGACGGAACTGGTCGACTTCGACATCGCCCCCATCGGCCTCCCCTACAATGCCATCCTTGGCTATCCGGCATTGACCAAATTCATGGCCGCAACCCACCCGGGTACAACCTCATGAAGATGCCCGGAGCAGCGGGCGTCCTCACTGCGGGGATACCGAAGGTGCGCGGCCTTCGAGCTCGCCCTCAAGACGGCGGCCGCAGCGCAGCCCGCCGATGCGGAAGCCCTCAGGCCCAAGGGGGCTGCGCCGACCAAGAATAAGCAGTTGTTCACTCAAGATAAGGCGAAGACCAAGCAGATACCTGTCCACGAGGACGGGTCCACAAACGCCACCTTCACCATAGGCGCCAACCTCGAGCCCGAACAGGAGGAAGCCCTGGTCAAGTTCCTGCATGCAAACAAGAAGGTGTTCGCCTGGGAGCCCGATCAGCTGGCGGGGATCCCACGGGCGTGTCGAGCACCACCTCAACGTGTGCCCCAACGTGCGCCCCTGTGAAGCAAAAAGCGAGAAGGCAGTCCCACCGAAAAGCAGGCCTTCATCGTCCAAGAGACCCGCAAGCTAGAAGCCGTGGGGGTTATTCGCGAGGTCCGAAATGCAGATTGGCTGGCCAACCCGTGGTGGTGCCAAAGAAGGGAGGAAAGGAGCGCATGTGTGTCGACTTCACCAACCTCAACAAAGCATGCCCGCAGGATCCGTTCCCGCTCCCTCAAGATCGACCAGATCGTCGATTCCACCGCCGAGTGTGACCTGTTATGCTTCTTGGACGCCTTTTCCGGGTATCACCAGATCAACATGGCGGTGGAAGACGTGGAAAAGACGACCTTCTTAACCCCGTGTGGAGTGTACTGCTATACATGCATGCCATTCGGGCTGCGCAACGCGGGGGCAACCTTCCAGCGGCTCATGCACATCACCTTGGGCCCACAGCTCGGGAAGAATGTGGAGGCTTATGTCGACGACATCGTGGTGAAGTCTCGCGAGGCCAAGACCTTGATACAAGACCTGGAAGAAACCTTCGCGAGCCTCAACGCAGTGAGCTTGCGACTCAACCCGAGAAGTGTGTGTTTGGAGTTCCCTCGGGCAAGCTCCGGGTTTCCTCGTGTCCCACCGAGGCATCGAGGCCAACCGAGAAAAGGTCAAGGCGATTGAGGACATGAGCCCACCAAAGACCCTCGTGGGAAATGCATAAGCTCACGGGCGCCAGAATGGCGCTGGGCCGTTTCATCTCCCGATTGGGGAGCGGGCGCTGCCTTTCTTCGGTGATGAAGAAAAAGGGCCCTTGAATGGGTGAAGAGGCCAACAAAGCGTTCCAAGAACTCAAGAGGTACTGACCAGCCCTCCGATGATGGTGGCCTCAGCGCCTCAGAGCCCTTGGTACTCTACCTCGCCGCCACTCCCTACTCCGCTAAGCGCAGCCCTGGTGGCAGTTAGGGAGGAGCGCCAGCCAAGACCACGGCGGCCACCCGAGCTAAGGCAAGGCCGAATCGAAGGAACTTCGCGAAGCCCGGCACCATGACGGAAGAAGATCAGCCGTCGCAGTGAGCACACCAAGGGCGGAGAGGCCCTCCATCCAAGCACCCGGCTTACGAGGCGCCGTCACCTCGGGAGGCACCACAACTTTGAAGACGCCACCAGCACCGACGCCCTAGCCTCGTCGAGCACCCGGTGTACTTCGGCCAAGACATGTTACGGGATGCGAGGGCACGGTACCCCATGCCGCAGAAGCTCCTCCTCGCGTTGTTGGTGGCTTCGCAAGTCGCGGCACTACTTCCGTGGTCATCCAATCAAGGTTGTCTCGGCATACCCCCCGGAGAGGGTGCTTCAGAGCCCCAACTCGGCCGGAAGGGTCGCCGAGTGGAACATTGAGCTGCAAGCATTCCAGCTCGAGTTCAAAGACAACCAGAGTCATCAAGGGGGCCGCGCTGGCAGATTTCGTGGCTGAATGGACAGAAACACCGGGCCTCAGGGCCGGCGAGGATCGATCCCTCTCCCCAGGAAGCGAAGCGCCAGAAGGTTGGGTCATGTACTTCGACGGAGCGTTCTCGACAGTATACTGGGCTGGGGGCGGTGCTCATATCTCCCTTCAGGACAAGCTCTACTATGCCGTGCAGCTCTGTTTCCAGCAGGCGAGAAGGTCTCCAACAATATAGCAGAATACGAGGGGCTGAGAAGCGGGTGCGAAGGCTGCCGCTGCCCCGGGGTGAAGCGCCTACCATCAAGGGAGATTCACAGCTCCTCGTCAATTTCTCCAACAAGGTGTATGAGCCAAGAGATGAACACATGGAGGCCTACCTTGCGGAGGTCCGCAGGATGGAGAAACAGTTCTGGGGGTTGGAGCTGCAGCACGTGCCCCGCGGCACCAATGAAGAGGCCGACGACATTGCCAAACGAGCCTCCAGGAGGTTACCCCAGGAGCCGGGCGTCTTTGAGGAACGACTCTTCAAGCCCTCAGCCTTGCCGCCGTTATCAAGCACAGCACAGCCTCGGGTGGAGCTCCCTCAGCCACCTGCCTCGGGAGCCCCAGCCTGTGGCCCGGCCTCAGGAGCACGCCTGCTCCTAACGATGGAATCTCAAGAGGGGTGCTGGATCACGGAGCTCAAGAGTTACTTAACGCATGGAACTTTGCGGAGAAGGAGGAGGAGGCAGAGGCGTGTGGCGCTGACAAGCCACGGCATACATCATCATGGATGGAGAGCTCCACCGTAACGCATCAACGACGTATCCTCGCTACCGCATCACCAGGAACAGGGAAGGAACTGCTGGCAGATATACATGGTGGAGATTGTGGGCACCATTCGTCCGCCACGGGTCCTCGTCGGCAAGGCGTTCGTAAGCGGTTTCTATTGGCTGCGCTCAATGACGTTGTTGAACTCGTGAAGGCTTGCGAGGCTTGCCAATTCCATGCCAAGCAGATCCACTAGCCGCCAGGAGGTCTGCAAACCATCCCCCTCACTTGGCCATTCGCGGTCTGGGGGCTGGACATTCTGGGCCCTTTTCCTCGGGCGCCAGGGGGCTATCGCTACCTCTACGTCACCGTGGACAAATTCACCAAGTGGGCCGAAGTCGAGGCCGTCCGCACCATCCCGCTGGTTCTGCGGTCCAAGTTCATCAAGGGCATCGTGGAGCGGTTCGGAGTGCCGAACCGCATCATCACCGACAATGGTTCGCAGATTCACGGTAACCTTTTAAAACATCTGCGCTAACCTTGGGGACGCAGATATGCTACGCTTTGGTGGCGCACCTCGCAGCAATGGACAGGCCGAGCGGGCCAACGCAGAGGTCTGAGAGGCCTCAAGACCAGACGTTCAAGAAGAAAGCGGAGGCCTGCGGCAGAGGCTGGTATGACGAAGCTTCCGTCCGTGTTGTGGTCCATCCGCACAACCGCAACCAAGCCAAGCTGAGAGACCCCTTCTTCCCGGTCACGGAGCCGAAGCGGTCCTCCCTCACGAGGTCAAGCGTCGATCTGCGCGGGTCCTGGCGTTTGATGAAACGCTGCAGGATGCCATGCGGGGGATGGCCCTCGTGCTGGGGGAGGAGCGCCGTCGAGAAGTTGCGCTGCGAGCGGCAAGGTACCAGAAGGCACTCCGGCGATACCACTGCCGCAACATCCGCCCCAGAACTCTCGAGGTAGGGGACCTCGTGCTCCGACGGGTCCTCTCCAGGGAGGGACTGCATAAGCTCTCTCCCATGTGGGAGGGCCCGTTCAAGGTTGTTCAGGTTTCCAGGCCCGGTTCCGCGCGCTTGGAGACTCAGGAGGGAGTACCTACTCTGAACGCGTGGAACATCCGGCACCTCCGGAGGTTTTACCCCTAAAAACGCATACATGCTCGTGAAGAAGGCGAATGCCTGTGAAGCTCATTCTTTTGGAAAAGGCCCAAGGTGCACTGTGAAGAAGGCGAATGCCTGTGAAGCTCATTCTTTGGAAAAGGCCGGTGCTCGTGAAGAAGGCGAATGCTGTGAACCTCATTCTTTTGGAAAAGGCCCAAGGCTCGTGAAGAAGGTTAATGCCTGTGAAGCTCATTATTTTTGGAAAAGGCCCAGTGCCTGTGAAGAAGGCGAATGCCTGTGAAGCTCATCCTTTTTGGAAAAGGCCCAGTGCCTGTGAAGAAGGCGAATGCCTGTGAAGCTCATCTTTTTCGAGAAAGGCCCAGAGCCTGTGAAGAAGGCGAACGCCTGTGAAGCTGTCGCGTTCTGGAAAGGGCCCGGAGCCCGTGAAGAGGGCCAACGCCCGTGAAGCTTGCTTCCCAGAAGAAAGGCCCGGAGCCTGTGAAGAGGGCCAACGCATGTGAAGCTCGCCGCCCGTGACACTCTCACGTAATAATGAGTTGGGGATGTACACGCCCTGGAGTCTCGAGAGTGCCGGCCTCAGGCCCTGGGGCTCCCTCCCACGCCCAGTGGCAGCACTTAGCTCCGCGCTGGTGAGAAGACGTCGAAGACTAGACTAGGTGCCGGACGCGGCTTTTTCATTTGCTTTCTGCAGTTGACTAGTTATTCCCATTTGGAGTTTTTATCGAAACTATCGCCATATTTTGGTCTGTGGTTCTTCGATCTTTTTCGCTCTCCTGCCTCGATTTCTCTTGAGTGGGGACTCGCGAGGCAGAAGCCTCGGGAGCCCTCGTGAGCGTTCCTACCCCTATCGCTCAAGTTTTCGCGGCCCTGATCCACAGCTGGAGCACCCCTCCTGACCATGCCTCACGGGCAGACAACGCTGAACACGGGCTGGATCGGTCGCCCCAGCGGCCACGGCTGGAGTTCACTTGCGAATGGGCGTACAATGAAATGAGCGATGATCGAGGATAACAAAAGCAGTACAATAATTAACGGAGCTAACCTAAACGCGCCCCCACGGGGCCACACATTGTTGTCTTTTTGCGCTGTAGAAAAGAAAGGAAAAGGATAAAAGCAGGTGAAGCATGCCCCGTGCCGGCCCTCTTGGAAGGCTCGAACCGTCTCCGGAGCTCAGGCGGACTCCCTCTCGCGCTTCAAGGCGCTGACAGCCAGCGGACCCGCTGCCACCCCCAAGCGGTAGCGGCGTGGCGTGGGGGCTGGCCGGCTTCTGGAAGAATCACCACCGAAGAAGAGCTGGTGAAGCTTGAGGAGTCACGGCATCGCCACCACCCAAGGCTACCCTCTCCATCCACGCCGGGGCTGAGTCCTCGGCCGCGGTCGTCGTCTTCATGGCAGCACCCCATGCGGCGACCGTCTTCCCTAACACCCTCACGTAGAGGGTGGCGTCGCCGTCGTACTTGAAGTGCAGGGAGCACCGGCGGCGAAGACCACGCACGTCTGCCCGGCCACGCTGGGTCGGGGAACAGGTTCCCTGAGCGAGAGACCTCGAGAGAAGCCCACGAAGCCTGGCTGCAGCAACCATCCGCCTGGAGCCAGAGGCCACCCAGGGCGCCAGCTGGGAGCTCACCCAGGAGGAAGCGCGGGAGCTGAAGCCGGATGCCGGACGGCTCCTCCGCCCACACCATGAACTCCTGCAGCGCTTCAGCAGCATGGAGGCGCGGCCTCGAGGGATGCGCGGCCGGGGCAGCCCTCCGACCATCGCCAGCAGCTCGTCGCCACGCTGAGAGTCTCCCCCACGACCGCGGGGGACCGCCGTGGAGGCCACGGGATGCTTGTGAGGGTGACCTCGACCACGCTTAGGAGAAGGAGAGGAAGACTCGACCTGACGGCCCTTCCCCTTCTCTGCGGCCGAGAACTTCCTTGGTGGAGCCATGGAGAAGAAGGAGAGACAAGAAAGGATAGACTGGAAGGGCGCGCCGTTCCTGCACTTATAGCCGGGCGAAGGCCAACCGTCGGCCTCCACGATCACCGGTAATCATGACCGACTCGCATGCGAGGACTTGTCGAATCCGGTGGTTACCGAGGCATCGTGGGGAAGCAAGGCGACGCGTCCAATCAACCGCCACGCTGCCGCCCAAGGCCGCAGGCTGTTAGGGGGCCCGGCGACGCTCAAGACTTGCCCTTTCGCCTCTCTGCTCGGCCAAGTTCAGCGCGCCGTGGGCCCGGGCTACTGTCGGCGTTCGGGAGCAGGGGTCCCAGACTTGCCTGCCTGCGGCCTGCGGCGTGGCTCGAAGGAGGCCCAGCACGGCCTGTCTTCAACAACGCAAGCTCAAGACCCTCGCGAGGGGCCAAGCCTCGCGGGGCGGACGACAAGGAGCTTCCTCAGGCACGGCCTCGTCAGGATGGCTCATGAGGAGGCGGAGAGTTCAAGGCAGGGTACCTCGCGAGGTGCCCATGACGCAAGCCATGACGACCAAGGGCGCCAGTCGGGCGCCAGTCGGGCGCCAGCCCGCGCAGTGTCCTCCTTTCCTCTTTGGTGCAAAGGGAGCAAGCGCAGGCGAGAGCATCAAGCAAAGGCATCCGTTTCGGTGCAACAAGACCAAGACCAGCCCAACGGCTGGAAGGGAGTCATCGTGGAGCCCAAGCAGGCGTCATCACCAGAGCCTTTGGCAGGCGAGGACCAACTTTAGTCAGGATAAGTGTACCCGATGTTCCCCTTCAAAATGGCCTATTGTTGGCGCCCTTCCCGCTCAATAGTTGGGAAGAGGCCCAGGGCCTTCGCCTATAAATAGGAGTAGCCACCCCCAGGGCGGAGGGATCTGAATCCTCATTAAGAAACCAGTAGCTAGAGCGACTGAACCCCACCTAGCAGTTCATCACACCCGCCAAGAACAGACCCTCGCGAGGGTCTTCTTCCTTGTATTGTTCCTCATCAGCCCAAGAGGCAATCTACCACACCACACACTAGAGTAGGGTATTACACCACAATGGTGGCCTGAACGAGTATAAATCTCGTGTCTCTTGTGTTGTTCCGTTTAGTAGTTTAGGTCCCAGCGATTCGGCGAGGTGCAAGACGGTGGAGGGTTGGATCTCCGCGCGCACCCCAGTGTTCGAACCTCAAGGGTCTGCCGGAACCCGAAATCCGACACGTTGCACGGGCTCAATCACATTGGAAGTTGTCTTCGGATCGCCGGACAACTTCCGGAGCAAAGACTTGATCTTCGACATCGTCCCGTTCCGCAGTGGCTATTACGCACTGCTCGGACGAACCACATTTGTTCGCTTCAATGCGGTGCCACACTATGCCTATCTCAAACTCAAGATGCCCGGACCACGCGGTGTCATAACAGTCAATGGAAACATGGAAAGTCCCTCCGTACCGAGGTGCACATCGCAGCCCTGGCAGCAGAAGTACAGGGTGACCTTACCAAGCAGAACATCAATTCGGCGGCCAAGCCCCCGGACACTATTAAAGGAGTCCGGACTACTCCGCGGCAGGACAGTCCAGCTCGTCAGGAGTACGACTAGCAATTCGGCCTCCGTCTCAGTCCCGATCAAATTGCGGCGTATGTGTCGCGCGTACATAACTACGCACTAAAAATACCATGGGCAAAGATAGATGCATAACTATCCACGGTGCACAGTACGGCTCGACCTCCTCTGGACACTCATACTTTACCTTTCCTTTCTATCCTTTTCAGGTTTCTTTCCCACGGGCCCCTATTGAAGGCCCGATCGTTGATCCTTTCGAAGGATCACACACCAAGGAGGAAAGCAGCATAGACGTGTGGTGGAATATCCAAATGATCTTCTTGAGATCACTTTACCTGTTCTCAGGACCCGCACGCAGCTTCTCGTTAGTCTCAGAATGTTAAATAGCCCTGTTTCTTATCGCATTATTTGTACAAATACGCTTTGACGTATCAATCAGACTATAATGGAAACAGTTTTCGACCCAATATATGTGGCACTGGTCTACTCCTTCATTATGTTCCACTGTTTTTCATCGATGGCGCCCGTGCCCTTTGGTACGACTTAACTTGCCAGGGGCCCCATTGTGCTTCATAGGTTTACAACAAGTCCGAACACTTTTTACAGTATCATTCGGCGCCCCGAATATAGCATTATATGCGTCGACTCCGAATCATGTCTTTGGTCAATAGTTGGGTTGCCCGGCTCCTATGATTGCTACCTTACGTTCCGTCTATTGGCTTGCACTACAAAAAAAAAGACCTTTCCGTGATCATACGTGTCTGTCACAGTAGGTCACATTTTCTGTCATGCATGTACATCCATGACAAATTTATGACAAAATCAAGATAGTCATACCTGTGTTGTCGTAGAAGTGTTCCATGACATTACCAAAATTATCATCACGGAAGTGTCCACTTCCATGGCGATAAATCGCGCGTCACAGAAGTGCTTTCATCAAGGGTGACCGACACGTGGCATCCACCGTAACGGAACACCGTTAAGCTATCGGGTCCGGTTTTGGATCCGATAACCCGTTAACATCCTCAACCAATGGGGATTTTCCACGTGGAAAATCATCATTAGCTGGAGGAAACACGTGTCGGCTCACCGTTGGGACAGATGTCATCCACTCACTGGACCCAAAGCGCCTATGATACGTCGACACGTGGCACCGCCCAACGGAGGCCCATTCCAGTGAAAAGGCCGGCCCGTTTGACTTGGTCAAAAGGTGGTGGGCCGGCCCATGGCAAGCCTGTTAACGGCATGTTCGCATATAGCCCATTTACAGCCCCCTAACCCAGGGCCCGTTTACAGCCTATCCGAATTAGGCCCAGTAGCGTCATCTGGGCCGTCCAATATAATTCCAGCCCATTTTAACTTCCGGCCCATGTATGGCCCATGATGTATTTCGGCCCATATGAGGCCCTTAGTAACCCTCGGCCCCTTAACGGCCCGTGGTAAAACTGGCCCGTAATGAACAGTGTATCACTTTATACCCATTAACGGCCCATTATTCAGTTGGGCCGTTTCCAGCCCATGTTATCTTTCGGCCTTCTCAGGGCCCATTTATTCTTGGGATCATTTCCAGCATTCGTTTACTTTTTTTTGACAGTTAAAACAGTAGGAGAGGCTCCTACTGTGTATATTAAAGTATCAAGAAAGTTCTTACAAGGTCATAACCTTACATCCATAGCCATTGACAAACTAACCTAGAGATGGGAAACCAAGGAGAATACAAGGTTATGGTACAACAAAAGTTTGGGCAAAAGAGGAAACAAATGTTTTGTGCTTCTCTTTGGCTCTATGTCTGAGTAGAGAGAAATCCTCTATGAATCTTCTTGCCCATAAGCCTAGCGTGGGTTTGTTATTTCTTTCTTTCCATAGACTCCAGGAGGCGTATAGGAAGATCTCCATGAACATTGGATTGTGCCATGCTGTTTTTGCTTCTTTGATCCAATTGAGACGATCTCCATTAGTTGTCCAGTGGATGTTCAAAGTGTCCCAACAAGTTAAACTGAAATGACACATAAAAATCATGTGCTCGACTGTTTCTTCCTCTGTACCGCCACACAAGATGCAACCGTGATTGTCTCCAATGTTATAATGACGTCTCTTAAGCATGTTTCGGTATTTAGACGATCGGATAGCAAGAGCCAACCAAAAACCTTTAATTTCATTGTGGTCAAGATTTCAGAGCCATTTATAACTATCGTGAGCATGACCTCTCGAAAGTAGAACTTGTAGTATCGCTTTTGCTGTGTAAATCTCAGATCCCCACTCGTAGACCCACGTGTTCACGCCTCTTCTCGCATCATTGCCAACATGTAATGTGATCTCTGGATGTCTCGTAGTTCATTGTAAGCTTGCATGGAAAGGGGAGGTGGAAGGTTTCACGAGGTTGGTGCTGCCAAGGAAGTCCCGGACCGAAATATCTTCATTTTTGGTATAAGAGAACGCACGCGGATGTGAATGAGTCAGGACCTCATCCAGCCAGAGGTCTTTCCACATAAGCTCAGTATCTCCTTTGCGAACGATCACACGCAAGATGCCTCGATAGATAGGGGTAAGTTTGAGCAGATCCTTCCACCAGAAAGAGCCACAAGGGTCTGAGGCGTGTGGGATTTTGTCAGTGTAGTATGTGGACCAAATTAAATCAACCCACGGTAGATCCCAATGGTTGTAGAACTTGTGTAGGTATTTCATGAGCAAAGCATCACTTTGAGTTTGTAAGTCAAGCACCCCAAGTCCTCCACATTCCTTGGGTCTGCAAACCATCCGCCATGAGGCCAAAGAGTTGCACTTGTCCCCATCATCAGTCTTCTTAGTCCAAAGACATTGCCTTCTAATTTTATCAAGTAAATCAATAATCTTTTGTGGCAGTTTAAGTGTGCAGAGTGCAAAGATGATGAGTGAAGTGATGACCGAGTTGATAAGCATTCGTTTACTTACGGCCCGTTACTGTCATTTTCTGCTTGTGGGCCAAATTCAGCCCGTGGTTACAGCCGGCCCGTTTGTGGCCCGTTAATACGTTGGGCCGTTTTCATAGCGTCATCAAGTACGACCGATTAATAACGGCCCGTTATGGTCAGCCCATGAACGGACGATTTCAACTCTAGCCCATTTACGGCCATAATGTGGTCTGTTGTTGGCCCATGTTTGGCCAACTGATCATACGGCCCGTAGAAGGCCCATTGATGATACGAACCATAGAAGGCCCATTGTGTCTATGGCCCGTATAAGGCCCATTGTTTCTACTCCCCGTAGAAGGCCCATTGTTTCTATGGCCCTTAGAAGGCCCATTGTTTCTACGGCCCATAGGAGGCCCATGTTAACTACAGTAATATGTAGCCCATGGTTAATGTGGCCTAGTTTTAAAAAATAGGTTATTGCGGCCACTAGCAAACCGCGGAAAAAGAACTGCACTGACTACAAGAAAATAAATAAATAAGACAATAAGGAAATAAATAAGCATGCAACTTACGCTAGGCTATCACGACTATTACACATATTACATCCACTGGGCATCAAAGTTCGCCACCAGTGCAAATATAGAGAACAACCTACACTATACAAAAATGATTTGCTGTTTTCTTCAGCCGGTGGCTGCACGTTAAGAACAAATTTTGTATCGCACCAAAGCAAATTACAACTATAAAACAAAAGGAAGGTTGGCATAAAAGTTAATAGTCTAGCAGATAAATGCACCACCAGAAGTTCGTAAGCTTCGATTCATTTGACCTGTTACATTTTCATGTTGTATTGTCCGATGGAGCACCATAACCTTCGGCTTCAGTTCTCCTAGGCTCCTGAACAACATATCAAATGTCTGATAGTCTGGTTTCAAAACCATGCATATCTTGACAACATCGAACAATGTCTCTCCTTGTTTCACAAAGGGTCTCTGTTAGGGAATGGACTTGTGTCTGGAGCGCAGATACAACATTGTTTTGAGCTTGCATATCTTGATCATGAGGCAGTTTGGACGAGATTGCCTTAACAACCAACCCAGTATTATGTAGGAACGTGCTTTTGGCACTGTTAGTGGACAGGTACTGACCCACTACAGCAAGAGCTAACATTGCAGTTATAGTTGCCTCGCCACCTTCAGAAGGTGGCGGTTCCACCATTTTTTCCATAGCTCGCTGAAAAGTTGAGGTTTTACATTAGTAGTACCAGAACAAAAGATATTAAGGAGGCAGCAAAACCAAACAAAATAGCTTTGGTCTATATATTTAACTTATTCTGGTGAACCCATGTAAAATATTAGTTGTATTTTATTGCAAAGTACATAATAAAACCAGGTTCCAAACATATGACCATGTACCATCGCTAATGTATTGCCTATTTCTTCACATTGTATTGATGGATAAGGATAAAGAGACGAAGTTTATAATACGGTAAGCATAGTATGACATCATTCATATCACAAAACAACTAAGAACAGACAAACAAACAATTGTAATGTTGTGTGGGCAAGTCCAGCACGGAACTAGATTACAGGTCAAGATCAAAGGAACATCACTCCTCTCTTTTAAACCTTGTAAGGTGCAATGATACGCTAAGACAATTGTGTATAAAATTGAAAGAGTAATAGACATTGGCTGCAAACCATGCGATTCAAGGCACAAGTCGAGTAAGTAGTAGTTAAAAGGCATGAGGATTAAGGACTTACAACAACGGCTTTGACTGGTGTATTCATGCCCTTCTTCTTCTTGGTGTGGCGGTCCTTGAAGATTTCCACAACATTTGGTTCAGGTACTTTTGGTCCTTGCGGGCTTTCCTCTACATTTGGAACAAGTCAATATAGATTTGATAATACGGTACAGCGAAAAGAGTGAGACAATAGCTAATTACAAGAGCCTCGTAGTGTGCAATATAGCTACGAGATCCTGTCGTCTATTGGAATTTCACTTTCGTACGGTTGGCCTTGTTTTTGAACAGTTCACCTACAAGAAGATAGATTTGTATGGCACATGTGTAAATAGGACTTCAACATGTGATCTGATCACATATATATAATGCACCTGATACTTTGGATCAGACCAGTGTTTAACGAGGCCTCTCCCGTCTTCATCGGATATATTTTCCACTGGAGATGTTTGGGCAAGTTCACTGTTAGCCTTGCCTTCAAAGTGAGTTTTCCTCAAGTTATACCGACATCGTGGTCGAGCAGACTTGAAAACATGGGTGCAAGTTGTCCGTTGCATCATCTTGGCTATCCAACTTGAACCTAATCTATTGAAAATTATGGGAGTCTCATTATCAACAACCTAGAAAGTATTGGACAGAGCAAGACGATATTACTAGTTTCCATAAATAACCATACTTACAGATAAATGGTCGAGGAAGGTATTGAACTGGGTTTCGTCTTTGTCATTCCTGTACTGAATCCATGTTGGGAGGATACGTACATGACACCTAACAAAGAACCGCTGCCTCGATACTAACTTGGTCGACTCAGAGCATCACGTGGCCTTTTAAACATGCCTCAAAACGGATCTCCATTCTTCCTCCTCTAGGTTTAGTTAACCTATCGGAAAGCATTATCCACGATGTTTGTTTCCTCTTGCGCCTAGGTGCTAGTCCAACAACAAACATAGGAAGTGTTAGTGTACATCAAACTGTGAGACTACATATAACGAAGCATGCAATCAGAACTTGACTCCAGCAACTACCTTCTTGCTGTTGAAGCTCACAAAGTTCATCTGATCTTGCCAACTCATCTTGTGTCAAGAGTGCTTCGGAAGTAGTGTCAGGTGGCAAGGGAGCTTGGGAACGTGCTGCTAGCTGAGTTGACCAACGAGTAAAT
Source organism: Aegilops bicornis (assembly GCA_021605145.1). NCBI lineage: Eukaryota > Viridiplantae > Streptophyta > Magnoliopsida > Poales > Poaceae > Aegilops > Aegilops bicornis. The sequence continues at coordinate 706,952,328 of CM038670.1, forward strand.
CGTGGCACCGGTGGTACTTGTGGAAGGTGTTGCAACAACTAGGGTTGTCTCTCGCTTGTTTGGTGGCAGCTATTTGTTTCGCTTGGCTTGTTCGCAGCTGTAGCATGGGATACCTGTTGGTACAATTTTCTGCTGGACTTTGACCTTCTATTGCACCATCAGTATCAGCAGAATCTGCAGGATTCTTCTGCTTCCCTTTCCCTGTCGTTCTGTCTTGCTTCCTCTTTCTCTGTGCCATGTTAAGTCAAGCCGACAAGAAAAACGAATAACAATTTAGTTCTTCAGAACAAATTGATGCGTGATACAGACGAACTGAACTTTGATGTTAGACAACCACATGATAGGAGGATGTAATATGTAAGAAAAACAGGACGGCATGAGATAACCAGAACTATGATGTGTAAACTAAGCAGAAGACATTTCACTAAATTAGAATCAATGCAATGGAAGGTATACACCATATTAAAGATGCTACAAATATCGCTTCCCGCCAAGTTAATGTTGTCTCATCATAAATGCCGTTTAAACAAATGTGAAGCAGTACAAGAAATAAATCATATGCAAGATGCAAACAACATCACACTATCAAGTTAAAGGTCTCTCGTCTTTAGTGCCATTGCATATTCACAACATTGCATATTCACAGCATTGCATATTCACAGCTTATGATGTGTAAACTAAGAAGAAGGCATTTCAACAAATTAGAAGCAATGAAAGCTAGACACCATATGAAAGATGCAATGAATATCACTCTACCAAGTTAAGCTGTCTCGTCATAAGTGCCATTTCAACAAATTAGTAGTACAAGCTAGAAAAGAATGCGAGATGTAACCTATATCACACTCCAAAGTCAAACGTGTCTTATGATAAGTGATTGTTGCAGGTTACACAACAATAGTAATTTGATGTAAGAACATGGTGTGATAGACAGATATTGTATGTTCTAGAAACAGGAACACGTGTCTTATTCAAGTATAATGTGTAAAGTAAGCAGATGGAATTCAACAAAATTAGAAGCAATACAAGCTAGACATCACACATAACATGCAACCACATATAACAGTGCCAAGTTAGAGGGAGCACAGGTGATGGTGCACTATGGGAGACGTGCTCATCATAAACACAACTACGTTGAGTGTCTATGCATGTGTTGTCTTGGAAATCATCTTGGGGGGTGGAGGAGTAGAAACTGTTGAAAGGATCGATATAGTTGACTAGAGGGGGGTGAATAGGCAACTAACAATTTTTAGCTTTTCTTTACCAATTTAAACTTTGCATCAAAGTAGGTTGTCTAGATATGCAACTAGGTGAGCAACCTATATGATGCAACAACAACAAGCACATGAGCAAGCAAGGGATATAACACAAATAAGCTTGCACAAGTAAAGGCACGAGATAACCAAGAGTGGAGCCGGTGAAGACGAGGATGTGTTACCGAAGTTCCTTCCCTTTGAGGGGAAGTACGTCTCCGTTGGAGCGGTGTGGAGGCACAATGCTCCCCAATAAGCCACTAGGGCCATCATATTCTCCTCACGCCCTCACACAATGTGAGATGCCGTGATTCCACTATTGGTGCCCTTGGAGGCGGTGACCGAACCTTTACAAACGAGGTTGGGGCAATCTCCACAACTTAATTGGAGGCTCCCAACGACACCACGAAGCTTCACCACAATGGACTATGGCTCCGCGGTGACCTCAACCGTCTAGGGTGCTCAAACACCCAAGAGTAACAAGATCCGCAAGGGATTAGTGGGGGAATCAAATTTCTCTTGGTGGAAGTGTAGATCGGGGCCTTCTCAACCAATCCCGAGCAAATCAACAAGTTTGATTGGCTAGGGAGAGAGATCGGGTGAAAATGGAGCTTGGAGCAACAGTGGAGCTTGGGGTTGGAAGAGGTAATCAACTAGAGGAAGAAGACACCCCTTATATAGTGGAGAACCAAATCCAACCGTTATCCACTTAACCAGCCCGCGACTTGCGGTACTACCGCCCGGGAAAAGCGGTACTACCGCAAGGCCTCACGGTACTACCGCGACCGACCACGGTACTATCGCTGCTACGGCAGGAACTAGGACAGGCCTCGGTTACCGAGGTCGAGGGCTGCATCGCCAGAGCGATACTACCACTCCCCCTTGCGATACTACTGCAAGGCAGGACTGGCCTAGCCTGGGAAGGGTGTGGATGAATAAAAATACATCCGTGCCAACTTCCGCTGAAAATCAATCGATGCAAAAATCCGACACGGTACTACCGCACCTGGCATGCGGTACTATCACAGCGAGGCGGATGTAAAAATTACATCCGCCCTACTTCGCTCATGTAGCTGCGGACCAGGACTCACGGTACTATCAGCAAGGCGTGGGCGGTACTACCGCGTAGAGCACGGATGTAAAAAATTACGTCCGCTCCTACAGCCGCACGAGCAGCTGAGTCTGGTCTGAGGCCACGGTAGTACAGCTCCGTAGAAGTGGTACTACCACGTGCGCCTATGGTACTACCGCAGGGGCCTGCGGTACTACCGCTCCATGGAGCAGTACTACCGCATGCCCTAGAACAGCAACACTAGGAATTCTTCTCTGTGCATAGAAATGAGGAAAACGGAGGATGCTCCAAAGCTCAAGGGGAAAGACGGTGTATAGGAAGGAAACGTGTACGTGATGATTCCACCCGAACCTTTCCGAAGCGGACCCCCTCTTAATAGTACGGCTTTCCTACGACTCAACTCCATCGAAAAGAAACGTAGAAAAATGCTGTCTTCAATAGTCTTCGAGGGGCACCAAACCATCTTGTGCCTAGCGATGAAACGTCTGTACAACTCATGGCACACGATTAGTCCGCAAAAGCAATGTCATCAATCACCAAAACACTTTAGGGATAAATATGCCCTTACAATCTTCCCCTTTTTGGTGGATTGATGACAATACGGGATTTACAAAGGGAAATTATATAGAGCATAGGCAAACCCCACATCTCTAAAATATAGACGGGCTCCCCCTAGATGTGTGCAATCTAGATAGGTGCTTTGGGCTGCATGGCACACATACTGGGATCAACACTCCCCCTATATTTTACAGACAAGGCATATCTTGTAATAATAAGGCTAACACTAAGCAAGATAGCAAACAAGAGCATAACATAAATAGCACAATATATCATAAGCTCACTTAGATATGATAGAGTGCATATGTCTTACACCATATGAAAGATAAGTCTCACAAGCGCAAATCAAACCAAAGCAAATGAGGTTCAATAGAAACGCAATCAAAACAACACGATAAAACGACTCGCAAATCCTACACTCTCTCCCCCTTTGGCATCGAGACGCCAAAAAGGCAGAGAGGACACTTGTCGGTGTCAAAACCGGCGGATCTCGGGTAGGGGGTCCCGAACTGTACGTCTAAGGCGGATGGTAACAGGAGGCGGGAGACACAATGTTTACCTGTGTTCGGTCCTCAGAGATGGAGGTAATACCCTACTTCCTGCTTGATTGATCTTGATGATATGAGTATTACAAGAGTTGATCTACCATGAGATCGTAGAGGCTAAACCCTAGAAGCTAGCCTATGGTTATGATTGTTGTTGTCCTACGGACTAAACCCTCTGGTTTATATAGACATCGGAGGAGGCTAGGGTTACACAGAGTCGGTTACAAGGGAGGTGATCTACATATCCGAATTGCCAAGCTTGCCTTCCACGCAAAGGAGAGTCCCATCCGGACACAGGACGAAGTCTTCAATCTTGTATCTTCATAGTCCAACAGTCCGGCCGAAGCATATAGTCTGACTGTCCGACGACCCCCTAATCCAGGACTCCCTCAGTAGCCCCTGAACCAGGCTTCAATGACGATGAGTCCGGCGCGCAGATTATCTTCGGCATTGCAAGGTGGGTTCTTCCTCTGAATACTCCATAGAAGATTTCGAACACAAGGATCGTGTCCGGCTTTGCAAAAAAAATTCCACATACCACCGTAGAGAGTATAATATTTCCACAAATCTAATCTGCTGACAACTTTTCATAATGTGACATCATGCCATGGCCGGTCATTATTCGAACCGTTTTTCTCAAACAGCTACTACACATATTGCGAGACGGTTTTCTTGGCACGTCTTGTCGAAGCAGAGATCGTATCCCCTTATCACGGGATTCTCATCAATACGGGTGTGGATAAACCAACCGCGCCATTAATCACGACGCTTGGGGAATAAGCGAGTTTACTAGGCAAGTGGGGAGGCGCGCAGTTTCCTCCGCCCTTATAAAGGGACAAGGACTCCTCCTTTTTACCCACGCCTTCTTCTTCCCTGCCTACCCATTCTCGCGCACTCGAGCTCCAGCGCCCAAGCTCGCATTTTCTCGGCAAAACCACTCCAAACATGTCCGGAGCGGGAGGCAAGTGGATGGTCTCCTCCGTTACGGAGGAGAACATTACGAAGCTCCGGGAAGCCGGATACCTAGCCGCAGATAACGCGCACCGGCTCCCAGATGCGGGGCAGATCATCCCCACCCCCGAACCCCACGAAAGGGTTGTATTCCTTACCCATTTTGTCCGCGGGCTGGGATTTCCCCTCCACCCATTTGCTCGCGGGCTCATGTTCTATTACGGGCTGGACTTCCATGATCTGGCCCCCAATTCCATCCTCAAAATCTCGGCGTTTATCGTCGTGTGCGAGGCCTTCCTCCGCATCAAGCCCCACTTCGGCCTGTGGCTGAAGACCTTCAACGTTAAACCGAAGGTGGTGGTCGGCCAACAAGCGGAGTGCGGAGGCGCCATGGTGGGCAAAATGCCCAACGTCACCTGGCTTGAAGGCTCCTATGTGGAGACCGTAAAGGGGTGGCAATCGAGGTGGTTCTACATCACCGATCCGCGCGACACCAACTGGGTGGTGGCCCCCGAATTTCAATCCGGCATCCCCATGCGGCTCACCCCCTGGAAAGAGAAGGGCCTATCCTGGGGTTCATCGGTGGACCTGACCGGACTCCAGAAATGCGTCAAAAACATGATAAGCAAGAAAATCAAGCTTGTCAACGTGGTCCAAGTCACGCTCTTCCGCCGGATCCTCCCGTGTCAAATACGGGCATTCAATTTGTGGGAGTTCGACCCGGCTAAGCACCAAACGTTGCGAGAGCACTTCGACACGACGCACCAAGACATCTGGAAGGTGTTGTTCAAGTCCGCCGAGGTACCTCCTCCCCTTACCGAGAATCGCGGACTCAACGCGAAGCGCCATGCCAATCCAGTAAGCTCCTTATATCTCATAAGATGTTTCTTTCCCCAGTATAATCATGTGAGGGATCTAACCCTCCGTACCATTTAACATGACTGGGTCACGACAGCGAAGCAGATCGATTGTCCACCCCGCTGCCCGAAGATCCAGCAAGGGCTCTTGATACGTCTCCAAGGTATCTATAATTTTTGATTGCTCCATGCTATATTATCTACTATTTTGGACATTATTGGGCTTTATTATCCACTTTTATATTATTTTTGGGACTAACCTATTAACCGGAGGCCCAGCCCAGAATTGCTGTTTTTTGCCTATTTCAGAGTTCCGCGGAAAAGGAATATCAAACGGAGTCCAAACGGAATGAAACCTTCGGGAACGTGATTTTTAGAAGATTATGATCCGGGAGACTTGGACCCTACGTCAAGAAACAAAAGAGGAAGCCACGAGGTAGGGGCGCGCCACCCCCTGTATGCCGCCTCCACCCTCGTGGGCCCCCTGTTGCTCCACCGACGTACTCCTTCCTCCTATATATACCTACGTACCCCCAAACGATTAGATACGGAGCCGAAAACCTAATTCCACCGCCGCAACCTTTTGTACCCACGAGATCCCATCTTGGGGCCTGTTTCGGAGCTCCACCGGAGGGGGCATCCATCACAGAGGGCTTCTACATCAACACCATAGCCTCTCCGATGAAGTGTGAGTAGTTTACCTCAGACCTTCGGGTCCATAGTTAGTAGCTAGATGGCTTCTTCTCTCTTTTTGGACCTCAATACAATGTTCTCACCCTCTCTCATGGAGATCTATTCGATGTAATCTTCATTTTGTGGTGTGTTTGTTGAGACCGATGAATTGTGGGTTTATGATCAAGATTATCTATGAACAATATTTGAATCTTCTCTGAATTCTTTTATGTATCATTGGTTATCTTTGCAAGTCTCTTCGAATTATCAGTTTGGTTTGGCCTACTAGATTGATCTTTCTTGCAATGGGAGAAGTGCTTAGCTTTGGGTTCAATCTTGCGGTGTCCTTTCCCAAAGTGATGAGGGGCAGCAAGGCACGTATTGTATTGTTGCCATCGAGGATAACAAGATGGGGTTTTTATCATATTGCATGAATTTATCCTCTACATCATGTCATCTTGCTTACATGCTACTCTATTTTCATGAACTTAATACTCTAGATGCATGCTAGATAGCGGTTGATGAGTGGAGTAATAGTAGTAGATGCAAAGTGAGTCGGTCTACTTGTCTGGGACGTGATTCCTATATACATGATCATACCTAGATATTCTCATAACTATGCTCAATTCATCAATTGCTCAACAAGAATTGCTCACCCACCGTAAAATACTTATGCTCTTGAGAGAAGCCACCAGTGAAACCTATGGCCCCGGGTCTATCTTCATCATATTAATCTTCCAAAGACTTAGTTATTTCCTTTGCTTTTTACTTTGCTTTTATTTTACTTTGCATCTTTATCACAAAAATACCAAAAATATTATCCTATCATATCTATCAGATCTCACTCTCGTAAGTGACCGTGAAGGGAATGACAACCCCTTATCGCGTTGGTTGCGAGGATTTATTTGTATTGTGTAGGTGCGAGGGAGTCGCGCGTAGCCTCCTACTGGATTGATACCTTGGTTCTCAAAAACTGAGGGAAATACTTACGCTACTGTGCTGCATCACCCTTTCCTCTTCAAGGGAAAACCAACGTAGTGCTCAAGAGGTAGCAGCTCTCTTAACAGAGATGCTGGTTCCGGCGCCCTATGAGGCACCGGAGAAGAAGGCCAAGAAGAAGGCCATGGGGACCAGGAAAGGTCTCCGGCGCGAGGTTGTATCGGACTCATTGTCCAATAACACCGAGGCGCCCTCCTCCCATGAAAATGAGGAGGAGGAGGAAAGTTCTTCCCCCCCCCCCCAGCCGGGGGAGACAAGAAAAGGAAGGCCGCCCCGTCTGGGGAGGCCGAAGGGTCCAAGAAGGGAAGGACTCTCCTTCCGGACTGCTCCACAACGGCCGCTTTCAGCGACGAGGAGTGGTTACCCAGGGACAAGCCCCTGGCGAAGTCGTGAGTATCCGGATACCATAATAATTCTTGGTATATTTTATTTTATTGCTTCTTATCATGCCGAACATGATCATGCAGTCCATCCAAAGCCCATATCGACTTATCCTCTTCGGATGATTCTTTGGGCCCGTCGGATATGAACAGCGATTCACTCCCGACCGCCTCCTCCCCCCGCCCTACGGACGACGTCGAGGTGTTTTCTCAAAGGGTACTGGACAAAGGGGAGACAATTCCGGAGGCGCCCCACGGTGACATTCCAGACGCTGGGCACACGAGGGGCAAGACTCCCATGGTCTTGGACGTGATGCCTATATACATGATCATACCTAGATATTCTCATAACTATGCTCAATTCTGTCAATTGCTCAACAGTAATTCGTTCACCCACCGTAAAATACTTATGCTCTTGAGAGAAGCCACTAGTGAAACCTATGGGCCCCGGGTCTATCTTCATCATATTAATCTTCTAGCACTTAGTTATTTCCTTTGCTTTTTTACTTTGCTTTTATTTTACTTTGCCTGTTTATCAAAAAAATACCAAAAATATTATCCTATCATATCTATCAGATCTCACTCTCGTAAGTGACCGTGAAGGGATTGACAACCCCTTATCGCGTTGGTTGCGAGGATTTATTTGTATTGTGTAGGTGCGAGGGACTCATGCGTAGCCTCCTTTGGATTGATACCTTGGTTCTCAAAAGCGAGGGAAATACTTACGCTACTGTGCTGCATCACCCTTTCCTCTTCAAGGGAAAACCAACGTAGTGCTCAAGAGGTAGCAAGAAGGATTTCTAGCGCCGTTGTCGGGGAAGTCTACGCAAAATTCAACATACCAAGTACCCATCACAATCCCTTATCTCCCGCATTACATTATTTGCCATTTGCCTCTCGCTTTCCTCTCCCCACTTCACCCTTGCCGCTTTTATTCGCCTCTCTTTTTCGCTCGCCTTCTTCTTTTTGCCCCTCGCTCTCTCTGTCGTTATGTCTGAATTTGGGGAAATTATTGCCGATATGGACAGTAAGAATATCATAGAAAATTCTGATGCTCCTGCTGAAGAACTCCCCACCTTGCATACAAAAAGATTTCGAATTGGTAGTGGTAATATTATTGGAAAAGGAGTTATTCAAGATTTGTTTACTTGTGCCGGTTCTTTGCCTTCTATGGGCGGTTCTATTCTCCATAGAACTAGTAGTCTTGCGGACGCTATTTCCTTGCTTATAGTTGAACTTGAAAGGCAATTTATGCATATGCATCCTTGCATACAAAGAATTTTCCTAGAATTTTCTAATATTGAGCATTCTTCTGTTAAGTGTGCCGGCACTATCTTTTTGTCTCATGAGTTTAGATTCATAATAAAAGAGGCCAAAGAAATCTTTGCACATTACAGGGTAGATGCTAGTCATCCTCCCATTGAAGCTATCCTTTTTAATCAAGAAGACATGATGTGTTTACAATCTTTGGATCATATTGCTTATAACGAAAATCTTAGGAAAAAGGTTCCTACGATGTTCTAGTTGATAGAATTTCCGAGCTTAATGATGATTTTGCTATTTAGAATAATGGATTAGGTTTTCCTCTTGAACAAAGGCTTGTGACCTTTTTCCAAAAGAATGCTCTTAATGATGAATTGGTTGTGCAATACAAAGGGCCTAGGGAGGAACCCATACCTCCTGAGATTGATCTTGGGGACTTTTGTCCCATTAAATTTAGCCCTTTTGTTTATTTTTGCTTGCCTCAAAGAAAAATTTCTGCTGAACGTAGAAAATATGAGAAAAGTTTTCATGACTTGCCATACCACTATTATGGCAATACCTAGATCTATCCTTGCTTTTATGCCTAACTAGGGGCGTTAGACGATAGCGCTTGTTGGGAGGCAACCCAATTTTATTTTAGTTTTTTGTCTTTTGATTCTGTTTAGGAATAAATATTTGTTCTAGCCTCTGGTTAGATGTGTTTTTATGTTTTAATTAGTGTTTGTGCCAAGTTAAACCTATAGGATCTTCTTGGATGATAGTTATTTGATCTTGCAGAAATTTCCAGAAACTTTCTGTTCACGAAAACAATTGTTAAAAATCACCAGAACGTGATAAAATAGTGATTCCAATTGCTTCTGATCAATAAACAAATTGCCTAGGTCTTCGTATTTTTGATGATTTTTTGGAGTTCCATAAGTTTGCGTTAGTTACAGATTACTACAGACTGTTCTGTTTTTGACAGATTCTGTTTTTCGTGTGTTCTTTGCTTATTTTGATGAATCTATGGCTAATAAAATAGTTTATAAACCATAGAGAAGTTGGAATACAGTAGGTTTAAAACCAATATAAATAAATAATGAGTTCATTACAGTACCTTGAAGTGGTGTTTTGTTTTCTTCCGCTAACGGAGCTCACGAGATTTCTGTTGAGTTTTCTGTTGTGAAGTTTTCAAGTTTTGGGTGAAAGATTTTTGATGGATTATGGAACAAGGAGTGGCAAGAGCCTATGCTTTGGGATGCCCATGGCACCCCCAAGATAATCTAAGGACACCAAAAAGCCAAAGCTTGGAGATGCCCCGGAAGGCATCCCCTCTTTTGTCTACTTCCATCGGTAACTTTACTTGGAGCTATATTTTTATTCACCACATGATATGTGTTTTTCTTGGAGCGTCTTGTATGATTTGAGTCTTTGATTTTTAGTTTACCACAATCATCCTTTCTGTACACACATTTTGAGAGAGCCATACATGATTTGGAAATTATTAGAATACTCTTTGTGCTTCACTTATATCTTTTGTGTTATATAGTTTTGCTCTAGTGCTTCACTTATATCTTTTAGAGCACGGTGGTGGATTTGTTTTATAGAAACTATTGATCTCTCATGCTTCACTTAGATTATTTTGAGAGTCTTAAATAGCATGGTAATTTTCTTAAATAATCTTAATATGCTAGGTATTCAAGAATAGTAAAACTTTCTTATGAGTGTGTTGAGTACTAAGAGAAGTTTGATGCTTGATGATTGTTTTGAGATATGGAGGTAATAATATCAAAGTCGTGCTAGTTGAGTAGTTGTGAATTTGAGAAATGCTTGTGTTGAAGTTTGCAAGTCACGTAGCATGCACGTATGGTAAACGTTATGTAACAAATTTGAAACATGAGGTGTTCTTTGATTGTCCTCCTTATGAGTGGCGGTCGGGGACGAGCGATGGTCTTTTCCTACCAATCTATCCCCTAGGAGCATGCTTGGCGTAGTGATTGGTTTTGATGGCTTGTAGATTCTTTGCAATAAGTATATGAGTTCTTTATGACTAATGTTGAGTCCATGGATTATACGCACTCTCACCCTTCCATTATTGCTAGCCTCTTCGGTACCGTGCATTGCCCTTTCTCGCATTGAGAGTTGGTGCAAACTTCGCCAGTGCATCCAAACCCCGTGATATGATACACTCTTTCACACATAAACCTCCTTATATCTTCCTCAAAACATCCACCATACCTACCTATTATGGCATTTGCATAGCCATTCCGAGATATATTTCCATGCAACTTTCCACCATTCCGTTTATCATGACACATTCATCATTGTCATATTGCTAGCATGATCATGTAGTTGACATAGTATTTGTGGCAAAGCCACCGTTTATAATTCTTTCATACATGTCACCCTTGGTTTATTGCATATCCCGTTGCACCGCCGGAGGCATTCATATAGAGTCATACTTTGTTCTAGTATCAAGTTGTAATCATTGAGTTGTAAATAAATATAAGTGTGATGATCATCATTTTCTAGACCATTGTCCCAAGTGAGGAATAAAAAAAAGAGAGAGAAAGGCTATAAAAAAGAGAAGGCCCAAAAAAATGAGAGAAAAAGAGAGAAGGGACAATGCTACTATCCTTTGCCACACTTGTGCTTCAAAGTAGCACCATAATCTTCATGATAGAGAGTCTCTTGTTTTGTCACTTTCATATACTAGTGGGAATTTTTCATTATAGAACTTGGCTTGTATATTCCATCAAAATGCCCTAGGTCTTCGTGAGCAAGCGAGTTGGATGCACACCCACTTAGTTTCTTTAGTTGAGCTTTCATACATTTATAGCTCTAGTGCATCCGTTGCATGACAATCCCTACTCCTTGCATTAACATCAATCGATGGGCATCTCCATAACCCATTGATTAGCCTCGTTGATGTGAGATTTTCTCCTTTTTGTCTTCTCCACATAAACCCCATCATCATATTCTATTCCACCCATAGTGCTATGTCTATGGCTCGCGCTCATATATTGCGTGAAAGTTTATAGGTTTGAGATTATTAAAGTATGAAACAATTGCTTGGCTTGTCCGGGAGATTATGATCCGGGAGACTTGGACCCTACGTCAACAAACAAAAAAAGAAGCCACGAGGTAGGGGGGCGCGCCCTCCACCCTCGTGGGCCCCCTGCTGCTCCACCAACGTACTCCTTCCTCCTATATATACCTACGTACCCCCAAACGATTAGATACGGAGCCAAAAACCTAATTCCACCGCCGCAACCTTCTGTACCCACGAGATCCCATCTTGGGGCCTGTTCCGGAGCTCCGCCGGAGGGGGCATCCATAACGGAGGGCTTCTACATCAACACCATAGCCTCTCCGATGAAGTGTGAGTAGTTTACCTCAGACCTTCGGGTCCATAGTTAGTAGCTAGTGTTGGGGAACATAGTAATTTCAAAAATTTCCTACGCACACGCAAGATCATGGTGATGCATAGCAACGAGAGGGGAGAGTGTGTCCACGTACCCTCGTAGACCGAAAGCGGAAGCGTTAGCATAACGCGGTTGATGTAGTTGTACGTCTTCACGGCCCGACCGATCAAGCACCGAAACTACGGCACCTCCGAGTTCTTGCACAAGTTTAGCTCGATACGTTCCCCGGACTCCGATCCAACAAAGTGTCGGGGAAGAGTTCCGTCAGCACGACAGCGTGGTGACGATCTTGATGATCTACCGTCGCAGGGCTTCGCCTAAGCACCGCTACAATATTATCGCGGAGAACTATGGTGGAGGGGGGCACCGCACACGGCTAAGAGATCTCAAGGATCAATTGTTGTGTCTATGGGGTGCCCCCGCCCAGTATATAAAGGAGCAAGGGGAAGCCGGCCGGCCAAGGAGGAGGAGGCCACAGGGGGAGTCCTACTCCCACCGGGAGTAGGACTCGACCTTTCCTTGTTGGAGTAGGAGAGAAGGAAAGAGGAGGAGAGGGAGAAGGAAAAGGGGGCTGCACCCCTTGTCCAATTCGGACCAGAGGGGGGGGGCGCAGGCCTCCTTCCTTTTGGCCTCTCTCCTCTATTCCCGTATGGCCCAATAAGGCCCATATACTCCCCGGCGAATTCTCGTAACTCTCCCAGACTCAAAAATACCGTAATCACTCGGAACCTTTCCGAAGTCCGAATATAGTCGCCCAATAGATCGATCTTTACGTCTCGACCATTTCGAGACTCTCGTCATGTCCCCGATCTCATCCGGGACTCAACTCCTTCGGTACATCAAAACTCATAAACTCATAATATAACCGTCATCGAACTTTAAGCGCACGGACCCTACGGGTTCGAGAACTATGTACACATGACCGAGACACGCCTCCGGTCAATAACCAATAGCGGAACCTGGATGCTCATATTGGCTCCCACATATTCTACGAAGATCGTTATCGGTCAGACCGCATAACAACATACGTTGTTCCCTTTGTCATCGGTATGTTACTTGCCCGAGATTCGATCGCCGGTATCTCAATACCTAGTTCAATCTCGTTACTGGCAAGTCTCTTTACTCGTTCCGTAATACATCATTCTGCAACTAACTCATTAGCTGCAATGCTTGCAAGGCTTTAAGTTATGTGTATTACCGAGTGGGCCCAGAGATACCTCTTCGACAATCGGAGTGACAAATCCTAATCTCGAAATACGCCAACCCAACATGTACCTTCGGAGACACCTGTAGAGCTCCTTTATAATCACCCGATTACGTTGTGACGCTTTGGTAGCACACAAAGTGTTCCTCCGTAAACGGAGTTGCATAATCTCATAGTCATAGGAACATGTATAAGTCATGAAGAAAGCAATAGCAACATACTAAATGATCAAGTGCTAAGCTAACGGAATGGGTCAAGTCAATCACATCATTCTCCTAATGATGTGATCCCGTTAATCAAATTACAACTCATGTCTATGGCTAGGGAAACATAACCATCTTTGATTAACGAGCTAGTCAAGTAGAGGCATACTAGTGACACTATGTTTGTCTATGTATTCACACATGTATTATGTTTCCGGTTAATACAATTCTAGCATGAATAATAAACAGTTATCATGATATAAGGAAATAAATAATAACTTTATTATTGCCTCTAGGGCATATTTCCTTCAGTCTCCCACTTGCACTAGAGTCAATAATCTAGTTCACATCGCCATGTGATTTAACACTAATATTCACATCTGTATGTGATTAATACCCATAGTTCACATCGTCATGTGATCAACACCCAAAGGGTTTACTAGAGTCAATAATCTAGTTCACATCGCTATGTGATTAACACCCAAAGAGTACTAAGGTATGATCATGTTTTGTGAGAGAAGTTTAGTCAACGGGTCTGTCACGTTCAGAGCCGTATGTATTTTGCAAATATTCTATATCTACAATACTCTGCACGGAGCTACTCTAGCTAATTGCTCCCACTTTCAATATGTATCTAGATTAAGACTTAGAGTCATCTAAATCAGTGGCAAAACTTGTATCGACATAACCCTTTACGATGAACCTTTTGTCACCTCCATAATTGATAAACATATCCTTATTCTACTAAGGATAATTTTGACCAATGTCCAGTGATCTACTCCTAGATCACTATTGTACTCCCTTGCCAAAACAGGGCAGAGTATACAATAGGTCTGGTCCATAGCATGGCATACTTTTATAGAACCTATGACTGATGCATAGGGAATGATTTTCATTCTCTTTCTATTTTCTGCCGTGGTCGGGATTTGAGTCTTACTCAATTTCATACCTTTGCAACACATGCAAGAACTCTTTCTTTGACTGTTCCATTTTGAACTACTTCAAAATCTTGTCAAGGTATGTACTCATTGAAATTCTTATCAAGCATCTTGATCTATCTCAATAGATCTTGATGCTCAATATGTAAGTAGCTTTACTGAGGTCTTTCTTTCAAAGAACTCCTTTCAAACATTTTATGCTTTCCAGAAAAATTCTACATCATTTCTGATCAACAATATGTTACTCACATATACTTATCAGAAAGGCTGTTGTGCTCCCACTCACTTTATTGTAAATACAGGCTTCAGTGCAAGTCCGTATAAAACTATATCCTTTGATCAATTTATCAAAGCGTATATTCCAACTCCGAGATGCTTGCACCAGTCCATAGATGGATCGCTGGAGCTTGCATATTTTGTTAGCACCTTTAGGATTGACAAAACCTTCCGGTTGCATCATATACAACTCTTCTTTAATAAATCCATTAAGGAATGCAGTTTTGTTTATCCATTTGCCAGATTTCATAAAATGCAGCAATTGCTGATATGATTCGGACAGACTTAAGCATAGATACGAGTGAGAAACTCTCATCATAGTCAACACCTTGAACTTGTCGAAAACCTTTTGCGACAATTCTAGCTTTGTAGATAGTAACACTACTATCAGCGTCCGTCTTCCTATTGAAGATCCATTTAATATCAATGGCTCGCCGATCATTGGGCAAGTCAATCAAAGTCCATACTTTGTTCTCATACATGGATCTCATCTCAGATTTCATGGCCTCAAGCCATTACGCGGAATCTGGGCTCATCATCGCTTCCTCATAGTTCGAGGTTCGGTCATGGTCAAGTAACATGACCTCCGTAACAGGATTACCGTACCACTGCAGTGCGGATCTTACTCTGGTTTACCTACGAGGTTTGGTAGTAACTTGATCTGAAGTTACATGATCATCATGATTAGCTTCCTCACTAATTGGTGTAGGAGTCACAGGAACATATTTCTGTGATAAACTACTTTCCAAAAGGGAGCAGGTACAATTACCTCATCAAGTTCTACTTTCCTCCCACTCACTTCTTTCTAGAGGAACTCCTTCTCTAGAAAGGATCCATTCTTATCAACGACTGTCTTGCCTTCGGATCTGTGATAGAAGGTGTACCCAACTGTCTTCTTTGGGTATCCTATGAAGACTTACTTATCCGATTTGGGTTCGAGCTTATCATGTTGAAACTTTTTCACATAAGCATCGCAGTCCCAAACTTTAAGAAACAACAACTTTGGTTTCTTTCCAAACCACAGTTCATAAGGCGTCGTCTCAACGGATTTTGATGGTGCCCTATTCAAAGTGAATGCAGCTGTCTCTAATGCATAACCCCAAAATGATAATGGTAAATCGGTAAGAGACATCATAGATCGCACCATATCTAATAAAGTGTGGTTATGATGTTCGGACACACCATTACTGTTGTGGTGTTCCAGGTGGCATGAGTTTGTGAAACTATTCCACATTGTTTTAATTGAAGACCAAACTCGTAACTCAAATATTCGTCTCCGCGATCAGATCGCAGAAACTTTATTTTCTTGTTATGATGATTTTCCACTTTACTCTGAAATTCTTTGAACTTTTCAAATATTTCAGACTTATGTTTCATCAAGTAGATATACTCATATATGCTCAAATCATATGTGGAGGTCAGAAAATAACAATACCCGCCACGGGCATCAACACTCATTGGACCGCATACACCGGTATGTATTATTTCTGACAAGTAGTAGCTCGTTCCATTGTTCCGAAGAACGGAATTTTAGTCATCTTGCCCATGAGACATGGTTCGCAAGCATCAAGTGATTCATAATCAAGTGATTCCAAAAGTCCATTAGCATGGAGTTTCTTCATGCGCTTTACACCAATATGACCTAAACGGCAGTGCCACAAATAAGTTGCACTATCATTATTAACTTTGCATCCTTTTTGGCTTCAATATTATGAAATTGTGTATCACTACGATCGAGATCCAACAAACCATTTTCGTTGGTGTATATGACCATAGAAGGTTCTATTCATGTAAACAAAACAACAATTGTTCTCTAACTTAAATGAATAACCGTATTGCAATAAACATGATCAAATCATATTTATGTTCAAGCAAACACCAAATAACACTTATTTAGGTTCAACACTAATCCCGAAAGTATAGGGAGTGCGCGATGATGATCATATCAATCTTGGAACCACTTCCAACACACATCGTCACTTCACCCTTAACTAGTCTATGTTCATTCTGTAACTCCTGTTTCGAGTTACTAATTTTTAGCAACCGAACAAGTATCAAATACCTGTGGGGCTACTATAAACACTAGTAAGGTACACATCAATAACATGTATATCAAATATAGCTTGTTCACTTTTCCATCCTTCTTATCCGCCAAATACTTGGGGTGGTTCCGCTTCTAGTGACCAGTACCTTTGCAGTAGAAGCACTTAGTCTCAGCCTTAGGTCCATACTTGGGCTTCTTCACTTGAGAAGCAATTTGCTTGCCGTTCTTCTTGAAGTTCCCCTTCTTCCCTTTGCCCTTTCTCTTGAAACCAGTGGTCTTGTCAACCATCAACACTTGATGTTTTTCTTGATTTCTACCTTCGCCGATTTTAGGATCATGAAGAGCTTGGGAATTGTTTTTGTCATTCCTTGCATACTATAGTTCATCACAAAGTTCCAGTAACTTGGTGATGGTGACTAGAGAACTCTGTCAATCACTATCTTATCTGGAAGATTAACTCCCACTTGATTCAAGCGATTGTAGTACCCAGAAAATCTGAGCACATGCTCACTAGTTGAGCAATTCTCCTCCATCTTTTAGCTATAGAACTTGTTGGAGACTTCATATCTCTCAATTCGGGTATTTGCTTGAAATATTAACTTCAACTCCTGGAACATCTCATATGGTCCATGACGCTCAAAACGTCTTTGAAGTCCCGATTCTAAGCCGTTAAGCATGGTGCACTAAACTATCAAGTAGTCATCATATTGAGCTAGCCAAACGTTCATAACATCTGCATCTGGTGCTGCAATAGGTCCGTCACCTAGCGGTGCATCAAGGACATAATTCTTCTATGCAGCAATGAGGACAATCCTCAGATCACGGATCCAATCCGCATCATTGCTACTAACATCTTTTCAACACATTTTTCTTTAGGAACATATCAAAATAAACATATGAAAGCAACAACGCGAGCTATTGATCTACAACATAATTTGCAAAATACTACCAGGACTAAGTTCATGATAAATTTAAGTTCAATTAATCATATTACTTAAGAACTCCCACTTAGAAAGACATCCCTCTAGTCATCTAAGTGATCACGTGATCCAAATCAACTAAACCATAACCGATCATCACGTGAGATGGAGTAGTTTTCAATGGTGAACATCACTATGTTGATCATATCTACTATATGATTCACACTCGACCTTTCGGTCTCCAGTGTTCCGAGGCCATATCTGCATATGCTAGGCTCGCCAAGTTTAACCCAAGTATTCTGCGTGTGCAAAACTGGCTTGCACCCGTTGTAGATGGACGTAGAGCTTATCACACCCGATCATCATGTGGTGTCTGGGCACGATTTAACTTTGGCAACGGTGCATACTCAGGGAGAACACTTTTATCTTGAAATTTAGAGTGAGATCATCTTATAATGCTACCGTCAATCAAAGCAAGATAAGATGCATAAAAGATAAACATCACATGCAATCAATATAAGTGATATGATATGGCCATCATCATCTTGTGCTTGTGATCTCCATCTCCGAAGCACCGCCATGATCACCATCGACACTAGCGCGACACCTTGATCTCCATCGTAGCATCGTTGTCGTCTCGCCAATCTTATGCTTCTACGACTATCGCTACCGCTTAGTGATAAAGTAAAGCATTATAGGGCGATTGCATTGTATACAATAAAGCGACAACCATATGGTTCCTGCCAGTTGCCGATAACTCGGTTACAAAACATGATCATCTCATACAATAAAATATAGCATCACGTCTTGACCATATCACATCACAACATGCCCTGCAAAAACAAGTTAGACGTCCTCTACTTTGTTGTTGCAAGTTTTACGTGGCTGCTACGGGTTTAGCAAGAACCGTTTTTACCTACGCATGAAAACCACAATGATAGATTGTCAAGTTGGTGCTGTTTTAACCTTCGCAAGGACCGGGCGTAGCCACACTCGGTTCAATTAAAGTTGGAGAAAATGACACACGCCAGCCACCTGTGTGCAAAGCACGTTGGTAGAACCAGTCTCGCGTAAGCATACCCGTAATGTCGTTCCGGGCCGCTTCATCCAACAATACCGCCGAACCAAAGTATGACATGATGGTAAGCAGTATGACTTATATCGCCCACAACTCACTTGTGTTCTACTCGTGCATATAACATCAACGCATAAACCTAGCTCGGATGCAATTGTTGGGGAACGTAGTAATTTCAAAATTTCCTACGCACACGCAAGATCATGGTGATCCATAGCAACGAGAGGGGAGAGTGTGTCCACGTACCCTCGTAGACCGAAAGCGGAAGCGTTAGCACAACGCGGTTGATGTAGTCGTACGTCATCACGGCCCGACCGATCAAGCACCGAAACTACGACACCTCCGAGTTCTTGCACACGTTCAGCTCGATGACGTTCCCCGGACTCCGATCCAGCAAAGTGTCGGGGAAGAGTTCCATCAGCACGACGGCATGGTGACGATCTTGATATTCTACCATTGCAGGGCTTCGCCTAAGCACCGCTACAATATTATCGAGGAGAACTATGATGTAGGGGGGCACCGCACACGGCTAAGAGATCTCAAGGATCAATTGTTGTGTCTATGGGGTGCCCCCCTGCCCCCGTATATAAAGGAGCAAGGGGGAAGCCGGCCGGCCAAGGAGGAGGGTGCGCCAAGGGGGGACTCCTACTCCCACCGGGAGTAGGACTCCTCCTTTCCTTGTTGGAGTAGGAGAGAAGGAAAGAGGAGGAGAGGGAGAAGGAAAAGGGGGGCTGCACCCCTTGTCCAATTCGGACTAGAGGGGAGGGGGGCGCAGGCCTCCTTCCTTTTGGCCTCTCTCCTCTATTCCCGTATGGCCCAATAAGGCCCATATACTCCCTGGCGAATTCCCGTAACTCTCAGGTACTCCGAAAAATACCCGAATCACTCAGAACCTTTCCGAAGTCCGAATATTGTTACTGCGGCACTTGTGTCTGTTGTGCTGTAGCCTGCCGTTGCTATCTTTGGCATCTGAATTGCCGGGATCTCTCGATGTGTTGTTTTTGCGAGCCAGCCATCTGTCCTCGCCCGCACAAAAACGGGTCATGAGTGTCGTGAGGGCTGCCATGGACTTCGGTTTTTCTTGGCCGAGGTGTCGGGCGAGCCACTCATCACGGATGTTATTCTTAAATGCCGCTAAGGCCTCGGCATCCGGACAGTCGACAATTTGGTTGTTTTTAGTTAGGAACCGAGTCCAGAATTTCCTGGCTGATTCCCCCGGCTGTTGGGTTATGTGACTCAAGTCATCGGCATCTGGTGGTCGCACATAAGTGCCCTGGAAGTTGTCAAGGAATGCGTCTTCCAAATTCTCCCAACTGCCAATGGAGTTTGCCGGCAGGCTATTGAGACAATGTCGACCAGGTCCTTTGAGTTTTAATGGGAGGTACTTGATGGCATGTAGATCGTCACCACGGGCCATGTGGATGTGGAGGAGGAAATCTTTAATCCATACCGCGGGGTCTGTTGTACCATCATATGATTCAGTGTTCACGGGTTTAAAGCCTTCTGGGAATTCGTGATCCATTACTTCATCAGTGAAGCATAGGGGCTGTGTGGCGCCTCTGTGCCGGGCTATATCACGACGTAGTTCATACGAGTCTAGTCTGATGTATTTGGCCCGGCCTGATTTGCTTTTAGTATATCCGGCGTGACGGTCGTCGTCGCGCGTTGGGGCGCGCCCGCGTGATCCTTAGATCGATCTTACATGTCCTGCTTTGTTTTCCAATACGTCTCGCAGGTCCTGCGTGTTACCCCGGGCCTTGGTATTTTTGTTTGACTGGCAGCGGGGTGCGGGCTGGACTTCGGCTTGATATGCCGCTTTGTCTCAGCCACGAGGTGGCCGGTCAGCCGCATCATACGCTGGAAGCGTAGGCTTTAATGCTTACTCCTCGAGTTGGGGTAGCATTACCTGCACTTTGGATAACTTTTGGTTGGGCATTCGAGCTCGTATTCCTCGGCCGCTAGGACCTCAGTCCATCTATCCGCTAGCGGATCTTGGTCAGCTTTAAGCTGCTGTTGCTTTTTCTTAAGGCTTTTTGATGTGGCTATAAGCCGGCGCTGGAAGCGCTCCTGTTCGACGGGATCTTCAGGCATGATAAATTCTTCATCACCGAGGCTCACCTCGTCTTCGGAGAGAGGCATGTAATTGTCATCCTCTGATTCTCCGTCTGATGCCTGCTCCTTAGGGCTAGCTTGCCCATCCTCCCGCTCGAAGCCTGACTGGAGTGGATTGTCTTCGTCTTTGGCACTATCCACAGCGTTGTTGTCTCTTGTGCCAGTATCACTGCTTTTGCTATGGCGGGGCTTAGAGCGGTGCCGTTGACGCCGATGCTTAGATTGCTTCTCGAGGGGATTATCCTCTGTTGCCTTATTGCCATCGCTTTCTTTGGGGGTGTCCACCATGTATATATCATATGATGAGGTGGCAGTCCAGCCACGTGGGCGGTGGTTCCTGTTCTTCTCCTACATCGCCGTCCATACCGTCGATGTCTTGAGCCAAAATCAAGCATGTCGGTTAAGTCATCGGCGGTGGCTATTAAGTGGGTGGTGGGTGGGGAACGAATTTCTTCGCCGTCCGCTTCCCACTCAAGCGGACATAGTTCGCCAAGGGCCTCTCGACAAGGAGAGAGACCTTAATGAATTTAGCACATCGCCCAGGGGCGAGTGCTGAAAGATATCCACGGAGGAAAACTCCATGATCGGTGCCCAATCAGATTCGATAGGGACTAACGCAGGCGGTTCGGAGCCCGTGGCCAGGGACGAATCCAAGAGTCCGGCAACACAGGTCCCGTAGGAGGTGAAGTCAGCTTCGGCTCTATCGCCACTGAGTGTGCGGCCTCCGTGGCGGGGTCCATCCACCCGTCCTCGGACGGTGCAATCTGCTCCGGATTGAGGGCCGGAGTAGCCATAGGTGTGATCTCCCAAACATCGTCTGACGGCAGAGCTAATTCATGCTCGTCGTGACTGTGTGGCGCACCTGACATGGGCTCGAATCCGTCAAAGATCAAGTCTCCGCAGATGTCAGCAGTATAGTTTAAGCTTCCAAACCTGACCTGACGGCCAGTGGCGTAGCTCTCGATATGCTCCAGATGGCCAAGCGAGTTGGCCCGCAGTGCGAAGCCACCAAATACGAAGATCTGTCCGGGGAGAAAAACCTCACCCTGGATCGCATTGTTGCCGATGATCAAAGGAGCCATCAAGCCTTATGGTGACGGCACAGTGGAAGCTTAAACTATGGATTGTCATAAAAAACTTGTTGCGATGAAACGTCTGAAAAACTCATGGCACATGATTAGTCCGCAAAAGCATTGTCATATATCACTAAAACACTTTAGGGATAAATACGCCCTTACAACTGTAGAGGCCCTCCATTTGGAAGGAGCACCTTTATCCGCTGCCTTGCTAACTTCGTTCTGCTTTATTGATTTTGAATTGTCAAGTAAAACCGACAAGAAAAAGCAATACAATTCTCTCTTCAGAACTCATTCGTGCATGATACTGACAATCACTACTTTGATGTAAGGCAAACACATGATACCAGGATGGAATATGTACGAAAAACAAGACGGCATGGCATGTTCACAACTGTTTGTGTAAACTAAGCAGAAACCATTCCAAAAAATAAGAAGCAATGCAAGCTAGATACCACATGAAAGATGCAACAAATATGACTCTGCCAAGTTAAAAGCGTCCCATCATAAATGGAATTTCAACAAATTAGAAGCAGTGCATGCTATAAATCATATGAAAGATGCAACTAATATCGCACTGCATATACTAAAGGTGTCTCGTCATATTGATTGATGCAGGATACAAAAAACAATAGTTTTATGTAAGGACATGCTTAATAGACAGATGTACTATGTACTAAATACAGGAAGGCATGTCACATTAACAGGTATAATGTATAAGCTAAGCAGAATAGCACATGCAGTTTAACCAGATTGGAAGAATTACAATCTAGACACCATATGCAACATGCAACCACATATCATGCTGCCAAGTTAGAGTAATCACCTGCGATGCTAGTGTAGGGGAAATGCGGTAATCAACTATAGAGCTACGTTCAATATCTTCATCTAGCCTTGCTGTTTCTTGAGAATCATGTCGGGAGGCTGACACTGCATTCTTTAAATGAGGATCTTTTATCACGATGAGTCCACTGGCTCGACCGCCTCATCATAAGTGATTGATGAGGGATACACAAGAACATTAGTTTGATGTAAGAACATGGTTAATAGACAGATGTACTAGTATGTACCAAAAACAGGAAGGCGTGTCATATTCAAAGGTATAGTGTGTAAGCTAAGCAGATGCAATTTTACCAAATTGGAAGCAATACAAGCTAGACATCCGGCTGGAGTGGTGAGCATGATCATCTAGGACCCGAGAGACTGGTGGTAGGCGGGCTACTTCGCCACCATCATGGCTTTTTAGTTGGCTTCCAGGTGATGCATGTATGTGTTGGGCTTGTCACTGGCCCGGCCAGTGCCCTGACTAGCTATTTGTCTTCTGGTGCTCCCGGGATGGTGGTTCATGTAAAAATATATATTTCCTTATCTTAATAAAGACCGACTTCTGCCTTTCGAATACAAGATCGACAACATATGCAACATGCAACAACATATTACATCGTGAAGTTAAAGCAAGCACTGGATGGTGGTTCACGGCGAGCGAGATCATCAACTCGAGCTACGTTCCCGTCTCCATCTGCCGACACTACACCCTTTAAAGCCTTGAAACGTGTTCGGCCTAGCCGCTGCATCACGCTGGAGCGACTTCTCTCTATTATTTTCTGCTTCTGTCAAGGCAGGGTCTGAAATACCCTTGCATAAAAACACAATAGTGAGAGTATGGGTGAAGTGTGTGCAGAACTAGTGCAATGTAAAAGTAGCAGAAGCAGGTGGCTGAAAAATAAATGACATGAGACATATGATAGCTCTATAACATCGCATGGCAAACAAAATTAGATTCTACTCCGTATGATTTTGTAATATATGAGCACAGGAAATGCAGGTACTCCTCCAGCACACCACCACATGTTGTCCTATCAAGATAATAGTCGACTGAAAATAAATAGGTCGGTCGATTTTTTTATGAACCGTCCAATCTATAAGGAACGGGCAGATGGCCTTCATCTACCTCCCGCCAGTCACTGTTGACGATCTTTCTCAAACCGCCAGTGACCACTAGCCCAGACCCTGCCTCCGCCGCCCCGCCCTACCCTCGACCTCACACCACCGCCGTGCTAGGCAGCGCCCCCAGGCCATCCATTTAATCCCGGCCGACGTCCAGATCGGGCACCAGCAGCTCTAGGCCCCACACGCCCCTAAGATAAACACCGAGGCGCTTCTTCCCTGGCGTAATAGGCGGACTAGCGCCTGTTACACCGGGGAATGCTTCCATTAATTGGGAATCAACTGACCAGGAATTGAAATCCAGGTGGGCGATGGACCTCTAGCTAAGGTGAAATAGTATATGAGGAGAAACCTTGTGCATCGCAACTAACTAGGAACATCTAGTATCAAGAATAAGCGGTCAACTAGTATCTTATGTGGGATGAATACCGTGCAAGCAGACACGTAAGATTTGCATGAATAAGGGAAGAGGAGTACCATTTTCGGTTGCCGGTGTGGTCGCCTCCACATGTCGCGCCGATCTTCTTCTTTTTGCCGGGGAAACCGATGTTCTGGAGGAGGGTGCAGGCTTGGACGAACCCATGGCCAAATTGTTGACTGTGTTGCCGTGGCCGTATGTCGGCGGAGGGGAAGCAGATCCGAGGCGATGAAGGACGACGTAGCAGGAACATCTCTGGTGCGGTGGAGGGTGGCGAAGTTGGAGCGGCAGCGGTGAGGCGCAGGACGGCGTGGTTGAACTGGGTCGGGTACGGACGGCTCGCCCTCGGCTTCAACTACTAGCCGTGGAGGGCATTGTGGTTGAGGTTGCGGTGGACGACGGGTATTGACTCCGACGTGATGGAGGAGGGCGGCGGTTGATGGGTGGGATGGGGTGGCGGACGGAGGACGCCGGGGTTTCGCGGCTGGTGGAGGGTTAGTTTTTGCACCCACGGAGTATGAATGGGGAATCGGACGGGTGGGCGGGGAGGGGGAGAACCATGTTTGATGCAGGATGCGATTGTTTTGGCTTTTTTGAATGTAAGATGGGACGCGCTTGTTTGAAATTTGGGGAAAGTATAAACTTTGCCCCTCTTAAATTTCGGACCCATCTTGTGGGTGGGGTAGGATGGTAATCCTGTGTGTCCCAAATAGTGGGCGGAGCGATTTCGCCGCCGCATGTGTGCTTAAGCGGTGATACGTCTCCAACGTATCTATAATTTTGATTGCTCCATGCTATATTATCTTCTGCTTTTGGACATTATTGGGATTTATTATTCACTTTTATATTATTTTTGGGACTAACCTATTAACCAAGGCCCATCCTGTAATTGCTGTTTTTTTGCCTATTTCAGAGTTTCGCAGAAAAAGAATATCAAACGGAGTCCAAACGGAATGAAACCTTCGGGAGCGTGATTTTCGGAACGAACATGATCCAGAGGACTTGGACCCTACGTCAAGAAATCAACAGGAAGCCACGAGGTAGGGGGCACGCCTACCCCCCTAGGCGCGCCCTCCACCCTCGTGGGCCCCACGTTGCTCCACCGACGTACTCCTTCCTCCTATATATACCTACGTAGCCCCAAACGATCAGAAACGGAGCCAAAAACCTAATTCCACCACCGCAACCTTTTGTACCCACGAGATCCCATCTTGGGGCCTGTTCCGGAGGTCCGCCGGAGGGGGTATCGATCAAGGAGGGCTTCTACATCAACACCATAGCCTCTCCGATGAAGTGTGAGAGTTTACCTCAGACCTTCGGGTCCATAGTTATTAGCTAGATGGCTTCCTCTCTCTTTTTGGAACTCAATACAATGTTCTCCCCCTCTCTCGTGGAGATCTATTCGATGTAATCTTCTTTTGCGGTGTGTTTGTTGATACCGATGAATTATGGGTTTATGATCAAGTTTATCTATGAACAATATTTGAATCTTCTGAATTCTTTTATGTATGATTGGTTATCTTTGCAAGTCTCTTCGAATTATCAGTTTGGTTTGGCCTACTAGATTGATCTTTCTTGCAATGTGAGAAGTGCTTAGCTTTGGGTTCAATCTTGCGGTGTCCTTTCCCAGTGACTGTAGGGGCACCAAGGCACGTATTGTGTTGTTGCCATCGAGGATAACAAGATGGGTTTTTTATCATATTGCATGAATTTATCCCTCTACATCATGTCATCTTGCTTAAAGCGTTACTCTGTTCTTATGAACTTAATACTCTAGATGCATCTTTGGATAGCGGTCGATGTGTGGAGTAATAGTAGTAGATGCAGGTGAGTCGGTCTACTTGTCTCGGACGTGATGCCTATATACATGATCATACCTAGATATTCTCATAACTATACTCAATTTCGCCAATTGCTCAACGATGAATTTGTTCGCCCACCGTAAAATACTTATGCTCTTGAGAGAAGCCACTAGTGAAACCTATGGCCCCCTGGTCTATCTTCCATCATATTAATCTTCCAACACTTAGTTATTTCCGTTGCTTTTATTTTACTTTGCATCTTTATTATAAAAATACCAAAAATATTATCTTATCATATCTATCAGATCTCACTCTCGTAAGTGACCGTGTAGGGATTGACAACCCCTTATCGCGTTGGTTGCAAGGATTTATTTGTTTTTGTAGGTGCGAGGGACTCGCGCGTAGCCTCCTACTAGATTGATACCTTGGTTCTCAAAAACTGGGGGAAATACTTACGCTACTTTGATGCATCACCCTTTCCTCTTCAAGGGAAAACCAACGCAGTGCTCAAGAGGTAGCAAGAAGGATTTCTGGCGCCGTTGCCGGGGAGGTCTTTGCAAAAGTCAACATACCAAGTACCCATCACAAACCCTTATCTCCCGCATTACATTATTTGCCATTTGCCTCTCGTTTTCCTCTCCCCCACTTCACCTTTGCCATTTTATTCGCCCTTTTTCCGTTCGTCTTTTCGTTTGCCTTGATGTCTTACTTGGCTCGTTTGCTCGTTTGGTTGAAATAGTTGAGTATTTATTCCTAAAAAGAGAAGCTAATATCTATGGATCCTCATCCTCTTGCCAATCTTTTTAAGAGATCCAATTATGATGAACCAATTCCTAGTGATTTGGATGCACTAGATTATCTTTATAAGGTTTTGCTTGATATCCGTGAATCTGAATATCGTGATGAAGTGCTTTTTGAAGTGATTCATGATAGATCTTTGAATAAAAATCATGATTGCAATTATTTTATTATAAATTCTATTGATGTAAATTATGCTAATAATATGCAAAACCCTAAGCTTGGGGATGCTAGTTTTGCTATGTCCACTATCTGTTGCTATAATCATGATTGGGGAGATTCTTCTTATGATCTTGAACATTTATTTAAGCCCCATGATGAATATAAGATTGATTATAGTGTTTTCAATAATATTGAAAGTGGGTTTGGAAGAGAGTCAAATTTAAATCCCACATATTTGGATAAGATTCAATCTTATGAAATGTTTGATAAAAGTGGGTTTGGAGAAATCATGACTTTAGTTAATGATAATCCCACTATTTTGGAAGAGTGTCAACTTCGCATGCATGCGGATCGTGTTGAGAATATGTTATGAGATAGCTATATTGTTGAATTTTCTTATGATCCTACATGTAATTATTATGAGAGAGGAAAATATGGTTATAGAAATTTTCATGTTACTAAATTACCTCTCGTTATGTTAAGATTGCTATTGTTCGCTTCCTTGCGTATGTTAGTTTTTGCTTGGTATGATATTTTTTTTTTCTATAAGATGCCTATGCATAGGAAGTATGTTAGACTTAGATGTGTTTGTCACGTGTTTTATGATGCTCTCTTTGTGCTTCAATTCTTGTCTTTCATGTGAGCATCATTAAAATTATCAATGACTAGCTAAAAGGCTTTAAAGAAAAGCGCTTGCTGGGAGACAACCCAATATTTTTCCTTGCTGTTATTCAATAAATATTTGATCTAGCGTCTGGTTAGATGTGTTTTTATGTTTTAATTAGTGTTTGTGCCAAGTTAAACCTATAGGATCTTCTTGGTTGATAGTTATTTGATCTTGCTGTAATTTCCAGAAACTTTCTGTTAATGAAAATAATTGTTAAAAATCACCAGGACGTGATAAAATATTGATTCCAATTTCTGCTGATCAATAAACAAATTGTATAGGTCTTCCTATTTTGGCTGATTTTTTGGAGTTCCAGAAGTTTGCGTTAGTTACAGATTACTACAGACTGTTCTGTTTTTGACAGATTCTGTTTTTCGTGAGTTGTTTGCTTATTTTGATGAATCTATGGCTAGTAAAAGAGTTTATAAACCATAGAGAAGTTGGAATACAGTAGGTTTAGCACAAATATAAATAAAGAATGAGTTCATTGCAGTAACTTTAAGTGGTCTTTTGTTTTCTTTCGCTAACGGAGCTCACGAGATTTTCTGCCGAGTTTTGTGTTGTGAAGTTTTCATGTTTTGGGTGAAAGATTTGATGGATTATGGAACAAGGAGTGGAAAGAGCCTAAGCTTGGGGATTCCCATGGCACCCCCAAGATAATCTAAGGACACCTAAAAGCCAAAGCTTGGGGATGCCCCGGAAGGCATCCCCTCTTTCGTCTACTTCCATCGGTAACTTTACTTGGAGCTATATTTTTATTCACCACATGATATGTGTTTTTCTTGGAGAGTCTTGTATGATTTGAGTCTTAGCTTGTAGTTTACCACAATCATCCTTGCTGTACACATCTTTTGAGAGAGACAAACATGATTCGGAAATTATTAGAATACTCTATGTGCTTCACTTATATCTTTTGAGTTATATAGTTTTTGCTCTAGTACTTCACTTATATCTTTTAGAGCACGGTGGTGGATTTGTTTTATAGAAACTATTGATCTCTCATGCTTCACTTAGATTATTTTGAGAGTCTTAAATAGCATGGTAATTTGCTTAAATAATCTTAATATGCTAGGTATTCAAGAATAGTAATAACTTTCTTATGAGTGTGTTGAATACTAAGAGAAGTTTGATGCTTGATGATTGTTTTGAGACATGGAGGTAGTGATATCAAAGTTGTGCTAGTTGAGTAGTTGTGAATTTGAGAAATAGTTGTGTTGAAGTTTGCAAGTCCCGTAGCATGCACGTGTGGTAAACGTTGTGTAACAAATTTTAAACATGAGGTGTTCTTTGAGTGTCCTCCTTATGAGTGGCGGTCGGGGACGAGCGATGGTCTTTTCCTACCAATCTATCCCCCTAGGAGCATCCGCGCAGTGCTTGGTTTTTGATGACTTGTAGATTTTTGCAATAAGTATGTGAGTTATTTATTACTAATGTTGAGTCCATGGATTATACGCACTCTCACATTTCCATCATTGCTAGCCTCTTCGGTACTGTGCATTGCCCTTTCTCACAATGAGAGTTGGTGCAAACTTCGCCGGTGCATCCAAACCCCGTGATATGATACACTCTTTCACACATAAACCTCCTTATATCTTCCTCAAAACAGCCACCATACCTACCTATTATGGCATTTCCATAGCCATTCCGAGATATATTGCCACGCAACTTTCCACCATCCCATTTATCATGACACGTTCATCATTGTCATATTGTTTTGCATGATCATGTAGTTGACATTGTATTTGTGGCAATGCCACCGTTCATAATTCTTTCATACATGTCACTCTTGGTTCATTTCATATCCCAGTACATCGCCGGAGGCATTCATATAGAGTCATACTTTGTTCTAGTATCGAGTTGTAATTGTTGAGTTGTAAATAAATAGAAGTGTGATGATCATCATTTTTCTAGAGCATTGTCCCAAGTGAGGAATAAAAAAAGAGAGAGAAAGGCCATAAAAAAGTCCCAAAAAATGAGAGAAAAAGAGAGAAGGGACAATGTTACTATCCTTTACCACACTTGTGCTTCAAAGTAGCACCATAATCTTCATGATAGAGAGTCTCTTGTTTTGTCACTTTCATATACTAGTGGGAATTTTTCATTATAGAACTTGGCTTGTATATTCCAACAATGGGCCTCCTCAAGTGCCCTAGGTATTCGTGAGCAAGCAAGTTGGATGCACACCCACTTAGTTTCTTTTGTTGAGCTTACATATATTTATAACTCTAGTGCATCCGTTGCATGGCAATCCCTACTCCTTGCATTAACATCAATCGATGGGTATCTCCATAGCTCATTGATTAGCCTCGTTGATGTGAGACTTTCTCCTTTTTTGTCTTCTCCACATAACCCCCATCATCATATTCTATTCCACCCATTAGTGCTATATCCATGGCTCACGCTCATGTATTGCGTGAAGGTTGAAAAAGTTTGAGATTACTAAAGTATGAAACAATTGCTTGACTTGTCATCGGGGTTGTGCATGATGAGAGCATTCTTGTGTGACGAAAATGGAGCATAACTAAACTATATGATTTTGTACTGATGAACTTTCTTTGGCTATGTTATTTTGAGAGGACATAATTGCTTAGTTAGTATGCTTGAAGTATTATTATTTTTATGTCAATATTGAACTTTTACCTTGAATCTTTTGGATCTGAATATTCATACCACAATTAAGAAGAATTACATTGAAATTATGCCAAGTAGCATTCCACATCAAAAATTCTGTTTTTATCGTTTACCTACTCGAGGACGAGTAGGAATTAAGCTTGGGGATGCTTGATACGTCTCCAACGTATCTATTATTTTTGATTGCTCCATGCACTACAAAAAAAAGACACATCCGTGACATTTTGGGCCGAACGAATTTTTTTCCTGTCATACATATGACACTTCTATGACGATAATTGTGACAAAACCCGGTATCATCATAGATGTGGTGGGCTCCTACTTCTATGACAAAAAATCATGAGAGAAAATGGGCTTTTCGTCCTGGGCGGGCTGGAGATGCAGCTGCATGACATTCTTTGGGCCGTCCATGATGGAAAAACCGTGGTAGAAGCGAGGGGGAGGAAAATTTCGTGGAGTTCCCGGTTACGGTGGGAGGTCGGGGGCCGAGCGATGCGCTGCTTTCTCAGACACGTGACGCACGTGTGTGCGTTGGCTCTAATCGAACCCGGCGAGGCCTTGGGCTCTAATCGAACCCGGCGACAGACCGCTGCGAGCTAGCGTTCGCGAAGCCGAGCGATCGATCGATGGTCGTTAATCGAACCCGATCGAGCGATTCTTCGCCATCGCCGCTAATCAAGCCGATCGATGCTGCCTCTGGGATGAACAGTGAGTGTTGCGGGGGGTTTGGATGAACAATGAGCGATGGCGTTTGCCTCTGGATGAACAGGCCCCCGTGGTGTGGTGGAGGGCTGGATGAACAGTAGACGGTGGAGGGGTGCCCGTGGAGGGGTGGTTGAACAGGACCCCGTGGTGTGGAGGGCTGGATGAACAGTAGACGGTGGAGGGGTGGTTGAACTGTAGTCGGTTGAGTAGCGCGCGGTGGAGGCAGGATGAACAGGAGCCCGTGGAGGCTGGAGGAGGTCGACGGTGGAGATGAACAGTATCCCGTGGAGTCCCGTTTTGCGGTACACCACACCCCTCCTGATGAACAGGACCCCCTTTTCGACCGTAGGAGGTCCGTTTCGTCCGTTTTGCGGTACGCCACACCCATCCCGATCAACAGGACCCCCGTTTCAACTGTAGGAGGTTAGTTTCCTCCGTTTTGCGGTACGCCACACCCCTCCCAATCAACAGGACCCCCGTTTTGACCGTAGGAGGTCTGTTTCCTCCGTTTTGCCGTATGCCACACCCCTCCCGATCAACAGGACCCCGTTCCGAACGTAGGAGGTCCGTTTCCTCCGTTGTGCGGTACGCCAGGCCTCGTTTCCATCACTTGTTCTGTCCAAGCCGGTTGGCTCCCACGCGTTCTGTTGCCTCCCGATGAACACGACGCATTCCGCTGCCTCCCGATGAACACGATGCATTCTGTTGCCTCCCCATGAACACGACGCACTCCATTGCCTCCCCATGAACACGACGACGACGCTGTTTCTCCATTCCGACGCAGCCATGTACACAAGCCCTGGCCGTACGTATGCGCGAGTAGGCATTCGAGACCTCGCCTGTATGTACACATACGTGGCCGTATTTTCTTTCTTGCACCCCGGCCGCTGTACGTACGTGTACATGCTACGTGCGCGCCTCTACTACGTCACGTGCGCGCCTCTACAACGACTAGTATGTACGTACACGTTCGCGACCAGAATGACAACGCTACGTACGCTTCGACCAGGTGGGTCCCGACTATCAGGCACTTCCTTGCGTTCGAAGATGTAGCTGATGGGTCCCAGCAGTCAGGGGGCGAATCGTTTTTGCCGGACGCACTTCCTTGCTTGCGAAGATGTAGCTGGTGGGTCCCAGCAGTCAGGGGGGCGAATCGTTTTTTTTTGCGGACGCACTTCCTTGCGTGCGAAGGTGTAGCTGGTGGGTCCCAGCAGTCAGGGGGGAAACATTTTTTTCGCGAAATACGGTGGTTCGTCCGGTGGGTCCCCTCGATGACCCACAAGTATAGGGGATCTATCGTAGTCCTTTTGATAAGTAAGAGTGTCGAACCCAACGAGGAGCGAAGGAAATGATAAGCAGTTTTCGAAGGTATTCTCTGCAAATCTTGAAATAAGTGGTAACAAATAGTTTTGTGATAAGGTAAATTGTAACGAGCAACAAGTAACAAAAGTAAACACGGTGAAGCAAGGTGGCCCAATCCTTAGCAAAGGACAAGCCGGAACAAACTCTTATAATAGGAAAAGCGCTCCCGAGGACACATGGGAATATCGTCAAGCTAGTTTTCATCACGTTCATATGATTCGCGTTCGGTACTTTGATAATTTGATATGTGGGTGGACTGGTGCTTGGGTGCTGTTCTTACTTGAACAAGCATCCCACTTATGATTAACCTCTATTGCAAGCATCCGCAACTACAACAAAAGTATTAAGGTAAACCTAACCATAGCATGAAACATATGGATCCAAAACATCACCTTACGAAGCAACACATAAACTAGGGTTTAAGCTTCTGTCACTCTAGCAATCCATCATCTACTTATTACTTCCCAATTCCTTCCTCTAGGCCCAAATAATGGTGAAGTGTTATGTAGTCGACGTTCACATAACACCACTAGAGGCTAGACAACATACATCTCATCAAAATATCAAACGAATACCAAATTCACATGACTACTAATAACAAGACTTCTCCCGTGTCCTCGTGGAACAAACGTAACTACTCACAAAGCATAATCATGTTCATAATCAGAGGGGTAATAATATGCATAAAGGATCTGAACATATGATCTTCCACCAAGTAAACCAACTGGCATCAACTACAAGGAGCAATCAACACTACTAGCAACCTACTAGCACCAATCCCGGACTTGGAGGCAAGAATTGGATACAAGAGATGAACTAGGGTTTGGAGATGAGATGGTGCTGGTGAAGATGTTGATGGAGATTGCCCTCTCCCGATGAGAGGAGCGTTGGTGATGATGATGACGATGATTTCCCCCTCCGGGAGGGAAGTGTCCCCGGCAGAACAGCTCCGCCGGAGCCCTAGATTGGTTCCGCCAAGGTTCCACCTCATGGCGGCGGAGTCTCGTCCCGAAAGGTTGTCTCTGATTTTTTTCTCATCGAAAGACTTCATATAGGAGAAGATGGGCATTGGAGAGCCACCAGGGGGCCCTCGAGGTAGGGGGGGGGGCGCCCCCCACCCTCGTGAGCAGGGTGTGGCCCCCCTAGCCTTCATATTTGGCGATGATTTTTCTTTATTTATTTTAAGGCATTCCATGGAGTTTCAGGACTTTTGGAGTTGCACAGAATAGGTCTCCAATATTTGCTCCTTTTCCAGCCTAGAATTCCAGCTGCCGGCATTCTCCCTCTTCATGTAAACCTTATAAAATAAGAGAGAATAGCCGTAAGTATTGTGACATAACGTTCAATAACAGCCCATAATGCGATAAATATCGATATAAAAGCATGATGCAAAATGGACGTATCAACTCCCCCAAGCTTAGACCTCGCTTGTCCTCAAGCGAAAAGCCGATAACAATAAATATGTCCTCATGTTTAGAGGTAGAGGCGTCGATAAAAATAAAATACGTACATGAAGGCATCATGATTATTCTCATAACAGCAACATATATAGATTTTGTCATATGATTACTTATGTTCAAGTGATGATCTTTTCACAATGCAAAAGTATGAATCAAAACTTTATTGGGCACCAAAGAAAGTATAACCTCAGTCATTGAAGCAATTGCAATTTATCATAACATCGAAAGATTCTATGTCGAGCTTAAAAGCAAGTCCACATACTCAACTATCACTTAGTCCTTCATAATTGCTAGCACTCACGCAATACTTGTGGTTACGGAATTTTAATCGGACACAGAGAAAGATAGGGGCTTATAATTTTGCCCCACAACCTTTTACCTCAAGGGTAATGTCAACAATAACAATTCATGCTCCCCTACATCCAATTAGATATATATATATATCATGTTCTTTCCAACATGCTGGGCTTGCCAAAGGATAAAATGAAAAGGAAAGGTGAAGATCACCGTGACTCTTGCATAAGGTAGAAGATAATAATAAAAGATAGGCCCTTCACAGAGGGAAGCAGAGGTTGCCATGCGCTTTTATGGTTGGATGCACAAAATCTTAATGCAAAAGAACGTCACTTTATATTGCCCCTTCTATGTGGAACTTTATTATGCAGTCCGTCGCTTTTATACTTCCACGACAAGTTCGTACAAAGCTTATTTCTCTGCACTAATAAGTCATGCATATTTAGAGAGCAATTTTTATTGCTTGCACCGATGACAACTTACTTGAAGGATCTTACTCAATCCATAGGTAGATATGGTGGACTCTCATGGCTAAACTGGTTTAAGGGTATTTGGAAGCACAAGTAGTATCTCTACTTGGTGCTGATAATTTGGCTAGCATGAGGGGAAAGGCAAGCTCAACATGTTAGAGGATCCATGACAACATACTTTATCTCAGATACAAGAAAACATAACTCATTATGTTGTCTTCCTTGTCCAACATCAACTCTTTAGCATGTCATATTTTAATGAGTGCTCCCAATCATAAAAGATGTCAATGATAATATATCTATATGTGAAACCTCCCTCTCCTTATCACTTCCTATTAATTGCAATGATGACCAAAGCTATATTTGCCAACTCCCAACAACTTTTAATCATCACACTCTTTCTATGTGAATTCATTACTTTCAATAAGATCAATATGAACTCTTTGTTTCTTTTTACTCTTTTCTTTTATTCACCCAAGATCATGGCAAAATAATCAAGCCCTTGACTCAACACTAATCTTTATTATATATAGCTCATGACTTCGATTACATAGAGGGATCATAAAGCAAAACTTCAAAACTAGATCATGCCATGACTTTATTCTACTAAATCAAGATACTACTAATAGGATCGAACTAAGAAAAACGGTAAAGATAGAAGTTGTGATGGTGATACGATACCAGGGCACCTCCCCCAAGCTTGGCAGTTGCCAAGGGGAGTGCCCATACCCATGTGATTATGTCTCCTTCTTAGTCGGTGAAGGTGGAGGTGTTGGATAGTCGCGCATCGAGCGTAAGAGGTCCTCCAACTTGCGGATAATGCCTTTGAGTGCCACAATATGCTCCTTCAACAAAATATTTTCACTTGTGAGATACTCGTTTTGAATACGAGCTAACTCAATCATCTTGAAAGCTTCGATTTCAGTTGGGGTGAGAAAGTTGTGATCAAGTTGGAGGGTGTCTTCTGCCGGAGCTTGGTCCTCCGTGGCCTCCTTGATCCTTTCATCCTTGTTGATCTCCATGGGTTCTTCCCTCTTCAGCTCTATCTTCATTAGCCAAGCATCTTTGTCACAATTGTTGGAGGAGGGGGACGACATGATGCCTGGACTTGACAACCCTGGCAGAAAATAGCTCGAAACAAGAACAGGAGATATTTGCGTGATACGGGAGTCAAAACCTTCGGGAGAATACATAATGAATTTTTACCGACCAAAATACGTATCGTGCAAGAAAACGGAGTCCAGAGGGCACACGAGGTGCTCACGAGGTAGGGGGCGCGCCCAGGGGGGTAGGGCGCGCCCTTCACCCTCGTGAAAGCCTCGTGTCCTTCCCGGACTTCCACTTATTTTTCTATTTTTCTAAATATTCCAAAACGGAGAAATATTGCCTTAAAAATTGATTTGGAGTCGGTTTACTTACCGTACCACATACCTATTCCTTTTCGAGTCCTAAACAGTCCGGAAAGTGTCCCTTATGTATTCCTCCGGGGTTACGGTTTCAATAATATTGGTTTCAACATTGATGGGATTACACGAGATATAATGTTTGATTCTTTGACCGTTCACCACCTTCGGATTTGTGCCTTCGAAGTTGTTGATTTTTATGGCACCGGAACGATAGACCTCCTCGATAACGTACGGACCTTCCCATTTAGAGAGAAGTTTTCCTGCAAAAAATCTTAAATGAGAGTTGTATAGCAATACATAATCACCTACATTAAACTCATGCTTTTGTATCCTTTTGTCATGCCATCTTTTAAGTTTTTCTTTAAATAACTTGGCATTTTCATAAGCTTGGGTTCTCCATTCATCAAGTGAGCTAATGTCAAATAACCTCTTCTCACCGGCAAGTTTGAAATCATAGTTGAGCTCTTTAATAGCCCAATATGCCTTATGTTCTAGTTCGAGAGGTAAGTGACATGCTTTTCCATAAACCATTTTATACGGAGACATACCCATAGGATTCTTATATGCGGTTCTATAGGCCCATAATGCATCATCAAGTTTCTTGGACCAATTCTTTCTAGACCTATTAACAATCTTTTGCAAAATTAATTTGAGCTCTCTATTACTCAATTCTACTTGACCACTAGATTGCGGGTGATAAGGAGATGCAATTCTATGATTAACGTCATATTTAGCAAGCATTTTACGGAAAGCACCATGAATAAAGTGTGAACCACCATCAGTCATTAAATATCTAGGGACTCCAAACCTCGGAAAATAAACTTCCTTAAGCATTTTAATAGAAGTGTTATGTTCATCACTACTAGTTGGAATAGCTTCTACCCACTTAGTAATGTAATCAACAGCAACTAAAATATGTGTATATCCATTAGAGGCAGGAAAAGGTCCCATATAATCAAAGCCCCAAGCATCAAATGGTTCAATAACAAGTGAATAATTCATAGGAATTTCTTGACGTCTACTAATATTACCAATTCTTTGACATTCATCACAAGACAAAACAAACTTCGGGCATCCTTGAAGAGAGTAGGCCAATAAAAACCAGATTGCAATACCTTATGTGCAGTTCTATCTCCAGCGTGGTGTCCTCCATAAGCTTCGGAGTGACACTTGCGTAGAATCTGTTCATGTTCATGCTCACAACATCTAATAACACCATCTACTCCTTCTTTATAAAGATGTGGGTCATCCCAAAAGTAATGTCACAAATCATAAAATAATTTTTTTCTTTTGTTGGTATGTGAAGCTAGGTGGTACAAATTTAGCAACAATATAATTAGCATAATCAGCATACCATGGAGTGCTATGAGAAGTGCTTATGACATTTAATTGTTCATCGGGAAAGCTATCATCAATAGGTAGTGGGTCATCAAGAACATTCTCTAACCTAGATAAGTTGTTCGCAACGGGGTTCTCAGCTCCTTTTCTATCAACAATATGCAAATCAAATTCTTGCAGCAAGAGAACCCATCTAATAAGTCTAGGTTTAGCATCTTTCTTTTCCATAAGGTATTTAATAGCAGCATGATCGGTGTGAATAGTTACTTTAGAAGCAACAATATAGGGTCTGAATTTATCACAAGCAAATACAACTGCTAAAAGTTCCTTTTCGGTAGTAGCATAATTTCCTTGAGCATTGTCTAGAGTCTTACTAGCATAATGGATAACATTTAACTTCTTATAAACTCTTTACCCTAGAACAGCACCCACAACATGATCACTAGCATCACACATAATTTCAAAGGGTAAATTCCAATCAAGTGGCTGAACAACAGGTGCAGAGACTAATGCTTTCTTAAGTATTTCAAATGCTTATACACAATCATCATCAAAGACAAATGGTACATATTTTTGTAATAAATTAGTCAGAGGCCGAGAAATTTTTGAGAAGTCCTTAATGAACCTCGTATAAAACCCGGCGTGACCAAGGAAACTTCTTATACCTTTGATGTCCTTGGGACATGGCATCTTTTCAATAGCATCAACCTTGGCTGTATCAACTTCAATACCTCTTTCGTAAACTTTGTGCCCCAAGACAATACCTTCATTAACCATAAAGTGGCACTTTTCCCAATTCAAGACAAGATTAGTTTCTTCACATCTCTGCAAAACTTCGATCAAGATTGCTCAAGCAATCATCAAAAGAGGATCCATAGACGGAAAAGTCGCCCATGAAAACCTCACAAATCTTTTCACAAAAATCAGAGAATATAGCCATCATGCATCTTTGAAAGGTAGCAGGTGCATTACATAAACCAAAAGGCATACGTCTATAAGCAAAAGTACCAAAAGGGCATGTAAAAGTAGTCTTTGATTGATCTTTAGCCAATTACGTATATTTGAGAGAAACCAGAATAACCATCTAGAAAGCAATAATGTGTATGTTTGCATAATCTTTCTAGCATTTATCAATAAAAGGTAAGGGTAATGATCTTTCTTAGTAGCTTTATTTAATTTATGGAAATCAATTACCATCCTATAACCTGTGATAATTCTTTGCGGAATCAATTCATCTTTATCATTAGGAACGACAGTAATACCTTCCTTCTTAGGGACGCAATGGACGGGACTTACCCACCGACTATCAAAGAACGGGATAAATTATACCTGCCTCCGTAAGCTTGAGTATTTCTTTTCTTACCACTTCTTTCATTTTAGGATTCAAACGTCTTTGAGGATCATTTAACCGGTTTGGCATCCGCTTCCAAATTTATTTTATACTGACATAGAGTGGGACTAATGCCCTTAAGATCATCAAGAGTATATCCAATAGCGGCACGATGCTTTTTCAGAGTTTTCAATAATCTTTCTTCTTCATGCTCTGAAAGGTTAGCACTAATAATAATAGGATATATTTTCTTTTCATCAAGATAAGCATATTTAAGATTATCAGGCAACGGTTTAAGCTCAAACACGGGATCACCCTCGGGTGGAGGAGGATCCCCTAGGATTTCAACAGGCAAATTATGTTGCGTAATAGGTTCTGTTTAAAGAATACTTCATCTATTTCCCTTCTTTCATTCATGAACATCTCATTTTCATGGTCTAGCAAATAGTGTTCCAAAGGATCACTAGGAGGTACGGTAATAGAAGCAAGAGCAATAATTTCATCCTTACTAGGCAATTCTTCCTCACGATGTTGTTTACTAAATTTAGAGAAATTAAACTCATGAACCATATCATCCAAGCCAATAGTAACAACATTCTTTTTGCAATCTATCTTAGCATTAATAGTATTCAAGAAGGGTCTACCAAATATAATGGGACAAAAGCTATCTTGTGGAGAACCAAGAACAAGAAAATCAGCAGGATATTTAGTTTTCCCACACAAGACTTCAACATCTCTAACAATTCCCACGGGTGAAATAGTATCTCTATTGGCAAGCTTAATTGTGACATCAATTTTTTCTAACTCAATAGGTGCAATATCATGCATAATTTCTTTGTATAATTCAAAGGGTATTGCACTAGCACTAGCGCCCATATCACATAAGCCATGATAACAATGATCTCCTATTTTAACAGAAATAACAGGCATGCCTACCACAGGTCTATGTTTATCTTTAGCATTGTGGTTTAGCAATTCTAGCAGTTTCACCACAGAATTGAATAGCATGCCCATCAATATTATCAGACAAGAGATCTTTAACAATAGCAATATTAGGTTCTACTTTGACTTGCTCAGGAGGTGTATAAGTTCTGAGATTGCTTTTAAGAACAACAGTTGAAGCTCTAGCATGATCCTTTACTCTAACAAGGAAAGGTGGTTTCTCAACATAAGAGGTAGGAACAATAGGATCATTATAAGTGACAGTCTTTTCTTCAACTTTAATAGGTGCAGCTACTTTTACTTCTATGGGAGGATGATATTTAAACCACTTCTCCTTAGGGAGATCAATATAAGTAGCAAAAGATTCATAGAAAGAAGCTACTATCTCAGAGTCAAGTCCATATTTAGTGCTAAACTTACGGAAAATATCGGTATCCATAAAAGATTTAACATAATCAAACTTAGGTGTCATACCTGACTCCTTACCTTTGTCGAGGTCCCAATCTTCAGAGTTGCGTTTAATTCTATCCAATAAATTCCATCTGAATTCAATAGTCTTCATCATAAAAGAGCCAGCACAAGAAGTATCGAGCATGGTGCGATTGTTATCAGATAACCGAGCATAAAAATTCTAAAGAATTGTCACTTTTGAGAGCTCATGATTGGGGCATGAATATAACATTGATTTAAGCCTCCCCCAAGCTTGAGCGATGCTTTCTCCTTCGCGAGGCAAAAAATTATATATATAATTGCGATCACGATGGACAAGATGCATAGGGTAATACTTTTGATGAAATTCCAATTTCAATCTTTTATAGTTCCATGATCCCGTATCATCACATAGCCTATACCATGCCAATGCGTATTCCTTCAAATATAAAGGGAAGACCTTCTTCTTAACAACATCATCGGGTATACCTGCAAGCTTAAATAATCCACAAACTTCATCCACATAGAGTAGATGTTCATTAGGATGCTTTGTTCCATCTCCTGTAAAAGTATTAGCCAGCAGTTTTTCCATCATACCTGAAGGAACTTCAAAAGGAGTTTCATTTTCAATAGGTTCAGTAGGTTGAGGAGCAACTCTTTGCTCTACTGGACGGGGTGAAGATACCCTGAACAAGCCTCTCAGAGAATTACTTTCCATAGTAACAAGTGACAGAATTTCAGCACACTATATAAATTTTTCCTTACCAAATTCCACTTATCAAAGGTGCTACACTCCCCGGCAACGGTGCCAGAAAAGAGTCTTGATGACCCACAAGTATAGGGGATCTATCGTAGTCCTTTCGATAAGTAAGAGTGTCAAACCCAACGAGGAGCAGAAGGAAATGATAAGCAGTTTTCAGCAAGGTATTCTTTGCAAGTACTGAAATAAGTGGTAACAGATAGTTCTGTGATAAGGTAAATTGTAACGAGCAACAAGTAAAAAAAGTAAACATGGTGCAACAAGGTGGCCCAATCCTTTTTGTAGCAAAGGACAAGCCGGAACAAACTCTTATAATAGGAAAATCGCTCCAAGGACACATGGGAATATCGTCAAGCTAGTTTTCATCACGTTCATATGATTCGCGTTCGGTACTTTGATAATTTGATATGTGGGTGGACTGGTGCTTGGGTGCTGTTCTTACTTGAACAAGCATCCCACTTATGATTAACCTCTATTGCAAGCATCCGCAACTACAACAAAAGTATTAAGGTAAACCTAACCATAGCATGAAACATATGGATCCAAAACAGACCTTACGAAGCAACACATAAACTAGGGTTTAAGCGCATCACTCTAGCAACCCATCATCTACTTATTACTTCCCAATTCCTTCCTCTAGGCCCAAATAATGGTGAAGTGTTATGTAGTCGACGTTCACATAACACCACTAGAGGCTAGACAACATACATCTCATCAAAATATCGAACGAATACCAAATTCACATGACTACTAATAACAAGACTTCTCCCGTGTCCTCAGGAACAAACGTAACTACTCACAAAGCATAATCATGTTCATAATCAGAGGGGTAATAATATGCATAAAGGATCTGAACATATGATCTTCCACCAAGTAAACCAACTGGCATCAACTACAAGGAGCAATCAACACTACTAGCAACCTACTAGCACAAATCCCGGACTTGGAGGCAAGAATTGGATACAAGAGATGAACTAGGGTTTGGAGATGAGATGGTGCTGGTGAAGATGTTGATGGAGATTGCCCTCTCCCGATGAGAGGAGCATCTGTGATGATGATGACGATGATTTCCTCCTCCCGGAGGGAAGTGTCCCCGGCAGAACAGCTCCGCCGGAGCCCTAGATTGGTTCCGCCAAGGTTCCGCTTCGTGGCGGCGGAGTCTCGTCCCGAAAGGTTGTCTCTGATTTTTTTCTCATCGAAAGACTTCATATAGGAGAAGATGGGCATCGGAGAAACACCAGGGGGCCCACGAGGCAGGGGGGCGCCCCAGGGGGGGGGGGCGCCCCCCACCCTCGTGAGCAGGATGTGGGCCCCCTGGCCTTCATCTTTGGCGACGATTTTTCTTTATTTATTTTAAGGCATTCCATGGAGTTTCAGGACTTTTGGAGTTGCACAGAACAGGTCTCCAATATTTGCTCCTTTTCCAAATTCGAATTCCGCCTGCATTCTCCCTCTTCATGTAAACCTTGTAAAATAAGAGAGAATAGCCATAAGTATTGTGACATAACGTGAAATAACAGCCCATAATGCGATAAATATCGATATAAAAGCATGATGAAAAATGGACGTATCAGTCCCCGCTGTCAGGTGGAGGAATAATTATTTTGCGCGTAATAAGGAGGCACTTCCTTGCTGCGGCCGTGGACCCAGCTGTTAGCGTCTCCACGCACAGTACTCTTCCAATGGAAGTCAGCCATTAACCACATTGACCACGCCGCGCCAAGAGCACCACGGCGCTGGACGACGGCGAGGCCTATGAAGGGGACGACACAGGCGGTGGAAGACTTCGGCAGTTGTTTCCCACGGAGGGGAGTACGATCGCACGAGGGTTTACTAGTCTGCTCGCTGTCGCGAAGAATAACAGCAGGTGTGGGTGAGTAGAGGGATGGCTAGGCTAGCGGTGGGAGTACGGTGGGGCCGTGAGGCTGTAGGCAAAGACACCTGGCCCATGAGGAGGAGGAGCAGCGATCCTTGGCGC
This sequence comes from Aegilops bicornis, assembly GCA_021605145.1. Taxonomy (NCBI): domain Eukaryota; kingdom Viridiplantae; phylum Streptophyta; class Magnoliopsida; order Poales; family Poaceae; genus Aegilops; species Aegilops bicornis. The sequence goes on from CM038670.1 coordinate 706,995,026, forward strand.
TTGTTCGAGCGGCCGGAGCAGGAAGAGCAGAGATTTAAGAAGACGACGGCCGTTGGATGGACATCCAACAAATACCGCCAGGTCAACCTTTTTAGGAAAGCCTCAAATCTGTGGAAAACAAAGATCTGACCCATCTGCCATTATTTCTAATAATTTACAGTCCATTTGCTAATTCTTAAGAATTTTTTTGGAGCCCATATTCTTTTTGTTAGCATTACAACCCATATTGTGGCCATGGTTAAAAAATTATACGAAATTTGGCATATTTCGGTGCGGTCCGAACTGTTTTTAACCCCGAAATTTCGAATCACATTCAAACTGATTTTAAAAATAAATGTATATCAATATAAAATCCAACAAATTCTCCACGCATAAAAATTAATGTAATTTAAAATCTTGAAATGAAAAAGATATTTGAAACTAATTGCGGTTTGGTGTGTTTAAAAATGTACAGCCAATTTCTCATTATCGATGGGCCATTTTCTCGCCAGCCGAATGAAAGCTCTCCTCGTCTTGAAAGATTTGCAGCCCAACAGTTCGACAAAGCGACTTACTTGGCAAATCACAAAAAAACTGGGCTGTGGCCGTGGACCCAGTTGTCAGCCTCTCCACGTATAGTACTCTTCCGATGGAAGTCGTTCCTTGACCACGTTGACCACGCCGCATGGAGAGCACCACGGCGGTGGACGACGGCGAGGCCTAGGAAGGGGACGACGCGGATCCGGGGAAGACACGGCGGTGGAAGCCCAAGGAGAGAGGAGTACGAGGGTTCACTGGTCTGCTACGGTGAGGTTGCTGCCGCCGCAGGCCTAGCCTCATGTGGGAATAGTAGGCGATGAGGCCTCTGCGGCAAGCAGAGCCGCCACGGGAGGCAGGAGCATGCGGCACGACCGACGCTGCTTTGGTAATTTGGAGCAAGAAGACCAGAGGTTGAAGAAGCACTACAGCCGTTGGATGGACATCGTCTGATCCTTTGGAGCTAGAATCGTTCATATTGACTAAGTTGACAAAGCCCTTCATCCCCCATCAACTTAGTAGGCCCACAAGTCATCCTCCCACCAAGGTGGGTCCCAGCTAGCTGGGGGAGTATTCATTTTTTTTGTGCGTAATAAAGAGGCACTTCCGGTGGGTCCGAGCTGACAGCGGGGGGAGCGTTTTTTTCACGAAATACTGTGGCCTGTCCGGCGGGTCCCAGCAGTCAGGGGGAAACGATTTTTTTCTCAAAATACTGGTGGCCCGTCCTGTGGGTCTCCGCTGTCAGGTGGATGAATAATTATTTTCCGCGTAATAAGGAGCACTTCCTTGCGGCTGTCATGGACCCAGCTGTCAGCCTCTCCACGTACAGTACTCTTCCGATGGAAGTCGGTCGTTGACCACATTGACCACGCCACGCCAGGAGCACCATGGCGGTGGACGATGGCGAGGCCTAGGAAGGGGACGACGCGGAGCCGGGGAAGACGCGGCAGTGGATGCCCACGCGGAGAGAGGAGTCTGGCGTTCACCGGTTCTGCGGTGTGAGGCTGCCGTCGCCGCAGAATAACAGGGGGTGTGGGTGAGTGGACGGATGGCCTGGCCAGTGGTGGGAGTAGTATGGGAGCGGTGAGACCTCCGCGGTAGCACAGCCGGCCACGGGAGGAAGGAGCAGGCGGCACGACCGACGCTGCTTTGGGCGGCTGGAGCAAGAAGACCAGAGGTTGAAGAAGCACTATGGCCATTGGATGGACATCGTACGGTCACTGGATTATTGACTAAGTTGACAAAGCCCTCCGGCCCCGTCAACTTAGTAGGCCCACAAGTCAGCGCAACAATATGGTGGGTCCCAGCTAGCAGGGGGTATTCATTTTTTTTGGGCGTAATAAGGAGGCACTTCCTTGCGTGCGAAGATATAGCTGGTGGGTCCGATGTGTCAGCGGGGGGAACGTTTTTTTCGCGAAATCTGAGGCAGGCCCTTCCTGTGGGTCCTAGCTGTCGGTGGAGGAATCATTATTTTGCGCCTAATAAGGAGGCATTTCCTTGCGTATGTCAGGATCCAGCTGTCAGCCTCTCCACATACGGTCCACTTCTGATGGATGTCGTTCGTTCTTCATGTTGACCACGCAGCGCCGAGAGCAGCAGGGCGGTGGACGATGGCGAGGCCTAGGAAGGGAACGACACGGAGCCAAGGAAGACTCGGCAATTGTTTCCCACGCGGAGGGGAGTACGAGGGTTTATCGTCTGCCCGCTGCCGCCAGAGAATAACAACATGTGTGGGTGAGTAGAGGGATGGCTAGGCCAGCGATGGGAGTACGGTGGGGCCGTGAGGCTCACGCGGCAAAGATAGCCGTCATGGAGGAGGGAGCAGACAGTCCGGGCGCTTGTTTGAGCGGCCGGAGCATGAAGAGCAGAGATTGAAGAAGACGACACCGTTGGATGGACATCCAACAAATCGCCTTTGCTCTCGTGTGTTCACTAAGTTGACAGGCGTATGCGTGTGCGTAAACCTTTTTTCTATGAAAGCATACGTCAACTCAGAGTAGGCGCACAAGTCAGCCTCAAATCTGTGGAAAACAACATACAACCCATCCGCCATTATTTCTAATAATGTACAGCCCATTTGCTAATTCTTAAGAATTTTTTGGAGCCCATCTTCTTTTGTTAGCATTACACCCCATATTGTGGCCATGGTTAAAAAGTGTACGAAATTTTGCATATTTCGGGTCAACTGTTTTTAATCCAGAAATATCGATTCACATTCAAACTATTTTGAAAAATAATTTATATAAATATAAAATCCAAATAATTGTCCACGCATAAAATCAATGGAATTTAAGATCTTGTAATGAAAAAAATGAAACTAACTCTCGGTTTGATGTGTTTTAAAATGTACAAATTTATTTCGGGCAAACCGAATGAAACTCTCCTCGCCTTGAAAGATTTGCAGCCAAATAGGCCGATAAAGCAAGTAGGCCTTGTTCGGGTATTTCTTTAAAAAAATAGAACTGGGCTAGCCATTTTCAAAGAAGAAAAAACACAACTGGGCTCATGATGTGGTAAACATAAATAAAACCCTAGCTAGACGGGCCCACAAATTTGACCCCATTGTTATCCTGATCCGTCGCTAAAACTAGTATAAATAACAACCGCTTGTTCCTCAAAAAAAACGCAGCGACTTCTTTGGGTCCCCGTGTCACCGCTCAGAGTGTAATTCTCGCTTATTGACTACGTTGACAATGGCGTGAGCCCCAGATGTCCAACCATTAGGAGGAACCATATTTTTGGGCTTGTACTATAGAGGCACTTGCTTGCGCATCGCCATGACGCTGGTGGGTCCCTACTGTCATCCTCTCCACGTACAATCATCTCCTTGTTCCTCTCGGTTGTTGACGATGTTGACAACGCAAGAGGGCGGCGCACCGTGCACGGCGAGCGAACCAAGGCCGCAAGGCGGAGGACGACGGCGAGGCCTCGGACGGAACGAACAGGAGCCGTTGAACATGCCCGGTCCAGTCGCAGGTGGAGGGGAGTACGAGGGTTGACTGGTTCGGGCGCGGGTGCGTGTTGGGGCTGACGTCGCTGGAGAATAACAGGACGTGTGGGGGAATAGAGGGAGGGACTGGCCAACGTTGGAGGGTACGTACGGTAGGGCGGCGGAGGCGCAGCCGACCATGGAGGCGGGAGCAAAGTGAGCCGACGGGTGGTTTGGTTTGGGCGGTGGAGGAAGAAGAAGACAAGAGATAGAAGATACACGACAGATGTTGGATGTCAATCCAACGGCTGGTAGGCAAAATCGCTTTGTTGATCGGCTAGTAAGTCGACACCACCTTGGATAGGCTATTTCCTCGCGGGTCCCAAATCGCCGTAATCCAAATCACACCGTCATGCAGCCTTTCCTATGAAAATTTACAGCCCATTTGATGTGCTAGTTCGAAATAAGTTTGTGGGTGCTAGTGGGGCTAATCACTTGGCTTCAGTAATGCACAAAGTGAGCTCAAGCACCAAGTAGAGTGATGTTATTTCCCTTGGTTGGGATTTGTTACAACATTTCACTATAAATTAAACGAATGGCAAGCCATTTGCCTTGTTTCAAAGAAAATATGATACCACAAATTGAGTTGAAAAGGGCAGAACATCTAACTCCAGCTTAGAAACTGCATAAAAGCACGAGGTTAATTGTTCATCAGTTTACAAAAAACCCAGATTGAAAAGGGCAACAACATCTAACTCCAAAGACTGCTTCGGCAAATACAACAAAATGGATCGGTCAGGTCCATAGAATGAACATCCCGGGTCGTAAAATTTACTGGATTATGACCACAATATGTTGTAAATAGAAGCCCGACACGTTCATAAGCTCTTTTGCCCACCTCAAACTCTCTTTTTTTGCTCTTCGACATACCCATCCGTCAAAACCATGCCGCAGATAAACTTAAGCCTGATGGACAATAGTAACCTCGCATTCAGCAGGAAGAATGTGACAAATCTTGTGGTTGCACGGTTGGCTACATACCATTCTAGCGTTATTGTCTTCAATCGAATCTCATGAGAAGTGAGAAAATCCCGATGCTTACGAATCCACCGATTGGTTATAACTTTCTTACCCCGTCCTGTTGCCTAAATATACATGAAGACTGAAAACAGTTAAGGTCTAAAAGAAGAGTGTCGAAAGAGCAACAACTGAACGATTAATTCTAGTACACTATATGCGGGCTTCCAATGTGCGTGAAATTATCACCTTTATATACAACTTCTCCAGACATGGAAATCATTGCAGCAAGCCAATAATCTTGTTCAGATCAAAACTATTCATTTAGATATATAAGATCTTGACAGAATCCAGCACCATTGATAGGTCATCCATGGAGAAACTCTTCATTGAGCATAGAACATAATATTAGTACAAAATGTGTACTCCAAGATGATATATAAATTATGCGCATAAATTTAAAATGCAGCTTATGGTTACAAGTGTAGATGATAATATAAAGTACCAAGAACTGTGGGAGCCAAACACCATATTGAAATGAGCATGAGATCATGTATTACACCCAAGGTCTGCAGTTTAGGCGAAGAGAGGACGGTTATTTGCAACGGCGAATAACTAGAATCAAGGATCAACCTTTGAAGTGAAGGGGCATCTTGGATGATGAGCTGCCTTCCGTCAAAAGAAGTTCCAATTCTTACAAGGTTAGGCGACTTTATTTGGAGACAACCGATTCTAACTGTGAAAACAAGCACCAAGCACTCAACAGTAGGCAACTGGAGTGGATGATGCTGTGCAATGAGGCCTCCGATATCTGAACCCGCACAAGTGGAAGTTTCTTGAGAAATGGGAGTCGAAGGTTTAGTACCGCATTGTCTCGTAGGTAGCACAAAGGCAAAGGTGGCGGTGTTGAGAGAGGAGGAAAACCGCGAGATGGACATCGGTCTTTGAGGGCACAAGTTCATGGCGTTCGGTATGTGGTATGTGATTTCAGGGGAATAGTAGAACTCAAGCAGCTGTAGTTCCGTGAATTGTGGGATTTCAGCCAAAGGCCCACCGTGCAGGTGGCATGGTTTGCTTGCTCACGTAGCATGACGGGATGCAGAGGCTTTGAACGGAGCCCCGTGGGAGGAGATGATGGCCTGGGATTTCAAACTCATTGAAGAGAGATAGTCGACGATCGAGATTAAGGGCATGGCGCACCATAGAGGGCGCCACCGAATTGAGAGGACTTAAAAGCAGCAAAGAATCCTTGGTGGGGAGAAGCGAGATGATCTCCCTAAGGACGGCGTCCGGGAGATCGCTGATGCGGTCCACCCGAAATTCTACGGGTTCCTGGGATCCGGTGGGGGCGGTGTCGCCGCTTCTCCCCGCGCTGTCGGGTGCGGGATCTACAATAGGCGTCGCCGCTGGAGGGAGCCTCATCTTCTTGGCGCTGGGGTCAGCCGACTCCATTTTCCTCGAGGGCATCGTGATCAAGGCCACGGATTTGAGCAAAGTAACGTAATGACGAGCCTAGTTGTAAAGCGAGCGAAGAAGAAGGGAGCTGGGGTTTTCAGAGGAGTGAGGAAGAAGGGGAGCTGGGGTTTTCAGAGGGAGTGAGGTGAGTAATTTGGGGGTACGAGGAGCGAGTGACGTGAGGTGGGTGGGAGCGAGGAGGAAGACGAGCACCTGTGTTTGGGGGGGGGTGGGCGGTGTCGGGTGTGGGTAGCGCCTCTCATTCAAGAAATATATGGGCTTTTGAATTGATTTTACTATTTAGTAGTGTGGATGGGCTGTTTTGTCTTGGGCCCAGAGAAACAATTACTACTAGTACAAAGTGGAGACACTCTGACTACCCGTAAAAACAATTACTACTAGTACAAAGGAGACACTCTACCGCTTGGCTCCTCCTAGGTCATTGAAACGTCTCCCTCTCATCGAATGTCGTTATACTTTTGTTCACCGACATGCGGGCCATGCAGCGCGCTGACCCAAATGCCATCCACCAAATTATAAGGCAGTGTGCAGGCGGAGAGTCACCCCGGTCCTAGCGCGGCAGTAATGAGCTGTCATATCACAAAACCCCACCTCCCCGCAGTCTAAGTTTGACGGATGAAGCAACCATCATTTCACTCTTCGCTGAATCCCCTTCTCCCTCACTGTCTTCAAGAAAGCCAACACTTCGCATCCGCCAACGTTCTTCTCTCCGAACAAAGGGAAGGTAAGCGGATCCATGATGTTGGTATATTTTCGCTCGGAGAAAAAAAGAACTTTTGCAAAGCAAGAATCGATCCTCACTCTTTTTTTGTTTCATTGTCATCGCGATTGTGTTTTCCTTTCGTGGTCTCCTAGTATTCATCGGTTTCATGATGATGGACCAAGGAGAACCAGGCAAAGATCTGCCGATATTGGAGCAGACGCGGGAGGCTGATCCCACGAGACAGAGAGCTCCAAGAAGATGGAGGCAACCACCGAGCTGACCCCAGATACGCTCACGGCCACCACTGAGATGGTCAACGCCCCGTTTGAGGTTATAGACCCCGTGGCACTGCAGGAGCAGTTTTCCCACTTCGAGGATGTGCCCCCCCCCCTGCTGAGTTGCCCAAGGTGATTTCCTTCTTTGCCGATCTCGATTGTGGTTTTTCATCTAAGTATGAGGTGATTTTTTTTAGAAAAGGAAGTATGTGGTGATTAATAATGCAAAATTTTATTAGCTTCGATGACATGCTATACATAGTGGTTTAAATAACTTGTGTTTCTTATCTTTGAAAAGTAATTCGTAATTGGTTTTGTTTCAATTAGAGCCCTAATGCAGACATAAGGATTGTGTGGTTGTACATGTCACTCGCTATGAGGCGGACGACACTGATATACACACCGGGAAAACAGAGTTCTTAGGTTGTTGGATCCTCGAAGCCATTTGCGGTTATACCAATGAAGAGTTGTATTCCAGCCTCACCGTTGTCAGGCGTGTTGTCCAGTGGTGTACCAAGCACAAGAAGTTCAAAGCTACTCCTTCGTTTGTGAGGCATATTGTTCTTGTCAAGCTTACACAGGAAGATGACGTGGCATGCCTCCACAAACAAGTCTATCAGTGGCAAGGCCACAAGGTTGTCTTCATGAAGGTTCACAGGATTGAGCTGCTGCAGGACGTCCTCGATGATGTTCATGGCAAGGTCCGTCTTGTGTCCAGCCCAAATTAGATTGAGGCATGAAATAGTTGCCCGACTAGTGTTTAATAGTAGTTTGGATTGTGTCTAATTATCCGAACCTTGCCTCATTATCGACCCCTCTGCAGCTAGTACTGCTTGAATCCGTCTATGGGAACTGCTGCTACTTTTGTGTGCCCGTGAATCATGTGAGAACCATCGTAATTGTTGCCAAAACAGATGCGTCCTCACTAGTTTTTTCATGAATACGGCATGGTAAGACATAAGTTGTCACGGTTTGTCATACGAGCAAGCAGGTGTGCTTTGATGAAATAGAGCACCTGCTCGAGAACCATGCTACGACGCATACATAAGTACTTGTAAACACTTGGTGCTACCCCACTTGTAAGCAGTTGTGCAAAAACACGGCACATTGGCTCAGCTCGCTTCAACACTAGGCTATCGACCAGCTAACAATCAACAATCAGCCTGTTCGACATATAAGCAACTATGTATCTTGTTACAAAGTGGTTCATGCAGTTAATTGAGGCCACAATGTAATAAATTCCAAACGCTCACACGCTAGTCCAGCTCATGTGGAACACTCACATTAAACTCGTCTTCATAAAAAACTTGAAAAGCATAAGTTAAGCAATTTTATACATCTCAAGGATTCATAGAACATAACAAACATATACTAGTTCATAGCAAAAGACAAAGTTGTGAGAAGGTTTACAAATCAGGAGAAAACAAGCAAAAGGCTTCTCACGAGCAAAGGGCCTCCGGCAGCTTAAATTTCTGGAGTTCACTCTGGTTTTTCTTGTTGCCACCATCCGTGGTTAGGTTCTCTCATTCCAGAATAACCAGTTATAATTGTGGTCTCAAATTTGGAATCTTTGGCCCGAACCATGCAAAGGTAATCTTGACCACCTGAAATACTTGTGCATTCCACTAAATTTAAGCACCGCTATTTGCATAAATAAGAGACCACAATGCCTCTTGTCCACAAGACCTGTCTAAAAACCGTCAGGCCGTGCCGGCTAGTCCCGGTCCATGGATGAACTGGTAGAAAGTGTATTCTGGACTAGGATGCGAGTTACCGTCCTCGACCGCAATCAGTGAAGTAAAACGCATTTAATCAGCTTCTTTTAGATTGCGTTGGTCATTCTACCTTAGTTACTACTACCAATGTAGGGATACCTTGAAGACGGGAGGTTAGACGACGCAGCGAGGGATAGCCATCTCATTTTGCTAGCTTGTACTAAAACCGAGGTGTGTGCTTTTGATTGCGCGGATAGAAACGACACGGAGATCGACATCCCTGCTTTGCGCAAATACGAAATACGGTTATTTAAACAAAGGATGATATACTACTTTCCCCGCTTCCTCTTAGAACCAAGTCCTAGATTCATGCCACGCCTTTCCCACTTTCTTCCTGTTTGAACCAACGCTTTGAGTCAATCAGTATGAACTAGCTTTACTTCTAATAATAGTAGAAGTCTAGGTGGCTTTGGAACAATGGACGGAAGTAGAAAAGGATCCGCATGAAGGAGCTGGGCAATGAGAGCAAGGCAGGTTTCGAAGGAATATATACCTGAGGGTCGTCGGCATGTGGCAAAGACGGCATCGGGAGGCCGCATCTTGGCCACAATACCACATGGAGGAAGAAGGCCGCATCTCCCGAGCCGGCGCTCTCTCGGAGAGAACGACACGGCCACCGATCCGGACGCTGGGCATTGTTGGTCTCCTCCTCGCCGACGACAATGAACGATGCACCTACACCCCTGCCCTGGTCGAGGTTGTCCGGCCGGATTTGTGACCAGCCGTGAGCTGAGAGAGAGGGTGGCCACCTATGTCTTGCTTAGATCTGGAGAGCATGAGAGTGTGAACAAGAGGAACCCTAGTAAAGCAAGCGCTAAGGCTCCTGCTTTTATATATAGTGGAGTGATTTTGTTGAACCAGCTTCAAAAAAATGCGCTCCTACGTGTACCCGCGAGTGGGTGTGAGAGAACTAGTGCGTATGCACCGCTTCTCTTCGTGAGAGTACAATATACTATGCCCAAAGAAAGTTAGCCGCAAGAGTAATAGTATAACTGAGTGACGTGTGAGCTAAAATAAAATGTGCGCTACTGCCTTTTGTTTTTTGGAAGTTCCGAGGGTAGGGTGTGAAGAGCACATATGTGCGTGACGTCTACCTGCAGATAGACGGTGGGTGCGACGTGCGAGTCTGCGAGAGGACTCGGGAGAGTCGTGACTCGTGAGGGTGCATGTGCGTGAGAGAGAGGGGGGGTGGCACGTATCAATGCAATGCATGTGTCCGTAAGTCATTATCCGAAAAACGTTCGCCACAAGACTTTTCCCGACGAACGCCATAAGAACCGTTAGATCGGCATCCGACAATGTCAGTTTTGCCATGTCATTTAACAGAACAACCACTCCTCCTACACACAAATCTTCCACGTGAGTGTTAGCAACTGCTGTATGCTCCCTCCGTTCAAAATGCAAAGGTATATAGCTTTATTGAAAATTCGAACCTCGCAAACATTTACCGAAGTTTTCGTGTACCAAATTGCACATGTAGAATACCTCAGATATATCATTTCATTCATCTTCGAGAGGTAACTATAAAGATGGGTGAGGAGTCTACAAAGAAAGACCATCGTATCACCTGCAGCAATTTCAAGCATCCTTTAGTGTCGAGGAATATCATAGGAACTCTATATGATATGATTTTTTAGGATTTTTTTCCTTTAGAGCCAATTGGTTCATAGGAATATATTCATATACTCCACATTTCAAAGGAAATAAACATGATATCATTTCTATAGCTTTAGAGCCACTTGGTTGTAACATCCCAAAATTCTAAATTTTGGAATGTTATAAACAAATAGATAGTTTTGATTGATTGTTGGATTGATTGACTGAAAGTGAGTGAATACGAAACTTTTTGAAATTTAAATGAGAGGGAATAAAAGGACTTTCCCAAACTTTCATTTTTGCTTTTGTGATCTTCGGGAATTCAAATTCTTTTCATCACAAAACCCTGGAGAGAAGATGACATGACTTCTTCCATTTATTTAAATGACAAGGGGTGTTGAAAATATTTGAATTTCATTTGGAAAATATTTTCAATTCTGAAACTTTATGCAACTCAATGATTTTCACGAGCAAAGATAAAATGACTTCTTCAAAACATATGAAATATGAGTTGGGAGCTTCAAAGAACTAAACTCAAAGTTCTTTTGAATTTATTTTCAATTTGGAGTTATTTGAGTTTTATTCAAATTATTTTTTTCTCAAACAAATAAAATATATGGAAAATAGGGTAACATGAATCCCTACATCAGAAAATTGGAGAGAAATTAATTTGAAGTCATTTTGGTTTTTATTAAAATGATTTTCAGTGGATTTTATTAGAGCAGTAGCACTCTTTGAATTATCTGAATTTGTGTGGATTTTATTTGGCATTATAAAAATGTCTAGGTTGTAGAAAATCTTTTTCTGAAAATTTTGATATATTATATGCCTAGGTTATTTTATTTTTATTCGGATTTTATTTTAATTGATTTCGAAAAAAGTGCGTTTTTCAAATTATTTATTTCGGTCCGGAAAAATGTTCACTTTGTCCGAAATATTCCTAGGAAACCGTAGAAATTTATTTCATAATTTTTGGACTCTGTTTGATATTTCTTTTCTCTGTTTTACCTCTTTCTGAATTAAAAAAGAAAAGAAAAGTGAACCGACCTCTGAGGCGTGTCGGCCGGACTCCTACCCGAGGCCTTTATAAGCCGCCCCCGGGCGCTTGTTTTGCACTTCGCCCCGCCCTTGCCCTATAGCCGCCGCTGCCGCCTCTCGCCAGCGCCGCCGCCGCCGCCGGCGGTGATCGCCGGAATAGTTAATGTAATTTTATTATTATTATTATTATTTTGACAGGGACCTATCCGCGATTATTTTTGTCGCAGATTAGTCCCTGATCTTAAAACCTTCGTAACTTTTTGCTCGTTAGTCGGAATTCAACGAAACCAACGCCCACTTCTTCGTTACGATCTCCTCTATCCAGTAATACAACTCAAACATGTTTTTGAAAGTTTTAAAATTTTAATTAGATCAGATTTGAATTTAAACTTCGTTTGATCATAACTTGAGTTTCATAACTCCGATTTAGTTGATTCTTTTTGCAAATCGAAGCTCTTGACCTAAACTTTCTGATAAGGCCAAATTCACATAATTTTGGTACTGTTAGAAATTGTTTTATGTTGCAAGAGTTATTTGCTTGGTTTTGATGTTTTCCGATTTGTTTTCTTTTGTTCTTTCCGATGTTTTGAGTGATTGCTTATGTGTGGCTACTATTGCTTGATTACGATAGATTGACGGAGTGTGACAATTAGAACTATCAAGAGTTTTGAGTGCGAATCATCTTCATCAACATTGCGTGCAAGTAACACTTTGATCATACCCTTTCTACTACCCTGTTTTATGCATTAGATCTATCCTCAAACATTGCATGATTAGGATCTAATTAAATTGTGGGATGGGAAGTAGTTGAGGTAGTACCTATTACCTGTTTTATTATCAAACCCTTGGGAGTTAATTCTACGTTTGCTTATTATGCCATGCTATGCTAGTAGACGTGGATTGGATGAGTGTATTCCATGACAGATGTGAGATTCTTAAATTAATGGTTTATTTAAGGTGGCAACTTAAACACACATCTGGATGGATTGAGGCACCTGGTTTCTATCGATTTGCTGTATTTCTTGGACCGCCACCCGTGCTCAAAGGGATCATGAGATTATTCAAACTAGAAACTTACGTTAATGCAGCCACAAGCCATTATGGGCTCGCATAGTTGATTAAGTTGTGCGAACTCTTACGGGTAGACTAGCGAGATGTAGGGGAAAGTAGGTGTACCGGTCTACCCACATGTAAGGTGCTAGCGCTTCCGAAAGACTATGTCTCGGCCATCCGTTTCTCAAACGTCATGTAGTGCGAGAAATCCAACGGAGGTGATCGAGTCTTGTGGGGCAAAGTGCGCAAACCTCTGTAGAGTGTATAAACTAATCATGGTTAGCCGTGTCCCCGGTTATGGATATCTTGAGTATCTAGTACTTGGATTATCCTGTTGATCTCATCATGTTATTCTAAATAATATTGTTGGGTTGTTAATGAGTACTTTTAATTGGGATTGAGGATGCTGTCAACCATTCTCAATGTTCAACAACCACCATGATAGTTAAATAAATTTATTCCTTTGCAAGAGGGAAAAATTGGATTTTCGCATAAAAGCGTAACCATAGAGCTTTCCACCAGCCATATATGCATGTAGTATAGCTTATTCCTTCATTACTCTCTATGTGTTACATTGCCAGCATATTCCATGTGCTGACCCGTTTTCGGGCTGCAACTTTTCATGTTGCAGACTTTTCAGACGATGAGTAAGTGATACATTAGGGTTACAATTTCTACACTCAACTTTGCCGTTGGTGTTGATGGGAATCCACAACCTTGTTACTTCCGCTATTTGGATTGAGGTAATAGTATTTACGTTATTTATACATGTGATTTACCTCTGTTATAAATCCTCGAGTACTGTGTGTGTCAGCATACCGATCCAGGGATGCCACTTAAGCATAGAGACTTGATCCATTCGGGTCAGGTCGCTACAAGATGGTATCAGAGCACATGTTGATTGTAGGACGTGACCCTAGAAACTGACAAGCCCATAGGAAAGATTTTTTTTCTTTACAACTTTCTTTTTCAAAAAGATATTTTACCTCTCTTCTCTTCTGAGCTTATTCAAATATTCCCTTTTAGTGAGACCATACCCCTTTTCCCTTTTGACCACTCGAAGATTTGACCGATGAGACCACTCCAAGGAGATAAGATATCGCATAACCAAGACCATTTGGAATGAAGAGGATTTTACCGTGTAAATGGAAACTACAACTGTTGAAGACTGTGAAGACTAGGAGATTTGGAGGCTCTGAAGAATTCTCGGATTTGTATGACCTAGGAAGGCACGCTTATGGAATTGAGAGACTATGGAAGTTGTCAATACCCGAGATTAAGGTGTATCGGAGAAAGACCTGAACATGGAGCATTAGAACTCAAGTTTTGTCAACAAAACCCTAAGGCAGGAGATATCAACTATGGAGAGATAGCTCATGGAAATGACAAGAGCAGAAACACGGCTATCCATGATGTTATCACCGCTTAAGCTATTGTCGCCGTGCTGAGTAAAGCATGCATATGCATGGAAGGATTGGATGGTAGAAGGCTGATGGAGCACCTATCAGTAAGATGAAGTTTTAACCTTGGCCGGTGTATCACCAGGATTTGGAGTACTATATCAGGAGTTTTAGATGGACCTTCAGGAAGCCGTATTTGACAAGGAAGTATTTCATGAAGAACTCAGGATCCAGAAGCTGAAAGTAGACAAGCCGGAGGAGCTAAACCTCGAGATACCGGAGATTCGTCAGGAATTGGAGGATAGTAGGACCATGGTTCATGTCGAGGTTGATGAAATCCAGAAGTGGGAACGTAACTCCAGAAATAGTGAAGGACGCCACAAGAGACTTCGCGTCAACAGAGATGATCTGGCAAAAGAACTTGAGAAGGTCAAGCACGATCAGAAGAAGTCGTTGGAGACATGAACAAGACTTGAAGAGTTTGATGACTTTGAAGATTTATTGACCTTTAGAAGACCAAACCCTTGTTATACCCTTACGTTAGATGCGACGTTTGTGAGCTGTCATTTGTTTGATGTTTTTCCGACAGCCACAAATAAAATCTGTCTTTTCAAAACTTTTGTTTGTATTGTGTGCATCCCTCTTGATCTCTCTTATCCCACCCCAAACCCCTGGACCCCATTAGAGGATGAATGGAGATGAGCTTGTATTTTCTGGACCGTTGAGTCAATTGGAGACAGACCGATGGATTCAGAACATGGAGGATCGCATGGAGAATAACCCTATAGTCAGAAAGGAGATGGCCCAGCATGCTCTTAAGTGTTTTGAAAGAGGTGCTGCTACTTGGTGGAGGATGTACCAAACCATCAATGGATTGCAAGGAGTAACCACTTGGAAGGAATTTAAGTTGACTTTGCCAAAGTCTCGGTTTGTGTCCCAGAAGTTGAGGCCTTATGGAAAGGATATGAAGAAACCTTGTGCATACAAGCTTTGTGGAGAAATAGGACACAACCATAAAGAAAACAAGGACGAATACCCTCATAAGTGGAGGATTATCAAAGGAGTTAGCCGAGGATCTCAGGGAACTTCGGTTGGAGATTGTTCCCAAAGGTTTTATTGCAGCAATGGAAGTTCAGTCTACATTGTTGGGAAAGATCTGTGAAGCTCAGAAGGATGACAAAGAGATTGCTGAGGTAAAAGAGAGGATGAGCAAAGGAAAGGCCAAAGGTTTTCGTAAGGATGAGCACGACACCTTATGGTTTGAGGACATGTACCCAATAATGCAGAGATCAGGAAGTTAATACTTCCGGAGGCTCATGACTCACCATACTCGATTCGCCCTGGAAACACCAAGATGTATTTGGATTTGAAGGAGTGTTTCTGGTGGACTGGTATGAAGAAGGATATTGTCGAGTATATAGTCGTATGTGATGTATGTTAGAGAGTGAAGACAAAACATCAGAAGCCAGCAGGATTACTACAGCCTATGCCGATACCTAAATGGAAGTGGGATAGGCTTGGCATGGATTTCATTACCGGATTTCCCAGAACCCGATCGGGATATGATTCTATCTGGGTAGTAGTTGATTCGCTTGACCAAAGTGGCTCACTTTATCCCAGTGAAAACCACCTATACAAGTGCGAAGTTGGCCAAGATATATTTGACCAGGATCATATGTCTGCATGGAGTTCCGAGGACCATCGTATCAGATAGAGGAACACAGTTTACCTCAAAGTTTTGGAATCACCGCACGGACTTTGGGTACTAGGCTAGAGTTCAAGACTGACCTTTCACCCGCAGACGGATGGATAAATCTAGAGAGTCAATCAGATTACGGAGGACATGTTGAGAGCATATGCGCTAGATTATGGATCTAGTAGGGATGATAATCTACCTTACGCAGAGTTCTCATACAACAACAGTTACCAAGCTAGTTTGAAGATGGCCCCTTTTGAAGCTTTCTATGGGAGAAGGAGCCAGACACCGTTGATGTGGGATGAAGTTGGAGACCGTCAGTTGTTTGGACCAAATGTGATCAAGGAGTCAGAAGAGAATGTTAAGTTGATACGAGATAGACCGAAGGTAGCTCAGTTCAGGCAGAAGAGTTATGCATACTCAAAAAAAAATGCAAGGAGGTAGTGTAGGAAATTGGAGACAGAGCATGTCTTCGTGTGTCCCCTCTGCGAGGAGTTAAACGATTTGGAGTTAAGGGAAAGTTAGCCCCGAGATTTGTAGGACCATACCGAGTTTTGGAGCGTATGGGAGAAGTGGCCAACAAATTGGAGTCACCCGAAGGACTGTTAGGAGTTCATGGTGTGTTTCACGTATTCCAGTTGAAGAAGTGCCATGCAGAAATGGCCAATATTCCCCTGTAAGGACGCTTGACCCTGGAAAGGATAATGATGTTCCACAAAGTGGAGTATGGACTTCATAAGTAAAATTTTTATCTCGGTATGTGGGATATCCCACGAGGATGAAGAGATGAAGTACTATTGGATACAAGGAGGTATAATGTTGGTAATATGTAGCAAGTGTGACTCCATGATGAGTCTGAGTAATCATGTCCTAGTTTGGTGCCAATAGAAGGAAGGAAGACAGTACAATTGGATGGACTTAAGAATACTAGGAAGTTGGAAGTTGGAATAATGATCAGAAGCCCGAGGATAAGTTCAATGACTACAAGTGATGAGATGGCCCATAACCCACAGGCCCCGTGACTTGCTAAGAAGCAAGCACATTCTTGTTGAAGGAAAACCCTGGAAGAGGATATGCTTTTATCAACCGACGATTCTATGGGAGTTTACGCAAAACCTGAGAGTTGTTAAGGAACGATAGATGTTTGTTTGGCTTGCAGAATCAATGGATTTATACGAACTTGGTTCGTCGACAAGAGAAATTCTGCAATGCTTGTGAGGATGACCGAGTGTTAGAATGCGAGATTCGCTAAACCATGTACAAGGTAATGATTTGGGTGCGGGATGGATTGATCACCATACCGACTTACTCTTATTATTCGCTTTGCTATATGGGATGGTAAATCTGAGTGACCTACCTATAGTAGAGTGACGATATATTAAACCTTGTTGAACCTTAGAATAGTATGCATTTTCCCCTTGTACAAGGCGGTTATTTGTTGCCAACCGTAGGTCATACGGTGAGGTTCAACCTGCACCCTTTTCTGCAGGAGAAACCATAAATCGTTGACCACCATGAGATATCGATAGTTGTTTAGAATTGGCGCCAGACCTGTCAGCTAAGAAGACCCAATATCAGAATAACCTTACCAAGATGAAAGGACCGAAGAATTGAGGAAAAAGGTTATTTCACTACCGGAAGAGCCCAGAGAAGGAATTATCCTTAAGATCTGAGAAGACCGGCACTGTCAGTAATAAGGATGGAGTATATGAGTTTTGATGGAACCGTAACCATGCTTTTAAGGGTGGTAGCACCCGAGAACCCCGGAGATGATCGATGGAATTTAAGAAGACCCATACCCTAACCTATTTCTTGCTAGCCTCTCCGAATCTCGAGGACGAGATTCATTTTAAGGGTGGTAGTTTGTAACATCCCAAAATTCTAAATTTTGGAATGTTATAAACAAATAGATAGTTTTGATTGATTGTTGGATTGATTGGCTGAAAGTGAGTGAATTCGAAACTTTTTGAAAGTTAAATGAGAGGGAATAAAAGGACTTTCCCAAACTTTCATTTTTGCTTTTATGATCTTCGGGAATTCAAATTCTTTTCATCACAAAACCCTGGAGAGAAGATGACATGACTTCTTCCATTTATTTAAATGACAAGGGGTGTTGAAAATATTTCAATTTCATTTGGAAAATATTTCCAATTATGAAACTTTATGCAACTCAATGATTTTCACGAGCGAAGATAAAATGACTTCTTTAAAACATATGAAATATGAGTTGGGAGTTTCAAAGAATTAAACTCAAAGTTCTTTTGAATTTATTTTCAATTTGGAGTTATTTGAGTTTTATTGAAATAATTTTTTCTCAAAAAAATAAAATATATGGAAAATAGGGTAACATGATTCCCTACATCAGAAAATTGGAGAGAAATTAATTTGAAGTCATTTTGGTTTTTATTAAAATGATTTTCAGTGGATTTTATTAGAGCAGTAGCACTCTTTGAATTATCTAAATTTGTGTGGATTTTATTTGGAATTATAAAAATGTCCAGGTTGTAGAAAATATTTTTCTGAAAATTTTGATATATTATATGCCTAGGTTATTTTATTTTTATTCGGAATTTATTTTAATTGATTTCAAAAAAAAGTGTGTTTTTCAAATTATTTATTTCGGCCCGAAAAATGTTCACTTTGTCCGAAATATTTCTAGGAAACCCTAGAAATTTATTTCATAATTTTTGGACTCCGTTTGATATTTCTTTTCTCTGTTTTACCTCTTTCCGAATTAAAAAAAAAGTGAACCGACCTACACAGCGTGCCCGGGCCGGACTCCTCCTACCCGAGGCCTTTATAAGCCGCCCCCGGGCGCTTGTTTTGCACTTCGCCCCGCCCTTGCCCTGTAGCCGCCGCCTGTCATGTGCTTACTTGCCGCCGTGGCCAGTGATCGCAGGACTAGTGAAGGTTAAAAAAAATATTATTATTATTATTATTATTTTGACAGGGACCTATCCGCGATTATTTTTGTCGCTGATTAGTCCCTGATCTTAAAACCTTTGTAACTTTTTGCTCGTTAGTCGAAATTCAACGAAACCAACGCCCACTTCTTCGTTACGATCTCCTCTATCCAGTAATCCAACTCAAACATGTTTTTGAAAGTTTTAAAATTTTAATTAGATCAGATTTGAATTTAAACTTCGTTTGATCATAACTTGAGTTTCGTAACTCCGATTTAGTTGATTCTTTTTGCAAATCGAAGCTCTTGACCTAAAATTTCTGATAAGGCCAAATTCATATAATTTTGGTACTGTTAGAAATTGTTTTATGTTGCAAGATTTATTTGCTTGGTTTTGATGTTTTCCGATTTGTTTTCTTTGTTCTTTCCGATGTTTTGAGTGATTGCTTATGTGTGGCTACTATTGCTTGATTACGATAGATTGACCGGAGTGTGACAATTAGAACTATCAAGAGTTTTGAGTGCGAATCATCTTCATCAACATTGCAGGCAAGTAACACTTCGATCATACCCTTTCTACTACCCAGTTTTTATGCATTAGATCTATCCTCAAACATTGCATGATTAGGATCTAATTAAATTGTGGGATGGGAAGTAGTTGAGGTAGTACCAATTACCTGTTTTATTATCAAACCCTTGGGAGTTACTTCTACGTTTGCTTATTATGCCATGCTATGCTAGTAGACGTGGATTGGGTGAGTGTATTCCATGATGATGTGAGATTCTTAAATTAATGGTTTATTTAAGGTGGCAACTTAAACACACATCTGGATGGATTGAGGCACCTGGTTTCTATCAGGATTTGCCTGTATTTCTTCGGACCGCCACCCAGGCTCAAAGGGATCATGAGATTATTCAAACTAGAAACTTACGTGTGCAGCCACAAGCCATTATGGGCTCTTGCATAGTTGATTAAGTTGTGCGAACTCTTACGGGTAGACTAGCAGATGTAGGGGAAAGTAGGTGTACCGGTCTACCAACATGTAAGGTGCTAGCACTTCCGAAAGACTATGTCTCGGTCATCCCTTTCTCAAACGTCATGTAGTGCGAGAAATCCAACGGAGGTGATCGAGGCTTGTGGGGAAAAGTGCGCAAACCTCTGCAGAGTGTATAAACTAATCATGGTTAGTCGTGTCCCCGGTTATGGACATCTTGAGTATCTAATACTTGGATTATCCTGTTGATCTCATCATGTTACTCTAATTAATATTGTTGGGTTGTTAATGAGTACTTTTAATTGGGATTGAGGATGGTGTCAACCATTCTCAATGTTCAACAACCACCATGATAGTTAAATAAATTTATTCCTTTCAAGTAGGGAAAAATTAGCTTTTCGCAAAAACTGTAACCATAGAGCTTTCCACCAGCCATATATGCATGTAGTATAGCTTATTCCTTCATTACTCTCTATGTGTTACATTGCCAGCATATTCCATGTCTTGACCCGTTTTGGCTGCAACTTTTCATGTTGCAGACTTTTCAGACGATGAGTAAGTGATACGTTAGGATTACGATTTCTACACTCAACTTTGCCGTTGGTGTTGATGGGAATCCACAACCTTGTTACTTCCGCTATTTGGATTGAGGTAATAGTATTTACGTTATTTATACATGTGATTTACCTCTGTTATAAATCCTCGAAATCGTGTGTGTCAAGATACCGATCCGTGGATGCCACTTAAGCATAGAGACTTGATCCATTCGGTCAGGTCGCTACAAGATGGTATCAGAGCACATGTTGATTGTAGGACGTGACCCTAGAAACTGACAAGCCCATAGGAAAGATTTTTTTTCTTTACAACTTTCTTTTTCAAAAAGATATTTTACCTCTCTTCTCTTCTGAGCTTATTCAAATATTCCCTTTTAGTGAGACCATACCCCTTTTCCCTTTTGACCACTCGAAGATTTGACCGATGAGACCACTCCAAGGAGATAAGATATCAGACAACTAAGACCATTTGGAATGAAGAGGATTTTACCGTGTAAATGGAAACTACAACTGTTGAAGACTGTGAAGACTAGGAGATTTGGAGGCTCTGAAGAATTCTCGGATTTGTATGACCTAGGAAGGCACGCTTATGGAATTGAGAGACTATGGAAGTTGTCAATACCCGAGATTAAGGTGTATCGGAGAAAGACCTGAACATGGAGCATTAGAACTCAAGTTTTGTCAACAAAACCCTAAGGCAGGAGATATCAACTATGGAGAGATAGCTCATGGAAATGACAAGAGCAGAAACACGGCTATCCATGATGTTATCACCGCTTAAGCTATTGTCGCCGTGCTGAGTAAAGCATGCATATGCATGGAAGGATTGGATGGTAGAAGGCTGATGGAGCACCTATCAGTAAGATGAAGTTTTAACCTTGGCCGGTGTATCACCAGGATTTGGAGTACTATATCAGGAGTTTTAGATGGACCTTCAGGAAGCCGTATTTGACAAGGAAGTATTTCATGAAGAACTCGGATCCGAGTTTGAAAGTAGACAAGCCGGAGGAGCTAAACCTCGAGATACCGGAGATTCGTCAGGAATTGGAGGATAGTAGGACCATGGTTCATGTCGAGGTTGATGAAATCCAGAAGTGGGAACGTAACTCCAGAAATAGTGAAGGACGCCACAAGAGACTTCGCGTCAACAGAGATGATCTGGCAAAAGAACTTGAGAAGGTCAAGCACGATCAGAAGAAGTCGTTGGAGACATGAACAAGACTTGAAGAGTTTGATGACTTTGAAGATTTATTGACCTTTAGAAGACCAAACCCTTGTTATACCCTTACGTTAGATGCGACGTTTGTGAGCTGTCATTTGTTTGATGTTTTTCCGACAACCAGAAATAAAACCTGTCTTTTCAAAACTATTGTTTGTATTGTGTGCATCCTCTTGATCTCTCTTATCCCACCCCAAACCCTGGACCCCATTAGAGGATGAATGGAGATGAGCTTGTATTTTACGGACCGTTGAGTCAATTGGAGATGCACCAGATGGATTCAGAACATGGAGGATCGCATGGAGAATAACCCTATAGTCAGAAAGGAGATGGCCCAGCATGCTCTTAAGTGTTTTGAAAGAGGTGCTGCTACTTGGTGGAGGATGTACCAAACCATCAATGGATTGCAAGGAGTAACCACTTGGAAGGAATTTAAGTTGACTTTGCCAAAGTCTCGGTTTGTGTCCCAGAAGTTGAGGCCTTATGGAAAGGATATGAAGAAACCTTGTGCATACAAGCTTTGTGGAGAAATAGGACACAACCATAAAGAAAACAAGGACGAATACCCTCATAAGTGGAGGATTATCAAAGGAGTTAGCCGAGGATCTCGTGGAACTTCGGTTGGAGATTGTTCCCAAAGGTTTTATTGCAGCAATGGAAGTTCAGTCTACATTGTTGGGAAAGATCTGTGAAGCTCAGAAGGATGACAAAGAGATTGCTGAGGTAAAAGAGAGGATGAGCAAAGGAAAGGCCAAAGGTTTTCGTAAGGATGAGCACGCCACCTTATGGTTTGAGGACATGTACCCAATAATGCAGAGATCAGGAAGTTAATACTTCAGGAGGCTCATGACTCACCATACTCGATTCATACAGAAACACCAAGATGTATTTGGATTTGAAGGAGTGTTTCTGGTGGACTGGTATGAAGAAGGATATTGTCGAGTATATAGTCGTATGTGACGTATGTCAGAGAGTGAAGACAAAACATCAGAAGCCAGCAGGATTACTACAGCCTATGCCGATACCTGAATGGAAGTGGGATAGGCTTGGCATGGATTTCATTACCGGATTTCCCAAAACCCGATCGGGATATGATTCTATCTGGGTAGTAGTTGATTCGCTTGACCAAAGTGGCTCACTTTATCCCAGTGAAAACCACCTATACAAGTGCGAAGTTGGCCAAGATATATTTGAACAGGATCATATGTCTGCATGGAGTTTCGATGACCATTGTATCAGATAGAGGAACACGGTTTACCTCAAAGTTTTGGAATCAGCTGCACCAGACTTTGGGTACTAGGCTAGAGTTCAGTACAGCCTTTCACCCGCAGACAGATGGATAAATCTAGAGAGTCAATCAGATTCTGGAGGACATGTTGAGAGCATATGCGCTAGATTATGGATCTAGTAGGGATGATAATCTACCTTATGCAGAGTTCTCATACAACAACAGTTACCAAGCTAGTTTGAAGATGGCCCCTTTTGAAGCTTTGTATGGGAGAAGGAGCCAGACACCGTTGACGTGGGATGAAGTTGGAGACCGTCAGTTGTTTGGACCAAATGTGATCAAGGAGTCAGAAGAGAATGTTAAGTTGATACGAGATAGACTAAAGGTAGCTCAGTCCAGTGTAAGAGTTATGCAGGACTCAAAAAAATGCAAGGAGGTAGTCTATGAAATTGGAGATGAGCATGTCTTCGTGTGTCCCCTCTGCGAGGAGTTAAGCGATTTGGAGTTAAGGGAAAGTTAGCCCGAGATTTGTAGGACCATACCGAGTTTTGGAGCGTATGGGAGAAGTGGCCAACATATTGGAGTCACCGAAGGACTGTTAGGAGTTCATGGTGTGTTTCACGTATTCAGCTTGAAGAAGTGCCATGCGAAATGGCCAATATTCCTCAGAAGGACGCTTGACCCTGGAAAGGATAATGATGTTCCACGAAGTGCAGTATGGACTTCATAAGTAAAAGTTTTATCTCGGTATGTGGGATATCCCACGAGGATGAAGAGATGAAGTACTATTGGATACAAGGAGGTATAATGTTGGTAATATGGAGCAAGTGTGACTCCATGATGAGTCTGAGTAATCATGTCCTAGTTTGGTGCCAATAGAAGGAAGGAAGACAGTACAATTGGATGGATTTAAGAATACTAGGAAGTTGGAAGTTGGAATAATGATCATAAGCCCGAGGATGAGTTCAAGGACTACAAGTGATGAGATGGGCCATAACCCACAGGCCCCGGGACTTGCTAAGAAGCAAGCACATTCTTGCTGAAGGAAAACCCTGGAAGAGGATATGCTTTTATCAACCGACGATTCTATAGGAGTTTAAGCAAAACCAGAGAGTTGTTAAGGAACGATAGATGTTTGTTTGGCTTGCAGAATCAATGGATTTATCTGAACTTGGTTCGTCGACAAGAGAAATTCTGCAATGCTTGTGAGGATGACCGAGTGTTAGAATGCGAGATTCGCTAAACCATGTACAAGGTAATGATTTGGGTGCGGGATGGATTGATCACCATACCGACTTACTCTTATTATTCGCTTTGCTATATGGGATTGTAAACCTGAGTGACCTACCTATAGTAGAGTGACGACGATATTAAACCTTGTTGAATCTTAGAATGGTATGCATTTTCCCCCTTGTACTAGGAAGTTGTTGCCAACAGTAGGTCATACGGTGAGGTTCAACCCAGACCCCTTTTCTGCAGGAGAAACCATAAATCGTTGACCACCATGAGATATCGATAGTTGTTTAGAATTGGCGCCAGACCTGTCAGCTAAGAAGACATAATATCGGAATAACCTTACCAAGATGAAAGGACCGAAGAATTGAGGAAAAAGGTTATGCCACTACCGGAAGAGCCCAGAGAAGGAATTATCCTTAAGATCTGAGAAGACCGGCACTGTCAGTAATAAGGATGGAGTATATGAGTTTTGATGGAACCATAACCATGCTTTTAAGGGTGGTAGCACCCGAGAACCCCGGAGATGATCGATGGAATTTAAGAAGACCCCTACCCTAACCTATTTCTTGCTAGCCTCTCCGAATCTCGAGGACGAGATTCATTTTAAGGGTGGTAGTTTGTAACATCCCAAAATTCTAAATTTTGGAATATTATAAACAAATAGATAGTTGTGATTGATTGTTGGATTGATTGGTGAAAGTGAGTGAATTGAAACTTTTGAAAGTTAAATGAGAGGGAATAAACGGACTTTCCCAAACTTTCATTTTTGCTTTTATGATCTTCAGGAATTCAAATTCTTTTCATCACAAAACCCTGGAGAGAAGATGACATGACTTCTTCCATTTATTTAAATGACAAGGGGTGTTGAAAATATTTGAATTTCATTTGGAAAATATTTCCAATTCTGAAACTTTATGCAACTGAGTGATTTTCACGAGCGAACATAAAATGAGTTCTTTAAAACATATGAAATATGAGTTGGGAGTTTCAAAGAATTAAACTCAAAGTTCTTTTGAATTTATTTTCAATTTGGAGTTATTTGAGTTTTATTCAAATTATTTTTTCTCAAAAAAATAAAACATATGGAAAATAGAGTAACATGATTCCCTACATCAGAAAATCGGAGAGAAATTAATTTGAAGTCATTTTGGTTTTTTTTAATGATTTTCAGTGGATTTTATTAGAGCAGTAGCACTCTTTGAATTATCTGAATTTGTGTGGATTTTATTTGGCATTATAAAAATGTCCAGGTTGTAGAAAATCTTTTTCTAAATTTTTTGATATATTATATGCCTAGGTTATTTTATTTTTACTCGGATTTTATTTTAATTGATTTCGAAAAAAAAGTGCATTTTTTCAAATTATTTATTTCGGTCCGGACAAATGTTCACTTTGTCCGAAATATTTCTAGGAAACCGTAGAAATTTATTTCATAATTTTTGGACTCCGTTTGATATTTCTTTTCTCTGTTTTACCTCTTTCCGAATAAAAAAAAGAAAAGTGAACCGACCTACACAGCGTGCCCGGGCCGGACTCCTCCTACCCGAGGCCTTTATAAGCCGCCCCCGGGCGCTTGTTTCACCCGCCCTTGCCCTTGACTTGTAGCCGCCGCCTCTCTCGCACTTGCCGCCGACGATGATCTCCGGAATAGTGAAGGCAAAAAAAATTATTATTATTTTTATTATTTTTATTTTTTTCGGCAGGGACCTATCCGCGATTATTTTTGTCGCAGATTAGTCCCTGATCTTAAAACCTTCGTAACTTTTTGCTCGTTAGTCAGAATTCAACGAAACCAACGCCCACTTCTTCGTTACGATCTCCTCTATCCAGTAATCCAAGTCAAACATGTTTTTGAAATTTTTAAAATTTTAATTAGATCAGATTTGAATTTAAACTTCGTATGATCATAACTTGAGTTTCGTTACTCCGATTTAGTTGATTCTTTTTGCAAATCGAAGCTCTTGACCTAAACTTTCTGATAAGGCCAAATTCACATAATTTTGGTACTGTTAGAAATTGTTTTATGTTGCAAGAGTTATTTGCTTGGTTTTGATGTTTTCCGATTTGTTTTCTTTGTTCTTTCCGATGTTTTGAGTGATTGCTTATGTGTGGCTACTATTGCTTGATTACGATAGATTGACCGGAGTGTGACGAGTAGAACTATCAAGAGTTTTGAGTGCGAATCATCTTCATCAACATTGCAGGCAAGTAACACTTTGATCATACCTTTTCTACTACCGGTTTTATGCATTAGATCTATCCTCAAACATTGCATGATTAGGATCTAATTAAATTGTGGGATGGGAAGTAGTTGAGGTAGTACCTATTACCTGTTTTATTATCAAACCCTTGGGAGTTACTTCTATGTTTGCTTATTATGCCATGCTATGCTAGTAGACATGGATTGGGTGAGTGTATTCCATGACAGATGTGAGATTCTTAAATTAATGGTTTATTTAAGGTGGCAACTTAAACGCACATCTGGGTGGATTGAGGCACCTGGTTTCTATCAGGATTTGCTTGTATTTCTTCGGGCCGCCACCCAGGCTCAAAGGAATCATGAGATTATTCAAACTAGAAACGTGTGCAGCCACAAGCCATTATGGGCTCTGGCATAGTTGATTAAGTTGTGCGAACTCTTACGGGTAGACTTGCAGATGTAGGGGATAGTAGGTGTACCGGTCTACCCACATGTAAGGTGCTAGCGCTTCGAAAGACTATGTCTCGGTCATCCGCTTTCTCAAGCGTCATGTAGTGCGAGAAATCCAACGAGGCGATCGAGTCTTGTGGGGAAAAGTCATAAACCTCTGCAGAGTGTATAAACTAATCATGGTTAGCCGTGTCCCCGGTTTTGGACATCTTGAGTATCTAGTACTTGGATTATCCTGTTGATCTCATCATGTTACTCTAATTAATATTGTTGGGTTGTTAATGAGTACTTTTAATTGGGATTGAGGATGCTGTCAACCATTCTCAATGTTCAACAACCACCATGATAGTTAAATAAATTTATTCCTTTGGCAAAGAGGCAAAAATTGGCTTTCAAAAAAGCTGTAACCATAGAGCTTTCCACCAACCACATATGCATGTAGTATAGCTTATTCCTTCATTACTCTCTATGTGTTACATTGCCAAAGCATATTCCATGTCTTTGACCCATTTTCGGGCTGCAACTTTTCATGTTGCAGACTTTTCAGACGACGAGTAAGTGATACGTTAGGGTTACGATTTTTACACTCTACTTTGCCGTTGGTGTTGATGGGAATCCACAACCTTGTTACTTCCGCTATTTGGATTGAGGTAATAGTATTTACGTTATTTATAAATGTGATTTACCTCTGTTATAAATCCTCGAGTACTGTGTGTGTCAGCATACCGATCCAGGGATGACACTTAAGCACAGAGACTTGATCCATTCGGGCCGGGTCGCTACATTGGTTCATATGAATGGATTCCTATACTCCCTTAATTTCAAAGGAAAATAAACATTAGCGTATATTCAATAGGAAAGTTCCTATGATACGAACCAAATTACATCTCTTTTCTAATCCCTCCTCATAGGAATTGAGATACATGCCATCTCTAGATTCAATGGAAAAGTTCCTATGATGTGAACCAAATGACATCTCTTTTCCAATCCCTACTCATAGGAATTGAGATGCTCCATGTCATCTCTTTCCCTACAACTTCCATGTATACATCTTCTATTCCTAAATTGATAGTACAACCCACTAGTAGTTTTTTCCAAAACATGCAACTATGGCACAAGAACTATATAGTATGCCAATAACTTTGAAAGATGGTCATTTGGATGAAGCTAACACGACAAAGGCAGTAGATAGGCAAATCCGAGCACTCTGGCCGTTGGATATCATCAACATTCCACACGATCTGCCACATGTACAATTTAGAAGACTGCATGGTTGAACTTAAGCATAATGCACAAACCTCAAAACACAAGCACTTCTCCTTTGTTCTACAATCTTCTGTATCATAATTGATTATTTTTTTCTAAATGAATTGCCATTATTTGTTTTTACTTTATGATTTACAATGCACAACCCCATGAATCTTAACATTTTTATAAAACTAATTGATTTTGAATGAGATGAACTATAAGAACTAAAAGAACATCTACATCATGTATATATGACTCAAAGCTTTACATGCTATAGTGTGTATTTATTCATAATTTGGTTTCGAAATCTCATGCGTTCAATACATGTGTACCTTACTAGTTTTGAGTAGAGTAGAAAATTTCACGCGGCCCTGGGTATATCAAAATGCAGGGCCCATGCATCATTGCCTTTCGGTCGAACCTACGTCCACAATTTTTTGTACGTACTATATCTCCACTGGTCCCAAACCCAAAATGCTGCCTCGTTCCCATAAAACCAAGCGGCCCACGCATATTTAAGGCGTCGACTTGAACCCGTTTACTACGACGTGGCCCCGCACGCCGTAGTACTCCTACAAACCCTACCGCCGCACTCATCATTTTCTTCAAGAGGACGAGGGAGAAGCCGATTTGTAGTGGAGGTGCTTTAAAAAGGATCTGTAGTGGAGACCCCTACCCTAGGGTGCCCTAGGTAGCTGCCGCGACGCATCATTGTTTTCTCTTTTCTTTATGCTCTTGCGCCCTAGAGTGAAATGATGGTTGCTTCGTCTGGCCCAAAGACTCCAAATTAATGCGGAAAGGTGGGGCTTTGTGATTTGACCCCTCATCGCTCATTTTCTACTACTGCGGCGCTACGACCGGGGTGCCTCCAATTCCAACCGCTGCTTCGAACTGTAATTTGGTGCATCGCACGTGGAACAAGACGGTGGATGAGCCACATGTCTTCCAAAGGGGTCCTGTTAAGTGTGTCGCCATTTCGTGTGTGGACTGACCCTGCTTGAGTTGCTACGCCAACACGACAGGAGCAGCCTACCACTTGGTTTTGCTCCTTGGTGAATCCCGACTATATTGATAAAAAAAGATACCTGTTGAAATACCCTCTCCGTCTCGGTTTTTTTATTTTTAGGCGTCTCGCTTTATAGGGCCTACACGTAGTTCTAGTCATCCATTTGACTAACTAAATATGAGTTACTATGTCACAAAAAGTATATCATTGGATTCTTAAGCGGATGTAGTTGTATTTAAAAGTCGAGGGCGGGGCTTTTCCTACGTGGTAGGCGGCGGGGCAGTTCCGCCTAGTCGGTTCGATAGAGACGCGAGAAGACGAGGGAGTAGGCTGCTGCAAACGTAAGGTTGTGTGATTTGACAGCGAGTTACTGCTGGACAGGTGAGGCCCCGTGATTTGACTTGCCATTATCATTTTAACTGCGGCGCTATGACCGGCGGAGTCTCCCGATTTCTGACCACCTCCATACAGGTGCCTCTCCCAGTGCTCCACCATGTAGTAGAGGCTGGCTCTTGCATGAGAGCCCACTTCTCCACTTTTTCCTTGCCTCTCTTTCCTCCACATATGCAAAAATGCCATGTAGTAAAGCGCACTATTGTACTTACCGATGCATGTACAAGTTAATGGAAATTTAGTGGTCATTCATGCATTCGTTCTAATTAATGCCTCGGTAAACATAACTTCTTGAGAAAAACGAGCATACTAATTACGTGTGCAAACTACGAAATTAATTCGACCACTCACCGTCTACCTTGGTTGGAGAGATTTTGAAGTTAAGCCATAGACTGGAAAGGAGGGAGTAGTAACTTTTGTCTCGATTACTATTTGTGGCCTTGTATAGATGCAAAATGTATTTTTTTATAGTGGCCTTGTATAAGTAAATGGAGGGAGTACTAACCAAAGTATACGTAGTAGGGACGAGGAGTAAGCGGAGGAGTAGTAAAATTTTCTCCTCGTGTTGCGAGCCACTTGTGGCGATGGACGAGGGAAGCGGGCGTAAAAGGCATCTGATAGTAGTAGTAGTAGTAGTAGTAGTAGTAGTAGTAGTAGTAGTAGTAGTAGTAGTAGTAATACTACTCGTAAGCAAGCTTCACCTCATCCTGCGAGCCACCACGCCCGTGGGCGGGGGAGACGGCGTACTAAGCAAGCTTCTCCTCGTTCTACGAGTTGACGGGACACATCAAAAGTACTCCAGTGTATAGAGCCTTGCCTCTAAGGTAGGCCCCACATGGTTTGCCTCTTTTTTTAATTTAACATAATGCGTCAAGTTGCAATTTGTTTGTTCACCCGTGGTAGACGATCCTCCCTCCACCAAGTGGAAAACCAGTACACGTGCCAAATTACCACGTGGGCTGCCTTTTCATACTGAAATGAGCTCCACTGCAGTACCCGCTGGGTGTGGTTGGGAAAGAGGCGGAATACGTGCACCGTGCGTGCACCTCTTCTCTTCGTGCACGCCCCCACCCACGTGGGTGTGTGTGAGAGAGATACAAACCTAGACATAATGCGCGTCCATCCCCATGCCTCCTTGATCCGACCACAGTCACCACCACGCCCCACTCCTCCTCACCTTATCTCTCATCTTTCTCCCTCAATTTTTTATATACAAGGGCCACCATCAAAATTACAATTTGCGGATATACAAGGCCACTAACACTAATCGATGCAATATTAATGGTGTTTGCCTCGTGGTACTAGCAAAGGAGGACATTAATTATCCCTTGCATGCATGCGGGAGTTTGTAAAAAAATGCATCTTGATGTTCCGTGCAATGCACGGGCATCTTGCTAGTCCATGAAAACAACACATGGCAAAATTCCACGGCGAACGAGGGATTTGAATCTGTTGGGAGGGGTTGTTTGGATCTTGCCTGGGGTAGCCAAAATATTGGCGACCCTTTTGTCCACCGGTGCCTTTGCCACTGATGATCGAGGAATGGCTCGGGTGCTCATCTTTGTCATGCATCCTCCAGCGCGCACGTTGGAGACGAGCTCGCACGAGCTGTGTTTTTTTGTCCCACAATGCCGCCCGAGCCGCCCGCAGACCGACCAGCGACCCGCAAATTACGCCATCCAACCACAGCCGCACACATTATGACAGCAACTCAACCAACCGGGCGAAATTCATGCAAACACGTAGACAAACTGATATTTCATATAAACAACGACGGAAATCATATAAAATACCGGATTTTCATACAAACATGACGGATTTCATTACATTCAAATGAACTACGCGGTGCTAGTTACGGGCGACCTGGTATATAATACCTGGCCTAAATGGTCACCCACCGATCGATTTGTGTTCCTCATGTCCGGTAGCACAATCACCGGAATGCCGGGAGCCCCGGAGGTATGTGCTTCAGCGCAAAGGACGGCTCGCTTCCCCACTGCCCAACTGATATCATTGGCTGGTGCCGTAAGATGATGGTGGCCGGCACCGGTTCGAGTTCATCACCGGCCACTACTTCGCCATGGCCGGCACCAGCTCGAGTTCATCCTAACATTCCCCTCTTCCGTGGAGCCCATGCGGGGTCGACGAAGGTCCTCGCAACAAAAGGATCCGGCAAGACACCTGCTGTGTACGCCAGCGTCGCCTCCGCGGTGGCCTTCATGGGACCCAAGCGGCGGCGGCCTCCCGTGTTCTACTTCTCCTTGATGATGGCGGCGGACGCGGAGGCGTTGGCCACCGACTCGTTGCTCTCCGCGCACCCGGCTTCTGTCGCTGCTTGCATGGCGCGGCCGCCTCATTGGAGTCCCGGCCATAGAAACGGGAGACGCGGTACGAGGCGGTGGTGTGGACGGCAGCAACGACGCCCGTGCGCCGCTCCTCGTCGAGCTGGCCTGGAGCAGCGAGTTGCTGAACCGCGCGCCGGCTTGGGGCGGCAACTAGCTCCATCGGGCGAGGGGAGGGAGGTGGATCAACGAGCTACATAGCTCGTATCCTGCGGGCTACCTAGCCGGCTTGGATGCGGAATAACTACTCTTCGTAAGCCATTGTAAGAGTGGACAAAATGGTGTAGGAGATAGGGGAGCGGCGGAGGTGTGTGATTCTTGGCCGGCGTTTGGCCTCGTTAAATAGGAGATTAAATAGACGGCGGACGGGAGGAGCTCGGCCGGTGTTGCGTTTAACGCCGGCCTGGTCATGAACGGACGTGTGTCCAGAGTGGGTTTCTCGGCTTCCACACGGGCGGGTTTCATGGAGGCGTTTGAATGCGGCACGGAGGCGTGTTCAGCCGGGCGTGCCGCGAGTGGCGCCCTCGACTCTGACCTAGGACACCGCGCCATTCTTCCACTGACGTGTGGGCTCTTTGGGTGCATGGCCTGCATGTCAGTGACCCAACGCAGGCAGCGCACAGCAGAGGAACCTTTGGTGGGCGGGGCGGTCGAAGCGGGCATTTCATAAACCGATGATTTTTCATTGAGTGTGACGTTATCTTTTCATGTAGATAAGCCTACTATGTTGACAGCCCGTTCGACACGTTGTGATTCATAAAGACCGCTGCAAACATCAATGTTACGCTTATCACAAATAAGATTGATTAATACGTAACAATCCATGTCCTTAACAAAGGGTGCATGCACGTATAGGTTGAGCGTGTGTCTTCGTCGTGTGTTGTGTGCATGCGGCGTGCGAGTGTTGCGTGCGCGTGCAAAATGCGTTTGATGTTGCATGCATGGGTGCGTACGTGCGTGTGTTTGTGAGTGCATGTGTATGTGTCAGTGTTGCACGCCAGCATGCGTGTGTGTGTACGTTATGTGTACGTGTCAGTGTTGCACGCCTACATGCGTGCGTGTCTTGCGTGCATGCATGTGTACGTGCGGGGTGAGGCTACACGTCAGTCGACTGACTTTTTCATCTCTGGTCATTAGATTTTCCAGCCGTTGGATATGAAATCAAGGGCCTCCAGTTTATCATCAAACTCCCCCCCTGAGCCGCTAGCCACCACCAGCCGAACCGCCAGCCTCCGCCGCCCGCGGCCGGCCTGCCCTCCCCGAAACCACTCCCCACCGCCGGTCCACCGCAGACCTTGGCTATCCCTCTAGCCCCCCCCCCCCCCACGCGCCGAGCTTTTTCTCCGGGGATCCCCACCCCACCGCCCAATGAACGCCCCCCCAACCGCCGGTGACTGCCAACCAGAGGTCTCACGACTTTGAATACCCACCGACCACTAATTTATTACCATTTCTGTCCTTCATATACGCGCTGACGGGTGGGCCCTATGGTAATGTGCGCTGCTGAATGTGGACCGTTTGACTGGTCAATTGATCGTGTTATCAACAAATTACGGAGCTGTATAGTGAGCCGATGACCGTATGATCACCCTAAAATGTACTCCTATTTTATTAACACGATCTGAGACTCAAACTACCATTTCTTTCTTTCATATACAGGCTGACAGTGGGCCCCATGATTCTGGCGCCCGATGGTGCAACACTAGTTGCGCTTGGCGGAACATTTGACTGGTCAATTGATTGTGTCATCAACATAATACGGAGTTATGCGGGTGAGCGGTGTTGTATAATCATGACATGTATTTGTTTAACATGGCATGCAGACGCAAGGGCTCATAAATACACGCAAACACTCACCGCTATAAGCGCACACACGCGAACCCTACCCCTATGAGCACCTTCTAGAGAGTGGGCCAGCATATATTATCTTGAGATTTTACGAAGTCACCATAGGTGCCTCGTAGTAGAGTGGAACGTCTCCTCCCACTGAACGTACATCACCGGAAAATACTGAAATTAACACAAGATAAATGCGAGCACGCGGTCTTTAACCTTGGTGGGCTCGAGAAACCATTGTCCTCTAACCATCCAACCACATGTTGGTTAGCACGACAAAATGTATGTGGTGACCGTGATGAGCTTATTCTGAAGTCCAGTGACCATATCGTGCTTTCGCTTCAAATACAATGACCGTAAGTGTCGTCAACAAAATACAGAGCACGCATCAAATGCAAAGTCCATCAGTGCCATCAACAAAATATGGACACGTATCGTGAGCTATATACCGTTGTACTATTGTATATGCTTATTTTCTTAGTGGCCCATTGCGTGTGTGGTGTGGTCGGCACATCATTTCTAGTTGTGGTGGGTCAACATCAAGACTCGTGGGTCGGTTCCATCCTGCGCCACATATAGGTTGGACCGAGACGTGTTATACGAAGACCCATGTGGAGGACTCGGCGTACAACACGAAGCTACCAGAGTCGCGGAGGACTCTATCCCCACTAGTGATAAGCCGACTATATGTGATTTGTAACCCTAGGCCCTTAATATGTTATACAAGCTTGGGGGCTAGTTCGTCGATAGTATACACACACGCACAATGGCTTGTATTCACGTGTACTTTGTACACACCCCTATCACTAATATACAGTACCAGGAGTAGGCTCTTTCTTCAACTGCAAGGGTCCGATCCGAACTAGGGTAAAACTTTGCCTCGTATTACCATCCAGCCTAACAACCAGGGATATCCTACCGAATGACGATATGATGAAATCATATCTGCCAACTACTAAGAGAGAGGTGTGTCTGGGGGGCAATGTGTGCGAGAGAGGCCTAAAGATAATGTGTGTGTGGGAGACACGTAGGCACATATATGTGCGTATAGAGGGCTAGTAGAGATCATGCATGTGAGAGAAATAGTGTTTTCCAATTGAGATTAGTGAAAAGAGTGGTACATAGTAGTCAGAAAGAGAGAGAGAAACAGAGAGAGCAGGTGCGTGAGACACCCCGACACCCCGAGAGAGATTGTGAGCATGTGTGAAATAGAAATGCCAATGCATATAAAGTGTGTGCACTTATGCGTTAGATAGAGAGATATATAACGCGTCTGTGAGAGCAGGCGAGGCATAGTGCATCTACGTGTAAAAGGCGGTTCTACGCATTAAATTAAAATATAAATGGCATTATTATTTTTGGATGAGATCATGAATTTTGCAAATTGCGTATGGACGAAAATCAGTCTATCAGACACCCATACTTTATTGGATTCTAGCATGTGCATGTGTTTATTTCATATTATTGATCCATAGAGTGAGAGCGGTTTGAAATACAGGCAATGGATGCTTTTGCAATTCATATATAAACATTAATTAGTGCACTCCATGTTGTTAGTGTGAAGCACTTTATACATTTGTCACTTGCATGGATACATTCCAAATTGCTAGCTACGGAATAGAATACATGCTCGAATTCAACATAAAGGGGTTTCAAGATTGAATTCATAGGAAGTGCATTCATCTATTTGAACCGAGATAATGGCATTTGTAAATCAGATGTAAAAGGGGGCATCAATCTTTGTTGTGAGTTTGAACATGCTATATATATTCATACACATATCTAACTTTTTTTTTGCAACCAGGAGATTATATCTGGAACCATGCATGAACTGAGGTAAGTTGCATTTTTTTTAATATATACTCGTGTACAATGTATATTCAAATGTACCCCCTCCATTCCAAAATAATCGTAGCTTTAGGATTTTTAAGAGTAAAGATTTGTGAAGTTTGACAAATCCTGAAAGTTCAATTCAAGAGAACCGAAAACGTTAATGCTTCTGCTCCCAAATATTGAACAAAGCACCAAATAGGCCTATGGTCACCGAAACCGCCATGAGACTAATGTTTTGGTGGTAGGAAATTACTGTCCCGACTCTAGCCCGTAGCCTATCGGCCCGATGTCCAAAGGTCTAAACCGGGGTAGGTTTGTAACTTCACCAAGACGCCAGTCTCAACCGCCTCCGAGAAGCATTCATACGCCGTGGGCGCCTAAACACCCATGTGCTCGGCCGAAATCTATCCCGCCCACATTTGGGACACCTGACATGACTGTCCTACCCCAACCCGCAATATGTTCGAAATTTTAGATGGGGGCAAAGTTTGTAACTTTCCCCAAATTTCAAACAAGCGCGTCTCAAACCAAACATTGTTCCCCCTTAGTTCCCCGCCTCCCTCAGTTTCCCCATTCATACTCTGTGGGTGCGAAAACGCCCTCTCCACCAGCCGCGAAACCCCAGCCTCCTCCGTCGGTCCGTCCTCCACCCCATAGCGGCCAATCCACCGCCGCCCTCCTCCATCACGCCGGAGCCGGTACCCCGACGTCGTCGTCCAACGCAACCGCAACCGCAACGCCCTCAAGGACATAGCAGTTGAAGCCGAGGCAGAGCTGCCTCCACGATGCCGACGTGCGCCGTACCAGAACCACTCTGACCACGCCATCCTGCGCCTCACTGCTGCGGCTCCACTGTCGCAACCATCCACCGCACCGGAGCTGGTCCCGCTACGCCGTCGTTCGATGCCTCGTATCTGCTTCCCCGCCGCCGACAGACGGCCACCGCATCACACTCAACAACTTGGCCATGGGTTCGTCCAAGGCTGCACCGTCCTCCACAACTTTTGGTTTCCGGCGAACAACAAGAAGATCGTCGGAAAAATAGAAGGAGGACACAAGATCGCTAGCGTAAAAGAGGTACTCCTCTTCCCTTATTCGTGCAAATCTTACGTCTCCGCCACACCTATTCATCCCACGAAAGAAACTAGTTGAGCGCTTCTTCTGCATCTTCTCCGTGATACTAAATGCACAAGGGTTCCTCCTTTTACTATTTCACCTTTGCTAGAGGTCAAGAGTCTACCGGATTTCAATTCAGGTGGTCGAACCACAATTAAAAGAAGCAGCACCCGCTTAGGTGCGCGGAGCATCTAGTCCGCCTGTTCCCCGGGGAAGCGGCGCATCGGTGTCTATCATAGGGGTGTGGGGTGCAGGAGCTGCTTGCGCCCGATCTGGAGGTCGGTAGGGCTTGAATGGATGGCCGGGGGCGGTGCCCAGCATGGCAGTGCGGTGAGGTCGAGGGGAGGGCGCGGACAGGGGAGGAATATTGGGCCGGTGGTCGCAGGCGTTTCGAGGAAGATCGTCAACACTGACTGCCTGGAGGTAGATGAAGGCGATCTGCCCGTTCTTTGTACATCGAACGGTGCAAAAAAATTGATTGACCTATTTGCTTTTAGTCGACTGTTATTTTCATAGAATCCTGTAGTAATTTAGTGTGCCATGCATGTTGTAGAGCTATCATATGTCTCCCGTCATTTATTTCTCACCGACCTGCTATCTTCTACCTTTACACTATACTAATTGTGCACACACTTCACCCATACTCACACTATAGTTTTCTTATGCATGGGTATTTCAGACTCTGACGCAGTGTTGATGAATGCAGAAAAGAAAAGACAGAAGTCGCTCCATTGTAATTCGAAGACAAGCACTAAGCGTTTCAACGCTCTAATGGGTGCAATGTCGTGATTGGAGACAAGAACGTAGCTCTGCGATTGATGATCTCAATTGCCACACACAACCATCCTGTGTGCTTGCTTTAACTTTACTGTCAAATGTGGTTGCATGTTGCATATGGTGTCTAGCTTGTATTGCTTCCATTTTGGTTAAATTACATCTGCTTACGTTACACATGATACCTTGGATAATGACATGCCTGCCTGGGGTTGATACATACTACATATGTACATTAACCATGTTCGTACATCAAACTAATGCTCTTTTGTATCCCTCGTCAATCACTTATGATGAGACAGGTCACCGGGTGGAGTTCTTGTGAGACGACTACTCGTTTAAAGAGTGCGGTGTCATCCTCCCACATGATTCTCAAGAAACAAAGAAGGCTAAATGAAGATAGTCAACGTAGCTCTCTAGTTGATCACCGCATAATTCCCCACACCACCATCGCAGGTGCTTGCTCTTACTTGGCAAAGTGTGATATGTGGTTGCATGTTGCATATGGTGTCTACCTTGTAATGCTTCTAATTATGGTAAATTGCATCTCGCTTAGTTAACACATTACACTGTGAATATGACATGCCTTTCTCGCTTTTTGGTACATACTACGTCTTTCTATTAACCATGTTCTTACATCAAACTACTTTTCTTATGTATCCCTCATCAATGCTCCTAATTTGTTAAATTGCATCTCCTTAGCTTACACATTATACATGTGAATATGACACGCCTTCCTGTTTTTGGTACATACTACATCTGCCTATCACACCATGTTCTTACATCAAACTACTGTTCTTGTGTATCCTGCGTCTATCGCTTATGATGTGACAGCCACGCGCGTGGGTTAATATGAGACGCAATACTATTATAAAGAATGCAATTTCATCCTCTCCACATGATTCTCAAGAAACAGCAAGTCTAAATGAAGACATTGAACGTAGCTCTGTACCTGAAGACCGCACTTCCCCTACACCACCATCACAAGTGCTTGCTCTAACTTCGTAGTGTGATATGTGGTTGCATGTTGCATACGGTGTCTAGCTTGTAATGCTTCTAATTAGGGTAAATTGCATCTGCTTAGTTTACACACTATACACGTGAATATGACATGCCTTCCTATTTTTGGTACACACTACATCTATGTGTTAACCTTGTTCTTACATGAAACTACCTCTCTTTTGTATCCTACATCAATCACTTATGATGAGTCACCTTTATTCGTTGCATATTGCATATTATTTCTAGTCTGTTGCCATGTATTGCCTCTAATTTGGTCAAATACATTTGTTAGGGCACCCTTTTAATTTGGCAGAGTGATATTGGTTTCATCTTTCATATGGTTTCTAGCTTGCATCGATTCTAACAAGTTCAAGCACCTTGTGCTTAGTTTACATTTTATACATCATACATGTCAATATGTCACGCCGTCCTGTTTTTCACACATATTCCATCCTCCTATCATGCTGTTGCCTTACATGAAAGTAGTGTTCGTCAGTATCGTGCATCAATGAGTTCTGAAGAGCAAATTTTGTTCCTTTTTTTGTGGGTTTGACTTGACAAGGCAAAATCAAGAAAGAGGAAGGAAAAGAGTAAGGAAGGTGATGATGGTGGTCCTCTGCAGCAATATAAATGGAGCATCTGTATCGATTCTCCTTAGACTGATAGTGCATTACAAGGTCCAAGTCTCCGCTCCCCTACTCCACCATCCAAGGTGCTTGCTCTAACTTGGCAGTGTGATATCTGGTTGCATGTTGCATATGGTGTCTAGCTCGTATTGCTCCTAATTAGTGTAAACTGCATATGCTTAGCTTACACATGATACATGTGAATATGACACACTTTCTTGTTTTTGGTACATACTATATCTGTCTATGACACCATGTTCTTACATGAAACTACTCTTCTTGTGTATCCTGCATCAGTCACTTATGATGGGACACCTTTAAGTTGGCAGTGTGATATTGGTTTGCGTCTTGAATATGATTTCTAGCATGTATTGCTTGAACGCCACCTATGACGAGACAGTTTTAACTTGACAGAGTGATATTGATTGCACCTTCCATATGGTGTCTTGTAGTGTTTCTAATTTGTTGAAGTGCCTTCTGCTTAATTACCACATCATAGGTGTGAATATGTCAAGCCGTCCATTTTTTTGTACATATTCCATCCTCGTATCATGACTTTGCCTTTCATCAGAGTAGTGTTCACAAGTATCATGCATGAATGAGTTCAAGAGCGAATGATATTCCTTTTTCTTGTCGGTATGACCTCACAATGCAAAATCAATAAAGCTGAAGGAAATTGGCAAGGCATTGGATGATGGTGGTCCTTCCGAGCAACTCCAACGGAGGTTCTCTACAGATTCTACTCCGCCATCCTCCCAACAAGATTCGCAAGGCAACGCAAGGCTAGATACCAACGTAGCTGTGTAGATGATGAGCACATCTCCCTACTCCACCATCACAGGTGCTTGCTCTAACTTGGCACTATTATATGTGGTTGCATGTTGCGTATGATGTCTAGCTTGTATTGCTTCTAACTTTGTTGAATTGCATCTGCCTTACTTTACACATAATGCCCGTGAATATGACATGTGTTCCTGTTTCTACATCAGACTACTATTTCTTGCATATCCCGCATCAGTCACTTATGATAAGGCACCTTTAAGTCGCCACTTTGTGATATTGGTTGTGTCTTGCATATGATTTCTAGCATGTCTTGCTTCTAATTTATTGAAACGCCATACGCTTTGAACTTGGCAGAGTGATATTGGTTGCATCTTTCATATGGTGTCTAGCTTGC
This sequence comes from Aegilops bicornis, assembly GCA_021605145.1. Taxonomy (NCBI): domain Eukaryota; kingdom Viridiplantae; phylum Streptophyta; class Magnoliopsida; order Poales; family Poaceae; genus Aegilops; species Aegilops bicornis. Next base: position 707,034,637 of record CM038670.1, read on the forward strand.
GGTGCTTCTAATTTGTTGAAATGCCTATCGCTTAGTTGCCACATCATAGGTGTGAATATGTCACACCATCCTATTTTTCATACATATTCCATCCTCGCATCATGTGTTTGCCTTTCATCCGAGTAGTGTTCGTCAGTATCATGAATGAATGAGTACTGAAGAGCGAATTTTATTCCTTTTTCTTATCGGTTTGACTTCACAATGCAAAATCATTACAGCTGAAGGAAATTAGTCCGGCAGTGGATGATGGTGGTCCTTCGGAGAAACTCAAACAGGGGGTCTCTACAGATTTTACTCCGCCATCCTCCCAACAAGATTCGCAAGACAATACAAGGCTGGATAGTCAACGTAGCTGTGTAGATGATGAGCACATCTCCCCTACTCCACCATCACAGGTGCTTGCTCTAACTTGACACTATTATATGTGGTTGCATGTTGCGTATGATGTCTAGCTTGTATTGCTTCTAACTTGAATTGCATCTGCTTACTTTACACATAATGCATGTGCATATGACACGTGTTCCTGTTTCTAGAACATATGTGTACATGATGAGCACATCTCCCCTACTCCACCATCACAGGTGCTTGCTCTTACTTGGAACTGTTATACGTGGTTGCGTTTTCCGTATGATGTCTAGTTTGTATTGCTTCTGATTATGTTGAATTGCATCTGCGTAGCTTACAACTTATACCGCAGCGATCACTTACCCATAGACACATTTAACTTGGGACTGTGATGTAGGTTGCATCTTGCATTGTCTTCTAGCTTGTACTGCTTCTAATTTCTTGAAATGGCACTTACGACGAGACACTTTTTACCTGATAGAGTGATATTGGTTGCATGTTCATATGGTGCCTAGCTTTCATTTCTTATAATTTTTTTGAAATGCCTTCCTCTTACTGTTTTTTCATACATATTCCATCCTCTCATCGTACGTGTGAATATGAAACACTGTCTTTTTTTGTATATATTCCATCCTCCTATCCTGCACTTGTCTTAAATCAAAGTAGTGATCGTCTGTATCATGCATCAACCAATTATGCAGAGCTAATTTTATTCATCTTCTTGTGGTTTTGACTTCATAAGGCAATATCAGAAAATAGGAAGGAAAAGAGTAAGTTAGGGGATGTTGGTGGTCCTCCGCACCGACGCAAGCAGAGACTCTCTAGATTTGTCCCTGCCATCGCTAATGAAGTTGAAGTCCCAAGTCTACACGATGAGTTCATCTCCGTACTCCACCATCGCAGTGCTTGCTCTAAATTGACAAAGTGTGATAATTGGTTTCATGTTGCATATGTTGTCTAGCCTGTATTTCTTCTATTTTGATTAAATTGCACCTGCTGAGTTTATACGTTATACATGTGCATATGACATGGCTTTTACGTGTCTAGAATACCTGCATCTATCTATCATACCATGTTCTTACATCAAAGCATCGCTGTTGTGTATCCCGCATCGATCGGTCATGATTGGACGCTTTTAACATGGCGGTTTGATAGTGGTTGCATCTTGCATTGATTTCTACGTTGTACTGCTTCTAATTTTTCGAATTGCCACTTATGACAAGACACTTTTAACTTGGCAGAGTAATATTGGTTGCATCTTTCATATGGTGTCTATCTTGCATTACTTCTATTTTCTTGAAAAGCCTTCTGCTTAGTTTGCACATCGTAGCTGTGAATATGTCATGCCATCCTGTTTTTCTTACATATTCCATCCTCATACGGTTGTCTTACATCAAAGTATAGCTTGTCTGTATCATGCATCAATGAGTTCTGAAGAGTGATTTTATTCTTTTGTGTTGTGGGTACAGCTTGACATGGCAAAGTCAAAAAGAGCAAGGAAAATAATATAGTAGGGAGTCTTTGTTACTCGTCGGGTGAAAGCGGAAAAGGTTACTGCCGTCGAGATTCTGCCGGTACTTATAGTGCAAGAGAAGGTCCAAGTCCACCGCTAAATCTACAAACACAGTATCACCTGCTCCACCAGCTGCGACATCCGCTTCAACTATACCAGCATCTCAACGATTACTCGTTCGTTTGCTCCGAATCGGCGGTTCCCAAGCTACCTTCACACCTAACACTACTTCCAAAGCACCGCCGACACAACATGACTTGGCAAGATCAGATGAACCTCATGAGCATCAACACCAAGACGGTACCGATCGAGTCAAGTTGCGATTGCATGCTCCTTTATATGTACTCTCACGCTTTGATGTACAATAACACTTTCCATATTCGTTGTTGAACTAGCACCACGGCGCAAGCGGAAACAGACATCAGGGATAATGCTTGACAGATTAACAAAATCTAAAGGAGGAAGAATGGAGATCCATTTTGAGGCAGGTTTAAAAAGGCCACGTGATGCTATAGAGTCAGCCAAGTTAGTATCAGAGGCAGCCGTTGCCGTTAGGTGTCATGCACGTATCCTCCCAACGTGGATCCAAAGACAGGAATGAGAAAGACAATACCCAGTTTAACACCTTCCTTGACCATTTATCCGTAAGTAATGTTATTCATTGCAATTAGTAATATTGTCTTGCTCTGTCCCATACTTTCTATCTTCCTCCTAATAAGACTCACATTCTTTTTTCAACAGATGAGGTTCAAGTTGGATCCGAAAGATGATGCAACTAAACAAGCATGCACTCATGTTTTTCACCGCTTCTGACGATGATCGGTACCACCTTAGAAAATCTCACTTTGAAGGCAAGGCTAACAATGAAATCACCCAAACATCTCCAGTGGACTATATTATAGATGAAGACTGGACATCCCTCGTTAAACACTGGTTTGATCCAAAGTATCAGGTAGGCTATATGTATTTGATCAGACCACATATTGAACATGTATTTATGTATGTGCCTTACAAGTGTATCTTCTTCTAGGCTAACTGTTTGAAGAACAAAACCAACTATTCTAAAGTGAAATTCCAGCACAACGGGATCTCGTAGCTATATTGCACTGCTGCGAGGCTTTTGTAAATAGCTGCTACTTCCTTCTTTTTTGTGCCATATTATTGTATCTATATTGACTTGTTCCAAATACAGAGGAAAGCCCGTGCGGACCAAAAAGAACTGAACCGAATCGGTGCAAATCTTCAAGGATTGCCACACCAAAGAAGATGAAGGGCATGAGCACACCAGTTCAAGCCGCTGTTGTAAGTCCTTACTCCTCCTTCCTTGAACTAATTGGTACTGTGATGTGTTCATTTAACTACTTGGTTTGCAGCCAATGTTAGTTACTCTGTTCACTTTTATACATAGTTGTATTAACGTATCATTTCACCTTACATGGTTTAAAAGAGATGAAGGATATTCTTTTGGTCTTGATCTGTAATCTAGTTGTTATGTTCACATGCACACACAATGATAAAATAGGCTGTTTGTTTTATATCTGTTTGCCCATGATATGAATGATGTCATACTATGTTCATCCTACTTTAAACCATGTCTCTTTATCCTTAGATGTGAACGAATGTGAGGAAATAGACAATACAAGAGGGCATGCTACATGGACATATGTTCCGAAAGTGATTTTATTATGTAGTTGGCACTACAATACATGCTAATGTATTATAGTAGTTCACCAAAATAAGTTATGTATAAACGTTTAACCTACTTTGTTTGTTTTTTTCTCATTAGTAACTTATCCGGTACACTAATCTACAAGTTCAAACTTTCAGGAAGCTATGGAACAAATGATTGAACAACCACAACCACCTGAAGGTGACGAGGCTACTACAGGCACAATGTCACCTCTTGTTGCAGTGCGTCAGTATCTCTCCACTAACAGTGCAAAAAGCACCTTCCTGCGTAATTCTGGGTTGGTTGTCAAGGTAACCTCGTCCAAATCGCCTACTGAACAAAATCTTCCGTGATATATCTGTGCTCCAGACACAAGTCCAATCCCTAATGGACGTTGTTTCAGAAACAAGAATAGTGGTTGAGAAATGTCGTCAAGATATGAATGGTTTTGAAACCAGACTATCAGACATTCGCTTCGTTGTTCAAGAGCAATGGCGGAAAAAGGTGGAGATCGTGCTGCTCCATCAAATTCTACAGCCTGAAACATTAGCACTCAGGTCAAATGATTTGTGCTTCTATACATCTGATGGTGCTTTTATCTGGAAGGACTGTAAACTTTATGCCAATAGGCCTTTTGTTGTATGGTTGGAGTTTATTTTGTTGTGATACAACATTTATGATGCTGCCCAGGCTTCAGTAATTACGGCGCTATTTTTTGTATAGTGTAGGTTTATCTTGGTAATGTATTCGGTCGAAAGCTTCGTAGGAGCCCAACATGCCAACATTCGTCGGGCCCATTCCAATTGGGCTAAAAATGATTACGGGCCGAAATTGACATGTAGCCCACTAAAAATATCTGGGCCTAAATCAGCATAAGCTTTCATATTTTTCTGGTAGGCCTGTGTGCCCGTAGTGGGCCTTTAACAGACCTAAACATAATTTGGGCCCTCAGTAAAAATAGGCTGTTTACAGGTGTAAATATCTCGAGCCCATGAAAACATGGGCCTTTAATAGACCGAAAGTGAGATTGGGCCCTGATTGTGCCAAATAATCCACTGGACTTAGCAGGCCGAAATGGTGGCCCATTTAAAACGCGGATCTTTGACAGACCGAAATTCGGACAGGCCGTAAATGCGCCGACCTAATACACGGGCCTTTAAAAGGCCGGAACTTCGATCGGGCTAGATTATCGTCATTTTTATATGGGGCGTTAATGGGCCCGATATGACGTTGGGACACATATGGCCCATGGTTTACGTCCGGCGTTAACAGGCCGAAAATGACAACAGGAAGAAAGTGGCCCAAATCTATAGTGGGCCTTTAACAGGCCGAATGTTTTGATGGCCTGTAAATGGGCCCAAATGAAGCTGGACCTTTAACAGGCCGGAAATACACCGGGCCGTGATTCGGCCCAATTACTTAGCTGTCGGCGTTCTGGGAATGGGGGTCCCCAGACTTGCTCGTCATGGCTGGGCGTGGCTCAAGGAGGCCCAAAGACGGCCCATCTTCATCAACGCCAGCTCAAGACCCTCGCGAGGGGCCAAGCCTCGCGGGGCGGACGACAAGGAGCTTCCTCAGGCACGGCCTCGTCAGGATGGCTCATGAGGAGGCGGAGAGTTCAAGGCAGGGTACCTCGCCAGGTGCCCATGACGCAAGCCATGACGACCAAGGGCGCCCGGCGCCACCAAGCCTGAGTGTCCTCCTTTCCTCTTTGGTGCAAAGGGAGCAAGCGCAGCGAGAGCATCAAGCAAAGGCATCCGTTTGGTGCAACAAGACCAAGACCAGCCCAACGGTGGAAGGGAGTCATCGTGGAGCCCAAGCAAAGGCGTCATCACCAGAGCCTTTGGCGGCGAGGACCAACTTTAGTCGGGATAAGTGTACCCGCTGTTCCCCTTCAAATGGCCAATTGTTGGCGCCCTTCCCGCTCAATATTTGGGAAGAGGCCTGTGGCCTTCGCCTATAAGTAGGAGTAGCCACCCCTGCATGAAGGGACCGGATCCGAATCCTCATCGAAACCAAGTAGCTAGAGCGACCGAACCCCACCTAGCAGTTCATCGCACCCGCCAAGAATGCAGACCCTCGCGAGGCTGTTCTTCCTTGTATTGTTCCTCATCAGCCCAAGAGGCAATCCACCACACCACACACTGGAGTAGGGTATTACACCACAATGGTGGCCCGAACCAGTATAAATCTCGTTTCTCTTGTGCTGTTCAGCTAGTAGTTTAGGTCCCAGCGATTCGGCGAGGTGCGAGACGGTGGAGGGTTGGATCTCCGCGCGCACCCGGTGTTCGAACCTCAAGTGCGGAACCCGAAATCCGACATTTGGCGCGCCCGGTAGGTGCGCGGAATCTGCCTTCCGTCGCCTCGTTCTACCCCGACCACCGCAACCATGTCTGACGCTCGTCGGGCTCGCGCCGAGCGCCGAGCCACCCTCGCCTCCCATGTCGCCCGGACGGCTTCCGACGACGGGCGCCCTCGTCGTTCCTCACCGCCATTGCCAACACCGCCACTGCCCGGCGGGGAACGGGCAGCAAGCATCGCCCTGCACTCTCGGCGACCTCACGGGAGGAGCGTAGCTTCGTCACCCGCCCCATCGCGCGGTTCCTCCGGTTGTCGCAGCCCTCTGGCGGCTAGCGAGCGCCGCCTTCCACCGCAATGTCAAGACATTTGTTCGCCAGTCGGCGCCGCCCACGCTGGGGGTTCCCTCGGGCGGACGGAGCCGTCGGCCGGCTGACCTTCGACTCGGGACCACCCCACCAACTCGGCCGGCTCGGGTGCGCTCCCCATGCTCTGCACACCCACCATCTGCCAGGTTGCCGTCACCAGGACCCTCATCGATGGCGGCGCCGGCCTCAACATACTCTCAGTTGAGGCCTTCAACCTCCTCTGCGTACCCAGGGAGCGGCTGCAGCCCAGCCGGCCTTTTGAGGCGTGGGAGGAGGGTCATCCAGCTCCTTGGGGCAAATCCGGCTCCCGGTGACCTTTGGCACCTACGACAACCTCCGCACGGAACTGGTCGACTTCGACATCGCCCCCATCGGCCTCCCCTACAATGCCATCCTTGGCTATCCAGGATTGGCCAAGTTCATGGCCGCAACCCACCCTGGGTACAACCTCATGAAGATGCCCGGGAGCAGCGGCGTCCTCACCGCGTGGGGATACGAAGGTGCGCAGAGCGCCAGGCTCGCCCTCAAGACGGCGGCCGCGGCGCAGCCCACCGATGCGGAAGCCCTCAAGCCCAAGGGGGCTGCGCCGACCAAGAAGAAGCAGTTGTTCACTCAAGACAAGGCGGAGACCAAGCAGATACGTGTCAACGAGGACGGGTCCACAAACGCCACCTTCACCATAGGCGCCAACCTCGAGCCCGAACAGGAGAAAGCCCTGGTCAAGTTCCTGCGTGCGAACAAGAAGGTGTTCGCCTGGGAGCCCGATCAGCTGGCGGGGATCCCACGGGCGTAATCGAGCACCACCTCAACGTGCGCTAACGTAAGGCCCCGTGAAGTGTAAGGCGAGAAGGCAGTCCCATCAAAAGCAGGCCTTCATCATCCAAGAGACCCGCAAGCTAGAAGTCGCGGGGTTATTCGCGAGGTCCGATACCCAGATTGGCTGGCCAACCCGTGGTGGTGCCAAAGAAGGGAGGAAAGGAGCGCATGTGTGTCGACTTCACCAACCTCAACAAAGCATGCCCGCAGGATCCGTTGCCGCTCCCTCAAGATCGACCGGATCGCCGATTCCACCGCCGAGTGTGACCTGTTATGCTTCTTGGACGCCTTTTCCGGGTATCACCAAATCAAGATGGCGGTGGAAGACGTGGAAAAGACGGCCTTCTTAACCCCGTGTGGGGTGTATTGCTATACATGCATGCCATTCGGGCTGCGCAACGCGGGGGCAACCTTCCAGCGGCTCATGCACATCATATTGGGCCCACAGCTCGGGAGAAATGTGGAGGCTTACGTCGACGACATCATGGTGAAGTCTCGCGAGGCCAAGACCTTGATACAAGACCTGGAAGAAACATTCGCGAGCCTCAACGCAGTGAGCCTGCGACTCAACCCGGAGAAGTGTGTGTTTGGAGTTCCCTGGGCAAGCTCTCGGGCTTCCTCGTGTCCCACCGAGGCATCGAGGCCAACCCAGAAAAGGTCAAGGCAGTTGAGGACATGAGCCCACCAAAGACCCTCAGGGAAATGCAGAAGCTCACGGGGCGCGTAACGGCGCTGGGCCGTTTCATCTCCCGATTGGGGGAGCGGGCGCTGCCTTTCTTCCAGCTGATGAAGAAAAAGGGGCCCTTCGAATGGACTGAAGAGGCCAACAAGGCGTTCCAAGACCTCAAGAGGTACCTGACCAGCCCTCCAGTGATGGTGGCCCCGCACCCTCAGGAGCCCTTGGTACTCTACCTCGCCGCCACTCCCTACTCCGCTAGCCGCCCAGTGGCGATTAGGAGGAGGCGTCGAGGCCAAGACCACGGCGGCCACCCGAGCTAAGGCAAGGCCGAATCAGAAGGAACTCGCAGAAGCCAGCACCGCAACGGAAGAAGACCAGCCGTCGCAGCAGAGCACACCAAGGGCGGGAGAGGCCCTCCATCTAAGCACCCAGCTTCTGGAGGCGCCGTCACCTCGGGAGGCACCACAGCTTCCGGAAGACGCCACCAAAGACCGACGCCCCTAGCCTTGTTGAGCACCCGGTGTACTTCGTCAGCACAGTGTTACGGGATGCGAGGGCACGGTACCCCATGCCGCAGAAGCTCCTCCTCGCGCTGTTGGTGGCTTCACGCAAGCTGCGGCACTACTTCCAGGGTCATCCAATCAAGGTTGTCTCGGCATACCCCCTGGAGAGGGTGCTCAGGAGCCCCAACTCGGCCGGGAGGGTCGCCGAGTGGAACATTGAGCTGCAAGCATTCCAACTCGAGTTCAGCACAACCAGAGTCATCAAAGGGGCCGCGCTGGCAGATTTCGTGGCGAATGGATGAAGCACCAGGCCTCAGGGCTGGCGAGGATCGATCCCTCTCCCCAGGAAGTGAAGCGCCAGAAGGTTGGGTCATGTACTTCGACGGAGCGTTCTCCAGACAGGGCGTCGGGGCTGGGGCAGTGCTCATATCTCCCGCTCAGGACAAGCTCTACTATGTCGTGCAGCTCTGTTTCCAGCATGGCGAGAAGGTCTCCAACAATATAGCAGAATACGAGGGGCCGATAAGCGGGTGCGGCTGCCGCTGCCACAGGGGTGAAGCGCCTTACCATCAAGGGCGATTCGCAGCTCCTCGTTAATTTCTCCAACAAGGTGTACGAGCCAAGAGATGAGCATGGAGGCCTACCTTGCGGAGGTCCGCAGGATGGAGAAAGCGATTACGGGGTTGAGCTGCAGCACGTGCCCCGTGGCACCAATCAAGAGGCCGACGACATCGCCAAATGAGCCTCCAGGAGGTTACCCCAGGATCCGGGCATCTTTGAGGAACGACTCTTCAAGCCCTCAGCCCTGCCGCCGTTATCAAGCACGGCACAGCCTCGGGTGGAGCTCCCTCAGCCACCTGCCTCGGGAGCCCCAGCCCGTGGACCGGCCTCAGGAGCACGCCTGCTTCTAACGATGGAACCTCAAGAGGGGTGCTGGATCACGGAGCTCAAGAGTTACTTAACGCATGGAACTTTGCCGGAGAAGGAGAAGGAGGCAGAGCGTGTGGCGCGGCAAGCCACGGCATACAACATCATGGATGGAGAGCTCTATCGGAAACGACCGAACGACGTATCCCTGCACTGCATCACCAGGGAACAGGGGAAGGAACTGCTGGCAGATATACATGGTGGAGATTGTGGGCACCATTCGTCGTCACGGGCCCTCGTCGGCAAGGCGTTCGCGGCGGTTCTGTTGGCCCTGCGCTCAATGACGCTGTTGAACTCGTGAAGGCTTGCGAGGCTTGCCAATTCCATGCCAAGCAGATCCACCAGCCAGAGGAGATGCGCAAACCATCCCCCTCACTTGGCCATTCGTGGTCCGGGGCTGGACATCCTGGGCCCTTTCCTCGGGCACCGAGGGGCTATCGCTACCTCTACGCCGCCGTGGACAAATTCACCAAGTGGGCGAAGTCGAGGCCGTCCGCACCATCCCGCTGGTTCTGCGGTCAAGTTCATCAAGGGCATCGTGAGCAGGTTGGAGTGCCGAACCGCATCATCACCGACAACGGTTCGCGATTCACGGTAACCTTTTAAACGCATCTGCGCTAACCTTGGGACGCAGATATACTACGCCCGGTGGCGCACTTCGCAGCAATGGACAGGCCGGCGGGCTAACGCAGAGGTCCCGAGAGGCCTCAAGACCAGGATGTTCAGAAGAAACCGGAGGCTGCGGCGAGGCTGGTATGGCGAGCTTCCGTCCGTGTTGTGGTCCATCCGCACAACCGCAACCAAGCCAACCGGAGAGACCCCTTCTTCCTGGTCTCACGGAGCGAAGCGGTCCTCCCTCATGAGGTCAAGCGTCGATCCGCGTGGGTCCTGGCGTTCGATGAAACGCTGCAGGACGCCATGCGGGGGACGGCCCTCATGCTGGGGGAGGAGCGCCGTCGAGAAGCTGCGCTGCGAGCGGCAAGGTACCAGCAGGCACTCCGATGATACCACTGCTGCAACATCCGCCCCAGGACTCTCGAGGTAGGGGACCTCGTGCTCCGGCGGGTCCTCTCCAGGGAGGGACTGCATAAGCTCTCTCCCATGTGGGAGGGCCCGTTCAAGGTTGTTCATGTTTCCAGGCCTGGCTCCGTGCGCTTGGAGACTCAAGAGGGAGTACTGCATGTAACGCGTGGAACATCCGGCACCTCCGGAGGTTTTACCCTAAAAGGCCCAAAGGTTCGTGAAGAAGGCGAATGCCTGTGAAGCTCATTCTTTTTGGAAAAGGCCCAGCGCCTGTGAAGAAGGCGAATGCCTGTGAAGCTCGTTCTTTTTGGAAAAGGCCCAATGCCTGTGAAGAAGGCGAATGCCTGTGAAGCTCATTCTTTTTGGAAAAGGCCCAGAGCCTGTGAAGAAGGCGAACGCCTGTGAAGCTGTCACGTTCTGGAAAGGGCCCGGAGCCCGTGAAGAGGGGCAACGCCCGTGAAGCTTGCTTCCCAGAAGAAAGGCCCAGAGCCGGTGAAGAAGGCGAACGCCTGTGAAGCTGTCGCGTTCTGGAAAGGGCCCGGAGCCCGTGAAGAGGGCCAACGCCCGTGAAGCTCGCTTCCCAGAAGAAAGGCCTGGAGCCTGTGAAGAAGGCCAACGCCTGTGAAACTCGCCGCCCGTGACACTCTCACGTAATAATGAGTGGGGCTGTACATGCCCCAGAGTCTCAGGAGTGCCGGCCTCAGGCCCTGGGGCTCCCTCCCATGCCTAGTGGCAGCACTTAGCTCCGCGCTGGTGAGAAGACGTCGAAGACTAGACTAGGTGTCAGACGCGGCTTTTTCATTTGCTTTCCGCAGTTGACTAGTTATTCCCATTTGGAGTTTTTATCGAAACTATCGCCATCTTTTGGTCCGTGGTTCTTCGATCTTTTCGCTCTCTGCCTCGATTTCTCTTGCGTGGGGACTCGCGAGGAGAAGCCTCAGAGCCCCATGGCGTTCCTGCCCCTATCGCTCAAGTTTTCACGGCCCCGGGTCCACAGCTGAGCACCCTCGACCATGCCTCACGGTCAACACAACGCGAACACGGGGGCTGGATCGGTCGCCCCCGCGGCCACGGCTGGAGTTCACTTGCGAATGGGCATACAACAGAAAGGAACAATATCAGGATAACAAAAGCAGTACAATAATTAACGGCGTTAACCTAAAAGCGCCCCCACGGGGCCACACATTGTTGCCTTTTTTGCGCAGGAGAAAAGAAAGGAAAAGGACAAAAGCAGGCGAAGCACGCCCCGTGACGGCCCTCTTGGAAGGCCCGAGCCGTCTCCGGAGCTCAGGCGGACTCCCTCTCGCGCTTCACCGGGGCGCGGCGGCAAGCGGACCCGCTGCCACCCCCCAAGCAGGCGCGGCCGCATGGGGGCTGGTCGCTGCCCTCTCCATCCACGCTGGGGCTGAGTCCTCGGCCGCGGTCGTCGTCTTCAGGGCAGCACCCCATGCGGCGACCGTCTTCCCCGAACACCCTCACGTAGAGGGTGGCGTCGCCGTCGTACTTGAAGTGCAGGGAGCACCGGCGGCGAAGAGCACGCGCGCGAGCGAACGTCTGCTAGCCGCGGATCAGGAACAGGTTCCCTGTAGCAGAAACCTCCAGAGAAGCCCACGAAGCCCGGCTGCAGCAGCCATCCGCCGTGGAGGCCACGGGATGCTTGCGAGGGCGACCTCGACCACGCTTAGGCGGAGGAGAGGAAGACTCGACCTGATGGCCCTTCCCCTTCTCTGCGGCCGAGAACTTCTTTGGTGGAGCCATGGAGAAGAAGGAGAGACAAGAAAGGATAGACTGAAAGGGCGCGCGCCGTTCTGTACTTATAGCCGGCGAAGGCCAACCGTCAGCCTCGACGATCACCGGTAATCATGACCGACTCCGCATACGAGGACTGTCGAATCCAGGTGGTTACCGAGGCATCGTGGGGAAGCAGTGCGCACGCGTCCAATCAACCGCCACGCGGCGCCCAAGGCCGCAGGCTGTTAGGGCCATGACGCGACTTGCCCTTTTCGCCTCTCTGCTCGGCCAAGTTCGGGCGCGCCGTGGGCACAGGAGCTCTTGTCGGCGTTGCAGGAGCAGGGGTCCCCAGACTTGCCTGCCTGTGGCCTGCGGCGTGGCTCGAAGGAGGCCCAACACGGCCCATCTTCATCAATGCAAGCTCAAGACCCTCGCGAGGGGCCAAGCCTCGCGGGGCGGACGACAAGGAGCTTCCTCAGGCACGGCCTCGTCAGGATGGCTCATGAGGAGGCGGAGAGTTCAAGGCAGGGTACCTCGCAAGGTGCCCGTGACGCAAGCCATGACGACCAAGGGCGCCAGTCGGGCGCCAGCCCGCGCAGTGTCCTCCTTTCCTCTTTGGTGCAAAGGGAGCAAGCGCAGGCGAGAGCATCAAGCAAAGGCATCCGTTTGGGTGCAACAAGACCAAGACTAGCCCAACGGCTGGAAGGTAGTCATCGTGGAGCCCAAGCAGGCGTCATCACCAGAGCCTTTGGCAGGCGAGGACCAACTTTAGTCAGGATAAGTGTACCCGCTGTTCCCCTTCAAAATGGCCAATTGTTGGCGCCCTTCCCGCTCAATATTTGGGAAGAGGCCCAGGGCCTTCGCCTATAAGTAGGAGTAGCCACCCCCAGGGCGAAGGGACCGGGATCCGAATCCTCATCAGAAACCAGTAGCTAGAGCGACCGAACCCCACCTAGCAGTTCATCGCACCCGCCAAGAACAGACCCTCGCGAGGCTGTTCTTCCTTGTATTGTTCCTCATCAGCCCAAGAGGCAATCCACCACACCACACACTGGAGTAGGGTATTACACCACAATGGTGGCCCGAACCAAAGATAAATCTTGTGTCTCTTGTGCTGTTCAGCTAGTAGTTTAGGTCCCAGCGATTCGGCGAGGTGCGAGATGGTGGAGGGTTGGATCTCTGTGCGCACCCCAGTGTTCGAACCTCAAGGGTCTGCCGGAACCCGAAATCCGACATTAGCGGACTGTTAACGGGCCAGAAGTGACCATGGGCCGCGTTGATGGCAAGTTTAGGACAGGCCGTTGACGGGCCGATTTGACAGAGAATGTTGGGCCTTTAGCTGGGCCGCCCATTATGGTCCGCAGAATCTTGTGGGCCTTTTAGCTGGGCCGCCCATTATGGTCCGCAAAATCTTGTGGGCCTTTAGCTGGTCCAGCCCATTATGGTCTGCAAAATCTTGTGGGCCTTTAGCTGGGCCGGCCCATTGTGGTCTGCTAAATTTTGTGGGCCTTTAGCTGGGCCGGCCCATTATGGTCCGCTAAATCTTATGGGCCTTCGGTTGGGCCGGCCCATTTAGACTTTGTGGGCCTCTGTTGGGCCGGTCCACGTGTCAACATATCATAGGCCCATCTCGACCGTTGGATGAGTGACACCTGTTAACGCCGAGTCGACGCGTGGATCCGTCGACCAATGAGAATTTTACACATAGAAAATCGGCATTGGTCGTGGCTGTTAACGGGTTATCGGATCCAAAATCCGACCCGATAGCTTAACGGCGTTCCGTTACGGTGGATGCCACGTGTCGGTCACCCTTGACGAAAGCACTTCTGTGAAGCGGGATTTATCGTCATGGAAGTGGACACTTCCGTGATGATAATTTTGATAACGTCATGGAACACTTCTACGACAGCACCGGTATGACTATCTTGATTCTGTCAAAAATTTGTCATGGATGTACATGCATGACAAAAAACGCGACCTACTGTGACAAACACGTATCATCACGGAAGTGTATTTTTTTGTAGTGATGCTATATTATCTTCTGTTTTGGACATTATTGGGCTTTATTATTCACTTTTATATTATTTTTGGGACTAACCTATTAACCGGAGGCCCAGCCCAGAATTGTTGTTTTTGCCTATTTCAAAGTTTCGCGGAAAAAGAATATCAAACGGAGTCCAAACGGAATGAAACCTTCGGGAACGTGATTTTCGGAACGAACATGATCCAGAGGACTTGGACCCTACGTCAAGAAATCAAACAGGAAGCCACGAGGTAGGGGGCACGCCTACCCCCCTAGGCGCGCCCTCCACCCTCGTGGGCCCCACGTTGCTCCACCGACGTACTCCTTCCTCCTATATATACCTACGTACCACCAAACGATCAGAAACGGAGCCAAAAACCTAATTCCACTGCCGCAACCTTCTGTACCCACGAGATCCCATATTGGGGCCTGTTCCGGAGCTCCGCCGGAGGGGGCATCGATCATGAAAGGCTTCTACATCAACACCATAGCCTCTCCGATGAAGTGTGAGTAGTTTACCTCTGACCTTCGGATACATAGTTATTAGCTAGATGGCTTCCTCTCTCTTTTTGGATCTCAATACAATGTTCTCCCTGTAGGACCTTGAAGTATGTCTAGAGGGGGGTGATTAGACTACTTGACCAATAAAAACTTAACCTTTTCTCAATTTTATAGTTTGGCAGATTTTAGCTATTTTAGGACAAGTCAAGCAATCATCACACAATTCAAGCAAGCATGCTAAGAGTATACAGGCAGCGGAAAATAAAGCATGCAACTTGCAAGAATATTAGGGGAAGGGTTTGGTTGATTCAAACTCAATTGGATACACGGATGTTTTTGTCGTGGTTCCGATAGGTTGTGCTATCATACATCCACGTTGATGGAGACTTCAACCCACGAAGGGTAACGATCACTTGAGTCCATGGAGGGCTCCACCCACGAAGGGTCCACGAAGAAGCAACCTTGTCTATCCCACCATGGCCGCCGCCCACGAAGGACTTGCCTCACTAGCGGTAGATCTTCACGAAGTAGGCGATCTCCTTGCCCTTACAAACTCCTTGGTTCAACTCCACAATCTTGTCGGAGGCTCCCAAGTGACACCTAGCCAATCTAGGAGACACCACTCTCCAAGAAGTAACAAATGGTGTGTTGATGATGAACTCCTTGCTCTTGTGCTTCAAATGATAGTCTCCCCAACACTCAACTCTCTCTCATAGGATTTGGATCTGGTGGAAAGAGGGTTTGAGTGGAAAGCAACTTGGGGAAGGCTAGAGATCAAGATTCATATGGTAGGAATGGAATATCTTGGCCTCAACACATGAGTAGGTGGTTCTCTCTCGAGAAATGGTAAGTTGGAAGTGTAGGTTCGTTCGATGGCTCTCTCCACGAATGAAGAGGAGGTGGAGGGTATATATAGCCTCCACACAAAATCTAACCGTTACACACAATTTACCAAACTCGGTGGGACCGAATAGTTAAACTCGGTCGGACCGATTTAGTAAACCTAGTGACCGTTAGTGATTTTCGGTGGGACTGACATGCATCTCGGTGAGGCCGATATGGTTAGGGTTAGGGCATAACGTAATCTCGGTGAGACCGATTTTGGTAATAAGCTAACCAGAGAGTTGGTCAGGTAAACTCGGTGGGACCGATTTGCTCTTTTTGGTGAGACCGAAATGTTACAAAAAGGAAACAGAGAGTTTACATTGCAATCTCGGTGGGACCGATCGCTCACTTTGGTTAGACCGAAACGTTACGAAGGGAAGCAGAGATTGCAACCCCATCTCGGTGAGACCGAGATCCCTATCGGTAAGACCGATTTGCTTAGGGTTTGTGGCAGTGGCTATGACTTTCGGAATCGGTGGGTCGGATAGAAAGAATCGGTGTGACCGATTTTGGCTTTAGGTTTAGGTCATTTGTGGATGTGGGAAAGTAGTTGAGGGTTTTGGAGCATATCACTAAGCACATGAAGCAAAAGGCTCATTAAGCAACACCTGATTCCTTCTTGATAGTATTGGCTTTTCCTATAGACTCAATGTGATCTTGGATCACTAAAATGTAAAATGAAGAGTCTTGAGCTTTTGAGCTTGAGCAAATCCTTTGTCCTTAGTATTTTGAGGGATCCACTTTCATCATCCATGCCATGCCATTCATTGAGCTTTCCTGAAATAATAGTCTTGGAATAGCATTAGCTCAATGAGCTATATGTTGTTATGAATTACCAAAACCACCTAGGGATAGTTGCACTTTCAATCTTCCCTTTTGGTAATTGATGACAACATATAGATCAAAGCTTCGACAAATGATAATAAAATTTAAATAACATCGTCGCTTTGAGAAGTATGTGATAAGCAAGAGCTCCCCCTAAATTTGTGCATAGTTTTAGATTTGCTTTAGACTGCAAATGCACAATGAGTTAGGCTCATGGGTTACTCTTCCATGTCACATACATCTTCGTGGAGCGCTCAAAATAATAAACAATGAATACATGCACTCATCACCAAGCATAGTGAGTGATCACATAAGATAGATAGGATAATATCAAGCATGCATAAGTGTACCTTATGATCAAACACATGATCATCAATGTCTCATAGGATAGTATCTCAACCAAAAGCAAACAAAGATTGAAAAACCACCAAATAAAGCAAGAGAGAACAAAAGCAACACACTCTCTCTCTCTCTCTCTCAGCCTATGATCTATACATTTTTCTCCCCCTTTGGCAACAAGTTACCAAAAAGTTCATAGAAATTGCATAGTGCTAGATCGACTCTCAGGCTTGATCTGCTGGTGGTGGAGTCCGGATAACACTGAGGACGAAAGCTTCAGTTGAAGTAGATGGAGCTGGAGCTAATGTAGATGCTGGAGCTGGTGGCACTGAGGCTGTAGCTGGTGCAGATGAAGTTGCTCTTGTGTCTGTCACTGGCACTGCATCTGACCTCTGGGCTCTAGGCACTCTGGCAAATGCATCAGTTGTTGTTTTGCCCTTCCTCTCCTGCATGTAATCTTGTAGTTCCTCCACCGCAGATGAATCTCGCCATTTTCACATCTAAGTTATAGAACTTTTGTTCTATGATTCTCTCCAAGCTCTCCCGATTTTGAGTGAGGGTGGCCAATCCCTTCTCTATCCTCGTGGGTTGATGCTATCAAGTATCCGAGCTGCTCTGCTTGTTCTTCAAGAAATACTCAGATGCCTCCTCTTGAGTTGGCATCTTGGCAGCCTCTCCCTCTTTGCCTTCTCCTTCTTCTCCTGAGCTTGAACTGATTGTGGATCATCTTCATTCATGACAACCTCATTGTCCTCAAAGTCTGGATAAAGCTGGAAAGTGTTCCTTATCCAACTTATATTTTCCTGTGCCCATTTTTGAGTTTATCAATTCTTGAATCGAGGTGCATATCCACAGCTCCTCTTCTGATCTGCTGCAGTCCTCTTGATTGTTTCTATGATCAGGCTCATGACTTTGAACTTCTGTGGCACATCAAACACATGCAACATGTTGATGGCATGCCCTCTAATCATGTTATGGTCACCAAACTTGGGCAACAAAGTGTGCCTCAGAATCCAATTTATGGTTGGCAACCCTGACAGCAGAAAGTGAACTGATCCAAACTTGTGAGTTCCTAATGCCTTGTCTGGACTTTCCTTGTACATGTGAGCCATTGAATTGTGACCCATCTTCTTCTTTGCATAAATGTCTAGGTCATCCTCATTTTCCTCTGGGGCATTTATCAGCTTTGCCCATTCTTCAACAGTTGACTGGTACCTTGTACCTTCAGACATCCAAACAATTCTTCCATCTGGGTAGAAGTGTGCTGTGGAGTAGAACTGCACGATAAATTCATCATTCCAATTTGTGAGCTTTTGCCCAACAAAATCTGCAACTCCACAAGCTACAAAGCTGTCTTGCACTCCAGGATAGTGCTGCTCATTCTCCTTGATGAAGTTCCAGTCAACCCACCTCATGTCACAGACAATGGGCTTCTTGTCCAACAGAATGGTCTCATAAAAGTCCTGTTGTTCCTTAGTGTGGAACCTGTAGTCAACAACAGTTCTTCTCCTTGAAGCATATGGATCTTCCATCCTCCATATCCTCAGCCCTGAATCCTTCCTGATTCTCATGTCCTCAGCCACGTGGATGGGCATCATTGTGGTCTGGTATCTTGGGCTTGAGCTTTCTCAGAACTTGTCCTTCTTCATCTTCCTCATCAACATCCTCAGGCACTGGGGCCTTGTTCTTCTCAGCAGCTGGAATACACCTGGTATTCCTCTTAGGTGCAGACTTGGCCTTGGGGGCAGATTTGGGTGCTTCCTTGGGCTTAGATGTGGCAGCCCCTGATCTAATTGCATCACCCATAAGCTTTGGTGCCTTTGGAGCTGGTGCAGCAAGTTCATCTTCCTCTTCCATCATGGAAGGCTTCCCAATAACTCTGGCCATGGTCATCTTGACCCTTTCCTTTCTTTTATTCTCTTCATCTGAAGTTGAGGGACTAGTGCCCTCACTCAAGTCCATCTTCTCTTCTGACATGTTCTAGCTGTCACTTTGATCAGACATACTGCAAAAGCTGACTGCTGACCCTGTGAAGAGTTATGGATGAGATAGAAAAGATGAGCATCACAAAATGCAGAGGTTTTTGCAAAAGAATGACTCAAAAGTTCAGTCTTAGTTTTCCACATAAAGCATTTCGGATCCACCGATTTTCAAACTCGGTGATACCGAAGCAGTTTTGGAACCTAAATTGATGATCTCGGTTGGACCGAGTTTGATTCGGTGGTACCGAGGCGCTAGGGTTTCACAGAATCCTCAAATCGGTTGCACCGATTAGTAATTCTCGGTCAGACCGAGAGTCACTAGTGTAATGGCATAAGCCAAATCGGTGAGACCGAGTTTTTCAACTCGGTGGGTCCGAGATGGTTTTGGCGGAAACCTAAACCTAAAAATTTGAACCACACCTAATCTATGAACTACTTTGGCTGGATAGATGAGTTTCAATTGTGGCAAGAATCATTATGAAAGCAATGTGCCAGGAATCAGACGTGGATAGCACAAAGTTCAAGTACATACCCTAACTTGGCGGTGGACTTGCTACGGCGGCAACGCGGGGACGAAATCCGTTGATTGGCGGAGTCCAGGCTGTGGAGGCTCTTGGCGATGAGGAGACGATCCGGAGACCACGATGGCGAGAAGCGAGCTGTTCTTGTGGGCGAAGTGTTTCGGAGAAATTTCCAAAATTTTGCCCGTGGCTATATATAGCTCAACCCTGTCGGCGTGACCGAGTGGAACAACTCGGTGGCACTGAGATGCATAACTGTGTTTAGTTACAACAAATCGGTGAGACCGAAAAGTTCAAATCGGTTGCACCGAGATTGAAAACTCAGATCAACTTGATGATCTCGGTAGGACCGAAATGGAAGGATCGGTCAGACCGAGAATCATTAAGAGGTTCTGGAAGTTAATTCTATGACGAATCGGGGACTCCGAGTGCTCCTCACACAGAGTGGTTCGAATCTGACTTGATCAAATTTTGTGATGTAGCATGAATAGAGTTTGAGACGAGAAAAGCATAGATAGCTAAAGAAGGTTCTTAGGCATTCTTGTCCATCCACTTGGCACAGAGAAAAGAATCCAATCAAACAAAACAACAAGTGGATGTCCTTGAATGAGTAAAATATGCACCAACATGCTCACACAATAAGATGGCAAATGAAATATGTGGCAAAGCATGCACAACCAATTTTAGCATCTATCAAGCAATTGGCGATGACTAGGTTATCTATATATGAGCATATTGACTTAGAAGTCAAATGAGAACATTTGATCATAGGTCATACTCATCGTTTAAGCTCAAATGGGGTTACCACTTTTACATAATGCATTCATGTGTTCACACCATTAGAGTTGCTTTGACTCAATTCTTAGAGTTAAGCTACCCCTAGATGTGAGATCCCCCCTTAGAGGGATGAACTAACCTTGGGTTTTGTCGATGATGACTTCATGTAGGTGTTGAAGATGTAGATTCTCAATGTTGATGTAGATCATTTGGAGCAATCCTTTGGAGTGAGTTGCACTTTCAACTTGCCTACATGGGTTAGTCCCACAAGGAACAAACAAGAATATCCATAGACATAGAGTGATGCACACAAGATGATGTCCATGAAAACATTAGGTTACCTTGTCCCTTGCCTTACCAACATGAGGGTTTGTGACTCCTTGAACTAGTACAAGATGTGAAAGTTGATTGCACTTGTTCTTGCCAAAATGATATGAGTGATGAATGTTGGCGGAGTCACCCTCAAGAACTCTCTAGTTCTTCTTGTTCGGGATCCACATCATCTTGATGGGAATCCTTGGAGTTGTAGTTGTACTTGATGAAGTAGAACTTTACGTAGTATTGGGGACCCACTCGAACAAGGCTTTAGGTGCTTCTTCAAATGCATCAATCTCTTCTTGAAGCTTGTCCTTGCCTTTGTTCTTGTGGTCTTGTGGTGGAAGATCATCTTGAGCTTGTGACCCCTTGAAGGAAGTAGGATCATACTTCTCTTGTTGAGGAACAAACTTTGTCTTGGGGTATTGATCTTCTTACCACTCAACTCCATTGGCGTTGAACTTTTGTTCAAAACCAACACCTTGATTCTTCCGGTGCCTTCCTTGCTTATGCATAATTTCCTCGAATTGCTTACTCCGGCAAGGCTCTTGTAAACAGATTTCTCTATAATTCCCTTCAATAAACTATTTTCTTGCTCAAGTGTAACTTGGCTAAGAGAATCATTAGTGGAATCAAGAGAACTACTAGAAGCAACAACATTGGATTTGACATTATTATTGTTACTACTAGAGGAAGTTTCTTTCTTGTACTTGTTACTAGACTTGACTTGAGGCATGTAAGTAGATAAGAGTAAACGCTTGGCAATGTAAGAAGAACTTTTCTTGTAGAGATCATCATTGATCGCCTTTAAGAACTCATGCTCTTGCTCAAGATTGAGCTTTTCAAAGCGTAACTTCTCATGAGCCCTTAAAAGTTCTCGATGATCTTCGAAGATAGTTTCATGAGCCAACTTAAGAGTGTTTAGTTCTTTAGTTAGAAGCTCAATTTTCTCCTTATCATTTTCATTCGTTTGATTAGCATGATCAATTGACGTTTCATCATAGTATTCATCACTAGAGTTGTCAACAAGTAAATCATCATCACCTAGCAAGTCATCTTCATCAATATCAAAATCAACATACTCGGGGTGTGTTACCTTAGGACCTTTGGCCATGAAGCATCTACCAATTCCTTCATTTGGTGAGTCAAATATGTCATAGGAGTTGGTTGACACAAGTGCTAGACCGGCAACACCTTCATCTTGAGTATATTCGGAGTCGGAGTGATAGCTTCTCTCGGAGTGATTATCGGAGTCGGAGCCAGAAACCCATTCACCAACATGAGCTTGATGTCTTCGTTTTGTGTAGCTCTTTGATGACTTGTCCTTTCTTTCCGAATCCTTACTTCTCCGTGAGGGTCTTGGTTCATGACGATCATCTCTACTCCTCCTCTCTCTTGGTGGTGATTCTTCTCTTTTGCTCCTTCTTCTTGGAGAATCTTCTCTTCTTTTGTAGGGTGCCGTACACTCATTGGAGTAGTGTCCGGGTCTCCCACAATTGTAGCAGTTGCGCTCTCGACTAGATCTCTTGTCATTGTAAGACCTTGACTTGGAGCTTCTTTCTTTGCTTCTACTTTTGTAGAATTTGTTGAAGTTCTTCACCATTAAGCTCAATTCTTCCTCGAAGGTTGGTTTCTCACTTGATGATGTGGGGGCTTCACTTGAGGTTTTGTAAGCACCACTTGACGTGTTGTGAAGTTCCTCCTTATCCTTGAGTGACATCTCATGAGCAACAATCCTTCCAATGACTTCCGTTGGCTTGAGATCTTTGTAGTTTGGCATCATTTGGATCAATGTGCACACGGTATCATACTTTCCATCCAATGCTCTTAGGATTTTCTTGATGATGAATTTGTCGGTCATCTCTTCACTCCCTAAGCCGGCAATCTCATTTGTGATAAGAGCAAGCCTAGAGTACATTTCAGCGACACCTTCACCACCCTTCATCTTGAACTTGTCAAGCTGACTTTGGAGCACATCCAACTTGGATTCCTTGACGGACTCGGTACCTTCATGCATATCAATCAAAGTATCCCAAACTTCCTTTGCATTCTCAAGACGGCTGATTTTGTTGAATTCTTCGGGGCACAATCCGTTGAAGATGATGTAACATGCTTGAGCGTTGTATTGCAGCATCTTCAATTCTTCCGCATTAGCTTCACGGTTCGGTTCTCTCCCATCGAAGAATTCACCTTGCAAGCCAATACAAATAATTGCCCAAATGGCGGGTTATGTCCAAGAATATGCATTTTCATCTTATGCTTCCAACTAGCAAAATTAGTACCATCAAAGTAAGGACCTCTACGGTGATAATTTCCTCGCTAGACGCCATACTCTCCTAGGTTGTGAAACCAAGGCTATGACCACCAAAAGCTATGGAAATCAAAGCAAATGGAGACCAAAGCTCGATACCACTTGTAGGACCTTGAAGTATGTCTAGAGGGGGTGATTAGACTACTTGACCAATAAAACTTAACCTTTTCCCAATTTTATAGTTTGGCAGATTTAAGCTATTTTAGGACAAGTCAAGCAATCATCACACAATTCAAGCAAGCATGCAAAGAGTATATAGGCAGCGGAAAATAAAGCATGCAACTTGCAAGAATATAAGGGGAAGGGTTTGGAGGATTCAAACGCAATTGGAGACACGGATGTTTTTGTCGTGGTTCCGATAGGTGGTGCTATCGTACATCCACATTGACGGAGACTTCAACCCACGAAGGGTAACGGCTGCGCGAGTCCACGGAGGGCTCCACCCATGAAGGGTCCATGAAGAAGCAACCTTGTCTATCCCACCATGGCCGTCGCCCACGAAGGACTTGCCTCACTAGCAGTAGATCTTCACGAAGTAGGCGATCTCCTTGCCCTTACAAACTCCTTGGTTCAACTCCACAATCTTGTCGGAGGCTCCCAAGTGACACCTAGACAATCTAGGAGACACCACTCTCCAAGAAGTAACAAATGGTGGGTTGATGATGAACTCCTTGCTCTTGTGCTTCAAATGATAGTCTCCCCAACACTCAACTCTCTCTCATAGGATTTGGATCTGGTGGAAAGAGGGTTTGAGTGAAAAGCAACTTGGGGAAGGCTAGAGATCAAGATTCATATGGTAGGAATGGAATATCTTGGCCTCAACACATGAGTAGGTGATTCTCTCTCAGAAATGGTAAGTTGGAAGTGTAGGTTCGTTCTGATGGCTCTCTCCACGAATGAAGAGGAGGTGGAGGGGTATATATAGCCTCCACACAAAATCTAACCGTTACACACAATTTACCAAACTCGATGGGCCGAATAGTTAAACTCGGTCGGACCGACTTAGTAAACCTAGTGACCGTTAGTGATTTTCGGTGGGACTGACATGCATCTCGGTGAGGCCGATATGGTTAGGGTTAGAGCATAACGTAATCTCGGTGAGACCGATTACACAAACTCGGTGAGACCGATTTTGGTAATAAGCTAACCAGAGAGTTGGTCAGGTAAACTCGGTGGGACCGATTTGCTCTTTTCGGTGAGACCGAAATGTTACAAAAAGGAAACAGAGAGTTTACATTGCAATCTCGGTGGGATCGATCGCTCACTTCGGTTAGACCAAAACGTTACGAAGGGAAACAGAGAGATTGCAACCCCATCTCGGTGAGACCGAGATCCCTATCGGTAAGACCGATTTGCTTAGGGTTTGTGGCAGTGGCTATGACTTTCGGGATCGTTGGCGCCGGATAGAAAGAATCGGTGTGACTGATTTTGGCTTTAGGTTTAGGTCATTTGTGGATGTGGGAAAGTAGTTGAGGGTTTTGGAGCATATCACTAAGCACATGAAGCAAAAGGCTCATTAAGCAACACCTCATCCCTTCTTGATAGTATTGGCTTTTCCTATAGACTCAATGTGATCTTGGATCACTAAAATGTAAAATGAAGAGTCTTGAGCTTTTGAGCTTGAGCCAATCCTTTGTCCTTAGTATTTTGAGGGATCCACTTTCATCATCCATGCCGTGCCATTCATTGAGCTTTCCTGAAATAATAGTCTTGGAATAGCATTAGCTCAATGAGCTATATGTTGTTATGAATTACCAAAACCACCTAGGGATAGTTGCACTTTCACTCCCCCTCTCTCGTGGAGATCTATTCGATGTAATCTTCTTTGGTGGTGTGTTTGTTGAGATCGATGAATTGTGAGATTATGATCAAGTTTATCTATGAACAATATTTGAATCTTCTGAATTCTTTTATGTATGATTCGTTATCTTTGCAAGTCTCTTTGAATTATCAATTTAGTTTGGCATATACTAGATTGATCTTTCTTGCAATGGGAGAAGTGCTTAGCTTTGGGTTCAATCTTGCGGTGTCCTTTCCCAGTGACAGTAGGGGCAGGAAGGCACATATTGTATTGTTGCCATCGAGGATAACAAGATGGGGTTTTTATCATATTGCATGAATTTATCCCTCTACATCATGTCATCTTGCTTAAAGCGTTACTCTATTCTTATGAACTTAATACTCTAGATGCTTGCTGGATAGCGGTCGATGTGTGGAGTAATAGTAGTAGATGCAGGCAGGAGTCGGTCTACTTGTCTCAGGCGTGATGCCTATATACATGATCATACCTAGATATTCTCATTACTATGCTCAATTCTGTCAATTGCTCAACAGTAATTTGTTCAATCACCATAAAATAATTATGCTCTTGAGAGAAGCCACTAGTGAAACCTATGGCCCCCGGGTCTATCTTCCATCATATTAATATTCCAACACTTAGTTATTTCCGTTGCTTTTATTTTACTTTGCATCTTTATTATAAAAATACCAAAAATATTATCTTATCATATCTATCAGATCTCACTCTCTTAAGTGACCGTGTAGGGATTGACAACCCCTTATCGCGTTGGTTGCGAGGATTTATTGGTTTGTGTAGGTGCGAGGGACTCACGCGTAGCCTCCTACTGGATTGATACCTTGGTTCTCAAAAGCTGAGGGAAATACTTACGCTACTTTGCTGCATCACCCTTTCCTCTTCACGGGAAAACCAACGCAGTGCTCAAGAGGTAGCAGGCGGCCATTGTGTATGAATGTTTTTCGGAGGCGGTTGCGTGGCGTCTAGATGAAGCTACAAACCTACCTCAGTTTAGACCTTTGGACGTCGGACCGGTAGGTTTCACGGGTCGGAGTTATTAGAAAAGTAATTTCCTTGTACTACCAAACATTGGTCTCACACAGTTTCGGGCGAGTAGAGGCTCTTTTGGTGCTTCGTTCGAAATTTTGAAACACAAGCATTCACGTTTAGCGTACTCTTGAACTTTGAGGATTGACCTAAATAGACAACGTTAAATTTGACCTTGTGTGTTTGAAAACCTCATTAAATTACCTGCTTCTTTTTGAAATTTTGACACTTGAAAATCATATAAATACGATTATTTTGGAATGGAGGAGCTAAATTTGAATCTATTTTGTACACGACTACATATGCTATTATGTACAAAATCAGAGCAAAGATTGGTGCCCCCATAATTTAGGTATGATTTACAAATGCCATGATATCAAATTCAAATAATTGAATGGACTTCATGTTGAATTAAATTTTTTTAAACCACGTTAAGTTGAATTCAAATGCATGCTAGTTCATAGGTATCTATTTATAATGTTCATTGTGTAACTTTCGTATGTATAATGTGCTTTACACACACAACATGAACTATACTCACGTTTATATTCGATTGCTAAAGCGATGCATTGACTGGAGTTCAAAATACTAACTATGTGGATCAATTGTGTCGAATAATAACATAGACATGCTCAAATTTGATAGAATCTAGATGTCTAATGGATCAATGACCGTTCCTTTACTAATTGCAAATATCATGATCCCATCCTAATATTTGGATACAATTTATATCTTTAATCAATGCGTACAGCAGTCTTTTACGTGTAGTTTCACTCTCCATCGGTGGTCTCTCACACATGCTCACACACTCTCTCCTGAGGTGTCTTTCTCGCACACATGCTCTCGATATAACCCTCCCTCCCTCTCGTAACCATTTCATTTACTGTTTTCACTAACCTTTATCACAAGCACTCTTCCTCTCGCAAGCATACACACGCACAATCCCCATCGACCCTTTCTATATACATAGACCTGCCTATGTGTCTCCTATACGCACATTATGTTTAGGCCTCTCTCTCACGCATTGTCTCACACCTCTCTTCCTAATCGACGAGTATGATTCTAGCAGAGCATTCTGTAGGATGCCCCATAAAGTTAGGTTGGATGAATAGTAATATCAGAGATAAAGGGGGTTACCTTAGTCCGATAACCTAGGGTTACAAATCCTAGCCGGCTTTGTCAGTGGACACAGAGTCCTTCACAATTATGCTATCTTTGTCTTGTATGACTAGTCATCCATGGGTCTCCCTAAATGCGTCACGGGCCGACCAATGTGGCGTAGGACAGAACCGAACAAAGGGCCTCACCTCGACCCACCGGACCTCACGCAGTGACACACCCTCTGGCCCCACGTCTCGTTATCTTCTCACACCCACACATACCAACACAGAAACCACACACAAAAAATATATTCTCCTGGTGCCTCTATCCACTCCCCCCTTGCATATACACACTCAAGGGAATCTCTCGCCGTGACGTCATATTCGTCTATCTCTCTCTAGAACACTCTCATTTCTCGTGCTATCTCTCATACGCCCCCCCTTGGCCCCTCTATCCATGCCTCTCTCGAATACGTAATACACACATACCTCTCTAGGCCCTGCCAAATGCATCAACTACACATTCACACATGTTACATCACGTACCCCATTGATCTAAAAAGCCCTCTCTTCACGTTTATTTCGCATACAACATTCCTTTTGAATAAAGTGTGGCCAAAAATTATTTTAGAATTTCTACATATATACAACATTACAAAGTTATATGGAGGAGTATGAATGCTAATTTGCATTGCATGGTGCCCACAATGATATTTATTCCGCACTGTGAATTCCTATATTTTTATACTATATATAAAGTTAGTCATAATAAAGAGAAACGAAGAGCATCCCCCTCTCCACCGCATACCCCCCCCCCTCTACGCCCCTTTCACGTACGCACACAAACTATCTCCAGGTCCTCTAAAAGTACGCCCCCATCACATTCACGCATGTTTCATCTTTCTCTCGCGATATATACAAAGGATTTATCATTGTATTTGAAGCGAAAGCACGATACGTACATTGGACTTCAGAATCCACTCATTACGGTCACCATTTACATTTTGTGGTTATTATACAGTCACGGGCTCACCGTACAACTCTATATTTGCTCAAGACACAACTAGTTGACCAGTTAAACGCTCCACGTGGCACCTCTAGTGTTGCATCACATTATCTCACTGCCATCGGGCCCACCTATCGCCTTGTATCTACTCTACATCTACACTCTTATAAAATATAAAATACACTCTTATAAAAAATAGGAGTTGGTGATGATGGTGTGCCTGCCATCCTGCAATATAGGTCGTCCGATTTATATCTGACGGATAGGAAAGAAACTATGACAATTTTGCAAAAAGGTACCCACACACCTCTCCACATTTGCAAATAAGGCCTTCCCTCGTTCATCCTTTTCTCTCACAAGATAAACTAGTCATACAAATGCATCTTAATGTTACGTGAAACGCACAAGCATCTTGCTAGTAAGAATGAAAACAAACAACAAAAAATATTGGACGGTGGTTCGAAGTGATGACCGCGGGCACAGCAGACAAGGTGGCCTTGTATTGGTATGCTGAGCCGTCTGTTTAACACACATGAGCTGGTGTGGTGATTATACACACACGCATGCATGCACACGAATTGCATGCAGGCAACACTCACACGAACACATGCACCCACACACGCACGTAACACTCACACGTACACACGCAGCCATGCACGCACGCAACACTCACACACACACACACACACACACGCACGCAACACTCACACGCACACACGCACGCATGCATGCACACACCAGTACACCACACGACCAACACACACTCTCACTCTCAAGTGCTCAACCTACACGTGCCCTGACAGACACATACACAACCAGGTGATTCCCGCACACAGGTTGGAGTCTTGTCGCGCCTGCGTAAATTTCTGTTTATCTGACCTTTTCCCTATGCAAACTGACAGGTGGGACCCACAAGGAACGTGGTCAATTTAACTAGTCAACATGGTGCCACGCAGACTATTTGGCCGGTCAACAGAGTGCAATCCGATGCTGAACCGTGAGCAAGTGACCGTATAATCACCGCAAAACGTATATAGTGACCGTAATCAGCTTATTCTAAAGTTCGGTGAACGTATTATGCTTTTCTCTCTGTAGGCCCTCCAAAACTACATCTCTACACGTTCTCGCATGTTACATCTAACAACTATGCAATACAACACTACTACTACACTCTAACACAATAAATCATATGTGTTTTTAGTTTTACTAGATATCATATTGTTACTTAATTATTTAGTTTGCATACATTAAAATTGCATTTGAAATGTATGGCCAGTATCATATACCGCACGGGAAAAATCCCGCCCTTTCCTGTTTAATCGGGTTTGTATCGATGGATCATGCGAAACAGCAAACCTATAGTACTATACAGTACAAGTGACAGTTCACTAGGTCGTCGTGTCGTGTACTCCTCCATCGTAAGAGTGGACCGCTCGCTTTCATAAATCTTCTAGTCCCTTTCGCCGACATGTGGGACATCAAGCTACCGGGTCCACGTGCCATACCGAATATGATGCAGAGCAGCCGGGGTGAAGCACCCAGTCATGGCACCGGCGTAGTAATGAGCAATGAAGCGTCAAATCACAAAGATGCACCTTTCCTGCAGTTAAGTTGGAGGGATGAAGTAATAATGCTAAAAAAGAAGAAGTTGGAGGGACGAAGCAACCATCATTTCACTCGTTGCTGAATCCGCTTCTCCCTCATCTTCTTCAAGTTAACCACGTGTTGCTTCTGTCGTTGTTCTGCCTCATGTGGGAAGCGGATCGGCTTGGTAAAGCACTGACACGTGGGACCGCATGTTAGCAAACCGCCAGGACAACGTCCTCTAAAAATAAGAAACCTCCCCCGCCATCCGCGCGGCAAAATCACCTCCTTTTTACTAATCTTGATTCTATAAATTTTTAGATCAATATAATTGAGATTTGTATAGATAGCACACAGGAGCAATACCAAGTGGTACGGTTAAGGGCATCCACAATGTGTAGCCAAATGTGAAAATAGCTTTTGGCATCATGGGAACCATTGTGGACGGTGTTGCCAAAGCCAAAAGGATGGAACTGAAACTCCCTTATTGATTGATTGATTGATTGAAGGAATAGAAAAATGCAACGTCTCCTCTCTTTCTCCCATGCTTGGACGCATGTACAGTATAGAGCATAGAGTCTAATCCCCTGTCCCTTCTATCACAAATCACAAAGCAACCATCATTTCACTTTCGCTGCCTCCGCTTCTCCATCGTCTTCTTCGAGAAACCATCTCACCGCACTAAGCTGGACGGACGACGCTATTGTTTACGAGTAGTACTAGTACATTTACGCGTCCTTTGGTTCAACGGACTTCCTGGATGCAAATAAGGCGGTTGTCTCGGCTTGCAGGCCGCACTTGCGAACGACTTACCATGGTCACCCTCACTCGGTGTTCTCCGTCGAACGCACTTCGCCAAACCACAACATTCGAGATATCGTCGACGTCACTGCAATGGGGAAGGAAGTCAAATATAGTTACTACCTCCATTTTTTGTACGCAAGGCCAATATATCAAAATTACAATTTGCAAAAGGCAACTAACACAAATCGAGGCAAAATTGACGGGGTTCGCCTCGTACTAGCAACCAAGGACATTAATATCCCCTGCATGCATGCGGAAGTGAGAAGGTTGGTTTGCATGGCGCTGCATTAATTAAGCGATGAGGAGTGAGATGGTTAGATCTTTGGGCTTTGGAGGAAAAAATACGCATTAATTGACACGTGAAACTAGGATTTGTATCGATTAATCCCGCGAAGGAAAACCCCGCCTTTCTTTTTTAACACTAGTACTCCTAGTACGTAGTACGTACTTATCCTGTTTGGGTCTAGGCCTTGCATTGCCATACTTCGCCACACATTTTTGTGAAGCTTTCCTAAAGTTTTCAAAATGAAAAGGAGGTACACTTGCGCACGGCTGTCGCGGTCGCACCGCACCCTCACACGGTCACTCCTGCACGCCGCGGTCGCACCGCACTCTCACACAGTCGCTCCTGCACGCTGCAAACCCAACCAAGGGAACACACCCTCACTGACACGTGCTGTCGCATGTGAACAAACCAAACTCATCCATCCTACCGCTGACACATCATTTTCGTTCATAGAGTATGTTTATCCAACCGCATGTTGGGGAGTATCCGTACGGCCCGTGCGGTGGTCTGTTGGGGAAGAAGAAGAGGTGAGGAAGAAGGGTTAGGAGACGTAGGATATTCATCCAACAGCCTGAAATGGTAGACTGACCCACATCAGGCGACTTGCATAACAATATATATTTTTACACAGCAAAAGATCCATAAAAACAACAACATAAAGAAAAACTATCGCTGCTCGTGGAACGAGACGGCCTCGTCGTCTTTGGCTGCCGGCGCGAACCAGCCGTAGCTGCCGACGTGTGTCTTCGCACCGTGGCTATCCTCGGCCTCCAGCTACTCATTCACGCGGAGCGTGCGGGCGCTCTGCACGGACGAGAGCACCGCCCGGTTCAAGTCGAGGACGGCCAGTTCCGCCTGCAAGAGGGCCTCGATGGCAGCGTCATCCACGCGCTCCGCGTCGAGTCGAGCCTACGCCGCCCAGCTCAAGTCCAGGACGTCCGGTTCCGCCTGCAGGAGGGCCTCGATGAGAGCGGCATCCGTGCGCTCCGCGTCGAGTTGAGCCTCTGCCGCCCGGTTCAAGTCCAGGACGTCCAGTTTTGCCTACAGAAGGGCCTCGATGGCAGCGGCATCCGCGCGCTCCGCCTCAAGTTGAGCCTCCGCCGCCCGGTTCACATCCACGACATCCGGTTCCGCCTGTAGGAGAGCCTCGATGGCAGTGGCATGCGCGCGCTCTGCATCGAGTTGAGCCTCTGCCTCCCGGACCTCCTTTAGTATCGCCAGGTTGAACCGCTGGTCCGCCTGCACCATGGGGGACTCGGACGCCGGCACGGAGTTGACGTCCATCGTCTCATACCCATCGGGGGCCTTGTGCGTCGCGACCTCTGCCATGAACATTGGATCAGCTTCCTCCTCCTCGTAGCTTGGCTCCAGAGAACTCGGGGATTGGCTTGCCGCAAAGCGAGCTTGGGAACGAAGGTCCGTGGGTAATCGACCGCCATCGTGATTTCGCGCGCGCCCGCCGCCAAGATCTTGTAGTACGTGATCTTGCGGCGCACCATGGCTTTCCGGCGAACTAGGGGACGCTTGATGCGGGCTAGGGGATCGAAAGGTGGGGGAAGGGGCTGGAGATTAGGTGTGGTTTTAGGGCAGTGGCTGGCGTAGGCCGAGCATCAAAGGTTCTGGTGTGAATAGTGGTTCCGGTGACGACTGGTCAATCGGTTTTGATTATACATCGCTCTTGTCGCGTTCGCGTTGCAGCCCGGCACCCTGGACCCTCCACGTCCCTCACCGAATGGAACACGCTTCGTCTTGCGTTTTCGCTCGCTTGTGGGACCGCAGTTGAGAGCAAACCGACGTCCCTCCCCCTCCCCCGCCCGCGTCATTTATACTACCACTCCCTCCGTTTTATGCGGAGTAAATAAAAACAGAGGGAGTATACTACGGATGAGGATCCCTCACGTGGCGAACCCATTGAGCAACTGACATGCGGGGCCTAGCAAGCATGGGGTCTGCCAGTAAGTGACCGAAAGGGAGGGTAAGGCAGGGATACCTACGTCAGAGGATCCACTTCCACTACTACTCCCTCCTTCCATTTACTATACAGGGCCTAATGCGTTTTTCGAGGCTAACTTTGACCAAATGTTAGAGTAATAATATATGACATGCAACTTACACAAAGCATACGGTCAAATTCGTATGTGAAAGGTGCGTCCAATGATATAATTTTCACATTATACATCTCATGTACTATTAATCTTGTCAATAGTCAAATGCGGTTTTGAAAAACGCATTAGAGCATGGTTAATAATATAGCCAGTCGATGGCTATAAGGAAATGCCATGTCATCTATAGCCATCATCTATTATATGCACTCATACAGTAGTGTGGGCTATAAGGTTGGCTATTTCCCGCAAAAAAAATTATAAGGTTGGCTATTGTATTAGTACTTTTTTCCATCTCCTCTCCATGTCTTTCTTCATTTTATTGTATTTAACTAGGAATGCGTATATAGCTAGGCTCTTGCATGAGAGCTCACTCCCCGTACTTTTTCACATCTCTCTCCTCCACATAGGCCCTATATAAATGGAAGAAGGGAGTACTACTATGAGCACTGCATACTCTAGTACATATGTTGTTAGTACTCCACTAGTACTATTGGACAGGGAGCTTAAAAAAGTTACTATTGGACTGGCTATACATGGCGAAATCCTAGTAGGAAGAGCATGCGCGAGAACAAGCACATTCACGTGGTTGAAAACATATTGGAAACCATCTCGAGTACAAATCTAGGAGTACGTACGAATCTAACAATATTGTTTGGGCATTGTTAAATGTTGATACTTTTTTGATCAAAGTAGACATACTTTGACTACACATAAAACTTATACGTAAACTAGAAAGGATAGGAGGGAGTATATTGTACGTTCAAAAACGAAACGAACATTGAATACTCTTTATATATGATTTGCGGATGCTATGATCACCGGTTCAAAATTTTGAATCCGGCTTAGGTATCACACATGCCCCCACTCGTTCTCTCTCGATTTCATCTCGGGGTCTGGAGATCGATTGAAAGAGGACTAGGGTGGGTACACTATGTTCGTTTTGCTTATGAACGTACAATATACTCCCTATGATCCCCACAGACCACCCCCTTGCGGGTCATTTCTATCATAGAAATAGACCAAACCTTTATCTCCTTGCACGACACGCAATTGATCTCTGAACATCAATCGATCTCGTCAACATGTGTCGGGGCATGAACCGAATGGGATGTCAAAACTACGACGCGAAGCGACACGTAGTGGAGGCAAAGTGAAACTTTAAACGAACCGTTTGTTTGTATGCATGTCGGACAAATTACAAAACATTGGAAATACAAGCATGGTCTAGGCCCACATGTGAATGATACTCGGCGAAATGTTCAAATGAGGCATGCGGGAGGATGGACTCGACCGGAGGGAGACATGATCAATGGAGAAGAGGGTTGGAGAGGAATAAGAAATAAGCAAACACCACATGATTATACTTGAACGACTCAAATAAACAATAAGTTGTCTCTCTTGGCCTACATAGCGAAAGGCCTAATGCGCAATGCGGAGCACTGACGCTCGAATATGGCCAGGAAAACAGGGAAACTGACATGTGGGGCATGCCTGTCGGGACGATGTAGCGCAGACTAGTCCAATGGAGGAGTTGTCCCACGACCTCCTTGCCACCGGCAACCGTTCATGTGGGTCGTGGGGGCCAACAACGTGGCGCAGCTCCAGCACCGCCTCTGGACACGGCGACCGCGGTGAGCGACACGCTCATCGTCGCTAGACACGGTCGGTTTCAGTGTGCCGAGGGTGGCATTAGTGTTGTGGCACGACCAACAGTATGTTTGGTTTGTGCCCAAGGTTGCCCCATCAAAGCATTGGGTAGCCAAAATTTTGGTTGAGGTTTTGGTTTCCCATGATTTGCATGACATTGGCAAGAAAAATGAACTAGAGTTGGCTAGAGTTCATTGGCATGCCAAAAGAATGGCAACCATCCAAATAAAGACCAATCTTTGGGTCATGACCAAAATTTTGGTAAGGTGCACTTTGGCCACAATCCAAACAGACCCCAACACCCGGCTCGTTGAGGATGCACGGGTAGCCGGGACGCGTCCGCGGAGTGGTGTGGCGCGGCCAACTGCATCCTCGGGACCTGAGACCATGCCGGGTCGCCTTGCTTTTTCAATGACATGCGTCGATCGCATGTGAGCAAAGGGCATCTCCAACATTGCCACGACCGCAGCTGACTACCTTGGCACACCAAAAACCCTCGTCCCTTGCGTCGTCGCGCGGTGCGTTCCTAGCCGGCGCCAGCTGCCCACATTCATGCCGTCCGTCCGTATGCCATCATTAAGAGGCTTGGTGCTCGAGGAACCAACTCCGGTGACTTCATGACGCACCAGGACGCTTGGCCTCACCGGAATGCGCTACTTAAAGCGGCAACGCCCAGCTAACATCCACACCATAACGCATCGTCCTCCTACCTGGCACCACATCCGCCATGACCGCAAGCACGAACGCGCTCACGGAGAGCTTGTCTTGAGATGAAGCTCGAGGTCGCCGCCCTTCGCTCAAGTCGCCTCTCGCGACGCAATAGTGGAGTAGCCGGACGCTGACGCGACCGACAAGCTGGCTATAGCCATCTTGGCGGCGACGACGGAGCACCTTGTCGACCATGCGTCCTACTTGCCGCCGTCAACGTCTGACACCGCCGAGGTCGGGGACTCCTCCGAGGATGAGTAGGGCATGGGAGGCGGCAGGGTATGGTGTGCCAACTGGCCGGTCTGTATTCCGTGTTCTACTCTTCCTCGCCGGAGACCGCACCTTCACTTCACGGGTCTTGAACCCCGCCCCCGTACATTGAGATCGCAGATGGAGGACATTGGTCACCGTCGTAGAATAGGTTTAGGGTCGGGTTTCTTTTATTTTTCTGTCCTATAAAAGTTCAAAA
Source organism: Aegilops bicornis (assembly GCA_021605145.1). Lineage (NCBI taxonomy): Eukaryota > Viridiplantae > Streptophyta > Magnoliopsida > Poales > Poaceae > Aegilops > Aegilops bicornis. The sequence goes on from CM038670.1 coordinate 707,069,539, forward strand.
TGTAATGAAAATCTGCCGTGTTTGCATTAATCTCGGCCGGTGTATATGCAGTTTCACAATAATATAGTATATTGTAGGAGTACTAGCAAGATGCCCGTGCGTTGCATGGAAGATCAAGATCTTGTGGGAGAAAAGGATGAACGAGGGAAGGCCTTATCTGCAAATGTGGAGAGGAGTGCGGGCAAATTGTCATAGTTTCCTTCCTATCCGTTAGATATAGATCGGACGGCCTATATTGCAGGATGACAGGCACACCATCATCACCAACTCTGCTTTTTATTGAACCGAGACAAAGCTAACATGCGAAGTAAAATAAAAACATAGAGTCTATACATACACAATTTATCTTAGGCACTCCAATAGTACGTCCACTACACATTCACGCACTTCACATCTTTCTACATCTACGGGAACCTACGAAAGGGTTAACGTAAATTGCCGCTCTCTCTCCTCCCCTGGTTTTCATGGTGGTGGGCCCCTCCCTCCCCCCAATCTACAATCAACAGCTCACACGTTTCACATTATGTTAATTACGTAACTGGGAATACGTAGGTGTAGTATTACTCGTCCTAAAAAACCCAACTAAGCCAACCTCCCAGCATATCGCGCGGGAAAAGACCCGGCCGCGCCATTTTAGTAGGGATTACCAGATTACTAGTAGTAGTATCGATGGATCGCACGAAGCGACAAGATTTTTTTTGAGGGGGAGAAGCACCTAGTTTAACAGGAAAAAAGGCGGTACACTCACAGCACCCCTGTCGCGGTCGCATTGCACCCCACACACGTTCGGTCTTGCACACGGCTCACACAAATGGAACGCAGCTTCGCTTGCCTCTTCACCGACACGTGGGACTGCACTTGGAGAAACCGACCATGCGCCAAACTCCCCGCCCACAGCGCGAAAATCCTCCCCCCACCCAAAATTCCCCCAAAATCCTAGATTCAACCGCCCTTCGGCCAACTAGCCAATAATATTCCCCAAACCCCCTCCCCCCGTCCCTCCACTCCACTCGCTCCGCCAAAGCCGACCTCCCCGCCGCGCCGACACGTCGGTGCTACGGTTCGTCGAGGGGGACGCACGGTGATCCTCTCGCTCCCACAATACGCTCTCGTAGACTGCCGTCCTCTAGCCGTGCCGCCACCGCTGGCGACGTTCTTGTGGAGGCGCACGGCGGTCAGGGCCGCCACTGCTGGCGACGTTCATGTGGAGACGCACGGCGGTCAGCTTCTCCCATGGTACGCGCATTCTAGACTGAGGCCCCGTGCATGTCGGTGTAGCGCTGAATGTTAGCTAATAGACGCTGTTAATCTCACTGTTTGCCGAAGTAGTTTACAGTCAATATGCTCTGCTTAAGAAGCTTCCTTGCCCTGTTCTGCACTCAATCTACTTAGCTGAGATGGCATGCCAAGGACGACTAGTTGCTAAAATATCCTGCCATATATTTATTGTGACGTAGATTGCCATGGTCTAGTAGCCAATCTGGTAGGTGAAATAGCTCTACACCGTTTTATACTCGATCTTTGTTGCTACGATGGCCTTCGATAGTTCGATGGCTATGTGCTCGGCCTCATTGACTGCTGAAACAACCTGCCATAATTTAGCACTCAAATATGTTTGTTGAATTAGCTTTACATATATTTCGTTACTTAGATCTTCTCATCCAAATATCTTGCCATAGCTTTAGACATCGACCTAGGTATATTTTTTCTGGACTTCATAAAAAAGCATATATGTTTTTCCTGTAATATCTAGTAGAAGAACTAATTTGCAAGTCTACCAGATGGACAGGACTTGGATAACTTCTGCTCAAAGATTCTCCACTGCATATGCCGAGGGGGTTGAAAACTTCATGAACTTTATCAGAGCTGAGTACGGTGGTCCGAAATCAGATGTGCTCTGCCCGTGTAGCAGTTGTATGAATTCATTTACAAGACCCGATCCAAGCTGTGCAAAATCATCTACACTTGTATGGGATGTCGGTCACATATACTAGGTGGGTTCATCATGGTGAAGTTGTGAACGTCAATGTTATTGACTACGTGGAAGCAGCAGATCACCATCTTGATCTCGCCTGATGCTCGTGTGGAAGAGGAGGAGGAGGAGGTGGTGGTGGAGCCAGTGAGTTTGACCAACATTGAAACAATGCTACGAAATGCTCGTGCATTCCGTGAACTTTCACCTGCAAAAGAAAAACGGTGGGCCTGCATGCTGGAACAATGCAACGTGGCTGTCACCCCAAGAAATAAGCTGTCAGTATTCTCAGCTATGGTCATCTTTCTTCAAGTGAAGACATCTGAGCGGATGACCAAGAAATCATTCGATGCGATGTTGGCTGCTTTCCGCAAAGCTTTCGCAGATGCATCTGAGCTGCCACACACCTACAGTAAATGAAGAATTTCCTTCGTGCGGTTGGAATTGGATATGACATGATCCATGTTTGTAAGAATAATTGTGTTCTGTTCCGGAAGGATTATGCCAACTTAAGTGAATGCCCGAAATGCAAATCATCAAGATGGAAAGATGGCGATGTTGTGAAGAGGATTCCTCATAATGTTCCGAGACATTTTCCAATTACACCAAGATTGGCAGAGGTTGTTTCATGATCTTTGAAACAAGAGAGGATGTCTTGTGGCATTCTAGGAACCAGGAGTACAGAGATCGAATGTAATGAGCCATCCATCACATGGTAATGAGTGGAAATGCTTCAATCGTAAACACGAAAAGTTTGTCAATTCGAGAAACATTAGACTTGGCTTAGCTTCAGATGGATTTAACCCATTTTACCAGAGCGCCACATATAGCATGTGGCGGTGCTTGTTATCCCTTACAACATGCCTCCAAATGTACGCACCAAAGAATCAAACTACATGATGGTCTTGCTCATCCCAGGTCCAAAAAGTCCTGGAAAGGATTTTGATTTGTTCATGGAGCCTCTTGTGGAGGAACTTCAACAGCTATGGAGGGGTGTTCTCACTCAAGACCTATATAGCAGCCCACCAGCTGATTTCTTTCTGCGTGCTGTTATAATTTGGTGCATCCATGATTATCCGGCTTTGGGCACTATGTCAGGGCGAATGCCACATGGTTACAATGCATGTTTTCGCTGTGACAGGAATCTGTTGTCATACACAATACTTAGCAAGATTTGTTACATTGGACACCGCAGTTTCCTTGCAAAAGACAAGCTGCATCCTAGAAAATACTGAAGACATGTGTTCGATGCAAAGCATGAAAACCGTCATGCGCCAAAGAGGCTCACCGCCGATGAGTTGCAAGTGGAATTAGAGAAGGTCAGGCATATTACACCAGGAAACCATCCTTGTAATGGTAGCGGGAAAAGGAAGCGTGGCAGGGCAGAAGAGAGATTATTGTTTACTCGCAGGTCCACTTTGTGGGACTTGGAGTATTGGAAAGATTTGGATCTGCGGCATAATCTTGATGTGATGCACATCGAGAAAAATATATGTGACGGCATTATCGGCACACTTCTTAATATTGAAGGCAAGACGGAAGATACCTTAAAATCTAGGATTGATTTGACACACCTGGGTATCAGACATGATTTGCAGGTGCAAGATGAAGGTAAACTACGGGATGTGGCACCAGCTGTGTACGTCTTGGACAAGGTAAAAAGAAAAGAATTCTGCGAGGTCCTGTCACGTGTGAGATTCCCACATGGATTTGCTTCCAACCCTGAAAGGAGAGTCGGTGCAGATGGAAACAAGGTACAAGGGTTGAAAACTCATGACTGCCACGTCCTACTTCAAAGGGTTTTACCTGTTATCCTTAGAGAATTGGGCCACCCTGACTTATACAGAGCAGTTGCATTGTTGGGACAATTCTTCAGGGAACTCTGCAGTAGAAATATCAGGATAGATGCTTTGGAGCGTCTTAGAGACAAGATACCAACTATCCTATGCGACCTTGAGAAGATATATCCTCCAACCTTCTTTGATGTGATGGTGCATTTGGTTGTTCATCTACCTGATGAGGCCCTACTTAGAGGTCCAGTACAGTATGGATGGATGTACCCTATTGAGAGGCGGCTAGGCACTTTCAAGGGCTATGTTAGGAACAGAGCTAGACCCGAGGGTTCCATTGCAGAGGCCTACATTGCTACAAAAGCATTGACATTCTGCTCAAAATACATTGAAACAGCTGATCAGCTTAGCAAAGAGGTGGATGAAGACAATCCCGGGCTCAATGTTTTCGATTATTCTGTTCGAGTTACAGGGAAGAGTCGACAAGAGGACAAACCTAAAGATTTGGACAAAATGGTTTGGTATGTGTTGAATAACTGTCTTGAGATACTACCTTATATCAAGTAAGTGCTAAGTACTGCAGCTTATACATCATAATCTACTAAACTTGCAGCACATTCTTATATATTTAGATGTTTGACGTGATCACTATGTTGTGCAGCATCTACAAAAAGGAGTTACTGCCAAAATCCAAGAAACATTGACAAACTGGTTATGGCGGGATTTGCAAAATGGTTCAAGAGCCATGTAAGCTTTTGAATTGCATTGTCAGTTTTTTTAATATATTGAGTACATAAGATGATCAGCTTGTCTATTTTCTAACCATAGGTTAAGAAGATGCGGGAGGATGGGCAGGCAGTTGATGATGCCCTTTACTCACTAGCAATGGGTCCTGATACTCGGGTAAGACATTATGAATCTTGCGTTGTTGGAGATGTGCGCTACAACACCCTTGCACGAGACAAAGGCAGGAAGAAACAAAACAGTGCCATCATGAGCACGGATACGTATGACAAAGAGACAACCTGAAATGTATGCTAACATAATGAGACATTGTTTAGTTCCAAGATATCTCCGGTTCGAGGATGATCGGTGTGTGGTTTTGTTGTGTCATTCATTGGTATAACCTGTTTTCAGGATCGCAAAACCTAGAGTCGATGATTATTTCAAATCCATCAATGTCAAGGCGGCGTACTGCACCAACGAGCCATTTATTTTGGCAAATCAAGCAACACAGATATTTTTCTTGGAAGACACATTTGCAAGTAGCGATGGATCGGAGAGTATTGCAAAGGTTTGAGCAGAGGAATTCGTTTAATGAAGTTGCACAACAAGATGATGCTTACACTGCTCTCGATGTACAAGATAACACAGATGTTCCTAATATCTTTGAGAACCATCACGTCAATGACGCCGGCGAAAAGATTGCCTATCGTGCTGTGGACATACAAGAGTTGATCAAGAAGAAGCCAACGTTCGAGGACGTTGAGGAAGAAGAAGAAGATGACATCATGGGGAATTACGATTCAGACTGATACACATGGCGAAGATGTTGACGCTGCTGCTACGGATGATTACATTGCTTTTGTCGTATTTGCCTGTCAGAAGATGTTTTTTATCTACTATGTGAAATTGTGTTTGCTATGACAACTGAAACCTGATGAACATGTGGTTTAGTATTTTCCTGTGAGAACATCACTTGTTATGTATGCTTATTTGTGTTTGGTGATTGTATGATGATTAAAACATGATGACATTGTTGTTTAGTTGTACTCATATTTGGCTGTGAAACTTGAATTTGATGACGTAGTTTGCTGTTGTATTGCAATTTGCTCAACGTCTTCGAATGAGAACAAAGCTGACCCGACAGGGCCTCTGCTGATTTATTTATTTATTACCAAAAGGGCCTCTGCTATTTATTTATTTATGAGCAAAAGGGGATGCCCCCTGATTTCCGTTAATAGAAATCATTAGATGTTCACAACACTACGCCCAAATTTCGCTACATGTGTTTCATTCATTACTAGTTTCAAAGAAAGTGCTCATGTCATAGCCAATTTGAATACATCATGAGTGCTACATACATCGCAAACAAAGAGACAATCATCCTCTGAGCACATCGATTTTCCCCATTATCTTCACAAGCTCTTTCATCTCCTCATTCTTTGTCAAGGTCGTTCGTATTTGTTTCTTGGCCATGATCAGAGGAACTGCATCTTTAACCTTCTGCTCTGCATCTTCCTCTTCTGCCGTTCCTTCAGTTACTTGTCCAACACCCCAACCTGCTGGTATTGGGATTCCTCGGCTAACCAAATAATCAACATAGTTGCACTCTCCCTGAAAGGGCATTTCCCTACCTTATGTTTTGGATGATGATGACAACCCTTTGTTGGTCTAATCCTGTGCTAAACGTTGTGGTTCTCCGATGGCCTTGGCACCAATCTCCACACCTTGTTGTACTCAAAGTTGTTGAGTTCTTCATGCATGGCATTGAGCCAATCCGAGTCTTCGAGCGCCTCATAGACCTTTTGAGGTTCAACACAAGAGACAAACGCGTGATGTTCACAATAGTTTGCCAATTGTCTACGAGTGCTTACCCTTTTCTTAGGCTTCCCACCACATTCTCCATGAGATGGCCTTTGGTAGTGAGTTTGGAAGCAATCTTGGCGGCACGACGCTCTAATTCCTCCTCGGAGGTGAGATGAGGAGGGTCACTTGATCATCTTGAGCGCCGTCTTGAGCATGACCTTCATCTTGAGCATGCTCGGGGGAGAGAACTTGACCTTGGGCATCATTTAAGGTGATATCATCATCTTGAGCACGATCTTGCCCTTGGTCTTGTTCTTGAGGTTGAGGGCCTTCACTTTGTTCTTCGGAAGCGTGTGGGCCTTGGGTTGGTGATGGCTCCACTTGAGTGGAGCATTGTCCTTCTCCTTCGCCACAAGGGGTTCCTCAATGGGTAGGATAAAGCCAACTCCCATTCTTCTTATGGCTTGGGGAGGAATTTCATCACCTACATCACAAGTGCCACTTTGCTCCACTTGGGAGCCGTTATTCTCATCAAACTCCACGTTACACGTCTCCTCAATAAGTCCCGTGGATTTATTGAGGACACGGTAAGCATGAGAGTTTGTAGCATAACCAACAAATATGCCCTCATGAGCTCTAGCTTCAAATTTAGACAAACGAACACCTTTCTTGAGAATGAAACACTTACACCCGAACACCCAGAAGTACTTGAGGTTGGGCTTGTTGCCGGTGAGTATCTCATAAGGAGTCTTGTTCAAGCCTTTGCGGAGAGAAAGAACCGGACGTTGATGGATGCGGCAAGGACCATGATGGCGGAGTTCAAGTCTCCATACAACTTTTGGGCCGAAGCCATCAACACCGCTTGTCATGCATCCAATCGCAACGTCATTGGAACCAAGTGGATTTTCAAGAACAAGCAAGATGCTCATGGGTACATCATTCGCAACAAGGCAAGATTGGTAGCACAAGGCTACTCCCAAGTCGAGGGTATCGACTACGGTGAAACCTTTGCTCCCGTTGCTAGTCTTGAATCCATTCGTTTGTTGATTGCTTATGCTTCCCATCACAACTTTAAGTTGCAACAAATGGATGTAAAAAGTGCTTTTCTTAATGGTCCCATTAATGAGTTGGTCTATGTCAAGCAACCCCCCGGGTTCGAGGACCCCTACTTCCCGGATCATGTGTATCAACTCGATAAGACACTCTATGGACTTAAACAAGCCCCACGTGCATGGTATGACCACCTTACCGAGTTGTTACAAGATCGTGGTTTTGAAGTGGGGCAAATCGATCCCACTCTTTTTACTAAGAAGGTCAATGGGGAGTTGTTTGTATGCCAACTATATGTTGATGATATTATCTTTGGTTCTCCTAACAAAGCTTTCAATGAGGAATTTGCCGCTCTCATGACCTCCAAGTTCAAGATGTCTTCGATGGGAGAGTTGAAGTTCTTCCTTGGTTTCGATATCAAACAAAGAAGAGAAGGAACCTTCATCAACCAAGCCAAATACACTCAAGACATGCTCAAAAGATTCAAGCTAAGTGATGTCAAGTCGGCTACTACACCAATGCCCACCAAGTGCCAACTTGACATTGATCCCAATGGTAAAGCGGTGGATCAAAGGTATATCGCTCCATGATTGGATCCTTGCAGTACCTTTGTGCATCTAAACCGGATATCATGTTGAGTGTGGGAATGTGTGCACGGTTTCAAGCCGCGCCGAAGGAAATCCATTATGTGGCGGTCAAGCGAATCTTTCGATATTTGGCTCATACCCCAAACTTTGGCTTATGGTACCCAAGAGGAGAAAATTTCAAGATTGAAGGTTTCACGGATTCTGATTGGGCGGGGGACAAAGTGGATAGGAAGTCCACTTGCGGAGGGTGCCAATTTCTTGGTTTCTCTTTGGTAAGTTGGTCTTCCAAGAAGCAAAGTTGTGTGTCTCTCGTCCACGAAGCGGAGTATGTGGCGGCGGTAGTTGTTGTGCTCAACTCCTATGGATGAGGCAAACTCTAAAGGAGTACGGTGTCATTTGTGACAAAGTGCCTCTTTGGTGCAATAATGAAAGTGCCATCAAGATTTCTCTCAATCCGTACAACACTTCAAGACGAAGCACATTGAGATTCGGTATCACTTCATCCGGGATCACATTAGGCGAGGGAGATCAAGCTCAAGTATGTCAACACTCATGATAACCTTGCAGATATTTTCACGAAGCCCTTGGATGAAGCAAGATTTCGCGAGTTAAGGCATGAGCTAAATATCATTGATTTGAGCAATGTGTCTTGAACCCATGCACCCCCCACCACACTCAACTTGTTGTCTAGTTTAGGTGTAGGCCTGGACATTGGGGGAGTGTTGTTCTCTCAATGAGCTCTCCCTCCCCCCATCATGCATAAATCGATCACCTCTTTCGCATTAGCCATTTTTGATGGTACTTGTGCTTCAAAGACGAGTTTTGGTCATGGGCCCAAGGATAATTCTTCGCGGTGCCATACCATTTGACTCAAACATAGGTGGCTTCGGCCATCGCCCTCTCTTCAGAGAGGACTGAGCTCGCTTCTGCTTGTGTGCGGTTGCTTTTGTTTTCCTTTCGTTCTTTTCCCTGTTCTTAGTGTTTGGTTTCTCTTATTTGTTGCTCCGTGTGTCTTGTTCTCTTCCTTTTGGTGCAGGCTTTGGTGGTGGGCGGTACAACCGGTGTCACGGGCGGTTCTACCGTTGATACCTGGTTGTGCTGCCCCAGTTGAGTTTCTTTCGGTGCTTGGGTGGTTATACCGCCCATTTTCACTGGGCTTCTCCGTCCGGTGCTACCGGTTGTCTCCGAGCGGTACTTCCGGTGCCCTTCAGAAAACGGAAGTACCGCCCACTACAATCTGTCGACAAGACTGACTTGGCGGTATAACCGGTCCTAGGAGCGGTTCTACTGGCCAAGTTATGGGCCTATTTGTATCCGATTGGGCGAAGGGTTTCTTTTTTTCCCTTCGTCCCCATTCGCCTCCTCCTTGCCCTAGCCGCGGTCACCTCTGCTTCGCCTTGAGTGCGCCTGCCGGACCGAGGGCTCTCCGTGGATTCTCTCCGTGGAAGTCTTCCGTCTTCTCCCATGGATGGTGGTAATGCCCTTGTTCTTCGTTCTTTGATTCTAGGTTTCCATCTTGCTTTAGGGCATTACTTTTCCCTCCTAGTTTAGTTTTCGTTCTTTGGTTGGGAGAGCTTCGTTGTTGTTGTCTTGTGTGCATGCATTACCTAGAACTCCGAATATTGCTTGGGTGATTTGCACGTCTTGAACAGATCTAACTTCCCTGGTGGTGCCACTGTCAGCGGTTCTACCGCCCAGATGGGCGGTACAACCGGTGGGGCGGTTTTACCGGTGGGAGATCCGGTACAACCGGATTGTCTGCACCTCTCAAAGACTGCTCGGTTTCTATGGTGTTGCATTTTTCAGATGCTTTCCTCTCATTCTTGTTGGTTTTCGCGTGTCCCTTTCGTGTTTGTGTTCAGTGGCTCCAGTTCTCGCCTGCTCCTCGCAAGACCAAGAAGAGGGTTCGAAGGGCTCCACGCCCGGCTGATTCTGAAGAGGAAGTCGTGATCCCTACCAAGCCCACTCGCCGTGAAAAGTCTGCCGCTATCAAGCAACGTGTGGTAATGCCACTCCACCGTTGGAAAGCCAAGGATTGGGAAGCCTTCCGCTCAAAGAATCCTTATGTGGTTCCGTAGCTCCTCGTTGGACCATTTGTTCAGTTCGGAATGAGATGCAAGTACGAATTGTTCATGAACTCTTTGAGCACAACAAGAACAGATATGCCAAGCGGTGGACCATCGATCTTGATCATTGGCGGAACAACTTTGGAGTATTTTGGTGAGGCTTTGGCTCTGTGAGGAGTTTGATCTTGTCAAGCTCATGTCCGTCTCCTATGACTTTGATGTTCAACTCATCCATCAGTTCTATGCCACCGTTCACTTTGGAGAAAATGACGCGCGCACCCTCACTTTCATGTGTCATGATGAGCTTTTTCACGTTCACTGGAGGACCTTCCGCAATGCTATTGGGTACGACGATACCGGTCTGGAAGGAAGGGGTGGCATTCGCCCCCATGATCATCCTGAGCCCATGCCTAAGGAGAAGCTTGCCCCTCTGTACATTCGGGGCCGTGGTATTATTGGTGAATCTAAGGATTTGGTGAAGGTCTATGACATCATGCATCGTGTTTTCGCAATGTGCTTCTCGCCCAAAGTGGGGAATCAAGATGAAATCCATGGCTATCTTGTTAACTTGATGGTTGCTATGAAGACCAAGGTGGGATCTGGGGAGACGTTTGATGTGTCCAACTAGTTGTGGCACGAGATGTACAACATGGTCATCTACAGGAAGGTCCCCATTTATGCTCCGTTTGTCATGTGCCTTCTGAACTCCGTGTGGGCAGTTCACCGTCCTGGAGAGCCCCTCACCTCTCCTGACAATCTTACCACTCATGAAGTCAAGCTCCTTAAGAAGAAGAAGCACGCCAAGCCACGTTTCCCTGCTAATGCTCCTGAGGATGTCTATGCCACTTCTCGATGATGAGGATTTTGAGTTGGAACCAGGGCCAAGCCCTCGTGGGTGGACAAGCTCGCTGCCAAGGTGAAGAAGACTTTACGCCTTTCACCGACATCCGTAAGAGGCTGTATGAGGCACATGTCAATGAGAAGCTTGCGCGGCGTCGTCAAATTGCTATGATGAGGCACCTCAACATGTCGGTTCCGAGTGGTTACGAGAAGAGCATCACACCGAGGAGCGTTGGATATCTTCCCACAAAGACTGGACTGATGATGAAGCCCCTCCTCAGCCCTCGACCACCATTCCTACTGCTGATGATATCATGGAAGACTCAGATCGGGACAATGATGAAGTTTCTGATGATGGTGAAGATTCTGACAATGATGAAGATCCAGATGCTACCGAGGAGTCAGAGGAGGACGACTGAGCCTGGGGCGGTAGCTTCGCTCTCTTCCTTTTTGGTGTCCTGATGCCAAAGGGGAGAGAGTGTGATAGGACTTCGGAGTTGCATGGGTGGTTGCGTAGTGTGTGTCTCTCGTATTGAACTTGTCTGAACATGTTTGTGGTCTCCAGTTGAACTTTGGTCGTTCTCGTTTGCTTTGTGTGGATTTTGTGCCACTCCTGCTATCTTATCTTTATGCTTGTTGGTCTTTAATGGAAGGATTGCTCCTATTTCATTGTGTTGGCTACCTTCTTGTTATATGCTCTTTGTGGCCAGTCTATAAAACCTAGGGGGAGTCTCGACACAGGGCTCACATCTAGGGGAGCTCCGTCTAGTTTCTATAGACTTCTATCTTATATCGTGTTGTTGTCATCATCCACCAAAAGGGGAGATTGAAAGGGCATTTCCTACCTTATGTTTTGGATGATGATGACAACCCTTTGTTGGTCTAATCCTGTGCTAAATGTTTCAGTTCTCAATGATTAGGCTTTCGTCAGCTTGGTGGTTCTCTCTCAAGGAATCGTTTGAAGACGGAATCCTCTAGGCTTTTTATCTCTTTGGTCGTAGGGATCCCGTACTATCAAGAGGGAATCCACTTTGGGGAGTACAGGGGATTCCATTCACGTACACATCCTTCACCCCTCTTTGTCGAGAGTGTGCCTCCATCTTTATCTAATCCTTGCTGTGTTTTCCCAGCGGTTGTACCGCTTCTTCCGAAGCGGTTGTAGCGCTGGCTCTTGACGCTTCTCTGCCTTTTGTTGAGTGGTGGTACCGCTGCCTCCGGCGGTGGTACCGCCACTTGTCTCTACAAAGCACAAGAGCGGTTGTTCCGCCTAGCACCGCACATATGTACCGGCTCGGGTTACATTGCGATGCGGTGGCTGGGCGGTGGTGGCCAGTTGTTCGGTTGTTCCTTTTCAACCGGTACAACCGGAGGTTCGAGCGGTTCTTCCGCTCATACCTTAGCCGCTCAAGCGCTCAAGGCCAGGCGGTTTTTCCGGTCATGCACCGCCCATGTACCGGTCAAGATTCTGTTTTGATGCGGTGGCTGGGTGGTGGTGGCCCGGTTGGTCCGGTTATTTGCTAATAACCGGTACTACCGCCCGATGGTCCGGTTGTACCGCCTGGTAGGGTTCTGCAGCTACATCGTGTGTCCCGGTTGTACCGGGACAAGGAGCGGTTGTACCGCTGCAGTACTGAAAACGCAGTAACGGTTGGATTTTTGTGGGCTGGTATATAAGGTGGTTCTTCCACCTACCACGCCTACCTCTTACCTCTCTCACTCCTCCATTGATGCTCTCAAGCTTTCTTGCCCGATCTCTCTCTAGCCACTCAAACTTGTTGATTTGCTAGGGTTTGAAGGAGGAGACCTAGATCTACACTTCCACCAAAGGATATTTAGTTCCCCATACTTTCTAGTGTGGATTTTGTTACTCTTGGGTGTTTGAGCACCCTAGACGGTTGAGGTCACCTCGAGGCCATATTCCATTGTGGTGAAGCCTCGTGGTTTCGTTGGGAGCCTCCAATTGTTGTGGAGATTGCCCCAACCTTGTTTGTAAGGGCCCGGTTGCCGCCTTCAGGGGCACCATTAGTGGAATCACGGCATCTCGCATTGTGTGAGGGCGTGAGGAGATTACGGTGGCGCTAGTGGCTTCTTGGGGAGCACACTGCCTCCACACCGCTCTAACGGAGACGTACTTCCCCTCAAAAGGAAGGAACTTCGGTAACACATCCTCGTCTCTACCGGCTCCACTCTTGGTTATCTTATTCCTTTACTTGTGCAAGCTTATTTGTGTTCCTATCCTTGCTTGCTCTTGTGCTTGTGTTGTTTGCATCATATAGGTTGTCCACCTAGTTGCACATCTAGACAACCTTTATTATTGCAAAGTTTAAATTGGTAAAGAAAAGCTTAAAAATTGTTAGTTGCCTATTCCCCCCCCCCCCCTCTAGTCAACTATATCGATCCTTTCACCCCCACATCAGCAACTTCCCAGAAATACAAATCACATGAATCTTCCCTTTTCTGCACGAATCAAATTGGAAGATCATCAACCAAACTATTAAAAAATCAGCAACTGAAAGCAGCAGAACAACACTTAAACATATTATTACCCCATGATTCGGGCATTTGTAGAAGACTCGGCTAGGGTTGAGGATTGTGGTTGAGACACGACGGATGACTCTGTGTGATTTGCAGCAGTGGAACCACACCAACGGCAGCGGGTTGCGATGAGCAACCAGCTGTGGTGCGCGTGCCGACGGGGGTGTGATGAGACCCACAGGCGATGGTACGGGTGGCGACTTTCATGATATTTGGTTGTTGCCTCAAGAGCGGTGTAGACGAGCAGCCAACGGACATGGTTGTTGCGGCCAGAGCTTCTGATGCTAGGCAGAGTAAGTAGAGAAGAGGAGAAGCGAATGTTGGATATGTCAGTTTCATTACTTGTAGAGTAGCATAGCACCATATATAGTCATAGTCTATATTTGGATTCGAACCAGCTACAGGAGCATGTCTCTCTTTTTTCTAAAACTCGACAACGTCTCTTTACTGGTACACTAGCTTGTTCTGTACGCCTTCTCAAGTCTTTGATTCCTCCACCTGACATCTAGGACCCATCGGAAGGGCCTCTGTATTTCGTGAAAAAAACGTGCCCCCCGTTGACAGGTCGGACCCACCAGCTATCTTTGCACGCAAGGAAGTGCCTCCTTATTACACACAAAAAAAATGAATACTCCCCCTACCAGCTGGAACCCAGCATAGTGGGAGGCTGACTTGTGGGCCTACCAAGTTGACAGGGACGGAGGGTTTTTTCAACTTAGTCAATATGAACGATTCTAGCTCCAGTTACCGTACGATGTTCATCCAACGACCGTAGTGCTTCTTCAACCTCTGGTCTTCTTACTCCAGCCGCCCAAACCAACGCCCTGTGATGCCTCGGAGGCCTCACTGCCCCCTACTACTCCCACCGCTGGCCAGGCCATCCCTCTACTCACCCACACCCCCTTTTATTCTGCGGCGACAACAGCCTCACACCGCAGCCGAACCAGTGAACCCTCGTACTCCTCTCCGCATGGGCATCCACTGCCGCGTCTTCCCCGGCTCCGCATCGTCCCCTTCCTAGGCCTCGCCCTCGTCCACCGCCTTGGTGTTCTCGGTGCGGCGTGGTTAATGTGGTCAACGACCGACTTCCATCCAAGAGTATCAGACGTGGAGAGGCCGATACCGGGTCAACGGCAGTACTGGGTCCACGGCCATAGCCCAGTTTTTTTGTGATTTGCCAAGTAAGTCGCTTTGTCAGGCCTATTGGGCTGCAAATCTTTCAAGACGAGGAGAGCTTCATTCGGCTGGCCGAGAAAATGGCCTATCAGTAATGAGAAATGGGTTGTACATTTTTAAAACACATCAAACCGACAATTAGTTTCAAATTTCTTTTTTTCATTTCGAGATTTTAAATTGCATTGATTTTTATGTGTGGACAATTTGTTGGATTTTATATTGATATACATTTATTTTTAAAATCAGTTTGAATGTGACTCGAAATTTCGGGATTAAAAACAGTTCGGACCGCACCGAAATATGCAAAATTTCGTAGAATGTTTTAACCGTGTCCACATTATGGGCTGTAATGCTAACAAAAAGAATATGGGCTCCAAAAAAACCTTAAGAATTAGCAAATGGGCTGTAAATTATTAGAAATAATGGCAGATGGGTTGTATGTCGCTTTCCATGATTTGAGGCTTTCCTAGAAAAAGGTTGATGCACAAGCGATTTATTGGATGTCCATCCAACGGCCGTCGTGCTTCTTCAATCTCTCGCTCTTCCCGCCCAAATGGCCAAACAAGCGCCGGACTGTTCGCTTCCTCCTCCTCCCGGCTGGCCGGGCCACAGCCTCACCGCCCCGTCCTACTCCCATCACTGGCCTAGCCATCCCTCTACTCAACCACACCTGTTGTTATTCTCCAGCGATGGCATACGAACCAGTAAACCCTCGTACAGTCATACTCCCCTCCGCGTGGGAAACAACTGCTGAGTCTTCCCTGCCTCCATGTCGTTCCCTTCCTAGGCCTCGCAGTCGTCCACCACCCTGGTGCTCTCGGCGCGGCCTGGTCAACGTGGTCAACGACCGACATGCATCTGAAGTGGACTGTACGTGGAGAGGCTGATAGCTGGGTCCATGGCCGCAGGCAAGGAAATGCCTCCTTATTACACGCAAAGTAATGATACCTCCACCTGACATCTGGGACCCACCGAAAGGGCCTCTGTATTTCACAAAAAAAAATTACCGCCCCTGACAGCTCGGACCCACCAGCTATATCTTCGCACACAAGGAAGTGCCTCCTTATTACGCACAAAAAATGAATACTCCCGTTAATGGGACCCAGTCTAGTGGCAGGCTGACATGTGGGCCTACTAAGTTGACGGGGACGGAGGGCTTTGTCAACTTAGTCAATATGCATGATTCTAGCTCCAGTGACCATACGATGTCCATCCAACGGCCGTAGTGCTTCTTCAACCTCTGGTCTTCTTGCTCTAGCCGCCCAAACCAGCGCCGGTCGTGCCTCGCGCTCCTGCCTTCCGTGGCCGGCTGCGATGCGGCAGAGGCCTCACCGCCCCCTACTACTCCCACCGCTGGCCAGGTCATCCCTCTACTCACCCACACCCTCTGTTATTCTGCGGCAATGGCAGCCTCACACCGCAGCGAACCAGTGAACCCTCATACTCCTCTACGCGTGGGCATCCATTGCCGCGTCTTCCCCAGCTCCGCGTCGTCCCCTTCCTAGGCTTCGCTGTCATCCACCGCCCTGGTGCTCTCGGCGCGGTGTGGTCAACGTGGTCAAGGAACGGCTTCCATCGGACATGGATCAGACGTGGAGAGGTCGATACCGGGTCCACGGCCGCAGCAAGGAAGTGCCTCCTTATTACGCGGAAAATAATGATTCCTCCACCTGACAGCAGGGACCCACCGGACGGGCAACCATATTTCGCGAAAAAAAACGTTTCCCCCCTGACTGCTGGGACCTACCAGCTACATCTTCGCACACAAGGAAGTGCATTCAGGCAAAAAAACAATTCGCCCCCTGACTGCTGGGACCCACCAGCTACATCTTCGCACGCAAGGAAGTGCCTGACAGTCGGGACCCACCTGGTCGAAGCGTACGTAGCGTTGTCATTACAGTCGCGAACGGTAATGCGTACATACTTGTCGATGTAGAGGCACGCACGTGTCGTAGTAGAGGCGCACGGTAGCATGTACACATACGCATACCGACCAGTGCAAGAAAAATACGCCACGCACGCATTACATCTGGCGGGGTCTCGAACGCCTACCCGCGCATACGTATGGGCAGGGCTCGTGTACATGGCTGGGTCGGAACAAAGAAACAACGTCGTCGTCGCCCGCAAAAAAAAACAGCGTCGTCGTCGTGTTCATGGGGAGGCAACGGAATGCGTCGCGTTCATCGGGAGGCAACAGAACGCGTGGGAGCCAACCGGCTTGGACAGAACAGCCGATGGAAACGAGGCCTGGCGTACCGCAGAACGGAGGAAACGGCCTTGTGTTCGACCGGCCATGTTTGAAACGGGATCCTGTTCATCGGGAGGGGTGCAGCGCATCGCAAAAACGGAGGAAACAGACCTCCTACGGTCAAACGGGGTCCTGTTCATCGGGAGGGGTGCAGCGCATCGCAAAACGGAGGAAACAGACTTGTGTTGGAGCGCCACGGTCAAACGGGGTCCCGCTCATCGGGAGGGGTGTGGAATACCGCAAAAGCAGGACTCCACGGATCTGTTCATCTCCACCGTCGACCCCTCCAGCCTCCACGACATCTTGTTCATCCACCGTCGACCTCCTCCAGCCTCCACTCGGATCGTTCATCCACGGGCTCCTGTTCATCCAGCCTCCACCGCGCTACTCCACCGGCCATCGCTCAACCAGCCCTTTCCACGGGCTCTGCTCAACCACCCTCCACGGGCTACCGCTCATCCATCCCTCCATCGTCTCATCGCTCATCCAGCCCTCCACGGGGTGGTCCTGTTCATCCAGCCCTCCACGGTGTCCTGTTCATCTAGCCCCTAGCGGCTCTATCGATCGGGGTCATGTTCATCCAAAGGCAACACCACGGGGTCCTGTTCATCCTCCACCACCGGGAACTATTCTTCCAAAACCCCAAAGAACGCCACTCGCTCATCCAGAGGCGATCGACCGGCTTCGCTTAGCAGCAGAGCGGCGAATCGCTCAATCGGGTTCGATTAACAGCCAACGATCGACCGCTCGGGTTCAAGAACCGTAGTTCGCAAAGGCAATCGCCGGGTTCGATTAGAGCCCAACGCCGCACTCCACGCGCGTGCGTGTACGAGAGAAACGCGCATCGCTCGGCCCCGACCACCCTCCGTAACCGGGAACACCCCGATATTTTCCTCTCCCTCGCTTCTACCATGGTTTTTTCCATCATGGACGGCCCAAAGAATGTCATGCAGCTGCGTCTCCGGCCCGCCCTGGACGAAAAGCCCATTTTCTGTCATGATTTTTTGTCATAGAAGTAGGAGCCCACCACATCTATGATGATACCGGGTTTTGTCACAATTATCGTCATAGAAGTGTCATAAGTATGACAAAAAAAATTCATTCGGCCCAAAATGTCACGGATGTGTCTTTTTTTGTAGTGTAGGGGAGTAAAGGGAGAACTACTGCGATTGTGTTTCTGGTTTATCCAGACAAACACCTCAGTAGAGAAAGCCGAAAACTGACTGTCATGATGCAGCGAGAGCTGGTCAACTATTCGGTGGCTAAACATAAATCTCTTGCGATTTTTTCCGCATTATGTGACGGATCGGCTTCCACCCGATCAGGTGTCTACAGCGCCCTAGTCAGGATAAAACAAATACTAACTAGGGGCTGCGCCTACACTCCTATTGTCAAACTCCTATGGCTAAGTGAGGGTGATAAAGCCACATAGTCCGATTGTCTGGTTCGCTGCACTAAACACCTCCTTAAAGGACCAAACTCTTGGTTCAAGTGTGTTTAGGTTCCAACTCAACACCCCTGCATACTACCTACGTGCTGAAGCCGAATCGGCCAACTCTCAGATTTAATAAAACGGCCGCACAGGAGGAAATATCTTCACACAACAACAAGCAATATATTACATATAGTCTTTGTTCCATAATACAGGACTGGATAACATGAATACATTTATTCAAAGATAATTTCCTTCACACACTGGCCCTCTACAATGTGGGATCCTTCCAGGACATCATCAAAATACCCCTCGGGCGTGCGGTCCTCTTTTCCCTCAGGCGGTCCCTCGGTCGCGATCTTGACGGCGTTCATCTTCGCCCACTGCACCTTGACACGGGCGAAGGCCATCTGAAAGAGAAATCATGCCCTTACATTATGTTTTGATGTTGATGACAATCTACATGTAGGGGACTAACAATGGTTGTCAAGTGAATCTCAGGTGTTGGTCCCCGGTTCATCAAATTGTGTGTGGATCAAGAGCATACGAAGTGGTTTCTCTCAAGGATGAAGTGTTAAAATGATGTTACATTTTGTTTCCGTGAGTATAGGATCCCGCACTATTAAGAGGGGATCGAGTGGGTTCGTAAAAGACTTGCTCTAGTCAAAATACTCCTTCCCATAGTTCTTTTTATCCATCCTTATCTTTGGATCATTCTGTCTCTGGGAGTGCCGGATGTCCGGGCCGCTCCCCGGATGTCCGGCTCATGCCCCGGATATCCGGCTCTTGCCTTTCCCCTTTCCAGAAGGTTGTCTGTTTTACGCTGGATGTCCGGGTGTTCGCCAGATATCTGGGCCTTCCTGTCTCGCCGGATGTCTGGGCCCTATCCCAGATGTCCGGCCCCTTGCTGCCCATAAAACTGATATGATTCGGTAAACGCTTGTGCGCTCCCCAAATGTCCGGCTATCTTCCGGATGTCCGGGCTTTCCTGTTGTGCCGGATGTCCGGGCTTGACCCCCGGATGTCTGTCCCCTCTGTTTCCTGCTCTGTTCTGCCTTGTTCTTCAAGTGGCTTGCCAAGCCGGATGTCCGGCCCCTAGCCCGAATGTCCGGCCTGCCCTTTCACTTGCACTACAACAGCCATATTTGTGCTCACACTATATACAGCCCTTCTCCCCACGGGAGAGGATTGACCATTCACTTTGAACAAACCCTAGAACACTTCTCACTCTCTCTCGCATTCCTCCACACCAAATCTTAGATCCCCAAGGGATTTGAGATATTTGGAGAGAAGTTGTCCGATCAAGTGATAGATCCACTCCTTCCCCTTCTTTGCACCCAAGGAATTCGTGATTTGAGCAAGTCTTGAGCTTTTCCCCATCGTTCTTGTTACTCTTGGAGGTTGGAGACTCCTAGGCGGTAGGAGTCTTTCGGGGAGGAATCGACCATTGTGATTACCCCCGGAAAAGTTTGTGAGGGTTTGGAGACCACCCCAAGGTCTACCACTAGTGGTTGAGAAACGCCTTCGTGATGTTGTCTCAAAGGGAGAATAGGGTGAGCCTTCGTGGCGTTGGTGTGCCTTCATGGTAACATCCACCTCTCTAACGGTGACGAAGCTTCCCTCCAAGGAAGTGAACATCGGCATACATCCTCATCTCCCGGAGTTGCGGTTATTCCTAACCCTAACTCTCTACTTGTGGTTACTTGTCTCTTAGCACTTACTTATATCATATTGTGCTTGTTTACTTACATACTTGTGTTACTTGCTTATCTTGCTTAGCACTTAGTACTACAATTGCAATTGTTAGGCTCACTTTCATATTCCGCATTAGTGCCTAAAATTTCTAAGTAATAAATAAAATTTGTAATTGTACCTATTCACCCCCCCTCTAGGTCCATCTCGATCCTTTCAATTGGTATCAGAGCCTCGTGCTCTATTCTTCTGGCTTAACCGCCCTAGAGCAAGATGAACCCCGATGGGACCCCCCCCCCCTTGTTGTAGATCCGAAGGATAAAGGCGAGGCTTCTTCCGAAGTCAAGTCCTTTACTTCTGAGGATCTGGAACGGGCTCTTGCTAAGTAAAAGGAGGAGCATGATGCTTCTCTTGAGGCCTTGGTCCAAATGAGGATAGCCACATTGTCCATGGTGCTTGCACCACTTTCGGGTGGTGCAGCTTCGAGGCCAACGGTGCCTACTCCGTCACTTGGTCAACAACCTCCTAGCAATGAACACTCTAGTGTTCCTTGGCTTTATGCAAGACCCCAAGTTGAGAAACCGAAATATAACCCTCAAGGCAAACCTCCTTTACTTGATGCCACTTCCGATTTTGCCTTGTGGAGAGTTGCTATGCAGGATCATCTTCGATATGGAAACGATGAGATGCTAGAGATCTAGGAGTATGGTTACCATGTGGTTGATCCGAAGAATCCTACACCAAGAGAAATTTATGACAAGAATCTCAATGACACTGCAATCATGTGTATAAGGAGAGGTATGGTTGAAAAGCAAAGGAGACCTTTCATACACATCACAAGTGCCAAGGAACTAGGGGAAAGGATTATTGAAGGAAATATGCCCTAGAGGCAATAATAAAGTTATTATTTATTTCCTTATATCATGATAAATGTTTATTATTCATGCTAGAATTGTATTAACCGGAAACATAATACATGTGTGAATACATAGACAAACATATAGTCACTAGTAAGCCTCTACTAGACTAGCTCATTAATCAAAGATGGTTATGTTTCCTAACCATAGACATGTGTTGTCATTTGATTAATGGGATCACCTCATTAGAAGAATGATGTGATTGACATGATCCATTCCGTTAGCTTAGCACTTGATCGTTTAGTATATTGCTATTGCTTTCTTCATGACTTATACATGTTCCTATAACTATGAGATTATGCAATTCGCGTTTACCGGAGGAACACTTTGGGTACTACCAAACGTCACAACGTAACTGGGTGATTATAAAGGAGTACTACAGGTGTCTCCAAAGGTACTTGTTGGGTTGGCGTATTTGAGATTAGGTTTTGTCACTCCGATTGTCGGAGAGGTATCTCTGGGCCTTCTCGGTAATACACATCACATAAGCTCTTGCAAGCATTACAACTAATGAGTTAGTTGTGAGATGATGTATTACGGAACAAGTAAAGAGACTTACCAAAGAATCGAGATTGAACTAGGTATTGGATACCGACGATCGAATCTCGGGTAAGTAACATACCGATGACAAAGGGAACAACGTATGTTGTTATGCGGTCCGACCGATAAAGATCTTCAGAGAAAATGTAGGAACCAATATGGGCATCCAGTGTCCCGCTTATTGGTTATTGACCGGAGATGTGTCTCGGTCATGTCTACATTGTTCTCGAACCGTAGGGTCCGCACGCTTAAGGTTTCAAGGACGGTTATATTATGAGTTTATGTATTTTGATGTACCAAGGTTGTTCGAGTCCGGATATGATCAACGACATGACGAGGAGTCTCGAAATGGTCGAGACATAAAGATTAATATATTGGACGGATATATTTGGACACCGGAAAGGTTCCGGAGAAGTTTGGAGCTCGGGAGGTTACCGAACCCCCGGGAGGTATATGGGCCTTATTGGGCCCATGTAGGAGGAAGGAGAAGGAACAAGGGAGGCGCGCCCCAAGCCCAATCCGATTGGGGAGGGGGCCGCCCCCTTTCCTTTCTCCTTCCCCTCTTCCTATTCCTACTACTAGTACTACTTCCTAATACTAGTACTCCTTCCTTCCCTCCAAATAAGATAAGGAAGAGAGGGAAACCTACTTGGAGTAGGTTTCTCCCCTATGGTGCGCCCCTTGAGGCCGGCCACCTCCTCCCTCCCTCCTTTATATACACGGGGTAGGGGGCACCCTAGAACATACAAGTTGATCCTTGAGATCGCTTCCTTAGCCGTGTGCGGTGCCCCTCCACCATATTCCACCTCGGTCATATCATAGCGGTGCTTAGGCGAAGCCCTCGCGACGGTAGAACATCAAGATCGTCACCACACCGTCAGGCCGATGTAACTCCCTCTCCCGGAGCTTTGCCGGATCGGAGCCCGAGGAGCGCCATCGAGCTGAACGCGTGTGCCAAGAACTCGGAGGCGCCGGAGTAACGGCGCTGGGATCGGCTGGATCGCGAGGAGAACGTGACGACTACTTCCTCTACGTCGTGATCGACTCGAGGCGCCGGAGTAACGACGCCGATCGGCTGGATCGCGAGGAGAATGTACGACTACTTCCTCTACGCTGTGATCGCTTCCGCTTTGGTCTACGAGGGTACGTAGACAATACTCTCCCCTCTCGTTGCTATGCATCACCATGATCTTGCGTGTGCGTAGGAAATTTTTTGAAATTGCTACGTTCCCCAATAGTGGTATCAGAGCCAGGTTTTATGCGTTGATGTCATATGCACGAGTAGAACACAAGTGAGTTGTGGGCGATACAAGTCATACTGCCTACCAAAGATGTCATACTTTGGTTCAGCGGTATTGTGAGATGAAGCGGCCCGGACCGACATTACGCCAGACGCTTACGCGAGACTGGTTTCACTGTTCTGAGCACTCGTGCTTAAAGGTGGCTGGCGGGTGTCTGTCTCTCACTTTAGTTGAACTGAGTGGCTACGCCCGTCCTTGAGAAGGTTAAACGGAGTCTATTTGACGAAGTATCGTTGTGGTCTTGATGCGTAGGTGAGATTGGTTCTTGCTTAAGCCCGTAGCAGCCACGTAAAATTTGCAACAACAAAGTAGAGGACGTCTAACTTGTTTTTGCAGGGCATGTTGTGATGTGATATGGTCAAGACGTGATGCTATATTTTATTGTATGAGATGATCATGTTTTGTAACCGGGTTATCGGCAATCGGCTGGAGCCATATGGTTGTCGCTTTATTGTATGAAATGCCAACGCCCTGTAATTGCTTTACTTTATCTCTAAGCGGTAGCGATAGTCGTAGAACCAATAGATGGCGTAAATGACAACGATGCTACGATGGAGATCAAGGTGTCGCGCCGGTGACGATGGTGATCACGACGGTGCTTCGGAGATGGAGATCACAAGCACGAGATGATGATGGCCATATCATATCACTTATATTGATTGCATGTGATGTTTATCCTTTATGCATCTTATTTTGCTTTGATCGACGGTAGCATTATAAGATGATCTCTCACTAAAATTATCAAGAAGTGTTCTCCCGAGTATGCACCGCTATGAAAGTTCTTCGTCTTTGAGACACCACGTGATGATCGGGTGTGATAGGCTCTACGCTCAAATACAACGGGTGCAAAACAGTTGCGCACGCAGAATACTCAGTTAAACTTGACGAGCCTAGCATATAACAGATATGGCCTCTAACACGAAGACCGAAGGTCGAACGTGAATCATATAGTAGATATGATCAACATAGTGATGTTCACCATTGAAACTACTCCATCTCACATGATGATCGGACATGGTTTAGTTAATTTGGATCACGTAATCACTTAGATGACTAGAGAGATGTCTGTCTAAGTGGGAGTTTTTAATATGATTAATTAAAACTTAAATTTATCATGAACTTAGTACCTGATAGTATTTTGCTTGTCTATGTTTCTTTGTAGATAGATGGCTCGTGTTGTTGTTCCGTTGAATTTTAATGCGTTCCTTGAGAAAGCAAAGTTGAAAGATGATGGTAGCAATTACACGGACTGGGTCCAGAATTTGAGGATTATCCTCATTGCTGCAGAAGAATTACGCCCCGAAGCACCCGGGTGCCGTGCCTGCTGCAGGAGCAACGCCGAAGTTGTGAACGTCTGCAAAGCAAAGTCGATGACTACTCGATAGTTCGGTGTGCCATGCTTTACGGCTTAGAACCGGTCTTCAACGACGTTTTGAACGTCATGGAGCATATGAGATGTTCCAGAGTTGAAGTTAATATTTCAAGCAAATGCCCGGATTGAGAGATATGAAGTCTCCAATAAGTTCTATAGCTGCAAAATGGAGGAGAATAGTTCACAAGGGTGAACATATACTCAAAATGTCCGGGTATAATAACCACTTGATTCAACTGGGGTTACTCTTCCGGATGATAGTGTCATTGATGTAATTCTCCAATCATCGCCACCAAGCTACAAGAGCTTCGTGATGAACTATAATATGCAAGGGATGACCAAAACAATTCCCGAGCTCTTCGCAATGCTAAAAGTCATGGAGGTAGAAATCAAGAAAGAGCATCAAGTGTTGATGGTCAACAAGACCACTAGTTTCAAGAAAAGGGCAAAGGAAAGAAGAAGGGGAACTTCAAAAGGAACAGCAAGAAAGTTGCTGCTCAAGAGAAGAAACCCAAGTCCGGGCCTAAGCCTGAAATCGAGTGTTTTTACCGCAAGCAAACCGGACATCGAAGCGGAACTGCCCCAAGTATTTGGCGGATAAGAAGGATGGCAAGGTGATCAAAGGTATATGTGATATACATGTTATTGATGTGTACCTTACTAATACTCGCAGTAGTACCGGTATTTGATAATCTGGTTACATTGCTAATATTTGCAACTCAAACAGGAACTACGGATTGCGAAGATTGGCTAAGGACGAGGTGACGATGCGGCGTGGGAAATGGTTCCAAAGTCGATGTGATCGCGGTCGGCACGCTACCTCTACATCTACCATCGGGATTAGTTTTAGACCTAAATAATTGTTATTTGGTGCGGCGTTGAGCATGAACATTATATCTGGATCTTGTTTGATGCGAGACGGTTATTCATTTAAGACAGAGAATAATGGTTGTTCTATTTATATGAATAATATCTTTTATGGTCATGCACCCTTGAAGAGTGGTCTATTTTTATTGAATCTCGATAGTAGTAATACACATATTCATAGTGTTGAAACCAAAAGATACAGAGTTGATAATGATAATGCAACTTATTTGTGGCACTACCGTTTGGGTCATATCGGTGTAAAACGCATGAAGAAACTCCATACTTATGGGCTTCTGGAATCACTTGATTATGAATCATTTGATACTTGCGAACCATGCCTCATGGGCAAGATGACTAAAACGCCGTTCTCCTAACTATGGAGCGAGCAACTGATTTGTTGGAAATCATACATACCGATGTTTGTGGTCCAATGAATGTTGAGGCACCTTGGCGGGTATCGTTATTTTCTCACCTTCACAGATGATTTGAGCAGATATGGGTATATCTACTTAATGAAACACAAATCTGAAACATTTGAAAAGTTCAAAGAATTTCAGAGTGAAGTGGAAAATCATCGTAACAAGAAAATAAAGTTTCTACGATCCGATCGTGGAGGAGAATATTTAAGTTACGAGTTTGGTTTACATTTGAAACAATGTGGAATAGTTTCGCAACTCACGCCACCGGAACACCACAGGAGAAATGGTGTGTCCGAACGTCAGAATCGTACTTTACTTGATATGGTGCGATCTATGATGTCTCTTACTGATTTACCGCTATCGCTTTTGGGGATATGCTTTAGAGACGGCCGCATTCACGTTAAATAGGGCACCATCTAAATCCGTTGAGACGACACCGTATGAACTGTGGTTTGGCAAGAAACCAAAGTTGTCGCTTTCTTAAAGTTTGGGGCTGCGATGCTTATGTAAAGAAACTTCAACCAGATAAGCTCGAACCCAAATCGAGAAATGTGTCTTCATAGGATACGCAAAAGGAGATCGTTGGGTACACCTTCTATCACAGATCTGAAGGCAAGATTTTCGTTGCTAATTCGGATCCTTTCTAGAGAAGGAGTTTCTCTCGAAAGAAGTGAGTGGGAGGAAAGTAGAACTTGATGAGATAATCAGATTCGCTTCCCTTATTGGAAAGTAGTTCATCACAAGAAACGGTTCTGTGACAACTACACCAATTGGTGAGGAAACTAATGATGTTGATCATGAAACTTCAGATCAAGTTGCTCTTGAACTTCAGAGGTCAAGCAGAATAAAATACGCACCCGAGTGGTACGGTAATCCTATTCGGAAGTCATGTTACTTGACCATGGCGAACCTACAAACTATGAAGAAGCGATTGTGAGCCCAGATTCATGAAATGGCTGGAAGCCATGAAATCTGAGATGGGATCCATGTATGAGAACAAAGTATGGACTTTGGTTGACTTGCCCAATGATCGGCAAGCCATTGAGAATAAATGGATCTTTAAGAAGAAGACTGACGCTGATGGTAATATAACTGTCTACAAAGCTCGACTTGTTGCAAAAGGTTTTCGACAAGTTCAAGGGGTTGACTATGATGAGACTTTCTCACCCGTAGCGATGCTTAAGTCCGTCCGAATCATGTTAGCAATTGCCGCATTTTATGATTATGAAATTTGGCAAATGGATGTAAAAACTGCATTCTTGAATGGATTTCTAGAAGAAGAGTTGTATATGATGCAACCAGAAGGTTTTGCTGATCCAAAAGGTGCTAACAAAGTGTGCAAGCTCCAGCGATCAATTTATGGTCCGGTGCAAGCCTCTCGGAGTTGGAATAAGCGTTTTGATAGTGTGATCAAAGCATATGGTTTTATATGAGACTTTTGGAGAAGCCTGTATTTACAAGAAAGTGAGTGGGAGCTCAGTAGCATTTCGATATTATATGTGGACGACATATTATTGATTGGAAATGATATAGAATTCTGGATAGCATAAAAGGATACTTGAATAAAAGTTTTTCAATGAAAGACCTCGGTGAAGCTGCTTACATATTGGGCATCAAGATCTATAGAGATAGATCAAGACGCTTAATTGGACTTTCACAAAGCACATACCTTGATAAAGTTTTGAAGAAATTCAAAATGGATCAGGCAAAGAAAGGTTTTTTACTCAGACATAAGGTGTAAGATTGAGTCGAGACTCAATGCCCCACCACGCAGAAGATAGAGAGAAAATGAAAGATGTTCCCTATGCTTCAGCCATAGGCTCTATCATGTATTCAATGCTGTGTAACAGACATGACGTGTGCTTATCTGTAAGCTTGGCAGTAAGGTACCAAAGTAATCCAGGAGTGGATCATCGGACAGCGTCAAGAACATCCCGAAATACGAAAAGGACTAAGGATATGTTTCTCGTATATGGAGGTGACAAAGAGCTAGTCGTAAATGGTTACGTCGATGTAAGTTTTGACACCGATCCGGACGATTCTAAATCGCAAACCGGATACGTGTTTTTGTTAAACGGTGGAGCTGTCGGTTGGTGCAGTTCTAAACAAAGCGTCGTGGCGGGATCTACATGTGAAGCGGAGTACATAGCTGCTTGAAGCGGCAAATGAAGGAGTCTGGATGAAAGAGTTCATTTCCGATCTAGGTGTCATACCTAGTGCATCGGGACCAATGAAGGTCTTCTGTGACAATACTTGGTGCAATTGCCTTGGCAAAGGAATCCAGATTTCACAAGAGGACCAAGCATATCAAAAGACGCTTCAACTCCATTCGGGACCAAGTCCAAGTGGGAGACATAGAGATTTGCAAAATACATACGGATCTGAATGTTGCAGACCCATTGACTAAGCCTCTTCCACGAGCAAAACATGATCAGCACCAAGACTCCATGGGTGTTAGAATCATTCTTGTGTAATCTAGATTATTGACTCTAGTGCAAGTGGGAGACTGAAGGAAATATGCCCTAGAGGCAATAATAAAGTTATTATTTATTTCCTTATATCATGATAAATGTTTATTATTCATGCTAGAATTGTATTAACCGGAAACATAATACATGTGTGAATACATAGACAAACATATAGTCACTAGTAAGCCTCTACTAGACTAGCTCATTAATCAAAGATGGTTATGTTTCCTAACCATAGACATGTGTTGTCATTTGATTAATGGGATCACCTCATTAGAAGAATGATGTGATTGACATGATCCATTCCGTTAGCTTAGCACTTGATCGCTTAGTATATTGCTATTGCTTTCTTCATGACTTATACATGTTCCTATAACTATGAGTTTATGCATCTTCCGTTTACCGGAGGAACACTTTGGGTACTACCAAACGTCACAACGTAACTGGGTGATTATAAAGGAGTACTACATGTGTCTCCAAAGGTACTTGTTGGGTTGGCGTATTTCGAGATTAGGTTTTGTCACTCCGATTGTCGGAGAGGTATCTCTGGGCCTTCTCGGTAATACACATCACATAAGCCTTGCAAGCATTACAACTAATGAGTTAGTTGTGAGATGATGTATTACGAACGAGTAAAGAGACTTACCAAGAATCTAGATTGAACTAGGTATTGGATACCGACGATCGAATCTCGGGTAAGTAACATACCGATGACAAAGGGAACAACGTATGTTGTTATGCGGTCTCGACCGATAAAGATCTTCAGAAAATGTAGGAACCAATATGGGCATCCAGGTCCCGCTTATTGGTTATTGACCGGAGATGTGTCTCGGTCATGTCTACATTGTTCTCGAACCGTAGGGTCCGCACGCTTAAGGTTTCGATGACGGTTATATTATGAGTTTATG
Organism: Aegilops bicornis; assembly: GCA_021605145.1. Lineage (NCBI taxonomy): Eukaryota > Viridiplantae > Streptophyta > Magnoliopsida > Poales > Poaceae > Aegilops > Aegilops bicornis. Next base: position 707,098,248 of record CM038670.1, read on the forward strand.
TATTTTGATGTACCGAAGGTTGTTCGAGTCCGGATATGATCACGGACATGACGAGGAGTCTCGAAATGGTCGAGACATAAAGATTAATATATTGGACGGATATATTTGGACACCGGAAAGGTTCCGGAGAAGTTTGGAGCTCAGGAGGTTACATCAAACCCCCGGGAGGTATATGGGCCTTATTGGGCCCATGTAGGAGGAAGGAGAAGGAACAAGGAGGGGCGCGCCCCAAGCCCAATCCGAATTGGGGAGGGGGCCGCCCCTTCCTTTCTCCTTCCCCTCTTCCTATTCCTACTACTAGTACTACTTCCTAATACTAGTACTCCTTCCTTCCCCCTCCAAATAAGATAAGGAAGAGAGGGAAACCTACTTGGAGTAGGTTTCCTCCCCATGGTGCGCCCCCTTGAGGCCGGCCACCTCCTCCCTCCCTCCTTTATATACGGGGTAGGGGGCACCCTAGAACATACAAGTTGATCCTTGAGATCGCTCTCAGCCGCAGTGCGGTGCCCCCTCCACCATATTCCACCTCGGTCATATCATAGCGGTGCTTAGGCGAAGCCTGCGACGGTAGAACATCAAGATCGTCACCACGCCATCGTCTTGTGACAGTAACTCCCTCTCCCCGGAGCTTTGCTGGATCGGAGCCCGAGGAGCGTCATCGAGCTGAACGTGTGCCAAGAACTCGGAGGCGCCGGAGTAACGGCGCTGGGATCGGCTGGATCGCGAGGAGAACGTACGACTACTTCCTCTACGTCGTGATCGACTCGGAGGCGCCGGAGTAACGACGCTGGGATCGGCTGGATCGCGAGGAGAACGTACGACTACTTCCTCTACGTTGTGATCGCTTCCGCTTTGGTCTACGAGGGTACATAGACAATACTCTCCCCTCTCGTTGCTATGCATCACCATGATCTTGCGTGTGCGTAGGAAATTTTTTGAAATTGCTACGTTCCCCAACAATTATAAGATCCAAGACCGGTACCTCCACCCTCCGGAGTGCTCAATATGAAATTGCCAAGGGGCAATTGCAAAACTTTTGTATGGAGAAAGGTGAAACTCCCAATCAACTCCTTGAGCGTCTCATGACTCTCACCGCTGATATTGAGTCGTGTGAGTGTGACAAGACACAAGATGGATTCAAAATGACTAAGCGATTCATTGTGGACAAGTTGCTCCATGCTCTTGCTCCATATCACCATCAAATGGTATGGGACATAAGACAACACCATGCATTCAATGAAATTACTACATATGACATCATATCCACTTTCCAACTATTTGAAGAGTCAAAGGAAAATGCTACAAAACATCTTGCCATGCATGGTACTCCATCGTCAAAGATCAATCTTGCATTGAAGGCCAAGCATGTATGTGAAGATGAGAAAAGTGAAGAAGAAGAAGAAGAAGAAGAAGATGATGATGATGATGATGATGAAGATGGTGATGAGGTTGAATCTGATGAGGGCCCTTCATATGAAGACATGGCTCTCTTTGTCAAGAAGTTTAGCGCGGGAAAATTCAAGGGAAGATTTCAAAAGAAGAAAGTAAGAAAATGCTACAACTGTGAAGAAACCAACCACTTATCCAACGAGTGCCCTTATGAGAAGAGAGAAGATAAACCAAGGTTTCCCAAGACCTTTTCCAAGAAGAAGTTGCCAAATCCTTTGAACTCCAAGCTCAAGTAGAGAGATGGGAAAGCATTGGTTGCTCAAGAAGAATCCGATCTGGATGATGTTAGTGGTGTTGCTGGAGTTGCTCAAGATTCTCAAAACACATTGAGGCTAGTCAACAAGAGTGGTGATGTTGTCACCTACAACTACATGAAGGACTACAAGGGCAACGCTCACAAGTGCCTCATGGCGAATGCCGTGGTAGAAGATGGAGAGGACCAACACTCTCCTAACAAGGTCAAGGTAACCCCACGATCAAACCCTCCTCTTTTCACTCCTGCTACTCCTAGTGATGAGTATCTTGGTGCGGAGGATAGTTATGAGGATGATGATATAAATGATCCTATGCTTGCTAAACTAAATAAGTTCATGTGCTCCCTTAAAGGAAAGAAGCTCACTATGTTTCGTATGCTTATGGAGATGGTGAGTAAGCACACCATTTCCATTAAGGAACTCGAAACCCTCATCACCGAGGAAAAGGAAACATATGAAATCCTTGAGCAGAAAGTCCAATATGAGGAAGCACGAAATGATGAACTATGCTTAAAAATTTGTGCAAACATTGATGTTCATACTAAAGATCTTGCCTCCTTGAAAAAGGCTATTGACTCTTGCGAAGAGTTGATGAATGATAAAAGTAAGCTTGAGAAGTCAAATGCTTCTCTCTCTAAGGATTGTGAGCTCCTATCTGTGTCCCTCAAGACTAAGGAAGAAGAGCTCACCCTTCTTACAAAGAGTTTTGAGACACTCAAGCTTACTTATCTTGAAACTCTAGCCAAGGCTTACTCTTCTCCTATTATCAATGTTGATGCTTGTTCTACTAACTATAGTAGCGATCTAGCATCTATTCTTGAGGAGAATCGTTTTCTCAAGGATCAAATCGAAAAAGGGCTCATGACATGTGCCTAAGGGCAAAAGAACCTTAATGAGGTGTTGAGCCAACACAATGAAGTGTTTGCCAAAGAGGGACTCGGGTTTGACCCAAGCACAAGCAATAAGAAGATGTCCTCTCAAAAGTGCACCACCCCCCTAAAAGAAACTTTTGTACGAGAAGGGCACAAGGAGAAAGGTAAGGTTGTTAGTGGGAAGGCCACTAGGGGCATGTCCACTCTCAACAAGCCAAAAGAGTTCATGCCTCCATCCTATGTACTTCATAAGACTAAGGATGGAGAAGTTTATGCAAAGTTTGTTGGTCCTCGAAATGCATTTCGGTTTTATGCTATTTGGGTCCCTAAGATCCTTGTGACAAATCTAAGAGGTCCCATTGCAAAATGGGTGCCTCTAACCAAGCCATGATTGTGTGTAGGTTGCTTTTTTCGGTGGAGTAAAATGGGTGATTAACAGTGGATGTACCAATCATATGACCAGAGATAGCAAGTTGCTCTACGATTTCATGGAAGCTATTCAACCATTTATGAGCATTATGTTTGGTGGAGGTTCAAAAGGAAAGGTACTCGGGTTGGGTAAGGTGGCCATCACAAATGACATGTCTCTTGCAAATGTCATGCTTGTCCAATTCCTCAAATACCATTTGCTTTCTGTTCGCCAATTGGCTTCTGTTGGTTATGATACACTCTTTGGACTAATGGATGTGAAAGTCTTTAAGAGAGATACTCAAGTGGCCTTTGTTGGAGAGTTGGATGGAAACCTTTACACGGTTGATTTATCGAAAGAGAGCACATTCCATGCAACTTGTCTAATGGCCAAGGCCGACAAGGGGTGGCTATGGCATCGCCGGCTAGCCCATGTTGGCATGAGAAATCTTCAAGATCTCTTAAACGGTAATCACATCCTTGGACTAACAAATGTCTCTTTTTAGAAAGATCGTGTGTGTAGTGCATGCATAGCCGGGAAGCAACATCAATCAAAGCACCCACCCAAGAATATTGTGTCTACTTCAAGGCCTTTGGAGCTCCTTCATGTGGATCTCTTTGGGCCTCCTTCATGGGATAGTCTTGGTGGGAAAAAGTATGGGCTTGTCAATGTGGATAATTACTCAAATTATACATGGGTCTTCTTCCTAAAATCCAAGGACGAGACGAAGATCACCTTCATTGATTTTGCCAAGCAAGCACAACGCAAGTTTGACAAAGAAATTTTGGCAATAAGAAGTGATAATGGATCTGAGTTCAAGAACTACACCTTGGAAGAGTTCCTTAGTGATGAAGGGATCGAGCATCAATATTCAGCTCCATACACTCCCCAACAAAATGGTGTAGCAGAAAGGAAGAACCGCACACTTGTGGAGATGTCAAGGTCCATGTTGGATGAATACAATTCGCCACATAGTTTTTGGGCCGAGGCCGTCAACATTGCATGTTATGCATCAAACCGGCTCTTCCTCCGCACGATATTGGAAAATACTCCATATGATCTCCTAACTGGGAACAAGCCAAATGTCAAGTACTTTCGTGTATTTGGGTGCAAATGCTTCATCCTCAACAAAACAGAGCGGTTGGGAAAATTTCAATCTAAAACCATTGAGGGCATATTTGTTGGCTATGGATCAAACTCTCACGCCTATAGAGTCTACAACAAATCAAATGGATGTGTTGTAGAAAATTGTGACGTGGTGTTTGATGAATTTAATGGCTCCCATGGGGAGCAAGTTGATCTAAGTGATGTAGGTGAAGAAGATTCTTCTCAAGATATCTTGACGATGGGTGTTGTTGTACTTCTTCCAATGGAACAAGAACCTCATGATGATGAAGAAGAAGATGGAAGCCTCACACATCATCAAATTACTTCAACACCCATACCACCACAAGCCCCTATTACTCAACCAATGCCCATAGTCCAAGTACAAGATGATGATCAAGTTCCTCTTCATGATAATCATCAAGAACAAGATCATCCTCAAGGGCAAGAACAAGAAAGTGCAATCATTGACAATGAACCTCAACAAATGCAAGAAGTGAAGAAAATATGCCCTAGAGGCAATAATAAAGTTATTATTTATTTCCTTATATCATGATAAATGTTTATTATTCATGCTAGAATTGTATTAACCGGAAACATGATACATGTGTGAATACATAGACAAACAGAGTGTCACTAGTATGCCTCTACTTGACTAGCTCGTTGATCAAAGATGGTTATGTTTCCTAGCCATAGACAAAGAGTTGTCATTTGATTAACGAGATCACATCATTAGGAGAATGATGTGATTGACTTGACCCATTCTGTTAGCTTAGCACTTGATCATTTAGTATGTTGCTATTGCTTTCTTCATGACTTATACATGTTCCTATGACTATGAGATTATGCAACTCCTGCTTATCGGAGGAACACTTTGTGTGCTACCAAACATCACAACGTAATCGGGTGATTATAAAGGTGCTCTACAGGTGTGTCTCCGAAGGTACTTGTTGGGTTGGCGATTTCGAGATTAGGATTTGTCACTCCGATTGTCGAGAGGTATCTCCGGGCCCACTCGGTAATGCACATCACTTAAGCCTTGCAAGCATTGCAACTAATGAGTTAGTTATGGGATGATGTATTACGGAACGAGTAAAGAGACTTGCCGTAACGAGATTGAACTAGGTATTGAGATACCGACGATCGAATCTCGGCAAGTAACATACCGATGACAAAGGGAACAACGTATGTTGTTATGCGATTTGACCGATAAAGATCTTCAGTAGAATATGTGGAGCCAATATGAGCATCCAGGTTCCGCTTATTGGTTATTGACCGGAGACGTGTCTCGGTCATGTCTATATATTTCTTGAACCCGTAGGGTCCGCACGCTTAAAGTTCGATGACGGTTATATTATGAGTTTATGTGTTTTGATGTACCGAAGGTAGTTCGGAGTCCCGGATATGATCACGGACATGACGAGGAGTCTCAAAATGGTCTAGAAGTAAAGATCGATATATTGGACGACTATATTTGGATACCGGAATGGTTCCGGGTGATATCGGGATAATACCGGAGTATCGGGAGGTTATCGGAACCCCCGGGAGGTATTTGGGCCTCAATGGGCTTTAGTGGAAAGGAGGGGAAAGGAGCAAGGGAGGGGCGCCCCCCCAAGCCCAATCCGACCAGAGGGGGCCGCCCCTTTCCTTCATCCCTCCTTCCTCTTCCTTCCCTCTCCCTCTCCAAATAGGAAAAGGAGGAGTCCTACTCTCGGTGGGAGTAGGACTCCCCCCTTGGGCGCGCTTCCTCCCCTTGGTCGGCCCTCTCCTCCCCCCTTTATATACGGAGGAGAGGGGCACCCCAAAGACACAACAATTGATCTCTTGGATCTTTTAGCCGTGTGCGGTGCCCCTCTCCACCATAGTCCACCTCGATAATATTGTAGCGGTGCTTAGGCGAAGCCCTGCGTCGGTAGAACATCATCATCGTCACCACGCCATCGTGCTGACGGAACCCTCCCTCAAAGCTCGGCTGGATCGGAGTTCGAGGGACGTCATCGAGTTGAACATGTGCAGAACTCGGAGGTGTCGTGCGTTCGGTACTTGATCGGTCGGATCGTGAAGTTGTACGACTACATCAACTACGTTGTGTTAACGCTTCCGCTTTCGGTCTACGAGGGTATGTGAACACACTCTCCCCTCTCGTTGATATGCATCACCATGATCCTGTGTGTGCATTGGAATTTTTTTGAAATTACTACGTTCCCCAACAGTGGCATCCGAGCCAGGTTTATGCGTAGATGTTATATGCACGAGTAGAACACAAGTGAGTTGTGGGCGATACAAGTCATACTGCTTACCAGCAAATGGATGAAGTGGCCCGGACCGGCATTACGCGAACGCTTAAGCGAGACTGGTTCTACCGACGTGCTTTGCACACAGGTGGCTGGCGGGTGTCAGTTTCTCCAAGTTTAGTTGAACCGAGTGTGGCTACGCCCGGTCCTTGTTGAAGGTTAAAACAGCACTAACTTGATGAAATATCGTTGTGGTTTTGATGCGTAGGTAAGAACGGTTCTTGCTCAGCCCGTAGCAGCCATGTAAAACTTGCAACAACAAAGTAGAGGACGTCTAACTTGTTTTTGCAGGGCATGTTGTGATGTGATATGGTCAAGGCATGATGCTATATTTTATTGTATGAGATGATCATGTTTTGTAACGGAGTTATCGGTAACTGGCAGGAGCCATATGGTTGTCGCTTTATTGTATGCAATGCAATCGCCCAGTAATTGCTTTACTTTATCACTAAGCGGTAGCGATAGTCGTAGAAGCAATAGTTGGCGAGACGACAACGATGCTACGATGGAGATCAAGGTGTCGCGCCGGTGACAATGGTGATCATGACGGTGCTTTGGAGATGGAGATCAAAGGCACAAGATGATGATGGCCATATCATATCACTTATATTGATTGCATATGATGTTTATCCTTTATGCATCTTATTTTGCTTAGTTCTACGGTAGCATTATAAGATGATCTCTCACTAAATTTCAAGGTACAAATGTTCTCGCTGAGTATGCACCGTTGCGAAAGTACTTTGTGCTGAGACACCACGTGATGATCGGGTGTGATAAGCTCTACGTTCACATACAACGGGTGCAAGCCAGTTTTGCACATGCAGAATACTCGGGTTAAACTTGACGAGCCTAGCATATGCAGATATGGCCTCGGAACACTGAGACCGAAAGTTCGAGCGTGAATCATATAGAAGATATGATCAACATAGTGATGTTCACCATTGAAAACTACTCCATCTCACGTGATGATCGGACATGGTTTAGTTGATATGGATCACGTGATCACTTAGATGATTAGAGGGATGTCTATCTAAGTGGGAGTTCTTAAGTAATATGATTAATTGAACTTTAATTTATCATGAACTTAGTCCTGGTAGTATTAGCATATATATGTGTAGATCAATAGCTCGCGTTTAGCTCCCCTGTTTTATTTTTGATATGTTCCTAGAGAAAACTAAGTTGAAAGATGTTAGTAGTAATGATGTGGATTGGATCCGTGATCTGAGGATTATCCTCATTGCTGCACAGAAGTATTATGTCCTTGATGCACCGCTAGGTGACAAACCGATTGCAGGAGCAGATGCAGACGTTATGAATGTTTGGCAAGCTTGATATGATGACTACTTGATAGTTTAGTGCACCATGCTTTACAGCTTAGAATCGGGGCTTGAAAGAGGGTTTTGAACGCCACGGAACATATGAGATGTTCCAAGAGTTGAAATTAGTATTTCAGACTCATGCCCATGTCAAAAGGTATGAGACCTTTGACAAGTACTTTGCCTACAAGATGGAGAAGAATAGCTCAGCTAGTAAGCATATGCTCAGAATGTCTGAGTACTACAATCACTTGAATCAAGTGGGAGTTAATCTTCCAGATAAGATAGTGATTGACAGAGTTCTCTAGTCACTATCACCAAGTTACTAGAACTTCGTGATGGACTATAATATGCAAGGGATAACAGAAATGATTCCCAAGCTCTTCGTGATGCTGAAATCTACGAAGGTAGAAATCAAGAAAAACATCAAGTGTTGATGGTTGACAAGACCACTAGGTTCAAGAAAAGGGCAAAGGGAAGAAGGGGAACTTCAAAAAGAACGGCAACCAAGTTGCTGCTCCCGTGAAGAAGCCCAAAGCTAGACCCAAGCCTGAAACTGAGTGCTTCTACTGCAAAGGAAATGGTCACTGGAAGTGGAACTACCCTAGATACTTGGCGGATAAGAAGGATGTCAAAGTGAACAAAGGTATATTGGATATACATGTTATTGATGTGTACTTACTAGTGTTTATAGCAACCCCTCCGTATTTGATACTAGTTCAGTTGCTAAGAGTAGTAACTCGAAACAAGAGTTGCAGAATGAATAGAAACTAGTTAAGGGCGAGGTGATGATGTGTGTTGGAAGTAGTTCCAAGATTGATATGATCATCATCGCACACTCCCTATACTTTCGGGATCAGTGTTGAACCTAAATAAGTGTTATTTGGTGTTTGCGTTGAGCGCTAATATGATTTGATCATGTTTATTGCAATACGGTTATTCATTTAAGTTAGAGAATAATTGTTGTTCTGTTTACATGAATAAAACCTTCTATGGTCATACACCCAATGAAATTGGTTTGTTGGACCTCGATCGTAGTGATACACGTATTCATAATATTGAAGCCAAAAGATGCAAAGTTAATAATGATAGTGCAACTTATTTGTGGCACTGCCGTTTAGGTCATATTGGTGTAAAGCGCACGAAGAAACTCCATGCTGATGGGATTTTGGAATCACTTGATTATGAATCACTTGATGCTTGCGAACCATGCCTTATGGGCAAGATGACTAAGACTCCGTTCTCCGGAACAATGGAGCGAGCAACCGACTTCATCGGAAATAATACATCTTGATGTATGCGATCCGATGAGTGTTGAGGTTCGCGACGGGTATTGTTATTTTCTGACCTTCACAGATGATTTGAGCAGATATGGGTATATCTACTTGATGAAACATAAGTCTGAAACATTTGAAAAGTTCATATAATTTCAGAGTGAAGTTGAAAATCATCGTAACAAGAAAATAAAGTTTCTACGATCTGATCGTGGAGGAGAATATTTGAGTTACGAGTTTGGTCTACATTTGAAACAATGCAGAATAGTTTCACAACTCACGCCACCCGCAACACCACAGCGTAATGGTGTGTCCGAATGTCGTAATCGTACTTCACTAGATATGGTGCGATCTATGATGTCTCTTACTGATTTACCGCTATTGTTTTGGGGTTATGCTTTAGAGACGGCCGCATTCACGTTAAATAGGGCACCATCAAAATCCATTGAGACGACACCTAATGAGCTGTGGTTTGGCAAGAAACCAAAGTTGTCGTTTCTTAAAGTTTGGGGCTGCGATGCTTATGTGAAAAAGCTTCAACCTGATAAGCTCGAACCCAAATCGGAGAAATGTGTCTTCATAGGATACCCAAATGAAACTGTTGGGTACACCTTCTATCACAGATCCGAAGGCAAGACATTCGTTGCTAAGAATGGATCCTTTCTAGAGAAGGAGTTTCTCTCGAAAGAAATGAGTGGGAGGAAAGTAGAACTTGATGAGGTAATGCACCTGCTCCCTTATTGGAAAATAGTTCATCACATAAACCGGTTCCTGTGACGTCTACACCAATTAGTGAGGAAGTTAATGATGATGATCATGAAACTTCAGATCAAGTTGTTACTGAACCTCGTAGGTCAACCAGAGTAAGATCCGCACCAGAGTGGTACAGTAATCATGTCCTGGAGGTTATGTTACTAGACCATGACGAACCTACGAACTATGAAGAAGCGATGGTGAGCCCAGATTCCACAAAATGGCTTGAGGCCATGAAATCTGAGATGGGATCCATGTATGAGAACAAAGTATGGACTTTGGTTGACTTGCCCGATGATCGGCAGGCCATCGAGAATAAATGGATCTTCAAGAAGATGACTGATGCTGACGGTAATGTTACTGTCTATAAAGCTCGACTTGTTGCAAAAGGTTTTCAACAAGTTCAAGGGATTGACTACGATGAGACCTTCTCAATCGTAGCGATGCTTAAGTCTGTCCGAGTCATGTTAGCAATTGCCGCATTTTATGATTATGAAATTTGGAAAATGGATGTCAAAACTGCATTCCTGAATGGATTTCTAGAAGAAGAGTTGTATATGATGCAACCGGAAGGTTTTGTAGATCCAAAGGGAGCTAACAAAATGTGCAAGCTCCAGCGATCCATTTATGGACTAGTGCAAGCCTCTCGGAGTTGGAATAAACGTTTTGATAGTGTGATCAAAGCATATGGTTTTCTCTGAGACTTTTGGAGAAGCTTTGTATTTACAAGAAAGTGAGTGGGAGCTCTGTAGCATTTCTGATATTATATGTGGATGACATATTGTTGATTGGAAATGATATAGAATTTCTGGATAGCATAAAAGGATATTTGAATAAGATTTTTTCAATGAAGGAGCTTGGTGAAGCTGCTTATATATTGGGCATCAAGATCTATAGAGATAGATCGAGACGCTTAATTTGACTTTCACAAAGCACATACCTTGACAAAGTTTTGAAGAAGTTCAAAGTGGATCAAGCAAAGAAAGGGTTCTTGCCTATGTTACAAGGTGTGAAGTTGAGTAAGACTCAATGCCCAACCACTGCAGAAGATAGAGAGAAAATGAAAGATGTTCCCTATGCTTCAGCCATAGGCTCTATCATGTATGAAATGTTGTGTACCAGACCTGATGTGTGCCTTGCTATTAGTTTAGTAGGGAGGTACCAAAGTAACCCAGGAGTGGATCACTGGACAACGGTCAAGAACATCCTGAAATACTTGAAAATGACTAAGGATATGTTTCTCGTTTATGGAGGTGACAAAGAGCTTGTCGTAAATGTTTACATCGATGCAAGCTTTGACACTGATCCGGACGATTCTAAATCACAAACTGGATACGTGTTTTTATTGAACAGTGGAGCTGTCAGTTAGTGCGGTTCTAAACAAAGTGTCGTAGCAGGATCTACATGTGAAGCGGAGTACATAGCTGCTTCGGAAGCAACAAATGAAGGAGTCTGGATGAAGGAGTTCATATTGGATCTAAGTGTCATACCTAGTGCATTGGGTCCAATGAAAATCTTTTGTGACAATACTTGTGCAATTGCTTTGGCAAAGGAATCCAGATTTCACAAGAGAACCAAGCACATCAAGAGACGCTTCAACTCCATCCGGGATCAAGTCCAGGTTGGAGACATAGAGATTTGCAAGATACATACGGATTTGAATGTTGCAGACCCGTTGACTAAGCCTCTTCCACGAGTAAAACATGATCAGCACGAAGGCTCCATGGGTGTTAGAATCATTACTGTGTAATCTAGATTATTGACTCTAGTGCAAGTGGGAGACTGAAGGAAATATGCCCTAGAGACAATAATAAAGTTATTATTTATTTCCTTATATCATGATAAATGTTTATTATTCATGCTAGAATTGTATTAACCGGAAACATGATACATGTGTGAATACATAGACAAACAGAGTGTCACTAGTATGCCTCTACTTGACTAGCTCCTTGATCAAAGATGGTTATGTTTCCTAGCCATAGACAAAGAGTTGTCATTTGATTAACGGTATCACATAATTAGGAGAATGATGTGATTGACTTGACCCATTCTGTTAGCTTAGCACTTGATCGTTTAGTATGTTGCTATTGCTTTCTTCATGACTTATACATGTTCCTATGACTATGAGATTATGCAACTCCCGTTTAACTGAGGAACACTTTGTGTGCTACCAAACGTCACAACGTAACTCGGTCATTATAAAGGTGCTCTATAGGTGTCTCCGAAGGTACTTGTTGGGTTGGCGTATTTCGAGATTAGGATTTGTCACTCCGATTGTCAGAGAGGTATCTTTGGGCCCACTCGGTAATGCACATCACTTAAGCCTTGCAAGCATTGCAACTAATGAGTTAGTTGCGGGATGATGTATTACGGACTGAGTAAAGAGACTTGCAGGTAACGAGATTGAACTAGGTATTGAGATACCGACGATCGAATCTCGGGCAAGTAACATACCGATGACAAAGGGAACAACGTATGTTGTTATGTGGTTTGACCGATAAAGATCTTCGTAGAATATGCGGGAGCCAATATGAGCATCCAGGTTCCACTATTGGTTATTGACCGGAGACATGTCTCGGTCATGTCTACATAGTTCTCGAACCCGTAGGGTCCGCATGCTTAAAGTTCGATGACGGTTATATTATGAGTTTATGTGTTGTGATGTACCGAAGGTAGTTCGGAGTCCCGGATATGATCACGGACATGATGAGGAGTCTCGAAATGGTCGAGACGTAAAGATCGATATATTGGACGACTATATTTGGATACCGGAATGGTTCCGGGTGAGATCGGGATAATACCGGAGTACCGGGAGGTTATCGGAACCCCCCGGGAGGTATTTGGGCCTTAATGGGCTTTAGTGGAAAGGAGGGGAAAGGAGCAAGGGAGGGGGCGCCCCCCCCCCCACCAAGCCCAATCCGAATTGGGAGCCCCCCCCCCCTTTCCTTCCTCCCTCCTTCCTCTTCCTTCCCTCTCCCTCTCCAAATAGGAAAAGGAGGAGTCCTACTCCCGGTGGGAGTAGGACTCCCCCCTTGGGCACGCTTCCTCCCCTTGGTCGGCCCTCTCCTCCCCCTTTATATACGGAGGAGAGGGGCACCCCATAGACACAACAATTGATCTCTTGGATCTTATAGCCGTGTGCGGTGCCCCTCTCCACCATAGTCCACCTCGATAATATTGTAGCGGTGCTTAGGCGAAGCCTGCGTCGGTAGAATATCATCATCGTCACCACGCCGTCGAGGTGACGGAACTCTCCCTTAAAGCTCGGCTGGATCGGAGTTCGAGGGACGTCATCGAGTTGAACGTGTGCAGAACTCGGAGGTGTCGTGCGTTCGGTACTTGATCGGTCGGATCATGAAGACGTACGACTACCTCATCCGCGTTGTGTTAAGGCTTCCGCTTTCGGTCTACGAGGGTACGTGGAGACACTCTCCCCTCTCGTTGCTATGCATCACCATGATCCTGTGTGTGCGTAGGAATTTTTTTGAAATTACTACGTTCCCCAACAAGAAGAAGAAGAAGATTTTCCACCACACATTAATGATCCATATGTTGAGGACGTGGATGATGGACATGAAGTTGAACCTCGCGAAACCTTAACCTCCATCATGCCTCGAGTGGCCGGTTGTGTTGACGTTGATAAAATCCTCACCGGCATATCGGAAGGTAGAGTCACTCGTAAACAATTGACAAACTTTTGTGCTCACTTCTCTTTTGTGTCTAGTGTTGAGCCTCTCAAGGTACAAGATGCGTTGATAGACAACGATTGGTTCATTGCTATGCAAGAAGAGTTGAATAGTTTTGAGCACAATCAAGTGTGGTCATTAGTTAAGAGGCCAACCACGGAACACAACGTCATTGGAACAAAGTGGATTTTCAAGAACAAGCAAGATGAGAATGGTGTAATCATCCGCAACAAGGCAAGGTTAGTGGCACAAGGGTTCTCACAAGTTCAAGGTTTGGACTTTGGTGAGACCTTTGCCCCCGTTGCCCGTCTTGAATCCATTCACATCTTACTTGCTTATGCTGCTTTCAATGGCTTTACATTACATCAAAGGGGTGTGAAGAGTGCTTTCCTTAACGGTCCTCTACAAGAAGAAGTATATGTATCACAACCACCTGGGTTCGTTGACCCCGATCACAAAGACTATGTGTATAAACTTCATAAGGCTTTGTATGGCCTCAAACAAGCACCTCGTGCTTGGTATGATCATCTTAAGAAGTTTTTACTCAATGATGGCTTTGTGACATGGGTGATCGATCCCACTCTTTTTACTAAGAGGGACAAAGGTGATTTGATCTTATGCCAAATCTACGTAGATGATATCATTTTTGGTTCTCCTAACATTCATTTATGCAATAAGTTTGCGGCATCAATGACCAAGAATTTTGAAATGTCACTCAATGCGGATTTGAAGTTCTTCCTCAGATTTCAAATTCAACAATTTCAAGAAGGAATTTTCTTGTCTCAAGCAAAATACCTCAAGGATATCCTAGCAAAATTTGGCATGACTGATGCTAGCCCATGCAAGACTCCCATGCCAACCAAAATTGTACTCACTGAAGACACAAGCGGTATCCCCTTCGACCCATCCAAATACCGCTCTATGATTGGTTCATTGCTTTATATTTGTGCATCTAGACCAGACATCATGTTTAGTGTATGCATGTGTGCTAGATTTCAAGCTTCCCCTAGGGAAAGTCATCATAAGGTGGTTAAGCATATTCTTAGATACATTGTTCACACCCCAAAGTTGGGTCTATGGTACCCCAAGGATGCTAAGTTTGATCTCATTGGGCATACAGATGCGGATTGGGCTGGAGACAAAGTGGATCGTAAGTCCACCTCCGGTGCATGTCAATTTCTTGGACGCTCCTTGGTAAGGTTGTCCTCGAAGAAGCAAAATTGTGTTTCCCTCTCCACCGTCGAAGCTGAATATATTGCAACCGCCAGTTGTGCAACTCAATTACTATGGATGAGGAAAACTTTGAAGGATTACGGTATCACCTATAGACATGTGCCTCTTCTATGTGATAATGAAAGTGCCATCAATATTGCTGAGAACCCAAAGATCATACCCGCACCAAACACATTGACATTAGGTACCACTTCTTGAGAGATCATGTGGAGAAGGGTTATATTGACATTGCTCATGTTGGCACAGATATGCAACTTGCAGATATTTTCACCAAGCCATTGGATGAAGCAAGGTTTTGTCAACTTAGGCGTGAACTTGGTATCTTGGAGCTTGACAATATTATGTGAAATCTAGTACCCATTCATGCATGAACCTAATGTCTTGTCTTGATGTAGGCATATAGTTAGGGGGGACATTCAATTCATGAATATTCTCACCCTACATAATGCATAAATAGAACAAACACTCTCAAAGTTATCATGGTTCTCGAACTATGGTGCTTTAACATGATGGAGTCGTGACTATGTGCCCAAAGTCTACATCTTTGCGGCACTATGTTCCATATGCTCAAACATGGTGACTTCGGTCACCTCTTGTACATTGCTTGTGTGGACCTTTCGTTACTTATTTTGGTTGGGTGGTTATTTTATCTTAGTACGACCATAGATGACTCAGATTTCCACTCATATAAATCTCTAAAAACTCCTTGGCGGAGTCTATATTCAATTCTATGTGTTGACCCCATGCAAATCCTTCCCCATCCTGTTTTTCTGTCCAGTGGCCGGACATCCGGCTCCGCTGCCGCACATCCGGGCCCTGGGAAAATCCTTCTACTACTCAAGCCACCAACATGCACTTCCAGTGGCCAGACATCCGGGCCCTGAACCTTTTTTTTTGGTTTGCTCCCTGACCCTCTCACGCCGGATTTCCGGGCTAGTCCCCGGATGTCCGACCTGTTGGCCATGTTTCTTCTGCTCACTGACCTCCAGTCGCCGGATATCCGGGCCATGCCCCAGATGTCCGGCCCGTCAGCGCAACATATAACAGGGGAGGGGCTCGGGCTTTAGGGGTAGTTACTCATACGCTCCCGTTTCCTCTCCCCATCTCACCACACAGCCGCCGCCGTCGGGGTGTGCTCCGACGCTGCCCCGGCCAGTCTCCGTCGACCTCCGGCCCCAATCTCCTGCCCACGGACTCTCCTCCTCCCGATCTACGATTCTCTCCAATCCATTTCTTGGGTTGTGGCGTGAGTCTCTCGGGAGGGGTCGGTGTTCTGTGGGATTCAACGCCGGAGTTCTTCATGGCTCGTACCAAGAACTGCGGCCCCGAGCGTCCCGAGGTTTCTTCTCGGGTCGCTCGCCGGCAAGGCTCAACTGACTCTGATGAACATGCTCGGCCTAAGAAGAAGAAGACCACCGCCAAGAAGAAGAAGTGGGCACCATCCACAAGTCCGTCGGCCTCTGATCCGGATGATGCAGACTATATTGGGGAAGAAGAGGATGTTGTGGCCCCAAGACACTCTGTTGGCCAGTCCAAGCCTGGCACTAGGAGGGCACCGGTGCCTCCTGTCTGTGGTTCTGCAATGCCCGTTGTCCGTGGTCGTCGCATCTCCATGGAGCTTCCTAACAACGAAAATTGCCCCACTCACGACTTCACAACTGTGGGGGCGGGTCAATATCTGGTGTTCCGTCGGGATGTAAACCAATTTGAGATGGTGGCTGATGCGGAGGATCCTCGGCTCCGGACTCGTATGCAGCAGGATCTCTATTCCAGTTTCGTCCATGGGCGTGGACTTGCTCCTCACTCATACTTGGATCTCAACTTCCTGCATGATAATCCTGCCCCGTTCCCTAACAATCCGGTCAAGATCATTGATGATATGACTCTTTGTCCCGCAATGACCTTCAGGTGTGACTGGAGTGAAGCTGCCATTCTACAGTTCTATGCCACCTATTTCTTTGGTCCGGACAACACTCTTACCTGGAGGACCGATGACACTACACTGAGCATCACCTATGACAGGTTTGTTCAGATTTTGGGTCTCTTCGGTGTTGGCCATTGCATCCACAATGGATCCATAGTACAAACCCAAAGGGATTGATGCTTGCTTGCCACTTGTTAAACCTACCTCTCAGCTCACTAAGGAAGAACTTGAATATCCACTGAATGAGGTATCCATCTTTCGTGCTCCTTACTACATCCTCTATCAGTGTGTGCTTTGCACTCTCTACCCTAAAGGGAGATCGCTCGAGGGCTCGCAACTATTGCATTGACTTGATGGTTCGTATGCATGACAAACCCACTGAGCCTCTGGACACAGCCAATTTCATTTGGCATGAGATCTGTCTTTGCAGTTTCATTCAGACACGCCAGCTCCCTCATGCTCCATTTATTCAGGCTCTGATTGATCACACTGCTCCCTTTGAGGTGGTTAAGACTGCTGTGCATTCCATTTGGAAGCCTCCTCCTCATATGCGGCTCCATCCACTTCCACCTTCGGTTTCCCATCTCATGATGAGCACCCAGAGTTCTTTGTTGATGATGATGACATCCGCCAGGAGTGACCGAGACCGTTTAGTTCTTCGCCCCTTTTTACTTGTTGCTGTCAAAGAGGGAGAAGTAGTATCTTAGTAATATGGTCATGCTATGATATGTTAGCTATGATATGTTATGTTATTCCAACTTTATGTTGCTACCTATGGTACTTGTTCGTTTGAGAGACTATGTTATTATCGTGTGGCCACTTGTTCGTCTGAGACTATGTTATTACCGTGTGGCCATGAAATGTTCTCAATCTATTATATTTGATGTGTTAGTGATGATGATCCTATTCCTGCGGCTCCATCCACTTCCACCTTCGGTTTCCCATCTCATGATGAGCACCCAGAGTTCTTTGTTGATGATGATGACATCCGCCAGGAGTGACCGAGACCGTTTAGTTCTTCGCCTTTTTACTTGTTGCTGTCAAAGAGGGAGAAGTAGTATCTTAGTAATATGGTCATGCTATGATATGTTAGCTATGATATGTTATGTTATTCCAACTTTATGTTGCTACCTATGGTACTTGTTCGTTTGAGAGACTATGTTATTATCGTGTGGCCACTTGTTCGTCTGAGACTATGTTATTACCGTGTGGCCATGAAATGTTCTCAATCTATTATATTTGATGTGTTATGATGATTTCATATGTGCTTGTCTCTCACTTTTTTATCTCTTTGAGTTACATATGCTACCATACGAACTTTTATGTTGGTCATCCTAATATATTCATCGCATGCACACAATGAGGGGGAGCTAAAAACAAATTGTAACTAAACATATTTTGTATCCTTTTGCTCTCATGATTGTCATTGCTAAGATTATTTATTACATCTATCATACTACATGTATGATTGTCATCAACAAACAAAAAGGGGGAGATTGAAAGTGCAATCATGCCCTTACATTATGTTTTGATGTTGATGACAATCTACATGTAGGGGACTAACAATGGTTGTCAAGTGAATCTCACGTGTTGGTACCCGATTCATCAAATTGTGTGTGGATCAAGAGCATACGAAGTGGTTTCTCTCAAGGATGAAGTGTTAAAATGATGTTACATTTTGTTTCCTTGAGTATAGGATCCCACACTATTAAGAGGGGATCGATTGGGTTCGTAAAAGACTTGCTCTAGTCAAAATACTCCTTCCCATAGTTCTTTTTATCCATCCTTATCTTTGGATCATTCTGTCTCTGGGAGTGTCGGATGTCCGGGCAGCTCCCCGGATGTCCGGCTCATGCCCCGGATATCCGGCTCTTGCCTTTCCCCTTTCCAGAAGGTTGTCTGTTTTACGCCGGATGTCCGGGTGTTCGCCAGATATCCGGGCCTTCCTGTCTCGCCCGATGTCCGGGCCCTATCCCGGATGTCCGGCCCCTTGCTGCCCGTAAAACTGATATGATTCTGTAAACGCTTGTGGGCTCCCCGGATGTCCGGCTATCTTCCAGATGTCCGGGCTTTCCTGTTGTGCCGGATGTCCGGGCTTGACCCCCGGATGTCCGGCCCCTCTATTTCCTGCTCTGTTTTGCCTTGTTCTTCAAGTGGTTTGCCAGGCCGGATGTCCGGCCCCTAGCCTGGATGTCCGGCCTGCCCGTTCACTTGCACTACAACGGACATATTTGTGCTCACACTATATATAGCCCTTCTTCCCCACGAGAGAGGATTGACCATTCACTTTGAACAAACCCTAGAACACTTCTCACTCTCTCTCTCATTCCTCCACACCAAATCTTAGATCCCCAAGGGATTTGAGAGCTTTGGAGAGAAGTTTTCTGATCAAGTGATAGACCACTCCTTCCCCTTCTTTGCACCCAAGGAATTCGTGATTTGAGCAAGTCTTGAGCTTTTCCCCATCGTTCTTGTTACTCTTGGAGGTTGGAGACTCCTAGGCGGTAGGAGTCTTTCGGAGAGGAATCGACCTTTGTGATTACCCCGGGAAAAGTTTGTGAGGGTTTGGAAACCACCCCAAGGTCTACCACTAGTGGTTGAGAAACGCCTTCGTGGTGTTGTCTCAAAGGGAGAATAGGGTGAGCCTTCGTGGCATTGGTGTGCCTTCGTGGTAACATCCACCTCTCTAACGGTGATGTAGCTTCCCTCCAAGGAAGTGAACATCGGCATACATCCTCGTCTCCCGGAGTTGCGATTATTCCTAACCCTAACTCTCTACTTGTGGTTACTTGTCTCTTAGCACTTACTTATATCATATTGTGCTTGTTTACTTACATACTTGTGTTACTTGCTTATCTTGCTTAGCACTTAGTACTGCACTTGCAATTGTTAGGCTCCCTTTCATATTCCGCATTAGTGCCTAAAATTGCTAAGTAATAATTAAAATTTGTAATTGTACCTATTCACCCCCCCCCCCTCTAGGTCCCTCTCGATCATTTCACCATCCGCGCACCCTCGATGTAGACCGACCGCTTTATGGCATCAAGCCTGGGGCAGGCATCGACCAGCCGCTTCACGAGCCCGAAGTGGCTGCTAGGCATGGCTTCGGCATGCCATAGACGGATTATCAAATCCTTCATGGCCAATCCGGTCACCCTATGCAGTTCAGTCAGCTGTTTCAGCTGATCGCTGAGGCACACCGGATGCTCTGGCGCAAGGTATTGCGACCAGAACAGCTTCTCCGTTGAGCTCCCCTCTTCGGCTCGGAAGAACTCCGCAGCATAAGCAACACTGTGAGGCAGATCCGCAAACGCTCCTGGAGAACTCCAAACTCGGGTCAGTAAGAGGTACCTTTTCTTCATAAATTTGCTCTGCATAATAAAGGCCTTACCCGCCGCAATTTGCTTGACCTCTTGGATTTCCCGAAGGGCGCCCTGGGTTTCAACCCGGGCCTCTTGCGCACTTTGGCGGGCCTTAGCAAGTTCGGACTCTTGGTCTACAATCTTGCGCTCCAAGGACTCGCATTTCTCTACGGCGTCCTTGAGCTCCTGCTGCACCTCCCCGACCCTTGACTCGTGTTTTTTGCGGGCGGCTTGTTCCTTCTCCGCTTGATTCTAGGACTCGGCCAGCGCGTTCTTGAGGGACTCCACCTCGGCCGCAGCTCCTATGAAATATCATGATAACATAATCAACACAAACAATTCATATCATTCTAGATCTGAATAGGCCATTGCATACCTTGCTTGTCCTCTAGTTGTTTTTTGACACGGCCGAGCTCTTCATCGACCTGCTCCAGCCTCTGCTTCAATTTGGAGACTTCGGCAGAATGGGAGGTCGCAGCCAGCATCAACGCCTGCTTAGAGCTACTATCGGTGTCCAATGCGGGATTATCCGCAAGGGAGACCTTCCCTCTCATGGACGCCTCCGCCTCTGCCTCCATATCCGTGGAGGCCGCCTTTTTCTTCCTTCCCCTTCGGGGGGAGAATTGCTTTCCTCCTCCTCCTCATCGTTCTTGGCAGAGGAGGAGTGAGTTTCGGTGTCTCCGGACGTTGCGTCTGAAGTACCTTTATGGCGGAGGCCGCTTCTTGCCTCGTTGGCCTTATTCTCCGGCGCCTTGTAGGGCGCCGGAACCAGCATCTTCATCAGAAGTGGGATCGCTGGGTTTTCAGGCAGCGGAGCCGGACACTGGATCCGCTCCGCCTTCTTTGTACAACCCTAAAAAGACAAATGGAGAAGCTTAGACATCTTCCTTGAATGTACAGGTGGGGGATACACCTCGAAATATGGAGAACTCACCGAACTGGCTGGATGAGTCAGGTCATGACCGCGGTCCTCGGTCGTCTTCGGCCACGTCTGATTTGCCTTGAATAGCACCTTCCAGATACCTTCGTGCGTGGCGCCGATGAATCGTTGCAAGGTCTGGTGCTTGGCCGGATCGAACTCCCACAAATGACAAGTCCGGCGTTGGCAAGGAAGGATCCGGCAAACAAGCATCACCTGGATCACATTGACGAGCTTGATGTTCTTGTCCACCATGCTCTTAATGCGCGTCTGCAGTGCTGACACCTCGACCGACGACGCCCAGTCCAGGCCCTTCTTTAGCCAGGAGGTAAGCCGCATCAGGGCCCGGACTTGAATTCGGGAGCCGCGTCCCAGGTGGTGTCGCGGGGCTCTGTGACATAGAACCACTGATGTTGCCACCCTTGACGGTCTCTACAAAGGTGCATGTGGTCCATGTAACGTTGGACAGTTTGCTCACCATGGCGCCTCCGCACTCGGCATGTTGACCATCCACCACTTTCGGCTTCACATTGAAGATCTTTAGCCATAATCCGAAGTGGGGTGGGATGCGGAGGAAGGCCTCGCACATGACAATGAATGTCGAGATGTTGAGGAAGGAATTCGGGGGTAGATCGTGGAAATCTAGCCCGTAGTAGAACATGAGTCCGCGGACGAAGGGATGGAGGGGGAATCCTAACCCGCGGACAAAGTGAGGGATGAATACCACCCCCTCGCTGGGCTCCGGGGTGGGGACGATCTGCCCCTTGGCCGGAAGCCGATGGGCGATTTCCTGGGCCAAGTACCCCGCGTCCCGGAGCTCCGTGATGTTCTCCTTGGCCGAAGAGCCCACTTCGGCCAACGTAGGCCGAAAAGTCTCTTTTCGGCCAACAGAAGGCCGATGGGGTCATAGTTTCGATTTTTATGCATTAGGCCGTATAATTTCTGAATTTTCTATAAAAATCATCATAGTTTCAAAAAAAACACCCGAGTATCTCAGTGACTGAGTGTGCAGCGCACCGTTGTAGTACAATCTACTCATCAGGGGAGTACGTATTTGTTTATCGGCCGAAAGTTAGAAGGGCCCTTTTGGTAGGAGCTTGTAGTCCTTTTGAGTGTGCAAGTCGTGGTTAATCGTCGATTGTGGATATAATCTCAATTTAAGAAAAAATAGGTAAGAAGAAAGTAATATTGAAGATATATTTTTCTTCATTGAAAACATTATACCTCAAATTTAGTTCAGTTTGGATACAATGATGACTCTAAGCTCTAAATAACAGACAAATTATGTCAGTTATACATTTTACTATATCATGGCTGCGATATAGAACAAACAGTTATGTTTGCGTTACATGATGAACATCTATATGATATTGTGTGTTACCTGATGAACATCAATATGGTACCGTGGTTGCCGGTGAGGTGTTGATCATGGTGCTGGTTGCCTAGATGCACTAGCATAGGGGGAATGGCCATAGTGCAAATATGCTTGGCCAAATTTAATTTTCTTCATTAACTGATTTTCTATCAATTAGTTAATGATCTTTGGTAAGAGTTAAGTAATGGACGTGGGCATGCTGATTGATAAAGCATAAAATCTTCAGTCATTTGTATGACTAAGGAATTCTATGCTCTTTGCATGAGATTTCATCTTCTCAAAAAGTAGGTTTGCATTATGATAGATTTATTAAGTTTCATAATAGAACATATTTTAGTCGAGACATGCGTTGCACGTGCATGCTTACTAGTGCTAGCAAGAGCTACTTCTTTCGCCTTGGTATTGGCATTGGCGGCCTCGATCTCTAGCATCTTGGCTTGCTTCTTCGCCTCCATCGCAAGCATCCTCGGTTGCTTCTGCGCCTCCATCTCAAGCCTCATCCTTTGGATCTCCATAAAGGCGTTCATTTGCTCTTCCGTGTCTTGCTGGCGCTTCTCCTCCCTTTAGTCCTTCTTGGTCATCATGCCCTCCACAGTTGCGATCAAGGCGATGGACACCGCATCCCGCTTTTCCTCCTTCTTGGAGTTGGTCTTCTCCCGTGGCCATGGCTTCTCGCCCTCCCCAACCTCCTCAACGGCTTTCTTTCCCCCACACGCCATGAGAGCATGTCTAGTAGAGCCCTCAAACCCTTAAATCTAAAACTAGTTTTAAGGGTTGAGAATTGGCCATTTTTGACACTTTTAAAGATTGAAAAACAGGGGCAAAGACTAGAACCCTCAAACCCAACCCTTATAACGGAATATTCCCTTTCTCCACCTTGATTTCGGCCGTCCTCCACCACGCCCGTCCCCGTCGGCGAGGAGAGCTCGAGGCGGCGCGGCTGCCTCTGGCTCGCCTGGCCTCTGGCGCGACGGCGAGAAGAGCTCGAGGAGGCCTGGGGCCGGCCTGCCTCTGGCTGCAGGAGGCGACTGGGGCCGGGAGGCCGCTGTCGATGGTGGGCGGGGCGTGGCAGACGGCCTGGTGCGGAGGCGGGGGCGGGGCACGACGGCTGGGGGAGGTCGAGGAGGTGGAGGAGAGGTTGAGGAGGCCGGGTGGCGGCCGGACGGCGAGGAGAAAGCTAGGGCGGCGAAGGCGGTCGCGCGGCACGGGTGGGTGCTGTGCGGGGCGGGAGGAGGCGGGAAACGGCGGATCCGGTGGCGGGGAGTGTGGCGCAGCCGGCAGCGGGCGGCGTGCGTCGAGGGGAGGCGGGGGACGGCCGGATTGGCGGCCGGCGGCTCGGGAGGGAGGAGGTGGGAGGTTGGGGACGGGATTTTTCCCTCCCGCGCGACGTGGGAAGAGGAGTGCGGGTTGGGGTCGAGTGCGCCTCTCCAACCCTCACTTCTACAGGTTGGAATTGGGTTTAAGGGTTGGACTCTTACTTTTTTTGAGGGTTTGAGGGTTTAGGGTTTCTAGTATTTGCGTTTTTTTGTTCTAACCCGGAAAAAAACGGTTATTTTTTAGGGTTTGAGGGTTTAGGGGTACTACTAGACATACTCTGAGGGCGGCATATTGCGCCTTGAACTTCTCCTCCCTGTTGATGACCCTCCAACAATGGGAGAGGTTGAAGGACTTGCCTTCATGTTGGACCTTGAATGCCTCCAAAGCTTGGAAGGGCTACAAATGATAAAAGCAAGCATATTGGCAAATGGATATGCAAATGAACACGCAAGCATAAATGGAATGAAAACGAAGAGGGCCACATGCATACCATGTCTTGCATATTGATGCCGCTCACAGGGCGTGCCTTGATGCTCTCAAGAGTGCAACGAAACTTGTTGTACTCTTGTTGGATCACCCTCCATCGCTTCGAAATGGACACCCACCCGTGCGTGCTATGAATTTGGTATGGCGCAAACTTCTTGCGGTCGGTACTCACGGTGGACACGAATCCAAAGGTTGATGCGTTTTGTTCGGCCTCGACTTTGGGGTCTTGCCCAATGTCCCTCCAACACTCACAAAGGAGCTTGTCCTCGGCCGCCGTGTATGCCTTCATCCGCTTGCTCTTGCACTTCGACTTCGCTCCGGCGACTTGGTTGGCGAGCTTGTCATCGAACAAAGGCTCCCCGTCGATGTCCAACTCGCCCTCCTCCTCGAGGCCGACCTGATCTTGCATGAAGGCGTCTTGCATGCCAGCTTGATCATAGGTAGCCAGCGTGAACGTCCCTCGGCCATCCTGGCTTTGGGTCTCATCCGGATCGTAGCCAGCCGCAGCGGCACCGCAAGCGGCCGCCGCACCGCTCTCGAAGATGATGTTCTGCATGAAATGGTTGGTCGTGTCGTCGTCGCCGGCCGCCGCCATTGTGTTGAACAGGTTGCGGGCGCCCGGGAGCACGTCGGCTGGCATCTCCCACGCGCGTTTCCGGGTCCCTCCGGATGACGAGGCACCGGCCACCGGCGTGGCGTTGAGGTCGATGGGCGTGGGCGTGGAGGAGCCACCTGGCTCACCTCCGGTGAGCATTCCCCGGAGAGTCGGGAGGCTTGCGGGTAGACGTGGAAGCGGGAATCGGGTGCGCAGCTGACGCACGAGGCGACTCCGGCAGCACCATCCGAGGGAACACGGACGAGCCGATGCTGGCAGTGGCCACGACGGCATTGACGAGCCCGTGATGACCATGGTTTAAACCTAGGTAGATCAGGGCCTCCCTCGTTGCCGCCGCAACGCGGGCGTTGGTGTCCTCCTGCTGCGCAAAGATCGGCGGCGGCGGCCGCCGCCGTCCCCTTGCATCCGCCACAGGCCTCCGGCCCTTCCTCTTCCTTCGCCGATCGCGACCCGCTCCTCCGGCGTCAGCTGCTTCTTCTTGGACGGCGTGACGGTCTTGCGAGGGGCGCGGGGGCTTGCCTTTGCCAGAGGGGCGGAGGCGAGGTCGGACGAGGTGAGGGAGGCGAGGCCGGCGGCGAAATCGAGGGTGTCGTCCGTGGCGAGCGGCCAAGAGCGCGCGCGGGCGCAAGGTTTTTGGGAAAGTGGAGGGAATGGTGGATGCTTTGCCACCGACTGATGGGCCAGGGGGTAGTTGCCGCGCGGTGTGCGCTGCCGTCTTGTGTCCGCGCCGACACAAATTAGGCTAAAAAATGGGTCGCGAACGGCTTGGCAGGCGGACGAAAAGCGGGCGCGCGTTCATTTTGATCGACGTGTTGGGTCGACTACTGTCGGCCGTGACTCAAACAGACGCGCATGGACGAAATGGTGGTCGCGTTGGAGTTGCTCTTAGACACTGTCTTTTTCAACCCAAAAAGTTGTTCCAAGACGATCAAGCAAAAAAAAAGAAAAGAAAAGAAAAAAAACTGTTCCCAACGAGACAGAGAGAGAATCGGATCGCTGCCGTCAGTCAAAGAGAATCGCTGACTTTCTGGATAGGGCAGCAGTTTCTAGGCCACACCACGCAGCTCACGTACAGCGAGGTCATGGCGGAGATGATCGCGATATCGCTCTCGGCGAAGGTCGCCGCAACGCTGTCGCGCAGTCCGGCCGCCGACATCTCCTCTCTCGTCGCCGTCCGCTCGGGCATCTCCGCCGCGGCACGGGACCTGGAGCTCCTCCGCGCGTTCCTCCGGTTCGCCGACTCCCGCCGCGGCGCGGACGCGCTCGCCTCCGCCTGGGTGGACCAGATCCGGGACGTCGGCTTCGAGCTGGAGGACGCCGCGGACGAGTACGCCTTCCTCTCTGGCGGCGGCTTCGTCCGCGCCTGCGCTAACTTCGGCGCGTGGCTCGCTCTGGCCAGACGGCTAGGCAAGGCGCGGGTGAGGCTCCGCGACCTGTCAGACGCCAAGGAGCGGTACGGCATCCAGCCGGCCGAGGCCTCCGCGTCCAACTCCGCTACCGACGGCGGCACCGGGCCCGTCGTAGGCCGGAAGCTAGCGGAAGCAGCGCATTTCTTGCAGGATGGGGAGATCGTCGGCTTCGCGGCGCACAGAAGGTCACTGATGAAATGGCTCACGGAGGACCTTGACTCTCGGAGGTCGCTGGTCGCCGTGTGTGGAATGGGCGGCGTTGGCAAGACCACTCTGGTCACCAGCGTGTACAAGGAAGTCGCCGCAAGCCGCCACTTCGACTGTGCTGCGTGGGTGTCCGTCTCCAAGAACTTCACGACGGATGACCTCCTAAGGAAAATTGCCAAAGAACTGCACCGGGACGCCCGTGCCGGCATGCCAGACATTGACGAGATGGACTACCGGTCGCTGGTGGAAGCTTTGCGTGGGCATCTCGCCAAGAAGAGGTACTTGTTATTGCTGGATGATGTCTGGGATGCCGATGCGTGGTATGAAATACGCAATGCATTGGTTGATGATGGAAAAGGGAGCAGGATAATCATCACAACACGGAGTCAAGATGTTGCCTCTCTGGCAGCATCCACCAGGATCATCTTGTTGGAACCGCTCCCTCAGCAAGAAGCATGGTCCTTGTTTTGTAACACCACATTCAGGGAAGATGCCAACCGGGAGTGCCCGCATCATCTGGAGCATTGGGCTTCCAAGATACTGGGCAGATGTTGTGGTCTACCATTAGCAATTGTGTCAGTTGGTAACCTCCTTGCATTGAAAAATAGAATCGAATTTGCTTGGAAGAATGTCCATGACAGCCTTGATTGGAATGGAAGCAATGTCCGTGGAATTGGGCAAGTGTCAAGCATACTGAATTTGAGCATTGACGATCTGCCTTATCACCTGAAGAGATGTTTCCTGTATTGCAGTATATACCCTGAAGATTTCTTAATCAAAAGGAAAATTCTGATCAGGTTGTGGATTGCAGAAGGCTATATTGAGGAAAAGGGCCAGGGCACAATGGAGGAGACTGCGGATGATTACCTGAACCAGCTAGTGCAACGTAGCCTGTTGCAGGTCAAGTTAAAGAATGAGTTTGGACGAGCAAAACGGTTCTGCATTCATGACCTGATCAGGGATTTGATTCTGCAAAGGTCAACAAAAGAAGGGTTGACAGTATTCTCAAAGTGTTCCCCAGCGTTGGTGTCAAGCAAAAAAGTTCGTCATCTTATACTTGACCGATGCGTAAATTATCATCTACCGGTTCCAAAGATGGCATTGCTTCGCTCCTTCAACGCATTTAAGGCAGATATGGATTCCTCAGTCTTGTCTGGCTTTAGGTTATTAACCGTATTAAACTTATGGTTCGTTCAGATAGATAAACTACCTAGTTCATTGACCAATCTTCTTAATTTGCGGTATCTTGGCATCCGTTCCACTCTCATTGAAGAGCTTCCACAGGATTTGGGGAAATTACATCACTTGCAAACTTTAGACGCCAAGTGGTCCAGGGTCCAGAGACTACCACCTAGCATAACAAAGCTCAAGAGCCTGCGCCACCTGATAGTGTTTAGACGCCGACCTGCAGATTTTAGGTACCCTGGGCCTGGTACAGCAATTGTATTTCCAGAGGGGCTGCAAAATCTAACCTGCCTGCAGACCCTTAAATACATTGAAGCTGATGAGAACATGGTCAAGTCCTTAGGAAGCTTGAAACATATGAAGAGCTTAGAGCTATTTGGTATGCATGAGAGCATTCTTGTTCATTTGCCCTCATCCATCTCCAAAATGAGCAGCCTTCTGCGTTTGGGGATTGTCAGCCGAGATGCTAATGTATCATTGGACCTAGAGCCATTTTATCCACCACCAATAAAGCTACAGAAACTTTCATTGACAGGGATGTTAACGCGAGGTAAGTTGCCTTCATGGTTTGGCCACCTTGATAACCTCGTGCAGTTGCAGTTATGTTCATCTGAGCTCAAGAGAGATTCAATTGGATTGCTCTCATCACTTCCCAGGCTGTTACATCTTACCCTAAAGAATGCATACAATGACAAGAGCTTGACCTTTCCGGAAAGCTGTTTTCCAGTTCTTAAGAAGCTGAGCTTACATGAGTTGCCTAAACTTTGTCACGTAGAGTTTCAAAAGGGGAGTCTTGTACATCTTAATGTGCTAATCCTAGGCCGTTGTGATGAGCTAACTGAAATACCACAAGGCATCGAGAACCTCACAGAGCTCGACAACCTGGAGCTTTTTGAAATGCCAAGTGAGATAATACAAAAGATTCAAGGTGCGGAAGTAAAGAGGAATAATGAAGATTCTCGGCGTACTACAACTGTTAAGAACACCTGCTGGTATAATGGACAATTCTTGCAGAAAACAATTTACACCGACCTATTCACTATTCAAATGTAGGGCACTGAAAGATGGATGCAGCATCCTTTGAAGTCTACTGAATTTGTTGGGCATTAAAAGATGGAAGGGATCATTCACCTTCTTGAAGGCGTCATTTTGAGGTCTTGGCAGTGCTTCCACTTTGTTCTTTCTCCAGCCAGCTTTGACGGTTCAGGTGACGGCCATAGAGGCGTTGTTTCGGAGTTTTTGACCCTTACCTCCTTGTCAGTGGCAAAGAACCTGTTGGTCATGGAGTTTGCATCGCCGTGAAGCGAATAGGCGCTAGGTGGAGTACTCTTGAAGGCGATGTTGTGTATGTTGTTCATCTTGGCTTTCTGTTTGCATTGGTGTGTGTATGCATCCTCGATGGTCATGGTTTGTCATCATGTTATTGTAGAGGCTAGGTTTATCTATTTGTATCAGCTTGATGCTTCAATAAAAGAGCAGTTTTGCGAACAAAAGAAGTGAAGCATGCCCAGTTGGTGGTAATAGATACTGTAAAGCATGCACTGGTCTACAATCTCAATCTGGAACGAAGTTAATCCTGAACTTTATTTGGTGAATTTTGTAGCATTTGTGGCCACATTGGCAGTAATCAAGGGTGATAATGCAGCTGGGGCTGTACATATTAGTACAGGAGAAATTAGTCACTGCAATTCGCAAGGAAAAGATATATTCACCAGATCACGGATCTCGGTGCTTTGTAGCATATTTTTTGTAGTTATTGTAAATTTTAAATGATCATCGATTTATTTACCACATGTTCTCAAGATGGCCGATGACTTTCATATAGAATGGAACCAGTGTTTTATACAAGCTTTTCACGAATATATGAATTTGTCAGCAGATTGCTAGTACAAGGAGCACAAATGCACAATGGATAACAAATAAATGAAATAAGATTAACATGATGACATTCTGAGATGTCTCTTTACACATAACAGTATAATAACTGAAGACAAAGCAAGCTGAGCTTGCTATTACACGAGATTCTGGTATTAAGTCCGATTCTAGTAGTATGATGAAAGGCTTTACATCTACTGCATCAGGTGATATGAGATAGGGGTGTAACTGCAGGCACACTTCTCCAGCCAATTGCTGGTTGCACCACCATGATTCCAGGGAAAATATGACCATCAATCCCACTGAAATATTACATGAAGAGTTTCTATAATACAGCAAAAGCGTACGAAGAGGTTCAAAAATTTGAACTAAAACCACGACGAGTAATTTGAAACGGAGGGAGTATGTATTAAGCACTCCCTTCGTATCAAAATATAAGACATTTTGGTAGACTTGTTTAGCCTACCAAAATACTCTCTCCGTCCGGAATTACTTGTTGCAGAAATGGATGTAAGTAATTCCGGACAGAGGGAGTAGTACTAAAGAGAGTTCTGCAAGCGCAGTTACAACGCCAGCAACAGGCACGGCAGACAAAACCAAAAATATATTACAAGACTGATTAAGATTACATGTTACTCATTTGTCACACCATATTCTGTGACGGTACAAGCATTGTGCTAGCCCAGGGTTTCAAGTTTGCTCTAATATGACCACGGCATGCTGTCAATTCAGATATTCATAACAACATCAGACCATTGCAGCGAAGGATGACAGCATTTGCCTGCGCCTGGCAGCATACGAGAGAACACAGGATACTTATGCCTGAACAACTATGCAACAACTGAGCGAAGGAAAATTCCTATATGCGTACACAGCAAAACTCGTTGGAAAAGAATCAATACAATCAACATTCAACTATACTTGGATATCACACAAGCTGGCGAAGTACGACCATTAAACTGCAGCAGGGAACCCAAATGGTAGGATAATTCAAACGAGATCTTTCGATAGCTTTGGTGACACAACTATAGATTGAAGGTCGGTGCCTGCGGCTGGTAGCAGGTGCTGGTCCAGGTCATCCATATCACTGTCCCCATTAAGGGATGAACCTGATGAATCCACATCATCATCTAGCAGATAATCAGAAACAGCTATATGTTAGTATGTAGCTTTTTTGGTAAGAAAGAGAGGAAAAATGAGAGTAATCAGTCAATACAGAAGTTCGAAAGGAAAATCTAGCTATTAGAACAAGTGACACGCCGTCTATAAACTCTCTTCCATTCTGGACAAGTATCAGCATTCAGTGAAAATGTGAAGTGGCTTAAAAGAGCGTAGTACCAAATCAGTAGAAATCAAGAATTTCTCATGGTGTTCCCTCTACAGCTCTACTTCATCTAAGTTACCCTAACAAGAGAATCACCATGACTCATTCTCTTTTCACGATGAATATGTAAATATGATCAACACACTATGAAGAATAAAGCTCACCAAATGGACAGGGGAGTGTTTTTTGATGGAAAATGGGAGGGCGGAAGACAATGTACAACACAAAGCCAAACAGATTTATTGCGGAGACGGCATTGCACATGACTGGAATGTTCTCTTATTATTTCTTGGTAAGAGATTTCTGAGGCACGCATCATTCAAAACATACAACAAACAGTATAACACTCAAATGGCTGTTAACATTTTGAAAATACAGGTCATTTAGAATGTGAACTACAAATACACAGCAAGCTGTAGCTCACAACTGCATGCAATTTACTCAAAATTATGATAGACAGCAATCTTCCCAAATTATAAGCAAAATGCAGGCACTAGAAGCAAACTCACCAGAGAATGCAGGATGGGTTGCTCCGTGAGTAACAGTAGAGACTTGAATGCTTTTTGGTAGGAGGCGATTGAAAAAGTAGCCTAAGAATTTCACAAAATATAATCAGTCACCTATCGTTCCGAGCAAGTCAGAAAGAGAAGACATAAACTTATAATACTGACCCACTCTTGCTAGCCGATTTACCCATCCAGGGGCTGGTTTTTTGGTTATGTTCTTACAGACATCATCTGTAAAATGGTTGCAGTTCTTTGAAATCAAATGGTATGTATTCCCATTGTACTTTTCTGCAAGAGTTTGAATGAACGAGCGGAACTCTGCCCTAGACATCTCAGTTGTACCCATCCATACCGACCTTCTATAGACATAGCCAGGGCAACATTTTGGTTCAACCTCAAAAACCCCACTGGTTGAGAGATCATGGGCTCCGAAAGCATATTCCAGACCATGAACTGTAGATTTCAATCACAACAAAACAATGAGTTAAAGATCACACCTCTAGCACAGAGAGTCCACAAAATGCATGTCTGGAAAAAACAAAAGAAACTGCGACACATAAAAGCATCAGCCAAAAACCCAATGTACAGTAAATATTTTGACATAACTAGCAACCTCAGTCCATAAAACGTAGACTGCTACCAATGAACATATCATGTATGACTAGGACTCCACCATTTTCATTAGCTGCAAACATTCAGTGATGCTAGCTCAATATCAAAGCTAAAAAAAGCGCTAGGCGTTAATCGTGTGTTTTGCCACCGCCTTGCGCTTTTCTGAACCACATACTTCAGCGCAATTATGCGCATTAAGCGGTAGGTGTTTTGTTGTCGCCTAGAGCCTAGGCACGCATTTTCTTAACTATGGTCAATATCCACCTGTTCTTCGAACAAGAACATGACTGCAACATCACACACAAACTCTGTCGATGGATTTGCCACCAACCCTGGCAATCAATAGATACACCCATACATCGTCATAATTCACCGTTATTCAATTTTTAGTTTTCTCCTACATCCTATAACTTCCTCATACAACTGAAGACTACTTTGCCCTGGCAGCTGGTTTAAGCTGCTTGTTTACTACAGCAATTACTGGTCATCAGAAATTCAGACGACGATCAGTCCATCACCCCTCAAATCTGTAACCACCCATAACTTGTTCCTTTGTACCCTGTTATCCTGCCTCTTTCCAAGCAGTAACCTCCACAACTTACGGTAGCAAGTATCCCTGTATAACCCCAAGCTCATCAAAGCAAGTAACAATACAGTACGAAGTTAGGAACCAAATCAAGCTCCAGCAAGTAGGAAGAGACGGGGCGGAGAGTCAAAACCTTCGATCCCGGAGTGGAAGATGCCGAGGCCGAACCAGTAGAGGTAGTCGTTTATGGGCGTCAGGTCGTACACGTTGAGGACCACCGCCGCGCTGCCGCCGCCGCTGTTCTGTGCCGCCATGCCCGCCGCCGGTGACGGTGAAGCCCACGGGCGCAGCAGATGCCTCTAGCGGCGCCGCATTAGCGTCCACCCGCCGGATCAGCGCCTGGGGAAACCCATGCGGAGCCGGAATTTGGTCCGTTCCGATTCGATTTTGCTTGGTTTTGGACTCGGAGTGGGGAAGGGAAAGCGTAGTTAACGTCGAGGATTATTAGGAGAGTAGCACGCCTAAATGATTCCGTTACGCGCTGCAAACGCTGATGTGCAGCCGTGATGTGGGGCAATTGGAGTGTGGGTCCACCTTGTCATGGATACAGTTGGGATGTTCTGCGGGTGGAGGAAGCTTCGGTCTTGCTTGGTGGATGGTGATGGAGAGAGCTGTCTGATTGTAGTGGGGAGTCACGACTCGCTGCCCGCAAAGGCGCGCCCAGGCTACGTCGGGCTCGTGGGTCCCAGCGGGAGGGAAGAGAAGGCTGGCCGCTCCTCGTCCGACACCGTTACCAGCAAGCCAGCAAAGCTGGTTCCACCTAGGACTTGGGAGTTTCCGGCCTTCTCCCATGGACCATGGTGCATCCGATCCAACCATGATCCACGTCCTGAGGTTAGTGAATGTCTCAATCTTTACAGGAGACTACGTAAGATATCCTCCAATGCAAAGGTGCCTAGATGAGGTGCTAAAGGCCTGTTCAGCAAACCACCGCTTCAAGAAAAACGAGAATCTGAGGAGCATCTCTTTCTCCACTTTGTGTTTCCAACTGAAGCTCGGGCCGCTCCAGGAGCGGAGTCGTGCGGAGTGGCGAGACTCCGAATAGGCCCTAAGTATTAAATAGCTTAGCAACTCAACTCCCCAATGCATACTTTCTCCGTCCGTGAATAAGTGTATATCTAGCTTTTGTTCTAAGTCAAAGTTCTAAATTTTCGACCAACTTTATCGAAAATAATAGTAACATATATAACATCAAATTGGTATATTATCAAAGTA
The DNA here is from genome assembly GCA_021605145.1 of Aegilops bicornis. Taxonomy (NCBI): domain Eukaryota; kingdom Viridiplantae; phylum Streptophyta; class Magnoliopsida; order Poales; family Poaceae; genus Aegilops; species Aegilops bicornis. Next base: position 707,131,810 of record CM038670.1, read on the forward strand.
CATTTCAAAAGGAATCTAGTGATACTAATTTTGCTATAAATGCTTTTATTTTTCCCTAGAAAGTTGGTCAAAGTTTTAAAACTTTGACTTAAGACAAAAGCTAGATGTGCACTTATTTACGGACGGAGGGAGTAGATGCTTAACTTCATTCATAAAAAAAGGTGCTTAACTTGTTGTTGCTAAGCTAACTTTATTTAACGATTTAGCACATAAATTGTTCCATGCATTGGTCAGCTTTTTCATTTAAGTGGGTTGGCTATGTTCATGTGCTTGGCATTCGTTTTTCCTAGGGTCACCAAAGTGCCCTTTCTCCTCCTTAATTAATGTGTCATGTCATTTTTTTTGCTTATGTGGCATGCTTAGTACCTGTCCACCGTGGAGCACCGGGAGGGTCTAACTGAACATTTTTTCATAAGGAACTCTTAAGACGTACATTATTTCTTATGGTTAAGCTTTATCCTGAAAATTTTGAGGTTAGCAAACTCTGTCAGATTTGCCAACATATTCTCCTTCTTTCGGATCTTGATTACCGCGTTGTCGACATAGACCTGTATGTTTCTTTTGATTTCCTTGTGGAAGCACTTCTAAGTGCACCATTGGTAAGTGGCGTCCAAAGGGCATAGAGGGGAGCCGAAAGGGTTGATAACGTCTTGAAATTCCGCCACCACAACCAACGCATCGGCATGTTGGATGCTTTCTTGATCCCACCAACAGGCGTGCTGAATGTTGGCCTTCACCGTGATGACTTCGCAAGGGTCTGTCATCTTGAGCTGGTGGTAGATCGTAGTGGGGCATCACCATGAACTTGGCATAGCAAGGGCATCCTAGGAAGGCATGGAAGGAACCCGACAAATTGGTGACCATGAAACACAGGGTTTCGGTCTTATAGGTATCGGGGATGCTAAAAGTGACAGCTAGGTCGATCTATTCAAGTGACATGGCATGTTGTCCAAGTATGATCCCATAGAAGGGTTCCGGTCGGCCTATATCGAGAGCGAGGGATCTCCATCCAGCGAGGGTGTCGACATAGAGGATGTTGAACCTGCTTCCCCTATCCATCAACGCCTTAGTGAGCCGAACTCCATCGACGAGGGGGTCGAGGGACAATGGCAACTTGCTCGATTGGGGAACATGCCTCTGGTGATTGACCGACCCGAAAGTGATTGGGACTCTGACTACTTTAGGAAGTGTCGTGTGTCTGGTTTCCCCTACACAAACCTCACATGTCGTGAGCTTGGTGTGGCGTCGGCTTCATGGTTGCTCAAGCCGCCATGGATTAGGTAGCCACTAGATGGCCTCATGCACCCTAGGAGGGACATCCGAGTCATCATTGTCCCCGACTTGAATCTCCATGGGAGTGTCTCCAGTGGTGCACCTATGAAGGAATCGACATTCACTCGTGTTGTGTCAGTGTCGCGGGTCGTGAAGGAAGCATACCTCAATTGAGACTTCTGTTTGAGGGGTGCCACTTCATAGGTTCGTGGCACCGTCGGCGTGCCTGGTGATCCTCGGCTCTCGGCTGAGGTGTTGAGTGGCCTGTCACTGAGTGGGCTCATCTCTTGAGATTTTCCATTTACGATGGGACGTGTGTCGAGCCTAGCACGTTGTCGAGTGGTTCATCGCAGAGGTGCAACTAGTCGTAGTCGTTGGCGATGAGGCTAGCCATAGTGGGAGTAACTTAGCTAGTAACATAACGCATCTCAAGACAAATGTGCTTATGTGGCAAAGAGTTAATGAAGAGAGAGGTGTTTGTGGTAACATAGTATGTTACTGTAACATAACGCACCCCAATGTAAAATGTGTCTACAACCTAATAAATGAATGCTTGCATGACACTAAACTTATGTTACTACCCACTATGAAGGTAGTAACATAGACTAGTAACATATGCATGTTACTACTCTAAGTTACTTCCCACTATGACTAGCCTGAAATACTTGCACCCCAAGCGGCCAGCCTATCCCTTGGGGAAGGAGACATCGAGGACCAGATTCCCATTTCATATTGACAACGAAACACAAAGAACCTTAAAAGAGGACGCCATCTGATGCAAAGACGCTAGATTTGAAAGTTGATGCAGCCATCTCGATCAGATCAACCAGATCTGCACACATACAACCCCTACCTGGCGCACCAACTATTATTGTTCTTACACCATCAGCACCATCGAGTGACGACATATTTGTTTGGTGGAAGAGTGACGAATCGAGATAGTAGCACACGAAACATGGAATTACTAAGGTCTGGGCCCTCCTTGAAGAGGAAAACCCCTACTACGCTATGGTGGTTGTATTGCTCGAGTGCTCGACGACGATCAGGAAGATCACCAAAGAGAGGTTTTCTTGGATTACAAGTTCCTGGTCACCGTCACGACTGAGGAAGAAGGGGGTAGGTGGAAACCCTGTCACTAGATGGCTCTAGAAATGTGTTAGATCCTCCTGGAAGGGCCCTAGATCGCCAAACATACTTGGTCAAGCTAGTGTTACATGGCTCAGGCCAGACTAGAGGTCGGTTCATTCCGTTAAGCTGAGTTTTTTTTGGATTACTTTGAATTGCTTACCACATATATCACGTGGTTCCGTTGAGCTTGTTAGAATATACGACGTTGTAATCTCAACCTCCTTCCTTCTCTTGTATTCTACTCAAACTCCTCTTGTGTAACCTTGCACGCCAAGCCAAGGGTTGCGGTCATATCAATATAAACACCACGCGGCTCCCTCGATGGAGTAGGAACGCTTGATATCTTTCATGGTAATCAGAGCCACCTCTTCTCATACATCTAGCCACAAACCAAAAACCCTAGAAACCACATATCATCATCTCCATGGCTTCCTCCACCGGCGTATCCCTCAACCTCGGATCGCCGCTGTCTGAGAAGCTCGCAAGAGGTAATTTTATCCTCTGGAAGACGCAGGTCCTCCCAGCCCTGCGAGGCGCGCAGGTGACGTGGCTCCTGGACAACACCGACGCCGCTCCGCCCAGGATGGTGGAGATCACGAAGGCGGACAAGACCACGGCCCTAGAGCCGAACCCCCTATACGGACCCTGGATCGCCAAAGACCAGCAGGTTCTATCATACCTTCTCAATTCCATGTCTCCAGAAATTCTTGCACAAGTCGTTGGGAAAGATTCCACCTTTGAGCTCTGGACAACGGTGACAAATCTCTTCGCCTCACAATCTCAGTCTCGGATTACTAATCTAAGAATCGCCATCACCAATACCAACAAGGGAACCATGTCAAGCTCGACGTATATGGCGAAGATGAGAAGTCTTGGGGATGAACTAGCTGCTGTCGGTCGTCCCGTATCTGATCCGGAGATGGTGGACTATATCCTGGCCAGACTGGACTGCGATTACGACTCCATGGTGGCGGCAATCAGCGCTGTCAAAAACACCATCACCGCCGACGATCTCTTTGCTCAGATCTCTGCCTTTGATCAAAGAATGGAGATGCTAGGCGACTCATCTTCAGGCGGGTTCCACTCATCCGCTAATGCGTTCTACAGAGGCCGTGGCCAGTCCCGCGGCAGATCTCGCGGGCGCGGAGGAAGGGCGCGTGGCCGTGGTGATCGTGGTGACCGCGGTGGCCGTCAGTCCTCTTCCTCCAATGGAGGCGGCGGAGTCAGAGGCCGCTCTCGACAGCAACAACAGGTTCGTGAGCAACAACATGACTATCTAGAGTGTCAGATATGCTACAAACACCATCCATGAGGTGCACAAGTTTGCTGGTGGCGTTATGAAGAAAACGACCAAGAAGAAAAGGAGGTGCATGCATGCAGTCTCCTATGGCGTGGACACCAACTGGTACGCCGACAGTGTAGCAACAAACCACATCACAGGTGAACTTGACAAGTTGACGATGCGAGAGAATTACAATGGAGGCGACCAAATTCGCACGGCAAGCGGTTCTGGTATGGATATCACACACATTGGCAGTTCAATTGTTAAAAACCCCGTGAAAAATTTACATTTGACCAATGTCTTGCATGTTCCTCAAACATCTAAAAATCTTGTTTCCCTTCATCGATTCACTCTTGATAACAATGTTTTTATTGAATTATATCCTTATTTTTTTCTTGCTTAAGGACTTGAGAACAAGGAGAGTCATTCTTAGAGGACGGTGCGTGGGAGGCCTCTACCCACTCATATCATCATCATCTTCTTCTTCTTCATGGTCCAATAAACAAGAAAATATTGTCACCAAGCTATCTACATCAAGGTGGCATAGTCGTTTGGGTCATCCATCATTAGTCATAGTTAGATATGTTCTTAGCAAAAATAAACTCTCTTATGAGCCTAGTGTTGAGTCAGTTTGTGATCCGTTTCAACAAGCAAAAAGTCATCAGTTACCTTACCCAAATTTCTACTAGTGTGTCTACTGCCCCTTTACAACTTATCTTTTCAGATGTATGGGGGCCAGCTCCTACTTCAGTTGGTAGATTTTCCTATTATGTAAGTTTTACTGATGACTACAGTAAATTTACTTGGATTTACCTATTGAAAAAACGATATGATGTATTCCAAGTTTTTCTCAATTTCCAAAATCTTGTTGAACGCAAACTGAACTCTAAAATCATTGCTATGCAAATTGACTGGGGTGGTGAGTAAGAAAAATTAAATTCTTTCTTCCAAAAGCTTGGCATATCACACCATGTCTCTTGTCCTCATGCTCACCAGCAAAACGGATCCGCTGAAAGAAAGCATCGTCACATAGTTGATATGGGGCTTGCATTGCTAGCAAATGCTTCCATGCCACTTAAATTTTGGGATGAAGCATTCTTAACTGCCACATATCTTATCAACTTGCTTCCAAGTAAAGTCATAAAATTTAAAACACCCATTACACGACTTCTTGGTATCACACCCAACTACACATCTCTTCGTATTTTTGGTTGTGCCTGTTGGCCCAATCTTAGGCCCTACAACACACGCAAACCCGCTTTTCGCTCAAAACGGTGTGTCGCCTCGCTGGCCCAAACCAAAGACGATGACTCCCTAAAAAAGCAAGAAAAAAAATCACCCATGTTGCTGCATGTCGGGTCCGAGATTGATGTCGAGATTGCCGACGTCCAGGACCATGCGCCGACGCTTGATACATCTCCAATGTATCTATAATTTTTGATTGCTCCATGCTATATTATCTACTGTTTTGGGCAATATTGGGCTTTATTTTCCACTTTTATATTACTTTTGGGACTAACCTATTAACCGGAGGCCCAGCCTGATTCTTTGTTTATGCCTATTTCAAAGGTTTCGAGGAAAAGGAATATCGCATTTGAGTCAAAACAGAATCTAAATCAATCTGGAGAAGTTATTTTGGAAGGAAACCCACCTGATGGACTTGGACTCCACGTCGGAAGATATGGGAGGTGCTCACGAGGGTGGGCGCCCCCCGGGCGCGCCCCCTGCCTCGTGGGGCCCCCGTAGCTCCACCGACGTACTCTTTTCACCCATATATACCTACGTAACCTAAAACTTCCAGAACAGAAGATAGATCGGGCCGCCACAAGCCTCTGTAGCCACCAAAAACCTCTCGGGAGCCCGTTCCAAGCACCACCGGAGGGGAGGAACCCATCACCGGTGGCCATCTTCATCATCCCGACGCTCTCCATGACGAGGAGGGAGTAGTTCACCCTCGGGGCTGAGGGTATGTACCGATAGCTATGTGTTTGATCTCTCTCTCTCTCGTGTTCTCTCTCGTGTTCCTCTATGGCACGATCTTGATGTATCCCGAGCTTTGCTATTGTAGTTGGATCTTATGATGTTTCTCCCCTCTACTCTCTTGTGATGAATTGAGTTTCCCCTTTGAAGTTATCTTATCGGATTGAGTCTTTATGAGAACACTTGATGTATGTCTTGTTGTGATTATCTGTGGTGACAATGGGATATCATGTGCCACTTGATGTATGTTTTGGTGATCAACTTGCGGGTTTTGTGACATTGGGAACCTATGCATATGGGTTGGCACACGTTCTTGACTCTCCGATAGAAACTTTGGGGCACTCTTTGAAGTACTTTTATGTTGGTTGGATAAATCTGAGATTGTGTGATGCATATCGTATAATCATGCCCACGGATACTTGAGGTGACAATGGAGTATCTAGGTGACATTAGGGTTTTGGTTGATTTGTATCTTAAGGTGTTATTCTAGTACGAATTCTAGGGCTGTTTGTGGCACTTATAGGAATAGCCCACCGGATTGATTGGAAAGAATAACTTTGAGGTGGTTTCGTACCCTACCATAATCTCTACGTTTGTTCTCCGCTATTAGTGGCTTTGGAGTGATTCTTTGTTGCATGTTGAGGGATTGTTATATGATATATCTATGTTATTATTGTTGAGAGAACTTGCACTAGTGAAAGTATGAACCCTAGGCCTTGTTTCCTATCATTGCAATACCGTTTACGCTCACTTTTATCATTAGTTACCTTGCTGTTTTTATTATTTCAGATTACAAAAACCTATATCTACCATCCATATTGCACTTGTATCACCATCTCTTCATGAACTAGTGCACCTATACAATTTACCATTGTATTGGGTGTGTTGGGGACACAAGAGACTCTTTGTTATTTGGTTGCAGGGTTGCTTGAGAGAGACCATCTTCATCCTACGCCTCCCACGGATTGATAAACCTTAGGTAATCCACTTGAGGGAAATTTGCTACTGTCCTACAAACCTGTGCACTTGCAGGCCCAACAACGTCTACAAGGAGAAGGTTGCGTAGTAGACATCAAGCTTTTTTCTAGCGCCGTTGCCGGGGAGGCTAGGTAAGTGAAGGTATATCTTTAGATCTTGCAATCGAATCTTTTTTGTTTCTTGTTTTAGCAGTAGTCTAGTTTATAAAAGAAAACTACAAAAAAATGGAATTGAGTTTGTCTCATACGCTTCATCTTTTTAATATCTTTCGTGAGTATGATGGAAAAGAAAATTGTGCCAAAGTGTTAGAAGAAGAATGCTATAAAATGTTTGGCACTAAATATTTATATGATGAGCATGATTGCAATGTTGTTAGTATGAATTCCTTGAATATCCATGATGCTAATGATATGCAAAGCCACAAGCTTGGGGAAGCTATGTTTGATGAAGATGATATTTTTTGTCCCCCAAGCTTTGATGAGCAAATTTACTATGATAAAAGCATGCCTCCTATCTATGATGATTATTGTGATGACACGTATGCTTTAAAGAATAACGATAACCATGAAACTTGTCATCTTGATCTTAATTTCCAATCACATGATAGCTATTTTGTTGAGTTTGCTCCCACTATTATTCATGAGAAGAATTTTGCTTATGTGGAGAGTAGTAAATTTTCTATGCTTGTAGATCATGAAAAGAATGCTTTAGGTTCTGGTTATATTGTTGAATTCATTCATGATGCTACTGAAAATTATTATGAGAGAGGATCATATGCTTCTACATATTGCAATAATATCAAGCTTCCTCTCTATGTGCTTAAAGTTTTGAAGTTATGCTTGTTTTACCTTCCTATGCAAGATGATTCTTGTTCCCATAAGTTGTTTGTTCAAAAAATCACTATGCATAGGAAGTGGGTTAGACTTAAATGTGCTAGTCATATTCCTCATGATGCTCTCTTTATGTTTCAATTCTTATCTTTTATGTGAGCATCATTGAAATCATAATGCCTAGCTAGGGGCGTTAAAAGATAGAGCTTGTTGGGAGGCAACCCAATTTTATTTTAGTTTCTTTCTTTCTGGTTATGTTTAGGAATAAATAATCCATCTAGATTCTGTTTAGATGTGGTTTTATGTCTTAATTAGTGTTTGTGCCAAGTAGAACCTTTGGGAAGACTTGGGTGAAGTCTTTATGATCATGCTGTAAAAAACAGAAACTTTAGCGCTCACGAGATTAGCTAGAACTTTTTACTGGAAAGTGCTATTTAGTTGATTCTTTTTGCAGATGATTACTAGAAAAATTGGTCAGGTCCACCAATTTATTTTAGAATTTTTGGAGTTCCAGAAGTTTGCGTTAGTTACAGATTACTACAGACTGTTCTGTTTTTGACAGATTCTGTTTTCATTGTGTTGTTTGCTTATTTTGATGAATCTATGGCTAGTAAAATAATTTATAAACCATAGAGAAGTTGGAATACAGTAGGTTTAACACCAATATAAATAAATAATGAGTTCATTACAGTACCTTGAAGTGGTGTTTTGTTTTCTTTCGCTAACAGAGCTTACAAGTTTTTACATTAAGTTTTGTGTTGTGAAGTTTTCAAGTTTTGGGTAAAGATTCGATGGACTATGGAATAAGGAGTGGCAAGAGCCTAAGCTTGGGGATTCCCAAGGCACCCCAAGGTAATATTCAAGGATAACCAAGAGCCTAAGCTTGGGGATGCCCCGGAAGGCATCCCCTCTTTCGTCTTCGTTCATCGGTAACTTACTTTGAGCTATATTTTTATTCACCACATGATATGTGTTTTGCTTGGAGTGTCATGTCATTTTCTTTAGCTTTGCTTGATGTTTGAATAAAGTATAAAGATCTGACATTATTAAATGGGAGTGTCTTCACATAGTTGCATAATTATTTAGCTACTCATTGATCTTCACTTATATTTTTCGGAGTAGTTTGTCATTTGCTCTAGTGCATCACTTTTATCTTTTAGAGCACAATGGTGGTTTTATTTTGAAGAAATAGATGGACTCTCATGCTTCACTTATATCATTTTGAGAGTCTTAAATAGCATGGTAATTTGCTTAAATAATCCTAATATGCTAAGCATACAAGATTTGTAAGAATTCTTATGAGTGTGTTGAATACTAAGATAAGTTGGATGCTTGATAATTATTTTGAGATATGAAGATGGTGATATTAGAGTCATGCTAGTTGAGTAGTTGTGAATTTGAGAAATACTTGTGTTAAAGTTTGTGATTCCCGTAGCATGCACGTATGGTGAACCGTTATGTGATGAAGTCGGAGCATGATTTGTTTATTGATTGTCTTCCTTATGAGTGGCGGTCGGGGACGGCGATGGTCTTTTCCTACCAATCTATCCCCTAGGAGCATGCGCGTAATACTTTGCTTTGATAACTTCTAGATTTTTGCAATAAGTATATGAGTTCTTTATGACTAATGTTGAGTCCATGGATTATACGCACTTTCCCCATCCTTCCACCATTGCTAGCCTCTCTAATACCGCAAGACCTTTCACGGGTATCATACACCCACCATATCCTTCCTCAAAATAGCCACCATACCTACCTATCATGGCAATTCCATAGCCATTCTGAGATATATTGCCATGCAACTTTCCGCCGTTTCATTTATTATGACACGCTCCATCATTGTCATATTGCTTAGCATGATCATGTAGTTGACATCGTATTTGTTGCAAAGCCACCGTTCATAATTCTTTCATACATGTAACTCTTGATTCATTGCATATCCCGGTACACCGCGGGAGGCATTCATATAGAGTCATATTTTGTTCTAAGTATTGAGTTGTAATTGTTGAGTTGTAAGAAAATAAAAGTGTGATGATCATCATTATTAGAGCATTGTCCCAGTGTGGAAAGGATGATGGAGACTATGATTCCCCCACAAGTCGGGATGAGACTCCGGACGAAAAAATTAAAAAAAAAGAGGCCATAAAAAAAGAAAAGGCCCAAATAAAAAAATAAAAAAAATGAGAGAAAAAGAGAGAGGGAACAATGTTAGTATCCTTTTACCACACTTGTGCTTCAAAGTAGCACCATGATCTTCATGATAGAGAGTCTCCTATGTTGTCACTTTCATATACTAGTGGGAATTTTTCATTATAGAACTTGGCTTGTATATTCAATGATGGGCTTCCTCAAAATGCCCTAGGTCTTCGTGAGCAAGCGAGTTGGATGCACACCCACTTAGTTTCTTTTGTTGAGCTTTCATATGCTTATAGCTCTAGTGCATCCGTTGCATGGCAATCCCTACTCACTCACATTGATATCTATTGATGGCCATCTCCATAGCCCGTTGATACGCCTAGTTGATGTGAGACTATCTTCTCCTTTTTGTCTTCTCCACAACCACCATTCTATTCCACCTATAGTGCTATGTCCATGGCTCACGCTCATGTATTGCGTGAAGATTGAAAAGTTTTGAGAATGTCAAAAGTATGAAACAATTGCTTGGCTTGTCATCGGGGTTGTGCATGATTTAAATATTTTGTGTGGGGAAGATGGAGCATAGCCAGACTATATGATTTTGTAGGGATAACTTTCTTTGGCCATGTTATTTTGAGAAGACATAATCGCTTTGTTAGTATGCTTGAAGTATTATTATTTTTATGTCAATATGAAATTTTGTCTTGAATCTTATGGATCTGAATATTCATACCACAATTAAGAAGATTTACATTGAAATTATGCCAAGTAGCACTCCGCATCAAAAATTCTCTTTTTATCATTTACCTACTCGAGGAATGACGAGGAATTAAGCTTAGGGATGCACGATCGTCTCCAACGTATCTATAATTTTGATTGCTCCATGCTATATTATCTACTGTTTTGGGCAATATTGGGCTTTATTTTCCACTTTTATATTACTTTTGGGACTAACCTATTAACCGGAGGCCTAGCCCAGATTCTTTGTTTTATGCCTATTTCAAAGGTTTCGAGGAAAAGGAATATCAGACGGAGTCAAAACGGAACGAAATCAGCTGGAGAAGTTATTTTTGGAAGGAAACCCACCTGATGGACTCGGACTCCACGTCAGAATATACGGAGGTGCTCACGAGGGTGGGGGCGCGCCCAACCCCCCGGGCGCGCCCCCCTGCCTCGTGGGGCCCACGTAGCTCCACCGACGTACTCTTTTCACCCATATATACCTACGTACCCTAAAACTTCCAGAACAGAAGATAGATCGAGAGTTCCACCGCTGCAAGCCTCTGTAGCCACCAAAAACCTCTCAGGAGCCTGCTCCTAACCCCACGGAGGGGGGGAACCCATCACCGGTGGCCATCTTCATCATCCCGACGCTCTCCATGACGAGGAGGGAGTAGTTCACCCTCGGGGCTGAGGGTATGTACCAAGAGCTATGTGTTTGATCTCTCTCTCTCTCTCGTGTCCTCTCTTGTGTTCCCTCTATGGCACGATCTTGATGTATCCCGAGCTTTGCTATTGTAGTTGGATCTTATGATGTTTCTCCCCCTCTACTCTCTTGTGATGAATTGAGTTTCCCCTTTGAAGTTATCTTATCGGATTGAGTCTTTATAAGAACACTTGATGTATGTCTTGCCGTGATTATCTGTGGTGACAATGGGATATCATGTGCCACTTGATGTATGTTTTTGTGATCAACTTGCGGGTTTCGTGACATTGGGAACCCATGCATAGGGGTTGGCACACGTTCTTGACTCTCCGATAGAAACTTTGGGGCACTCTTTGAAGTACTTTTATGTTGGTTGGATAAATCTGAGATTGTGTGATGCATATCGTATAATCATGCCCACGGATACTTGAGGTGACAATGGAGTATCTAGGTGACACTAGGGTTTTGGTTGATTTGTATCTTAAGGTGTTATTCTAGTACGAACTCTAGGGTTGTTTGTGGCACTTATAGGAATAGCCCACTGGATTGATTGGAAAGAATAACTTTGAGGTGGTTTCGACCCTACCATAATCTCTACGTTTGTTCTCCGCTATTAGTGGCTTTGGAGTGACTCTTTGTTGCATGTTGAGGGATTGTTATATGATCTATCTATGTTATTATTGTTGAGAGAACTTGCACTAGTGAAAGTATGAACCCTAGGCCTTGTTTCCTATCATTGCAATACCGTTTACGCTCACTTTTATCATTAGTTACCTTGCTGTTTTTATTATTTCAGATTACAAAAACCTATATCTACCATCCATATTGCACTTGTATCACCATCTCTTCGCGAACTAGTGCACCTATACAATTTACCATTGTATTGGGTGTGTTGGGGACACAAGAGACTCTTTGTTATTTGGTTGCGAGGTTGCTTGAGAGAGACCATCTTCATCCCACGCCTCCCACGGATTGATAAACCTTAGGTCATCCACTTGAGGGAAATTTGCTACTGTCCTACAAACCTGTGCACTTGCAGGCCCAACAACGTCTACAAGGAGAAGGTTGCGTAGTAGACATCAACGCTCTCTTTGTTGAAGATCGCCGCGTTGCAACACCAACGTCGCCATCGAGCATTGGTTGCCGAAGACCGCAACTTGGCCACACATCTCCGTCGCTGACTCACGGTAGTCCATCGAACCCTCCATAGCAAGCCTCCACGATCAGCAGTCTCCTTGCTGCCGTAGGTGTCTGTAGCGACCCGACCTCAGACGATCAAGTCTCTGTGCTTAAGTGTCATCCCTGGATCGGTATGCTGACACACACAGTACTCGAGGATTTATAACAGAGGTAAATCACATGTATAAAATAATGTAAATACTATTACCTCAATCCAAATAGCAGAAGTAATAACAAGGTTGTGGATTCCCATCAACACCAACGGCAAAGTTGAGTGTAGAAATCGTAACCCTAATGTACCACTTACTCGTCGTAATAATCCTGCAACATGAGACGTTGCAGCCACAAAGGGTCAGTACATTGAATGTACTGGCAAATTCACACCATAGAATATTGATGAATAATAGCTATCACTACATGCATAAATGGCTGGTGGAAAAGCTCTATGGTTATATTGTTTTTGCGAAAAGCCAATTTTTCCCTACTGCAAAGGAATATATTTTATTTAAATACAAAGTTGGTTGAAAACATTGAGAATGGTAAACCCCATCTCAATCCCAATTAAAAGTAATCATTAACAACCCAACAAATTAATTATAGAGTGATGAGATCAACACGATAATCCAAGAACCAGATACTCAAGATGTCCATAACCGGGGACACGGCTAATCATGATTAGTTTGTACACTCTGCAGAGGTTTGCGCACTTTCCCCACAAGACTCGATCTCCTCCATTGGATTTCTCGCACTACATAATGTTTGAGAAACAGATGACCGAGACACAGTCTTTCCGAAGATGCCCCCTTAACCGATAGATAGGCCTGTACACCTATAATCCCCTACATTCGCTAGCCCATCATGAAAGGTTTCCCACAACTTACTCAACTATGCCAGAGCCCATAATGGCATGTGTTTGCACACAGAAGTTTCTAGCATGAATAATCTTATGATCCCTTTAAGCCTGGGTGGCAGTCCATAGGAGAATCACACGGTACCCCGGGATTTCCAAAAATACAGACAACACTGGATTCCCTAGGTGCCTCAATCCACCCAGATGTGTATTAAAGTTGCCACCTTAAGTTGAACCATTAAGTAAACAATCTCACAATCTGTCATGGAATACGCTCAAACCCAATCCACGTCTACGAGCATAGCATGGCCATATAAGCATAACATAATAGTAACTCCCAAGGTTTGAATGCAGGGCAATAGGTTCCTACCTCATCAACTACTTCCCAGTACCCACATGTTATCAATCCTACTCATGCAATGTTTAAGGGTTGAATCTAATGCATAAAACTGGGTAATGAAAAGTATGATCAAAGTGTGAACTTGCCTGTAGTGTTGATGAAGATGATTCGCACTCAAAACTCTTGATAATTCTACTCGTCACACTCCGGTCAATCTATCGTAGGCAAGCAATAGTAACCACACATAAGCAATCACTAAAAAGGTCGGAAAGAACGAAGAACAATTCGGAAAACATTAAAACCAAGCAAATAACTCTTGCAACATAAAACAATTTCTAACAGTACCAAAATTGTGTGAATTTGGCCTTATCAAAAAGTTTAGGTCAAGTGCTTCGATTTGCAAAAAGAATCAACTGAATCGGAGCTACGAAACTCAAGTTACGATCAAACGAAGTTCAAATACAAAACTGGTTGAAATCAAATTTTAAAACTTTCAAAAACATGTTCAAGTTGTATTACTAGATAGAGGGGATCATAACTAAGAAGTGGGCCGGTTGGGGCTGGATGAACAGGACCCCCGTGGAGGGCAGGATGAACAGGACCACCCCGTGGAGGGCAGGATGAACAGTAGACGGTGGAGGGCTGGATGAACAGTAGCCCGTGGAGGGGTGGTTGAATAGGAGCCCGTGGAGAGGGCTGGTTGAACAGTAGCCGGTGGAGTAGCGCGCGGTGGAGGCTGGATGAACAGGAGCCCGTGGATGAACAGTCGTAGGTGGAGGCTGGAGGAGGTCGACGGTGGATGAACAGTAGCCCGTGGAGGCTAGAGGGGGCCGATGGTGGAGATGAACAGTATCCCGTGGAGTCCTGTTTTGCGGTACGCCACACCCCTCCCGATGAACAGGACCCCCGTTTCGACCGTAGCGCTCCAACACAAGTCTGTTTCCTCTGTTTTGCGGTACGCCACACCCCTCCTGATCAACAGGACCCCCGTTTCGACCGTAGGAGGTTCGTTTCCTCCATTTTGCGGTATGCCAGACTCCTCCCGTTGAACAGGATCCCGTTTCGAACGTGGCCGGTCGAACACAAGGACGTTTCCTCCGTTCTGCGGTACGCCATGCCTCATTTCCATCGGCTATTCTGTCCAAGCCCTCCCGATGAACACGACGACGCATTCCGTTCTGACCCAGCCGGTTGGCTCCCCATGAACACGACGACGCAGTTTCTCCGTTCCGACCCAACCTGTATGTACGTACGTGGCTGTATTTTCTTTCTTGCATACTTGCCGCTATACGTACGTGTACATGCTACGTGTGCGCCTCTACTATGACACGTGCGCGCCTCTATATCGACCAGTATGTACGTACACATTCGCGACCAGGATGACAATGCTACGTACGCTTCGACCAGGTGGGTCCCGACTGTCAGGCACTTCCTTGCGTGCGAAGATGTAGCTGGTGGGTCCCTGCAGTCAGGGGGAAATGTTTTTTTCGCGAAATATGGTGGCCCGTCTGGTGGGTCCCCGCTGTCAGGTGGAGGAATAATTATTTTGCGCGTAATAAGGAGGCACTTCTTTCCTGCGGCAGTGGACCCAACTGTCAGCCTCTCCACGTACAGTCCACGTTCGATGGAAGCCGTTCCTTGACCATGTTGACCACGCCACACCGAGAGCACCAGGGCGGTGGACGACGGTGAGGCTTAGGAAGGGGACGACGCGGAGCCAGGGAAGACGCGGCAGTGGATGCCCACGCGGAGAGGAGTACGAGGGTTCACTGGTTCGGCTACAGTGTGAGGCTACCATCGCCGCAAAATAACATCGGGTGTGGGTGAGTAGAGGGATGGTCTGGCCAGCAGTGGGAGTAGTAGTGGGCGGTGAGGCCTCCGTGGCATCGCAGCCGGCCACGGGAGGCAGGAGCACGAGGCACGACCGGCGCTGGTTTGTGTGGCTGGAGCAAGAAGACCAGAGGTTGAAGAAGCACTATGGCCGTTGGATGGACATCATACGGTCAATGGAGCTTGAATCGTGCATATTGACTAAGTTGACAAAGCCCTCCATCCCCGTCAACTTAGTAGGCCCACAAGTTAGCCTCCCACTATACTGGGTCCCAGCTAGCAGGGGGAGTATTCATTTTTTTGTGCGTAATAAGGAGGCACTTCCGGTGGGTCCGAGCTGACAGCGGGGGGAACGTTTTTTTCGCGAAATACGATGGCCCGTCCGGTCGGTCCCAACAGTCAGGGGGAAACATTTTTTTCCAAATACGGTGGCCCGTCCGGTGGGTCCCTGCTATCAGGTGGAGGAATAATTATTTTCCGCGTAATAAGGAGGCACTTCCTTGCGGCTGCCGTGGACCCAGCTGTCAGCCTCTCCATGATAGTACTCTTCCGATGGAAGTCGTTCCTTGACCATGTTGACCACACCGTGCTGAGAGCACCAGGGCGGTGGACGACGGCGAGGCCTAGGAAGGGGACGACGCGGAGCCGGGGAAGACGCGGTAGTGGATGCCCACGTGGAGAGGAGTACGAGGGTTCACTGGTTCGGCTGCGGTGTGAGGCTGCCGTCGCCGCAGAATAACAGGGGGTGTGGGTGAGTAGAGGGATGCCTTGGCCAGCGGTGGGAGTAGTAGGGGGCGGTGAGGCCTGCATGGGAGGCGGGAGCAGGCGGTCCCGCCGGCGCTGGATTTGGCGGCTGGAGCAAGAAGATCACAGAGTGAAGAAACACGACGGCCGTTGGATTGACATCCAACGGTTACTTCTGCTAGAATCGTTTGTTGACATATCTAATAACTAAAAAATTCTTGCATACACGTCAATTTAATAGGCCCATAAGTCAGACCATTCCCTCTTTTTTAATAATTTATATATAGCTCATTGCGACTTCTTATGCAATTTATTGCAGTCCGTTTTTTTGGTTGGCCAGGGCCAATTTCGCATATTTCTGTGGGTTCCAAACTACTTTTAATACCGAAATGTCGAGCCAGATTTAAAGTACTTTGAAGATATATTTAAATTAGGTTAATACCCAGAGAAATAGGAATCTGAAAATGTGAAAAAAGTTCAGAAATTATAAAGTAATTGCCAATTTGTCATCTGTTTTTATATTTATAACCAATTTCATATTACTTCCAAGATTTGCAGGAGTCTTGAAAGAGTTGCAGCCCGTCAGGGCGTAGATAAATAAATATGCCTGGATTGGGTATTCTTCAAAAATAAAATAAACTAGGCTCATTTTCACAAAGAAAGAATAGCTGGGCTGGTCACATGGTGAACATAAAATACAAGTCTGGGCTAGACGGGCCACAACCCAGTTCAAACCCTGGTCCGTCTCAACAATAACAAAAAAAAATCTTGCTCGAAAGCGACCACGTCCCGTGTGTCAGCCGATCTTGTGTTGTTCTCTTGTCTATTGACTATATACGCTCACAATGTCGTGGGTCCTAGATGTTAGGAAAACACTAGGAGGAAGCCTTTTTTTCCATACGCTGACATGGTGGGCCCATACTGTCATCCTCTCCACGTACTTCTGCCGATTCCTGTTGTTTGTTGACCATGTTGACAACGCGAGAGGGTAGCGCCGCGGCGAGCGCACCAAAGCGCGCGGAGGACAACGACGAGGCCTCGGACGTCGGCGTTAACGATTTAGGAGATGGTGGGGCGGCGATGGGTGCGCTGAGGCGCAGCCAGCCGTGGGAGGCGGAAGAAGTGCCCCGGCCAAGATCAGTTTGGTTTTGGCGGCCGGAGGAAGACAGGATGAAGAAACACGACATGTAAAAAGCAGCAGGAGTACTTAACAACCTTAATCGAAACCAGTAGGGGTAATCGAACAACCATAGCTGAAAGCAGTATGAGTACTTATACAGGTTCAACCATACAAATCACGCCTCGAATAGTGCTACTTTGCCTACAGTTAACCAAGGGTAAGGCCGCCAAGCCCCAGGACAAGGCCCAGGCGCCACCCCGTGCATCCACAACCTTCTGAAAGCGGCATCATCTCGCAATGTGGTCAATAAACAGGATATTCGCTTTAGAGCCATGGAAAAATAGGAACATAATCTTCTGTCCTATTCTCCAAGATGGACGGGCCTTCATTATTTGAGACCACCCATGAATAAGTATCTTTTCACCTCCAAGGGGAATGGAGTAGGTCGACATAAACATCATGTTGTGACCAAGCGGAAGTCTGACCCGACCATGGTCAGGCATCTGTATAGGAACAATAGAACTGGGCAGTTTCTATTTCAAGAAGATCACAGCTGTAAAACTGTGTACAAGCAATAGTTTATGAACAACATATATAGCAGAAAACAACTCGTACCATAAGTTTCTCGACACAGTTGGGCCTGTTCAACGAGTGCAGCAATGGCACACATATCCCACGTGGCCTTCCACCATTGAAACGCCCCACAAGGACCTCAAGACAATCAATAAAGTGTAGGAACTTGTGGATGTTGTCCCAGTCAACTTCAGCGCCATCAGTAATAGCCGAGCTGTTCTGAGAATAATGAACGAGCAGCCTGCTTAACTCTGAAAAAACCTACACGTGCCACCAATTATAAGAAAATATTAGTTAGAAGTAGCATCTTCGTGAGAGATTCGTTGCTACTTCTAAAGTTAAATTGTGATTAGTTAGACAGAATATGTGGATTAAGAAGTAATCGAGGCAACATTCAAGTACCGGATACAAAACTTACATGGATGAACAATTGGAGCAGCGTCGGGGTGGAAGATCGCAGTGAAGATGAGACCAGGTTCTACTATTTCCATCAACATTCTTGCGCCAACTTTCAGTCAGTAACACTTGAGAAAGTTTATCCAGGTTCGGCCATAAAAAAGCAGCGATCTTCTTGGTTCATGAACCCAACTCGGAACTTATATCCATGGCTTGTCTTCACCGTGACCATTAAACTGGTGTATTCAGTTATGGCAAGGCCGAGCATCTTGTGTACATGTGTTCTGGCAGAGCAAATAATGCACTGCAAGAAAAATAATATCAGAACACAATGTATTCCCTATCCAAATCTAGAAATAACTTCCTCCTTCACGTCAGAGTTGACCATCGTACTGGTAGTACCTTTTATCCAAATATAGCAATCCAAATTTCCAAATTAGTCGACAAAGATGTTCAGAAAAACCCACCCTCCCGGATAGAAAAGAGGATTCTAGGAACATCATGCGGCGTTTTAAAATCCCGTGTTAGGATGAGAAGGAACAAGTGTGGCGTCTCGCCGAGGGCAAAAACCTGTAGGGTCCTCGCATTTTGGGCCTTTGCAAATGAAACACACTAGATTGATGAGGAAGAAAAAATGCATCAACGGCGGTGGCTGCCATCCTAGGATTACCCGCGACAAAGGGACTTGGATTTATCGGGGATGGATGAAGAATTCGTACCTGGTTCTCCATGAGAAAACCCTATGTAATCGCCAAGAGGGGGTATTCTCCGAACAAGCAGCCGAGGGAGAAGGGGATTCAGGCCCAATGAAATATTGCCGCTTCGTCCGTCCAGCTTACTGCTGGAAAGGGGGGTTTGTGATTTGACGTCTCATTGGGCATTACTGCAGCGCTACGACCGGGGTGTGTCTACCGTGCAGTTGTGCACTCTAATTTGTGCATATGGCACGTGGACCCGTTCTTGCGGATGCCCCACATATCAGCGAAAGGAAGTAGAAAGACAGGAGTAACTAGTTACACAAAAATATATTTTTGACAGAGAGATACTCCCTCTCTAAAGAAATATACAAATCTTTTATACATAAGAATTGTATACTTCTTATATAATTATAAAAAACAGAGTTGTTTTTAACACAGTATAGACGAGTTGGTGATGATTGTGTGCCTGCCGTCCTGCAATATAGGCCGTCCGATTTATATCTGACGGATAGTGACATTGACCTAGATTACTACTGCAAGCCAGGTTTGTTGACAATTTTACTTGTCTTTCTTACTCATTCGATATAATATCCAAATATTCACGTCGATTAGTTGCAAACAATAAGTGCTAGACAAACTTCTTGATTCAGATTTTGGACGGTCTCTTACTGCAGTTACAATTCTGCATACTTGTCCTAGTAAGCTCACAAGTAAATGATTGGTTCATTACATATATGCTTGCCTTGTCATATTTGTTGTCAATATTCTTTTAGGGTGGACCACCCTGTTTCTAAATACTACAACCGTAGACATGAGTGTATAGTATTTCTCTATGTGATCTCTTCCATCATGTGTGGGCAACGAACACTGAATTGTATAGAAAGAAAGTGTCATTTCCAGCTTTTACATAGGCTTCGATCTTTTACATGGAATACAATCTATCTACTTGCTTTGTGTCGCACTACCAACACTCCACCCTTGAAGCTAAACATTATGCCACTCATAATTCCTTAGTTTATTTGTTCAAATACGAATTTCATATGATTCTAATGTTCCTACTTCAGTTTTGAAATGTGTGTCTACATTATAGAGACATAAGGGTTTGTATTTACGTGTGTGGTGCTGGTCAAGACGGTTGGGGGTGAACTTTGCATATGCAGGGGTTTATAGGGAGACACTCTTCGAGTTGAATCCGCATTGCATTCCATAGGTAATCTGACTACTTTTTATGTTTTCATGAATCTCAGATTTTGAAAAGCATCATAATGATTATGAGCTTGCGCGCGTGAAAAGAATAAAGCAGAACAATGACATGGCTGTCAAACTTGGCATTAATGGACTGAAATCAATTCTGGATGCAATGCAATGCAAACGCTCTCCACCTAAAGATTCATGCTCGAATATGATCCTACTTGGTGATTACGAGCTAGAGGGAGACCTAAGTCAATGTAGTTCCCTAGTGGAGGAGTCAGAGGAAGATGCACTATCTTATTCACCCATCAAGGTGAACTTTCCAAGGTTATATTCGTCGCACATATCTTGCAACTGATGCTTTGCATTGCTTCTACTTTGTTGAACTGCCATTAGCTTAGT
Source organism: Aegilops bicornis (assembly GCA_021605145.1). Lineage (NCBI taxonomy): Eukaryota > Viridiplantae > Streptophyta > Magnoliopsida > Poales > Poaceae > Aegilops > Aegilops bicornis. The sequence goes on from CM038670.1 coordinate 707,152,165, forward strand.
TTACACATCATGTATGTGAATACGCCCTGCCTATCCATTTTCAAAGACATATTCCATCTGTCATCATACCATATTTATCCATTAAAATGTTTTTCTTGTGTATCGACGTTCAAAAGGAAGAGGCGATTGCTGATCATGGAGGAGCACAAGCAAAGTATTTGGAAAAGGTAGTGGCATTGATAAATCAAATAGCCCATTAGGTGTAGTTGCAATATCACACGACCCACAAAACACCCCAACTCTAGCAGACTCTACCCCTACTACCTTTGGTCATTTACGATGCCCAACTCAGAGACCCCAAGCGCAACAAACATTATGATTATGCCGATTGACATAACACCGACTCTACGATGCAAAACCCCATTCCGAAAGAGTACACCAAATCCAGTTGCCAAATCCCTTTTCGAACCAAAGAGAGCCCCAATTGCAACAAATAGGACCCCTGTTCCATTTCTTCCCAGTTTAGAAGACAAAGCTTATATTGTTGTCAGGAACTTTGTGCGCATCGTTCCTTCATGGAAAGATTATACCGCAGACACAGAACAATTTCCAGTCTTCCTCCGCAACTTACTCGTAAGTAATGTACTAATGTTATTCATGGTCATTTCTGCATATATTTCTGCTAATAGAAGACACAAGATTTCATTCTTTTAAATAGGCGAGGACCAAACTGGATTGTGAAGACGAGCAAGGGTTGGTTGCGCTTTTCAAGCACTCGTTGATGAAGTATCGTTCCTACCCGAGGAAAGCGCACTTCGATGGCAAGCCTCTAAACGAAATTTCTGTAAAGTCTCCAGTGCTACATTTATCCGACGGTGACTGGAATAATCTTGTTACACATTGGTCTCGGCTGCAGCCTAAGGTACTATCTATGATATCACATCACAATTTGAACCACATTTCTGCATTTGGCTTAACGTCTCACTTGTCTGAAAACTGTTAGCGAAGAACATTCATTCTCAAGGGACCACGAGAATCTTGCAACTATACCGCTTTGCATTGCTCTTGTGAGTACCTCTTGCCTGTATGACCATACTTACTTCCATAGCCGTTTGATTATGTAGCATCACGCACATGTTAGCCTCGTTATCGTCCATTTGGTGGACATTATAAGATCCGTATGGACTCTTACATAAATTTAGAATCAACCCAATGCTTTTGAAGAGGTTTAGCTCTGCAGTCCTCTTGTAAGGAATGAACATTGTCTATCACTCTACTTACATTAACAACTACTCCCTCCGTCCCATAATATAAGAACATTTTGTACAGTACACTAGTGTTCAAAACACTCTTGTATTATGGGAAGAGGGATTGGTTCATTGTGTAGCATTCTGCATCTTATCTCCCTCGCCCACCATTTACTAAAAAAGATCAGGTCTATATTTAATCTTACCAAAAAGTAGAATACACAGACAATGCCGGTCTTGAAGTGTAGCCCATTGCTCTTGTCAATACATTTTGTTACGTAATGCTTGTACTTCGAGGATTGGTAGTTGATTATGTAGCATCAATCGCATCTTTCTTCATTATCCTCTATCCCTTCCAGTATTATCATATCTATAATTACTCTCTACAAAATGTAGAGTACATGCAATGCTTATGAAGAAGATTCTGTGCTGAAATTCTTGACATGGAGAAGGGCATTATAAAGCCGGTGTTAACTGTTAATGTAAGTCAGTCCTTCTAAAGACTGTATCCTCAACTGCTGTTTAATTTGCTCATACTCCCTATCATTTACTTCTTTGTTTAGTTTCTTTGTTTCTACCAAAATGCATGTTCGCAAGAACCGTAAGTTCTAAGTTTTACTTGTAAAACCAAATTCCTTATTCATACCATGCACATTACTCAATACTCCCTATATGTATGCTTGTTTTTGTGGATCTATAATCCAGTGTGTGGTGAAGCAGCCCACGTTTGCACCTTGTCATCTCCTGTTTTATATTACTGATGTGGCTGATGATATGAACAACATGCCATGCACATTAACCAAAACAGATAGAATAATTTTCTTTGCCCTTCATCTATGCTTGTTATGTTGACATGGTAATCCAGTAGTGTGGTGAAGCTCCCCGCATTATGAACAATGCCAAATTATGCTATTGATATTTTGAACTTACTCTTTATTTTCTAATTTGAAATTGGATGGAATTGACAACACAATTATCATCTTTGTTTATACACGTGCAAAACCTGTCATCTCTCTGCTTTGTTTCAGGGTGATATGCCTGATGGCATGCACAAGTCTGTTGAAGGCTGTGAGACAAACCCAACATATATTGCAGCAAAGAAGGCAAAACATCTTGAAGATAGCGAGACAACGCCAAAGTCTTGTCTTGATGCAGTGTTCAAGTTACTCAAGACTAGCGATCGAGACAAGCTCACGAAATTCGTTATGCGAATCAGTTCGACTTCTTCGGTCCCAATTTCTAGCGAAAGGCATTCAGCAACTTAACCCGACTTGATGTCCTATCTCTAAGAAAGATTGCGGAGAACACCAATGAGAACCTCATCGCTAAACAGCAGCTACACGGAAGCTATGACCGACATGCTAGGCGGTCTCACGGCCTTGCTTTCGGCTGACTTCTTGGCAGTTCAGCAAGGCTAACCTTTCTTGAATTGTCTTGGAAGTGGTCTCGGTTCAGTATTATTTGTTACGCTGCAATGGTGCCCAGTTTTTGTAATCTGCTTCTTCGTTGTGCGTTATGATCACTGGTGGCGAACTTCGATGCCAAATGGATGTAATATACCATAAATCATTTATTGTATAGTGTAGGTTTATTCTTAGTTACTATGCCATAATTTCTTTATTGTATAGAGTAGGTTTGTTCTTAATTCTTACTAGTTACTGCCATCATTCGCTATCTGAAAAAAAATCAGATGTAGTCGACCAGGCGAAACATTACGCCTCTAACGGGCTTTGGTGTTTAGCGGGCCACAATTGGGTCGTCTGCATCTTTCTTGGGCCCGAACCATTGGGGCCTTCACACTTCTTGCGAGGCCCACAACTTACACCGGCCTATATTTTAGTTGGGCCTTTTGTGGGCTAACGCCTAGTTTAACCCGAGTAGCGTTGGGCCATTAACGAGCTGAATATTGTCTTGGCTTTATTACGGCCCAGATGAAACCATGGGCCTTTAGCAGGCCAAAATGCATATTGGGCCTCAATTTTCACTAGTCGTCGACGGGCCTTGAATTTGAAATGTAGACGGGCCTTTTTGGCCCGATTATATCCTGGCGATTACCGAGGCCGAAACATATCTCGAGCCTTAGTTGGCCCACTGATATCATGGGCCTTTAAGAGGCCGCAAGCTTAGTACAGACATCAATGGGCCGGATTATGCGACAAGCCTTTAACAGGCCCAAAGTCACGTTGGGCTTAACTGTTGCCACCTTTATCACGAGCCGTTAGTGGGCCCGATGTCCTGTCGGACCATATATGGCCCATGGGCAGCACGGGCCATTCCCAGGCCGAAAGTCACACCGGGCTAAAACGGGCCCATGTCTATTTGGGCATCTCATTAATTGAGGACAAATAAAGCAATTGAAAAGAGAAAATTAACTATGCCTGAAACAAACAAGGAATTGAACTGTTGAGTTGCATACAGTGACTTACCTTAGCAGGTTGAAGAGGCTCGGCAGCTCCTACTTCTCTTGCAAGGCTCCTTCCTAACATTTTGTACTTGGAAATCCTCAATCTTATCTTCATTGCTCCCCCTCTGCAAGGTGACACAAACTAGTTACTCGTCTCCTTGGAAGATAAATATGTATACTTTCCAGTCTGTGAACACAAAAGGATGAGATTATAACAAAACAACACCACATAATGAAACATGCCGCATCTCTTGCACTTGCACACAATGAAATGAGCATTTACTATATACGCACTATGTAAAAACTAGGCATACATTCGAGCTGGATCTCCAGTACTCTTGGAGAGCCCTCTTGTAGTGTACAACCAAACCTTTATGTCACCTATGAGTTAGACAAGGCCCCACTACAGCAGCCCTTAGTGTTTAAATCGTTGACAAGCTATGTAAGAGTGTTAGGTCAAGAATAACAAGTAATCAAAGCAAATAGTCCTAGTATGGCTGGCTGATGCAAACAAGCAATTGAACAGATGTGTGAGCAAATCTTACATATCAAGAGAAGAAGCAAATAAGGAGGCTTAAAGACCATCACTTGGTGACCAGATTTAAGGGGCATTTAAACATCATGTGCAACTTATGAACTAACATAAACATTGCATATTCCAGATTCTACAATGGAATGCACATGTATTAGGTTATGCCATGTATGATGATGCCTAAATGTACGAGATAGCGGCGAGGAGTGATTCATCATTGCACGCACAATTGAATTGCGGGTTAAGGGCCGATTCGATTCCGCCTTTTCGGGCATATTGTCAAAATAAGCCATAAAAGATGTAAAGAAGTCATTTTTGAGTTATGGGCTTGGGCTTAACTAATTTCGCTTTGGAGGGGGTGTTTGGGTAGAACCTCACTAAATATTGAAGGGAAGGGAATAGTGAAATGACTACTGTTATGCGCCTATATTACACTCAAAATGGAGCTAGCGGCGCCCGTGTCACACCCGACCGTCAAGTAAAACAAACACGCATAAGCATTCATTGCCACTGCCCGCTTGCATATCCTCTCCCTTTCCCTCTACCTCGATCCCACACTGCAGACACTAGGGTTCCTCCAGTGAGCCATCGCCCTTTGGTCCCATCTGGCCCGGTCCTCAATGATGCTATGTCGGCTAGGCTACATGGCCGGCGGGTAGGGGCAAATCTCCTGGCTGCTCCTCCCTCTGGCGCCGCCCTCATTCTCATGGTCTCCAGCAGCTGCTCCTTGTGGTTCGTCCAGCACTACTCCGTGGGCTGCACAACTTCTGGTGATGCCACCTGCTGGCGAAGGCACCTTATTCCCCCTCCTCCTCCCGGGCCATGGCCTTGATGTCTTTGTTGAAGGATGGGCTCATCCAACAAGGTGAGGATCTCCTCGATTTTTGCCAAATTTTCATTCTGATCCACTATACGATGAATTGCTATGAGCTGCTTCTGCTGCTGCTATATGATGCATTGCTATGAGCTGCTCCTGCTGCTGCTATATGATGAATTTCTATGAGCTGCTGTTGCTGCTATATGATGAGTTGCTACAAGCTGGTCCTGCTGCTGCTATATGATGAGTTGCTATGAGCTGCTCCTGCTGCTGCTATATGATGAATTGCTATGAGTTGCTCCTGCTGCTGCTATATGATGAATTGCTATGAGCTGCTGCTGGTATATGATGAATTGCAGACTGATGCTGCTGTATGATGAGTTGCTATGAGCTGCTGCTGCTGCTATATGATGCTTTCAGGTGGTGCTGCTATATGATAATAACCAGCCACTTGGACCATCGAATTTCAATAAATAATTGTTCTTCATTTAAATGTGGGTCATGCGTTCTTCGTTTAAATTAGGCAATGGGATCTCTATGGAAAACATTGACCAAAGTAGATTGTGCCAAGTAGATGGTATCTTTGTATTTGCATTTTGAGCAAATAGTGATGGTACATTTTCTGTCATATTAATTCTGCCTTTGGGTTCAATTTGTGATGTTTGCAAGTCAAATTAATTTCCATATGGGCAGGAAATGAAAAATATATAATGCAATCTAGACTTTCCACTGATCATACCAAAGATAATCTGAGAACTCAATGAAAAGAACTGGTTGGCTTATTACATGGAGCTTATATTCACAGGTGCTTATTTTCTTAGGATAACTCGTAATAACTGTCCCTAAGAAACTTGGCTAATAGAACTGGCATACAAATAACATGTCATGATGATTGTAATGGAGGAGCGATGTACCATATCACACTGTATTGGCTCACCGCTGCCTCTCCTTTTTTTGCGATGTTCCATGAAATTGCCACATACATCTTGTACTTTTTCATTGTGTAACCCTATCTGCAAGTTGACACGGCTAATTTCAGATATCTCTACATGATACTACATTGCATATCCTTTAGCATATTTAAACCACCAATTAACGATTGTGTGGGTACCATAAACTAGCCATGACTACGTATCTTTGGACTAGCAGGCACTCCAAGGGAGCCTAATGTAGTGCACTTGGAATTCCTACTACATGCCACCTCTGATTTTGTGTAATGTCTTGCCCTGTTCCTAAATATATGTCTTTGTAGAGATTCGATTATGGACCACATACAGATGTATATAGATGCATTTTTAGTGTAGATTCACTCATTTTGCTCCGTATGTAGCCTATAGTGGAATCTCTAGAAAGACTTATATTTAGGAGCAGTGCGAGGTAGTATCATGTATGACATCTACATATCTAATTTAGCAGCCAATAGTAGAAACCATTATGCGCACAAAGGGATTCTTGGTGAAAATCCTAGCAAAGCTTATTTGGCGAGCCTGAGAACAATACAAGAGAGAGAGGCGCTTACAAGATCATAGCAATGCCTCGATCCGAGGATCTTGGTTGGCCGTTGTTAGATCAAGAAGAAACATCGTCCTTGTAGTTTTTGCGGTTGCATAACAGTAACAATGACCGGTTAGTATATTTGAAGTACATTGGGAGGTGATCTTTGGGCCGGGTTTAAAGGTGACAAGTACCTAGGCCGTGGCGGGTGCTTGGCATCTCTCCAGACGGTGGGAATCAGGTTAGAAACATCGAGGGTGATGACGCTGCGCTAGCTGTCGAGGTCTGGTAAGGAGATCTAGAACCGTCGAGTAGGGTGTTTGTGGAGCGGCTCCTTTAGGGTGGACTACGGTGTGGGCGAAGCGGATCTGTGGCCATGGACGAGGGCATAGGTGAAGCTGCTCCGGTGGTTGGGTTAAGGATGGTGTCGGCAGCGGATCTGCGGCCCGTGGGCAGGCGTCGAAGCTGCTCACGGTGGTTGGGTTAAGTATGGTGTCGACGATGCGGATCTGCGCTAGTGGGCCAGGCGTCGGCTGCTCGGTGGTTGGGTTAAGGGTGGTGTCGACGATGTGGATCTCTGACCGTGGACGGGCGTCGAAGCTGCTCCGGTAGGTTGGATGAGGTGCGAGGAAGTGGATCGAGGCCGTGGACTTGTGAGTTAACCATGCGGCCCGGTAGGGTTGAGAATGGTATAGGCGAAGCTACTCCAGTAGGGTTGACGACGGTGTCGGCGAAGCGGCTCCGGTAGGGTTGAGGAAGGTGTCGGCGAAGCGGCTCCGGTAGGGTTGAGGAAGGTGCCGGCGAAGAGGATCAGAGGCCGTCGACGGGGGCGTCGGTGGGGCGGTTCCGGGGGTGTGGACGAAGCGTCTCCGGTGGGGAGTACAAATGAGCCGCTGCAGATGCGCGGCGGTTGATGAGAGTACCGGCGAAGTAGATCCGGCACCGTGGACAAGGTCCGCACTGAATGGGCTGTGGTAAAGTGGTGGATGAGCAGTCTACTTTTTTTCTAGGGGAGGTGGGAGGGGTAGATGTGGCCGCAGAAGCAGATCCGGCTAGGTGGGCGCTTCTTTGGCGATGAATGGGCTATAATGCACGGTGGATGAGCAGTCTAGGGTTTCGAGAGGGAGGGAGAAAGGGTGGCGAAATGCAGACGGCGTGATGTAAGATGCTCTGGTCTTTGTGGAGTTAGTCGGTTTTGCGGGAGGGGAGAGGAAATGGGGGTGCCATGTAGTGGGGGGAACCGGAAGTTACCAAAGCAACCCTGACCTATCATGTAGATGAGGGCGGTATTGTAACTGTTGGTCTCCGTGCACCAGGGACAAACGGGGGATTTTGCATGCTAAATACTAAGGTGGCGGAAATTTTAGAAGGAGGCGGGAGATTTTGCCGCCCGCGGGATCGTTCGTATCTAGTTTCAACTAAATTTGGACCGTGCTAGCGGGAAGGTCATGCTAGACTGTGTACACGGGGGGCGCAGCGACTGATTAATAACTGGTGTGAAGTCCACCCCAGAAAAAAAGACAATAACTTGGGATGATGCGCCCATAACTTGGACATTCACAAGGGCACGGCCAATCGTACGGGTGTAGTGGCGCGTTCACAAAAAAGGGATCAAACGCTCAGCCTATGTATTTCTCGTGCAAATAGATAATTTAGTGCCATTGGTTATTTACTTTAAACATAATGCATTGATGTGTTAGTGTAGAGGCGCACAAAAAGAAATGGATATTGTAGTTAGCTACTTAAAAGTGATACCTCATATGATTACATGGCCTCCGTTTCATAAATTGCATACCCGTTGAATTCATATATGAATATTACATATATTACTTCAAAATAGAAACTTAAATCATCCAAGACTAATGAATTTGAATGCAAGAGTAACAATGGTGCATGTACATGATAGCTACATTGGTTGTTTGAAGAAACATCACTGTAACTTTGGCATGCACAACTGAAAAGGTTTATTTAAATAGAAAAAATGTGATATGTGAGTGTCCAATCTTTATAGGTTGAATCAATATTATACCTTTGGCGACGATACGAAGTAGATATTGACTTATGTTCAAGCGATGCACGTCCACGATCGCTAGATAGTGATACGTGAATGAATTGTGCAATCTCTCTCACACGCATACATATCTCATTTCCCTGTGGGCATCAGAATCACACACGCGCACTTCGTGTATTTCTCTCTCTCCGTCAGGGTTAAATTCGTCTTTCTACCCCGTCCTACAAGTCTCTCACACAGAAACTCACACGCTCTCTATGTCTAACACACCCACCCCTTTAATTCCGCCCACCCACAGCCACTAATGTCTCAAAGTATAATAATGTCTCTCACACATATGCTATCTACCTATCCCTTAATATAGCTAGATATGTGTCACACAAACTCCTTCTCCCTACTAGCAAGATGCCCATGCGTTGCGGAACATCAAGATGCATTTGTATGAGAAGTTTATCTTGTGGGAGAAAAGGATGAATGAGGGAATGCCTTATTTGCAAATGCGGAGAGGGGTGTGGGTATCTTTTGCAAAATTGCCATATTTTCCTTCACATGCGTCGGGATATAAATCGGATGGCCTATATTGCAGGATGGCAGGAACACCATCATCACCAACTCTGTTTTCTATAAGAGTAGAGATATGTGAGTGTCACTGCCCCCCCTCCACACACACCCACACTTCCCAACACCGAAGGAGTAGGGTGACACCTCGATCTTGATACTAATCTATCGACTGGCTTCTCTCTCAAACACACACACACACACACACACACACACTACAGACACGAAGGAGTAGGGTGACACCTCTATCTTGATACTAATCTATCATTGGATTCTCTCTCAAACATACACACACACACACTACCGGCCTTTGAAGGAGTAGGGTGGCACATCGATCTTGATAATAATCTATCTACTCCTCTTTCAAACACACACACACACACGCTAGTTGTGCCTCTGTGCCTACCACACACACTCTCGATACGTCTTTCTCTCCCTCCCCCCCCCCCCAAAAAACAATGAAAGCAGAAGGGTGACAATTCGACCTGATCACAACTCGATCCATCTTTCTTTTTGCCTTCTGTAACCACCAGTGCGATTGCATCATCGTGGCCTTAATTCTTATTGTGTTGTCGCATTCTCGTTCCAGTCAATACCGACATGTGCGATCCCTTTGCTTAATTATATGCATCACTGTAACTAGTACTCCATCCGACAATTTATAAGTTGTGCTTACCTATTCCATCAACCGTTACAGCATACGAGCATCTTACTAGAAACACTAGAATATGTCTATATAATCCGTATGTGATAGTCCATTTGAAATCTCAAAAAGACAAATATTTAGAGTGCGGAGGAGTAATATATTAGAGTATATCAAAACAATAGTGATTTCTTTCAAGTTTGTGAACAAATACTACTATTCTACTACTTTGGATCCGTCTAGCGCGGGCACATTGCCAATAAAAGGAAAAGGCCTTCGGCGTTCGCGTCGCACCCCACACGCCCGGGAATCGGAGTACAACACGGCCCGTCCGTACGACACATAGCTTAGGGAAGGCGTGTTGCCTAGCATTTTCACTTTCATGTGGGACCGCCGTTGAGCAAACCGACACCCGCTGCGGCCGGGTTGGAAAAGCGAAACAAGGGAAGATCTAGGCTGTATGCACGGGGAGCAAAGAAATTTTGTGTCAGACGGGGCTCGTTGATAGAGTAGGAGCATTCCGTACTAGTACTACTCCTACTAGTACCAAGTTTGTACTCCTAATACTATATTACTAGTACTACTACTATACAACTAGTAGATACGTGCACGACACAACATCGTAGGAACAAAAAATGGGAAGATCTTGTTTTTGGTGATTTATCTTTTTTTTCAATCAACGTAGTATGAATAATATAATGTGGGGGGCACCCATGAAGCTTATGTGGCTTGGTTGCATGGCTACGGAAGGTTAGAGAAAAATAAATAGATAATGCGTTTAGAGTGCACTCCACTAAATAGATATACTTTGGATCCATTGCAATGGACCGGCACATCTATATCTATACCCCCTATATAGTGTGTGAAAACTTTGAAAGTTGGTTGTTGGACGAAGCCAATCCGATGGTACAAAGATGGCAAATCCGAGTATTACTGGCCGTTGGATATCATCCACCAGATTCTGCCACATGTATAATCTAGAAGACTCCATGGTTGAACTTAATTCATGACTAACTTTGCCACAACTAAGCTTAGGCAAAGTTATTAGTTCTTCAAAATGAGAGCCACAAGTTGGCAAGCCTAAGGGAATCTTGCCACATTTTTTGTGTGTATTTCATGTGGGGCCTTAGTGTGGCATGCCTAAGGTGTGGCTTGAACCAAACACTCACCTAAGTTAATAAAACTTGCCTAACCTTACATTCCACCGATTTTTGCCACATGTTAGAATCCGAGAAAACTCCACATGTAGAAGCATAATGCACAAACCACAAGAATCTCATGCGTGCAATGCACGTGTACCTTACTAGTACTAGTTGGTAGTAGTAAGAAACAAATTCCAGTTTTGGCACGAGCTCATACTGCGGGAGCACCACAAGGCCTGCCGCAGGAGTTACATTTCCTTCTCGGGGCCCACGGGACCAAACTTCAGTGGCTTAGTGCCCGACCTATGAGTCAATGGCATGCTGACCTTAAATGCGGCTGGACCACATGTCATTCTCATGGTGGTGGCGTGGTTCGCGACTCACTCGTTCGAGATGAACCGGCCGGTGGTGGCGTGGCCGTGGCGAGGGTGCCACAGCTGGGCGTCGGGGCGTTATGAGGCGTAGATGGCCACACCGGCGGGTACTACGTAGTACATAAGTACTCGGTGAGGATTGATGCGAGACGAAATGTGTCACAGCATTTGGATGAAAATTCGATGGTGCGGAGATGCGGATCGAACCTGGCGGGCGAGCAAACCGCGTCCAATCGGGTGTGTACGTGGTAGAAAGTTGATGGTCGCCTTGATTCGGTGGCTCGCATGTCATGCACACAAAAAGCGGAAGGCGGTGGGGCCAAGAGGGATGAGGGGCACGAACAATCCTACCATTACATCAGCGACATGTGGGACCCATAAGCGTGGGTCCCACACTGTCGGCGATGGAAAAAGTAGAGGCAATCGATGATAGCCATGTCGGAGGATCCATGTCCACGTCGGGGGCGTCGTGCCGTGGGTTGGAGCGGCGTCGTGGGAATCGGCGTGTGGGTGTGGCGATGGTAGAAACAAGAAGCGTGATGGTCACCGTGGTTCAACTTCCATGGACAAGGCATGGTGTCTCTTGACACATGTATATCAAAACTAGAGTGTTTATATTTCAAGCACGTGAACAAGTATTATTCTGCTGACACATTGGTAGTAGTAGTGTCCATATCTATCTCTAGAGGCCTTCCCTCGTTCATCCTTTTCTCTCAAAAGATAAACTACTCATACAAATGCATTTTGATGTTCCGTGGAATGCACGAGGATGTTTCCTTGGGGGTCTCTCCGGTAGCGTGGCCGTAGTTGCAAGTTAGCGCCCTTGAGATGCCGACGTTGAGGGCACTCAG